>JARIHR010000022.1:0-1200000 GCA_029281495.1 Mycena filopes | reverse complement strand
TCGTGCCAGCGGCAGCAGGGCCCGCCGCGACGACAACCCGTCACCCATGTGCGTCCCCCGAGTATGATATACTATTATATTATTGGCCCTCATCACCGTCTCCCCGAGTCCAGATCGCCCTCCGTCTTGCTTCGACAACCCAAATACAGGCAAGCGCGGTGCAGGCAGCAGTATGTAGTACGTATGTACATACCATACGAACCCGTTCTTCGAGGGAGTGCGCGCAGCTCCCGTTCATCCAGCGTCCCTCGCCGACCCTGCGGCGCACGTCGACCCACTCCCTGCCCTCGTCAAGTTCATCGACATCAAGCTCGCTCAATCGACATGTAATTGTAATAGGTGGGTTCCGCTCCTTTCGCTCCTTCCGTGTCTGTCTGTCTTTCCTTCCTTCTTCAATCTATCCGTACATTCCTACATCCATGCTAACCGAGCCTCTCAGGATACGCACCCATCCGACGACGACTTGGACGCGGCCCGCGGGCGCTTGCCCTACACCCCCGCATTCACCATCACCTTCCTCTCCCGCGCCCCCACCATCGTCACCGTCCTCACCGCGCACTCGTCGACGCGCTCGGCCCCACCTTTCCATCGGGATCGCGCTGGAGGCCTACGCCCTGGGCCCTCGACTCGCGCGCGTCTTCCTCGGCTAGCGCACTACGAGGGGCTCTCGCCGCGCCGCGTCGCTGCGCCCCAGCGCTCCAACGCGCTCGCGTCCCGCCGCGCGTCGGAATACTGGTACACCCGAGCTGCGCCGGGCGTAGTACGCACACGCCGCCATGCATGAGCACAGCGGCGTCCCGGAACTCCTCACGCTCCTCACCCTCTGTCCCGGTCGCTGCCCATGCGCCGATCTCCTGTCGTACCCGCGGTGGCGACAAAGCAGCATGTACAGCACCCCCGTCGCGCTGTACTGACTGTTACTGCACTGTTGCTGCTGCTGCAATTAGGTCCGTATGCTCCCTCTCTGCGTCCGCGTCCTGGTACTGACCACCCGCGTGCAGCATATACGAGCCAGTCCGTCGAGGGGCGGTGCGCGGTGCGGGTCGTCGAGATGGGAACTTGAATGGTTTTTGAGGCTTTGAGAGTGAAATGTACGTCCCCGCCATCTTCGTCCCCGTCACATATCGTGCTCACCTCGACGACTTCCAGCCCCGGCTTCACTGCGCGGTCGGGCCTCTGCGGGAATATCGGCGTCGCTGTGCGAGGCGGGGGCGGGGCGGGGCTGACGTCGTCGACGCGGGGTTCCTGCCTCCTCAAGCCAAACCGCTTCAAGTCGTCCTTTGTGTCTTCATCCCCAGCGCTGCGGTTGCGGCTGCGTCGATATAGGCGGGGGCGGTGCGTCGCCGTCCACGTTGCTTGTGCAGGGCGGGAGGACGGCGGTGCGTCTGCAGGAGGGGCGGACGTCCGCGTTCCTGTACCCAACAGCCATCTCGTGGTGCATCCCCCATCCCCAACGCCGCATGATTGTCGGGCAGCAGCGCGGCGCCGCTGCACTTCCGTGGTCACTCCCTAACGAGCAGTGTTCCTCTCGCCATGCACCGACGGGCGGGGCCTGCAGGCACAGACGGGCGGGGCCTGCAGGCACTGCCGTTCGCCATCCTCCGCGCTTTGGTGCGCCGTATGAAGGTGGCTTCTCCTCGACGCACTTGACGCGCCGCGCCCCTCGGTCTTTCGCATCCTCCACATCCTCCCCCCTCGCACTCGCCGCCTTCCATCCCATCCAGCGAGGAGCCGCAGCCGCCGCTTTACATGTCCTCGACGCACTCGACACGCTGCCCTCGTGGTCTTCCCTTCCCCATCCTCCCCCGCCGTCGCCACCTTCCATCCCATCCAGCGAGGAGCAGCCGCCGCCGCTTTAGCTGCATACGCTTGGTCTCGACGCTGGAGGCCGCAGGGACGCACGACCGACGTTCTGCCCTCCGTGTGAAGGCGACGCGCCTCTCGGCCACGGTCTTCCTCATACTCCCCTCCCCTTCTCGACGAGTTCGTCGAGGGCCTTGGGTCTCTGCGGTGGTGGGCGGACGGTGCAGCGCGTCGAAGAGGGAGCAGGTGGTACCCCACTGCATCTTCGCGTGTGTGTATCGGGCGTCCTCTGCGCTAGGGCGTTATAACTCTGGGTGGGGTGCGTGCGTACATGTATAGTCGGCGCGTCAGGATGACACGGGGACGCTGCGAGACACTTTGCATGCCTCTATTGACCCCTCCTCCCCATTCGCATTGCTATTTGCTCCATACTGCTCCCATCGTCGAATATATACTCGCCTCTCGGATATTTGATTTTGTCCGTCTCAAATTCAAATTCGATGAACTTTGCGTGCTTTCTTGCCTTGTCTAAGTCTTCTTCACAATTTCTTTCTTTTTTTCATTTACTTACGTAGCAGCTGTTGGTTCCCCGATGTTTGGTTTTCGAAATCGAGTTCAAAAACCGAATCCTACTTGGGCGCCTGAACCGACCGACCTTTAAATCTCTTGTAGACAAACGTCATGTACAACGAATTTAAAAAGCGCGTACCTCGCCTGCTTTACAGCCCTACAACAGGCTCATGTTAAACCAACCATTGCAACACGAATTTGTGGAGTAGGAATGATGTGAATCGTCAACGCGTTCGAGTTGAGCCGCTTTCAGATGTTAACTCGAGGGCAGCCGGCTTCGTCGATGGAGGACGAGGGACGCTGCATATGCCTGCCGTCTACTGGTGAGCGTTCATGCGTCGTGGGTTGGCAAAGGGGGGGCGCTCCGTATATATACAGAGGGTTCCCGTTGAGGAGAAAATATTACTTAAAAGGCGCGTACGGCAAAGGCAACGCGGCGTCGACTCCTGTTGAGCGGATAGCGTGGTGTGGAGTCGTGAAACAGATGCATGAGTGAGGTGATAGATTGGGGATAGAGGGTGAGTGTCTTCGACCAGTGCGGTTCAAGTTGAACCTCGCGTTGAACTTGCAAAGAACGAAGGATGGCGGGCGAGGCGAGACTGAACGACCCGCGTGGCCCGGTGTGCCCAGTGCGGTAGCCAGAGCAGTGGAAAACCCTGAGAGTGGAGCACGTACAGTTGTACATCTATTATTGAAGGACGAAGGTAACCACTGATGCGATCGCGGCGAACCAGGAGTACATAAACAATGGTTCAAATTATGTATTTGCCACTCACTTCTTCCTTTCCTTCCCTTCCCTTTACTTTTCTGCCCTACGCCGAGCGTATCACCGCACCAACACCCTCGTTAATTTCCACTCCAAAGCACGATGAAGTTCACGTCGTCCACCTTCCTCTCTAGCGTCCTCCTCGCCGTCTCCGTCTCCGTCTCGGCCCTCCCCGTCCAGAAGCGCGGCGTCGACCCCAACCTCGTCCCCCAGTTTGGGATTGTCGCGGGCACGAATCCCACAGGAACTGGAGATTGCGACGGTATGTATGACCTAGTCTCTCCAAGGCACGCTAGAATTTAACAATTGAGCGCGTGCTTAGGACTCAACGGCGTGAAAATACCGTGCAGCTGCCCGCCCTCCCGGGACTCCTTCATCGCCGTTCGTCCCTCCCTTCCTTTCCTTCCTAGATCTCAAACCTCAAACCCGCCGTACTGACCATACTATTACCTTACATAGTCCGTCTCCGCCGACGTCGCCGCCGGCCACGACGTGAACAACCCCGGCGTCGGCGCGCCCTTCCCCACCGACGCCTCCGCCGCCTCGCAAATTGCGCGCCTCCAGACGGCGGTTACCTCCCTCCAGAATCTCTTCGGACCGGGTGTGGGGTGCCCCGCGGCGGCGACCACGTTCCTCGTCCAGATCAAGGCGCTGCAGAACGACGGCGCCCCGGCACCCGCTGCGCCCGCCGCACCCGCACCCGCACCTGCACCCGCGCCGGCGGCCCCCGCTGGGTTCGATGGCTCGCTCGTTCCTCAGTTTGGCGTCACCGCAGGCACGAACCCCACGGGGACTGGGGATTGCGACGGTATGCCGTACTAGTCTCTCCCAGACGCACGCAGGCTGCTACTGTATATTGAGCTCGTTCCTACATAGGCATTAACGGTATCAAGATACCCTGCACCTGCCCGCCAAGCCGCGATTCGTTCATTGCGGTGCGTCTCCTTGCCTTGCTTTGTCGTCGCATCGCATCGCATCGCATCCCAGTACTAACTACTACATACTAAACTTGTCTGTCCAGTCTGTGGCGAAGAACGTCGCCGCCGGCCACGACGTGAACAACCCCGGCGTCCCGGCGCCGTTCCCCACCGACGCCTCCGCCGCGTCGCAGATCGTGCGTCTCCAGACTTCGGTTACGTCGCTGCAGAACCTATTCGGAGCGGGTGTCGGGTGCCCCGCGGCGGCGACGACGTTCACTGCGCAGCTCAAGGCGCTCGGGGCTTGATCATTATTGCCGCCTGACAGCCTCTTGTATTGTACGAGGAGAGGATATGATACCTCCGCGCCAGTCGCGTTTTTAATGCTCAATTATTCGCGGGAAGGAGCGTTTGGTGTGATTCATGATCAGTGAGCGGTGGGAAAGAGGGGTGTTTTCTAGGTACATACCGCCATGGAGGAGAGGAGTGAGTTGCCTTATTTAAATTGGGACAGTCGGCGTTTTCCGCGACGTCTTCGAGGCAGTTCAAGCGCGGCTCGTCAGGTTTACCGTTGAACTTGGCCAGCTCGCAGCTCTTGGTCGAATCCTCGTGTGGACCACCACTCCAGCCTTTATCTCGCTCCGTCGTGTAACATTTTGGTAAACCGTGACATTCCAACTGGATGTGCAGGGTTGTACTCGTTTCTGGCACTCCTCGCATGTGTCTTGGCGTTTGCCGCTGGGCGGCCCCCGCCTGTGAGACGTGGTGGTATCAAGGGGAGGTTCATCGCGTCGAGGTGTTCGCGAGTGAGCCTTACACCGGGGACAAACTCGTACTCGTTCAGTGGCCTTGAATTGTGCGGCGGCATCCCTTCCAGTGGGTCTGACGGACACCTCCGAACTAGCGTGCCACAACTGAATGTACCTTCTGCGCCGCAGGTTCAAGTTTGTACTTGTTCTTCTTCTTTTTCTCGGGTTTCTCTGATCATGACGCGTCATCTAGGACACGCAATAACCATGAGCAGTCTCACGCCGGCGGGGGAGCCGAGCGACGACGTCAACGTCCTCGAGGCAACGCGCGTCGCCCGCGGGCAATATCCATCGCGCCACACGTGATCGTGTTCCGGCGCTCAATTTGAATGCTGCCGTACTTTACAGGGTTTCCTGAAAATAATGTCAAACACCGTTTTTTTCGGACCGGTTCCCAAAAAGGAAACACCGCTTTTGGCTCGCTTCCTGCTCGGCTCCCGACACTCTCTTTCTTGCCTCCTGCTCTCATCTTCTTGCCTCTAGCCAGCATGGTCACTGGAGAGTCTGACGACGAGTTCCCTGCCCATGTATATCCAGACAACGATGTGACTGGCATGATTCATGCAGTGATTGCAGAGCACCCGGAAGGTGCGTCGCCATTACTTGACCCTCCGGCTGGCTCAATGTACCATTCTACGCATTTCTACCATCCAGCTACTCGAAAATTCATGGTCACGACCCCCGCCATCATGGCCAAGAACGCAAAAGCCAAGACCACAAAAGCCCAGCGAAACACAGCCAAGCGGACGGCCGCCGCCGCCGACCTCGACCTCGACTCTGACGACGACGACATGGATGCAAGGTCAAAATCGAAATCGAAACCCACGGCCAAGAGCAAAGGCAAGAAGAAAAAGGCCGACACCGACGACGACGAGCCCCCCGCTACTATCACGTACTACATCTCTATCGCTAGGCCTGCGCCTGCTGTCCCAAAGAAGCGCGGCGCCGCGAAGGCCGCCGACGACGACGTCCAGAAAGGTCCTTTCTCTGTGCCTATCTCTGCCCCCTACTCCTCCCTCCTCTCTGCCATCGCTATCGCTCTCCCTTGTCGCGCCGAGAACATCTACGAATCGAAAATTCTGTGGAAGCCGAAAAAGCCAAAGAACGCGGAGAAGTTGCCGCTGGGGAAGGCCGCAGGGTACAAGGTGATGATTGAGGAGATGGAGGACAAGGCTACAAGCGCACGGCAGGTGCTGCTGTACATGCCGGCGCCGGCGAAACCTATGGAAGACGAAACTGTACGTCGTCATCACCCTACAAATTGGTCTCTGCTCATGTTCCGCTCGGGTAGCCTTGGGAGAAGGACGGCGCCGTGGAGCCAACATTCGATTACTCAGAACTCGAGCCAACACTCGCAAGTGATTCACTCTACGCCCAAAAGGTTGAGTACACATATATGCCCTTTTGCCCAACAATTCGCTGATCAACTGCAGCTATCATTCAACAAAACCACGAAGGACGAGCGCGCAAAGCTAGAGGAGACTTACCCCATAGGCAATAACCCCCAATACCCCGACATCCGTGTCTACAAAGACAAGACGACAGGTTTCCTTTTCGAATTGAACTCCACTCGCATCGGCATTTGGGCGTCCTCCATGGTTTGTGCAGTCCTGATATGTTCGTTTGCGGAGCTGACTGAGATGCAGGCGCAAGGCAATACGGACGAGAAGACCCCACCGTTATCCAAATTTTTCGACGCGCAGCATCGCATCAAAATGAAAGCCGTTCCAGCTCCTGCGCCGCCCGTACCTGAAGCACCCGTCATCCCTGCAGCACCGGCGGCTCCAGCTACACCTTCTCTGACCGAGCTCATGTTTGCACACATACTCTCGCAAGCCGGCGGCGGTGGCGGCGGCCTGGGCGCGTTGTTCCCACAACTCCATGCGGCACCTCCGGCGCCGCCTGCTCCCCCACTCAATCCGGCTCCCCTGCGCAGCGCTCCATCGTCCCCCATCAAGCGGCACAATGTCTCTCTCGACCAATTTGTTGAGCTGTACAACCTCGAAGAGACGGATGCAGTATTGCTCCGAGACGTCGGATTTCGCCCCGGCGACCCAACGGAGGCAACACTCGATGATGAACTCAAGAATGTCGGCTTCACATTTTTTAGCTGGAAACGTGTACACGGTGCGAACGTGCGATTCAAGGGTGATTTGGCGAAGGGCACGTTTGATTGATTCTTGGGTGGGTCTGTTTTCGAGTTGTCGGACAATTGCGCTATAGACAAGCTTTTCATGTATTCAAATCGCCTCCCATCGTGTCGTTACACATGCTGTCCTGTACCGTACCCTACCAGATGTAACCAGCATGTCGAAACCAGCCTTCTGCCATCTCCGCCGTAATGCAAGCCGTCGATTCCAACAACGCCGCGATTGGATCCTCGGCGGCATGTATTTCCTGCCCATTACGGCGCAAGTAAGCCTTCCCTGCCAAAGTGTATCAATGAAGCTCCACAAGCGAGACGACGACAGGGTCATACATGTTGAAAAGGATTCCTCGATGGGGTTCAAGTCCGGCGAATACGGCGGTAAGAACAGCAGGATGATTCCTGGAGAATATCATCGGTGGTAGGAAGGTATGATGGGTATGCAGCGCACCGTTCTCGTTCAAAACCTCCTGCAGTAGATCTGTATGGTGGATGCGGCAGTTATCGAGAATGATGACACTTTGCACGTCCGGGTACGGATTCATCTCGGGAATCTGGATCAAGGTTAGTGGGATTACAACAGGAGAGGTGTTACATGGTACACACAACGTCCTCCACAATGAAATCGAAAAACTCGAACGCGTTCATTGACCCTTCGACAATCCGCGTCGCAATATATCCTTTGAGACTCATCGCGGCTGTGAGCGTGTAGCGGTCGTCTCGTACAAACTGGTGGGGGTAGATCGCTGGTTGTCCAAGTGGGGCACGGCCGTAGTGGCGTGCGAGCGTACGTTCGTCCTTGCTGGACTCGTCGACCGCGACGAACTCCAAAGCAGTCCCCGAGAACGTATCGGGGTCGCGGATACAAGCCCTATAGTCTTCTCGTCCCACTTCGTCCCTTTCCGACGCAACCTTCTGCAGCATCTTGCGTGTGAGGCCTGCGCGGACCAACGTCGCTTGCAATGCCGAGATAGAGATTGCGACGTCGTGGTGAATAGCGAGATGGAATTGGAGCTCGTCCAGCATGACAGAGGGGTCGTGGAAGAAGATGTTCTTGGCCGCGTCGAGTACTGCTAGGCTGATGATGCGGTCTCGGCCACGGAGAGGGGACGGAGGCTTTGTCGGGGATCCGAATTCCTCAAAGATCGCGCGCCATCGGTAGACGCTGCGCGGTGAGACATTGAAAGCATATTGTATGTCGGTGAGGGACCAGCCGGCCTCCCACAGTGTCAAGGCACGCTCCTTGAGGTCGGTACTAATCCGGCGGTTGACCATGGGCGTCGAGGGCGTCGAGGGTCGTGGGAGGTGTGAGTCAAGCGGTGTTTCCTTTTTGGGAACCGGTCCGAAAAAAAAAAGTGTTTGACATTATTTTCAGGAAACCCTGTAAATAATACCACCAACTCATCCTCCACCGCTGCCGCCCAGCGCTCCGGCCTCGTCGATAGGCACCACCTCGAGACGCCCGCATCTACATGACGTCCCCGCCCACCTCCTCCCTTGGGCTGCCCACACACACCGCCCCATCCTCTTCCTTAATAATCTCCCCGGCTGCTGCCACACCCGTCCCCGTGCCACACGATGCCGCAAACATAATCGACGCAAGGGAAGGGAGGCACTGTGCTCGGTGTGATGAATTTTCGTCTTCGTTGACACCTCCGCCCCAAGCCTCCGCCCTGTCAAGCCGAGGTACTCCGTACTGGTGTGCACCCAAGCTCAACTCGTCCCGCGGAACCACCCCGTACCCAAGCTCGACAGCCATGCAATGCAATGGGTGCGTTCCGCTCCTTCTTTGTCTTTCTTTCTTTCCTTGTAACGTTCCTGCATTCCTACTTATGTAGTAACTTAGATTCATCCATGCTAACCACGCCCCCCCAGAATACGGCTCCGAAACCACCCTCGTCTCCCGCGCCGCCACCGTCCTCACTGGGCTCGTCGACAACTCCCGCTTCTTCCTCGCCGAGGGGCTGCCAAGCGCGCTGAAACGATACACCCCAGCCTTTTAGCGCCTGCGCCGCGCAGATCGCACACGCATACCGTGCATGCATGGGCACAGCGGGAACGCTGGGGTCTCTGCGCCGAATGTCTTTGCGCAGGGAACGGCTGTTTCCACGTCATTCTCCAGACGAGACCTCGCGCTGCGGGTGCTGCGGGTGTTGGGGACGATCTCACGCGCTGCCAGTGCGTCTCACATCCATGGCCAACTCGTGACGGATACGAGCAGTGCACGCATTCTCGAAGCTTCATGCGCCCGCGCTCTGCCAGTCCGCGTCTCATCTTCCTGCCTAATCTCTCGTGCCGTCGTTGCCGCCTTCACCCGCCCCGCTCCGCCCCGTCATCCCTCACCCTCACCCAAGTCGCGGGTGGCGTACATACGCATGCGCATCTGCCGGATGTATCGATCCACGCTTAGCGTCCGTCAACGCCGCGCCCACGCGCGGCTCGGGCTTTGAGCGCCGCGCGCATGTCCCCGTGTCGCTTGGCTGGCCCTGCTCATTGCTATCACCGCAACTTGGTACGCTCCCTGCCTCTACCCTGCGTCCTCAGCTGGTACTGATAATCTGGCTGCAGGCAACCTGAGTATGTACATACGATACGAGCCCGTTGAATCGTCGAGTGAAAACGGTGCGGGTGGTCGAGGTGGAACTCGAATGCTCTTGACATGGGTCTTGAGGGCTAGATGCATGCGTCCCTGCGTTATTATCCGATTCGTGCTCACGCCGCCTGCGGTCAGCATGCACATCGACGCTCGCGGGGGCAGGGGGTGTGGTGGGCGCGGGAAAGGTGGCGGAGAGGAGGAGCTGCGCATGCGCGGGAGGCATAGCGGGGCGGGGGCGCCGAGTCCAATCATCCATACGCCCAACGGCGTCATATTGGCCCATCCCCAGCGCTGCGGCGCAATCTTTAATAGCGTCCCCCTCCACCGTCGAGCCCCGGTCTCAAGGTCACCCAATGGCCACTTCAAGTCGTCGCATCGATTCGGCGCACACATCCCCGATGCTGCCCTCGCTCCCATATCGTCCCCTTCACCTCGACATCGTCGAGCCCCGGCTTCCCTGCGCGGCCGGTCCTTGTGCGGTCGCGGGCGTCGACGTCGCGCGCGGTCACGGTGATTCAATCATCCCTCCGCCTAATGGCGAGCGCTGCGGTTGCGTCAATATCGGGCGGCAGCGCGGCGCTCACTCACCTCAACCCCGACTTCACGCTCGCGCTCGCCGCTTCCCCATCCATTCAGCGCCGAACAGCAGCCGGCGGCCGCTCCTTCTGCGGTCGTTCCCTTGCCGCATTCCTCGTGCCCGCACGTCTCGTCCTCGCCTCCCATCCCGCGATGTACCGTCCTACTATTCCTCCGTCACCTCGCCCTCACTATCCAGCAACGGGCTGAGCCCGCAAACACCGCCCCGCGCTATCCCCCGTACTTCGTCTCGATGCGCCCGGTGAAGGCGAGCTCGACGCTCTGCTCCTCCTCGATCCCTAGTGACCTCGCCCTTTGGCGGGTTCCGCAGCTTTCCCTTCCCCTCCTTCGTCGAACAGACGTCGAGTGCGGTTCTGTGTTACAGCGCGGGCGGTGTGCTGCTGCGCCTTCGACGGAGCGCTGGGCGCCTAACTCCGCGCTCGCCACTTCCCCTCGACCACCGCCGCGGACCTCTCCTTCGACGAGCTCCAGTGCGGTTTTGTCTTTGTGTCGCTGCGGTGTGCTGCGGTGGCCGTCGACGGCGCGTTGGACAGAGCGTTCGCTGATGACACTGTCGGGGGTCTCGTGGAGAGTGAATCGCGTTGAAGACGATGCGGAAGCAGAGGGTACCTGGATGCGTCTGCTCTCGAGACGCGTACGTCGACGGGCGCTTGAGCGGCGGTGCATTGCCCAGACGTGCAATCTGCGCATATTGGATGGCAAGCGGGCGCTGTATACGTACATGTCAAGCTAAACAACTGCTTGTATACCGTTACCGACGCGACCTGTGTCGTCCTTCCCTCCGCCCCTCCTCCCTATTTGCATCACTAGCAGAGTGCATCACTAGCAGAGTGCATCACTAGCAGAGTCCATATTACTCTCATCCCATCGTCGAGTACTTGCTTCTTCGTTTCAAATTCGATCAACTTTACCTCCACCCAGTTCCTACTTACTGTCGCCCTCCCTTGAACTTCTTCCTCTTTCTTCGGAGTTCTTCCTTGGGTTTTGCTTGCGCCGTCGCGAATCCCGATTTGGATCTGGTGAGAAGGTTTCGGCACCTGTCCCTAACACGTGCAAACTCGTCTCTTTTCTCGAAGCCTCGACTCACTGGTAAGCCTTGAAGCTTGAAGTCTTTCAGTTTTGCGGTCGAGCTTGTTGCAGGTCAATTCTAACAAAGCCACAGAATGAGCCGGCAAGGACAGATTCGGTGCGGAAGAGCGGAGTTTTTACGGTACGGAAATCCGAAAAACCCAGTCGGGAAGGTGGCCAGAGTTGGGCCAGAGCACACCAAGATGATTATTTTTGGTATTTATCGAAGTAATCCGAATTGTGGCCTGCATATTCATCCCTCGACGGATTTCAACAACTATGTCAAAGGTGTGGCCCGTTCTCCTCTGTTGTGATACCAAGTTGACCGTTACTACTTTCCGACTTCGGCGAACGATTTCAGTTCACTCTGGGGAGCGTGTTGGGGGTGAGCTCTCTCACTCTTCAATACCTCAGTGGACTGAGAATTGAACAAATGATGGAGACTGGGGTATTTAATTTGGATGGTGAATATCCAAGCTACCCCCGATTCAATTGGACCTAATGCTCCTACCTAGGTGAAATGTGGAAGTTTCACCGCAATCGGGTCGGTCCTTTTACTCGACCGCCCTGCCTCAAGCTCGCATCATAACCAGTCTCGTCCGCCAGCCGTTCTTCAGCCGCGACAGAATCAGTCATTTCGATATGTTCGACCGACATGCCAGCACTGTAATTGGCGTAATGAACGACCGGATGCGCGGCGGCTACTCGATTGACTTCCAGGTATATCCCATGTCTTCGAGTCATTTTGGGCTCCAGTTGACGAATATATATCCAGGACCCCGTCGGGCGTTTCACCATGGACTCAGCCACGGAATTCCTCTTCGGCGCCTGCATCGACAGCCTCAAAGCCAACATCCCCTACGGGCACAACGTGGCCTTCCCCCCTCCGCAGTCCGCCTCAACAGAGGCGCAACTCGCCAACAAGTTTATCGAGGCCTTGAATGAGTCCATGCAGGTCATCGCGCACCGGCAGTACGTCGGGCCTATCTGGCCGCTCGGGGAGATGTGGTACGATAGAAAGAAGGCGCCGATGAAGGTTGTTAGCGCGTTCCTTGACCCAATTATTAGTGCGACGATTGCCCGCAAGCGAGAAGCTGAGGCAGGGTTGACGGGGGAGAAAAAGGGTGAGGATGAAGCGGCTACGCTGCTTGATGAGCTGTTGAATTCGACCTCGGGTGCGTCGTGTCCTGTTGGCTTTGTGAGTGTTCGTGCTGACTTGGTTCGGTTTGTAGACCCCAAGGTGCTCAAGGACGAAACGTCAGTGCATTTCCGTTGATTTGAGTGATGGTGCAGGTTGAATATTTTGTTGGGTATGCATCCAACATTGAACTCAATTTGTACATCGAGGTAAGCAAGCTGCGTTGCATGTGGCTTAAACGAGCGCTCATGTGGTTGCAGGGTGGGTTGTGGAGCAAGGCCGTGAATGCGGAGGCGCAGAATTGAATGGAGTTTGTATGCGAATGTCTCGGAATTGTGCCGTCTTGAAATGGAGTTTGTCGAGAATTATGAGCAAGAAATCGTTAGTACACTTGGGACCTACCAGAAAGGTCTTTTGCAGGCTCGCGAGTATACTGTGTCTCTGACTTGGTCTGAGCGACGCTCAGTCTGAAAAGATATAATATACTCGCACGAGAATTCAACCGTGGGAATAATCCATCAAGGGCCTTCGGCTTGAAGCCGCTGGGCGAATCATGCGTCGGGGTGTTCGACGCGCCTACGCGTCCAATCGGAAGGGAGCCCCAGGTTGTTTTCGTGAGAAATGACCCGTGAGCAGTGCCGGCTCGAGAAATCGAGTCGACGAGAGACAATACCTGTCCTTATAGGCAGATATTTGGAGGTTGATTTGGAGCGAGGTCGAAATGGAAGAGAGATAAGTAAGAAACTTGCCCGAGATTCAACTGTGGGATTTTCCTTCAAACCCCCCGAAGCCGTGTCTCAGAGTGAGTCTGAATGGCAATGCGAGCCTCGGGGAGGGAAAGAGATTTTGGAGCTATGCAGCTACACAAAATGGAGGAAACGAGGTTGAGTACTCCAAAGAAGGGTTGAGGATTCCCTGTGTGCGCACCAAGAAGCTATGTCGCATCGAATAGATTGCCGTATCCGCGTTTTAGAAGGTTGACTGGAAGAAAGTCGAGTAAACGATGGAGTAGATAGATGTGCAACCCAAGTTCAACCTGGTTTACCTTTTACCTAACAGTCGGGTTGGGAATACGACGAGGTGTGGAGTGACGTGGTGGAAGAAGGTGTCAGAAGATGAAAAGATGAAAGGATTCGGGGAACCACCACGGACCTCAGGTCGGTTGAACTTGCGACGTTCTTTTGACCTAGTCTGGAGGATCTCTGTGCGGAGTGAGAGGGGAAGGTGGAGCTCGACTTGAGGGTAGGCTCATGAAAGGGCAGACTAAATCCAGTGGGTCGCCTCGAATCGGAGCCCAATCCGACGTGCTTTATGGTGTCAAACACGTGCAATCGGTGCCGCGTCAAGGAAGTGGAACTAGGAACACTACTTACCTTTGGGGGCCAGATGGAGGTCTGCGCATATGTGAGTGTAGGAATAAGATACTGAGGGCCGAATTTGCTGAGAGATGAGGAGAGATAATAAACTTGCCTGAAACTCAACCGTGGGAAACCTGCATCAAATCCCCCCGGGTTGAAGCCGCTGGACGACTGACGCGTCGGGGCGAGTTGGATTAGTGATGCCAATGTTTAGGAGAGGTGCCTACATGAGATGAGGCGGTACTGATTCAATCCACTTCCACAATGCGGTCCGGGAATTCGGGAGAAGATCGGACGTGCCTGTGTATTATGGTGAACCTCGAAATCATTCTACACTCTTGTCCAACTTATAATCGCGCGGATGAGCCCAATTGCCTATCTTTGGTTAAGTAAATTGGGAAGCTTTCGATGTAAGCAGCTCACCATGTTCCACACCAAAAAATTCAAAGGCGCGGTGGCTTTGAAAGTAAACTAAGTAGTAAGCAAGCAGTGTCGCCTGAATCCATTGGCAGAGGATGTGGAAGTAAGAGATTTCCCTCCTCGGCCTTACTCGCTCTTTTTGGGTACAACTCTCAATGATTCCGGGTGGGTTTATTACAACCTGGCTTGCTCCCTCTTTTGGATGCGGACCATTTTGCGGGGAAGACAGATACGGTGGAGGTCGCGAGGCTCCTAGTGTGGGGTTTTTGAAGAAGCTTTTATTGGAGTAGACTAAGATTAAAAAGATGTAGTGCTCAATCTGTGAAAATTCGTAAATTTGAGGGACAGTCGTTGCCTTGATTGAATGAACACCGACCAGAACAACACACTGAACATTCCATCCATAATATTTCGTTCCGGCGGCAGAACCGTAGCCTGCCCGTGATGTTGGATGAGACGTCGCGTTAGACCCTTGCGCGCGGGAGTTCGTGCCACGCACCAGCCCAGTTCGGCCAAGGTCGATATAATATACGCTTGGGCTACAACCGAACCGGAAGTCTGTCGGCGGGCCAGAAAACGATTCCACACTTCCTCGCTATTTCTTCCCCCGCCGGTTCCGTATGTACTATGAATCCCCGCATCTTGCCGATCGAGTCGCGACCGGTACTACCATGCGGCGCCAACGAGAGAGGTATGGATCGGGTGCGAAAAGATCGTTGCGCTCCGTCTGCGGTAGGGTTGGGACTGCGGTAGGGTTGGGTCGGCCCTCAACAAGATACGTGCATATGTTTTCAAAAAATTCCCTGGCGAGGGCGGTTGGGAGCGAGGAATCCGATGATGAGGACACCATTGAACTATACGAGCAAAACCCGCGACATCCCGCCGAATAGACGTCTTCCACCGATAATTACCAGTTGAAAGTGACGCCGGTTGAGCGCGTTGGTGAACTCGGTTTCGACGACCTAATTTTAATCCAAAATGGTCAATGGGGCCAAGAATTGAGGGCAAGACTCAAGTTGAAGGCAAGAGCAGAAGCGGGAGAAATCACGATCAATAATTTTGATGATGACGATATGATGGGACAACGCCGGCGGCCAACCCTTTCTCTTTACTTTCTCTTCAAGTCGTCCTCCTCCTCCGGTCCGCCCCAGACGCCCACCAAGCCTGGCCCACGCCGCCTTTCCGACTACCAGTCTGCCCGGATCCCTCGAAACAAAGCACACCAGAGCGCCGGGCTTCACACAACCCCGTCGAGCGTGCGTCCTTCTTCCCTTTTCCTTGTGCACTTCTAAACGGAGAGGTGAAATTGAAGGTCTGCCTTAGTATGACATATCCGTGCGCATACTCTGACCCGACATCTCAGCGACTTGTTATTGGCTGGATTAAAAATCCACTGCGCTTGGACATTATAACATGTTTGCGCCTGCAATACTTGCCACGCAATTTATCCGGAGTCTGGCAACATCCCTTTGTTTCGATCGACGTCGAAAAGCTTGAGATTTGTGTCATAGTCGTAGCCCATACCTGGCTTGTTTTTCTGTACCTCGGTTCGTCGGTCGCCTCAGTTCTCGGGCCAGTCCATCGAAAGGTCGCCTAGGTCATAACCTCGGTTCCAAATGCTCGGATAGTGAAATGGCCGAATTTGCATCTTGTTTGCATCCGAACAGTGTGGCGATATTCTCATCCCCTGGCTCGCCGACATCTTGCGATAGCTGTTCACTGGATACATGTCCTGTATAAGTCTACGCGTTATGATTTGGAATATAAACGGACGGCTCGCCGTCAAGATTAACCAACCCGACGTCGTGATTGATTAGTCTCTCCAAGACAGACGCTAAAACAGTTGAGCTCGTTCCTCGCGAGTTATACATACATTCTAGACTAGATAAACCCTCAAAGGGTAGACTTTCTCACCGAGCATGGTTGAACTCAGGTTGGATTCCATGTTTAACTTCGGTTCAGCTTAGATCGCATAAGTAATCCTTCATGTTGATCCCATGATTTCTACCCGGTGTGCAACGCGTAAAACTGGTCATTACGAGGCCAACTTGGCCGCTCATCGCGTGGTCCACAACATATCGAGAAGCTTGTTCTGTGGGTTCGTCAGACCAGTGATGCTAAAATGATCATACTTTCGAGCACCTCATTCAAAAATGTGTCGAGGCAATTCAAGGAGACGCGGGCCTTCACCACCACGGCCATGTATTAAGTATGCACCAAAGCTGGTATCGAAATGCGGAAGGGCGGGTTTACATATCTGGATGTTCAACAGCCCGAAGACGGCCATCGCGGAGAAGACGCGCGCACTGGTGAGGGGCTGCTTCATGATGATACTAGTCTGGGGCGGCGAGGTTAAAATATCAATTTGAAAAAGAAATTGGCGTGGAACGTAAGTACACTGCGGGTCCACATTGAAGGAAGATCGAAAGAGAGGGAAGATACTCACTATGTCGCTGAAGTGCCGTGTAAGCGAACCAAGCTCGAAAGAAAATTGACCAATCGCGACGCACCTTCTCCGTATAAACGTTGTGATCACCAGGGACACTGGGAATAAATACTAATAGCTTAAAGGAGAACAGGATGAGGACGCACCGTAAACAACCAAGTACGCCGCGACAACGGTGTACCCGCAACTTGTCGGCGACGTAGGACACCATCGTTTCGACCAAGCTGACTTGGGCTTGAAGTAAAACGAGTTGTTATGATGCCAGTCAGTAGTGGAAGGAAAGAAGGGGGCGTACCGAAGGTGCAGGCGAGAACGACGACACGCGGCTAGAGGGAGATATGGCGCAGCGTCAGGCAGCGACACGCACCCGTGAACAGCAGGGGGAGGATGTGCGGGAAGAAGGGCTTGACGAAGAAGGGTGGATTCGTATGCAGGAGCCTGCGGATACGTGGAGATTAGTCGGGAGGTTGAACGTAGATAAGGTGGAGGGGGCGTACGGGTTCAGTGGGAGGAGCGCCTGTTCTAACTCTCGAGAACAGTGAGCCCCGAGTGCCACGGCGCCGGTGGCATGGAGGTTGGCGGGCGGGGACTGACTTTCGCGGAGACTTAGGAATGCGGTGAATGCAAGACGAAGAATTGAGGCATTTCAGGAAAACGGTTTACACGAGCGGGTCTAAATTCCATCCCCATCCTCGATCCAGCAACGCGAACCTATCATTCAATGTCAAGCTGAAATAATACAAGGAGGAAGAAGACAACGCACTTGGTTCAATTTCTCCGCGGCGCTTTTTCGCAACGAACAGATCACCGCGAGCCCAAAAGTCCCGCCCGCCTTGAGCTCCAAGAACCCAGTCCTGAGCGTATTCCGTGTTCGAGAGAAGAACCGACACGAATCGCACATCGTCGGTAGTAGATGGATGACGCTGCTCTGGTTCACATGAGTGTTCGTCAACTAAGAGCTCCAGCATCGCGCATCCCGTCAAGATATCTGTGGCATTGGCACTGCAGTCGTACAGTGCCAGGTGCGTGTCACAGGGCAGGCAAGAGGGAAAGTTCCCCAATGATCGACTCAGGAGCGAGGTCGATCAATGCGTCGAACAGTTCCATATGAGTGAGAAGACTGAACATCGGAGGGAGGTGCGGTGATTCCAGGTCTCGCAGCAGGTCCTGGAGAAAAATGTAGAGTCGACGCGGCCGCAGGGCCCCGAGCAAGTTTATTGGTGCCGATCGTATAGTGAGGGATTGAATCCCGGTGCAAACAGACAGCTCCTCTGCGAGCCCGTCGTCAAACGGTGTGTACCCGGCAAATAAATGCTGAACACGATCGGCGAAGAAATTTGCTGGTTTGCTATTGGACCGAATTGCGCAGAGAAGGGATTTCAATGAGAGGGTCGAGAGTGTTCCGTCGGTGGTGACCGTTCTGTATCTGATTCTCTCGATCCTTTTATGATGAATTGAGACATTGTTGGGTCCTTCGACAACGACCCACCATTCGTAGACGGGGTGGGACACCAGCAGAAGAGCAGGTATAGTCTCGGGATGCGAATACGCAGCCGTTTCGACGATTTCCCGTTCCAACTCTGGGGGAAAGCGCCTAAGCACGGCGGAGAACTCGAGTCCATGGTGGCAGGAAGCTGGAGGAATGAGCGTCTGATTGGCGCTCACCGAAGCCGTGTACCATCAATCGCGGCACAGCATCTCACAAGGTATTCAACTTCAACTTCAACTTCAACCGGAAGTTGAACCATTTGCGACCACAACGACCACGGCCACGCAATGGAGCTCCCACTTACGCCACAACTCCCTGGGAACGCGGCGCACACATCTTTGGTCGCCATGTTTTTCTTCTTCTCCGTTTAATTAATGCATTTGGTAGGGTCGGCTCCAAATGCACCATCCCTACTACGTTACTTCCCTCGGAATCCTGGTTTTTCTTGACAATTTACCAAAGAGCTCGCATTCAGAGCAGAACCAAGGCTGATTTTATCCTGAATTTGAGTCTTGCTTCATGTATCCATTCACACTGGTTGGGAGATCTAATTTTTTCATCACCATTTTCAGTGAAAACTGCGGGTTATTTTTCAAGAATTTTTCTCTGAAAAAGTTGATGAAGAATTCAAAACATTTTCACCGTTTTCTAGCTTTCTTTCAAGTTTTTCACCTTGTGCTGGAAAAGCAGTGAAAATGTTTTGAATTTTTCACCTACATCTGTTGAGAAAAATTACTGAAGAATTACCCACAGTTTCCACCGTAAATCCCGGTGAAAAACCTGGATCTCCCAACCAGTGTCAGGCGGCAAGTTACATACGAGGGACCAATCTGGCCGTACTCCTGACATTCACGGTACTAGTCTCAAAATATTGGGCTTATCCTCAGACGCTGGTAAACTTCGAGGAACGCTTACGTTGTCTCGGTTGAACCGTTTCAAAACTCAGCGAAACTCCGTAAGGTTCGAACTCCGGTGTGACTTGATTGTGACCTTTCTGCTTCTCACCGCCATGTCGCTTCCCCATGCGTTGTTGCACCATTCTCGGAGAAGGACGACCTCACTTCGAGGCCTGGCCACTCCTGGAGCCCGTCTGTCTGGCCCTTTTCGAATCCATCGCACAACAGCACCTCGCCGAACTGCACATCATTTCTGCACGGACTATCTCACCCGCCGCCATCTCCGTATTCCTCAATAGCGCTTCCACAGTCACTTTGATGGAATGCCACTCTTCCCCGCACGCCCAGCCGTCATTCACAACTCTCTGCGAAGAATCTCCTTCTCGTCTTGTCTCCTACGGTCGTGGACTTGCTCTCGTCAGCCCGTTTGGATGTTCACAAGTTGTGGGTCACTAGGTGGAGCCAGACGACGTCTATAGGCATCTTTCTCTCGTGGCCGGGAACCTTCGACATCTCCGATTGTTCTGCCGAGGTGAGTGTTCCCGACTGGTGTGAAGTATATTGCTAAACTCACGGTCTCAACAGACAACTACGCACCCGCGAACGGGCGCATCCTTCCCCGTGTCGCCCTGCCCTTACTGGAAACCGCCGAGTTGGACTTCCATCCATCAACACTCTCCCGCCGTTCTTCTCGATTTTATCTCCGACGTCCTAGCTCTCGCTCCGACGCTCGCCGAGATATGTGTAACATTCTCCACATGGCGATGGACCTCCCTGCCGTCCGACACCGTGACGGATGTCGATAACTTGCTCGCTGCGGCGTCCCAGCGCCTGCGGATGCGTTGGCGGCTGGAATTCCGGGACTCGCCACAGGGTTGGGATTCGATGCACAAGTTCCATCAGTCCGTGCGCGCAGGGATGCCGTCCCTCGCTTCTACGGGAAGGCTTATCGTCGAGCGATACTTTTTCCCCGACGAGGAACTCAGTCATTGGTTCATTCCGAGGACTGATGAGTCGTGTTCTCATCTCTCGGTCTCCCGCAATCACTCACCTGGGTTGCATATTGGTTATTAGACTGAATGCGGATTTTTCGTTGCTTTGGAACTTTGTTTTCTTCCCACCGTGTCCCGCTCCCTGCTTACCCCGAAATCGAAATATGCTGAGTGAATCTGCAGTTGAAACTCGTTAGCGTCCCAAATGGTTTTCCATCGCTGGCCACCTCCGATTCCAACACTTTCGTCACTCAGTCCAATCGCGCCTAAGTTACGGTTTGACAACACCTACTCAATCACCAACCCTGGCCGCCATATTAGCGTCTGCGACCATGAGTGCCGCGACTGGCCGCCGTTGTATACTCGCTTGTTTTGCCGGGCCTCGACATCTTCGGCGAAAACAGCTTCGTTCAAATTCCCGAATTTATTGGATGACGAATAACCGGAGATTGGCCTCGAAACCTTGTCGACAAATTAATCACAAATTACTCACCTCCACAGTGCCTCCGCGACGTGCCCCTGCGTCCGGGGTTCGAGGGCTGGTCGGCTGCTCGACCCGCATACGTATCTGTGGCTTCGTTGGAGACGCGCCCAAAATGAGCCGTGGGTAGGTGCATGGGATGTGGATTGCTGGTGCGTCAGTCATTCTGCGTAGCGTTGCTGGTAGCTGATGACGAGATGAATTAGTTATGGATACGATTGTCGGACGCAGTATGAGGATGCGGACCACACAAGGACGACGAATGTAAGTCTTCTGCGATGTCCTTCTGCGCTGGTTCATTGCTCACCTCGTGCCGCTGCCCAGCACCTCTGCGAGCCGACTCAGCATTGAGTTCAATCAGTTTTCTCTGCCTTCTAATGGAAGTCAGCTAACCGAGGTGTATTGAGGCGCCGCCCGGAGGAATCGTTGAAACCATAGATGTGTTCTACTTAGCTGTACTCCATACTGCATAGGCGGTGATCCATCATCTGCTCTAACTGTAAGTACGTCTCCCGAAATGTCTGTCTGTCGTGATTGAATTAAATAACGTAGATTCCTCTTTGCGACGACGGTCCACAAGCACGAAATTCCCGCGCACCCGTGCTCTCATCTGTAGCTCCACCTCGACGTCGAGGTTCAACCGGATACGGAGGCTGCCCGCGCCGGTGCCGCCGCGGGGCAATAGTTTCGGTGGTGGTGCGGCAACGGATACTGCATGTTATAGCCCGCGTTGGCGGCCGCGGCTCCGGCGCGCGGAGGTTTGGTACGCCAGTTTGGGTGCTGTGGTGGACGACAACTCATGACTCGGACCTGCGTGCGTATCGCGGTGCATTCAGGTTTTGTGCAGGCCGGGAAGGGACGAGCTCACCGCGGCACAGCACACTACAAGTCGGCGAATTTGTCTTGAGTTGACCTAGCATGAGAGAGTATGCGGGAGAGCGTACTTACAGCCCTACTGCGCTCTCTTTCAACCAGTACACCGATTTTTCAACCTTGCCTCTCCCAAAGAAGGTGTGGATTTTATTCCCTGGATTTATGCCTGATGTCCTCCTCTCTACGAGCTCAGCAGACCTCGAGCGCGATACATTCACCTTTATTCCCCAGCGCGGACAGTGCTCAGTTCTAGTGGAAGCGGTTCGCACAGAAGTAGCGCCGGAGCGCATCTGCAAATTATATATCTTCGATTGTAATCGAAAGCAGACTAACCTCGTTCGAATCGGGGCTGGACCTTGTTCGGACGGGAGAAGATGGGTCTTTTTCAACGGAATTTGTAACACCGCATCTTCAGAACTCATGAAATCACTGATCAGCCCCAAATTTCCAAAACGAGGCAGCGGAGGCATCATAGTAACGAGTTCACTCGCAAAATGATTCATTTGGTACAGCAGACACATGACTAGACCCTCCGCTTCGCTGCGGAGCACAATGAGCTTAACAGTGGTCTCCAGCAGTTCGGGAACGTACCTCAGCAGTCAAAGAAACACCTGAAACTGTTTGCGCCCGGGGCGTTCGCGCAGGTCCCAACGATATGATTCCCACTGTCCACGATCTGGTTCTGGCACGCAGAGTCGGAAAACGCGTGACAATCGGTCCCGTGGATGAGGCTGCCGAACGTGAAGAGACTGTTGAAGCCGAACTGGATGCAGTTGTTGTTGCACGAGGGGATGAACTCGGTGAGCTCGTTCTGGCAGCCGGTGCCGCTGAACAGCTTGACGCATTCGCCACCTTGGCACTGCCCAGAGACCGCGGGGGGCCATGAACAGGAGCGCGGGGACGAGGGCTGCGAGACTGGTAAATTTCATGCTCAGGATGTCGGTGTTTCTGAGAGTGGGAGTGAGAGGGACTCGAAGAGTCGGGGGATGGAGCAGTAAGTTTCTTGATGGAGGATATGACACTAACCGGATTTCAAAGCGATTGAAGGGTGAGGGTAGTCGACAAACGATCCTCTCTTTATATCTTGCTGGATGATTTCCACGGGGCGCTGTGTCCCTAAAGCAACCTCCCGCTATGCGGGAACACTCCACATAATCGCCTGAATAATACGCCACCATGGTGGCGCCACCAAGGTGACCAAGGGGACCGACCTCCTGGATTCCGAAAATCAACACATTCACCGATTTTTCGGAGCGCCCATGTCTTGTCCTGACAAGAGCGGAGGCGGTCCTCTTTTCAGAGAGATGTGCAATCAAGCACTGTTTCGTCCTCGTCCCCTCTTCCTCCTCCTCCCCACTCGCATCGCCGCCTGTCAAATTTCCCACTGGGAATCTCAATATCCATCCTGCTTCCCATCGTTGAATATGCACTGCCCTCAATTTCTTTTGGTCCGTCTCCAATTCAACTATTTCTACCTCCTTGACTACCCTCCCGTTCTTCTTTCTTCAGAGCTCTCCTCCTCAGCGTCCCGGTTCGGACTCCGTGAGACTGGGGTTTCGGCCTCCGAATCTGTGTTCAATACACAAATACACCCCTTCTTCTCGCCTGGTACAAATATTAGGTTGCAACTCAATCTAAGAACAAGTACTGTACTATTACGGTCAATTCGTCAGGGGGGGTGACGCGTGACTAAAAATTTAGGTTCGTCAGTTCGTCAACCCCGCCCGAGGTGCGTGACAAGGGGAAAAAAATTGTCAGCTCAGATAATGGCCAGGGGAAGCTTATGGGTGGTACAGGGCTTGCTCAGAGGCTGGATTTCAGGAGGATGGGCAATAATTATTGAGAACACGAGAAAATACTCCATTTTGCCCACTTTGTGGGATTTTTCAGCACTTGGAGCGGCCGTGGATGCCCAGAACTTGCTGCGGAGGCTGTAAGTAAGTAAGGAAATATCTGCTCTGGGATGAAGAAAAGCGCCTGCGGCGGAGAAAATTTCCATTTTCATCGTTTTCAACCCAGAAAATCCAACCCAGCGTGACAGCAAGTGGGTTCGTCGGTGACGCGTGACAAACATTGGAATTTCGGCGCGTCAGGACCCCCCGTGACGCGTGACTGACGAATCGATCGTAATAGTACAGTACATCGTCCGAGCCAACACACTGTATTCACCCCAGATACGACCCGCGTCGGTGTTGGTGTTGGCTCAGGTGTGGAGATCGCCGAGATAGCCGACTCCACGTTTCCCACGGTTCAACTCTGCACTTCACCGCTGGTCCCAGACTTTTGTTTCTTTGCCAGGGTCTTGTCTTTGAATTAGGATGACCTTAATTGGAGATAGGGCTCTAACTATCATATTACAATGAAGATGAGACACAGACATCAACTGGAGTTGTGAGCAGCGTGAGCAGGGTGAAATCTGCGGAGGACCATTAGCCACTGAATCGCCTGCAGACCATTGTGTGGGCTGAGATTGAGGGTGGAAGAGGGCCAAGAACTGGTGGGCCCATTCATGGATTCTGGGACGGTTGGCCGAACTGGGATTTCCGACAAACTTGCCCCGATTTGGAACCAGGTGACGCATCCAACGAGCTGGCCTGTCGACCTTCCCCATCATCATCCGACGAGGATCGTTCATCAACCGAGGATCGTTCATGAACTGACCTTGCTACATCCAGCGAACCGACGAGGAATCTGCTGTACAACTCGGCAGTTCGACACTACTACTGGGATATTTGGGGCATCCCATAACGTGAGAAACTCCGCCCGAATCCAATGTTGTCTGTGAATTGTGAGCATTGTGTGCGTCCGAGACCTTCTCTACCGGAAAGCCGCAACGAATGAAATTTGAACCGTGGGTTTAAGAAACGGAACCTTCCGAACGGATGTCGGCATTGACGGCATCGCATCCCCCATCACGGTTCTTTGGAGTCCATATCGGTCTCTTCCCCAACTCTTCCCACTCTCCCTTCTCCTTTTCGCTGGGATGGAACCACGGCGATACAAGCAGCTCAAAACGCAGCGCGGGTTTACCTATGCATACTATGGTGCCCGCCACTTAGTCACCGCCTGTCGTGAACAGCTCCAACTACCCTGTCAGTTTTTTGCCTATTTTTTTTCCCTCTGGCCAAACAGCTCCTTTTCATGAGGGGAACAAATCCCCAAGACCGATTTTCCATCCGTAAATATTTGAAGGAGTTAATAAATTCTCAACGACCCGATTTGGCAGTGCGACAGATATAGCGTCTATTTACTGGTCAAAGGCCCGCGCGACCCCCTCAGGGATGCGTCTGTGTGATTTATACTTCGTTGAGCTGAACTGGCGTACTTGAAGCTGCGCATCTTTGGTTTCCAACCCCGCACGGTACGCATCCATCCACCGAACCATGCGGTGTTCCCACCGCCGAATGGTTTCGAGCTTTACGGAGGCCAGCGCCTTCGGCATACTCTCCTTCAGTGTGTCGAAGGTGTAATCGCAGTGGTCTCGCAGGTATTTCTTCACCATTCCCCAGAAGAATTCAATGAAGTTGAGTTCACAGTGAAATTTCGGGAGGAATATGCAGAGATGACCCGCCGCCTCGATGATTTCCTGGACGAGAGATTTCTGTTCGAGAAAGTCGGGCTGGAGCTCGAGCAGACGCTTGCAGCAGCAGAGAACCGCCTCCGGGTCGCATTTACCTTTGCATTTGCCACGGAGTTTCTGCACGTCGAAGCCACGCTCGAGAAGGACATGTTTCATGCCCTTGGGTTGATCGGGGTATTGAGGGTGGTTGGCGGCGAAAACCATGGGCTGGACGACCCACCGGCCATCCTTGACATACCAGCCATCTTTCATGCGGGCTTGTTTCCCCCCGGGGCCGGTATTCATCCGGGAGACAAGAAGAGTGTCCTCAGCGTATGCCGAATGTCCCTGCGAGTTGTCGACCATTATCAGGCCTTGGTATCCGGCGCCATGGCGTCTTTCAAACGCAGGGATGATCTTCTTCTTCACCTGCTCACAGAACCTCTCCCCGTTCCAATATCCTTCGTAATTCTTGCCGTATTCGAGCTCTTCGCCCGCCTCGTCGATCCACCCACATGTTGAACAAATTATGTCGCTCCGATGAAGGCCGCGGCCGACTCCCTTCTTCCGCAGTTTTTGCTCGTCCTCAAATACCCAGCTCTTGCCAACCATGTCGTTGGCCTGGGCAGTCATTTCGTCATGCGCGGCGAGGACCAACCGGCATTCAACATAATTGTCTGGCTTGCCGATCAGCTCTGTGTTGACGTCGCCAACAACGTAACGGACGAGGCGTCGCATGTGCTCAGCCATCTGGGGAAGGAAGACGTCTTGGCGATATGCGACAACGTCAGGGCGGTCGTGGCCGTCGAAGTAAAGGCCCTTCTTGTGGCCAATGTATTTGAACCCCTCCTTATGGAGCCAGTGACGAGCCGTTGAGAGGGAAATGCCCTTTTTCCCCGCCTTGAGCTGAAGTCTCGGAAACATCTCGAGCTCCAGGTATTTCTTGAGGCCGCGGGGCATCTCATCTTGCACAATATGGCTCAAATATTTGTCGGCGGCAGCGGGAACAAGTTTGCCCGCTGAGAAATCCTGCAGTTTTGCGGGGTCGACAGCCCATTTGTTGGAACGAAGATAGGCCCGGAGCTCGGCCTTTATGGAGGGGTCGTCGAGGAGGGAATAAACTTTTGCGTGTCTGCCTTTACGCGAAGTCGGGAGTTTCCGTGTTTTGATCCACACGCGCGTCCACCCTCGGACACTTCTCCCGCCCCACTTCGCCGCAAATCCCTGCCCCTCAGCGGCGCGTTCGGATGCCTCGACAGTCAATCGACCTCGCTTCACCACCATGAGCAAGTAACTCTGGATTGCGCGTGCCCGATATGCTTGAAGACTGTTGTGGCCGGCGTCAAACTCGGTCTTCTTGGACTTGATCTGCTTCTGGATATCTGCCAGAGCTTTCTCGAGGTCGCGACGCCGCGTCTGCTGTGCGAGTCTACGTGCCTCCCTGGCAGGCACATCCAGCTTTCGTCGTTTCCGGGCAGGTACAGCCGGTAGCCGCTGGGACGTGGGGGTGTCATCCTCATCGTCCGCATCACTGCCACTGCCCTCATCCGACTCAGAATGGTCGGAGAGATAATCAACGAGGTCCGCAGGCGACAGGGTGGAAGGGGCTGAGTGAGTGGCTGCTGGAGGTTCCGCATGCGGGAGGGAAGGCGGTACGGGAGGGGCAGGCTTCGCGGCAAACATATTTCGCATCATGACGATCTGGGGATCCGTTCTGGTGCAAAAGAAAATCAGGCTTTCAATCCCACACGATCAGATTCAAACTTACGACGTCTTGGCCTCCTCCCGCTTGACCTGTCGTTCTCGGGCCTCTGCATTCTGACGAAACTGGGTCCTCTCCGAGTGTCCATTGTATCCCAAGCTTCGGTTCGTCTCTGCCTTGCCCCAGTCTTTTTTGGACTTGGAATGGCTGAGCTCCTCAAAGGGAGTGGGTTTTACCAATGCTTCAAACTCCTTCTTGAGAGCTTCGATGATTTCCTCATCAAATTCCGATAATTCTGAGTCCGTGAAATCGGAGTCGCGGTCGAGTTCCGGATCATACTCCTCATCGGAGGCCTCGACATTAACACCTCCCAGGTATTCGCAGTCCGAGTCCGAGTCGTTAACCCACACAGGACTGTATGGCTGTTCCGGCTCTGGCGCAATTTCGGGCTCAGGTGCCGCCTCGGAAATATCACCAGACAAATCGATCTGGGCGCCAGGTGGTTCCGCGGTAAGTTTCGTGGGATGACGATGAGCACGGGCGCGCGCCGCTGCGTCGCGTTGCTTTTTCCTGCCCGGTGGCATAACAAGATGGGAGAGGAAAGGTTTAACGACTACTTTACTATTTTTATCTCAGACAATGGGCGAAATTTTGGGCCCAAAGGGGTACACACAAAAAAAAAATCGGCCTCCGGCCAATTTGGCAGTTGTTCACGACAGGCGGTGACTAAGTGGCGGGCACCATACTTCTCTGCTCCCGCCACCGGCAAACCCGTCCTCCTCTTCGCCCACGGCTTTCCCATTCACTCAATCTTCTGGCACAAGCAGGTCGCGTTCTTCGAGCCCCTGGGCTATGGGCTGCTCGTTCCCGACCTCCTGGGATACGGTGGGACCGACAAGCCGACAGATCCCAAGCTATATGCGGGCAGCGGCCTCGCGCACGACTTCGCCGACATCCTCGACGCGGAGGGGGTCGAGCGGGTTATCGGGATCGGACACGACTGGTGCGTTGATGTGCGCCTCGAAAGTGCATTGATTTGACGATGATCTTTGAAGGGGTTCGCGTGCCGTAGCCCGTTTAATCAACTACCACCCCCACCGGGTCTCCGCCTGCGCCTTCCTAGGATCCTCGCCGTGGGCTACTTCCCGCCCGTCCAGCCCGGCACAGACATTATTACCCGCTCCGACCATGCGGCCGAAATATTCGGCTACGACGCATTTGGGTACCTGCGCTTTTTCACGGAGCCAGACACTGCGGCACTTATTGCGGAACATGTGGGTGCACCAACAGCCTTGACTCGCTAATGCCGCGACTTACTTATGAACTCGAATCGACAGATCGACTCGTTCTTTAGTTTATTCTTCCCCGAGGGAGGCCATACACTGGACAGCTATTTGTTTGTCGACGGAGGGGCGCGCGCGCGGTTGGAAGGGGACAGGATGATGCCGGGTCCCCTACCAGCGTACATGACACCCGAGGTATGACCTTCTCGGGCCACAAAAAAAATGGACATGCGCTCACTCACCACGCAGACAACGACCCGCTTGAAGACATCCCTCCTCACCGGCGGCCTTGCAGGCCCGCTCTGCTGGTGCAAAGTCCAGGTTAATGCCAGTGAGTCCACCGCCCACCTTCCTTTCTTTCCGTAACCAACACTTGACGTGCTATGCTACTTAGAAATTCCCGCAAGCGCCCACGACGTCACGGTGCCGCTGCTCTACATTGCCTTGACGCGCGACCGTATATCGCCGCCCATCCTCGCCGAAACCTCACACGATAGGTTTGCCAAGGGGCCTGTGACGGCGCGGGAGGTTGGGTGTGGGCATTGGGGGGGATTGGAGCAGGCGGAGGAGGTTAGTGGGACCATATTGGAGTGGGTGGAGGGGCTCGACGGCGAGGACACCACTGATTGAGGCCTCGGTGATCAGACACTTACTATGTGCCATCTTCAACTTATGGATCCCCGAAACGACAGATGTACCCAGATATCTATCCGCATTGAACTCGTAGTCGGAACGGCAACCGGGCCTCCAAAGCAGGTTCGTGAACCTTCACACTCAAAGTTTTTCAACTGCGATTATTGATGTCTGGTTCCCCAGCCACTTACTATTCCTTCCTTCGTTTTATCGGTCCTCTTGTGCATTATTTATGCCCGAACGCGGCCTCCGACCGGCAAAATACAAAAGCCATCGCACCTTCCGGTAAAGACCCGACGTGGATTCAAACCAAGGAGCTCAACGCTAAATTACAGTTCGCATAGCTAGGTGCACAGAAGACTTTACGGCTGCTATTGCTATTCAAGGAGGCTAGCTAGCGGTGCCTACTGGTCAACAATTGTCATCAAGTCGAGGGGAAGCGTTTGGCATCCCATGCGGTCAAGGAAGTTATCCTCGTCCGGGGCCACCTTCGTCCGATAATCCTCGTGTTGCAAGACCTGGAACAATGCGGTTAGAAATTTAGCAACAGTGAGCTTGATCAACGTCAACCCACTTCGAAAATCTTGGCATAGCTTTCAGCCTCGAAGACGACCATACCGTCCCACTCGGACTGAGCAGCCCCCAGCATCTGAGCCATCTCAGTCTGCTGCATGACAGAATCGTTCGTGTGCGCCTGTGCTGTCTGTCAAGCCGTTTCCAGGACATAAACGGTCATGTTTACTTGTTCGTACTTGAACAGATTCGTCTTGACAATGTCCAAAGAGGTAAATAGAGTGGCGTGTGGTCCGGACCAATATTGGTGGAACTCCTCCTTGCTGAGAGTGGACTTTCTCCTGAGCAGAACAACGAGTCGTACGCGGTCGGTACGGTAAGCCATATGAATAAGTAGGTGTCGGTGAGCGTTGGTGGGCAGAGGATATTTGGACGAGGTTCGATCTGCCTCGCAGACTCCTTTTAAGGCGACGATGCTTCCGCCTTCCCATTCAACTCAACTACTAATAGGGTCCACCGTCTTTCCAGCGAGAAACACCGCCGTCGGATCCGCGTGACGCAGAATTTCGATGGGGCACATCTCGTTGACCTCAGTTCGATCCGTTCCCGCGGTTCGCCTAGGGCTTAGGCTCGATACCAGCCTGTCTCCGAGGGTAAACCCGTCGGAGAGACTGGTCTACCTAGGGCTTTCCATCGATCGTTGGATCAGAATAAGTACATAATTTCTGGGCCAAGACCGATAGGGGCGGTCGACATTCACTGGGCTCACATCCATCCATATTTTCGAGCATGATCTGAGGTAAAATTGGGGCTGAATCGACGGCGTTGAATCGACCAGCGCGTTGGACGGTTAATAACTTGAGGGAGGGGTCTGGGTTGCAGCTGGCACTTCGTCCAGTATCAGATTTTCCTTGCCTTCTGCTATAGAATCAGAAAGGTGTTCTGCTCGCACATAACTTTCAGTCTCGAAAGTAACCATGGCGTCCGAGGCAGATGTGAACAGGGACGGCTTGTCCCAGCCCAGTTCGGACCCGACCCCCTGGGTTGGGCTCGGAAGGCTTGTTGACCCACACTCGGTCTTTTATTTTGACCAGGACAGACGACATACTCGAACAAAGCAGACACGGTCTGAGCGGAGATCTAGACATACCGGTCCAAATGAGGCCGATGACTTCCCAGCTCAGTCGAAGCAGATTCGAGGGAGAGGGCGCACGGCGGTTATACGGTTCCGCGAGCAAGGGTATTTCAAGTTCCACTTCTCGAAAGCGTGTTGAAATGCGGCCAGGCATCCTCGTAGCGTTTCCAACTTGGCAGCAACCGTACTACTCTTGTGGAATTCAGACGGTATCTACCTACTTCGAATTCCCGCCGTTACTTATTCTCTTCCCATCCGGGCTCGATCGCGGGAAGGTTAGTCTTAACTCAACCAAGCACCAATGGCAAGTCCGACGAGGCCGAGCCTCGCGGCAGGCACATTAACAGAGGTAGCATGGCCTGTCTGGGGAGGGGTCGGCGCCGCGGACTTGACGGGGTACCTCCACGTTGTCGTCGTCATCGAGCTGCTGGGGACCGATGCGGTCGAGATTCCAGTGGCACCACTTGATGCGAAGATCAGATAAGTGATTACAGTAATAATGCTGGCAGAAAAGCAGGAAATTGACGGACGAGTTGGATGTTAGGGCGCCACTGGTGAAGTTGGTCAACGCAGTGACCTCCGCGCCAATCGAAAATTCCAAGCTCGATGCCAGGATATCGCTCGTGTCGTCCATACTGATCAACGCGATCTGGTAGCCGGGCCTGTGGGAGGTTCACGATGAGTCCTTACTGAACTATGATATGATTACTGGCCCAGGAATGACGTTGGGTAAGGTGAAGGTCGCTTTGTTGGCATCGGGAGGTACGTCGTTGACGAGTGCGAAGGGACCGTTCTATCAGAGGAGTTTCAAGTATTTTCTGTGAAGGAAGGGGAGGAGCGCACGAAGGTGGGATCCGTGCTGAACAGGGCGATAGTGGTCAGAACGCTGGGGGAAGGGAATCAACCCTGGTTCTAAATGTCGGGTTGAAACCACCTTACTCTTGGTCGGAGTTATCAGATGTCCAGGTAATGGTGACATTGCCACCGGAGGTTGCTCCGTCCTCGAGTTGGACGCTGGAGACGGCTGCAGTGGCGACACGAGCAACCGCAAGAACCGTTTGGCTTACAAGAGAGCAAATGAGGGGATCATTGTGGGTGGGTACGTGTGGATGGGAGGAAGAAGAGCAGGTTCGGGACCTTGCCTGCCACGTATCGCATGGATTGGGTGCCCGCAGAAGAAAGGTTAAACATGGTTCAACACGTAAAAAAATCCGGCTGGCAAGGAGCGCCTCGGAACACGCTACTGAACCTCCGGAGCAATTGGGAATGAATACTGCGTGCGGGAAACATTTAGGTCTCAAACTTAAGCAGCAAGATTTCAGGCAGAATCGGCAAAGAATCAGCCGAGAGCCGACAGCCACGTGGCATCCTCTTACATCTCCTGAACATGGCCGCGTTTACTCTTCCTCAGATGCCTGTCCTCGCGTCCAGCCGAAGACCTTGGTAATCATTGCGGGAAGACGAGACACCGTGGTAAGCACTTGCAATTGAAAACTTTGGATTTTGGCTGATTTTGGTCGCGAAATTTCGCTCTCCACGCGTGTACTAACGGCGTCAATCTCTTGGAACTATCAAGCTGGAACGCCCTGCTTCATCGGATTTCACCATTTTTGAGATTTGACTTGTCTCCAAGCCAGCCAATGGAGCGATCTTGGGAGCGATAGGTTAGTTGATTTATCCATCGCGAAGCTCACACTGGGTTAGGATGCGTTCACTGGCTTGGAACAACTCGGTCTTCTCATTCTTCTTCCCTCAAACCAGCAAGGCGCGTTCCTGGTGCGATACCGTGGAGCCTTGACTGACATTCGATCCAGGACGGAACAAAGATAGGCGTGTTCGGGCGCACTTTGACTCACGAAAGCTGATAGTCTCGGTGCCAGACTGCTACGGCGTCTCAATTTGGGAGCCTGTCGGTCTGAGACTAGAATGCTGAGCCAGGTCCGGTTCGAACGGTATGCATCTGCCTATTCCCATTTCCGGGAATTTTTCAACTGAGGCGATGCGTCAGTTTTAATTTCACCTCGAACTGTCGTAGGCCGTGTGCTTCTGCCAGTCGACCACCTAAAACTAAATCCACTCTGCGTTGCGGTGCTGGGACTTGGTCAAATCCAAGCTACGCTCCCGAAGGTCGGATCACCTAGTTGAATAGCACCAGTTCAGTTGTCCCGTTGCAAATCATCCTCCGCTTGACAAGACAAGAATCACTATGAGGCGCACAACTCCTCTCAACCTCCTCCTACTCCTCCTCCGCTGACTCCGGAGCGAAAACGCTACGTGCCCCGCTCTCAATGGTCTTCATTTATGATTTGCCCTCAGCATAACTACGTGCGCCACAGATTTGCGTTGAAATCCTAACGACCGTACATGGGCGTGACGTTTGACACTGGCATCCGCTCCCTATTTAACAGATTCTCTTGACCGCTCCGCTCTCATTTAGGACCATGATTTACAGCTACTTGGGATCAACCTTCAGATGCGAGCGCGCGAGTCATCGGGAGTCAGTTTATGTTTATTCCTGACGCGCCCAGTCGGTTGGCTGCGTTTTGGTGAAGATCTGCACTCTCTCCTGACTCAAACGCCCCCAGTAACCTATTGATTCAGCTTTCGGTACCATCGCTTCAGTGGCCGTTTAATCTATCTGGTGCAGCCGGCGCAGTGAGTGCACCCCACCTGTCGGACTCCTTCACTTTGAAACTCATCTTTTCTTGCAACTAGCGGGCCGGGGCCTACAACATGCGGAGACGCTTCACCAGGAACTCGGTGACTCGTGGCGCGCAGCCTTGGTATAAGAGAGCGTCAGGAACAGGCATAGCTAAAGCAATAATCCCACAAACAAACGCTATGAGCTACCATCGCTCCATGTTCAACTCGGCCGCGGACGGCGACGCCGACCAGCAGCGACGGGCTTACTCCGGATCCAACAATGCTCAGCAATGGGTTCCGTCCTCGGAATACGCCTCTGAATCCTGGCATAATAACTGTAAGAGCGAGAAACATCGAGCGAGCGCTTCGTTCTTACTCTTTACCTCAGCGTCTAGTTATTATCCCAACACCGTCCCTCCCGCTCCAATATACCCCCCGAGCGCGTATTCTCAGCCAAGCTCGTCCTTTGGAGGAGCGCCCCCGCCGCAGACCGAACCGTATCCCCCCCATCAGGGATATCATTCCGCCTACATCGACCCAACATATATGCCGCCGAACTACGCCTCACAGAATCCAGGCATGCAATTCGGGACGTCTCCCGGAAACCAACGCGCCAGGATTCCCGGTCACGGTGTAGCTCCGCACCCTGCGCACCACCCACCACCGCCGCCCCTCCAGCCGCAATGGGCCCAACCCCCCTATCCCGCCCCCCAGCCACACTATCCCTCCGCCTCTTCCTCATCAGCATCATCATCGCACATGCCGCGAAACACCCCGGCGGCGAGCGCCGGCTCCAGCTCCAGCGCCAGGAATAGCCACCCACACCGTCCCCACTCGCAAGTCATCCAGCTGCACGAATCAGAGCCGGGCGATTATCATGCAGGGTCCGCCGGCGGCAAAAGTTGCTCCCACTGCCACACCACGTCGACGCCGCTTTGGCGGAGGGACCCGCAGACGCACCTCCCGCTCTGCAATGCGTGTGGTGAGTGCAACTTCGTTGCAGAGTTTAACTTCCACCGTACTGATTGTTTTTCGGTTGTAGGTTTGTATCAGTACCAGCGCAACGAGCGGCGTCCCTCGACGCTTATCGCGGTGGACAATGAGAACCCAGGGGGCGGGGACTCGGACGGGGACTACGACGGGCCGGAGTGTCGAAACTGTGGGACGCGCAAGACGTCGACCTGGCGGCGGAACAAGGCGGGCGAACAAGTGTGGTGGGTTTCAAAATCCGTGCATCGTTCAATTCGGCGGACGCTGACTCGTGTTTCGCGCCCAGCAACGCGTGTGGTATGACACCTGTTCATTCGAGGCATCGATATTTGACCGCTGACGGACGAATTTGCAGGCGTGTATGAACGGATGAACGGGATACCGCGCCCGTTGGCGTTGAGGAACGACAAGATCCGGCCTCGCACGAAGCACTGATATGGAGGCCTGTGCCGGTGGTTCGAATTCGTCGTGTACTTTATTTTCTCCGAACGCGGAACGGTTGACGATATACGATAAATACGCTGGCCAATGGGTGCGCATTTGGACATGGTTCAATTCAGATTTCTGAAGCGATGAATGTTGGACGGCGGTTCTCTCAACGGACAGAGTGTGGTTGGGCTGTAGTTGCCCGCTTCGGTGCGAATGGAATACGTAAACTAGAAGGTGGCGTAGGAGGGACAGTGCGCGAGGATGGTGTGCTCGCGAGAACTATTCTCATGTTTTTATAGTTCCTTGCTGGCAGACACCCAATTTAGGTCGAGTAGTACACCCCTATTCCCCGGTACGGCGGCGGGAGGTCTAGCTCTCCAGGAAGGAGCTCGTAGTTAAACTCCCCCCGCGCATGTTGAAAACCCCGGGTGCAATGCACTTTGACTGCCGGGGCGAAGCGTGGCTACCCTCAATACTGATTGAACTTCGTGGGGAAACTCTGGCCCTCAGGCTCGCACGGGTGGCGCCCGGGATCGTCAATGAACGCGGAAGATATTATTACAACGTGGGTCTGTCCTTCTCTGTCCACTTACAAGACTCGTCGGCTCCTTCTCTGCAGAAACTCGGGTTTTCTGGGGAGCCCCAGCGGAGTTCCTTCGTTAGGGTGGTTCAAAGGTAATCTCGCTTCGTGATTGACAGGTCAGAGAAAACGAGTCTCGCATCGAAAACGAGGCTCACAGCGAAGCGAAGCATCGAAGTCCCGAAAAGATCCCGGCAGTCAGTCGGAGATGCGGAGGTAGCGGACGGATGTATTCGTGGGTCTAGACCAGGGCACCTCTCAACAAAGCTTATCGGTGGAGCCAGTTCAGCGGAGAGCGAGACATCGGGATGTGGATTGCTCCATGATATTCATAGCAGCCGAGTGTACTACGAGCGGCGGGGTACGGAAATAGCGAAGGCGGGGGGAGGCCAGTCTGCTGGCAGTCAGAACAGTGGACACAGACAGTCATCGCCACCGACCGACGAGGGAGGCCTAACAGCGCACTAAACACGACCGTCAACGACTGAATGAACTCGCGGCAATCTGCGGACGAAAGGTTAATTGGTGCCGTATTCGAAATCAGCGACGCCGAGAGACAGGGACAGGGTGGGTGAAGTGCGATAGGGGTGGCTTTCGCCTCGGGTACGCACTTCACCGCTCATCGCGAAGTTGTCTCTTTTCAAACGGTGATCCTTGCGGCCGCCACACAGACGCAACAGCGAACAGACGCGATAACGAATGTTGAACTGGGTTGTGTATGAGTGGAGCGCAGAGGGTCACCGTTAGAGGGGCGAGAAACGAATCGGCGGTGAGAGCGGGAGGCGGTGGGGGAAGGGAGGGGCACAGGATGGAGAGGAAAGGAAAGGGATGGGAGTCAATAAACCAGCGAGGGCTTGCTTTATACCGTTCATAGTGATCTCTGATACGTTAGAGCACATGCAAGCGATGCCGGTATGCCGTGGTGGCGCGGGAGACCGGTGTTTATCGGTTCGGCGCCCGCGCGTGAGAGACCGGAAGTACCCAGGGGCTTCCCCCGCGTCATGGCTTGGTCTCCGCAGTGGAGTTCATATCCGCCTCCATCCCTCGTCATGGCCTGCGGGAGGGTTATAAGGCAGAGGAGTAAATTCTAGGAGCTCACATACCTACAATGGCTTCAACAACGAACACAAATTCTCAACCCAAATCCTCCGCGAGCATCGGAACAAAGCTCAAGTAAGTTGTGTTCGATTCCGTGCCAATTGCGACAGGTCAACTCACCGCGCGATTGACAGGGGTGGGGTCCAGGTCGCGAAAGGCGCGGCAGACACCCTGCGCGGCACGACGGGCGCCGCCATCGACTCCATCGAGAAGCGCGACTCGAGTCTCAACGACGACATGGTGCGTCGGGGGCGCATGGAAATCGAGCAAGGGATTTCGATGATCAAGGGGCACCCGGTGACCGAGACCCCCTCCGTTGGCGCCCACAACGCCAACGCCACCGCCAATAATAGTGGTCCAGGCGGGTCTCTGCAAGGTACGGGTTAATTTTAGCGCTTTTTGAACTGAACACTGCACAAAAATCTGACCTTCTGTAGGCTGGGGATCAGGCATTAACGGCGGGAATGCAAACGCCACCACGAACAGCACCGGTTTCGCTCCGCCCAAAGGTCAGGAGTACGCTCAAAGTACGTTGTCGGTGTCGTTTTGGTCGCCAGCGCGCTGTTGTTGATTTGCCGGATGCATAGACTCCACCACCAATAATATGGCCTCGGATCTTGGCCGGGGACCGAACGCGTACAGCGGCAACACGAGCCAGGAGCCTCCGCAGTACCCTAATCCTGGTGGCCCGCCGCCGCAAGATTACAAGGGTGAGCCGCCCGCTGCGTGAAACAATCAACCTACTAAATCGGAGCAGCAGGAATGGGGAACACGCACCCGACCCAGATGGGTAACCGTCCCGTCGGAGAGCAGGGGTATCAGCAGCGCCAGGATGCCGACCAAGCTCCGACAACCTTCCAGTAGATTATCAGCTACAAATTTTAAATGTAGCCCCGACCTGTTGTAACATTACGGACTGTATCATTTAATCTGACCTTGAACGCTGCCCTGTAGCAAAATGGAATCTCTCCACGTTCGTGCCGCCGCGAGGAAAGTTACGGAAGAAACCCTGCCTGAGGAAAATGTCGACCTCGAGTATGTCTGATCGAGACGATAAACCCGCGAGAACGCGTGGTCGCCGACGCCCAAGGCCTGGCAGAAAGCATTATTGCTGGATGGAAGGGTCGATGAGCAAATGGACGTCCGCTATTGCCCGAGCGGGCCTCAGCTGATGTCCACGCGGGGACCTAGCGGGAGATGAAATGAAATCATGATGAGGAATGCATCCATCTAGCCGTTGAGGGCGGAGTTGCGTACATACGACGTGCCGAAGGTCGGCGAAATGGATGTAAGTCTCTTTGAAGGTTGGATCCGGGTGCTGCAAGGCCAATGGAAAGAACGGTATTTGGTAAGGAGACACACTGATGTACCTCACTTTGGGAAGCGCGTTGCAGGAAGCACCCGATGCACGTATCATAAATACCCACAACTTGAAGGGTGGAGTCCGACCTGCAATAGATAAGTGAGTAGGTAACAAATCAACTGAATGCCAACGCGCACATGCGCATGAGTAGATACTCTGAAGGCTGGTGGAGTCCGACCTGCGATAGTCAAGTGAGTGTAACCAAATCAATTGAATGCAAACGTTGTCGCATCGCAGCATCATCCTATCGGCGTTGGATTTAATTCGTTGACACTGCGTGAACATGGTAAGCTAAAGTGCTATCCTGGGCGAGATAACGGCTATACATACCGCCTCAAAGATTCCTCTCGCTGCGGAAGGACGCTTGAAAAGGGCTCATGCGCCCGCGGTCGGGAGATACCGATAGGTTAGCTTCGGGACAACAATAGAGGCTCGAAATTTTCCGGTCGACTCCACAGGCGGCGCTCTCTCAGTGCCAAGTCGGATTCGCGCTGGCAGGGCAGGGAAGCCTTGTGACTTGCAGAAACTTCTCTGCCTTTCGTCTTCTTTGGAAGTTGGGGACTCGGACAGAGTACCCGTGGAGAGCGGTCGCATTCAGCCTGTGCGTTGCGAAACACGCGGGCAGGTCGGCTGTGGGACAAGGTCACGGCTGCTAAAGCGGGGTACACGGAGAAAAAAGACGTTTACTTCATCGAAGCCACCAGGTGGAGCGACGAACCGGATTTGAACGCGTCCGGAAGGAACCAGAGTTTCCAAATTTGCCTGATGAACTGTGAAGTAAGTGAGTTTAAGTTGTCGAACCAAACGGAATTCGCGACTACGGAGATTCGATCAAGAGTTCGAGCGTACCGTACCCTTCCTCCTGCCACTTTCGCCTCCTGAACTGCCTCGATACGCAAAGCCCCTACCCCCGCCATACAGTCCGCCCCCTCCACAAGCCCCGGATTGGCGCAGTCAGCGCCAACGTCTCCCTTTCATCGCGAACGAGCCTCCCGAGACGCCGCTCCGATGTCGCGCTCGCTACCCGCCCCTGCCTCGCCCCAGGCTCATCGCGTCGCTTGGGGAGCTCTGGTTCTGCAGACACTCCCCCAGTATGGGTTATCACCTCGCCACGTCCCCACCCCGTCCACTCGTGCACAAGCGCAACGTCTCCCCTTCGGCGGTAACGCCTCCCCTTCACCGCGAACGGGCCTCCCAGGCGCTCCTCCGCCGTCTCGCTCGGCACCCGCCTCCTTACCCCAGGGTCGTCGAGTCGCTTGGGGAGCTCTGGTTCTGCAGCCCGCCGTCACCGGTCTCGGCTGCGTGGCGCGCTATAGGTGCAGGCCCCGCAAGTACGGACTGCTGTCGCTGCTCGCACCCGCAGCCGAAGAATCGGGGGTGATGCAGAGGAGGACTGCCAGCCCTGACTCGCATCGTCTCACTTTCCCCTCCGCTGCCCCGTCTGCCACCTGCATGGTTCTGACTCTGACGGCACGACGACTCCACGGCCGCCTCGTCCCAGTCACCCACCTCGACAAGCAACCTCTCAGTTGCTGTCTTTTCTCCATCGTCGTCGCTTCCTCGCTCGCTGGAGGATGAATCGCGCCGGGGGCGATGAGTAGCGTCGTCGGCCCATTGCGATTTTGGTCAGTGTGCTGAATTTAACGTCTGATGGACACGCTCACCTCGGAAAATGGACAGCCACTTGTCATGTTCGTAGGTTGAGCGACGAGAACACGCGCATGACGCTCGATTCGCGCGTTGGCGGGCATGTCGGAAGTTGTGAGTGTTCGCCAGGAATGGAAGGCAACAATATAAAGCGGACTCACTCTTTAACCGACAGGAAACTTCCACTCAGGTCAACCAGCGATACCAAGTCGCGGTGATGAAGACTCGTGTAGGCTGTGAACGACGAGAACGCGCTGGAATCGCGCGTTATCACTATATTCCCTGGTCCCAAGTACGGAGTCCCTTGGTCGACTGCACACATAGTGTAGGCGACGAGGGAGGCAGACGGAGATCACTGGACATACCTCTGCATACCTGCTCGGTGGCGGCTATGGTCAAAGTGGTGAGTGGACAGGAGGACACTAATAGGAAGCTGGACTCACCACGTAACCGGCAGGAAATTCCATCTCGATCGAGACGGCGGTAACAGGCCGCGGTGAGAGGGACGGGAGTGGCGCAGGTTCATGAGAGGTGCCGAGGAGCGAAGAGACATTTGGCGAGCCCCTAAAAGCCCTTTGCGCTTTTGTTTATTGCGATGATAGTATGTATTTTTTTGACGCGCCTGACCTGAGTCTTCTGGGTGCCAGGAAATTCGCGGGATGCGACAACGCAGGAATGGCGTAGGAATTCGCAATATCTAGGGAGATTTCTGGTGGACAAGGAGCGCCTCAACACCGACGCGTTTTTCAGTGGGTGGCACGCCGCACGAAGCCGTGTCTTTGTGGTACTGAGGGGGTGAATAGGGCGTCAATTTGGCGGTAGAGCGCGAAGATGGAATATAGGAGCATTTGGCGGCAGTGAATGGTACTGTGGCAGACAGTGGCCGGGAGAGCGTCGGAGGAGGAAGCAAGGAGCGATCGTGGGAACATCACAGGTCGTGGGAATGTTTTTTTTTGACGGCATCGTCTCCATCTTGCTCCCGACGACCATGTTCCTCGCCCTCGCCCTCCTCCTCCCCGCCCTCGTCCACGCCGCCGAGAATGGCATGGATATGACCATGGACGACGGCATGACCCTCGCCAACGGCACGATGATGACTGTCCTCCACTTCACGCCCCTCGTCGACACCCTCTGGTTTGCGGGCTGGGTCCCCCAAAGTGGCGGCGCCATGGCCGGCGCATGCATCGGGCTATTCCTCCTCGCCGTCATCGACCGCTGGGTCGCCGCCGTGCGCGCCATGATGACGGCGCACTGGCGGGATGCGGGCTCGCGCACCGCGCGCAAAGACGCCGCTGCTGCGAATGATGACAAGCAGACGAAAAGGCGTCGCCCTCTGCGCGCCCCACCCTTTGTCCCCGCACACGACATCGCCCGCGGTGCGCTCCACACACTCCAGGCGACCCTCGGCTTCGCGTTCATGTTGGCTGTCATGTGCGTCTTTTTCCTGACATCTGTGGCAATGGCTGCTGAAAGATTCCTTCCTTCAGGACCTTTCAGGCAGGCTTCATCATCAGCATCGCGCTCGGGCTCGGCTTCGGCGAGATGCTGTTCGGGCGGTACGCTGCTGCGGCAGCTCATGGCCCCTGACGATTCAAACACAATGTACATACGAACTTCAGCGCACGGCCGCGCGATGACGAGTCGCCTCCCATATCTTTCATCTTTATATCTCCGTGGATGCCCTTGTCGGATTTCCATGCAACGACGATATGCTTTTTTCATTTACGTCCCCTTACCTTGCACGAATCTGACCAGAAATATCATTATCTTCCTAAACAATAGATCCCATTCCACGCATGCAAGCCACCGTTTGCGCATCCTAGTATGGATCTGCCTCACGCCCCTCAACTGGCAGCCGTGGTTTATCTACCCGCCTTCGATTTCATTGGCGCGCCAACATCGCTTGCTGGACTGTGTCGAACCGTGAACCAAATACTCCTGCTCCGTGACTGTGTGCGCTGCCCGTCGTACACCTTGTGTGGTGTTTCCCCAGCATTCCTTCTGCCACTAAGCGCAGAAACGCTCGGCAACTAGTTCAAAAGGATTGAGCCATTATTTGAACCGTGTACGTTCCAATCCCCGTTTAAAACCACTAGCCATTGCGGTGCGAATCGGAACGGTCTGATATTATTCACTACTTGGCATTCCAATAAGGTAGGTACGAGTCGTCAGTCGGTGTGTCCTCATTATGTATCTCAGCTTCTTCATCCACACCAGCGCCAATGATTGAAAATGTTTCATCTGCACCGCTGCGTGACTCAGGTCAGTCAACCTCACCGCAGGCAGATTCCGTCGAATGTATCAGACGACTAACCACGTCCGTCGCGCCCCTGGCCGTCGTGAGCCGGTCATACGCCGTGCATTCGAGCGCCCCGCAGCACTCGCGGTACTGGAAGAACTCGCCGTCGTGGTGGACGCCGCAGAAGTCCTGTGCCGCTGAGCACTGTTTCTGTTTGCTGACCCGGACTTTGTATTTCGGGGATTTCGAGGATTGGGCGGGGGATGCGGATGCGGCCAGCGCGGAGGAGATGAGGAGGCTGAGGACGACGACGAGGGTGGGAGTAGCGAGTCCGAGCTGCATATTGGTGGTTGGGGGGTGTACTGTGAGTGAAGATGGACGACTCGACCCAGCTTATAGCTTATAGGCTAGGCCCAAGTGCATACTTCGTCGTACGACGTACGATGCCAGGGCGGAGGGATATACGCCGGTGAGTAAGAACCCTGATGCAGTCGAGACGCCGTTAATCTTACATACAGCGACCTAAGTCTCTGTGGCGTTGGTCAGAATTCAAGACTGGCTGGGTCGCCCCGGAATATATACACCCAAGTTATACCTACCTACCTGCGTCTCCCTCGCAGCTGCGACGCTCGAGAGGAGAACGAACTCGTCTCGTATTGCCGACGTTAACCCCGCCCGCTTGCTTCTGCCTTTCGGCCCGTTCTCCTCTCGTGAAGCTTTCTTGCGGATGCTACATTCAATGCAGAAAGGGCCGATGGATGCGGTGCGGACCATGAGCGTGTATATCGGTGAGGCAGATATCGCAATTGCTTGTCTGATTCGCTATAGCCTTAGTGGAGCTGCAAACCCAGCCGTGGGTCCGCTGTGTCCTGGACTCCGAGATATCTCAGGTAAAACCTAATAAAATAGTCTTGCCCTCGATTCAACGTTGGTTTGAAGTTGGATAACGCAAAATATTTGAACCACGGTCTCCGAGATCCCCGAAGAAGTTCAACAGAGGTGAGTTGCAGGCAGAAACTCTCCTTTGCATAACACGGGAGTCCGCTCTCGGGGGCTAACCCACCATTCACACAGGACGTCGAATTCCCTCACAAGTTACAACTGGCGGGTGGTGTACAGGTATCATTCCCGTAGAAATTCATGCACTCAGACACGCGTAGCTTTAAAATTAGTTGAGAAGCTCTCGAGCACGGTCTTGTGCTCTCCATGCGACACAAACCTTATTCTGTCAGTCAACTTCCCAGCCGTCAACACGATGTTTGTTCAACGGCCGGTATCCCCGATGTCACCGCTTATTCCCGATTCAACTGATGAACCAAAATGCCGTTTTAAAGGGTCCGAGCCTCCGTGCTCAGTCCCATGTAACTCTACCTACCCACCTACCAGAACCTTTCCCAACATCCCCCAAGATGTAAAATTGGATCGGCAATAATGTTCCGTGCAATTCCCTATAATTCCTACATGAAGAGAAAACTCAGCAGAACCTTCTTCAAGCGCTGCCAGTGGAAGATGATCAAAAATATGACGACACTTGAACCCACCCGCAACACGGAGAGAAACGGAGACGTGGTTGGCAAGGGTTGGCACGACAATGAGACATATATCAAATTTGCACCTTTTTGAGACTTTCCCTCGCACACTGTCGCACCCCGATCGAGATCGATTCTTCGATGGAAGCCGACGCGGACAACGACAATATCGCAGTCCGAGGGGCGGCCTAGACCTCTCCTCTCCTTTGTTACCACAACGGACACCCTCAGAGAGCAGGCTGGCGCTCGAAGAGACGCTCGTTGCTCACCCTCATGAACCACGCCACTCCTTTGGACAGCACCTATTTTGCCCCTCGATTCGACGCCACCTTTGACTTGGATACCTCGCAACGAAGCAGACAAAACGAGAGCGCCTCGACATTTCGCCGTTCATGTGGGGAGTTTGGGATGATTCACGCACCATGTCTGTCCTCTAACGCACACGTCGTTGTGAGCCGGGCGCGGAAGAGACGAAGGGTCGCCAGGTCCGTCACTTTTCTGCTGCCGTGGTTCTGTGCTCATAATGAAATATTCTACATTGCTTCCAGTCGACCGCGTGCAATTTCGGCCTCTAATTCTGTTGGCTCGTCGACAGCGGCCTCCTCGTCGAGCACAAATGCGTCCGCCTCCTCGTCGCAAAGTGCCTCGTCCTCGTCGCGGAGTCTCTCGTCGTCCTCAATACCCTCGCGGTGCGTCCGAGCTTGCCAGCCAAATGTTTTTTCTGCGGACTTATCATGCTGTAGCCCAACAACTAGCTCACAACGGCCCACGTCCTCCCCGCGTCCTCCTATTTCGACTTCCAGGTAAGCCCCCCCCCTTAAGTGAGGATGCGATGACCGAAATTCATTAATTGCTTCCTCAGGACCTCGTCGCGCTCTCTGAGTAGTTCTGGGCGCAGGTACATCTCCTCGTCGTCTCCTAGTTTCAAGTACTCATCCGCCTCATCTTAGCTCCCTTCAGCCCGGCTCCCCTGCTTCAAGCACCACCGCGGTCCTCACGACCAGCGCCTCCTCGACTTTCACGAGCGGCTCCACCTCCATCTTCACCTCGACCGTGATCCTCACCGGCTCGCCCTCCACTTTCACCGTCTTCTCCACCTCCGCCTCCCCGGGGTCCCTCGGTAGCGGGAATGACAGCGGTGGCGGCGGTTTTGCGCGTAACGTGGGCGGCATCGTGGGCGTCGCGCTCAGCGGATTCATCGCGCTCGTCGTCGGCGGCACCCTCCTCTTCTGCGGTTGTCGTCGCCGCTCCCGACGGAATCGCGATCGCGAGGCCGGGGCCCCGGCAGGGGCGGGGGAGGTGGAGCTCGCCCCCGCTGAGCCTGCGGAGGACGGCGAGCGCCCCTCATCGACATACCACTACCAGCTCGCGCACACGCGCCCCGCGATGCCGCCGCCCGTTGCGTCCGACACGTCCCGCACGGGCTTCATAGCGCGCCTCCGTGGCGGGCACTCCTCCACCGCGAGTAACACCCCCGCGGCGCTCGACGACGCGGCCGCCGCCGGCGCGGGCGCTTTCCCGTCGGTGCCCCCAGCCCGGTCCCCGCCCCCGAGCTCCCTGCGACACCCCGTTCCCGTCCCCGCCGACACCACCGGCTTCATGGCGCGCCTCCGCGGCGGGCGCTTATCCAGCGCGAACAACACCCCTGCTGCACTCGACGACGCGGGCACCGGTGGCTTCCCGCTGGTGCCCCCAGCCCCGCCCCAGTCCCCTCCCCCGAGCTCCCTGCGGCACGCCATTCCCGTTCCCGGCGACACCCCGTCTCCACCCCCGCCGCAGTCTCCCCGCCCCGGCTCGCTCCTCAACCCGCGCCTCGCGCTCGTCGACCACGACGCGCCGCCGCTGCCCCAGCTCGCGCTCGTCCCCCCACCGCTGTTGCTCCCCGCCCTTGCACCCCCGCGCGAGACCGCGGGCACGCCCACGGGCCTGCTGCGTCCCAGCCTCGCGGTGATGCAATTTAACTCGTCGCGCTCGCTCGGGGACCACGAGGACTATACGCGCCCGATTGGCGGGCGGGTGGACGCGGCGCGGATGGAGAGCGATGCGACGACGGTGCACAGCGCCATGGATGCGGAGGGCCCTCACGACGGGGACGCGGGAGCGGACGAGCAAGTGGGTCACGCCTACTAGAAAGTATCCTACCCATTTTAATTCTAATCATTCGCTGTTGGGCTACCATATTCATCGTTGGTCTATTTAGCTGCGCGTTCTGTTGTACTCAGTTACTTATTTGTCTAATACATATAGCGCTCTTGCGAACCCTTGTGGTGCGATGATGGTCGTGCAGGGGGAGCGACGACAACGAGGTCGAGTGCGAGAGCCCGCTTGGCAAGGCTAGCCATGGAAGTCTACGAGTACCCTACGCCACGGACAAGTCGTAATATACAGGAAGGAAGGGGACACGCCGAGGTCGGTGGATGGAGGACCAAGTGCATGGACTGGACGCTGGGAATCTCAGTCGGGAGCTACGAGCGCAGTCAAACGGCGAATCACGGTCTCACGGACGTGGTCTGGCTTTTGTGGGACGTGAATTCCGCTCGCCGTATCTTCTGTACGGACTTGTAAGCTCTCCAGTGCCAGTGTATTGCCAGTGTAATGCACGTTCAACATCGAAAAATTAAGGAATAAGTATGTGTGCTTCAATTAATTTTGTAGTCTATGAGATATACGACCTGGGTTGCCCCTTGCCTTCCGCTTTCGAGGTGGGACGTGTACGGGTGAACTCGGCGTTGAGCTGATTGCCGCCCAAGACTCGGAGGAGTGAATAAAATCTGTACATATCATTATGCGCGCAATGATTACAAGGTTGAACGAAGTATGCTCAGGTCTCAACATAAACACATTACAGACCCGAAGATTAGGAGAATTACGCGAGCGCTTTACTCCAATCCGAAGCCTTCACAAACTCCTTCCAACTGCGAGTCGGTCGCCCGAGGCCCTCACGGCTGGAGCTAGGTTTACCGCAATAGTCTGCGCATCCCTCGATCAGATATGAATCCCAAGGATACACACACGACTTACATCCAAACTCGTCGAAGGCTAGGAACCCTTCGATCATCTCGGTGGCCATCGCAGGGGTAAAACCGGCCGCCACGAGTTTTGTCCCCCACTCCTCCGCCGTGATTTGCTTGTACACCACTTGCTTCCCGGTGACTAGGTTAATCAAAGTCAGGAGGCTGAACTGGGTGAATTGCGATGCGGGAGGATACCTTCAGACAGTTGGCGAGCCAAGTCTTCACCCGAGATATCTTCGCTCGAGGTGAGCACTTCAGAGCCATCCGGAAAGACGGGGGCCTCGATGACACGGCGCACGAATAAGCCGTAGTCGTCCATATCGATGATAGGGACAGTTGTAGTCGGTTTCATTGCCCATAAGATGGCGTAAGAACCGTCGGCCTGTTTCGTCAGCATGGAAAGGTTCCCGGTGAAGTTGGCGGCGTAAAATCCAGCTTGAACGTCAACGAAGGGGGCAGGAGATTTGCGTCCGTAGTCGGTAACAACGGCTTTGCCGTCAAAGTGGAACACATGGACATATTTTCCACCACTGAGCTTGTTGACTGGCATCAGGCCGGACCAGATAATCCCCTTGACCCCCGCCGCATTCGCAGCGTCGACGAGAAGCTTCCCCTCCGAAATTTCCTGTGCCGCTCGGTGAGCTGGTGGTGGAGCTTGGAAGGGAGCTTCAAACTTACCTTCTCCATGCTCATGTGTTCCCAAAAATTGGTTACGAGCTAAATCGCGTCTGTAAGTCCGAAGGGAGGAACACAAACATGCCGACTTACAAACACAAAATCAGCGCCAGCGAACGCCCGATAGACCTCTGTTGGATATTCAAGCCGGTCCTCCGCGGACATGCGCTACGCCACCGTGCTGTGCGTGGAGCTGCACAGCAAGACGAGGCGGCAACCATTGTCTCAGCTGGACTGAGGTCATTTGTTTTGTCGGTCACCATTGTCCTACGCACCTTGTTTACGCCATTGTCCTTGAGGTATATAAGGCCTCTGCTTTCTTGAATAAAACAACAACTTTCTTGGACCCTTGCCCCCCTGCTACATTTTACAGGTTATTGGCCCCCGACACTTAACCTCTGCTTGACTCGAACCCGACCACGCCTATCCGAAAGCGTGCGCCGACCTTGATCCGATCGCGCCTATCCGAAAGCGCGTGTCCCGACACCGAACCGATCGCGCCTAGCCGGAAGCGCGTGTACCGATCGTGCCTATCCGAAAGCACGTGTACTGAACCCGAAAGTCTGTGTCGAGCAGCCCGAACCCGAACCCGAACCCGAACCGAACCCGACTTGCACAACGATGGAGGCAAAGGGGATGACGAAATTGACGAACGAGAACTACGAGATATGGAGGATTTTGATGGAAGCTGTGTTTGTTCGGAAGAATATTCACAATGTTGCGGTTGGAATTACGGCGCGACCGAACACTGGACCGAATTCGAAGGCTGTCCGTGACTGGGATAGGCAGAGTGCCGAGGCCCGTGCGGAGATGGTCCTCGCTGTTGAAGTTGGCCAGTTGGCACATATGACCGCTGCAACTGCGTCCGAAGTGTGGGAGGAGTTGGAGAAGGTTCATTGCTCCCGAGGCTTTGCGACGAAGATGGCGCTGCGACGCGAATTTATGATGATGAAGATGGACTCTGAGCAGAAGATGGCTGCTTGGATTGGTGATGTGCGGAACGTCGCATTCCGGCTGGGAAAGGCTGGCATTACCGTTGACGATGAAGATGTGATTTTGGTGCTCACGATGGGACTCCCGGAGACGTACGACACCCTGGTGGTTTCACTTGACTCTACGGAGCCCGCCAATTTTACTCTCGACTATGTGATCGGCCGTCTCTTGAACGAGGAATCACGTAAAACACCGACCAGCACCCGCGAAGCGGCTTTTGGTGTTTCTTATCATCGCACCCGATCGACGCGACCTGTTTCCGAGGTCACTTGCTTTAATTGTGGCAAGAAAGGGCACTACAAGGCAAACTGCACGGAGAAGGAGATTGCAGGTGTTGCAAGCGTGGATTTTGATGCAGCTTGGTGAAGAGCTCGGCTTGAGGGGGAGTGTTGGATATTCAAGCCGGTCCTCCGCGGACATGCGCTACGCCACCGTGCTGTGCGTGGAGCTGCACAGCAAGACGAGGCGGCAACCATTGTCTCAGCTGGACTGAGGTCATTTGTTTTGTCGGTCACCATTGTCCTACGCACCTTGTTTACGCCATTGTCCTTGAGGTATATAAGGCCTCTGCTTTCTTGAATAAAACAACAACTTTCTTGGACCCTTGCCCCCCTGCTACATTTTACAACCTCGTCTTTGTTTTCCACTACAAGATTGACCTCAACCATTTCCACCCCCTGTTTCGTGAGACCCTCGGAAGCCGGCTTCTTGACGTCTCGAGTAAACCCGCGGACGCGGTATTCCTTGGTGGAGTCGGCGAGCGCCTTGATAACGCCCCCTCCCTGAGCTCCCGTCGCGCCGACCACGGCGACAAGTGGGGCGGAGCTGGTGGTTATGATCGTCATGTTGTATTGTGCGTTGAATGAGGTAGAGGTTTGTTTAAACGAATAATCCAGGACCTGTTTTAAGTAGCTGGATAGGCCGATTCCCCGGACTACCCTATACCGATCCCGCCGGACTTTTACTTACTCATATTCCGAGACTGAAAAGCAAACGCACGATCAAAGTGGTTCAGTGGCTACGCTTGCTCACAGTCAGGGAGGTAATCGTGATCGGTGGAGTTTCTCAGTGATCGGCGACGTTGCTCGCTGAGTTTCTCAATGATCGGTGGCGTTGTTCGCTGAGTTTCTCAGTGAGACCCAACAGTAAATTTTTGGTTGGTAATACGAGCATTGGTAACTCAACATTAATAATGGTGGGGCGAGCTTTCGCAAGGATTCAAGTAAGTGGTTCAGTGGCTAGGTCGTTCGAACCAGGTAATCGTGATCGGTGGCGTTTCTCGATGATCGGCGGCGTTGTTCGCTGAGTTTCTCAGTGAGACCCCAAAGTAAATTTTTGGTTGGTAATACGAGCATTGGTAACTCAACATTAATAATGGTGGGGCGAGCTTTCGCAAGGATTCAAGTGGTTCAGTGGCTAGGTCGTTCGAACCAGGTAATCGTGATCGGTGGCGTTTCTCGATGATCGGCGCCGTTGCTCGCTGAGTTTCTCAGTGAGAGCCAAAGGTAAATTCTTGGTTGCTAATACGAGCGTTGGTAACCCTACATTAATAACGGTGGGCGAGCGACGCGTATAATAACGCGGTCCCGACCAGCGAATTTTCTACACCAATTCCTACCACCATGTCCACCACTCGCACTACCCCAAAACTCGTCTTCGGCGGCGCCGGAATCGGACCGCATCCTGTGTTCCCCTACTTCCCGGACGAGGCGAGCATCGCAGAGTTATACAAGCTGCTCGAGGCCGGCGGTGTCGACACCATCGACACGGCGCGTATGTACGGGCCCTCGGAAGAGTGGATCGGCAAGACGGGCGGCGGGAAGCGGTTCACGATCGACACAAAGACGCCTGGGGGGTTCATCCCTGGGGATAGCACGGGCGAGAGCATCCCGGTGCACGCGAAGGAGTCGGTCGAGCGCCTTGGAGTGGACAAGGTGTGTCTCAGCATTTGACTTCTGCGCCTAGTCCTGATTATCTTCATTCCCAGGTCGACGTGTTTTACATCCACGGGCCCGACGCGGCCACCCCGCTCGAGGACCAGCTCAAGGGTATCAACACCGCCTACAGCGAGGGCCGCTTCAAGCGCTTCGGACTCAGCAACTACCTTGCCGCCGACGTCCAGCGGGTGTACGACATCTGCAAGGAGAAGGGCTACCCCCTCCCGACAGTCTACCAGTCGAACTACAGCGCCGTCGCCCGTAAAAACGAGGCCGTCCTCATCCCGCTCCTGCGCAACCTCGGGATCTCGCTCTACGTCTACAGCCCCATCGCGGGTGGGCTGCTCACCAAGACCGCCGCGCAGCTCCGTAGCGGCGTGGACGCAGGGCGCTTCAGCAAAGGGGACGGCATGGAGCCGCTGTACGGCCCGATGTACAACAAGCCGTCCTACTACACCGCGCTCGAACTGTGGGCGGAGGCCGCAAAGGAGGCGGGGTGCAGCGGGGGGGAATTGGCGTATCGTTGGGTTGCGTATGACTCGGCGGTGGATGGCAAGTATGGGGATGCTGTGATCTTTGGGGCCAGTAAACTGGCGCAGGTCGCGCCAACGATTGAGTGGCTCAAGCGTGGGTCGGTTGGGGAGAAGGCCAAGGCGAAGATTGACGAGATCTGGAAGGTGGTGGAGCATGAGGCGCCGGTGGATAACTACAACCACTAGATTCATTTGCCCGGTTGAATTTGACTCCCTAGACGTTGCGTTCCCTTAATCCAATCTGATATCCGCCTCTTGCCTAGTGAATGGCCATCATTCGTGACTTACATCGAACCGAAATCGCAGAAGACTCAGCTATATGGTGCTCCAGGCGTATCGGACGAGCGCAAGAACCGCAGTAACACTAACTGCTGATTCCTCCGCCGCTCCAACAGGGATGAAACTCGCGCCCAAATCATATCCCAAATTCTGCGAGATTTCAACCGGAGCATGGGGGGAACCAGAATTACACACCATGCTACGACCGCGAGACCGAATTGAACAAGCACCACTGTGAAATATATTCGCTCCAAACCCTTCGATCCAGTCCTGTATCCAACTTGAAGACGGTTGTTGATGTACTTCAACGCGACTTCTGGAGCGTTTAGTGACGAGACATGATCTCATACTCAGCGTCGTCGGAACAACATTGTAACTCAAACGAGGATTGGAAGAGTCACGGACGAACATGGACTTGACTACATAATACTACGCAGGGACGTCGTCAGTAGGTCGAGCGGGCAGCCAGCAGAAGAAAACACACGAAATGTTTACGCTTCCGGTAGCGGCCCCAAAAAATGGTCGGGTATTGTCGCCTGCAACAGCTTGAGGAGGTTCGGAAGTTTCCTCAGCGCGTTGCGAATGGCCAGACACGGCGGGTCCCCCGCCTGCTCGAACGCCGCGAACCGCGCTGCGAGAGACTTTTGGAGTGTTTGTAGCTTGCGTGTCAAATCGGTTCCAGTCGCAGGTGCCTCGAGCGCCGCTGCCTTCCATTCGTGTTCCCAGTGGTCGTGGGAGTGGGATACAAACCAAAGGCCGACGAGGTTCACCGCGACACGTGTCCAAGCAAGAGTGAGGGAACGAAACCCGGTGAGAAGGCGCAATTTGTAGACGTCGCTGAGCTCTGCGAGGAGAGAGGGCGCGGCGTCTGCGCCCAGGACGTGGGCCGGTGTTCCTTCGATCCTCTGTAGTTGCAGGTAGTAGAGGTCCCCGAGGAGCGCGCGGTATTGCAGCTTGTCGGCTGCATCGAGGGCCGCTACATAACAGTACAGCGCGACGGGGTCGAGCGCCCAGGGTGTTGTACATGCTGCTTTGTCGCCACCGCGAGTGCGACATCCGTCTTCGGGTAGATCGACGCATGGGCAGCGACCGGAACAGAGGGTGAGGAGCGCGAGGAGTTCCGCGCCACTGTGCCCATGCATGGCGGCGTGAGCGTGCTACTCCTGGCGCAGCTCGCGTGTACCAGTGTTTCGACGCACGGCGGCTTGCGGGACGCGAGCGTGTTGGAGCGGTGAGGCGCAGCGACGCAGCGATGCGGCGCGGCGAGCGCCCCTCGTGGTCGCGCTCAAGGGCGCAGGGCCCACCCAGCGACACCGCCCCAGCCCACCGCAGCAGCAACACAAAGCTCGACGACGACGGGGGATGCGGAAGACTACGAGGGGCGCGGCGCGTCGAGTGCGTCGGGCTGGTCGAGGAGTGGGCCGGGTTCACAGGGAGGGCCATCCAAATGAAGTACCGAGGCGCTCCGCGCTCCCGGCTGCCGCTGCAGGGGCGAGGTGACGGATGTTCGGGAGCGGGAGGGATGCGGCGAGGGAGCGACGCAGCGGTGGCTGCTGCTCGTCGCTGGATAGGAAGCGGCGAGTGCGGGTGCGAGGCGGGGACGATGCGGAAGACCACACGCGGCGCGGTGGTGAGTACGTCGAGCTCGCGTCGAGATGAAATGCCGAGGATAGCGAACAGCGGTGTCTGCGGGCTCCGCGCGTTGCTAGATGGGAGGCGGCGAGGGGGTAGTTAAGTCGGAGCTGAGGTGAGCGAGCGCCACCTGCCGACATTGCCGCAGCCGCAGCGTTGGGGATGGATGCGCCGAGTCGATGTGACGCCTTGAAGTGATCATCGTGAGGCAGGAGCCCAGCGCACGCAACGTCGACGCCCCGCACGCCGCCTCCTCTGCACCATGCCCCTGCCCCGGGCGGATGATGGCGGGCGGGGACGTACAACAAACAGCCATTCGAGTCTCCCTACGACCTTCGACCAAACGGGCTCGCATCGCATGTAAGTACATACTGCCTGCACGCGCTCGTCGCCCACCGCATCGGACACCGCCAACTGGACCGCTCGTTGAAGCTGCGACACCAACACCGACTGGAGCAGTGCGTCGGCGAGTGTATGTAGCTAAAGCGGAGGGGCCACGGCGCGTCGAGTGTGTGTGTGTGTCGCCTTCAGAGGGATGGCGCATCGAGATTCGGGACAAAAGGAAATCCCGCGCGTGCCTAAACCTTCCGCGCTGTGTATTCCCGACAGTGCTAGGAGGTACAGAGTGGGCAAGATGCGCGGGGACGGCATTTAGATGCTGGCGGAGCGTCTCGAGGTGCCATTGCGTGGCTTGTGGGGGAACTTCCGAAAGAAAGGTGTCGACGTGGAATCTAATTTCTGTGTGACTCATATCGGAAAACAGCTCAAATTGAAGTTGAATTACTCGTACAGTGTCGCTAGTGTGGTGTAATCGTTGTAATTAATGTCCAGCTGGCTGAATGACGGGTTTGTGGAAGTCGGTGATTTCGCGGGCATGACTGACGTGATGTCGGAGTGAGGAAATGGTGTGCGCATCAGCGGAGCTTTAAAATGGCTTGACTCCCGACCACCACAGTCTTGGTCTTGATATTAACCCTGGTCTTTCGACTTCCGTCGGATTCCATCCGCATGGACTCAGGGCGCTCAGAGGCTTCTTCACCCATGCAATCCTCACCAGGCCTGGCCGCCAGTCCGCGCGCTGTCAGCATCGACCAACTATGTATCACGATAGCACTGGAAAGACAAGCTCATTTTTTTGCAGATCGGCCCCATGTACTTCCTCACACTGCTCTCGAATCTCACCGTGCGCGGATCGGCACCGGTGCCGGTCACTCACGGCTAACCTAGCGTCTCGCAGTGTCCGTGGGTCGTTTTCTGGCTGCTCATATTATATCGCTCTGCTTACCCGAATATTGCACAGATTTCCAGCATTCAGTGGCTACGACTGTTGCGTCCATGACCCTCGATGTCGAAGCAAGTAGGGGGCATTATGTGCGCTTCTTCATGTTTCCTTTCAGGTTTCACTGATTCACGGCTGATTTTATACATGGCTCGGGTGGACCGTTCGTGGGACGTCGGATAACATCCAGGGTGGAGGGAAGGAATCGGTGCGTCCAATCTCGTCTTGTTCTCAGATCTCAGTGCTCACTCATCGGGAGCTCGCAGGAAGCGGACCAGTACCAGCATGCAGAAAGCTCCCGAATTGACTGAATACGAGTTCGGTGTAAAGATAAATGTGCATACTTAACTTATCTCCTTCTCGCACCCAAATATCTGCTTCGAAAGAATCACAGCCTCCCGGGGTGACTTCAACGCGAGGTGACAGCGCCGAGGCCTTGGTGTTTCCGTTGTTCTGTACATCGTGACTGTCCCCAGGCTGGACCTGCAATTCTTCCAATGCATAGAGACTCCTACCATGGGAATTTAGAAGGCCTCGGAAGCCGCAAATACACTATAATACTTCGGAAAAGTGCGTCGCAAGAGGGGGGAGGCGAAAAGGGGGGATTTCCTTTTAGGAATCGGGCGAATAAAAAATAATGCTCGATGCAAGGCCACAACGGAAAGTAGTGAGCTAAGACTGAACGACGAATCCTAAGTTCTAACCAAGCTCAATAACCCATGAAGCCGCGGCTCATTGAAACGAGGAGGTTCCTCGACTTCATCAGCCGTGCGAACCAAGCACCCAGCGTGATTCCCCATAAGATCCCAAAATACCCTTCTCCGCCGTCCTACGAGCCACATCGTCAATCCCTTGCACAAGTAAGAGCCAAAAATCTCACCTTGCCGTTGGTAACAACGATCATTTCGATCGACCCTTTGTATGGCTTCAAAGGAAGGCCGGAGAGGTACGCGATGGTGTTCGCAGCGACAATTGCCGCGTGCGCGCTGGCCTTCATGACCTGCTTCTGCTCGACGGTGTTGATAGCGTCGCCTATGGCGAAGATATCGGGATGGTCGGTCAGCTGCAAGGTCGGCTTGACCTTGATCTGCTTTCGCTCGTCGAAGGTGGCGGCGCCGAGGGATTTAGCGACGAACTCGGTACGCGGGCGCGGGCCGCGGGTCGGTACCTGGAACAAGTCAAGTCAACCAAGTGGCGAATCTGAGATTTTGAACATCACGCACGACCAAGTCAGCCCCGATCACACTTCCCTTCCGTGTTGTTACACTCGTTGTTGAGCCCGGAAGAGGAATCTCGTCGATGAAGTCTTCCAAGAGGATGTTGATACCACGTGCTTCGAGGCTTTTCGCGAGGTTGGTCCGGAATTTGGCGGGGTAAGTAGCATTCAGGATGGCGGTACCGCCGTGCACGATCGTGACTTGCTTCTCCTGGGAGGAATATGAGAATACGGCTGAGGTATATTGGCGAGTACACATACCGGCCACACATTCTTAATTTCCCCCGCAAATTCTGCAAGCAGCAGTAAGTAACCAAAGCGATATGGTCCGTCGGGAATAAGACATACCTGCACCAACAGCACCCCCTCCGACCAAAACAATCTTCTGTGCCTGCTTGAACTGAGCGCGCTGCTCTGCGAGGAAGGCAGGAACCGCCGCGGCATCAAGAGGAAAATCAATCGGACCCTCCCAAACTGAGCCAGGCGCCAGTGCAAGCACGTCGTACGCAAACTCGCGGCCATTCGCGAGCACGACTGACCCGCCCTTCTTGTTGGCCTGGATGCTCTCCACGACGCCCTGCACGAAGGTGCCATTGGCATTGTGGAAAAGCTTGTCGAACGGAATCAATGCGGTGTCGAAGAGGTCGTTGCCGTCAGAGACGGTCATTCGGGGGAGGGTAGGCAGCGAGATGGCATAAGGACGGGAGTCAATGAGCGTGATTTTGGCGGAAGGCAGTTTCTTTGAGAGAGTGCGGGCGAGAGCGGACCCGCCACCGATCCCAGCTCCAACGATGACAATTGACGACATTGAGAAACGAGATTTTGGGACTGGGAACAAACAACAAACGCGCTTTTATGGTTGACCTCCTATTCCGTGAAAAGAGATGCTGAGGTACTCTACCTCCTATTCCGTGAAAGGAGACATATCCTGCTTATGAAGTTGTCATTTCCCGACTCGAGCTGCGGCGGCCTGCGAGTTAACGCGGCGTTCCGGATGAGCAACCACAAGCTTCGCAGGATAAGCAACTCAAGGTGCCGGCGGTGTGCCGCACGGAAGACCGACTATCCCACCGCTGACAGGTTCCAAAAAGGGCGGACGTTCATTTTATGTTCTCCGCGTTCGCCGATCTTTGGTACACGCGTCCTAGCGCGTCCTCCGCCTACGGTGACAAACAGCTCCACTTAAACACTTGGAACGAGCCTGAAAAGCGAATTACTCATCTGATTCGGGACATAGACCGATTTGCCCAGACGCGTCTCAGCAAAACGTCGACGCGTCGTCGTGTCACATGTGACAACACGCGTCGAATCGGGGACCATGGAACGAAGACAATCGAGGCATTCCGTACATCCATAGGCTCCTTCAGACGCGATGAACAAGGGGGCAGAGCCTACGCTCCTCTGAAATAATAATTCGGACCTTGAGGGAAACTCAACATGCGGTCATCGGGCCAACCGCCCTCAAATTGGCAGGGCGGTCCGACGACTATGTGAGTCTTGATTGCTTTACTGAATCCTTCAACTTTGCATTCCGCGGATACGTTTTGAGGAACGAGATTTCAAGTAAATGCATTTACACTCGCAATGCATGATTACAGTCCAGATCCACAGCGCACTCACGCAACGCCGCCATTATTATACTTCACCACAAACAGTCCCCGTTCCATGGAGTTGATCACGACGTACCCACTGGAAAAGTACGGGTACACGCTCCACGCCCCCGTAAAAATCTTCGCCTCCCCGCCTTCGTCGTCATCCTCGGGGTGCACTACAAAGACATTCGTTAGTTGAGGAGTAAGTAGATGTGATAGTAGAGAAGGAGCTTGCGCACCATCGAAGTACGCGACCTCACTAAAGCTTCCGCCGGTCGGGTCGTCGGCGACGCTGCTGACATCGACGATGCGCAGCCCGCTACCGTAGTTGGATTCGTATGCCCAGCCGTTCTGCATCTTTGTTAGCGCGCGCGCAGAGATATCGTTGACGAGGAAGACGTACGTGGACGTAGAGGTTGTGGTCGATGGACTTGACGGGCGAGATGTAGTGCCCCGTGAGCACTGGCTTCTCGAGGTTCTTGATGTCCCAGATGTAGGTCACCGTGTGGCTGTTGTTCGCCCATCCTGCGGTGACGCCGCCGCCCCATCAGCCTTTGGCTCGGATGTTTGGAGAAGGAAGGTGGTACTGACCGCGCTGTAACATCTCATCCAGCTCGTCGTCGAGGAGGAGGTACTCCTGGTTACGCTCGTCGACGACCCAGCCCTGGTGCGAGTAGCTGACGCCGTAGTACGGGGTGGTCGAGATAATGAGGGGGTCCGTGGTGTCGGTAATGTTGTAGATGGTCAACGAGTCCTGAGGAGGCGCTCAATACGATGTAAGCAGCGGGGCCAACGAACACACCTCATTGAACGCATAGCACACGTCGGCGCCGACGTACTCGCTGTGCGGGCCCCGGTAGACCAGGCACTGGGCACTGGATCGTGTGATCAATCTCAAGCTATCGCGGATAACGAAGGCGACGTACTCGTGGACGTATCCGTCGGCGCCGGCGCACCCAGCACTGGTGGGGTTAGTGGGGTCCGAGACGTCGATGAAGATAAGCCCCGCAGCACACGAGCTGTGGGTGGGCCGAGGTTAGGATTCACGCTATGAAGAAGGATAGGGAAGGCGTACTGGTTCCGGGGCACAGAGCCTACGGCGACAATGAGGTTCTTCGTCTCGTGGGCAACGATGTTGTGGGAGGCGCCGAGGGGGAGATCGTCATAGAGCGCGGTGAGGTCGGTCTGGATGCTAAACTCCCGCGGCTGTTCGACGAGAGAAGCGTTCAGAAGCTACATATACCGCGATAAGTACCCAGAGAAACCGAGACCACAAAAAAAGCATACACACCTTGGTTAGGTCAAACACCTGCACGCCGTGCTCGAGCGCCTCGCTACCGATGTACGCATGGTTCCCGATGACCTTGATGTCTCGCCAGGTGCTGTTGAACGACTGCGTCCCCAGCCGGCCCAGATACGCAATCTGCCCACTTGGCAGCACCTCCGCAAACGCCGTGCCATCCGACTCCCCGACGAGCGCAAACTCGCGCGTCGCACCCCCCTCCGTGTGCGTCCACCCCCAGATGTCGTTCCCAACGTTGGTCTTACACCCGAGCTCCGCATGCGGCGTGAAGGAGTACAAGTCGAGGTTGTTGCACGAGTAGGTGTTGTCCTGCTCGGTGCCGGCGTAGCCCCGCACGCAGGGCGTGTACTCAGTGATTGCGTGCAGGCCGAGGAGGCTGCCCGAGGCGCGATCGGCTTCCATCTGCGCGATAGAGTCGCTCATCATGCCCATCATGAGTGCGTGAACCTTCCCGGAGTTGTATGCACCCGCGTCCGCGAGGGGGACGTGGACAAAGGGGAACTCCTCGCCACGGGCGATGACCTCGTCGTTCGGGAAGGCCAATGTGAGAGGGAGGAGGGCGAGGAAAACCGCGGTGAGGTAAGTCATGGTGGGGGGAAGCAGCGTGAATCTTACGAGAGAGCGTTAGAACTTCACCACGTTAAAGTAGTGTTGCTGACTTAGCGAGATTGCTGCGGCCTGCCAGAGCTCAGTGTGAATCTTTTGACAGAGCGTTTTCACACAGGCGTTCACATACTATGTGCGCGCCTGTGGCTAACTTATTAAGCGAGATTGCTGCGGCTGCGCGGTGGGAGGAAGGGGTGTGAATCTTGTGACAGACCGTTCACATAGGATTGCAAGTTGTTCTGGACTGGAAGATGGAAGTTTGGTCGTCTACCGTTGAGGTGGCGCCAGACCGCAGAGATGAGTGGCGTGTTTGTAGTGTGTTTGTTGCGTTTGCCCACGCGCTTAAGTCATAACAAACCAACACAATGGTTTGTTGATCGCTCGTTTCCTCTGCCACCATGTCCGTTGATCCGCGGGCCGCGGCGCCGTGATGGCGGCCAAACTTCGCGTACGAGAGTGGGGACAGTCACTGGTCCAGTTTGGGTCCAGTGACACGAACTCGATAGGTTAAAGCTAAGCCCTTGGCTAAGCCGCGCAATTATTTCGGCAGAAGGAAAGATATTCCGAGGAAGATTATGAAGCAAGCTCAGCGTAGAGTGGCGTCTGCCGCCCGACATATAAGTTTTTCGTTCAGCCCAGGGTCGTCCACTCTCGGACCTGCCATATCCACCCCCAAATCGTCTGCAAGCAATGACTTCGGAGAATTTGAACCACAAACTACGCGCCCAAAAATTGGGACGAGGCAAAGCGTGTCTCAACTGGTACGTTTGCTCTACCCATCTATTTTACCACCTTGCTCACCTCCGTCCAGTAGACATTTGAAAATTGTGAGACTTTTGCTCCCCCGACGTCAAAGTTGTTGACAGTTGAATTCTTGCCAGAAATGTGACGGAGTCGTAAGCTAAGCCACCGTGTCCCCAATATCACCACTGACATCCAATTTCAGCGTCCAATCTGCGGTCAATGCAAGCGCGTTCCTAAGGACGATCCATGCGAGTTCATCGACACAACGTCGCGAACACACGAACTCGAAAGCATTGTGCACCGTCTACAATCCAGAATAAACGAACTGCAAGGTGTAGCCGGGCCTTCAAATTACGGCCACCATCCTCGACACGCCTCCGACCGCTCTTCACGGAGCTCCCCTTTCAGCGGATCTTCTGGGAGTGACGCCTCTGCCACATTCGGACAGTTCAACTCAGGACCCCACTCGCTGTCTCCCGATCACTCCATTCTTGGTTTCCAGGTGCGTTTTAGTACTCCAGATGCGCGACATTAATACCGATTCTCGCCGCAGGAACCTCCAATGGTCGTAATACATATGCTGTATGTCCGCATTTTCTACTATATGTCCCGCATTCTCATGTCATTCCAGTCTGCAGGCATTCCTTCCCCACGCCACGCATTTCGGATTTTTCCTGCATCCCCAACGGTTCCAGGATGCGGTAAAGCTCCCACTGCCGTTCGGTGACGAACGTCGCCCGTCCCCTGCACTCCTCTGTGTCGTATATCTATTCGGCATCCACCTCTCGCAATCCCCGCCCCTCCTCGCCTCGGAGCCCGCATTCCTCAAACGCGCCCAGCAGAACATCTCCACGGAGATCACGCACCCACACCACATGCTCCACACAATTCAGGCGCAGGTGCTCCTTTGCACCTACCTCCTCCGCACGAAGCGCTTCCTCGAAGCCGAGTTCTACGCCAACGGCGCCGCCACCCTCGCCCTCGGCTACCAACTGCACAAAATCCGCTCCGTGCGCCCGGGGACGCCGCCCCTCCTCGGTGTTCCCATGCTACTCGAGGTGTATCCCCCGCCGCCGGCCGACGCCGTCGAGGAAGGTGAGCGCATCCGCGCGTTCTGGGCCGTCGCGACGACGCAGATCAACCTCAACGTCGCGCTCAATGCGGCGACTGGCACGTTCTGCATCCTCGAGGCGGCGGGCGCGGAGATCGACACACCGTGGCCGCTGGAGTTGAGGGACTACGAGGCAGGCGCGGTGGCGCCGGGGTACACCGGGCAGGCGACCATCCGCCAGTTCCTGACAGATGACTTGGCAGCAGCGCCGCCGGGCCCAGCGTGCATGCTCCACGCGAAGGCGTCCGTCCTACTCTACCGCGCCGCTCGCCTCGGCGCGAGCTGGTCACCCAGTACGTCCTCCCTCCCCTCACACATCGAGCGGCGCAAGACCTTATCCCTCTGTAGACCTCCAGCCTCAAGAACGCGCAGCCTACACCCTCTCCTACACCTGGCTCGACACGCGCATCACCCAGTTCTGGCGCGTGCTGCCCCCCATATACGCGCTCGCCCCCGACTCCGCCTCCGCGCGCACCCTCCTCCTCACACACGCGCTCACCGCCGCAGCGCTCATCAAGCTCCACCAGAGGCCAACTACCTCACCGTCTGACTCCACTGCCCAGACGAAAACTCTCGTCGCCGCGCGCGCGGTGCTGCGCGCGCTCGCAGACGAGAGTGTTCCCGCGCCCTCGGGCGCGATCGCACACCCGGTGTTGGGCGCACTCGGGACGCTTGCTTGCGGGCTGCTGCTGGACGAGGTGCGGCGCGCCAGCGCGTTCCGCGCGGCGTGGGCGGCAGGGATTAATACTGCGGTGCCGCCACCCGGAGAGGAGGAGCTGGGCATTGCCGGGGAAGTCCGCGCGGGCATACATACGATGGCTGGCTATGCTGGTGGCTGTCCGTTGACTGGTGAGTCTCGATTTACGTTGAGATGGGCAGGATTCTGATGTGTTGGATGTAGAATATCAATTGCGGAAGCTCAGGCAGCAGTATGAGACGTGGTCGGAGTCTGTCCGTTTTGGGGTCCTCGAGAGTTATTCACATCATAATTTTATCCCTCTTTCGCGCATGTCGAGCACTTGACGTACTTTTGTTCCCACTTGCTCTATTTGCCCATATCTTCGCTATACATTTACGTGTACAATAAGTTAACAAAAATAAGTACATTCTTGCCTGCGTGAAGGCTGCTTCCGATGAAACGTGGAAAAAAGATCCTTCCTAGATGACGGACCGCCAATTGAATGGGCACGGGGGCGGGGGGAGGGAGGGAGCTTCAGATCAAGGACGTTCAACGTTTTCTGCAGGAATGCCCAACACGCCGCCCGGTCGGGAGAAAATGACGCGGCGCGGCGCGCACGGGCGCGCACTGACGCAGCATTGACGCGGTACATCCTCAACCTTCTCCCATGCTTCCCTGCCCTTCCAATATGCCCCTTGGTATCACATCACACAAGGTAAGTGTTGAACTGTGTTAAAATTTTGTTTATTATAAGTCAAGCTTCATTACTGAGCGCATATCCATTGCAATGGACCTTCAAGGACTTTCAGTAGAGTCGCGCCGATGCCGCGTCAAACGGGCGGCCGGTTTAAGCTACTGCCGCGTCGGTGCGTCAGTTTTACCATGGCCGACGTTCACAGATCATCATTAGCCTTCGGTAGTTCAACTTCCCAATCGCCGCAACAACCAAACCCATGTTAATCCTCTCCGAGTTCATGGGCAACTGCTCAGAGATTACGCATCTCTGGCAGCCCATTTCACGCGAGTTACCTCCTACGAGCCCTTCTTCCACTTGCTCTCTCTACTCGTGGACCGGGGGCCCGGAAATTCAACATCGCCGAGATGCCCGACCTGCTTCCCACCTCCTGTTTCAACGTTGTCAACTTTCACCTCGCAAATTCCCCGATTTCCACGTAGATTCGCATCATCGGCGCTTAAGATGACTTCTCATTTGTGTGGAATAAAGAAATGGGTCGGCACGTAGCCACGTAGCACTTTAGCGAGTTCGTCGCACCAAAAAGAAGACCGAGTCCGAGCAATACAGTTTCGTGAACGAAGCTGCACCGCCCGACCCTGCGCACAACGCCAAACCGAGGAGAACCGTCTTGCCGTATAATCCGCCAGTGGCTACAGGCGCGGGCGACCATGGTAGTTATTATATCCTTGCCCGGCGGCAAAAGGTTGTTGACATTACCTTGCCATACTCAAGCCAATCGGCGCCACTATGGGCTACTTCCATTTATTTGATCGACCTGGGTTCATGGGCATCACAAATGGAGTATGTCTCTCTACGTTTTGATCTTATGTCTCGGACGTATGAACTGTATCATTGCAATATCGATTGTCGTGTTCAAAGCAAGGACGAAAATTAGACAGAAGAAATTATTCCGCTCAGAGTCGCGCCGTAGGTATCACTGCCATGCATTTTTTACCAAATCTGCCCCTCTTTCTGCAATGACATACGTCGCGGCTTGAGTGTGGGCGCTGGTTATGAATGGCTACGGCCCAAAATTGTTCATCTCGTTGAATTCGGAGAAAGATTGTGCTTACCATTATCGAGGCGTCGATGATTCGAAGCCCACTTGCGCCTTTCACCAGTAAGTCTGGATCGACAACCCCGTACTGTGCATCCCTTGCCGACATAGCAGCAGTCCCCACGAAATGGAAAGCAGTTCCGGCGTTGTTTCGGATATACTGGTCAAGCTCCTCTTGCGAGAGACTTTCCAGATCTTGAGTGGGCGCAATGATATAATTTTCCCAGGCAGGGGCTTTGGCGAGGGCAAAGACCTTCTTGACCGCCTGGCGCGCCACGAAAATGTCGACACTGTGCGAGAGAAAGCCTAGGTCAATCACCGGAGCCTCGAACGGGTTGGTGTTATTGATTGTGACCGAGCCGCCTGTGGGTACAAAATGATTGAATACTCGGACGGATGGCTCGGTGTCTCAAAACTCACGGCTGACAGGATTAAGAACAACGATCCCAAGCGAGATGAAGTTTCCAGTCGCTCCGGGGGCGCCACCACCAGGCTGGGAAGACATCAACGGTTAAAACTTGTTTGCAAGGCAAGTATGAGGTTCCCTCACCGCGAAGGCCACCTCGATATGTGCACTGTCCGGGCCCGCCGACTCATCGGTGAAGTTTTTCAGACGGAACTCTTCGTCGGCTACGCGAAGCCATGCAAGATGCGTGTTCGGGTATACGGAAAACGGACCGGTGTGGCTCCTACTCCGGGTTATTCACAAAGTGTAGACGTCACAATTCATATGCTGACCTGTTCCACTGCGCGAACACTTCGTTGAACAGCGTCGTATTTTGGTTGATGGAATCCGACGTTTCGGTGGAGTTCACAGACCAGCTCACGCCGAGGAAAGGTTGCTCAGAAGCGTTCCGTCCAACGCTGGGGAGATCGAGGAGAGTGGGAATTCCGAGCGGGGTCAAAAGTGCTTCATCACCGATTCCACTATGCAGAAGGATGGAGGGAGTCCCAACGGCGCCGGCAGATAGAATGATCTCCTTGGCGGCTTTCGCAGTGAATAAGTTCCCTCCTAAATTTACAACTGGGTCAGCGATTCGGGAGTTGATGTTCTAGAATCGACCACTAACCCTGCAAGAATTGCACGCCTTCGAAGTGTAGTTTCCCGTTGGGATGGCTCGGATCAACGAGCTTCGAGACTTGGGCGTGCAGCAGAACATGAAGGTTGGGGCGGTGAATGAACTCGGGCCCCAGATATGATGTCGCGGAACTGCTGCGCACTCCGCCTTTTATCGTAGTTTGCAACCAACCTGGAGGAGTCAATGGCCCTGTTGCTGCCGACGTAAAACATATGCTTACTAGTGCCCAATGGTTTCCCTGAGTTCATATCCAAGTTGAAGTGCCAATCTTCCGGTTGCTGTGCCGTGGCAGCGAGGACATGGTTCGCGAACGTCGTCCAAGGATATCCGCTCAGGCTGACCGCATTGATCCCTGTCGTGCTATGAACGCTGGGATCGAACTGGCCTCGCGTGTCGTGATCATCGACGGGCGGGGTCCATTTCTCGTTCTGCGGCACGTGAATTTCAGGATGTTGAGCGATGAACCAGCTCGTACCTTGAAGAAATACGGAAGCAGCTGATCCCACGACCAGCCTGGATCGCCAGTGACGGCCGCGAAGCGGTTGTAGTCATCGGCCGAGCCTAAATATGAGTTGCCGGTTGTGTTCAAGGTCGGTTTAGAAGATAACTCGCCTCGCGTGTATACCATCCCATTAAGGGAAGTACAACCCCCGAGCACATGGGCTTCAAAATAAGGTCAGCGCCGATTCAATGCTTTGCAGAAAGAATACTGACCTCTGAGTATGCCCAAGGAACGACCATTCAATCCAGGCTGCGGAATAGAGGTGTAGTCTGAATGATGTTAGTTTACATTTGATAATTAATCGTGGATGAGACGGTAGACACACTCCACTCGTAGATACTGGGTTGAAGAAGGCCGTTTACGAGGAACGGGACGATAGAGTCAATGACGTTCTCGTTGCTAGAAGAGGTCGTCAACTAAGGAGCGGAAGATCGATGAAGGTGTAACCCACGAGACTCCAGCTTCCAGCACCAAGACGGAAAAATTGGGGTTTTCAGTCAACCGATTGGCGACGACGTTCCCGGCGGCACCACCTGAGCGATTCGGTGAGTGATCGGTTTAAGGTGAACGACAGCAGAGTGTGTGTACCTCCGACGACGATAAAATCGTAAGAAAGACCCGGGAGTTGATCAACGTCTTCGTAGATTTCGCAGAAACATGAGTCAAGAAAGCCTAGAGTGATTAGGAGCAGCGCAAGCATTGCGGGGAATTGAGGGCCTGTGGAGACATCGTCGTGCTATATAGCACGGAGACAGAGGGCCAAGACGGGGCGCGAACCGAAGGATAACGTGGTTCGTAAGACACATTTGTGAAGTATTCCGGAGTTCCGTCTGCTGACATCGGTGCAGCGACTTCAGGACTACTCAGCAGTGAGGAGAGGGACGCCGACGGCCGAGAAGCGGCCTACCACAATCCCAGACGGCCACGCAATTCGGGCTGGGGTACCATTCGGAGATAAGCCACCAAACTAGCCCGAAACGGCGACCATAAGCAGTGAGGAGTAAAACGCACCACCGAATCGGAGAAGACAGGTTAACTTACCGCCATCTGTGGTGGAAGATCGCCCAGAGACCGCCGGAAGACCACCCGCCGTAGTACGCGCCTGCGCTGTCACTGTCATTAGGATTTCAAAGGCGGCAAAGATAAGGCCGTGGAGACCGTGTCTAGAACGCAGGCAGGCTTCAAGTTGATTGCTGGAACCTTCAATCAAGCGGGAACTTTGGCGGCGCCGCAGGAACCGTAATTTTTTGTGGTTGAATTGCTTCCCACAGGGAGGGAGATCGCAGCAAGAGCGCGGACTCCAGGGAGGGATATTTGGCTGAGCATGATCGAATTACGCGAAGGCAATCCAGCGCATACATGCATACAGGTGTGAGCAAGACTGACAGCAAGGGTACCAGGGCGCGAGGCGAGACTTTTCGATGCACTGTATCAGATAGTCGGAAGGAACTTCTACAACTCGCGTTACAGGGGAGTGAGCAGCGGATGCCAGTAGTGATACATGTGACTAGATGGACCAAATGAGGACGGGGACAGAGGGGGCAGGGATGACGAAGACCTGCGTTATCCGCGGGAGGGCTGGTTGTCAACAAGAGAGCGCGAGGTCTGTCAAGAGCATTAGCCTTGACCGCACTTTAGGAAAAATGCAGCGACACGTACCGCGGACCAAAACAGGACGGACGCTGACACCAGCGAAGTGGAACGGGAATGCGCAGGGACAAAGCATCCAAAGGACGTCTGTTCGAGTTTGTCAGTGCGAAACCTCGACTTAGAAAAGTGGGTGGTACATACCAGACCGCAGCAAAATGGGGTATCACAGAGACGCCGACGACACGAGGACGGCGCTGAGAGGAAGGCACGTAGGGGTGTCGCAACGAGACGAGATGATACCTCAAAGGGTGTGAGGAGGACGGAGCTGAAATCGAAGACTGGGATCGACCCGAGCGTACCGCACCGGGGGGAAGCAATATCTGTCTCCGCAGAGCCAAGCAAATACCCTTGAAGCAACGAGTCCGTGTGTCGTATCCAAGTGATACCGGGCCACGATATCGAACGAGAGCCAGCGGCAGATGAGCTCCCAGGACTTCGAGCTGGAGATTGGCTGGAGATTGGCCGACGACAAAGGCGCGACCTCGTGGTCAGCAAGGCGCGTGTGGTCGGGTTTGGCTTCGGTGATGGCCGGGGTTTCAATTCAAACCCCGCTCGTGTTCAACTTTGCCGAAACCAACCATTTGCGCCGAGGTCGAGCCAACTGCAAACAGCAAGCAAAAATTCTCTCACAACTCACTAGCGCAAACCGTCACAGATATATTTGGGGTACAAACCATTCCGGTGAATCCAAATTTTGATCAGGCGCCATCCTCGGGGAGGTTGTCCTATGGGACACGTTCAAAAACCCGGGCATAGTTTGTCTTCTTGTTTTACTCGTGAAATGGAATGTTGTAGCATGTCTTCTGGCCAACGACGAGTTTCCTCCGTACTTGGAGCCAGAGCCACGATTCTTCCCGGTCCATCTGCTCACACCTACTCATCTCGTTGTATTCCCGAAGTCCTCAGTGTATCACGGCTCAGAGAAAATTCGTGCACTGTGGATCTACTAGGATGTTCAACTTCGACTCAAGTTCGACGTTGTGGATGTTTGGATCCGACTGGTCACGCGTGACGTTTCGCGTTGTCTTCCCACCATCACCGTGGTTCCTGGCGGTCTGTGCGGTACCTTGCCCTCGATTCCATTCCAGCATGGAAACAAGCTTCCCCGATACACCCCGCCCAATTTTGGCGCAGTTTATAACCTCACCCCCGCTTCAACGGCAAAATATCCGCTTTTCACCAAACGCGCACGAGTCGGAGCATGATTCTGCCGAAGACTCCAACCAAGACAACAGAACTCATTTAGGTTATCCAGACCCCTTCCAAAGTCTTTCATTTGCCCCTGATATCCCGAATTGCTGACTTCGAATGATAATCGTTGTGAGGACCATGTCCCAAAACAAGCTGGTCTAAAGTGCAGTCTCTTCTGCCAAACATATGCGCTGGAAGTATCTGGGGACCGCGCACGACAACTGTTGCACCCAAGGTGTGTCGCATTCCCATTGTATTGTTCCCCGATACTCATACCGCCGTTTACGCAGCGCATTTTACCCTTCACCGACAGCTCACCCTCACCCGGACCTTACCCTCGCCGGACCCTTACCGCTCTTTCCAAATCCCATCGCCGACCTGGTATCTCGCCACGGTCCGGGCTCCAAAACCTCCTGTGTCCACTCTGCGCAGAAATTCCGTGTTTTGACCCGGTGCGCACCACTTTTCCTGTTCATTCAAACCTTCTATCCCGACCTGCAATGAGATTATGCTCATGCTGCATGCGTCCAGACTTACAAGTCGCTGCGTCGGAGCGCCCAGAGGGATGCCCTTCATGACTTCGCGGGCCGCTAGAGACTGCGATTTCTCTGCATCACCTGCACCTGCTCCTACCGTTACTGTCACCCTTTCATTCTATCCCGCGTGCTCGTAGGAGCCGCCCGCAAATTCCTTCTCCCTCCCTCCTCCTGTGGACGGTCTTGATGGAACTCCGCCACACCGTCACTTGGCGCTGCCGAACTGTGGAAAATCCGTCGCGTCGAATCCAGGTGTGTCTAATGCAACTTCTCCTTCTCGACGCTAATCTGTACCGGTTACCTCCACACTCTCCGCTAAATCACTTTTTCTATAGGCGCCGTAGCGAGCCCTCGATATGTACGCGCTCAAGGTAATCAACATGGCGGCGCTGCTCAAGATACAGATAGGCCCCGAGCCTCGTTCATTCGTCCTTTTGTCCGCATCATTCCGTTGAACATCTCACGATTAACGCTTGCGTGGCGTGCTGACAGTCAAAGCAACCTTTCGACCGTCGCGGCGCTGCTGTAAGTATCTTTTGCTGTCTTGGTCGGATTTACTGACTTGGTTTATTCGCCGGGTGCGACCGCAGAACCTCCCGCCGATTAGAATGTATCAGTGTCGTTCCCTGCCGTGCTCTCCCCTTCCTTCCAACCCATCTCATCTTTGTCGTTGAACCTCACCAGCAAGTCAACCACATCATAACTTTCGCCACAACCATAATGCTTAGGCACCGTCGCAACTAATGTTTACCTTTAGCGGATCTGCGATAGGGCGTGAGTGTTGGCTTCAACCAACAATCCGTTCGGATTTCACTGACTTTCCCGAGAGACGAATCATTCACCGCCATAGCCGCCCCTGCGAGTGAAATAGGAGGTAAGACTTTGTTCAACTCGCAATTACCCACGCCCTGCTGGTTCGTCAACGAAAACCGCCATGAGACCAGTGCGACTCAAGGGAACCTTCTCATTTTCACTTGCCCATGCTAACTCATTGCCAAGCGGTCAAACGACCTTAATACTTAAACACGCCGTTTACAATGAGCGCGAGCATCCTGCCCAACTCAAGAGCCGTTGATGCCCAGGTGAGCTCTTAATTCCGCTGTATTCTTGCTAAGCTCACTTCTGCCGCTAGGTTCTTAAGTTCCCAGACCAACGTGAGTACTTATTTCCCTCAACACGCTTAGCTCAATCCCTCTGACTGTTTCAACTTGGGAGACTTGACCTCGTGTTGTTTCTTTCTCTCCCCTTAGTTCGCGTACTGGCTTTTCTGTACGCAGGTTTGACCGGCATAGGTGGATCACCGCCGGCAGGCCGCATTCCCCGTATTACGATCATGGTGTTCTACTCACACACCTGGAGGACACGGTCTTTATTTTAATACGGTGCCGGCGGTGTGCCGACCGGCATCCCCGTATTACGATCTTGGTGTTCTCCTTACTCACCTGGAGGACACGGTCAGTATTCCGATACGGTGCCGGCGGCGTCGCCAGTAGTATTTAACAGCCCACCCCATCCTTTGTTCGAACATCCAATCCAACATGGCCCAGTACTCATTCGCAGCAACTCGCCCCGTTAACCCACCCGGTGTTGAACCTGTCCTCACCGAGGCTCAAGTGTGGAAGAGCTTGGAATACAAGTTGCAAAACCCCATGGTGAGTGCCCTCGCTCTGGACTCACAGGTGCCCTTACTGGACCGTCTGCAGGTGTTTGTGCCGAACCTGTCGGCGAACAAGGACTCGTACGACGAGAAGAACAACGTTCGTTGTCCTTGCCGCCCCCTCCTTCTCCCTACATTGAGCCTGATGTCCCCCTTTTGCATCGTATAGCTCGTGCGCCAGATGACCTTCGTGGACGGCAAGGCCTTCGAGGTGAAGGTGGAAGCGATCGCCCCCACCATTGTATGTTTTGCCCTAGGCAGATCCCACCCACACCGCTGATGTTTCTCTGCCGTCGTGGAACAGATGTACTTCGAAGTGAGCACCGGCATGCGCATCACCAATTTGATTTCCTACGGCGCCAACAACGAGCTGCTCTTGACGTATTCCTTCGCCAACGGACGTGAGTTGCATGAAATTATATCCCCCCGACAAGGCCCTGACTGACCTCGTCGTACTACTTAGTTCCCTATGTTCCTCCTGGCCAGCCGAAACCGAGCGCCGAAGAGCTGAACGTGCTGCTCGCCAAGGACCTGGACCGCACTTTGGCCATGTTCAGAGAGGCTATCAAAGAGGGGAAGTTTTAAAGCTGATTTGTCGTGAGACTAGTATTTTGGAATAAATTTGGCAGTTGTTGAGACCTTTTCCCGACTGGTTACATCTTGTGTGGCTTCCTGGTCGCATGCGTATGATGATTCGGTCCGAGTCCCGGCAGACAGAGCGGTCGATTCAGCGGCGGTGTATCGGCAGCGGCGCGGTTTGAGCTCGGGGGTTTGCTTGTCTGGGAAATATTGTGCCGCACTTCTTGGTTGGGCTACTCCGAACTGCAAGCGCATTGTGTGCAGAAAGCAGGGGCTCGAGATTTGAGGATTCGGAGACCGGGAATGCTCGGTTGCCTTGCAAAACAGTGAATCATTCTTTGAGGTTGAATTTGAGACTTTGGTAGGTAGGTAGGAGAGCGCTGGGTTGGTTTTACTTCCACAGTAGTCGAAGACAGCCGCCAGCGACGTATATTTGAGGTAAACATGGCATTAGCAGTTTAATAGAACATACACCTGGATTACTTATAGATGCCTGCGGAAAGCTTCCATGGAAGGTATAATGATGTGTGTCTGTTTGGGAGTTTAGAACGCGGAGAAGGGTACCGCCGCGGCGCACGGAGAGGACGGCAGCGAGGAGGCGGAGGGAGACGAGGACGTCGGGGGTAACGACGTCGACGAGACACAGACACAGAGGCTGACCCAGCAGTGGACAATCGGCACGTCTTCAAGCACGCGTCCAGGCCGGCGGCGAAGTTGGGCGAGGGGTGCTAGGCTCAGTGCTAGCGCCACACATCGATGTCTAGAAACGTATAAAATGAGTGTTAAGGTTCAAGTCAATCGGCAGGCTTGGGATAAGTACGAGTTCAATTGAAGCAGCTGCAGCCTGCGCAATTTCCGCGACGAGTCGGTTCCTTCAGTCCTTTGAGGAGTCAGTCAATGCCTGAGAATTGTCCCGTGAGTTGTGGTCGATGAAAGAAGGAATTACAAGCGCACCCTGCGATGAATCGAGTTCACCGCGTCGCGCGCACAACAAAATAAAGATCATGTACATAGAGCTGATTCAGCGCGGGTTATCCATGCTATGCCGATTCCCCAACTGCAGCCTCAGAGCGCAGACGAGACCGCAGACGCAGTCTGTCGGAGTCCTTGCTGTTTCGTAGTGTGGATTTCGTCGAATTGACCTGCAATAAGGTCAACCGTGAAAATGAAAGACTTGGAAGCATACCAGCGAGTTCAAGCTCCGAGGATGAAGATTTAGGCCTACCAGACGCGAAGGTACTCAGGAAGATGTGTATTTGCGCGTATTGAAAACAGACACCGAAAGCTTTGCAGCAAATCGTGGACGACGCAAGAGCTTTGAAGAAAGAAGAGGAATGGAGGCAATGGCAGGGAGAGGACCATCGGGTAAAGATAAAAAATTGATCGAATTTGAGACGAAGGAACGAGATATTGAGGCGAGTTACTGTTACTGTTTACTTATTCGAGATTGGAATTTGGGCAAATAGCGATGCGAATGGGGAGGAGGTGGGTAAAAGAGGGAGGACACCATCAACAGTGCAAAGTGGTCCACAGCGCCCGCCTGTCATCCTGACGCGCCGACTGTGCACCACCCCACCCGGAGCAAATAGCGGGCGGTATCTGGTCCCTCTTCGACGCGCTGCATGCTCCTCTCCCCGCGTCTCCTGCATTCGCCGGAGACCGCCGCTGCTGCTGCTGCTGTTCGTTGGGGACTCGACCAAGGAGGGCGAGGGAAGGATGAGGGAGGGAAGACCACGGCGGGTCGCCTGGTGCGCAGTGGAGAGTGAGTACTCAATGAACTCGTCGAGGGGGAGCGGAGGGGATGCGGACGCGGAAGACCACGAGAGGCGGGGACAGCACGTGGTCGAGAAGTGCGTCGTACGAGACGCGCAGCCGGGTGCCATCTGTTTCCGCTTCGACCCGCTGCATCTCGTGTCTGGACCAGGAGACCGCGACCGCTGCCCCATCGTCCAACAGTCCGTCGAAGCCACCGCGAGCCGCAGCAGCGAGCACTCGATGAACTCGACGACCGCTCGACGAAGAAGGGGAGGATGCGGAGAGAAAGCCACCATCAGCGCCGCGGCGCGTTGGGTGCAGCGTCGCGTCCACGAGGAATGGCGATCGCGCGCCTATGGGCTCCGGTGCCGAGACCACGCGGCGGCGACTGTTCCTCGTCGCTGGATGGGATGGGAGGCGGCGAGGTGAGGATGCGGAAGGTGGATGCGGAAGACAACGGGAGGGGCGCGGTGCGTCGAGTGCGTCGAGGAGACTCCGCGCTGTGTATTCCCGAGACCACCACCCAAGTTACAGGGTCGTACTTGAGCCCTTGACGACCGAGGGGGGGATGCGGAGCTCTTCGAGGGGCGCGGCCCCGGGTGGTCGAAGGGTGTACTGAGGAGCTCCGGCTGTGTGCTGCTCGTCGCCACAAGGGCGAGAGGAACACTGTTTGGCAAGGGGCGCCGGCCGGGGCGCAAACAAGTCGGGGCTCGACGTCGTCGAGGCAGAAGGACGATATGGACGCAGTCGCGGGGGATGGATGCAAAAAGTAGGACTTGAAGTGACCTGACTTGAAGAGGCAGCAGCCCCGCCCCCGCCTCGCGCAGCTCCAATACGCCGCCACACCACCGTCCTCATTCCCGCCCCCGCCTCGTGCAGCCGCCATACACACACGCCCCGCCCCGCACGCGCCTCACAGCGACGCCACCTGTCGCACCGCACAGGGCCCAACCGCGCAGTGAAGCCCGTTGTGGGGGCAATATTGATGCAGGGCCTGCTGTGCAAAGTACGACTTGAGGAGGCCCCACACACGCGAGGTCGACGCCCCGCACACGCAGTGCACCCGCGCGCGCGACCTCCTCTCCTACATCCTACACCGCACCGCCATCCTCATGCCACCCGTCAGTCAAAGACCAGCGTCCTCATGCCCCCCGCCGAGTCCCGCCCACGAGCATCCATCTCCATACTGCGGCGTGCGTCGTGTGCACGATTCGGATGAAGCAGCGAGCGCGAAGGAGGCAGGCGGGGACGTCCAAGACACAGCTGCGTCACCACCGTTTCCTCCACGCACGCGCTCGTTTCGTCTCGTTGTACCTCCTTTACTGCACGCGAGTGTTCAGTACTTGCAGGACGCAGAAATGGAGGTGGCGGGAGCGTACTCACCAAACTGCATTTCTAAACAGTAAACAGCGCGCCCGATCGCGCAGGGAAGCCAAAGGTGTCGACGGTTGCGGAGACGTCTTCTGGGGCTGAGTTAGTATGCATGTATCAAAAAAAAAAAAAACAGAAGGAGCGCAACCCACCGAATTACATGTCTGTCGAGCTGGATAGCGATGGGCTGCATGAGGGCGGGAGTGTCACAGGGTCGACGAGGGACGCTGCATGCACGGGAAACTGCCTACCGCACTCTGCCGCGAACGGGTGCGGGGGAGGTACGCTCTCAGACTCTCAGTCGACGCCGCGGGTGGAAATCACTCAGATTGGGCTGCGCGGAAGGAAAGCTAAGGTTGTGGAAAGCGGCCGCCTGGAGAGCGCGAGTGAGCCAGAGGTGAGTACGGCGGGTGAAGAGTGCGTACATTGCTCGCATTCGTCGCTCGGCTTGGGAGGGGTAGACCACACCTTGGACCACACGATAACCTATCGTGCGGCGCGGAAGACGATGGGGCGGGAGGTCGCTGGGTGTGTGGCCAACCCAAGGGCACAGTGCCCTCTCTTCCCTTGCGTGGCCTTCTGGGCGCGCAGAACGGTCTTGCTTGGACATTTGCTCCGCGCCGTCGAAGGCACAACGCCGCACTGGGGCACTCGAGGGACAGTGCGTCGAGCGTCGCGTCGCCTTCATAGAGAGCATAACGCTTATGCTTGAGGGTTATCATTAGACCACGCATCCACAGCCAAAGCGGAGTTACATACCTGAAGCGGAGTACAGCGCGACTGCTGCTGTTCGTCGCCCGACGCTCTCTCGAAGCCAGCACAGACGTGAACTCGACGACGGGGATACGGAAGACCACCACCAGGGGCGCGGAGGTCGTCGAGGAGCGTCGCCCTCAGAGGGAGCATAACGCTCGCTCGAAGTCGGTCGGTCGCCTCAATTCTCTTCGGAGTGGCATTTGCACAAGCCTTGCATTACTTCCGCATGTCCAAGAACGACACCAGCCTCAGGAAGGGTCGCACCAGATCTGGCTCGAGCGAGGGATTCGTCTAAGGCGAGGAGGAGGACAGAGAGGAGGTGTCGACGATTTCGGAGACGTCTTATGGGGCTGGTAGTGTGATGTATGAAAGAAGTAAATATACAGAAGGAGCGGAACCCACGAATTACATGTCTGCCGATCTGAGCTGCACGAGGGCGTTGTACGGTCGACGATGGACGCCGCATGCATGGATGGGGAGCTGGGCGCGCCGGTTCCTTCCTTGACGCGCGGCGCCGGGCGATGACGGGCTGTACGCGGGTGAGTGATCAGTATGTACAGGACGCAGAGCGGGAGGCAGGGGAGCGTACCCAATTGTAATAGTAACAGCGCAGTGCGCCACATCACTGTCCAAGTGCTCTTCTACCGCGCCGCGGGTATATGAGATTCGAGGCTCGCCGCGCGGCGGTGCGACTCGGTGCGACTTGTCGAGCATGCCGGGCTGCGGAAGGGACAGCGAGGTACTAGTAGGACATCGGCCGGCGCACGCTTGCCTGGCACTCGGGCTTGAATTTCGCTCGAGAGACGACCACGACATTGCGGGGAGAGGTAAGTAGGAGGCTCGAAGTGGTCAAGCGGACTCGCTCGCGTGAGAGCGGAAGACGGCGGCGATCTGGAATCGGGGAGACGGTGACGAGGGCCCATTGAGAGTATACTCGGGAGGGAAGCCGCCCGACCTTGCGCCTGAGTGGGACGTGAGACTAAATTACGTAATGGCGACGGAAATAAACCGGGACAAATAACCTCACACATCTCCACCGGAGGGGAGAGTCGTAGGTTCGGAGCAAGCCTGTCGCCGCTCCGGCCCGGCGAGCCGGCCCTTCGCTTGAAGGGGCTTGCTTCAGACTGCGCCAAACAGAGGGGTTGGCAACTCCCTTCTCTTCACCTCAAAACACGGTCTTTCGCCCAATTTTTTTTTCAAACCTGTACCGTATATGCGTCAGTCCATTGTGTAATTTTCCCGGCCCCAAAATCCACCGAAATATATCTGAACTTTACGCGTCAATCGGAATGTCCTGACTTTTTGAAAATCGGACCCTAGAAGTGTAGTTCAAGGTCTGATTGAAATACTCTCGCACACGAATCGCTTCTATTACATCCTTGGACTCCTCTCACTGAGTCTTGCGATTTTTCCTTCTGTTGTGGTCGATAGAAGAGCCTGCAGAAGAAGAGGAGCAAGAGCGTCACAGATAGTGACACTCCGTGACTTCACTCTCGCGCTAATTAGCCATGGCCACCGCGCCCAACACAGGCGGGTTCGACGTGAATCCGGACTGGGGGACCCTTCTATCTCAAGTCTCACCTCCACCCAACCTCCAGAGCCCCCAGATCCAGTGCCAATTAGTCTTTTCACTGCTCCTGTTCCTCGGCCTCTCCATTCGTGAATTCTTGGTCTTTATCTTCGAATCCTCCATCCCAGTGGTCAAGCATCGCGCAGGGATGTTCATGGGCAATCACACGAGCAACGGATTCGCGCCTGGCCGCATATTTCGTGCCTGGCACGACCGCTTCCCCAAAAGCATCCCACACCTCCACTCAGCCATTATCAAGCCCTGTATGGAAGAGATTGCGCTCCAGGAGAGCGACCGCGTCATCAACGACCCACGACTGAAGGTCCGCCTCATCGACTGCACCCTTGATTACATCCGGAGCGCTCTCAACCCCGGGATTTTGCCCCGAATATACCTTGAAGACGCACCATTTACCTGGGACTACCTCTCGGTATTTACCACCTCCCCCAACAAGTGGCGCAAGGAGCGGGCACGGACGGGGAAGGATGGGAAGCCTGCTACGCCTAGAGAGGCAGACGAGTGGGAGGAGACGCCAGAGGGGAGCACAGGGGAGAGTGCGGAATTTGCAGGGGAGACAGAGGGATTTTGGAAAGGGATGGGCTTTGCTCGTAACCCTACGTTTGTGAGTACCAAATCAATTCCTCAATGCACCTTTCCTGACCCCTTCAGGCCCTTGTACTCGTCTTTAGTTTAATGGCTTTCACTCGCAATACCGGCACCAATCTCTTCCCGCTCATCCTCGGGCTATTTCTGGAAATTGGTGGGACAGGCTCTCGCATCCTGAACACACTGAGCAATGCAGGCGCTTGTGTTTCGGTTACGACGATAGAGCGCCTCAAAAAGGTCCTTTCCGAAGACGCCGTCGCACACGCCGTTAGCCTCATGCAGTCCCCCGGCATGTTCTACATAATATTCGATAATATCAACATCTTCCTCCGCAAATCCCAGCAGAGATTATTCAACAAGAACTCCATGATACATGCTACCAACTCCGCCGTCGTCGCATTGCCAGACGCTGTCCCCGCGGCCTCCGACTTCACTGCAAAGCAAAATGCACGTGGAAAGCGTGCATCCGCAACCGGACAAGACATACTTCCAACAGACGAAGACAAAGAGAAAATGCGTGCAAAGTTCGTTGGTCTCGTCATGACCCTCATCCTCGCATACTGCCCAGGCAGCAAAGACTGGGACGACCGTGAAGCTTTCCTCGCCGCTGCCGAGGCCTTCATGTCATTTGATAGACCTCTTCCCGCGAGAAAATCAGACGGGCGACCACTGGGGTTATTCGACGTGAATGAGGGGTCCAAGAAGGGCATTATACAAATGCTCAAGGCGCTGCAGGAGATTAGTGGGTTGCCTGAGGCAGAGTGGGCGGCCAAGGCGCGAATTATAATCGGAGATTGGCTCACCTCCAATAATATTCGTGGCGCGCGCAAAGATCGGATGGATGATATCAATCCCATGGAGCGCCTGGACTACGTCGACGAGCTCAGCGCGCTGTGGCACTTTGCCCTCAACGCGACACACATGATCATGCGCCTCCATTTCGGGGATTCTGTTCTTGATCCTGGTTCACTCGCCAAGCACAAAGGCCTCTTGAACCGTACATGGGACGCGGAGAAGCCAAACTACGCAGATGCGAAGGCCCTCATCCGTCACTCGTTGACGTCGAGAATACTGTATGAAGTCATGTAGGTCGGCACTATTTCCCTCTTCGGGCCGTACTCATCTCTTTCCAGGCTTCGGAAAAATATCAAACGCTGGGCCGACCTCGCGAAATGGAGGCCAACAATCGACGAGCTCGCCACGTTTGCGCAAGACTTTGTGGACGACTTCACCACCGCAATAAACGCCGAGAGTGCAAAGAGTGTCAACGATGATTACTATGCGCACTCACTGTATTTCATCCGTGACGCCCTCATCTTCTGCGTGTTTGAGCACTCGGTCGCGTTTGCAGACGCTGGCGGGGTTCTTCGGGTGCTCAAGTACTGGGCACTATCCTTTCGAGGCGCCGGATTGCACAATTACGCCCGTGAATGCTTGGAGATCCTTGTACAATGGAAGTACGAGCTCACTCCCGAAGCACAGGCCGCAAAAGAGCAGGCCTGGTTCTTTAATCGGTGGGGCATTCGTGGCCGCAGTATTCCGAGCGATCTCTACTTGGAACAAAACAACTTTTGGGTCAAGGTACGGCGGCACAACATTCACATTCTTTAGATCTGACTTTCACCAGCGTGTCAATATTGCAAAGGGCTCTGGTGTCACGGTGAAGTACATCATTGAGAAGGGTTCTGCGCCCGTAGAGGCCTTCCGTGAGGTCAGTCACCAGTTCGCCCGCACATTCGGTTTTGCGGACCGCGCTCGACGGCACAAAGAGGTTGATGTTGGCCAAGACCTCCGTCTCCTCACGGAGACAATGCTGGATGCCCAGCTTCATGTACTCACACCCAACCGACCGATTTACGCCCCCCTCAAGGTGAATAAGAAGGGAGTTGTTGCTGCCGGCCCACGGGTTAGTGCCATTGTCGACTCGTTTGATCTTGGTGCCCAGATACTGAACGGGGGAAAATTCCGCGAGTTCATTCGCACAACGACGTGGGACCCAGCAGCAGGATACCCGGTCGGAGTCCCAGAAACGGAGCCCAACGAAGACGACCCCTTACTCAATGGATCGGTCTTTGACCGCGTCGACATCAACCCACTCGGAAGGGACAGCTTTGACGACATGGACGATGGTGATGCTCACGCGCAGCGATATCCCGGCCTTGGCTCATTGGGCGGAGGGATGGATTATTCGGATCATGTATAATCTATTACACAATAAATATTTTATGATGAAGCACCTGCATTGGGCGCATCTTGAGTCGGAGGGTTAGTTCCCGGGGGGTAATAACGAGGGGGAAGAGAGTACATTGGGTAGGTAAAGGTATTACCCATGCCAGTGGAAGGGTATGCGTACGCGGCGGCGTAATATGGCAAATACGGGTTATAAGGCTGAGTAGAATTGGATGGCGCGGAGATGGGAGGAGGTAGATGGAGATATGGAGTGGGGGGCTGCGTCTGTAGGGTGCTCGCGCGTGTAACCATCGTCCGCGGTGGTGCAGACACTGAGGTCGCAAAGAAGTTCGCATCGTCGACGTGCGAAGCTGGGCCAGCACCGCGGCCACGGCCGCGACCCCGTGGGCGACCCCGGCCTCTACCGCGTTGATGGGCTGGTGAGAAGGAGGGCTGGGCAATGCCCTGGACGGGAACGGGCGGCGCAGTGCCGGCAGGACGCGGTGGGGTGGGCATTGTGTTTTGCTGCTTTGAACGGTGTCCCCCCCGTGGAGTGAGACCGATTGCGCGCTGCGCATCCAATCTCCAGTCCATGATAATTGCTGCGACCGCTTTGAGGTCGTCCTGTGATGCGAGATCCCAAGGTACGAGCTTGCAAATCAAGTCTGGCGTTACTGTAGCCTCCCGCAGAAAGTCTGTCCCGTGTTCTGCTAGTTTTCGCATTTGTGTGTCTGAGAGAAGTACACGCTTAGACAGCAGCGAACGGCCTCCAGCGCGCTGCGCCTGCTTCGCCGTTCGCCACGTCTCCAGCGCTGCAACGAGGTCGTCGCGCTGCTGCTGAGGGACCGGGACTTTGTGCATGAAGGGAATAAATGAGGCGCGGGTCGGAGATTGAGGAGGTAAGTCTGCCGAGCCAACCGAGGATATTGAGTCAACTCGTTGGCGGTTGGCACGAGAGAAGGAGGGGATGGAGAACAGGAAGTCGGACGCGAAGGCCTTCAGTCGTGCGTCGTGGCGGTCGGAAGGTGGATAACGTGAGATGATCTCGGGGGTACAACGCCCACAACAGCGATCCGGTGGCGGCGAACGCTTGAGGTCAAGAACCGTCCATGACAGCTCACGCTGAGCTGCCTTGGACCGCCAGCCTGGCTCGACAAGCTTCCGTGACTCTTGATTCAGGGAGTTGTAGGTGTCGAGGTCGGTTGCTGGTCGGAAGTAAGTCCGCATATAATTGTGCGAACAATCTGACACACAGTAAATTCCGAGTGAATGTTAACGAGGTATCAGCATACCTGAGTTCACGAAGGCCTCCAATGCACCATCCAATTTTTTGCGCCTGTCTGAATCCGCTTTCGACTCTTTCTTCTGCTGTCCCGAAGGAACTGTATCATCAACAGGCTCTGGCCGGAAAGCCCAGCGCGGGACCAGCAGTATACAGGTTCCCAAGATGCTGCGGCTACGCGCAGTACGCCCCCATCGTTGCGCGAGAGTCGATGCTGAGCTCGGAATAGAGCAGAGGATGGTGAATTTAACGTCGGACACATTGCATCCCATCCCGGCAGCATCTGTGGCGCATAAAATGCGGATTTCCCCCCTGTTGAATGTGTCCCAGAGCTGTGCTTTCGCCGCCTCAGACTGGTTGGACTTGAACGTCTGGACTAGGGGTCGAAGATGGGGCGGAAGACATTTTCGAAGCGTCTCGACAGCTAGCGCGCAGGCCTCGATGGTGTCGAAGTAAAAAAGACACTTGGCAAGCAATTCTGCAGGTGTGTCCTTGTCCATGTCCGGCGGGAAGATGTTAATGACGTCGAGGATAGGGTTGGCCGGATTTTTAACGACTCGAGTGATGTAGACGAGGTTTTGTCGGTCAGTACCAACGTCGATACCCCAAAAGGGTCGGCATCCGAATTTCAAAGATTTCCAGATGGCCTTGAATGTCTCGGTATCGCAGGTTGCTGTAGCGGCAAGGATGGGTGTATCTTGGCCTATGTAGTCCCGCAATTTGGCAAGCCCGCTGTACTCTTTCCTGAAATCGTCGCCCCATTCGACAATGCAATGAGCTTCGTCGATCACCAAGGCTTGGACACGATTGCAAAAACTGCGGTCCTGCCACAAATGAATGAAGCTCGAGGACAACGCCATCTCTGGGGACACGTAGTAGAGGTTCGCCCGTCCTTGTCGAAGATTTGCCCACAGATCGGGACAAACGGTATCTTCATTGACCATTACCGCGTCGAGTCCTTTTTTCTTGGCCTCGTTGACCTGGTAAATTATTAACCATGATCCCTAGACACGTTACGAGGTCGACGAACCTGGTCCCTCTCAAGAGCCTTGAGCGGAGAGATTACAATGACGATTTTGGACTTGTTAAGCACCGCAAGTCCTTCAAATATTACACTCTTCCCATACCCCGTTCCAGCAACCAATACCGAGTCATACCCCTGCCTCAGGCGGCGAATGAGCTCTCCTTGCCAGTCGTCCAAGTCGAAGCTAAGTCCGAGACGCTGACGCGTTTTAGACTTCACATCTTTGAGGGTTTCAGTGAGCTGCTTGACTCCGAGCAAACGGTCCGGTACGGGGATTTTGCGCTTTCGAGGAGTGGCAGGGACCTGGTTACGAGTCCCAGAGGGTACTATAGGAAGTCGTCCGAGCACAGTTCGTGTCGGCGAGCTCATAGTGGGCCTAGGAGTAATTTTCTTCGCCAATTGATGGCAATTGATGGGACGCGACGCGCTTGTCACGATGCGTTACATTGCATCACACTCGACGCGTTTGAGATCGCTCGGCCTGTAGAACAGTCACCAGATGAAAAAGCGCGGTGAATCGACGTGTTACTCAAGGATAACCTCTGAAAGCACCTTCGAATTAAATTTTCATCAAGTCCGAGCAAAAATAAATATTCTTCAGGCCGTTCAAAAAAAGTGTGTTTTGCCTCCTCTTCCATCCTCCAGAGCTCGACCAATTCTCCACATTTCGACCCAAACTCTGCGACAATGTTGGAGCCAGATTGAATCCCTAAAACTCTACAACTTTCACCAAAGCCTCAAACTTGCGCAATTCGACGGTAACTGGTGATCTCCAACCCCCACAATTTCGGCAGTCTGCAGCAAGCCCCTTCTGACGAACGCCGTGTTTGGTCTATTTGGTTTGATGTTTGGTGTATTTGCTCGCTCCGGCATCGCACGGCTTCGTCAGAACGGGGCTTGGAACGAACCTAGGAGAGTCGATGGGTAAAACTGGATGCCTACCACATCACGGCGGCAAACACATTTTACGAGACGCGGAACATTCCCTGCCGCAAGCTGTGCAAGGCCTTAACAGTAAACATCTACAACTCTTGTGACTCGGGTCACTGTCTCTTCTGGTCTTTGAACGATACCGACCCTGCGCGCTCAAGTCCGCCCCTCTCGTCGGCTCGGGAGCCAAGCCTAGCAACAGGTCTATATGTGACTTCGCTTCTGTGCCATTAGCTTGGCAGGTCCGACGTGGCGGCCTCCCCGTCAGCCAAAAGGCGTCGGTCAACCGAAATTGAGGTGGGCAGCGGCGAAGAGATGATAGGAGGGCATGTCGGGCTTTTTGGGATAGTAAACGGTGTGGTCGTAACACCGTTGTGTACTTTTCCCGCCGGAATCCATGGATTTGCCCGAAATTCTCAATGGACCGCCTCCTGGGGACTTGCTAGTCGATATTACTCCTCAAATCTTGGCCCTCACCACGCTCCTAACACCCACTGGTCCAATACTGGCTTCGGTTGATGTCCAAAATATTCTAGAGGAAGCCTTGAGACACATCTTCGCGCCGGCGAGCCCTACTGGATCCCAACGAGTCCAAGTGCTTCCCCGTGTATCCCTGCCAAACTCTCCTGGTCCTCCTGGAGCACCGCCAGTCCAGACACCTCCCCCCTTATCCCCGCCACATTCTCCACCTTCTCCGCGTCTCGAAATTGAGGAGCATGTTAAAATCACCCGCCAGACCACCCTGTCGTTGCTTTACACATACCCCGACGGTGTCTCAGTGGAGTATCCTCAGACCAGCGAGGACGGTGTGGGCCATCTATTCTGGATGGATCCTGCCGACACCGAAAACTGGCGCAATCCAATTCGGGATTTTGCATATTCGCTCGGAGATCCCAAAGGCTACACTCGCACTGGCTTTGAGAACTTCGTTGAAGTCCTGAAGGACGGCGATGGGAACATGGTGCCGTGTAGAATACAGCATGCCACATGTACGCCTCAACCGAACTATTTTGCGTACCTAAGTTGACCGATTACAATAGGCAAGGGTATCAAAGTTTGTCCTCAAGTAAATCATTCCAAAATGACCCAACCTCACGCCGAGGCGACCCGGGCCCTACTGCAGCAAAGACTTCGGTGTGACAGACAGGCGCGGCTCGATGCCGCCTCACCGAGTCGGGATATCTTTCAGAAAACAGCTGCTTTGATCAGCACCTTGCGCAAGATGGGATGTAGCGCCCCGCTGTTGGAAGAAACCGTGTTTGAGTCGGATGAAGAAGATGCCCGAGATGAGATGGTCCTCCACCGCAAACGGAATCGGCGCGGTTACGCCCCCAAACAAGAGCTGTGTGAAGGGAGGTTGTTCCTTCGTTACGACGCCAACGAGAAACCGTTCATTAAGTATGGCGGGTACTTTACCAGTTTTATACTAGCACGGTCTGACGCTCTTCGTTAGGTGCGAACATTATTCAAAACAGAACAACAAGACACACTATCTGAACACGTCGATCTCGGATGGCTCATACGACCTCGTCTACCTCGAAGCAATTTTTTGCGACGATGAGGAAGAGATCACATTCATCGAAGAGTCTGCTGTTGGACTCGGCTTTGGTCCACTCGTCGAATGCACCACCGTTTGCAATGCCTCATCGCAACGGACACTTTGCCGTAAATCCCGTTTGTCTCTTCTGCCGCTCCCGTCTCACTGTTAAATCTAGCCTTTGACCATCGCAACAATGACGGGACACTAAATCAGCTAGAGATGACCACGCTCCCCTGCGACTGGATTGTCAAGGCGTATGTACCCTTCCCCGAATATCGGGCTGAGTGCCCCAAGGTTTTGGTCGTCGTGAAGGGACTGCATTACCATCCTGTTCCACTGCCGCAGAAGACACCGCGCGCTGTGAAAGCAGAGATACTCCAGCTTTTACCCCGTTTCAGGGAAGACCTTCCCGACTTGACCCCCCGCCGATTCCTCCGCAACCCTATCATTAAATCCTATCTGGCCGGTAAATTCCCCGACATACTAAACCCCACACTGAGCGATTTACACATCTCTCTCGCCAACCGCTCACATCTCAAAGCATATATTGACCAGGTTCGGCAAGGCACCTTCCCGCATGGCACGGATTGGAAAGGTTTGGGTCCTGCCGTTGGTTTGAATTGCTCTGACGTCTTCACAGGGATCTTCCACTTGCATAAGCAACAAAATATCGAACGACCCCTCAGAGACCGCTACATACGCCGTGTCATTGACGTGGACGCAAATATGTTTGCAACCCATCCCGAAGACGAGCCCAATTTGGAACCCACCGGTTCCCGTCGGTTGCGCTTCATTGTTTGCATGGGTTGGGAGGGCAGTGACCGTCTGCGGAACTGCCAGTATGTCCAGAGTGATATAGGGTTCAGACGCGTCGTTGGCTTTTACGAATTTGAACTCGCCGGATGGGAGCGCGATGCTCATACGTGTGAGTGTTTCACTAAAAGTTCTGGTTGTGTTCTTGCTGGCTCAATTACTCCGTGTGCAGCGGTTGTCTTCTGTCGCATCTTCCTCAATCGGCAAACCGCGGTCGCGCATCAGAGAATTATCCAGGCAATCGAAGACATCGTACTTGAGGATACCGGTCAGGGACTTCAATGGAGACATATCCACAGTGCCCATCCGGACGAGTACGAGGGGAAAATTCTTCAGTGGGCGGCCGACCAGCATGCGGGACAAGCAAAAGGTCCGTTGACTAGTATCAATGTACTGCCGGGCTCCGAGTTGAAATTTGTCGTTCAGGACTCGGACTTCATCTCCAACAGATTTCACAACAATTTCTGGAAAAGATGGACCTTCACGAGCCCCATCGCAAACTGTCCTCACTCACTCCCTACGACCATCTGCATCGCCTATTTCGGCTCTGTGTTACCCACGCTTACCGCAATATTCAGAAATGCAAGGTACCCGACCCCGTGAAGCACCTAATGCGAAGTCTGGTGTGCATCCAACACCCTCACTGGGATCATACCGTCGAGCAGATCAAGCTTTTAGGGGGCAAGCCCGGCTATGGTAAGTTCCGTTCGAATTTCGTTGATTCCACCGCTGAACCATCTTCGAGATTGGGTACATGACAAGGAGAGATCGCATTTTGCCTTTGAAGGGATGTGCTGGGAAAAGAGTTTTATGCCCAAACTTGTCTGGCAAGCCGGCGAGCGGACAAGCAATTTAATCGAGGCGGTTCACGCGGACGTGAATCGTGAAGGTGTTCATTGCACTCTCTTGGGCGGCGTACTCAAGGGAGAGTTCTATGATGTCCTTCAGATGAAAACATTGAAGGTAAGCTGTCCGATTATCAACGTCTCGATTAACATACTGATTCATCGTGCAGGCATTCGAGGATGCGGGTATACGCCCTTCATATTCCACCGGGCATGATGTTGAGAATACAATCAAGAACCTCAAAAGAAAATGTAAGCCTGGCATGAGATCACTGCAATCTGCCAGTGCTGACCGAACATTCAGTTAATTCTTATCGGAAAGGCCTCGAAGCGGCGGACAAGAAGATTTGGGAGACCAATTCCAAGATCCAAGAGGCACACGACCGCCTTTTGCGGGCCCGAGGTGGGGTGAATGTTGCGGCTGCAGCACTACTAAACTGCGGTCATTCCGCGCGATACCAGGCTTTGGTCAAAGCAGTTTCCCAGGCGGAGACACGATTGCAGAAGGAAAGGACTGCGTACAGGAAAGAGGTGGAGAGTGGGAAGCTTCTTCTCGGTACCGGAAGTGGCCAGGTAGCTTTAGTGTACTCCGCCGGAGATGTGTAGCGACTGGTTGACTAACAAGTTCGGTCGTGAGCAAGAAGTACCGAGAAAGCGGTGTCCCGAAGGCCGGCCCTAAACCATTGATTGTCAAGACACAGCCACTATTGACACTTTGCCGGATCCTCTCGCTCGATGCCCTACTGGTGCCTGAGGGCAAGTAATTCTCGGAAAATCACCGAGTGTTCTTTAATCCTCTGTAGCCCCCCTGAAATTTTCTCCAGCATTTATCTCATCCACGTCGACACTTACACCACAATCATCCAAAACCGAATGAAACTCCGTAAACTGTCCACGGCAGGGACCAAAGCGTGTAGTATACTGATATTAGTGATTTTTAACCAGCTAGACAGTGCATGGTGTGGTCTAAAGGAAGATCATTAGCCAAACTTGGAGAGAGAGCGGTTGAGGAACCCCAAGGGAGGTTATTAATTCAGACTCCAATGAGAGCTTCTATCGGCTGAAATGCTGGACAAGGATATCCCATAGTTCTTTAACTTGCCGCAGAATTAGCCCTGGGAGCGAGGGCTCTATTCTCGACTCTGTATACAATATTCACTCGAGAGTCAACGCGTCCTGTCACACCTGTGACAGAACGCGTCGACAGATGCTTTCCTCGCAAGCAAGTCATTGTTTCTCACCCCGAGGTGCGGATAATCTGGCAGAGGCTTCAGATTCTCTGAGGTCCTGTAGTGTATCTTCACCAGTCCCAGTCCAGCACCGTAACTTAAGTTGGAATCGGGGGCGAAGTTGAAAGATATTGTGAGTCAGAAAGATATATTGACGAAGGCACGGTACATTACAGGAAGTACTAAGATAAGAGGGAGGGAAACAACAAAGTGCGAGTTAAACAAGAAGAATGCTTCAATCATTTTTCCGGTACAGAACCACCTCCCGACCCTTCCCCTTCTCGAGGGAGCTTAGCTGCCCTTGACCGATATCTTGACAGACATTGTTGTTGTCACGATGAGCGCGGTCCCCGTCAAAGCAACGAAGGAGGTCACACCGAGCACAATGGACATACGCGGTTGTAATCATGGTCCAGACGTCTTGAGGGATTCCCACGCGCGAGTTCCAGTCGACGAAGGCCCGACCAATGGTGCTGTCGAGGAAGTCCTGTCGAATCGGAATGGTGGCGCCAGAAGGGTAGGTGCGGAATCGAAGTGAGGGAACACTTTCCATGGGCGGATGGCGGCTCGGAACTAGAACACAAATTAGATCGGGTCAGGGAAGGAAGAAATGAAAGGACGTACTCATGGGTAAATCTTGCGAGCCTGTGCACACATATCCCGTGGCCGCAAGGGCTCTGTGTGTGTGGTAGCCTTCAATGGAATACCAGCAGGCGCACCCCGCACAGAGAAGGCTCTGAGAGCACAAATGAAACAGAGCCTCGCGGCTGATACCGACTGTCGACATGAAGTCGCAAATCACCCGACCGTATGGGAGCGTCATGTTGTGCATCTTGTCGGCGAGTCGTCCGCGCGCCGTTGTAGGGTGGTACGGTAGGAGGATGGCCGGGGTTCGAGTCATAGCACTATATGCGGGATGTTCTTCCGGGTTCACTGCAGAGACCCGTTAGCTGAAGCAGTGTTCAAACGGTAGAAAAACACACTTTTGTAAAACCCGTTGTCCTCTAGCTCCAACATCATCGTAATGAGCTCGTAATCTGCCCACACACAGTGAGACTCCTTAGAAAAATAACAAGAGGCCGACTACGAACCTGGGCAGCTCCGTTGCGCCGACACGATGGGAGAGAAGTAGGGTTTGATGTCTGCTCCTCTCCGCGGCGAAGGTGTGGGTCGTGTGGGAGAGGAGGAGGAGGATCCGGTTGAGGACAATACCCGGGGAAAAGGCGAGGACGAAGGGTCGGAGGCGATGGAGTCCCAGGATGGCGAGCTGGACAAGTAGGCCGCCACCCGCTGCTCCGAGGAGGCTCGAATGGGTGTTTTCCAGTCTGCTGCATACAAGGTGAGAATTACGCATGAAGTACGGAGGTTAACTCACAGCTTCCTATCACAGCGCTGGTGTCGAACTCTTCATCTTCGGTGTCGTGTGCATCTCCATCTAAATCTAAGTGAGCGAAGAAACAGGATACACCAATGGCGACTGACCGAGATAGTCTTGAGTGTTCAAATAATCCGTGAGCTCGTTCTCGGTCAGAAGGACTTGGGAGGAGGTAATGGGAGGGATTTCCGCTGACGATGAATCATCAGTAAAAGCACGGAAAAGAAGTTGTCCGAAAAACACACTAGAAAATTCACACTCATGGGACGTGGTGCGGAAAACCCAGCGGTTGCCGATTCTCTTGCACTCTTGTGTCGTCTCTTCGATGGTACGGAAGGGATTGGCGGCATGCGGGCAGCGAGGAAGGTTAATGCCAGTGGTGAACTGGAACTGCGACGCTGCGAGCAGCCGCATAGAGCCAGACTTGGAAGTCCGAACGGGCCTGCAGGTTTTGTCAGTGAAATGGGTCTGAATTGTTCCGTGGAACTAAAATACCTGTACCAGTCATCTAGCCCGGTAAGGCCAGTCGCTGCTGGAGACCACGTCAAGATCTTGCCGGCCTGCCTGGCAGCCACGATCTCAAGGTGACAGCGTTGGAGCACGGCCGGAGCAGGATCGTGAGCGCGGAGCTCGATGCCCCGCTGGCGAGTGGGAACGGCAGATGGGCGCGAAGAGGAATAGGGAGAATGCCGCACATCAGACTGGGAGGAGCGGTGTACATAGTGATAGCGGCCAGTGAGGGGGTTGATGTGCATAGGCATGAAGAACGAGAATGTCTGAATCGGATGTTCTGCCCGTCTTATAAAGGGCCACCGAAGATTTCCTTGCAGTTTTGTCTAAGTCATCTTTGAGGGTCGGAATAGCTGCGTAACTAGGTGCCAAGGATGGTCGGCGGCGGCGAACGCGCCTCGAACGGTGTTCCTGGAAGCTAGCGAGCTCATAGGGGGCATTGGCCAAGGGTCAGGACGGCTAGCTGGAAGATTCCGAATGTATTTTTGAAGTCACAGGTAACGGCGGCATTGGATATTGTTTTATGACACTTGAGAGGCGGCACGTTAATGGGGAAGGCGGGTTATCTGTCCATATGTGTCAGTCTCCCCGCCCTCGGATCTGTGTCGGAGCACGTCGGACGGTCATTTGATGCCATCGACTTTTACCCATCCACTCTGGACTCTCTCCACCGTGTTTAGCCAACTCCCACGAATATGGGAAGCCTCGCGGTCTTCCACGCTCCCGCTTAATCCAGCGAATTCCCGGCCCATGGCCCATGTCGGTTGAGGATCCGGTCAAAACGCGTTAATCAAGTTGCGAGAGGGAAGGAAAAGGGGGGAAAAGGGAAGGGAGATTAGGAGAGATATTGGTTTACATACCGATGGTTTCTAGCACCCCAATTGCACCGTAGCTTGCTCTAAAATAGTTATTTGCTCCTTGGTCCCAAGCCGCCGGTTGATAAATTGCCGATATCCGAGGCCCTAGTCTTTCCGGAGGACAATCCTCCAATAGACTAAGGACAGCCAATCATCTATCAAGATAACGCGACAATCATATCTTCTGCAACAATATCATCAAAATTTCCGGAAATCTCCCTCGGCTGCTCGCGGCAAGCGGCACACCAGCAAATACTCGCATTTGGAGGCAGATGCACGGCTGAGGAGATACTATAGGGCAGCCTGAGTTGAATTCAAGCTTTATTCCCTTGTGCCGAGAACCTGCACTGTGAGTTTAGCCCATCACGGATTTGCCCATCAGCTATGTTGGTTGATTTTCCTCCCTCAGACTGTAGAGGGCTCAATGTGAACTACTATTTACAGTCCACTCAGCCAAAACTTCGGTCTGAACTTTCTTTATGTCGACTTCAGTGAAGCCGAGCATAGGTGTTGAGTCGGGAGTGCCGAATGTGGCCGACATGCCCGAACAATTTGTTTTCACAATGGTTTTATGTCATGAACTCAAGGCTGATCCTTCCTGGAACCGGTATTGAGCCTTGGGGCGAGTGGGAGTCGCCTAAACACTGTGAGGAAAGCTTGAGGGTTCGCTGCTGCTCCGAACGAACAAAAACCCCATTTTCAGGCATCAATGAAGGCCAAAATTTTGAAAAACCCTCGCCGAGGGCGAGTAAGTGATGGTTTACCATTTGTTGAATAACATACAGTCAATGCGGAGCTCTTGCGTTGCTGCAACCTCTTCTGGTTGTGCGTATGATAATACATCAATAATCGTCCAAGTCGGGACTCAGGTAGGTTTTGAAGCTGAAACTTCAAGCTGTACTTGTTGAGCGTTGAGGATAACGGTTATTACAGTTGAAATAGTTTCATATCGTCCCGGGTCGGTCAAGTACAGCAGATAATTGCCTCCCGCTGGAAGAGAGAGCTTCAATAATTAAATTGAGTCCTCCGGGATAAACTACAGCCTGTCTATGACAATGAACAGTCCAAAGGTTTCATTGAAGAGATATTTGAGCTGAGGCAGAGTTGTAAGAGGGTACATCACGGCTGCTACATGTTTCGAACAAGCAAAATACAAGACGGGTTAGGGGTGGGAACTCGATGGTGATCCGTCATCTTCGGATCATGTCCCAAGTGACTTGGGCTCATCTGACATGGATAATGGACCGAATTCGGCCCATGGCCCATGTCGGTTGAGGATCCGGTCAAAACGCGTTAATCAAGTTGCGAGAGGGAAGGAAAAGGGGGGAAAAGGGAAGGGAGATTAGGAGAGATATTGGTTTACATACCGATGGTTTCTAGCACCCCAATTGCACCGTAGCTTGCTCTAAAATAGTTATTTGCTCCTTGGTCCCAAGCCGCCGGTTGATAAATTGCCGATATCCGAGGCCCTAGTCTTTCCGGAGGACAATCCTCCAATAGACTAAGGACAGCCAATCATCTATCAAGATAACGCGACAATCATATCTTCTGCAACAATATCATCAAAATTTCCGGAAATCTCCCTCGGCTGCTCGCGGCAAGCGGCACACCAGCAAATACTCGCATTTGGAGGCAGATGCACGGCTGAGGAGATACTATAGGGCAGCCTGAGTTGAATTCAAGCTTTATTCCCTTGTGCCGAGAACCTGCACTGTGAGTTTAGCCCATCACGGATTTGCCCATCAGCTATGTTGGTTGATTTTCCTCCCTCAGACTGTAGAGGGCTCAATGTGAACTACTATTTACAGTCCACTCAGCCAAAACTTCGGTCTGAACTTTCTTTATGTCGACTTCAGTGAAGCCGAGCATAGGTGTTGAGTCGGGAGTGCCGAATGTGGCCGACATGCCCGAACAATTTGTTTTCACAATGGTTTTATGTCATGAACTCAAGGCTGATCCTTCCTGGAACCGGTATTGAGCCTTGGGGCGAGTGGGAGTCGCCTAAACACTGTGAGGAAAGCTTGAGGGTTCGCTGCTGCTCCGAACGAACAAAAACCCCATTTTCAGGCATCAATGAAGGCCAAAATTTTGAAAAACCCTCGCCGAGGGCGAGTAAGTGATGGTTTACCATTTGTTGAATAACATACAGTCAATGCGGAGCTCTTGCGTTGCTGCAACCTCTTCTGGTTGTGCGTATGATAATACATCAATAATCGTCCAAGTCGGGACTCAGGTAGGTTTTGAAGCTGAAACTTCAAGCTGTACTTGTTGAGCGTTGAGGATAACGGTTATTACAGTTGAAATAGTTTCATATCGTCCCGGGTCGGTCAAGTACAGCAGATAATTGCCTCCCGCTGGAAGAGAGAGCTTCAATAATTAAATTGAGTCCTCCGGGATAAACTACAGCCTGTCTATGACAATGAACAGTCCAAAGGTTTCATTGAAGAGATATTTGAGCTGAGGCAGAGTTGTAAGAGGGTACATCACGGCTGCTACATGTTTCGAACAAGCAAAATACAAGACGGGTTAGGGGTGGGAACTCGATGGTGATCCGTCATCTTCGGATCATGTCCCAAGTGACTTGGGCTCATCTGACATGGATAATGGACCGAATTCCCGAACTCCTGGCCGACAGCGATCTTCCCGCCTCCAATCACCAACACTCCCATTGGCTGGCCCGTACTTTGCAACCGGGTCCGAGGCATTTTCCTTTGCACTCACGCGCCGGTCTTTAATACAGCGTGCCCTTGGTTCGTTGGAGAGTAAGGTCGATTTCCCCGTTCAAGTCGACATGCTTTCACTCTGCCGTATTTTCGCCCTCGCGCTCGTCTCTGTCGTCTATGTGCAGGCGGCCAACACCAACGCCGCGATTAACGCGGCCGTCGACAAGGTCGACGAGACGATGCACCAGGCTGGACCCACTATTCGTGAATACTCCCTCCCCACCATTACCGGTTATCACTGCAGTAACTGCAACTGACGCTTTGGTTGGCAGTGACACTGCAGGCGGACCACCAGTTGAACACGGCGACGCTGAACACGCAGTTCACCAACATGGAGAATTCATTCACGACCCTGCGCACGACGCTCGCGGGGACGCCCGTCAGTAGCGGTTCCACGACCGTCTCGCCCACCAACGACGAGATCGGCGTCACCCTCTCTGACGCTGTGCAGTAACTTTGCCGATGCTTTTCGTCTTTCAACACCGTCGCTGATATATTTACCTTTCACAGGCTTGTTGCAACGACGCTCTCGGGCATTACGGCCACCGGCGCCGTCCCAGGCTTCCCGACTATGGTGCAGACCTTCGACCCCATCCTCTCCAGCGCGTTGGCGCAGTACAACGTCACCTTGCCCGGTGGCCTCGCGCTCGTTCACATCATGTATGTGTTTTTCTGCTTCAAGGAGGTTCCGGCGGATGTTGACTTGGGAATTTCTTTACAGGATGCTTGACGCCAGCCAGTTCCTCCGCGCCGAGGGATTTAGCAAGACTTTGACGACGCTTGGATTCTGATACAACTGCGAAGGAGTGTTGGAGCGATGCCTCGGTCTGGTCGAATTACGATTACGATTATTCTTGCGCTCTATGTCTGAGTCTCGGCGAAAAGTTATTATCCTTGTCCCGCGAAAAAAAAAATGTGAATTATTACCTTTGTCGCGTGTTGGCAATGGGAACTGTCGACCGAGTCCTGGGGAAAGCCGGACTCCGAACGCGCACCATTCCTTTGGGTACGCATGATCCCGTACCAAAGGAACGGTTCAAATTCCAGGAACCTGTACATAAATTTACTTCAACCTGCGGTTCCGCAGGAATCCACCTCAGTCCATTCTCTAATGCGGACATATCGGGTTGTGTCCCCACGGGCCCGCCTACCTTCCGCAACCAACGCATTCGGTGGTGGAGTCGCAGAAAATAGGAGCGAGTGCGAGAAAATTTGAATGGCTAGTGACGCGTGAAGAAGTATTAGCTTACAGCTCAATGCACGGAGAAATAGTGCGAAGGGCGGCAGCTAGCGACGCGTGAATCGGGTGTCCACGATCAGCAACGGTGGAGCAACTAGCCAGATGCCAGACAGATGTCCCAATTAGTGCTGTAGCCTGTGAAACTGATATGTCCGCGCGCCGACATCCCAGGTAGATGCAGCAAGTCGGGCGCTTCGAATTGCTAATCACAGCGTAGTTGAACTCCTCGGAAATACTAAGCTAGACAGACATCCAACTTTAGTATGGACGTACCTGGACGTGCCGCGGAAGACAGGGAAACGGAAGAAGTGGGCCTCGCCCGGTGAACAATTGGGACGCGCTCCCAGTTGTATTCACTTTGACCTCCAGTTGGCACTCGACGCGGGCAGGAACAATTTATTCCCCCTGAGATGAACCAGACCGTGTTTCATCAGGGCATAAGTAAATTTTGAACACCATTTTCGAGAGCCCGCGGGCGGAGGAATGCTGCAGTGTAACACGTGGAGCGCGGAACAGGCATTTTCTTCGATGGGTATTCTGTAAGATGTCCGGGATTTCCAACTGGGTATCGGCAGAGTTCGGCACGTGGTCTCGGCATGCGCGCCAGAGGAGTGGGGCATCTTGTTGGCGTCAAAAAAAATGCCAGCTCTCTCTCTCAATCACATCCCTGGTATTCGCCCACTCCTATCCATCGTGGATGTGAGACCCACGTATTGTCAGTACACTTCCCTGTGGCTCCACCATGACTTATTCCTCGCAAAGGAAAGCGATTGCGACCCGGGCGCTCGGGAAACGCGCCAACCCACGGTTTTGGATTGGCCACGCCGTGAAGGCGGAACCGAATCAGCAAAAATTGCCTCGCATTCCCTGGTGTATAAAGGCTGTCTACCCGGTCCCGAACTTTAGGGCTATTGTTCTGCACCACACAATGTTGGCCTCGTCCCTTCGGCTCGCGGCCCTTTCGCTACTCCCGTCCGTCTTCGCTGCCCAGCGCGTCTTCAACCTCGACATTGTCAACACGAACCTCGCGCCTGATGGCTTCCTTCGCGAGTACGTGGTCCTCCTCGGCGGAAATGGCCCACATACTGACAACATTGCAGCACCGTCGTCCCAAATGGAACCTTCCCCGGCCCCACCTTTGCGGTGAACAAGGGGGACTCTGTGGTTATCCACACCCACAATAAACTCACCAGTCCCGACATGCGTCGGTCGACTTCCATCGTATGTTCAAGCGCAACGTGACTCGCTACACTCGGCTGATCCTTTGCCTCCAGCATTGGCACGGTTTCTTCCAGGCCCGAACCTCTGGGATGGACGGCCCCTCGTGCGTAGACCTCACCCTACAGTTTGCCACTGCTGAACCTATATATCTGCATTCCAGATTTGTCAACCAGTGCCCGATCGCGCCGCAGACCACCTTTGACTACGTTTTCGACACGGTAAGTCCCGACGGGGTATATCCCATGCATTCCGAGACTAATAAATACCACAGGCCGGCCAGTACGGTGTTTCCGCTCGAGATGAATTGTTTTGACCTTTCCCCGCAATTTTAGGACTGGAAAGTGAGTTTTACCTGTCCCCTCCTCGCTAACACGATCTAACGGCTCATTAGCTACTGGTATCACTCCCACTTGAGCACACAGTACTGCGACGGTCTGCGCGGGGCGTTTGTTGTCTACGGTTAGCGTTATGATTCGAGTTGAATCCGCCGATTCACGCCGCATAGATCCCGACGACCCTCTGAAGGACCTCTAGTACTGCTCATTCCCCTGTCCTCGGTACACCTTGCTGACCCCGCCCTCTTCAGCGATGTCGACGACGCCAGCACGATCATCACTCTCGGAGAGTGGTACCGTAAGTTCAACCCAGATCTAACGTTGGAGAGACCTTATCCAATATCAATCCAGACGTTCTCGCCCCTGCCGGCCAAGACAGTTTCTTCAAGACCGGTATCGTCCCGTGAGCTCTGCGTTCCCAGTCCCTCCGAGCTCCTCGCTAACCGACTATTCAGCGTCCAAGACTCTGGTATGCCGGCACAAGCACCACCATCCTACTCATCCGCTGATTCCCCTTCGCAGGTCTCATCAACGGCAAAGGGTGAGTGCCGGTCCCGGCTCCGATAGCTTTTCTTAATTCTGCCCACGATTAGCCGCTATGTCGGCGGACCCCTCGGTATGCCTTTTCTTTACGCCTCCAATTAATATGCGCATTCTCACGCGACAATTGCAGTTCCCTACGCTGTGATCACCGTCAAGCAGGGCCTGCGCTACAGGTTGGTTTTCATGATCTCCCGGTTAAACCAGTTGCCTAACGGCCCGAAAGGTTCCGCGTGTTCTCGATCTCCTGCCGTCCCTTCATGACTCTGTCGTTCGATAACCACACCTTCGGTACTGCCTTGATTCATTCTTGCAACGCGTTCGGGCGCTGATGGGTTGTCGCAGACGTCATGGAACTCGATGGTGTTGAGCACGACCCTGTGCCGTTCCAGAACGCGGACGTCTACGCTGGTATGCATACGCCCGTGCGGACTTGGCCCGAATGCTGACTAGTGACTTGTTCTGCAGCACAGCGTATTTCGGTTATCCTCCACGCCAACCAGTCGGTCAGCAACTACTGGGTATGTTTTTGATTCCTTGTTGTGTATTCTTCCCGCTGATGTCTGCGTAGATCCGCGCCCCGTGAATATTATCCCTCCATAGAGCACAAGAAATTTTACTTACCGGCGTTATATAGCCCAACTGGAGGAAGCCCGGCTAACAACCCGAACTGTACGCATGCCTTTGTTTCGGCGATGGTTTGTACCTGACCTTGATTTACAAAGTCAACCCGAACCTCACCCTGGCCATCCTCCGCTACGAGGGTGCTCCCGCGGTTGAACCCACCACCGTCGACACCCCCGGACCGAAATTGGATGATGGCCTTATGCACGTACGTCCTCTTCGGACACCTTCGCATTTTTCAAAGTGCTCGACTGACACTGCGATTAAATAGCCCATTGCATCTGAGCACCCCGGAAACCTCGGCTCTGGCCCGCCCGACCTTGCGGTGACGCTCAACATCGCGCAGCCCAACGCTCCGTTCTTCGATATCAACGGAATTGTGTGTTCTATCTTTGCCTTCCTCTCGACGAACCGAGTCTGAAGCCAATCTGTACACAGTCTTACCTATCTCCCTCGCTGCCGGCGCTGTTGCAGATGCTCAGTGGTGCCTCCAAAGTAAGACCTCTCACGCAAGCCCAAACCTTCATCGTTAGACTCTTGTAGCCCCAGGATTTCATCCCGTCGCAGCAATTGTGAGCCTCGTGACTTCCCCCGTCCTAGGTTCGCCTACTGACGTGTCCCCAGGATTCTGCTCAAGCCGAACTCGATCATCGACATCAGCATTCCTGGAACTGGAGCTCACCCTTTCCATTGCACGTTGCCTTTTCCTGCTACACTACCTGCATATTCTCATCCCAACTTCAGTGCACGGGCACAACTTTGACGTGATCCTCCAACCGAATGCTGTCACACCCAACTTCGTGAACCCCCCGCGCCGCGACGTCACGCCCAGTACGGGCTCCTTTCCCTCCCTCCTTCGCCTACATCCACTGACCGCGTGCCTACCTAGTCAACGGCGGAAACACCACCTTCCGCTTCTTCAGCAACAACCCCGGCGCGTGGTTCCTCCACTGCCACATCGACTGGCACTTGGAGGCCGGGTTGGCCGTCGTCTTTGGGGAGTCGCCCGCTGAGAATATCGCAGGGCCGCAGAGTCAGATTCAGCAGCCTGATTGGAAGGCGCTCTGCCCGACGTACGACGCGCTTACGCCGGAGCTCCAGTGACGGGCTTATGTATTTGGAATGGCTGACCCCGGGGCGTCGGGTTGAGGTGGGGTCCAGCTTGAGTGTGTGTTTGTGCAGTTGCCGATATTTCCTATGTTTCTATACGCGCGGATAAAATGACAATCAAGGCTGAGGCTCTAGGGCCTGACTTGGACGGGGAGATCCGTGGATGGATGTGGATGGATGCTGACAAATGTGGATGGATTGGGAATGGACGTGATTTGGACGTGATCCGTTGGATGGCAGGCGCCTTTCTCTCCCTACCTCCACCACGACGCGCTGGGGTTCAGCCCCAACGCGTCTTATACCCTCTTTAACACCCTTGTAACATATACCCATCCCACAATACTCTTCAACATGTCACAAAACCCATTCGTCGAGCGTACAAATACCTTTGGACTACCGACTCCCCCACCCTCCTTCCGAGATCTCCCTGCGACCTTCAACAACCAATTCAATGCCGCGAACTTCATTGCGTCTAATGAGAACACCCGAGACTCTCCCGCTACCCTGGAACCTCCCGCAAAACGACGTCGAATAGAGGTGCCATTCACGAACCGGTCGGATGCAGAGGTCGGGGCGCTCTCGGATGAAGAGATCATCGGTGTGTTGCCTGTCCTCCGTCTCGTCCTGTTTACTCATGATACCCCCTTACAGAGAAACAGTTTGCCAAATGCACCTCCGAAACTTGGAAGCACTATCGAATCAGCGTCAAACGGAACGCTGGTGTCATTACCTTCGTCTTCCAATGCAAGCAGCAGAGCCCCGACCATCCGGAATACACCCGGGATCGGTCCAAGATGAAACAGGGTAGCAGCAACCTCGGAGAGGCCGCCAAGAAGTGCGAAAATGCGGCCCCAAAGTCCGCTGCCCAAGCAATCATGTGCGTGTCATGCCTTCACTTTTCCAGGGTGTTATTCACCCACTTCTCAGTCCATACAACGAGGCCCGACACCGTGCAATCTGCGCTCTGCGCTGCGCAGCGAACAAGCGCCCGTTTGAGTCGCAGGACGACAAGTGGTATCGCATGGAAGTGGAGTTGCTGCGTCCGGGGACCATACCACCGTCGCCCAAGGTGGTGCAGCGAGACATTTCGACACTTTACGTCGAGTACGCCAAGGTCGTTCGGTGGTATTTCGATGTAATTATCCCTCTCGCTCGCGCTGAGGACCCATGCTTACTTTTGGGCAATTGCAGAAGCGCGACCGCGCGATCCACTGCGTAGTCGATGGCTGGACCTCCCCCATTGACGCGGCTTACCTCGGCTGCGGTCTCCAGTGGGAGCAGAATGGAGAGGTGTACTTTATGGTTCTTGAGTTCATTCGGTATGTGTCCATGTCTTTTATGCGTCGTGAACTTGCGGTATATTTAAGACATTAACAGGCTCGATGCACGACATACGGGAGAGTATCTGGCGCAGAAGCTCCATGAATGCCTCGACAAATACGGACTGTCAAAGCATGTGAGCTCTGTCCTCTCTCCTCTCGGCGCGAGGCTCACGAACTTAATCGTGCCAGTTGTTCCTTCTCATGATGGACGGCGCGGCGAATTGCAATACGACGGCAACCAACGTGCCCAAGTTCAATCCGCGCTTCAAAGGGACTGCGTGGCGCGGTTATTGCTTTCTCCATATCATCCAACTCTCCGCTAAGGTTCGTGTCTTCATCTAATCATCTCTTGTCCCTTTGCTTATAATACATGCACCAGATGATCCTCTCATTCTTTACGAAACAAGCGACTCGGAAGAAGCGCACGGTCAAAGTGGCGGTCAGCACCACACGCGTCGAGGAAGTGACCCTCGATGGAGTTCCCGTTGTCAACCAGGAGGATGCAGACCTCGTGCAGCTGCTTGACGAAGATGCTGCCGAGCGTGAAGCCCTTCATAACCAGATCCCCGATGGTGAAGCGCGCGACGAGCATGACACCGCGGTCGTTAGCAAGGTTCGACTTGCGGCCATCAAGGAGATGTCGGATCGTGGTGTCACCATCGGCGCGCAACAAAGCAAAGACGGCCTTCAGCTGATCCCTCGGGTGCGTTTTTGAGTTCGTTTATTTCTGCTTGTGAGACGAAATTAACATCTTGTGTAGGTCTGCGGATTAGCGAGGAAGATTCACGACTCCAGCCCCGTGTCCTCGGCATTTGCCAAGATTGTCGACAAGGACACATCGATCGTCGGCCAAACTCGTACGTTAGCTCGACGATGCGCGTCGAGGTGGAATACGGACTACGACTCCCTCGATACTGCGCTTATTCTGGAACAACCTGTACGGGCGCTCCTGAAGGACAAAGACCTGAATCTCAAAGCGTTCAAATTGTCGGATGATCAATGGAACTTGGCGGCAGATCTTCGTGACGTTCTTGAGGTACGTTTGCGGCCCTTCCTTACTTTACCCGGCTCATTGTAGAACCCAGTGCATTAAAGAGCCTACACTGCTCTTCTCGAGAGGCGGGACTGCGAGGCCGCTGATCTCTGAAGTCATTCCCGCGCTTCAGACCTTTCGCGCCGCTCTCACATGTGCTGCCAACTCCGAGGACCTTACCGATATCTGTCGGGTTGCTGCTTATGGCGGTGGCTTGGTTCTCGACAAATACATAGGCCTTGTCCCCCAATGTGAGGCGTATGAATTCTCAATCGGTATGTGTTCCATCAGTGGGCGGTGATTGAAAAAGATCTCCAACGGTGTTCTAGCTCTTTCCCCAAACCTCAAGCTGCAATGGTTTGCGGCAAACGGACGAACCTCGACGCAGATTCGTCGCATTCGGGACGCGGTCACTACGCGCTACCACGAACTATTCAAGAAGGATGTCCACCCGACGTCAACTCCGGCTTCCGCTTCGGAGCCTCCTGCCCGCGGTCGAGTGCGCCGGCGGTTTGCAGCGGCCGAACCGACACCTCAAATTCCGGCCCAAATCCCCGACGATATCGACTCATACTTCGATACGCCACCCCTTCCATCGCTCAACGGCAAGACAGTGTTGCAGCATTGGGCTGCCGAGAAGGCAGTACAGCCGAGCTTGGCAGAGATGGCGCTCACCTATTGCTCTGCTCCAGCGACATCTGTTGATGGGGAACGCTCCTTCTCCGAGGGACGCAACCAGTGCGGGTGGAATCAGCAGAGTATGTCGTCACAGACATTCCGGGAGCAGATGAGCGTCGGGGCTTGGTCTGAGGCGCCGTTTTTCGACCTCGACGTTGCCGAACAGATCATCGATGGTCACAGCCGCGCCTTGCGGGGTTCCAACTAGCACCCTTCTTTTCATCTATCCCCTCCACTACTCCTGCGACACCCTTCACTCTTTCCTTGCACTTCACTCTTCATGACGCTCCCCCCCTTCTTTTTGACATCGCGCGATATCCTCCCCCGGCCCACTCCGCGACACCCATTATATCATATCTTTAATTATTCTAGCCCAACCACTAATGTATCCTATTCGACGGATTAATCAATGTTGTCTCTGCGACACGGTTCCTCGACCTTTGCACAAGTTTTCAGGGATGCTGTCTGAATTCTCTCAGATACCGGCCAAAGCATGTTCAAATAGACGAACGACGACCACGCTATACATCTACACTACAGAGCAGCGGTGGGTTAGGGAGTTTGTGGCCAAACTCGGAAGTCTCCACTGGACGGCATCCAATGGACGGCTGGATAGGAGTGGATGCCATCAATGGATGATGGATCATCCATGGATCGTCCAAGTCAGGCCCTAAATTTTAATTTATCAAGCGCCTCAGCCTGCGCCTGACTTTGTCAATTTCTGATTCTCCCGTCGCGAGTTCCAGACTTGAGATACATTTTAACTTTATTGTTTCACTTGAGGCTATCACTTGGAGGCTCGTGTGAGCAAGGTGTGGAGGGGTGCGGGAGAGTGACAAACTACTTGGCTGTGGTCGAACATCCGAGGTGGGTATGGCAGGAGGTTCAACTTTGAAGCAGGGAAGTGTACATTGACCCATTTTGGTTGACTTTTGCTTGGATCTTCCGCGCTTCTTGACGGGATTTGCTTTCCTTTCAACGATTTATAAATGAAGTCAATTTTTCCGGTGCCCCCGCAGCCCCAGCTCACTTAGAAAGGGCGTCAACACGTCAACGTGTGTCAGGCACGCGACAAGTGCGAGCTGGTTCGGTGAGTTGAACACAGGAACTGAAGCCGAGGAAGGTCGTGACCAGAGGCGTCGTCGCTATGGTTTTCAGGACAGATACTTGGCCGGCTCAGTTCACAAGCGAAATTCAAATTCCTTTGTGCTGCAATCGTACAGTAAAATTACATTGAGCATTATGCTTATGATTATGAGAGCAGCATGCGTAGCAGAAGGTGTACAGCAAGTTGAAAGCGACGATCTGAAAGCCCCTGTCAGGACGTGAATGAATGAGACAAATTGGGGACGCACAGGAGTGTGCCAGTGGCAAGAGGCGCGGTGTACGTGTTTGTCTAGCGGCCCGATGGACGCGATTACCCTAGAGGATGGTCAGGATCGCGAGGATGGGGGTGGGGGCATGCAGCGCGACGTACGGAACATGCAGTTCGGGCTGGGGAGAACGATGAATGATCAGTACCGGTTCACAGCGATGAGGAAACAAGCAGACGCACGCGTGGTTCCCGCCCCGCCGACCGCATTCCGCGCACTGGGGGCCGTTGTGGTCCACGGGCTTCGTCTGCTCGGCGGTGCGCGTCGTCGACGCCACAGGGCCGACCTGCGTGGCGCACTGCTTAGGGGCGACGGTGGAAGAGGTGGTGGTGGTGGTGGAGTGCATGATAGGAAGGGAGACACGTTCAGGGTATTTGCAGTAGGAGGCAGAGTGTGTGAGTGCGGGGGGAAGAAGTGGATGTGGTGGGCAGAAAAAGACAAATTCGTTCGCTTATTATCCTATTGGGATTCCATGTCCGTACTTGCGGGCCACGAGATCAGAGAAAATCGAGATGATACTATTCTACCTACCTACCTACCTACCGCTCCGACAGGCAGTGTGGTAACCGTACCGTACGGCCGCCCTGGTCGCCCCGAGTCCGGGTGCATTTGCGTGCGATTGCAGGCATGGCCTCCGCGTCGGATTCAAGGATTGCAACTGGATCACAGCCTATCACAGCGATAATCGGTGACGGTTGAAGGCGGTTTAAGGGTTAAGTTATCAGATTCGCACGCACGTATCCGGGGAGCTCGCGTGTGGTGCATCTTATCCATCACGATTCGTGAGGTCACAGGGTAGGCGTGATGAACAAAGGGAGTGGGGCTTGGGCCTGACCGTCCATCGCTTCACTCCAGGCGGAGGGTCGCAAAAGATAACAATACAGGGCTGTACAGCCCAGTCAGTGCCGCGCCGGCGATAACACACGCATGTTGAAATCCATGTTGAATCCATGGTTGAAAATCTGCTGATACCAGCCAACTCAACCGCTTCGAAGTTCGAGCAAAGTTCGAGCAGAAGGCCAGTGGGGCGTGTGAAACAAGCAAGGATAGATATGACAGCGAGGGGTTCGACCGCGAAAGTAAAAAAGACTTTGAAGCGTATCGGTGATTTAAGATTTCAGGGATGAAAATCTGGCCAGACGAGTCCGACAGTGGGACGAGAAGTAAGCAGGTATTTGCACATGTTGGTCACAGAAGCCGAAAGCTTTGCAGTAAACTAAATCGGGACGCCGCCGGCAAAAGAAAAGCGAGGGAATCCTCCACCGAACAAGAAGAAAAGAAAGAAGAAGATGGGAGGGAGAGGCAAGGAGGTAAAATTCATATCGAATTAAAGACAAACAAAAACGAGCCTCGAGGCGAGCATTCGACGATGGCGGAGATTGGGCAGATAGCGATGCGAATGAGGAGGAGGGGGGAAGGACGCGTCGGGATACAGCAACATCGATCTGGGTACCATCTGCTTTCACTTCCTTTTCGACGCTCTTCACCCTCCCCTTCCCGCGTCTCCTGCGTTCGCCCTCGTGTATACGCTTGCCTCCTCTCCCTGGACCTCCTCCTGGAACAGGGAACTGCCGCTTCATCGGCGAACGCGCCGTCGGCCGTAGGACGCCGCACGCCGCACCCCGCAGCGACACAACGCCGCACTGGAGCACTCGATTCGAGGGAGAGGGAGAGGCTCGTCGCTGGATGGGAGGCAACGAGCGCGAGGATGCGGAAGGGAAAACCACGAGGAGAGCGGAGAGTGCGTCGAAGAGGAGTGCGTCGCCATCACAGGGAACACAACGCTCGTTCGTGCCCGCGTACTCCGGGACCACGCAGAGCGCTCAAGCGGAGGTGCTGCTCGTCGCTGGGCACTCGACCAAGGGGGGGAGGGAATGCGGAAGAGAAGACCACGAGGGCGCGGTGCGCAAGCGTCGCCTGCGAAACAAAAACAAAACTAGAAGGAGCTCCGCGCCGCGTGCTGTGCTGTTCGGCGCTGGCAAATGAGGGCGAGAGGAAGGATAGTTGTAAGAGGGGCGCAGTGAAGTCGGACTGAGGCGAAGGAGCGCTGCTGGGGATCATGGATGCGATGCGCCAGGGATGACTTGCGGCCACCGCAGCGTCGACGCGTGCGTTCTCGGCGTGACCGCGGACGTCGGAGCCTCATCTCGTCTGCCCCTCGCGCAGTCGCGCTACCGCGGGCTCGCCGCTCCTGCCCACCCCTGCGCGGCACAAGCCCCTCGCGGTGCGCCGCCTTGCGCACCCCGAGCCCCGAGTCCAACACCCTTTCATGAAGCCCGCCCACGTCCATCTTCCCAAAGATACCGGGGCAGAGCGCCCGTCCAGTCCACGGTTTTCAGGGCAGAGTCGTAGCGCGGTCGACGGGGCCGAGCGTGGTGAGTACGGCGCGTTGACGACGGCGACTACGGTGGCGGCGCGGGAGAGGAAGGTGGTGAATGCGGGGGTGTAGGGCGGGACTCCGAGTCCAAGTCGGCGTCGTCGTCGCTGTCGGACAGAGGGGGTGCTCCGAGGGCAGAGACGTGTTCTGGGGGGGCGGGGTTAGCATGGATGCATTACAGAAAGAAAGAAAAACACGGAAGGAGCACCCACCAATTACAATTACATGTCTATCGAGCGACGTCGATATCGATAAGCTGCCCGAGTGCGCCGCAGAGTCGGCGAGGGACGCTGGGTGGATGGGGGAGCTGCGCGCGCCGTCTCCTCGATGAACGGGTTCGTATGGTATGTACATACCAGTACCAGGACGCAAAGCGGGAGGTATGGGGCGCGGGGGGCGTACCTGGCAATAGCCGTAGCGCCGCCAGGAGCCACGGATGCATGCAGACGCTACTGGATTCAGCGTTCGGGAGCGGCGTGGGTGGGGAGACAGACGTGGTACATGTGAGTCGAGTCGAGGCCGTGCGAGCGTGGCGACTTGTCGAGCATGAAGGGGGCGGAAAGGTATTGTAGCGCGCTTGTCTGAATTTGGGTTGTCGAAGCGCGGAAGACGGAGGGCGATCTGGACTCTGGGAGACGGTGATGAGGGCCGATAATATATTATACTCGGGGGGGACGCACATGGGTGACGGCTTGTCGTCGCGGCGGGCGCTGCTGCCGCTGGCACGAGGTGGACCAGACCAGAGCGGGCGAAAGCGAGAACGACGGCGGCGCGAGAGATTGGGGAGGAGAGGTAGGGTCGATGGAAAGGTACAGTTATGGATCCCGGCGTCGAGTGTGATTGAGGAAACGCCCACTGTGGAAGCCGTCCTTGAGAGCGCGGGTAAGCGAGAGCTGAGGGACGTGCGTAAAGAATGCGTACCGTGTTCGCATTTCAGACGCGTACATCGGCGGACCTGAGGCGCCTCCGCACGGGAGAGGCAGCAGCACCATGCGATGGAGATGGACTGCACCAGCCCGTGGACGTAGCACGGAGAGAGCGGCGTCCCTTACTAGAGCTCGTGAGAGAAGAGTTCGGGGTGAGATCACCTATCGTCCGCGCGAGTCTTAGGACAAAGATAATGCGAAGGGGAAAACAGCAGGTTTGCGCACCAGGCTGGTGTCCATCACACCGAGCACAGTACCTTTCCTCCCTTGCGTCGATTGTGCCCATCTTTGCGGCGCCGGCTCGCGTGGTGTGGCACGGGTGCTGGTGTGGCGGCAGGTGGGGAGAGGTTAAGGAAGAAGATGGGGCTGTGGTGGCTGGGGCGGGGTGTGTGAGCAGGGCTAGGGAGGAGGTGCGCGAGGCAGAGCGTCTCGAGGTGGTGCTCATCGACGAGGCCGAGCGCGAGTGGGAGCGCTGGGCGAGTGGTGGACAAGTAAGCAGCTTTAGTCAACCGCATTAATGCCGGAACACGATCACGTGTGACGGAACGGCGAAACGCGTCTCGCGAAAGTCAAGATCCGATGGAGCAGAACACGCCGGTGACGAACCATCGTACACTATAATGAACAGTGAGTGCAAGAATCGGTTTACAGGGCTATCTGGTGCTAGCATGCTGCGGTGTGTAAGTAGGCCGCGCCTACAATTTAAATTAGTGGGTGGTTGACTATAAATGAAGCTATGTATCGGTCATGAAGCAAGGCGCCCCCATTTGCCTCCAGCAAGAAAGCGCAGGACACCTCATGTTCATTTCAATATTCTCGCAAGCTCAGTCTGAATTCTCACAGTGGATATAGCGGAGTCAAACTCCGCAGTTACTTACGACCGAAACCAACATTTGGCCCCGCCATAACTCACTGGCATATGGTTGTGAGTATGAATTGATGTATCGCAGCCGCGAAAAGCATAAACGAGCGACAAAAGAACCCAGACCAAGAAAAAAAAACCATTGCACCCACTCACGGCAGTTTCACACTCACACTCTGCCCAGCCTCCCCTCCATATGACCTTTTTTATCGCAAAGTATTATTCGGTGCAGGAACGGGGTTGAGCTCGCAGGATCTGCAGGTTAATGCGGTTCTGAACCACAGTTTGCCGAGGATTTGTTGTGATCCATGATGGTGGTTTGTGGTTCGCACTGATGCCATCTGGGCTTCCCGAATCGTACCATTTGGTCCCGCAATGTGCATTTGCGAACCAAGGTTCCTCGGCAGTACACCAGGTGCTTAGGCGGTAGTCTTGAGTTTACCGCGCGGCGGAACCCCGGTACCCACCCTTATTACGTAAAGTGCGGAGTTTGAATACTCCTTTTCTCACTACAGATGACGGAGGGCCACAAAAATTACCTCTTATCCATAGGCCAATCCTTAAGCACATTTAGAACGCATCTGCCTGTTCAGGACTATACAAATACCCTACAGATGAGGCCGGAGACCAGCGACCGATTTGTAATCAGCCGGCTGATCAAGTTCGGCATCCTCGCTCTGCTGTCGCCCGGTCAAATGTTGTGGTTGGAATAGGTGAGTTCACCTCAGAGACCGACATTTTGTCTAAATAGTGGCAGAAAACACGTCTCAGAACCTGGGGCAAAAATGTGAATTTTGATAAGGGTGGGTACCGATCGACGAGGTGCGGAAGCTGACAGACTACAACATTCGAGGTACGAGATTAGTTATGTTGTAGCGTCTGTTTAGAAGAGACTACTTAGGCGGCACCATATGGGCTAACTACATTCACGATAGGCGACCACCATCACAGCCACATTGTAGGCGATGCCTCACCCAGTGTTGTCAGTGACCCCGTCTGACCCGGTCAGACCGATTGGCGGGGTCAAAGTCTGACCTTTGATGCGTCGACGACTGACCTTTGCCGGGATCGCCGCCTCTCTTGACTTTTTATTCGGAATGACGTCGATCGAGCTCGGGCATCTCGGACACCCTCGGTCCGATATCCTTGACCAAGTTCTGACCTTGATCGACCTCTCTTCTGACGGGTCAGACCACTGGCGGGTCACAAATTTCTGACTTTTTGTGACCTTTCTGTCTGACTCTGACAACACTGGCCTCACCTACATTCCAGCCCCCCATGGATAAGGACAACCCATGTTTTTCGAGCTTGAGTCCCCGAACCTGCCCTCTTATCTCCCTCGTTCACTTGCAAAGCCCTCTTATACCAGTCCCGACTCAACTCGCCTCGCTGCAACTCTCACCGACCTTACACTCGCAAAGCTTTCCCCACCAGTGAGTTGGCTCGTTCGCTCTTGAGTGGAGACTCATCGCCATCCAGAAATTGCATCGTCTCGACCTTGAACCTCGACCTTCTCGCAGAATAGCATTCCGACCACTATCCTTCTTTTACCCACTCCATATCTCAGTAGGCCTCTTTCCTCCACGAGCTCGGAGAGGAGATTGATTTTCTTCGCCAACAGTCTACTTCGTCGCACTTCTCTTACTGTCTTTGACTCTATTGGTGAGCCCTCCTCGTCGTCTTGGCAGTCTTGTACTCCAACTTATATGATTTCAAACCACTCTCTACCTCAAACCTACCCGATGTGAGTCGCTCTTTTATTTTAACTCACAACCATCTCTCACACTGCATTCATTCAAGGTCAATGGACCCGAATTTCGTCGCAGCCCTCCAGGGCCTCATACCCTTCCTTGGGCAACTTACAGCAAATACGACTCTGCCCACGCTTCCAGCCCCTCCTGCTGCTCCTACTGCTCCCCCGATCGGTTCGTATGTCAGCAATCGTCCCCAGGTCAGTTTACTTTGCCCCTGATTTGTGGCCCAATCTCAGTAATCCCCAGGTCATCCCTTCATCGCTACAGGGGCATCCGAACCGAGACACCTCGCTGTCGGCCCCGAATCCTGTGCAGCCCATCCTCGGGTCGGCCTCGCTCGGGGTTAGCATGGCAGCCAACTCGAACCGACCTTGTCGTCGGAATCAATCGAGCTCGGGGTCTGTGGCTGCTCTCAGTCGCAGCCAGATTTCTGAGGCGAACAATGGTCGGCAGCATGCGATGCACGACCATTTTCCTGCCACCCAGAGTCTGGTTCGTCGCAATGGTCGCCCCCGAGGAGCTGCCCAGGCTCTGCCTACCTTGCCTCCAGTCCCTACTTCCCCCGAGTCGGTTGTCGATGTCGATCCTCTCTCGGGCGAGCGATACATCAACATCGATGTCCATGTTACATGTCCATGTTACCCCACCCACTGTGAGTAACCGATTCTGGTGCCTTTCATCGCTCTTGGATTTATACTGATCGTTCGGCACAGGATGTCCCCAATACTCCTCTCCACTTCATCCAGTACCTCTATACCTCGCATTTAGCATGGCTGGAGACCCACGACCTTCGCTTTCTTTACCGACTGCCCGAGACCACCACTATCGTCGCCCTCATTGCCACTGTTGTCGCTGCGATGGAGTCGTCGCCGACGAGGTGGAAATTCAACAGGGGGCAGTCGTCACTGGCCTACCATCTTCGCCCGCACAAAAGCCTTCCCCTCCAGCTGCTGGGACTCGTCAACAAGGGCATCCCTCGCAGCCACAATGGCCCCATCTTCCTTCGGCGACAGCCCCCATCCCTTGACAGCCAAACCCGTTCCTCGTATCCACTGACATCGGTGAGGGCTCTACATCAGCAAACCAAAACACGTCTGGCTCATCTGGCGTCAGACCAGCCAAGCGTGCCATGCCGCCAGAATTTCATCTGGCCGCATAATGACTTACCTAACGAAATAATAAATTCTGGCAGCCAGACCCGTCAGAATTTATTTTCTGCCGCCAGAACTTCAGTCAGAATTCACGTCACATCTGTCGCAGATTGCCGCAGATTGCTCAGGCCAGGAATCAGACGAAATGTTCAGCACAAAACAATATATTCAGAGAGTAATAGCGTGTATCATGTATTGGGGAAGGAGGAGGCAAGACCCGGGCACAACGATGCGGCGTTGAAGCACTGCACCACGTTCAAAGACTCCGGGGGCGTTGAAGCACCACATTGATTGTAGGCTAAAAGCGATGGTGATTAGTGATGTCCTGGCTTTGGCCTGAGGCCAAAAAGCCCCGGCTTTTTGGCTTTAGTACCAAAGCCAAGCCAAGGCCAAAACCTTGGCCTGGGTTGGCTTTTGGCCTGGCCTGGGAATTGAGCAGGCCAAAGCCAAAAGTCACCACATTTCCCCGCCAAAAGCCCCGGCTTTCTGGCTTTCAGGCCAAAGCCAGGGTTGGCTTGGCTTTGGCTTTTGGCCTGGCCTCAGAATTCGCCAGGCCAAAGCCAGGCAAAGCCGGGCCAAAGCCATGGCTTTCAGGCCAAGCCAAAGCCAGAACATCACTAATGGTGATTAGCATTCAACGCCTCCGAGGGATACACGGCGACGTACAGTTTAAGTCTCGTCCTCAGAGTCATCCGAGACTTCGATGAGGGCCCGAGAATCTTCCGATTCGTCGCCATCCGTGTCGTCAACGGCGATTTGAGCAGCACTGTCAATGAAGGGTCCGCTCATCGCGATGATCTTGGCCCACTTTTGAGTGGAAAGCTTCTCGATCCCAGGAAGGTACGCTTTTGCGCGGGCACCCCAGGGCACTGCGACAAAACTGTGGGCAGAGCGCTTACCTTTGCGCTGCACGCCATCGGTAGAGCACGTCCCGGTCTTGTGCATATGGAGGGCACGCTCAACCTGCAAACGAGTCAACAGTGTGCCCGAGTAGAGGGGAATGTTGTTCTTGCTCGTACGCGAGGTGAGTGTTGAGTTATTATATTATCCCAGATATTCACCCAACCCCAGAACACCGCTACCCTCGACATCCTTCCGACCTCGCCCAACACATCCGCACTCCCACATTTCCGCACCTCCTCGCCAGTTTCCTTGCCGACCAACTTCACTCTGACTCATACTCGGACGACGGCACCGTCATCGATGTTGCGGACCTCATCACCACTCCGATATCCGTCTTCCATTCAGCCGTTGCCACTTTCTATGCGCCAAGTGACCCATCCGGTATCCGCGGAATGCGTCGGGAATGCATACGATCGACCCCCTCTTGGCGCAAACACGGAGCGAGACGGGACTGTGCTTTTGCTGTTGAGGACCAGGACAAGCCTGGCTTCCGCGGTATGAGTGTGGTTCGCGTCAAGTTATTCTTCTCCTTCACTTACGATGGCGTTGAATATCCATGCGCTCTTGTGGAGTGGTTCAAGAAGGTTGGCAGATCCCCTGATCTCGTTACTGGGATGTGGATTGTCGAGCCAGAGCAGCGGGGGAACCACCGTCTTGTAACAATTCTACATTTAGATTCACTTTTGCGGGGAGCGCACCTGATTCCCGCATTCGGTGAGACTCATATTCCTGTCGGTTTCCCATATTCGTATTCTCTCGACACGTTTAAAGCTTTCCATGTTAACAAGTACATAGACCATCTTCCGAATGAAATTGCTTTCTAATGCTCATTTTTTGCAAGGCGGCACTCGAGTGCCGCCAATGTCACGAAGCACCTGCTTGGTCACAGCGTGTAATGTCGAGCGACTTTACACGTCGTGACAGATCGCGTGAAATGTGACCCCCGGTCTTTTTTGAGTAGCCTAGGGGCCTTTTCCGTGTCCCTCGGGACAAGAAAACACAACGTAGGTAACTCAAGAAATCACCGGCTGGTGAGGCATGCTCGGCCAAAGTTAACAGCCCTCGCAGGGATTCGAACACAGACGTTCGCGCCGCTGTATTAGACACCAAAGCTTGGAGCGCTAACCACTCGGGCAGTCCACCAATGAAAAGCTTGGTTCTGACAAGAACACCTGAACTGGCAACATCCCAAATAATGGCTTTGTTCTGGCCGAGGTAAAATTCTGGTAGGCTCTGGCTGGTATGGCTGCCACACTAGTCAGATCAATCAGACACAACCAGACGGCGCCACAGCTGCCAGAGATTTTCTGGTTTGCTGATGTAGCACCAACCAAGCACCAACCAGGAGCTGGACGACATTCTCGACCCTGACCTGCCCATCCCTCGGCCTGGACAGTTCCCTGCCGACGTCGAGGATCTTGCTGCCCCCACCGTCCTGACCTCGTTTACTGGGCCTGTCTCTGGTATTTCAGACGACGAGCTCGATACCCTGCTCATCCGACTTCGCACTCATTACAAACGTGCTGGCCTTAGTATGCTAAATGGGATGCTCCGACGGCTGGGACACCGGGTTCCTACCGAGCGAGTTCGCGAGTCGCTTCTCCGGATCCACCCTGTCCGCCGCATCTTTGAGCGGATTCGGATTCGCCGGCGCGACTATCGTGTCCTTGGACCTAACTCGCTCTGGCACCATGATGGCCAGCATGGTAATTTTCCCCCTCACCGCCGTAGATCGCAAGCTCACCACAGTAAAAAAAAATAGGGCTTATCCGCTGGGGTATCGTGATTCACGGCTTCATTGATGGGTTATCTCGTTTGATAACGGCGCTGCGGGCGAGCGACAACAACAGGGCGACTACTGTCCTCGACCTGTTCCTCGATGGGGCACGGGCAAGGGGGTGCCAATCCAAGAATGGTTGAATGTACCCCCAAGATGGTGCAGTTTGGCTATCTGAACATAATTGTATAGGACAACACCGCGACATTTGAGGCCGTTCTTGAGTTAAAGAGTGATACATTATTACTATATGTGGAGGGGGGGGCATATACGTAACTGGACAAATGCGGTTCCTGTCGCCCGGCATCGGACGACATCAAAGTATGCCGAGGTAAAGTCAACCTCGAAATCACCTCAAACACAGCGGATGGTCTTCTGCTTGGGAGGAAAGGATAGGTGTATCATATTTGAGGTCAAACCACCGCATAATTGGAGCTCTTGGCCAGACTGTCCCCGGGGTAACGTCCCGAATAGGCAGTTTGATCCGTTCGGCATTACGTAGGAGGGGGGGGGGGGGGGGCCCGCTGAAAAAATAATTTCGGGTCGGGGTATAAATTTCGGGATTTGGAATCCCCTTGGGCACGGGTATATGGTGTGCCTTCGAGGATGCGTGATGACCATGGCACCGAAAACATCTACCTTGCCGCCTGGATGGAACTCCATCGCGGTATCCGCCGAGGCTCCTACATTTGGGGCCGGTAAGCCCTCTGCCGCACACTTCCCAAATTGCTTGTACTGACTGCGGCATTAGGAGTGTTCATAATGACCGAATCGAACGGCTCTGGGTCGACATCACAGCACAGGTTGGTGCTGCCTGGGCCCATCGCTTTGTGCTCCTGGAGTTGCGGTATGGACTCGATATCAACAATCCAACCCATATCTGGCTCCTCCACTTCCTCTTCCTCGGGACCATCAACACCCAGCTCGCCTTCTTCGCAGAGGCATGGAACCAGCATCGCATCCAGATCCGCAATGGTCCCAACCGCTCGCCCACCGACATGTTTGTCTTCGATATGTATGTGAACGGTGTCCGCGGCGACCAGCTACCGGCTGGAGAAGAAAATCTTGGTGACGACGAACTGGAAGTATTCGGGATCGACTGGCAGGGCCTTCGCGATGGCGCCATCCTCGACTCGCAGCGCCAGAACAACCCGACCACTGAGGGCTCCAGCTCGTGGGTGGGACGAGTTGGGCCACCTCCTGACCTCAGCGAAGTCATTGTCGACCCTCCAGCAGGTACTTTGTCGGGCGATGAAGTGGATGGACTTCGGGTGGCTGTCGCAGACCTCATGGGAAGTGCCGACGAGGGTGATATCATTGTTCTGTGGACACAGGCTCTAGACTATGTCCGTGTCCTCTCTCCGCATGCATTTTAATTTTTTATTCGGTGGATATCCTCTTTTGCCTCTGCCCGATGTGGTCCCCCAGCCCATCTCTTCTCCCTGCAATGGCTTCTGTTCGTGCTTTGCATTTGATCTTTTAAATCTATTTAGTCATGGATACCCAATAATTTTGCCAGCACTTTCTCCCCAGTTGAGGCAGAGGTCGGTTCGAATGGTCTTTTCTCACTCCTGCAGGTGGTTCACCCCAGGCCGAACAGTAACGAGCTGTAGCTGAGCCCAGTCAATCTTGTACTAATTATTATTACTTACGAGTGCACACATTAGAGTCGGTTGAATCCCTCCTCCAGTTCACAGTTCGAAACTGGCCTCGTATTTTGCCCGACTCATATATTCGGTGATCTCGTGGCTTTACTGCCAGCCATACTTAGATCGAGTGGCTGTGAGGCTAACCGAACCATGGTTGAGCCCTGTCCAACCGAGGCATGATCTCATTGGCCACAGTATCGTGGTTTTGATGTGGTTTCACTAACATCACATAGTGGGCAGCTGTGAGAATTCAAGCTGTACACCACGGAGTTGAACACAGAAACCCAGGATCTGCAACCACGAAAGGCGGAGTGTGATTCTACCACACCTACAAAACCTGGATTGTGAACCTAGATCCTGAACCTGTATCACAAAACTGTGCAGATCCACGAACACGAACCACGAATCCAGGCACAAACCACAACCTGCGAACGAAATCTCGGCATCCGCGGTGCTGAATCCTGACACAGGAATAATTTGCGAAAAAAGCTTTTATACCTCCAACTGGAAGCGCAACAGTCACCGCCCGACTCTTCGCCGTGCCCCACCCCGCCGGCGCCATCCCCCACCACGCGGGCGCCGTCCCCGTCAACAGCGTAAAATTGAGCACCACCGACCCCAGCGTCTGCGTCGGGTCCGAAACCGTCACCGCCCACGTATCCATCCGCAAAATCAGCACCGAGGTCCCGTTCGCCTTTACCTGGATAGCGTTCACCCCAGCCTTCACCGCCGGAATCGTGATCGTCGACCCCGCCGCGGTCCAGAACGCAACAAAGGCCGTGTTGTGTGCGGTGTCGAGCAGCGCGGAGATCAACCCGTCGTTGCGCACGACCTGCAGGCTCATCGCGGCGCTCTGCGCTTTCTGCGCGAACGACGCGGCGGTGGTGCCGGGGAACATCGCGTAGGTGACGGGCGCGCTCACATCGCTATGCGCGAGCGACGCCGTGAACACATTAACGGTATTCGGCGCCGCGCTCGAGCTGCCGATGGCCTGCCAGTTCCCGGTCTTGGCCCCAATTTGGAGGGAGAGCGAGGCGGCGGGGTTGGACGCGTTGAAAGAATACCCGGTACCCGCGTGCCATAGCGAGCTCACGCCGGTGAAATTCCCGCTGGCTGCTGCAGCACCGTTGACGAGGACGTCGCCGACGTGGAGTCGCTGGTTCAGGACAGTGAACACGGGCGCGGAGGTGGAGGATGTGATGAGAGCGATCATGACGAACATTATATCGCCCTCGAGGAAGAAGAACGTCTTGCGCCAGGTCATCGCCCGGGTCGTTGGGTTGTCGTACCGCATCGCTGCGACGCCCACGACGCCATCCGACACCCCACCGACGTAGGGCTGGATCCCGCTCTTGGATGCGGTGGCGCAGCTGAGAGGTGTAGCGCCGTAATCGACAGTCGTTCCAGGAATCAAGTTCCAATCCCACGCAGAGAAGATGTCTTGATACTGGAGCGCCGTCAAGAGACCACGAAAAATCAACAGGCTTTGACGACGAACCTCGTTTCCTGTTTGAACCAAAATAAGCAAAAGCTATCGTGGAATGCGCAGTGAAGCAACTTACCAGTCGTGTACGTGTATACCGCGCCATCTGAAAGGTGAAACCCCAGCTTGTTCTGGTTATTCACACATTCAGTGTTCAACGTCCGGTTCCCGAACATCTTCAGCGTGATCATGTAGTTTGCGCCCCGGTGTACCTGCTCCTAGTCATAATCCGGAAAGCCTTCACAGCGTCTTACACACCATATAATCGTTCGCATAGAACATGCGATTCCCAACAACGGATCCGGGGTTCACGTTGGTTCCACTGCTGGTTAGGGCCTTGTAGAAGTTCGCGATGTCGCTCGATTCCCACAGTTGACCCAGTACTTGGATCTGGGTCAAGTTGAACTCGGTATCCGCGGCAACGCTACAGTTCGAGGTCAGCACCAGTCGATATGCAAGGAATCGAAGATGCATACTTTTGATCAGACACAGGCTGCGCGAGATTCCGCCCTATCACAGTCTTGTTTGTTTGCGCAAGTAGCGCTCATTCGTGCGTCGAGAGGAAGCCCACATACATAATCCCAGTGCAGCACATTCGTTACCGTGTTGCGGAAGATCATCCATTGGTCCTTGAGTCTCGCCTCAGAGTTTACTCCAACGAAAGACAAGAAGAGGTTTTGCTCACGGCAAGCAAGAGTGCGGTGAATGCAGTCATTGCAGCTCTCCCGGACTGGAACTCGGTTCCACTGGCACAAATCTCGAGGTTGAAGACGTCGTTCGCGCTGTGTAAAACTATTAGCTTTTGGTCGAGCGAGGAACACAATAACTTGCTAGTTTTTTCCGTACGCGCTGTATGTACATCAATGCGAGCGACAAAAAGTAAAGGAAATAGACTCACCCATTGTAGATCAGACCTCTATGCTGTCCAAACGATCCATCCGGCCGAATTCCATCCGGCTTGACGGCATCGTGGAACACAAGGTCTCCATGGACTGCGTCGTACCCACGCGCAACCGTCGTCGCGTTCCCAAGCAACAACCCAAGGTCGATCCCAATAGACGCAATGTCGAGGAGGTTGGCGCCCGTGATCGCGGAAACGTGGTGCACGCCGGTTTGAAGGGTATCATAGGCGCGGCCGGTCATGCGCGTGCAGCCCGCGAGCTCTGACGCGGAGAGGTTGGTGCCGAGGGAGAGGCAGACTTGGCCGACCCAGGTTGGGATGAGGATGATCTGGGGCGGTTGAGTTCATTCCGTGGCATAGAAAGGAACTGGGGAGGTGCCGGCGCACATTTGAGAACCAGTTTGTGTTCCTGCACATTCACGTTCAAAGTTAAACTCGCGGATGGAAGTATAAACACATACCATAAACCAGGAGTGCCACACGGACACGCCGATTCGCCACCGAAATCCAGGCAAGCGGGGGTAGTAAAGTCGTGGTTGAACCAGAACCCCATCGCAGCCGAGATGCTTGCGCGCAGGGTCGCGTCCCCGGTCCAATTGGCGGCATTCTTGAAACCTCCACGCCACGCGGAAGCGAAAGTGTCTGACGGTTTGAGTTAGCGGAGGACATACAAGAACGTGTACAGATAGATGGTTTACTCAGGCGAACCCAATGGTGTTGTGCTGGCCAGCTGCTGGGATTGGCATCGCAGCCCGATGTGTAGTCAACATCCGCCCAGGTCGCGTTCGGGAGTAACGATGCTTGCCTGATGAATTGTGGTCAGGCACTCAGGATTGAATAGGAGGAGAGAGAATCACCAGAGGGCGATGTTAGCTGCGCCGGTAGAAGAGCCGACGATGTTGGATAGACGGCGCGCCCGGACGGTGTCGAGATCTGCAGTCTGCGCGGAGACAAGGAGGGTGGCGAGGCTGGTGAGAAACACCACAAGGAGGGGGAAAAAACATGAGAGACACGGAGGAGGGGAAGGGTTTGGAGTCCTCATACATGAACAGGACACTTTTAACGCGTCGGCGTGGACCAGTCAGAGTGGGGTGAACTTTGCGAGAATGGATGATGCTGTGAGCCCCTCCGATTTGGGATGATTCGGGTGGCCGCCCAGGGAGAACACGGCGGTGACTCGAATACATATACGGTCGAGGCAATCCAGCCTCCACGAGTTTGCGGCAAGGGTCGTCTACTTCCGGATGTTTGGATCCCATGGTGGTCAGGAAGAGAAAGGCGAAGCGCACAAGAAGCGCATCATTTTCAGCTGCCGGGATGATTGCCGCCGATGCAGCTCGAACCTTGCTGCAAGTTCGCTCAAGGTTGGCCCATACGTCCAGCGCGGGAAAGAGAAGAGAAGGACAATGAGACAGAGACGCGACACTGATAGAAAAACACTGAATACCAACAGAATTCGCCGTCGTCTCACTGCATATCAATATTTGCAGTGCAATTCAAACGCAGGGCGGCAATTGGGTATCAGGAAGATCTCAATCCACACTCCCTGGTACGACGGGCGAGTGACGGGCTATCGTAAAATTGTGTCTTCCCATGTATGTAACAGCAAAGAGGGATCCCGCACTAAAACTCGAATCTATGATATTAGTGACTCCAATCACCGCCGAGAGCTCTGGCGTCTGCGGTCGATTTGGTCCTTCCATCTGTGCGGGCCCCGAGAAAATTGTGAAGAATGGAAATTCGGAATCGGTGGCGACACGCCCCGTGATCGTGTCGAGGTCGCCGGGTATCAACCGAGTCGCCGTTGATTTGCTCTCACCCGGCCCCCACCGCTCTTCACCGTCATACAAGTTCTCTGGTACAGTTCCCTCGCAAGGTGCGACGTGCCGCAACCGGTGTGGCCAACCGTCCACGTCACCAGCCTCAGCCTTCTGCCTGTGGCTTCCCCATGCTCGTCACGAGTCGCGACTGGGTTTTGCTCGGTTGTCTCTTATATGTGGAACAAGATGGCATTGAGGGTAATACAGACTAGTATTCTTCCATCACCGAGAGTCGGATCCCGCAGAAACACGATCAAATCGTCCCCCAACGACCACACTATTGTTAAAAACGGCAAGGACCCCATTCTTTCAACCTCGCCTGACAGCCACCCGGAAAAAAATGCATTAGGCACACACGTCAAGTTGACGCTGTGTGGGACTCCAGCCGAAAGACTCCAGGTCGGTTGCCCGACCCTTCATTACCCTTCAGCCGATACCCACTAAAACACCGGTCTCCCTTGTCCAGTCTGGGGGGAGTCTGTCTTCATCTTGGATGACCTTTGTCCAGGTCTTGAGCACGAGCGACTTCTTAATCGTCTTCGACCCGTATTTTGCCTTGTTCGTCATTAGGCAGTCGAACGATATTCGAATGTTGATTCTATGTTTCCAGCGATTCCGAATCTCATCCAGGTGGGCAGTTTTCCCGTTTATTACTCTATCATTTCGGAGGAGCCAGATCAGGTACGCCGCCTCAGAGATCAGGATTCTGTACAACCGACTCGTGCCCGCGTCGGTCTTGTTGGGGCTGTTTCCTTTCCGTATCTGTCCGCACGCCAGGATTTCTCCCATGAGGGGTCTCAAGCCCGTGCCGGTGCGCTGCTTCCAGAGCTCGTCTACCATGTCCCAGACTTCGCTTTGCCCAGGTGCGTCGCATTTGGTGAGTATGTGTTCCATGTTCTCTGGGATTCCACAGCGGTCGCATTCACTGCGCTCTTCATAGCCGTTGAAGTGGTTCCATTTATCCCCGAGGATGAAGCCCTCGTGGATGGCCTTCCACAAGAAATTCCGTATGTTCCTTGAGATGTCCTTGTGTCGTACTGACTTCCAGATCTGCGCTGCCGTTGGTGCTTGGCCGTCTCGGTCAGTTGCCGCGTCTTGCGCGTAGACTAAATTCCTCGTCGTGTCTCTCCGTTCGAGTAGCTCTTGGTATTGGGGGCGTTCCATATTTTGTGTTCGTATTATTCTATACGCTTGCGACTGGGTGATTGTTCTCAACTTCGCTCCAGGTACCAGCAAGTCCCGCGGGATGCTCGTGTCGATCACCGGGGTTTCGTCCTTCCGCCGTCCGGCGTCGGCGAGGCGGTCCGCTGCTTCGTTCCCCTCAACCCCGGAGTGTCCCTTGACCCATTCGAAGACTGTGGGGGCCTTGCGTTCGCGCAGTCTTGCGACGGTTGCTTTGATGAGGTGGCTATTCTTTGTTCTATAGAAGCCTTCATTTTCCCACTTGCGCAGGTTCTTGGTAAGTCCTTCTATGACATATCTTGAGTCGCTGAGTATTTTCAGGGGGACATCTTTAGGATTTGACTCAATCGTCTCCTTGATGGCTATGATCTCAGCCGTCTGGTTAGACGGAAGTTGTTCTTCTGGGACCCGTATGGCGAGGTTGCGATTATCATCAGGTCCGTAATATGCGCCGGCCCCTGCGCGCGCGTTGGCTTTGCCATTGTTGGTTGCTGAGCCGTCTGTATAGACCACGATTGGCTCTTCGTCTGCCTCCGGTTCCATCCTTGTGTCCGGGGGGGTTGGTCCGCTCTTTAGCTTTTCCGTGAATATCCGGAAGGTGTCCCCGAGGTTTCCCTCCGTTGTTATCTTGGGGTTGAACACGACCTCCTTGTCGGTCAGTTGTACAGGTTCGGGTGCCCCCTCGTAGTCTTCCGGTTGAGGTTCGAGTGGGTTCCACTTGTTTTCTAGTGAGTTCAGCAGTTGCTCCGCTTTGCAATAACATTTATGGGGGTTTCTGCAGCCGGGTGCATCGGTTCTCGTCGTCTTGCACATGGGACAGGCGCAGTTGGACCTGCTTTTGTGCCCTTCCGAGGCGCGTCGTCTGGCTAGTACTTCTGCGTCACCCACCGTTCGGGTTTTATGGTTTGCGCGGAGGCAGGTAACCTCCGCCCCTCGGTTGAATAAACCTCGGTCAGCCGTCGACTTGATATGGCACCATATGGTCGCTTCGCGCAGGATTTCTCGCGAGAAGGCAAGGCCATCCATGCTGACCCCCCGGCGTCTTGCTACCTTTAGCATTTCCGTTAGGTCTTTCGGTTTGAGGATCTGCTTTGATTCCCATGCTTGGAGGAACACCGATGTGCGTACTGACGCATCTACGATTTTATCGTCCGTTCCTACGAGGTTCAAGGCCATGTATTCGTCCGCTGCAAACGTCCAGAGTGGGCGGGATGGCCCGAAGTCAAGGAATGATTTTATCCATGTTGTCATGATTGCCTCGTTCCGGGAGATAATATCGAGGAGGTTACGTCCCCCCATTTCTATTGGTGCGTACACTGTCTCCTTGTTCACCGAGACCGTTTTCTTATCGTTCCACAGGAAGTTTCGAACTCTTCTTTCAAGTTTGGCTTCTACAGCTGGCGGCATTCCCTGGACTTTTGCGAGGTACTGTGTCATTCCTCCGACCACCATCATGACGATGAGTCTGCGGCCCTCCATCGTAGGGTGGCCTTTATCCCAGCGGTCTAGCGCATCGTCTATTTTGTCGATTGTCCGGGTCCACATCGAGACTTGGTCAACATTGTTTCCAACCCAGGCGCCCAGTGTGCGTATAGGTTCCTTCTCGTTCGCAATTTTAATGTGGTCCGGTATGGCTGTTCCGTCGACTCCGTTGACTCGTCTGGTCGCTCTGACATTGTTTCTATGTGCTAGCGACCCAATTGGTACCATCTCGGTTTTTTCAATGTTAAATTTCGCCCCTGATGCGTTACACCATTCCTCGAGGAGGTCAAGTAGGGACTTGAAGTCGTCTTGTGCTGCAAGGTAAACGACTGTGTCGTCCGCGAAGAGTGTCGCAATTAGCTTATCATCAACCTCTTTCAGTTTGAATCCTTGGAGTCCTGACTGTCTGAGGGCCTCCGCAAGCGGTTCGATCGCTAGGTCGAATAGCAGACAGGAGAGGGGATCTCCTTGACGTACGCCGCGGGTGACTTTAAAAGGTTTTTCGCTCGGCACCCCGTTGACCATCACGGTCGTATAGGCGTCACTGTATAGGGATTTAACAGTGTTAATAAATTCTTCTGGGAGTTTGAAGGCGCGCATTGCCTTCCATAGGTAGTCATGCTCGATTTTGTCGTATGCTTTCTCCTGGTCAAGCATAACAATAACACCGTTTTGCTCGGTTGCTTCCGCAAGCTCAATCACGCGTTTGGTGAGCCAGACCTGGTCGTATATGTGTCGTCCCGGGACAAATCCTGCCTGAGCGGGGTGTATCAGGTCCGGGGCAATCTTGGCGAGCTTAATGGTGAGTGCTTTTGTGAATACTTTGTAGTCCGTATTCAGCAGGGAGATTGGCCGATAGTTTGCTATGTTGGCCGGGTCATTTTTTTTGTATATTGGAGCCATCCAACTTTTGGCAAATCCTGTTCCTTGGACTACACCGTGTGTCTCAATATCGTTGAAGACCAATAATAGGGTGTTGATTATGTCGAACGCCGGCTTGTTCTGGGACTGTGCCGTTTTATATCTGGACTCAAGTACTTTCCAGACCTCGTAAGGTATGCCATTGAGTCCCGGTGCTTTCTTGTTAGCTGAGAGTTTAAGGGCTTGCTTATGGGACCATTTTTCGCAATTTAATGTGCTTTGAAGTCGGAAGTCCGTAGATTTGATCTACTCTGAAGTCCGAAGTCCGTGGTTTGGCCATAGTCTGAAGGCCCAATATCGTAGTTTTTGCGTACTTTGGGGTTCGAACTTGTGCTCGGAAGATCAAGGCCGAAAACAGTAGTCGGTAGTTCGACCCTCGGAACTCTTGGTTTGAAGTCGGAAATTCCAACCCTCGACTACAAATAAGTAAGGGTTTAATGGACATGCTCAATTAGGCCTTCAAACAAATTCACACCCTGGGAATTGTGAGAACCATGGCTTGGACCATGGTTGATATTGATCGACCAATCCGGTTCAATAGTGCCGAGGCAGTTGAGAGGCAGTAAAATATTCAGTGGTCCGCCGTTGTGAGGCGTTCTGGAAGGACATTCATGCTGAAAGAGGGAGGAAGGGGGAGGGAAGAATGAATTCAATGAGCAGTTGAAGCTAAAATAAATTGGGGTGCATCTGTCTACATAGCAAGAATGAGAGCCTCCGTCCAGAAATGTGCCACCTCTGTGTCAACAGCTCCAGCCAATGGGCCAATTGTTTCCTCCACAAACTGAATCTCCTGGAGAAAAGGGCGCCTCCAGCCGCAGCGCAAGGGCCATGCCATAAAAAGATTCGTCCGTATACAAACCCATCATCTCTGTTGCACGCGGTGCCACACCTCCCGTCAGCGCTGCTGCTACCACCAAAAAATGACAATGGCTTCCAGAAAGTGCACAAAAAGAAGGAGTGTGGCAACCGAGGAGAGGGTGTGCTTAGATTGGGCATGAATGATTTATTTTCCCTACAACCACTTGACTTCTTTGCTTCACAATAATGATTATGTTTTTTGCTCCCCTATAATTTACCGATGCCGCACGCTCTGTCACGATCCCGACCCACTAGCACTTGTCAGACTTCTGCCCGGTGACTCGGCACCTAGTACTATGTGATTCTTTTCGGCGCCTCTGCAAAAGACTTCCCAACCACGGGATAGACAGACTGGTTTTGAGGTCAGATTCCCGGTTCAAACCTAAATGTGGCGTTGCTATTCATCTTTACCTTGACTGCCAATGTCCCAAGTTACCAGACCCTACAGGCTGTAACATTGTTTCATTACTGGATTTGCGCCGGATAAAGTATGTCTTGGTTGAATTTCTTACCTGATTTCCATGGATCTGCCTCCCCGCTGATTTACTAGCTTATTGCACTATCGGTAAGCCCCCTTCAATTGAATTCAACTCACCCTTCGTGATTCTGACTTGGATTGTTCGGGCCTCGCAGGGTAAACTTGAAGACCTTGTTTTTTTTCTGGCTACCTCAAGTATGTTGTTTGAGTCCAGCTGGGGTCTTCTCACCTTCATTACAGGGCTAAAACTCGAATTGCGAATTTGTGGCGGTAAGTGGGAGGAGCTGAACTTGTCCTTTGAGTCTTACCCTGGCTCAATTCCAGCTAAACCAAGCCTTGTTTCATCACTGCCTTCAATGCTGGACGTTGCGGTGGGTGGGCCAGGGGCCCTAGGTGGTGGCAGTGTCCATGTTTGTAGTGGTAGACGCGCTGTTCGGTAGTGTAGAAGTCAGCTGCTTTGGTCCTCACCGCCAGAGACTCTCCACCGGTGTGATCGCCGGGCGCATCGCCATCTCATCGCCGCCCACCCCAACGTATCACTGACTCGGAAAGGCTCGCAAGGTGCGTCTCATGATGTCGCTCATACCTGGAACAATACCTGAGGCCACACCAGTGATACCTACACCTAATTTTCAAGCTTCACTCAATTGGAATAATGCAACGTTGAACATTGGGACTCAAGTGGAGCTGGAGGAATCCTGCAACTCCCAATGTGGAAGTGCCGCTAGGCACGCTCATCGCTAGTGCATCTCCATGCATTACGCGCGAGTTCCTCCGCGGGCGTTAACAGCCACCCAATATCTCCTCCTCTTGTCTACTCCATTGCTACTCATTATCCTCTCTCCCATCATTTTTTCCCTCTCGCCAGATTCCTGTTTACTCCGCCGCCCGGACGCTCTCTCGCAACGTTACAACACGGGCGCCATCAAATCTCGTGACCGCGCCTCAGTTCGCGTCTCGCGCCTCGAACGCGTCGTTGGAAGCGCATCGCGCGCTGGTCCGGGCCGATACCTATTTTCCCTCATCCACGATAAGCTCTCCCTCACTCTCAATATTTTTCTGCCATTATATTCTCATACTTACACTGGTCTGTAATTCAACTTAGGCCGACAGCGACTTCGCACCTGAAGAACGTGGTTGACTCGGTGCGCGCTGGGGATTGACTCGCCGGGAGGTTTGGTCCACCTCTCCGCAACGTTGTTCAGGGGCAATTCCGTCTTTGCGCGTATCCCGGTCGGCTGGCGTTCGCAGGGTGTGGATAGCTCGACGCTATATCACGGACACTCTCTTTACTTCTCGTTTGTATTTTCTTCCTCCACTCGCTCCTGCTGGGCTCTGGTGATGCACGAGTACGCGTACAGCCACGGTGAGGCTGAGCCACCCAGATCATGTATATAAGCCTTCACAATGCGACGTAAAGGGGACTTCCTCTTGCTTATAGGGTAATGATCCGGCGGAGCCGGAGCGAAAATTTGCCTATTTGGGACGCAAAAGCTCAAAAACATCGATCTAAAACCCCGGTGACCTGTGACCCATGAAGCATGTATTCATTTCAGCGAGGGCTGTGACCTGTGACTGAATACTTGGTCGTAATAGTACAGTAGCCAGTCATGACACATTCAAAGCAACCTATTCGAAGCATTGTTATGTCTTGGTATGTCCACAGTCCATCCTCAACCGCTACTAAACCTCGCTTCCTCCATTTTGCTCCCCCAGATGTCCTCAATATTTATTGCCAGGAATCCAGTCACAGCATGTGTATGTGTGATGCATATTGATTCAACTGTCAGCCCAGCTTCTGACCAGCCCATTATTCCCCCAGCAGCAGCCAGCCGAATGGTTTGATGAAGATTTCCCACGGTTGAAGTTCAGTGAGTATATGTGCCAAGTGAGCATTCTTTCATCTTGACAGCTCCTTCCACCACAGCTAATCCTTGCTACCCATTTCAGATCTCGCCAGTCTCCTCTTGAGTCTGCCAGGGCGTTGAGCTGAACATCCGGTCAACCCAACCCGGGGTTCAAGCTTCTACCAGATTGACCCCCAGGGACATAGAGGTTGGTTTGATACTCCAACATTAACTCTCTGGTGAGCTACTTATTGCCTTCCACCTCTCTTTCGGTTGTGTCGACCCTCCACAAGTTGTGCCCATAGTCCCAGTACTCCGATTCAATGCCCTCAAGACAGTCACTGTGATATGGCTAGGGCCTCATTCTATGTATTTACTCAACCACAACCTCACTGATGTAAATTCAACTCACCCAAATGTGTCATTTCCCCAGTGCTTTCAACCTGAAGGATTTTGATGGATTATTCCTACGGTACCAAATTTCGGGCAAGTCCATTGGAACCTCGCTCACCATTCATTGCTATCTGTTAATTACCTCGAGCTATCTCTTCGGCCGGGGGACCTCAAGACATTGTATTTACGCTCTAAGGACCGAAATATGTACTTGATTCCTTCCCTTGTTCGCTGATTCAAAGGACTCGAAGTCTTCTATAAACAAATCGGTTCGAGCTAGGTAACGTCTCGGCTTTGATTGGGACTATCTCTACTTACCTTGATATCAGATTTGAACCGAGGAGCGGCAAGACAAAGCGAAGACATTGTGTTCCCTCGGGACACCAAAATGACTACCCGTGTCCGCTTCCAGGTATCTAGGCTTCACATATCTATCTTGTGCTCATTCAACCGACTTGACCATCACAAAGAGCTTGATCTCCGTCGAGCTGGCCGATCCTGTGTCTGGTGAACACAGGTATGTCTACGGTGATTTTCAATGATATTCAACTGATGTTTCAATGTGCCTTCAAGGCATGCACGGAATTCAAGTCCACGGGTGATGTTTTCTGCTACGAAACATGGTTGAACCATTTTCCCCCTCCGTTTCTGAATGTAAAGGTCATTATGCCTGAATGACCGTTGGGCCCGACAAACTGCGGGATGCGACTGAACTCAACCTCACTTGCGCTTACCAACTCAAGTCATAACTCGGCTGGGTGTGCGCGCTCGAATAGGTGGGAGCTGATAGATCTTGTTGTCAAGAAAGCAAAACAGCGCAGGATGAAGTGAATGCGTACCATTGTGGGTGGCAGCACAATGGTATGATCAACAGTATCGTCCCCTTGCGCGGGGACTGATAGTCTTCAACCGTCTTATGAACAGTTTCTTGCCTTCCAACAATGGTCCTCCCGCCCTCCCACCGGCACAAGGAGTTCCAGCTGCACCCAACCCGCCCCTGCTGCTGAGAGCATCGAGACGAGGACTGAGCAAGGAGCTGGGAAGTCAAAGTGAGAGCAAAAGTCGGCGGGCCGCTTGAAAAGATAATTTACTTGGGGACCTTCCCATGACCACATCACCACACAGCGACCATGGTCGCAGCCATATATGGGCTGACCATGGTCAAGAGCTCCCAGGGCTGCCAAGGCGAGTGTGAGGGTATAGAGTTTGAACTTCGAAGTACGGAGTATTACGGAACAAGTCCGAATTGGGTTGTGCCGAGTACTTGCCGAATATGGACCATGCGAGTATAATATAACCCCCCCCCCCCCCCCCCCCCCCCCATCAATCAACCATGGACTTGACGCGCCAACCACGAGAATCTGACCCACCAACGGCTTCAAAGTACGACCTCGGACTATGATTATTTTGCGAAGAATAATGCCATACTTGCTCGACGTCGCCTCGATTAAGTTTTTGTCTCAGGGATTCGGTTTGCGCTGGTGTGGCTATACGTATAACTCGCTGGAGCACCGTTTCGATGGTGGGGTCTCGGAGGTCGGGAGCGATGTCGCGTCGTTGTTTCTGGATACTATTGTGATAGTTTCTGGCGATTGTCGCCATCCGTGCTGAGTCTGTTTCGTATTGTGCGGGGCCGTCGGCGTCCGCGTCCCAACCGGGTTTTTGAAGCCGTCTTATCACTTCCCGTGGTGTGTTATCCTTGTTCAGCGCTGTCCAGTATGGTCCAATGACTTCCCCCTCAAGGCGGTTTCGTATTTGGCTGGTAGGTAGGTAGGTAGGTAGGTAGGATTACACGGCACGGTCCCGCTCAGGAACGCCGGTTCCAGGAAGTATCCCGGTGTACAGGCACTAAGTAAATACACCTTTGTTCCTGGACTTCCCCATATCCCGGCAGCCGAGCTCACGGACGCAGTTCAAACTCGCCGCGGTAGAACCACAAGAACACAAGGAAGCTAGAATTGTAAGTCACGTCAGTACCGGTCAGCCTCAAGCTCTCAAACGAAACACAGGAACGGCGTAAAAGACTTCAAGGACATCAAACGCAAATTTTGCAACCAGCGGTATTGTCGAGCGCGGGGAGATGATGGCCTTCAGGAACTCTGTGTTCGAGAGAACCGCCATCTGGTAGCGAAGGCCTGGGAGGTCCGTGAAAAGTTTCGCGAGGAAGGTAGCCCGTAATAGAACCACTGCGGTCGACGACTCGCAGGTCAATAGGGCATGTTCCGGCGACTCCACTTCGCTCCGGCAGAACCGACACAACCGTTCCGCTCGTGGGACTGGTTGATATGCGTGATCGACGTACCGCAGAACTTCGAGGGCGAGGAGATGAGTGGAGAGTAACACCGAGGTGATTGCCTCGCGGTGTTTTTGTGTCTTCACCATCGTCAGGTAATGCCGCATGCACGAAGTAATTTGGGTAGGTCCTTTGTCCTTTTGGGGTTCACGACGGCCGTGTAGCAGATAGAGCTTGTCAGACGAGTCAATTTCACCTTGTAGCCATTCCATCATGAGCTTCTGGACGGATTTTGAGTAATCTTCGACGTCTTCAACCGAAGTGAGGCGTGTCAGAGTTAGATCCGGACAGTGGAATGGCAACCTCGACGCAGCTTTGATTAAATCTTTGACCCAGGATCTTTTGCCGGCGTGTGAGAGTTCAATTGAACTGTTCAGCGCGGCGCGGGCATAGTGATCACTGGGTAGGCCTAAGAAATAACGGAGGTGGCTGAGACCGAGGAGAAGGCGGCGGACTCGAATTGGCATTATCCCAGTCTCGGTGAAGAGGGGTGCAATCATGGACCGTTTGTGAAGGTTGAGCATTTGACGGAGGAAGCTAACTTGAACTTTACATAACAGGTTGACGTGCAAGTCTTCACTGTCTGGCGCTATCTCGCAGCCGTGGATCAAGTGACAGTCGACGCGGGCCATATATAGCTGTTTGAGTTCCTTTGGGGTTAATCTTCCAGTCATGTCCTCAATCGCCAGGATGCGGTGACCACAATAGCGAGCGGTGCGTGCCTTAGCCTTGTAATGCTCCGCAAAAATATTTTGCGTGTCGGTGCGAATGTTTACTCCGACGTACTTCTCGTTTGTCTTTACAGCGAGCTGCGTGCTGCCAAGATAGAAAGTGGGGAGCGGGGAGAGGATTGCGCCAAAGATCAAGATGATTGTTTTGATCAAGTTGACCAGGATGAAGTTCTTCGCGCACCAGCGTTCCAAGGTTGAAAGTTTAATCCGCAGCCCCCGTACGGACAGAGAGACGATGAGGAGATCATCAGCCTGTGCCAGGAGAGAGATTCTGATGCCCGCGAGGAAGACGTCTTCGAAGTCCGGCAAGAGTAAGAGATCACTGAGGAAGAGGTTCCAGAGAATCGGCGAGGCCGGGTCACCAGTAAGTAAGCCGATGAATGCCTTGAATTCTTCTGACTCCATATCCCCGTGTCTTACGAAGTATGCCATTCGTTCGTACAACATCCGCAGCCAGTCGAATATTTTACCTCCCATGCCCATGCGGAATAATTTCAACCAAAGGGTAGGTTGATCCGTCGATGGGAATGCGTTGGTGAAATCGACGCAAGCAACATACAGGGTATAGCCATGTGCTCTTCCCCACTCTTTAAGACAGCGGAGGATGAAAGGGTTGTTATTTGTCCGATAGCCCGGCCTGAACCCGTTTTGCCCTGGTGGGATAAGACCTCTGGCCTCGGCCCAGTCAAATATGCGCCAGTGGATTAAAATGGTGAGTGCCTTCAGGAAGCAGCTCTCGAGAGCAATTAATCGATAGCTGTCAGGGTTATCGTGCGGTTTCAGCCGTTTCAGAATCCCGATGAGTGCTGTCATAAACCAGATGGAGGGGGCGTCGCCGCGAGCCGTGCATTCATTGCATAGTACTGCAAGGTCCTCGTTTGGAATCTCCAGTAATTCTGCGTAGGAAGTTTGATCTTCCCCCGCAGAGCTATCGAGCGCGTGCTTGCGCAGGTGGTCTTTCAAGCGGCCCATATCCGCGTCACCCCACTTCTCCGTGAAGAAGCCCTCCGGCGTCTGGTCCTCGGTGTTTTCGGGCAGTAGGGTTACGAGTATTTTGTTGAGCTTGTGTCGTGTGGCGTCAAATTGAGGCGGCAGAACGTCTGGCGGGTTGAGGCGTTTCTCGAATACGTCCTTGAGACTTTCCGCGGTGATAGACACGGGGGCGGGTTTGGGATCAGCGAGTCTCTTGACTTCCTTCCAGAACGCGCCGCTTGACGGCGCCTCCATGACCCTTTTGCGATTTGCCTCCTTGAGCGCTACAAGCCTATCTCGGCCTCTGTGGCTCAGGGGGAAGGCAGGTCGTGTGGGGAGTCTCCTGGGTGGTTCTGGTTCCGCGCCGTCATTTTCAAGCTCGGTCGTCACTTTGGGCACACCAATATGTGTTGAAGTTGAGTGAGGCGTCAGCCAAATTCGTGTCGGAGCAGGGGCCGGGATTATGTCCCGCGGGAGTGCCGCGGCTCGAGACGCGGCAGCTTTAGCTTCGACCAAGTGCTGGTTCTTTGCCGCTAGTTCCTTTTTAATCGGACAGAAGTGGACCGGCGCCGCACGGGATTTGATGAGTCCGATGAGGACCTTCAGCAAGTCACCGTTCACACATCTCCAGCCACAGGCTTCATTGCGTGCTGCATAGTATACCACGGAGCGTATCGCGTATTCCGAGCGCGTCGAAATTTCCAAGGATTTGTCCCGGGGGGAATCTTCCAGTGCCAGTATCAGCGCCGTTAATTCGGCTCGCGCGCTTGTTTGTGAGCCAAGTACTCGTCGGGAGGCATTGCGACGCGCCGAGGGACCCCAGAACGTGGCCGCCGCTGCAGAGGCCGAGAATTTACCTGCGTTAACACAAACGCCGTGGACGGTGACCTTAACGAGGGCAGTGACCAGAGTTACGGCGCCATAGAGATTGAGTATTTTTTTGTGTTCATCCTTTCCCGCCGCGAGCGTGGCGATGAACAGTTTATCCAACTCGGTCTCGTTCGGGAGCGAGACGTCGATCTTGCGCTTCTTTCTCGAGCTTGCGCGCGATAGAGTTTGAGCAGCGAACTTCAACTTGATGCAGAGGACAGTCGCCGCATGATCATACCCCGCTTCCCGGTCGCACACAGAGAAGCTTGTGATGTTGTTGAAAATGGATTTGCTGCATACAACATAGTCGATGACTGTTCTGCGCAGAGTGGCCTCGGTCTTGCCTTGAAAGGACGTAAACTGGCCGCTGTTAGGTCCGAAGCATTTCGCGCCGCTGACAATTGCCAAGCCATAGTCTGCGAGCATATTGCAGAGCCAGTTTCCTCGAGCGGACGCATCGGCAGTATCCAGAGAGCAACGAGGTGGATCAGTAGGATAAGCTAGCTTTGATTTAGTCCGAGCGTTGAGATCACCGTGCTTGGAGATTTCGAAGCCTGCGCTATATGCGAGTGCGAGAGAAGCCGCCAGAGCTTCAGCTGGATCTTTCTCAAGCACACCAGTCCACTGGGAGGATTCCGGGAGAAGGTAGACGTTGTAAACGAGGTGTCTGTTGATTTGAACCACCATAAAATCGGGTCCAGAGAGGTCTTCGCGGTATTTGAATGGAATTTCGGCGCGCATCACAATTGCGACGCCGCCCCATGATTTATCGAAGGAGGCCTTGGGGCGTCTGGAGCGGGAGAGGAGGACGTAGCCGTACGGAGGCTCAATAGCGTCGTGCTGCTGCGGGCGGAGGTGAGTTTCTTGAAATAAATTAATGTCGTACTTTTGGATGTTTTTGCGGAAGACGGGGCAGCTCATTTGCAAAGAAAAGGACCCTTTGATATTCCAACTACGTATGGAGACTATGTGTGTCGTATCAAGTGCGGGTGTAGAAGGCGTAGCCAAGGATAAAGTATTAGGTGGGGGCGGGGCGGTAGGTAAGGTCACGCTAGACCAATTTTGTATGGAGGGGGGAGGTAGGTAAGACAAAGGGGGAGGGTGCAGCGCCGGTCCGTTTTGGGGGATGTGCGACGAGGGTAAAGAAGGGGGAGGAAGTAGGATAGGTAAAAAAATTGGGACGGGGGACTGAGCTGCCCTTACACATTTAAACGCGCCACGCAGATCTCGTAGGAGAGACGGGGGTTGTTGTTCCACGTGGTGACAAACCACTGGGCGACTTCGTCCGCCTCGAAGACGAGGACGGCAGTAAACTCGTCAGCGCCCCGGCGCGACGAGTACCGCACGGAGCGCATGAGGGAGAACCCAAGGACACTATTCACCAGCTGGCGAGGCTGCTGGTGAATGTCCTTGGCGTCCTTGCCCCAGGTGACTGGACCGAGCAGCGCCTCGCGCGAGGGGACGGACTTGGGGCGAGGGGGGAGGGCCTGGGGAGGGGCTGGGTACGGGCCAGACGCGTGCGCGGGCGGCGCGGGAGGCGCGGGTGGCGCGGGTGGCGCGGGAGCGAACGCGCCGGGTGCGGGGGCAAGGAAGGCGGGGGGTGCGGGTGCAAGGAAGGCGGGGGGTGCGGGTGCGAGGAAGGCGGGGGGTGCGGCCGCGAGCGCAGGCATCCCCGGGACAGCGAAGGCGGGGGAGGCGAAGGTTGGGGCAGGAGGGGGGGTGGGGAACGCGTACGTGCCGGGGATGTTCACGACGAGCGCCGCCTGGCGCTTGGATGGGTCGTCGATGGCGGGGTCCTCGAGCGTGCGCTTGCCGTTCTCGTTGAGGACGTCGCGAACAGCTGCGCGGAGCGCCTCAGCGTCGAGGGGAGGGGGGGCCATCTTGTAGGCCGAGCCCGAGGAGGCGCTCGCATGGGACATCACCGCCCCGAGGGCGTCCTTGAAGGAGCCCACCGTGGCCGTGAGCGCCGCGATCTGGATGCCGGTGTCCTCCACGGCCTTGAGGCGAGGAAGGACGTCGTTGAGGGTCGCGGACATGCCGGCGAAGTTGGAGGTGTGCTTGTTGAGCGCGGTGATGACGGCGGCGGCCGTGGAGGTGTCGAAGGGCTCGGCGCGGCCACGGGGGAAGTCAGCCTGGTCGGCGGAGATGCCCACGAGACGAGCCTCAACGCCTAAAGGGTGCGTGAGCGGGTGTGAGTTGTGAACAAATCTGCACGCACCTTCAAGCAAGTCCTTGAACTTATCGTTCAGAACGACCAGCCCCATGGCGGCGGTGTCCACGAGGACACGAGTTGCCTTGTGCTCGGGGGCCGCCCAGCGCTTGGGAGTGTCGAGGATGGGGTACCCAATCTCCTCGAGGAATGCCGGCGGCGCGGTATGGGACGGTCCCGCCACAGCGATTTCTTCCTCTGCGGGAGGAGGGGGAGGAGGGGGTGGCGCAGGGGCTTTGCCTTTGCCCTTGCTGGTGGAGGCGGGGACGAAGAAGTCCTCGAAGTCGGGGGAGAACGCGTCGTCTTCGATGAAGGAGGGGTATGGGGCGGCTGGGGGGCGGGGGCGCAGCGAGGGTCCAGTCGCGTTTTCGGCGGGGGTCACGGCCGCGGCGTCGACGATGGAGGCGAGCGCAGCCGCGGCGACATTGGGGATTGGGGCCAAAGGGGTGGTGTCGATGGTAAAGGAGGGGATGGTAAGGAGGGTGGGCGCGAGAGCCAGCCTGAGCGCGGACGGATCAGTTGTCATTTTTGGAAGGCGGCGGTGATCAAGTCAAGATGAATAAGGTAGGTCGTACCCGTCCGCCAGTTTCTTTTATGCACGTGTCTATACAGGTGGTCCGTGCGCGTGGTCCGTGCGCGCCGGGGTTAACTCGAGTCCCGTGCGAGTAAAGGGTAGATGCCCCGATTTTCCCTCCAGACGACTGGTCAGGTTCCGCCCTCTAATGGGCCCTTTGCTGCTCCCCCGGAGATGATCGAGAGGACTGTCGTTGTACAGTGGTTCTGCCGAAGGTTTGTGACAGTCGGCGAGAGTATGAGCACAACTTTCAGGTTTTTAACAAGGTATTTATGTATTTTTTTAGAAGCTAATCGCGACGCCAGTCAACTAGTTCGGTCTCGCGGTGAGCTAGGCAGTTACAGCACACAAGCGTAGCACTCCAGGAGTGTGCGAGGTGAGGAACGCTGTCGCAGCAGAGCTCGGCGATAATAGATGATGGTGGTTCGGGACACGGCGGATGATTGTCTATTCGTAGCGTGTTTGTCAATGTAGGTTTTCCTCAACCTCTCCGTGATGATCGTTGCTGACAGGATTTTCTCCTCCTCATCCATAGTTCCGTTGACAATTTCACCGAGGCGGTCTTGCAGGTTCTGGATCTCGGCGTGTACCTTTGGTATGACGACTTTGGATCTCTCGCGTGCTTTGTCTCTGATTTCTGACTTAAAATCTCTCCAGAGTGTTTGCGTGTTGAAGTTGGGATCCCGGTTCTCTTGGCCTTCAACTTGTCGAAGGTCATCTTCGAGCTTCAGGCCTGCCTCACGAATAAACACCGTGAGTTCTTTGTCTCTGATGATGTGCGCTGGCCAGACCCATCGTCCGCGCCCTGTGGTTGGCGCGTGCTCATGCGTTACTCGAACTGACACCATTTTATGGTCAGTGTGAATTCCGGTGGTTGTGATTTTCCATTCATATGCATTGTCGAACAGGTCTCTCCTAACATATATGCGGTCAAGTCGGGAGAGCGAGCTGCCGTCACGCCTCGACTGCGCGTATGTGTAGTCCCGCTTGGTTGGGAAGGTGTGTCTCCACCCGTCAATGAGTTTGAGTGTTGTTTTGAGCAGGTCCAGTTCTTCGACCGCTCCATCCGCATCGGCGTGCGCTGGAAGTCTGTCGATGGCATCTTCGACAACATTCGTGTCTCCTCCCATGAAGTCCGGTTTATCTATCGTTGGGTTATTCTCGAAGAACTCACGAATTGTTTTCCAGAATTCTGCGTTGTGGGCTGGGTTGTTCGGCGCATAGACACCCAGTATTCTCAATTTTTCGTTCTTGTGTGTCTCAAGCTCAATCATCATAGCCCGACCAGGTACAATATCCCAGGTTCGGATATTATCTGTACGCAGAAGGTCTTTGTTTATAACAAAGGCCAGCCCTCTCGCATTTGGGGTGTCCGGGTTTTCGGTGAAGAGGATTTCAAGTCTCCTCCCGAAAAGACTTTGGATGTTGGCGTGTCGGGCGGCACTCAGGTGGGCCTCACCAATTATCATCACGCCCGTCTTACTCTCCTTCATGAGCTGGTTAATGTGGTACCATTTATGTTTTGGGTGCCACGGGTTGGGGTTTCCGAGTCCCTTGATATTCAGCGCCGCGACAAGTGTCGAGGCTTTGGTCCGCTTTTTGTTGTTTCCGGTGTTCGTAACCGGAGGGCCAGGGAAGGTGCGGTCCTCGACACTTGGGGTGCGTGGTCTCTGGGGTGCGGGTTCGTTGGCATGGACGAACGGCGGGATATCCTCATCCTGGAGACCTGCTAGGGGGAAGGGGTTGATGTTGGTGTCTCGCGCAGGAGCGGCGTGCTGATCGCCGCGCGTCGCGTCGTGTCGCGCGTCTGGGTTGATCCACATGAACGAGGGGATATCGTCCTCTCGGAGGTCAGGGATGGAAAGGTTGTTCCGCAGGTCCGTGATTGAGAAGGTACTTCCGTTCCGTGTTTCTGCGTCGCTGTGGTTCATTGTCCCTGAAGGCTGGAGGAAGGGAGTGATTTGTGTAGAGTTTCTGCCCTCGTTTGGTCGGGCTCGTATGTTGCTTGGGTCTGCCATGGGCTGAATATACCCGTCATCGTTCAAGGGTTGGTCTCGGTACAAGGACCAGTTAGGTGCATATAGCGCTCGGCGAGCAGGTTGGGCTCGTGGCTCGGTGCCATTGTCCGGGTTATTCATCGGACCCGCTTGGTTATTGCGGTGCTCGCTGGTGGGAGCTGGCTCTGGGTTATGAGCAGGGCGGGGTTGGGCCCGGAGCATGGTTGGCTCCTGCGTGGTGCGCATTGGGTCATAGACATAGTCTATGCCCGCCTGTGAGCCATAGGCTACAAGCATGGTTGGCTCGCCTTCATTGAGGTCTCGGGGCGCGACTTCTCCAGGAGGAGGAAGGGCGGCATCCCGAGACGTCTCCGGGTTGCCTTCCATATAATCCCCTCCACGACGGTGACCTTCATCGGAGCCCCAATGACCGGTGGCGGAGTCATCACGTCCTCCAGTCGAAAGCCGGCTCGAACCTATGCCGTTGTAGTCTCCGTTAGAATTTAAATGTGTGTTTGAATAATTTGCCGCGTTGTTAAGGAACCGCTGCTCCTTCGCTAGAGTATGCAGCGGGAAGTCCTACCTTTTGGGATTGTGCTTGCCCGAGCGTGCCCCCTTTGGGAGGGGTAGCTCAGGTTGAAGCACATGCCAGGACTGCTGGCCGGCGTATCCCGACTGAAAAGCCCACCGTTGCGGCGCGGTTCATGCAGGCTCCTCCCCCCAGACGCTAACAGTCAGCGTCCACGGAGAGTCACTTACATGTACTACGCTTGTCCCTCACCCGTTCCCTGTCCCGCGTTTGAAGGCGGTCAGTAAATTTGGCGGGTTCGGGTCGCGCGCATGTTGGTGCGCGGCTTCTTCCTGTCCCAGACCAGGGGAGCTAGCTGATTCTCTCTCGTTAATCAGCACAGAATATATTCCGAATCAACGACGTGAACATTTTAGATTCTAGGTTTTGAGAAGGAGGGATGCGTATAGTAGGGAAATAGGTTCGAGCCTCGTACGTGTATGTATAGTTTAGCCGTGTTGGCGTTGGTTTTGGTTACGCGGGCGCGACTGGCCTCCGCCTCCGCCGCCGCGGCCTCCGTTTTGAGAGTTTCCGCCGCCCCCTCCGTTGCTGGAGGCGCCGCCGCCGCCGCTGGGTTTGGCTGCCTTTGCGAGGATGCCTTCGGTGGTGCGGCTGAGTTGCTCGAGGGGCCCCCAGTACGATTCTGGGTCGTCGAAGCGGGGGGGGCATCCGAAGTGGAGGTGGTCGTCGTTCCTGCATCGGAGGCACCAAGGGGCCTGCGTGGGCGAGGTGGCGACAGCTGTGTAGGTCCGGAGTGAGGCGGGGTGGCGCAAGTCCTTGCCGCGGATCGCGACGCGGACGGCTTCCCAGGGTTCGTAGTCCGCCGCGCATGGCATGGCGAACGCGACCCAGTGTTTTGAGTGGCCATTCCAGCGTACATGGACCGTGCAGGCCCATTCGAGGAGGCGGGTGAGGATGGGGCGTGTGTCGCTGGTGCCCGTCGCTCGTTGGTAGGCGCGGCGGACTTCGGCGTTGTCGAGGATTAGACAAGCGAGGCACCATCTGAGGTACCTGCCATTCGACTCATCCCCCTCCCTCGAGGAGGCCTTGTATAGCGCGAGCGTCCAGGTGCGCACCTCGGGGTTGTAGTGGATGACGTGGAAGGCGAGGTCGCGGGTGGCGATGAAGGTGGCGATGGCGCAGAGGCGGTCGATGACGCCGAGTACGTCGGTTCGGAGGGCAATGACGAAGGGGGGGGCATAGAGGTCTTTGCCCCCCACTGCCTTGTCCGCGGGGATGTAGATGATTTCGAAATCGTCGGCGCTGGCGAGACCTGAGTCGACGAAGATGGTGGTGATGGCTGCAACGAGCTTGTCGCTTCCCCACGCCTTGAAGAAGGCAGCTCCGCCCAGGAACGGCACGATGAGGGCGAACTCGTCGGGGTTCGCGTTGAGGGTGTCGATGAACGTCTGCGGGATGTTGGCGACTGCTAGTTTGCCGTCAATGACGGGGCGGTCGAGGTTTCCGTCCGTGGGCTGGAAGGTCACCTTTACCAGCAGGTCGTTTGGTCCTTCTATGGGCAGCTCGTACGCGGGGTTTTTGGTGTGCGGGCTGAGCCCTCGAAGGCGTGGTGGGCGCGCGATGAACGCTTCCTCCGTGGGGCGCACGAAGGGGAGGGGGCGCACGGGGCGCGGGGGGTCTTCGTTGACGACTTCCTCGGGTTTCAGGCCCTTGCCAGCGTCTTTGGGGCTCGCGGCGTCCGCGTGTTGGCTGCGATTGTTGTCGGCGGCGGGTATCCTCCCGCGGCTGCCCGCTGCGTGGATGGTTTCGTCCTGGGGGTCGTCTTCCTCGGGGTCGGTCATATCGAAGTCCTCGTCGACGGGGAGGTCTTGCGCAATCGAGAGCTCGTCCTGCTCTTCCTGAGAGTCGCTGGCTAGTGTGTCTTGGGTGGTGGCAAGTAGGAAGGATCTTCGGGGCGGGTGTGGATGTTAGTGACCTGCCTGCTTATTTTTCGCTAGGTGTACGCACTTTTTCGAGGCGGATCTGGGTGTTGGTGATTCTGCACGTCTAACGAGTCGCTCTCGCTCGCGGCGGGACAGGTAGGTGGGAGATTTCGGTGGCTGGAAGAGCAGAGTCCCGGTCGGGCGGGCGTTGAAGCCTGCGGGGTATACGGGCTGGGTAGTGGATTGGGCAAGAGGGAGGCTGTGGCGGCGGTTTTGTGGCGAGGTGCCTCGCTCGTGTGCGGTGCGGATTGGTGGGAGTTCGGTGGAGGCGTCCTTGGAGCTCGACCTTCTTTGGGCCTTGTGCCGCAGGGGGCTCTCGTCGAGTGCCGGGTGGGTGGTGTCTGCCAGTGTGTGGTTGTCGAGAGCAAGTTGCCACATCAGATCATTTGCGGGAGCGCCGCGATTCAGCCTCGCTCTCCCGCTTTGTATTTAGGGTCGGGTGTGTCTACGACCTCTTGTTGGAGGGTCTAGGGGCTTAGTTCTCAGGTGTGAGAGGCTCAGCGTAGTTTATTCAGTTTTTACTACAAATTTTCCGTGGTGCGGTTCTTCCAGCTGCGCTGGTTTCCATGCCGGTGGTGAGGCATCCCCGTGGTTATGGGGCCGAGTGGTGCTCGGGAGGGTCTGAGGGACTCCTCGCCGCCTGGTGGGCAGCAGAGGGGGGCGGCGCAAAGTTTCCGCCACCGAGATGGTGGTGGTAACAAGTCACGAGGCCCCCCGCTCGGTTGTCTCTTTCTTGGGGTCAAAGGCGGCCTACAATGGACAACTTGACGGGGTCCGGGGTCCGGGTTGATTTCTTCCCCTCTGGTTGATATTCACACCACTAACTCCTCCAACACCACCGAACCACCATGTCGAATTTTCAAAAACACTCTCAACGGTCATAAACCATTCTTCAACGGTCATAAACCATTCCACAACGGTCATAAACCATACCACTCCTGAACGAACTTCTCTGTGTCTTCTGGGGACTCTGTGCGCGGTGGGAACTCATCCAGGAGAAGTGCCTGCATCCAGCTCGTTTCTGGCTGGTTTCGTCTGATTCTTTGCCTACATGCACTTGGCAACATCGTGGTCTATCCTATTGCTCTATCGAACTGTCTCTGGCGCGCCGTCTCTCGTTCTGCTCGTCGCTGCCGTTCTAGCCCCATTGCCTTATGGGGTTGACCTACTGCTGCCGTTCCCGCTTGGCGCTGGGATAAACTTCGAAGGTCGAACGACTCGGCCAGAGGAGACGGTACCATCCCTGGCCCCTCCTCTGAATAGAGTTGAGACACCAGAAGTACTGAGGATACTGCTCCGTGGTCAATACCCGGATACGAATTGACCTTGAAACTCGGGTGTCTCCGGAAATTAATTTGTTGGCGGCCTCTCGCATGCACGGTGCAAAGGGACAACATGCAATAGCTTTCTGTGGACTGGTGGACTTTGGGAGAGTTATCCCTAGGAGGAGGAATCCTCCTGTACTCCAGCATTCACTTGCTAGGAGGTGAGGGCCCACGAGGTTGCCCCCGAGTCCAGCCAGCAGAACAAAAACTGGCCGGCCAGTTCACAGAATATGCGACTTGTGTGCTCTAACCCCTGGAATCGGTGTGTGCTCGGTTAGGGTCTTGTGGACTTCTGTACGGATAACTACCCGGGCAGTACTACCTTGTATCCTTTCCGTAAACTCGTCGTTCATGTTGTGGACCTGACGAGTTGAACAGTATTTACGAACGCAGACTTGCGCCGCCAATTGGGGTGCCTAAAATGAGTTGCGTGACTCCAAAATTGTAGCTGTTCAGGAATTCATGGCGCAGTCAGGAGTTCGAGGACCAGCAATGCCCAACGCCTCCCACCACCACCATCACACCGAGATGGCCGGCAATTTTCCCACGGTTCAATCTCACCGCCACCTGCCGCCATAATTTCCAAGGTCTGGGCACAGCAGTAGCGTTCCGAGCTGTGAGCAAGGTCGCATCACTGAATCGAGAACCCACCAACAAAAGAAAATGGCAGTCGCCGCCCTCTGCCACCGGCCTAACTTTCAACCAAACTCAGGGCTCAGACCTTCGCTGAACTTGAAGTATCTAGCCGAGAATATGTAGTCAGCACGCTCAGATTGCACCGAAATTCTCTTCTTCATTCGACCCCAAATTCTTCAGTCCCTAAACGATCGCCTCCCACTATGTTATTCTTAGGATATGTCGCGCCGCACCGCGAGACTGAGATGCATTATCTCTCGGACAGGTGTTTCCTCCACCGGCGTGCCACTTCGCAGATCCCTGGGTTCACGAAGATCTGAAGCTAACACGTTCCTTAGTCCTTTATGAGGCCGAGAACCCGGGTTGAGCACTTCCTCGCCTGCGCGCGCATGGCTAGACTCACGGTCGTGTTTTCCTCGAGCTAACTGTTGCTACTCTGCTATCATTCCGTCATTGAGAATTAGCACGTCCAGAGCGACCGGACAACACCGTTAAGCGCATGGTTCGCTCGAGACAAAGCAACTCACGGCGTCTCTCAAGGGAATCACCCCCCCAAATTGAAAGGGCCGAATGACTAGACTGACCGTTGTGTCGGTCCTGGTGTCGTTCAAAAACTAGCTAAACTCCCGCCGCACTTGATTTGGATACGATTGGTCGCAGACAACCTAGTCGCGGCCTAGTCACCGTCAAGTCGCGGCAGGAAGCAACACGGCGAGTCGGTCCATTGAAATTTGACAGCCCGGTTGCGGTGCCGAATGCAACAGTTGAACTTGAACCCGGCAGTATATAGTGATTCACCGCCGGTGTTCATCCTTTCAGGAAAGCCATGACACGGACAGAGTAACCTTGTTCGCACCTACGTGCCATGTGGAGCCCGTCGAGGCAACAGTTGGTTCAAGGTTGGATTAAATGGGGCTGATCGGACAAGAGTAAGTACCTGTTATGGGACGACTTTTCTGAACCAAGTCCGAGGACTTGTCTTTCAGTGAGAGGTGCTTATCAAGGGAACCCATTCGTTCAAACATCAGAAACCGATTTCTCAAGTAGGGATGGAACTTCCCGCCGGCGAGCAAGCCCTGGAAAGTTTGATGTTAAACATGATCCTGTCGACCGAATGGTGGAAATTCAAGGGAAATCCAGCCGTTAATTCGAACGCGCTCACCGACAGTCTCCATGGACGGGATAACGAATTCACAACAACAAAAGGTGTGATGTATCCCTTTCCATATTTTGCGCGGAATTCGGTTAGTCCAGCAATAGTGCTCGTCGAGTGAGTTCAAGTTGAGCAGATCTGGATGAACAACTCGATCGATCAATCAATCGCAAGTATACGACCCACGGGACCCTACAAAATAACGAGGTACGAGATAGCTTTTTGTAGTGTCTGTCTACGAGAGACTAACGGGACCCACGCTTGCACTCGAGTGGTGCTGGCATCGGGTGTTAGGTTCACCATCATATATAGAGTTGAAATGCACTGAGGCTCAACCGAGGCTATCTTATTGACCAAGAAACTATCCAGTCATTAATTGACGGCGCCGGGCACCACCGCTTCCTTGTTCAGCAGAACCCGTCTAGTCTAACAACATCCATGACTCTTGCCTTGCTGGGAAGTGACGAACGAGCGGTCAGGTATAAAAAGGGTTGGCAGACAGCTGGATCCTCAGCTTCCCAGCTACTATTCCTGCAGAACTCCCTCTCAGCTGAACTAGCATGTTCTTTTCTCCCAAACTTGTTGTACTCATTGTCTCCGCCACGACCCTCGCGTCATTCACGACCACGCGTCCCTCTGCATCGCACAATCGCAATGTGGCCCAGCTCGAGGCTCGCATTTCTCTGATTGCTACCCAACTCGCCACATTGCGGGACAATATTGAGCTGTTCCCCTCCACCGGCGGATCCCTTTTCAATGCCCTCAATATCCACGCCGACGCCACCTCCCTCATTACCACCATCAAGGGTGCAACCACCGAGGCTACCGTGCGTCGACCCGCTGTTCCTTCCCCAAAACACTATGGTTGAGCTGATTGTAACATAGGCAAACGAGGCGAACGGCGCCCTCGGCGAGGACGATGCCCGCACGCTCCTGACCTACGTCAAAGCTCTTGAGCCCCCTATCGTCAGCGCCCTTACTGGCATTGTCGTCAAGAAGAGCACCACAGCTCGCCCTCCCCATCCCTGATTTCGTGGCCCTGATCCTCCCCATCACTGATCCCGCCGCTGTGATACACCAGGATCTCTACAACCTGAAGGCCGCGACTGTCTCCTTCGCTAGTGTCCTTGTCTCCATCGCCCCGGTATGTTCCTTTGCCGCCGTTAATTGCCTGAAGACCGACTCCTATCTTTCTCAGGCTAACTTTGTTGACGAGGCAACCACCCTCCAGACCAACATCATCGCTGCCTTCGAGCCCGCGATTGCTGCCTACTCCGATTAAAGGGCTTGAAGTAGATACTGTCGTGGTTCTTGTGTATAGCCTTGTCGCAATGTAAATAACGGAAATGGGTGTCCTTGTGACCCACTACCAGAGTCTACGATTCTATGGAGATGTTTTCGAGGTTCAACTCAAGCTCAACTCCCAGTTCAAACTTCATCCGGCACCCATCTTCCAGATATAGTCAGTGACACACTCTCAAAAAAGAAAACAGGTCCTCCTGCACCACCCACCGGTAGAGCCTGCCAATCACAGCCACTCTTCAACATAAGTGTTGTGCCGTAGGCGGGTTGATACTTCTCGAGATCAATGACCGTGTTGGGCCGGAGCTTGAAAAGTCTCCAAACTGGAAATATTTCTCCATAGTGCGAGACAAGTAAGTTCAGAAAAGACTTTTGTGTCTTCAGTTTATTCAACTTGGACTAAGGCTTCACGGCTATGCTTCCATGCGACGGGAAAGACTTTGTTCGGTTCCCAACCCTGAGTTCCGGCTGGAAGTACTACATTATTAACATTGAATGACCCCTGTTCGGGAGCTCCGAAAGCGCCCTCTGCCATCCAACTGCATGCCATCTGCATCCTGTCGGACATCCTGGTGCCACATACCCATGCAGGAGTGTCCGGACTAGTGCTGCTTCCGCGTACAAGTGCAACAGTCCTGCTTATGGGTCGGTTCAAGTATACATTAGTAAAGACCTACTCGTACCTATAGTGCTATGGGTACGTAGCGCATGACATGGTGGGAGCATAAATAGCTAGATTCTCCTGATTTACCTATCGGCTCGCTACCGCCTGGCTATGGTAGACCCGTCGTGTCTCGGTGTCTATCATCAACTTACAGAATTCATATACAGGTCTGCCTAATTTGAACGGGGGAACTCTGAGTTGTAAAGATCCGGCCAGCGCTGTTCGGCAGGCCAAACTTAGAACAAACAGTTCTCGACAAAATTTGGGAATGAACACCCCTCGGCGATGCCGGGCGCTAAATTTGATGCACGTTGACCCACCGCCGACGTACCGCGGTCTAGATTTAGGAGCTCGTGTGCTACGGACCACATCTTGGCCTCGACACAGCTTGGAACCGAAAAACACCCCTCGGGGATCCCGGGCGCTAAATCTCAACTCGCGTCCCTCCAGCGCCGACGCACCGCGGGGGGACCCAACTCTAGACTTCTCAATCCACCGGATAATCAGTGGTCATGGGTGCTACTTAAGGGCGTGATAACCTGCTGATTCTGACCCCACAGGCCCTGTAGCAAATCCCAAGTTGAGGTTCGAATGTAAGTCGTTTTGTTTTGGGTTGAACTTCATCATGCACCCACTGACATTGAATCTCTAGGATCATGCAAAACGATCCCTCCGACTTTTTCCGGGCGCAGACCGTGTTGCTCACTGGGGGCACCGGGTGTCTTGGGGGCTGTGTCCTCTTCAAACTGGCGTTGAAACTCGAGGCTAAGAAGATTTATGTGCTTGTTCGTGGGTCCGAAGCGAGTGCAAGAGCGCAGTGGAGGGACACTATGCCCCACCAATTCGACACGATTCTTGGGTCAGGGAGGGTCCAGCTGGTGGTTGGAGATGTCACAGAGACGAATCTTGGCCTCGAGCCAGCTATGCTTGCCGAACTGGCCGAGCAGGTCACCCTCATCATCCACTCTGCGGCCAACGTCAACTTGACGGCGTCGTTGAGGCAGACCGTTGGCACCAACACTCTCCCCACACTGCGACTCGCAAAGTTGGCGGTGTCGAGGTTCCTGAACCTCAAGACATTTTTGTTTGTCTCTGCGGCATATGTCAACGTCTTTCTTCCAGATAGACTGGTGGAGGAAAATATTTATGAATTGGGGGATCCAGAGCATCATTTGGCCGAAATCCTGACCACCGGCTCTTTCTCGCACCATGGCAGCCCCCAGTCTATTTGGCCATACACATTCGGTAGCACATTGCTGAACAGCTGCTTTTGTCCCGGTACCCGGAGTTACCCCTCCTCATTGTACGCCCCACACTTATCAGCCCTGCTATTGCGGAGCCATGCCCGTATTATAGTCGCGCCGGATCGTGTCCGGTGTCGACATATATACGAAGTTACATGAAGGCCCCCAACTCCCGCGTCTTCGGCATGGCCCCGAGGCATATCACTGGCGCTAACACCGTGGACGAAATTCCCGTGGATCTCGTTGCGAATTTGCTTCTCCTGCACGCAGCCAGAGGCACCAGAGGGATTGTGCACGCGTCCTCGCAGTCCTATGTCGCGCGGACCCTCGTGGAGCTCTACAGTACAATCACACCTCATTTTCAAACGTTGCATCCCAATCAACCGATGCCGCTGCCTTTCCGCTATGTGACAGACGTCGGGAGCAAGGCGGGGTACAACAGCTGGTTTTGGGACTTCATAGGGAGGGACTGGCACTTTAGCAATGCCGCTTCTCGGGAACTGACAGATGCCAAAGGAGTACTCAGCATGTGGTCAGAGGGTCATGATGTCACCGCTTTTATGGTGATGCGAGTAACGCTCATTGCCAGAGAACTGGTGGCTCGCTCCGAATCTGGAAGCAAGCTCTGAGCTCCGCCCTATTAGCGAAATGCATGTACAGATCTGTGGGCACATTATATTCTGTAGAATGGATACATACTCTCACATTCATGTTGAACATCCCCGAGATGGCCGAGGGTCAATCTTTGCTGATTCTTTGTGATTCGGGTGAGTTACCGTGAGTATGCGAGAAAGGATACCGGCTTAAGGTTGGTTTGGAAGAAATCTTCCTCAGATTTCGATAAACACACAGAGTCAACATCCCAGACGCCGCAGCGAATCATCCCAGACTCCCAGTCAACCGAACTCGCTTCCCAGGACGAACACATCCGGGCCCTCTATGCCATTGAGCTCCAAAAAATCACGATACCTGCGGAGATTAATTTCAATCAGACTACTAGTATGCCTGTAAGGGCACAGCACGAACCATTCACCACAACGAGCCCCGTGTGCGACGCTCTCGCTGCAATAGAACATGACATGCTCCGTAGCTTTGAACAGTTCATAGAAGGCAGAGAGCCTGGGGTGGAATTCGAATTCAGGAAGGTGTGGCTGCCTGCAATGCGCCCAGTCTGGTCTGCGTGGACGCGGCAAGCGGAACGAAAGAAACAGAGACATAATAGGATCGCGCTCGTGTCCTACCGCTTGGTGGTGTATATCTGGTACGAGGCTAAGCCTCACTGAGTATGTATGCGAGATTCGGTCTGAGATGACTGAAGCGCACCCGCCCACTAGTTGAGATCCAGATCCGAACGATTGCCTGTCGGAGAGATAAAGATGGCGGTGGGCATGCAGCAGCCTGGAGAGGCAGCGGATTCTGTTCCTGCGTCGGCCACTGTGACATACGCGACTATCGACGACTCTATGCCAGCCTTATAGTGAATTATGGATTATCAAAAACCCTGGTAATGTCTCCCATGCGAGGTAACTTTCGGCCGACCAATACCAGATCTTCCCGCTTTTGGTGATGGAACACGTGTCTTGAACGCTCGTAAGGAAGCTAAACACCCACCGATGCGCACGTACATACCATTGGACCCAGCGGAGCGATGAAGCTCGCGGTACTCAGGGACCCGAACTGCGACGCCGATGCAGCCGACATGAGCCACGTCGTTGCGGCATACGTCCAGTGAGATGAAACGCGTAACGCAACGCAAATCGTCAAGGTCGAGCCGCCCCCGGGACTTTAGAACGCGGTATACCTTACGAAGATGCGATTCTTCCGACCCGAGGGAGGAAGGAGCTTGACAACGCAGTTGGACAAGACAGTCCATCGAGTTCTACGTGATGGGAAGAAGTTCGGCGAGCGAGCGCCGGCGAATGCGACGTGAGGCGCGCTTCATTCGCGCGTGCTTGATCATTTCCTGAAGCCGAGGAGTCTCAACGACATGCATGACAACGAGCTTGTAAACGTACGGCAGACATGTCGAGACCTGGGACCAATGGCCTTTCCGTGGGGGCCAATCTTCGACGCTGCAAGAAAAATATCGATGCCGCCTCCGGATTCGCGGTTCAGCACGGTTTCTTCCTGAGAATTATCAACGTCTTCAGACGGACACCCTATGAATGTGACTAGAAGACACAAGCGTACCGGTTTTAGCGTTGCTGTGACGGGAATTGCCGCTTCCGAGGCCCATGTGGGACTCCAGTGGGATAGATTCGAATTGCTCGATGGAAGACCCGAAGGATTGGGCGACAGCACTTGCGTCTGGTGCATCTCAAGAATTAATTGTTGGGGGCAGCCTGCAAATTGAAGGACTCACATCCCGGGGTGGAACGGCTGGCCGCGACGGTTTTTCATGCTCTGAAGGACCAAGGCTTCTTGTGTATGGTGGTCATGGACAGGAAGCGAGCGTGTGGTTCAGTTTGGCCCCACGTCCTCGAACCTAGAATTCCAAAATCATATCTTGATTTTGATTTTCGGTATCGGGGATATCGGCGTCGGTAGCAACTTGAGGGTTCATTAGAATGCGCCCAGATGAATACAAACGACTTTCGGGAAGACGCAAGTCATGCATAAATCTGTTAAAGGGGACATATCGTTCCGACCAGCCTGGGACAGACACTCCAGGTATACTGCCTGCACGCATATCAACCTGAAAACTGAGATTAAGACGGGGGATTTAAAAAGGTCGATGCAGAGAAATCAACGGGTACCAGATGTGGAACGAAGCTGAGACATCACCGCAGTAACGGTACGACGGTCATCGTTGGATATTTCATCGTTCTCTGCGACAAGTCCTTCACATATGATGTATCCTCCGCAACACGGCGATTCTGGGCCTGCGAGCTCTGGAACAGGATCTGGGCGACGTCTGGGTCAGAAAGTTTCCCCATGAGCGCGGTATACGACGGAGGCAATGACTCCGAGACATCAAAGCGGCGTCTATCTCCAGACCAGGAAGTGTCGTTCGCATGAACTGCGACAACGACTCGGATGCAGCGGTCAAGCTATCGGGTACTTAATCGCACAGAGGCGAGGATCTAAGCATGCGCGGTGAATCAATGCAGAGAGAGATGATCGGGACGTACCGCCGCCGGGTTCAATTCCCCAGGTTGAGAGAGTTCTTGCGCGCACAGAACCTTCTTGTTTGAGGCGTACGTTCTCCTCCTCGGAGACCTTGCAGCGCGCCTCGAGGTCTGCCACGTATTGCCAGTGAGCTTGCCGCGAGCGATAATCGTGCTGAAGGGCCAGGGCGCGAGTGGGGGGGCGCTGTGAGGTCTTTCTTGCAACCCCCTGGTCATGGTTGGTCTGAGAGCAGCAGTGTGGCAGTGTTGTCTCAAACAGATACACACAAAGAAGCACAGCGCTTTTGATGCCAGTGAAGTGAACCTTGAGGAACATCGAACGCTCCCAGTCTGGCCAGAGGATCCTTCCAATGATTTCTTCAATTCCCTCGAGTCTCATCACAACACACATTATACCACTAGGCCTGATTCCGACTCCGCCGAGTTCATGTTCAACATCCTCTTTCATTGCACTGAACAGCAATTGACCAATTCTTCTCCAACTCGGGCTCACTGGCTTAAGAGAACCTGCCCCGAATTTTCGGTTCTAGTTCGGTTGACCCCAGGTTGTATATTCCGTAACCTGTCAGCTCAGGTGGGATCCCCCATCGGCACGCGGACATAGAGGGCCCAGGAATAAAGCACTAGCCCATTTACCTTCCCACCCTCTCCACGGCGCACGCCCACCATGGATCGAGGGAGATCCAACTCTCCTGCGTTTCTACCGGCCGAAACCTGGCTTTATATACATCGTCTAGCGACGCAGTCACGCAAGAGGCTTCCCCCTTCGTCGTGGCTCGGTTCTCGACTTCGACCATTCGTGATCCTGGCAAAGACATTCGGGCTTTCCTGACCGTGAGTATATACATCCATCCAGTTCATTGATGCTCATTGCTTTTCACCTGCGTGCAGGACGCCAATTCGTTCGCACAAGTGTGCAGGCTGTGGAACACCCTCGCGAATGAAATCCTGTTTGAGAATATTCAGGTGAATAAAGGATTCAACACCCTCTATGCGGCACTCCAGAGACCAGGTACTGCCAGTCTCGTTCGGAGTGTCCGCCTTTCCACGACTCGCTTAGATCACAACCTCGCGGTCCTTGGCCTGTGCCCCAACCTCAAACTAGTCGTCCAACCTGATGCCTTGTCGATGTCACGATCGGACTCGTTGGTTGGAATAACTGCGAGCCTCGGCACCGTCGTTCTGCCAGAATTCCTCTTGCTAACAAGGGTATACTGGACCGAATCGTACATGGCCTCAGCTCTCCTGCGAAGGATCGTCGCGGCTGCGCCGAACCTGACCTATTTATTTCTATCGCATTCTTCTGCCCTCCGGCAGGACTCCTCTCAAGCAGCGGGACTCTCCCCACTGCCTGCCCTCACTCGTCTCGGCATCGGGCGTCTCGCATTGCTCGGGATGCCCCCCATTCTACTCGCAGACCTCAACCGCCTCACCCACCTCACATGTACTCCCCCTCTCCTCATCCTCACAAATTTCCCCCTCCTCTCCGCCGTCGACACCCTGACGCTCTGTGGCGCGCGCACCACAGTACCCTTTGCGCGCATCTTCTCGCGCTGCCCTCGCCTCAAGACACTGTGCTACGACGCGCGCAATCAGCTCTGGGTGCCGACCGAAGGCGCCGCGGACGCACCGCTGGCGTGTATCCACCTCCAACTCCCAGCCAATTTGGGGTCGAGCTCGCAGTGGGCCACGGTGGAGGCGCATCTCCTCCTCTTCTTGACGCCGGAGTTCCCGCGAGTGCAGCGCGTTGTGTTGCATGGTGGGCGGGCGGACGTTGCTGCGAACTCGTGGTGGGTAGAAATTCGGACTGATCTTCAGGAACAGGGCTGTGAGGTGGAGTTCTGGGAAGGGAATGAGGAGTGTAAAATCAAATCAGGGCAGACTAAGTACTTCGCTCCATAATTTTAACGTCGAGCATTTCGAAGTTGAACCGAGGGACGATGTTCTCCCGTTCAAAAGGTTTTTTGGTCGGATCCGGTCTTCATTGGTATGATTCAGAACGTTGGCGTCGCTGGAGTGAATCGGGCAGAGCTAATGGTTCAGTTGACCCCATACGCCCGTCTGTCCTTCACTTAAGTTACCAACCTTTCGGCAAGCGGCATCAACCGGCATCGGCATCCCATCAGCAAATCACGATGGGTCTCGCACTCACCACCAAGACCACCACCAATGCCATCGCAAAGCGGCGAAGCCAGCCAGAGGCTCTGCAACCTATGGAATCCACACTACTAGTGAGTACCCTATTCGACGGCTCCTCGAGCACTGGATTCGTCGGGCCCGTCTGAAGACGCACTCATCGAGCCTCGAATCTCGAGGTGGATTCAATGGAGCCGCACTGGCAAACCCTTGCAAGTTGCTACCCAGTCTGCCAATGCCCGACCCCCATTGGGTTTCTTCCTGTTTCCTCCGTCAGCCTCGCGGGAGAACATGCTCCACTCTACCCGTCTCCCGTATGTCAGCTATCGGCGAACCACGATGGGCTTCGATTTCACCGTTACCGACGTCTGGCGTGGAGGCATTCCTACAAGGCATTCCTACAGTATTCGGTATGTTCAAAGGATCGTCGTATTCTGTGCCAACTGACAATAGCTTTCAGATACCGGTACCTTCGCGATTACAAGTATAATAGTCTAGACCCACCGAAAGTCTGTTACGAGACGGAGACAGATCTCAGGGCCGTGGCAGCAGATAGAAGACTGCAGCTGCATCTACACCGCGTCGCCTCGGCCTTTCGTTGCTTGCCCGACGGCGTTCTCGAGGACCGCTACATAAGCCTGACGGCCTTGTGCACCTTGATCATTTGCTGACCCTGGCACTGCTAACGAAGGCTAGTCTACTTCGAGAACGCCGTTCCTATGTCTGGCATCTCCACACCGCCCCGGACGCTCCCCATAGCTGGCGGTTTCGACGCGAACACCCCGCTGCTTCACCGGGCATCAAAACACGCGATAGGAGCGACACCGTCGTCGTACGGGAATGAAAGGCCGCCGCCGCCGAACCAGGGGGTCGCGTCCTATGCATCGTTCACCGTGGCCCCGGATGCGGAATATACTTCGTCAGCGCCTCCGCGGGTCGCTCTGGTCCTGGAGAACTCAGGCAGTGTCGCGCGCGACCATCTTGCTTCCGAGCGTACCTTCCTCGCGTACATCCGCACGAGCTTGACGATTGCGTCCGCTGCTGTTGGTGTGTCCATCCATACACGTTCAAAATGCGCGACAAATAATCTTACAACTGAATAGCTCTCGCGCAGCTGCTGACTCTCTCTGAAAGACTGAATCAACAACTGGTGGTGCCTGGGCTGCGCTTTGAGACGTACGCCCGGCCGATTGCGGTGGTATCAATACTCCTCGCACTTTACGTTCTTTTCGTCGGTATGTGATCACAATATTGGTGCCTGCCCCAAAGCCCATCCATCCTGCAGGTGTATCCCGGTACTTCTCCATCCAGATCGCCCTGACGGAAGGAAAGTTCCCCGCTACGCGCTTTCGGCTGGGTATCATCGCAGCGGGAGTGGGAGCGATTATCGCCTCGGTGTTTGGGCTGCTTGTCGCGGAACGAATCTCGAGTCGAGGATAACTCGTGAGTCATTGTCTCAGCCCCCGGAAAGTTCTACTCACATTTACGAGCAGACGAGTCATATTGAGTCTCCAGAGTAAACCCATCTATATTTTACCTCTGCAGTGTCGTGTTGTCTGCGAAAATTGAAGTTTTTATTCAGCAGAACTCCAGAACTCGTGTGCTTAAAGCGCGATTTCCCTGGCTATCTAGGCACGTGTGAGTCGTTCCTTCGGGGATGATTTGAACTGCCACTGCGGTGAAAGTCTGGCTGAGGCTTAAAGTTCTATCCAACGTCACCGGCGACTCCTCCTGCGGAAGGGATGCAGTGCACAATCACCCTGAGCTTCGGTACGCAATGATCGCTTGCTTATAAGCTTCGCCTCACTGATACCGTCAGACATCGCGCAGGGAAGTAACTCTCGCCGTCGTTCCCGAACGAACCGAGCCGTGCAATTCATTTGAGAGCGGTCACTGCGCTCATGCAACATCGGTGTCCGTGTTTATAATTGCCTTATTTTTATTTTGACCCTCCATGGAGCATAGCCGACTGCCATTGGGCGTTTGGGGGAAGAAGCCGGTCAATATTAGGTTCGGCACAATATCGGCACCAATATCGGTTGGGCTCGCCTCTTCGTGGGTCCTCACCTCTAATGATCTTCGAGGCATGGAATGCCTCGTTGCCTGGTGGATTACAGTTGGGAACCCCTCAGGTCGAACATGAACGGACGGAATGCGGGCCGTTATAATCAAACGCCCTTCCTTGTTGCATTTGGCCGCTGACCTGTAACTTATGCGCTGTGGGGCAATGCACAGGGATCAGCGCCCAAAACTAACCTAGTCGAGAACGGAGATCAAATCTCGATCCTTCCTTGGGCGCCACGGGAGTTGACTCGGACCAGACGAGCTCGAAGTCCTACCGACTTTTCATACCAGCATATGACGCGCTCGACTTGCCGGATTTGTCTACGTGGTTCGTTTTCCCAACTGTGGATCAGGTGTGAGGCGTCGGATGGAAGTCCCCGTCGCCCGTGGGTCCAATGCTAAGACTGAAAATGAAACCCCGTAGAAGCCAGAATGGAGCACAGGTATCGTACCAGCCCTAGATAAATAGGTAGGAGCCCTGATCCGCGTAGGTATCCTCCTCGTCTGCCCCCTCTCCTTCCTCCCACCCGCTTCATCGAGGATGTTCAACGCACCACAGGAGTTCACTTTGTTTTCCCACCAAGATGGTTCCGAGGCCGTCGACCTGGGAACTGGTCACCAAGACAGCTCGACGGCATCTGCCTCCATGGCGAGTTATGGACGGCAATTGGGGATGGCGATCACCCACGGACACACACAACCGAGGGCCTTCAGCCGCTCTCCGCAACCTACCTACAGTCACCCTGCGGTCGGGAATGATTACCCTGTTCAAGAGAGACATTCAGATGTTCGTTCCCCTCTGTGCGGGACGTCGAACGTAGCATTCACCTGTGATTGCAGGCTGACATCCTTCCACCTTCTTCGACTTTCGATGAACCCAATTATTCCACCTCCTACAATGCTCAGCACTTCGGTCTAATTCAAATTCACGACGGCGATAGAGCTTTCACGTCCGAGTCCCACAATATCGAGCACGCGGACGGCGCCTCCTCCGAGCCGTGCTACACTGGCGGCATCCCTATGTGGGCCGCTGCAGCAGAGCAATTCGAGATGCACTCTGGCTCCGGGAGCATCAGCACGCATTCATCGCCGGGGTACATCGAACACGAGGTGAGCGGCACCGGCTGAGGTCGAGCATATAGTAAACTGTCCTTAGCTCCCAGATGCCACCCGCCGGGCAGTCGGGCATGCCCGTCATTATTCCAGCGACCATTTTGACCATGTCCCCAGCAATGAATTCCCCTACCGTGACAATGGTTTTGGCCGTCCCGCACAACTCGGCCACAACAATTCGCTGCCCCAGTCGGCGATGAATACCTGGCGCACGGAGCCGACTGGTTCTGCTAACCCTACACCCGCATCCTTCCAAACACCCACCCCTGCACATCTATTCAACGCCTTCGGGCACCACCCGCCTCTCGGCGGCTCGCGCCGCGTCCCGCAGATGTTCAAGCTCACCACGACGACTGGCAGGCGGCGACATCCCGGGAAGAAACAGCCCTTGTCGTGTCTATTCTGCAGGTGCGCAGGCCGCCGCCGCCGTTGTTGTCCATCGATTTTGACTTCGTTCCTCATAAATAGGGAGCGCAAGATCAAGTGTCTGCAACCGGCAGAGGACGAGCCGGACCAGACGTGCAAGTAAGTCCTAATTAGACTTCCTGCGGCCAACGCTGACCCATCCTTGTCTCAATGAACAGCCAGTGCGCCCGCCGAGACAGAACATGCCAATATCCGACAGAATCTCGTCGCGGTCAGCATAATCGTACGCGCTTGATTCCGAGAAAGAGTCCTAGCGCGGAGGGTTCCTCACCCGCAACGCGCGCAACGTAGAGGTGGCCATAGGTCGGAATGTTGCGTGTATTTAATAGACATGGACCTTTGTACGTGTATACTACTACCTGGTTGATAAATAAATACCAGGATTATGGACGCCCGAGATCCCCGACGTTAAAGTTGGCTTCTTATTCTTTCTCAGTCCTGGCCTCTTGCTCTCGCGACGGAAGCTAATTGCTCGACATGATTTCCAACTCTCAGGCTACCATGTCAGCTCCCACGAACACTGCTGGAGAAGATGAACCATCCGGAATCTCCCGATTTCCTGCAATTTACGGCCGAGCGGCAGGATTGTATGCTCGGGGGATTCTATGAACAGACTGGAGAAGCGTACTAGTGGTGGCCCAGTCACATGTGTAGAAAAATCGTCCCTCGCCGATGAATGTTATTGAAGTCCTCAATCACGTAGTCCGTTGCTTGAGCTAGCGAGCCCAGTGTTTGAAGGTGACCTTGACCTGGGGAGCTTTAAGCTGCGAAGTCGTTCATTCGGGACGTCTCGCGTTTTACAGCTGTTTGCAGAATTGATGACAGTTACTAAAAATAAAATGAAAAGAAAACTTTCAATGCACCCACTTGCGGCGCGCATTTCTCGATTGTTTCTCTCTCGATCTTGTTCGTTGTTTTTGCACTACCAAGAAAGTAAACCAGCCTTTCAAACCATACCCTATTGTTGAGGTAATTCAAATAGCTTACTGAGGCCAAAAATCACGCTAGGTGGTTCACCCTACGTGTTGTTTCATACACAGCTCACTCATTCTTCCACCATTCCCCGTGATTTTTGACAGCTGTAACGCTAGGATGGCGACAACCAATTACGACGTCTCAAATTCCGTCGGCACAATTTGGCATCGGCGGCAACCCCTGATTGGGAAGATAATCTGAGAACAAGGTTGCGCAGGGTTGCCTCATGAGAAAAGCATTATGTCTGCACATATATGCATTCTCCCATTCTCCACCTTCTGGATACATGTGGACTCATCCAAATCGGATCAGAATTGAGTGATTATTGATCAATTCAACATCGAGGGAGTAACACTGGGAGCAATTTTTGGCTTCCTTGGAACTCTTAATTAGAATACCAGAACTATACTGAATTGTAGCCCCGCTTCTGCCGTTCCTAGCACAAGTCAAATGTCAGAAATCGGTTGAGATTTGGGTTCAAAACGAGCCCGGCAAAACGACGGATCAAGGATCTTTGATTGTTTGCTTTCGGGCCGACTGTCATCCATTCTGCAAACAACTGTAAACCGATCCAAAAAAACGAACCATCGGAATTGTGAATCACTCACCCAGATTCTTCGTTCTTGTGCCCACTATCTTCGTCTTCATTGCCCTGGCCTTTGTGAAGCGTCACTAATCAACCAGGTTCCCCCCCACATTGCTTCTAGCATTCAATTTCACTGAGCGTTTGAAATTAACCGTGGGAATTCTCAATCATTTGATCAAATCTCCGAGTCGCAACGATTTTCCCGCATTCATAGCCGTGGGACGTGTAATGGATACCGCGATGCTCTAATGAGCAGTGTGCCATATGCCCGCAGGAGGTTACCGCCGTGGCCATGGTTGAAGAGGTGGCAATTTCGACTGGAAACTGGATTCAAATGAACGCTTAGCCAGTTACAGTATACATATTCAAAACCTAGATTTCCGCCCTACTTTCCTGCTGGAGCCTTGTAGAGAGCTCAAAATTAGTTACTGTGCATGACCGAGAGAGATCGGCCATCCTTCCCCTGACGGCGTTTATTGCACAGGATCCGAAATCCACCTCCGGTCCCCTCTACCTCTTTCGCCTTTTGAACGCACAGCGTGTAGAGTCTGAATCACTCCCTTCCCAATATAGACCCACCGACAGCTACCACGCTACAATTCCCACGAACGCGCTCACCCTCCTGCGGATCCACTCTCCGACTCTTTCCCATGCTCATGTGCAAATGCTCAACTTGCTCGCTCTCGGCCGTCCTTATTCCGACGCGCTTCTTGTCCAGCAATCCATCCGCGACGTCACCCATCTTCTCTCTGTCGCGACCTTGCGGCCCGATGCTGGTGCGGAGATGGAGCAATGCATCTTGGGCTGCCTCCAATACCTCACGAAATTTATTCCCACGAAGGACGGGTTCAGCCATGTGCGGATGGCGTTACAGGCCGGGCCCCTGCCCGCGATTTTACGCTGCGGAGAGTGAAACGCAGGAAAGCGAGACGCGTGTCGCACTCGATAAGATGCTCCACATCATCTCGCTCTACCTCGTCTACCCTTCATCCATTCTTTGCATCGAGCCGCAAGATCAAGGAACTCGAGCTCGCCGATTACAACAAAAGGAACGGCCGAGGTGTTGCATGGTTCCAACAGTATAAATCATCATGAAATCGAGAGTAGTGTGTCCTAGCATTTTATTTGGAGAGATTTGGCGAAGGAATGAGCCAGAACGGCAATACTCATTTCTGTTGGCCGCCACTGTACGTTTCCGCCCGCCCTTTCATTTCACTCATTGATTTGTAAGCCTCCCCAGACAGGAAGGCCGTCACCATGTCGCTCGCGGACCTCGACGGTATCATGGCACCGAGACGAAATCGCCCGCGTGTGGAGGGCAGAAGGGCCCACTCGCACGCCGCTGTTGCTTTCGATTTCACCGAGGACCCGGCGGGCGTGATGGTCGTCGGGAAGCGGTGCCTCGACGCGGTCCCTGGGAATGTCAAAGTGACTGGGCTTTATCACCCCGAAACGGAGACCGTCGTGGGTGGGGAGGCGTATTTCAGGATCATGTGGGATGACACGATCTCGCGGAAGGCGCACGACGAAGACGCGATCGCTGCCGTGTTCATACCGCAAGGAGAGACACCGAAGGGTAGGTGGGGCTTCCTTGGGATTAAACCAGCCTTCCGAGAGGCCGAGGGTACGGTTTTCGAGGGGTTAGTGAAGACGTTGGAGGACGGCGTCAATTGTACTATGCATGCGCCGTCCCCAGGCGCGCGTGAAGTGGACCATGTCAAATGGTAGATGTAGAACAGCATTATCTGGAGACCGATTCTGTACTCCACTCGATGCCTCCGGAACGCTTTGTCCTTCCCTGGATTCACCCTGCGGCTGCAACATGAGAAACGGGGAAATTGATTTTTCCGCCCAGTTCAACTTTCTTGGGAGACACGTTCCCACGGTTCAACGTTGAAGAATCTTCCGCGAGAGCAATGTTTTGACCCGTTGAACTAGACGTCTGAGATGAGGATATGGATAGTCACTGACATGAAGTAACCATTTATGCTTCGAAGAACAGAAAAACCCCTGATTTGGGATTGTCTCCATCGTCCCTCAAAAGCTCAACACGTCTTTCGGGATTGTCTCCATCTTCGTTATGTGCCTCGAATTCTGGACCGAGCATCGCTTATCGCTGGAATACCTAGGCTTTCAGTTGTCTTGGAACTTGCGGTCGCGACAATGGACTTGTCGGTGGAAAACTCATGACGATTCGGGCTTCCAAAGGAATGCTGTGAGTAATCTCAAGAATCTCTCGATCGTGGTGAGCTATCTTCGCTCTTTGTCAACAGTTTGAAGAGATAATACTATCATACTGTAACAACATTAGAGGCTAGAGCTACATGCGAGGTACTAAAAATATAGGGAGAAAAAGCGTTGCAGAAATACTAGCTATGCAAGTGCCGGAGGTACGAGCGTACGAGCATACTGTTGTAGCGTCCGTCTACGAGAGACTACCTAAACAAACACCGAGTCAAACTGCCTGTAAGAAGGGAGCCTGTCCACGGGTTTCCGATCCCTCTCACGCGCACGCCCAGCGAGTATACTATCCAACCTTGTGAGTCGGCCGTGGGTTACCGCGTGGTCCGTGGTGGTGGTGGCGGACTCCACCTCCGAGGACTGGTTTTGCCCGCGCCCGAGAGCGGCGAGTTCTTCCTGCATCTTCCGCCCCTGGGCCGCTAACTCCGCAACTTTGCGCGCCAAGTCCGAGTCGGACTCTTCCGAGATGGCACTTTGACCCGGCTGAGGGGTAGCAGCGGCGGGGTGTGCGTAGCCAACGCCAATACCTCCTCTTTTCTGGCTCGGCGAGGGCGGGAGGGCGGCCTCCGTGTCGAGGGGAAAGGTGGTCAAGTTGTGGCGCTTGCTCAGGCTCCGACGACGGAGTAGGAAGAGAACAGCCGCCAGGCCACCGAGGAGCGCGAGTCCGACGATGATCGAACCGATGATCACTGCGCCTTGGGTACGTGGCTGCGAGGCTGATGGTGTGTTTGTGTTATTAGGGGACGGGAGCGTCGATTCGGCCGGTGGTGGGAATATCGTAGTTGTTGACCTGCAGATTCGACATCGAGTCAACCAATACTGTTACCGAACGAGAAGGGGGAGCTCACCAAGCGGGAAATGCGGGCGAGGGGGCCACAGTCGGACTGTCGGATGAGGTTGAGCACTCATTGTACAAATAAAATTGGAAGACTCACAAAGGTGATACGGTCAACAAAGAGACTGACGAGCTAGCGAGGAGCGATGTACTTGAGGATGTCGTCGGTGTCAATGGTAAACTCAATGTCCGATTCTGCGGGTCACTGAAATACGACTCGGGGTAAATCGACCAGCGCACTCAGTGTAACAAGGTTGGAAGACTCGCAAAGGTAAGGTGGTAGGCAACAAGACTGGCGAGCTCGCGGGGAGCGATGTGCTTGAGGATGGCTCCGGACAGACGATGAAGCACCTGACAGTCGGAAAAGTCGCGTCGCTAAGATAGGACTCCGCATAAACTCGTTTGTGGTGCCAAAATTGCATACGTACCCAGAGTCAGCAGGACCTTCACCCGGAAGCGAGTTGGGCAGGCCAGTTTGTGTTGGGACAGGCATGAACCCGGAAGGCGTTAAACTTGAAGTTTTGGACGACATGGGTTAGTTGGTTAAAAATTGTGCCAAAATTGTATGCCTACCCAGGATCACTGGTACCTCTTGGAAACAGGTTGCGCAGGCCAGCTTGCGTCGGGATCATGATGGAAACAAATTGGAGAGCGTGGGCGAGTACGAGGTCGACCAGGAAGAGTTGGAGAACAAAAGAACGGACAATCGACGACGACAACCTGTGTGCTATTTGTTACCAGAGAACGTCACTTGTCAGTAAGTAAGGGACTTACTTCACAAAAAATAGCGAACGTGGGCAGGAACCAACGGAATTTCGTGAGTAAGGTAAGGGAGGAGTAAAATTTGGAAGTGGACAGAACTACGCCCCTACATATATACCAGCGCCAACGAACGCCACTCATTGTACTCTAGTATTACGACCACTTCAGGCTCGGGTGAGGGGTATGGAGACCTGTGAACTGATCTAATTGAGATCGGTGACAGTGGCAATGAACAATGAAGTTGTATTCCAGTGAACTTGACGGGTGACATGGCAGAACCCTTGTGGTCGTGTCGCTGTAACCTAGCTCACGAAGAACCGTCAAAAAGGAGAGCAAGGAAGTCATGGTTGAACAAGGAGAACAAGGATTTCATCGTTCAAAATGAGAACAAGGATGATGTTCTGGACCAGTTCAATTGATGATCATGATTGGTTCTAATATTGATGCGGTGGCAGCTACTTACTTCCCACCACCACACCGCAAAGCCGCTCAGACACCATGCGACCAGCCTGCGCTCGCAGATAGGGCCATAGGGCAGTCTTCTCCTGAACTATACCGTCTCTCACCCATATCGACTTTCCACAAGTTCATTGGACGGTAGGCTTGCGGTTTCCGGTAGTCCTGCCACATATAGCTATCGACAATCACGTATACCTCAAGTCCCCGGCTCTCAGTTCCCATTAGCCAGGATCAAGACGGCGGCCGGAATGTTCACTTACACGGCGGACACGAAGCCGCGGATTCTGCGCGGCAGGTCAAGACAACTCGAGTGCCTCGCTGAAAGCTCTTCGGGCTGGGGATAGCTTGGACTCAGACTGACGTTCCCATCCTCGCCTGACTGCGGGATCATCTCCCGATACTGCGCCAGGTTTGGGTAGAGTGGGACGTGAGCAACAGTCACCTTGATTCCTTCAAAACCGACCCTTCCGTGGTCTACATCAGCGTGTACAACGTTCCTCCTGCCAGCACACCGGCTGACCCACTATCGGCTCGACAGCACGTGGGAGATGCGCCGCGGTATACAGAAAGCTGCTGGATACCTTGTTCTGCCATGACACCCCGTTTCGACGACCTTCCCCGGCTCCGCCGCTTGTGAGTATCTGAGGAGCATTAACCTCTACGTCTTCGGCCTCGACTGTCGGAAGGATATCACGACACTCTCGACGTCGGCGCCGGGTGCGTTGAGTATAACAGCCGACTCTATTTTACCCCCTCGCGCGGTACGTCTCGGTCTTTCTCCCCGGCGTCGCTGATGATGATTCCTGCGCTGCCATGTATACGTTCCCGTCCCCGTCCGTTGGCTCACCTGCGCGCAGCGGTGGCGTTCTCGTGCGGAGAGCAGGTATTTACTACGCAACGGTCCTGTAGCCATGCCTCCGCGCTCTACGCAACATGGTACGTTCTCCGCGTTGTAGTATTGCCCGTAATATCTCACTGCCGCTTCTAGTTCTCTTCTATCATCATCAGGCTCCCCGTCGGTCACCCTTGTCCTCCTCCCAGCCCGCCGACCGCCGTCGCCGTCGTCTTCCTCCTGCAGCCTACCCTCTCCTCTCACCAAGGACCAGCGCCAGGCCGTCGCCTCGGACGAGCGAAGGATACGCACCTCGTGTGGGCGTGCGTGGGTCTCCCACTGGCCAACACATTCCTTGTACGTGCTCCGATACGCAGCAGCTCACCGCCGGACTGATGAATCAATCGTGCCTATTACTACCGCGGTCGCTGTTGTTAGCAGCTCCGATGCCTAACCTTGCGCTGCCCCTCGCCCGCTGCTCGTACCACATCCTCGTTGGACACGCACCCCCCGGTCGACGCGCGTTCGTGTGCCTTCTCCACCTTGCCCTCCATCGGGCGCGCCACGCCAAACGCCTCCCGAATTTTGAGCCCCGTCACGCCCTGCACCTTCTCCACCACCTCCAGCACGCCCCCGCTTATTGTGTTCCGCGCGCGTTCCGTCCCCTCGGGCGCTGCCGCGTAAATGGACCGCTGCGAGCGCGTCACCGCCGCCAATTAATTCATTCAAGTTAGAGAAGGGAGTGTGTCGACGGCGAGGCAGGGGTTTCGTGTAGTATATCGCTAGGGGTTCGACGAGACGCACCTTCTGCGGTGGGGGTGTGGCAAGGAACACTTTTCTGACCTCGGCAAACTGATTGGGACGGGGCGGTGTTCTCTCAACCGGGTGGGAGTTGTCACGGAAAGGACGGAGTTCAGTGATGAAGTTCGATTAGCAACGCACTGTTCACGCTCCGAGTACCACAATTATACAGTTCCGCGTCGAATTGGAACGAAACTTGTGGTTGTTCTCGTGAACAAAGTCCAATCAGTGCGGCGTCGAGGATTGAAGGGAGTAGGAGACGTCACCTCGGTCTGCAGGTCAGTTGAATTAGTAGGACTCGGACCAATGTCCAGAGTATAATGGGTGCTTGATTTACCATGAACGAAGCTCGAATGGGTGGAGGGAAATTATTCTTACATACCCAACTTGAAACCGTGGGAAGTATCCATCGCTAATTGCTCCCGGTTTGATCTGATGCGCCAACATAGGGGCTTCCGAATCTTCAGCGCAGCAAAGTCAGGGCACAAACGGACTCAAAAGAGTAGAGGGCAAAGAACGCCACACCGAATCGAACCTGACCGGGGCCGAATCCCCGACGGCCATGGATGCAGTTGCTTGGGCTTGAGGCTAGGACCGATCCCCACTCAAGTGACTCAACCCCTCAACAACCCCTAGTACGGGCCATTATTTTAAGTAGGCGCTCGCGGTCCGCGGAGGAGTGCCTCCTTCTTGAGCATCTCGGATTCCGCTTGGGTATTGAGGAGAGTTGTAGCAACACGCATAGTGTGCGGAAGATTTATCGCACACAGACTCACGGGCAGCGGGCCATCACCACCTATCACTGGACTTCAGTAAATGCCAAACTGCTAATTGACTTTGCAAAAACCAGGATTGTAGACGAGGCGAGTTACATTGCCTGAGTTCAAAGAGACCTATTCATTCCCCCATGAAGGCCCGAACTTCTTCAATATATCGCACTCGCTCTTCCCACATCGGCAAATGACTCGCGCTTTCGTATCGAACCCACTTGACCTTCGGGATCTTGTCAACGAATGGCTGGACAACAAAGTCCTGCGCCAGGTCATATTTTCCGTTGATGACAAGGCAAGGAACCTTTATCTCGTGAAGACGATCCACGATTGTCCAGTCCTTCAGCTCGCCGGTGTTCCTGCAATAATTTGGTTCAATATAACTCGTCGAGCCAAGACGCAACTCACATGGCGATCGAAACCGTCATATCTCCCCCTTCCCCAGTAACTCTGTCACCAAAGATCGGATCGAGTCCGCCCGCACTAACCTCCTTGGGCTGGACGTCCATTCGGCAGGCATGGAGCTTATACACCTCTTCCAGCGCCGCGCGGTACTTTTGGGGCGCCCCAAAGCCGGCCTTGAGTCCGTCCTGGACCGCGGTGGGGAGTGTAGACATGATCTGCATATTCGACTGCATCCACAACCCCATCGCCGCCAGCGAGTTGGAGAACACGATGCCCTTGAGCCCGGGGGGCTGGCGCCGCACCGCGAACTCGGCGGCGAGGATCCCGCCCCAGCTGTGCCCGAGGAGGAAGAACGCGTTTTCAGCCCCGAAGTGCTGCACGAGGTTGATGAGCTCGTCGATGAAGAGGTCGATGGTCCAGAAGGACGCTGGTTTGTCGCGAAGATGGGTCGAGCGTCCGTTTCCGATCTGGTCGTAGAGGATGACAGCGCGCGAGTCGCTGAGGTCTCCGAGAGGAATGAGATAGTCGTGTACCATCCCTGGGTGTATCGCTCAGATCAAGACTCGTGTTTTCGCGCTGGTCAATCGTCATACCTGGTCCTCCATGCAAACCAATCAAAGGCGCAGTACCCCCCAGGTTGCCGATAATCTTGTACCATGTTTGGTGGGTCTCGCCGTCGACGATGAAAGGGATTGTGCCCTCTTGAGAGTGTGCTGGCATGGTGGGCGTTGGGTGGGTGCCTGCAGCGAGGCGAGGCCCAGTACATACTTATGGATCGATCAACGCCGCCCGTCACGGCTAACATGGCGACCTCGGGTTTGAGATGTGGCTCGGGGGCCCGAGGGACGCAGATACCAGTGTATTAGGACAACGCTGTCTAAGTAGTATTTTGCCTACTCGAAGTTGAATCCCGCCCGAACGGTGGGGCTAAATATCGGTAAGGGATGAGCCTAGAGAGAATGATACATCAGTACGAAGGAGTTGAAAACTGGAACAGGTGGCGGCGTACCTCGGTGTTGAAAACATATTCTATCGCGTAATCAGCATTGACCAGCAATACAGAAAAAGAAGGACTGACGATCCAAGGGCAGGACCGTGTCGTCCGAGAACAACAGGAAGAGATACTTCAGCGTCTCGCTCTAAATCCACGACGCCGTTTCAGCAATGTATACAAGCAAGGGCGTTAAGTAACAAACCATCAAGAACGTCTCCATCTTGTCCTCCCAGGTCACAGGAACCTCCTCGACATTGAGCACGCTCGCATACCCGCCGCTGGGGACACGGCAATGCGTCTCGATCGCTTGAAAGATGCCCCAGCCATAAGCGCGGTATTTCGGGTTGCCGGTTAGCCTCCAGGCAAGGAAGAGCGATTCGACAGTCTCCGGGCTGCAGTCGTCAGCTGAGCCGCATGAAACGCAAGAAGATATGGGAAACACACCGAAGGATATATCGGGCGTCATACACGGGCGGCTCACCCGGCGGCCTGTGTTATGGAGTTAGCGAAGCCGATCGGTCAAGTCTCATTCCACTAACTTTGCATTCTTGATGAACCAATCCGATCCCTTCTCGATCGACTCCCGGAAATGCACGATCTCAGGAGAGAGGCCGCTACAAGCGCGTTACTCAATCTGAACAGAGATGAAGTCGGAGAAAGGTACCGACCTGGCGGTGCGATACGTGTCCACGCAGGTCTCGATAAGGGCGACACCCGTGGTCCAATCGCGCTGGCCCACCGGAGAGAGCTCCTCGACGCGCGGCGGGACGGACACGGGCCGCAAGCGAGCGCCCGCGGTGGTTGCGCCGAGCATGAGCGAGCCGCCGAGGAAGCAGACGAGGTGGTCCTGCTTCAGAGTGCGCACCCACGACCTGAGAATAGGCTGGGTCGGACATAAGTGAAGAAGAAAGGAGGTGCGTACATTTGATTGTTCTGCGCGAGCCGTCTTGGGTGGATTTCAACCGTGTAGGTTAGCTTGCGTGTGTTGGAGGTCGCGATGAGGTTCTCGTGGATCGCCTGCATCGAGTCGTCGTACATCTGAAACCAACCAACCAATCAGTAGGTGTTTACGGGAAGAGGACGTACCAACGTCACGGTATATAGTTTCCACGCTTCCCTGTGTAGGATAAAAGAGGTCAGGAAAATTCAGTAATAAGGACGACTCCTACCGTCTGGAGGTACTGCTTCCTGTGATTGCGACAGTCAAGATCGAGGACAACCAGGAAAGCGAAGTGCTCGACTTACAGCAGGTATTCGTAGTACGAGTCTCCTCGCGATCCGAGACGAATTTCCGAGGTCATGAATTTGCCCTCGGCGGCGCTACGTCGAACAATGAGCTTGGGTGTCGTCTTGGGAAACAGAACACACCTCATAAAAATCGGCGTCAGGGCATTGGGTAAACGCGCGCGACGGATAACCTTCATGACCTGTGAACCATTCAGACCGCTGCAAAACGGAAGCGACCAGCCAGCCACAGACGTTCTCAGCCTTGTCCCAATAATCGAGGTTATCCGTCAGGAAGCCCAGGTACCGGAATTCGAGTTGGAGAGTTGCTGCTTCAGCGGTGCTCACAAGGCCATGATTATTCGGATCCGCGACGCCAACGCGCTGAGCAAGGTTCACCAGTGAGTGTGGCAGGCCGGACGGAGTGTCGAACACGCTGAGTAGCCGGTCTGCGAGATCGACAGCACGCTCGAGGTACAGCTCATCGCCGTCCGTGAGCTCGTATGCGGAGAGCAGCCCACCGAGGACGCGGATTGTCGTCTAAAATCGTGTCAGAGTTGAGAATTCGTTTTGAGTGCGAAGGGAACACTCAAACCTCAAAGGTGTTAAAGTTGGCGTCGCGGTCGAAGCTCATGCTCGTCTCGACCCACTTGCGCGCGCGCCCATACTCGTCATCGAGTCCCATGATAAGCATGGTGTCGATCGAGTCGATAACGGTGTATCCAATTCCGCCAGCGTCCGTTAGGTTCGTGCCTTTCTTGGTTATTGGGTGATACTCGTCGTCGCCGAGGGCATCACGCTCTGTTAGAGTTGAAGTGGTAGTATAAAACATGCCTGCTTGTACGCACCGTAGGCAGACCATGCATGCTAAGGAGATGGTGAATTTAATGGCAAAATGGAACGAGAAACAGCGTTGCAAACCTTGAATGCCGCGACGACGGCGTCCCGCTTCGTAACGTCGGCTGAGAAATCGACAACCCAGTCTGATTCGCCTGGGATCGCAACCCACGGCGGTTGTGGTTCAGGCCAGAAGTATCCCCCAGGATTCTACGCTATCAAATAAAAATGCTTGGAAAGTCCCGGCTCGGCTGACCTGATAATACAGGGATGTCGCCGCGGCTCCTGCGAGGGCGATAAGGCCCACGACTCCGAGAAAGAGAAAGGCCAGTGCAAGGAACCCAGAGGCAGGCGCTTTCTATCCCCAGATACCATATAAATTTCGCAAAACCTGGCAAGATTTGGAGCGTACAGCTGGCTTCTTGGTTTCTTGTGCTGCAGTTGGTGTGGACTCCTCTGACGCCAGGGGCTTCCGGTTGCGCAAGGTGGATGCAGTGTCCGCCATGGTGGTGAGAGCGGCCCTTGAAAACCAGATGGAGGAGGAGAAGACGTGGCGGGGCCCAGACCCGGGATCTCGGCACCGCTGATACCCGCCAGGCGATCAGAATTTGTCCTGTCTCAGTAATCGCCTTGCTCCAAACTCCCACCTCGCTGCTGTAGACTCGCCATGACCTTACACCTGGATCTCCTAGAAGTTCAGACTACACTCAGAAGCCTCCTCGCGTACCTCCACCTAACCTCCCCCTAGGTTTCTTCCCCTGGTTTGGCCTACATTTGCCTGGGTGGTTTCGTCGTTGCTGTGAGTTCATTCACGCTCAGCAGGGTCTCCTCTGACCTCGACAGTTTTCCACTGTATCCCTTCTTGTCAAGGAGAAAGTATGTCCTCTCTCTTCAGAAGTGTGGAGGAAGCTAACTTGTACTGCCACCAGCTCTATATTAACGAGGTTATCCTCGGGACCCTTTTCGGAATCATCGTCGGTCCACACTGCGCAAATATATTCGATCCACGGTCGTGGGGATCGTCAAGCAATGCCGTGACCCTCGAGGTTATGCGCGTCATTTTGGCGACCGGACTCTTCGCGATCGGCGTGGAACTCCCTGGCTCGTACATGGCCAAACACGTAAAAGGCCTCGTTATCCTGGTCGTGCCGACAATGGCCTTCGGTTGGGTTATCGTTGCTGGTAGGCCCTTTTCATTTCGTGCAAGTACACCTAATCTACAATGTGTACAGGTATAATGCATGGCCTCTTCCGGAACTTGGGGTACATTTCATGCCTAGTCATCGCTGCGTGCCTGACGCCGACGGATCCGATTATTTGCGCGACTATCGTGGGTGCGTGTCTGGTTCCGCAAAGTTACCTCGCCATGATGACTCATGAAGACCAGGTGGCCGATATGCAATTAAACATGTACCTCGGAATCTGCGCCAAATAATTGCCGCCGAGTCTGCCGCAAACGATGGCCTCGCGTATCCCTTCCTCAGCATAGCCATCTATCTCACCGTCGAATCGTCGCGTCGCGTGGCAATAGGCAAATGGTTTCTCGTCGGTTGGCTTTGTCCGTCCTGTCTTACACAATCTCCTGCCCACCCGTCCTGATACAACGTCCCAGACCAAGTCATCCTCGGAATTGTCTTGGGAGCGCTTCTCGGTCGGTCCACATTTTCTGTTTCAGAACGCGGTTCTAACTCTAGCGCCCTCCACCTTCCAGGCATGGCATTCTCATACGTGATGAAAGTCTCCCACCGCCGAGGATTCATTGACCGAGAATCCTACGTCGCACAGTACCTGGCACTAGCGCTATTCACAATCGGTATCTACATCTCCTTCACCGCCCCCCGCTGCACCCTCTGATCCTCCCAGGTGTCGCGAGCACCCTCGGCAGCGACGACCTCCTCGCCGCCTTCGCCTGTGGCAACGCAATCTCCTGGGACCAGCACTTCAACGAGATGACCGAGAACGAAGTCTTCTCCTCAGTCATCGACCTGCTGCTGAATTGCGCATGTTTCGTGTACATCGGCGCCTGGATGCCGTTCGACACGTTCAACAGCCCGGAGCTGGGCATCACGCCGGGACGTCTCATAGCGTTGTTCATCGCGATCCTCGCGCTCAGGCGCATACCGAGCGTGTTGCTGCTGTATAAGTGGGTGCCTGAGATCACGACCTGGCGCGAGGCATTGTTTACTGGGCACTTTGGGCCGGTGAGTCCCTCCCTACCGCGTCTTTTATTATTACTTACGAGTACAGATGGGCGTCGGAGCGGTCTTCGTGTCCACGCTTGCGCTGACGCGCCTCCCGCAGCCGCAGAGCCCGCCGCAGAACCAGCAAGAGCTCCTCGCCGCCACTCTACAGCCTATCGTCGCCTTTGTCGTCCTCGGCTCCATCGTCATCCGTGCGTCCCTGTCTCTCCCCCCTGATGAATCTGAATCTGAATGGCTCAACGCAACCTCAGACGGCCTATCGATCCCGTTCTTCTCGCTCAGCGGGAACATGCACTCGCGCACGCGGTCGCTCATGACGACGCTAACGCGCACGGACGCAAACGAGTGGCTGCATACGCTGCGCCGGGGGACCACCGTCCCCGCGGCTGGGGAGGCGAACACAGATGTGGAGCGCGCCGGGGAGTCGACGGTAGTGGAGAGGACGCTGATGGAGGACGCGCCTGGGCCGGAGAATACTGAGAAAGAGGGAGAGCAGGTATGTTTGACGGAAACGGCGCTGTGCCCGCGGGACTAACTGGACCTACAGGACGGTACTGGTGTACAAACACCCAGGCACCACGCGGGAGTAACTGAGCAGAGCGGCTCCGGGACAGCGGGGAAAGAGCAGGAGCTCGAGAGTGAAAAGGCTCCCGAAGTGCTTCAGGGGCATGCACAGGACTCCGCCGCCCAATAACACTTGCCAATGGCGACGATAATCTTGGGTCTGCATCTACCATCCCAGTTACAAGTCTACACGTACTATAGAGTTATTTGGTATTTGTTCTCCTAAGCCTACATCGCGGCGCCAGTGAATCTTCTGGGATCATCACGAATCCGCGAGTCCCGCCTCAGTGTCTTTTAGCATTAACCGCAGCACGTCTGTTACTTTTGAATGCAGATCCTCTAAAAAGTGACAAAGGTTAGTCGGCGCGTGGAGAAATTTTGGTGCAAAGCCTACTCGATCGTGCGATCGCATGCATGTACTCCTCGTTAACGGTGGTCATCTCGTCGTCTAGGGACTGCAGTCGCTTGGCCTGCCGTAGAGCCATGAAAGTGCCGACGATAGCAAAAGGAATTGTCAAACCTGCTCCTCCTCCGGTTCTCGGTCTGGTAGCGATTGGATGAGGTACTCGACCTGCTTCGCTTTGACAATAAGGTCCGCCACCAACTCTTTCTTGTTCGCTGAAAGAAAACCACCGTGAGACGCCGAATCCAATCATACAGAAAGATGGTTAGCTTGCCCTCGAACACCTCCGGCGTATCGTACTTGTCCGGATTCCGCTGCTTCGTCACAGGGATCTCTTCGCTAATTTGGACAAAATCGGTGCGGCTTGTGAGGTAGGCGATCGTGCTGGCCATGATGGTGAGGAGCTGCTGGATTTCGTTCTGGAGTTGCGTGATACGGTCCATGTGCGACAGTGCCTGCAGCATAGTCGCGTGGCTGCGGCGTCTAGATGGGAGTTGGGACGGAAGGCATCGATTGGTGGTACTTGGTCAGGAATGATGGCGGCGTTGCGGAGACGCGGTCTCGTGACCCACACTCAAGCGCTTCCAACAGTCGCCGTCGCGTTTTCGGACTGCAGAGACCTGAAACACGTGGCCAAGTCACGGTGTACATGGGTACGTAGCACTCTCTGACCTCCAGCATCCAAGGCCAAGGCATTGTAAGATGCTGATAGCCAGGAGGAAAGAGGAAACACGACCGAGAGGAAGTGTCCACAACTTACAACACAGAGGAGGGACCGTTGCGATTTTTGGGGACCGGGTCCGGAAGGTGTGGAAACGGACTGAGCCGGAACTTTGCGGCAGAAATTATTATGCCAGAGTACCGCGATACAGGGACTACTCGTCGGATGACGCATATGGGATTCGAATGGCGACAGGAACCAAGGCTGGGCCCCAGGGAGGCGACTAGAAATCACAATCCGCCGTCGCCCAGTGCCACCCATCCTTAGGCTATTTACCACCGATCCAACGCCGGGAACGGAGAAAAGTTAAAGGGTGCGCCAACGAAGGTTCTAGCTGTTCACATCAGAAGCGAAGCTGGCGTGCGCCAGTCTGAGGAACGGTCATCGCTCTGGGGGAGATCCATGCTTCTGTAAGGCTTCACCACAGAAGGTTCCACGTGTGCCTTGGGGCCCTCCCTAGTATAAAAGCTAGTCTGTAGTTCACAAATAGAACGAAGTGATATTTGTGCTCTAGGTGCCCGAAAATGTCCGCTAATCGGCTTATATAATCCATCCGCTTTTGGTCTGAACTCTCGAGTATCGAATACTCGACAGTCTGCTGCCGTAGTACCAGTAATGCCACCAACTGTTTGTCTGGTACCATCGAAGCGTCCCATTGACACATCGAAAGGCTCCACGTCTCAACTACAGGAGCCAGCTCGGAAGAAGAGAAAAGGCACTGCGGCAGGTGTCGCACAGTTGACCGGTGAAGGGACGATTGTTTTTTCCAACGATGGTACGCTATCCATTCTCTAGCTTCTCTCTCTCTCTCATTTGCTTCATCCAGAAATCCCCACCTCGTGCCCCGCGCTACCAGAAGACGTGTCCATAACTCAATTTGCTACTCGGCTGTCGGACGAACAAAAACACTCGACACTCCGGTACATGTTGAACCACTCCCTCAAGGATCCCTCCTTAGTTTCTGCCCCTGCTCTCATGACTATTGCCTGCGAACATGGTTTAAAGCGTAAACGACGTGATCTCCTCCTCATTGACCTGCAAGAGCACACTTGTGTATGGTCCTGTCTCGTTCACTCCTCGGACGCATTAGCTGCCCAGCAGATTTTCACGGAGGAGCATTTACCAATCATGGACCGATCACCGAAGGCACCCAAAAGGTCGGACGGTTCCACCCATCGCGCTCAACGACGGAAGGCTGCATTCGCCACGAAAATTGAGACGGCAGATCAAGATTTGGATTTTTGGGCTGAGCAGTGGCCGCAAGTTGAATCAGAGGAGTCTCTCAAGCAGGTGCGTAACCTGCAGCTATCAATGTCCTGCTTTACCAATCGTCCTCCGAACCAGATCATCCGAGAGCACCGTTCGCAGACCACTAGGGATGCGCTTCTGCGAAAACCTTGCTCTTTCTGCAATCGCAACGAGCTAACCACTATTCTGAAGTTCTGGAGCATCATAGACCTCGATATTACTCTACTCGAAGAAGCTACTCGAACTCTTCGTACCCATTATAGTCAGCCAAACATCCAGTCCCATTTAATCCACGATGGTCGATACCAGGTCTGCCCGACCTGTGCCAGATGCATCAAGGGTCGCAGATTCTTCAAAATCCCTATCTACAGCTGGTCCAATGGCTGCTGGATCGGTGATATACCCGACGAACTCAAATGCCTCACATATGCCGAGGAGCTAGTAATCGCGCGCGCTCACACAACGAAATGTTGGGCTAAACTCACTGCCGGATCTGGTCCGCACGTTCTGAAGCAAAGAGCCGCTTCTGGAAATGTGTGCATCCATCCCCATGAGATTACGACGCTTGCTACAGTCCTCCCTCGTCCCATGTCGGCATTGTACGACGAGATTGTCGTCATATTTGTCTCCGAAAATCAGGAGGCAACTTCGGAGATGTTCAAGCGAACCCCTTTCCTTGTCCGTCGGGGCCACATCCTCCGGGCGCTAAATTGGTTGAAAATGAACAACCCTCTGTACCGCGACGTTGTCATTGACCTCGAGGCTCTAGCTGAGTACCCGGCAGATCATGACGGCCATGTACCCTTCCCTGTCCAGCATCAACTGGCCAGCGACACCATCCGCGGGCAGAGCGCCACCTATACCGGTCACGGTATCGATACGACGGAATCAATCTTTGCTGAATACGCCGGGACGGAGGGTCAAATCCCTATCTCTGTCACTGGCACTTTCGACGTAGATAACACCGAGAAGTCCCTGAACGATCGAAAGATACAAGCACTGCGCCAGTTGAAAGCCGGTGGCTCGTTCGTGAAGACTTCTACCAAGTCTGACACCCTATCGGCCCGTCATAATCCCAATGTCTATGGCATGCTGTGGCCAACACTGTTCCCTTACGGAGTAGGGATGTTTGACGACCCTCTCCGAATGCAGAGCGTCTCTGGATTCAAACCGATTATGCTCAAGTCGCACGTTCAACACTACCTGCGAATTGCGGACCGCCGCTTCCAAACTCATCTCACTTTTATATTCGCCATGCACAATATCCAGATGGTTCGGAAATCCGCTTACCAGTCTCGATTAGCTGTTCGTCGAGCGTGGTGGCCAAATGCCATGGCAGCAATGGCTAAGATCGACGATGAAACTCTGACCACCCTCACTGCCGCCATGGCTGCCAAAAAGGCTAAAAAGGATCATTCGAAATACATTCCCTCCACTCCAGCTGAAACAGCTGTCTTTGAACTCCTGCGATATGTTGACTATGTTAGCGACCACATCGAGGGCTCAAACTCCGAGGTACTGGTCATGCGAGAAGAAATCCAAGCCATCAGCCGCTGTGCTGGAACCATTTCTCTGTTCGCTACAGTAAACCCGGCGGACACATATAACCCGCTATCTATGTTTGCAGCTGGATCTGATATCGACCTCGATGCCGTTTTCGGAAACACGGACTCCCGCTTCACTTCGTTTGACCGTGCACGTTCGCTCGCTGCCAACCCTGTAGCTGGAGCCGAATTTTTCAAACTAATGGTCGACCAATTCACGAACGTCTTCCTGGGATTTGAGAGAGATTGCAAACGAGGAGTATTTGGCCGTGTCAAGCACTATTACGGGGTATTTGAAGCTCAAAATCGAGGCTCGCTACATCTCCACATCCTCATTTGGCTCGAGGGTAAGTTTATCGAACTCTGTCAATGCGTTGAACTCATTTTGCGTTCAGGTGCTCTCTCCCCGAGACTTCTACAAGAGAAATCACTTGCCGATGAGAGTTTCAAGCAGCGGCTTTTTGTTTGGATGGAAAGCATTGTAAAACTCGGTTTGCCCTCCGATACACACCCGGTCAACGCCCCAACGAAAGCAGCCGAAAAAGACTGCTTGATGGGCCGAGCCCCTCACCCCGACCAGGACACTTTCGACGCTGACTGGCCTCAATTCCTTCGGGAAATTCTTGATGCTTCCGGACAGGTACACGGACACAATGAAACCTGTTACAAGAAAACTCCGTTCTCTATGAACACGCTTACGCTCGAGGATCGTGATCGTCTCTGCAGGTTCAACTATCCCATCGATCTCGTTCCGGAATCTTTTATGGACGAAAATGGGAAGATATCCTTGAAACGCGATAACGAGCGGGTTGTGGGCTACAATCCCACAATCAGTGGCTCTTTCCAGTGTAACACAGACATCAAATTTGTCGGTTCAGGTCTCCTCGCCTTTGCTATCGCGTTGTACATGACTCTCTACGCTGCAAAATCGGACCTTTCCTCTGCTGTAATAATGAGTGCTCTTGCTGCTGCCACCAAGGCTCTGCAGAATTACGCACCCTTATCGGATGATGAAGAAAGATGCCGAAAACTTCTCTTGAAGACGCTGAACCAGATTAGTGCTCGGCGGGAACTTTCTGGTCAACAAGTTGCTTGTGCTCTTCTCGGGATCGGAAACCACGTTACCAATGATCGTTTTACCGTCTTCCACTGGTCGAAACTGCTCTCGTGGATCTCTGCGACCGAGTTTCCTCCCTATGTGAAGCAGCGACCGGATGTTCAAGTTGCAACGTATGTGTGCTCTTCTTGTACATCACAACATCCTGAACCTTTATTAGACCTGATAATCCGACTCTCAACGGTTCAGAGTATGTCTTGTCTGCATCTGTGCTGTTGCATGAGACTGACCTTTGCTCTAACAGAGAAGATACCAGCGGCGACGACGACGACTCGAACAAGGAAGAACCATCCAGACTCGCCATCCCCAGTGATCCCAGCCTCGGTCCCGACAGGGAAGAGGATGATGAACTCGTCGACCTTAGTGATAGTATGGTGCTCCTCGACGAGCATATATCACCCTCCCCGAACTCCATTATCTATGATATACTCTTCCGACCGACAGAACTAGAAACTACTTCAATGTGGGACCAATTTGCTCAGTATGAAAAGGTCCGCCTCAGCAAGACAAAACATCGAACCCGAAACGACAACGACGGAGATGAGACCGACGATGAAAATGACGACAGTGCGTGGTCGATAAAGCTTTGAGAGATCCGGATGAACTGATGCTGTTTTAGCACCGTCCTCGCTGTCTTTCCTAAGCGGCCATCCCCAAATTGGAACCCATGTCCTTCGAAAACACAAGATGAATCACATCCCTGTCCTTTCCGGAACTCCCATCCCACGTCGCGACATTGCTGATCAAGCTAATAAATACGCAATTGTCATGCTCACACTATTCCGACCGTGGCGTCGATCGACGGAAAACCCTCTCAAGTCTGGAAATACATCTTGGCAGCAGGCCCTTGCAGATCTCATTTTGTCGCTCCCTAACGACAAACTCAAGATTATTGACCACATGCAAGAAAGGTGGGAATGCCAACTTGCAGCCGACAATTTTTCAGACGAGTACAAGGCTCGTCTGACAAATTTTTGCGCTTCAAAGGGTCTTTCTTCCCAAATCGATGCAACGGACGAACTTTCCACCGATGTGAGTTGGCAACTTGGCCAACTTGATCCCGAGAATGAAGCCATCGGGCCTGAATTTGCTACTACCAATTCGGGCTCGGACGACTTACAAACCTTTGTCGAAACTTGCGCCAGCCGAACCCAACACGCTACTGACGCTGTAATTGCATTGGCCGGAGCCGCTGATTTCTACCATATTCCAACCCCACCTGAGAACATAAACGACCTGTTGCACGGCTCTGCCACCGAATCCCATGACAATGGTGCTTTGCTCCGAGCTGCGGCCGCTGCCCTCCTTCTTGCAGAAGAAAAAGCTGTTACTCTTGATAAACGAGCGCGTCAGTGTAAGCCTTATACATTGTTTTCGTACAACAGAACATTGACCTTTTATTCAGCGACCAGTGGCAATACAAAAAATGCTGATAGTAGAAGATCTGGCCCCCACGGCTCTTCTTCCAATCGATCACCGTTCGAACCTACACTTACGACGTTCATGGAGGAAAAACATCGGGCTCGATTACGCATCTCTGCCCGTCATAATGGAGATTCGGCAGTTTGGGATACTCTTGAAGAATGGAAGAAAACCGCCATTGCCATTAGCGACAAATTCACGTTGAACAAGAAACAGCGTCTTGCCTTCTTTCTCAAGGTCGATGACCGTATGCGGCGTCTGCTACCATCGCCAGATCACAAACCCTTCCGCATAATTATAGCAGGTCCCGGTGGAACCGGTAAATCCCACATATACGACGCCCTCAAGGCCTTTTACGACGCGTTGGGCATTCTAGCCGAACTGAATTTTACCGCTCCGACCGGAGTTTCTGCTAGTAACATCCACGGGTCTACGGTCCATCAAGCACTCGCATTGAGGACGACTTATTCCAACCTCACCAAGGACAACTCAGCACCTCTCGCGGCTCTTGTCGCTAGATTGCAGTCGACCCAGACTCTCGTCATCGACGAGTTTTTCTTCCTCGGATGTGAGGACTTTGAAAAAGTGTCCCGCAATATCAATTTGGCTCGAGGATGCACGGACGACCCTTTCGGAAACCTCGACCTCATCTTGTCTGGCGATGAGTACCAACTCACCGGACCGAAAGGTGTACCGCTCTTCGATCACGCCTATGTGTCGATGCACCGGGATAATTGTCATCTCCAGGCCCTGAACGATGGTGTTCGCCGTAAATTGACTGCGGTGAAAAACTATTGGACAATTGACACGTGCGTAGTTCTAGACGAAGTGGTTCGACAGCGAAATCCCCGCTATGTTGAGCTCCTGGACCGTCTCCGCCATGGAAATTGCACGGTCTCTGGGCCAGACAACGACCTAGATTTTCTTCGACAATATCGACTCGGAGCTCCAGCATCCGTTGTTGACCCCGCCTTCTCCAACGTCCTCCGATGGACCGAGTCTGACCCAGGACACGGTGCTCCTCTGATCACCTATACCAACCATGTTCGGAACACTCACAACTGGATTATGACCCAAGCTTTCGCAGGAGCAACTGGGCAAGAGTTCGCTGTGTACTACGCTAAGGACACAGTGGGCCGTGGTCGCAACAAAACCGTTCTTGCTGCACAAAATGCTCGAGATGCATGGAGCACTCCCATTAAATCCCTTGCTGAAGATCTCAGCGGGCGTCTTGGCCTTGTAATCGGTATGCCGGTTTTTGTGGTCGAAAATCTGGCTGTCGAACTCGGAATCTCGAACGGAAGTGGGGGAACGTTGGTCAACATTGAGTACGAGATCCAGAATGGGCGACGATATGCAATCTCTGCCGAAGTGGATCTTCCACTATACACCTCTCTAGATCCAGCAGCCCAGTTTCCACACCGCTTGGTAATCCCGCTTGCAGCGAAAGCTATCCAGTACCGGAAAGCCAACGGAGCAAAACTTTATGGCGCCACCCGTCATCAGCTTCCTCTCATTGGTGGTTTCAGCTTCACGGCGCATAACTCCCAAAGTCGTTCGTTGGACGCAGCAACCATCCATCTTGAGAGTTGCACAACAATAGCTGCGTCATATGTGATGTTGTCGAGAATCAAGTGCAGCGAAAACGAGCTCGCTGGCCTAGCTATATTGGGTGAGGTCAACGCTAAAAACATACAGAACCACGCACCTCAGGAAGTCAGGGAAGAAGAGAAACGACTGCAGCACCTTGCCGATAGCACACTGGAACAAGCAAAAGATAAACTTGATTGGTATATAGCGCTCACTGGCGATAGCTTTGATTAGTATTATTGTATGGAGTCACTCTGTTCGTACGGTTGTGCTAACGAATAACAGCAAAGTCACGTCCCTTGAGAATGCTCTCCATATAAGTATTGTCAGTGAAGCAGGTGAATACGACGCGGCGTCCCGAGATGATTGGAGTCGCACAATGAGCCAGAAGCCGCGTCCGAACGGCTAGCACAGACCCCGGCCCCAGCGGGATACGGATGTTGAGCTGGGGGATGCAGAAATCAGCGCCAACGTAATTGCCAGCACAAAATATTAGGGCATATTTCTGGGGACAATCGTTCCAGTCGACGTGGATTCGCTCGCTGGAGCCTTCCTTGATGGCCACAGTAAAAAATAGTCCACCGAAGTTGAGGGCGGGGCGCGCCTTGAACTCCTTGCGCAAGAGCCGTTGTGCATGTGCACGCAAACTGGTCAACCATTAGTCAAGGATGAACCCATGAAAGGCACCGCATACCGATCCTGCAGGCGCACATGCTCCGGGATAACCTCGTCGAGAGCGTTCTCAATCTTGGGAATGATCTTTTTCTTGAGGTACCACAACATACGGTCCATTGCCTTGATCACGGCGGCGCGCTCAACCGGGTCGGCGATGGCCATTTGTCTGCTGTCGGCCGTGATCCTGGGAGCAGAACCAAAAAGGCCCCAAACGCCGAGATGGACTGCAGCTGTCCTCGAACGGTTGGGGTCCGCTTTCGGAAACTTGAGGCCCATGCTGACGAGATGATCCCAGCGCGCTAACAGCTCGTCGAGCATTTTGAGGGGAATGATATGGGCAAGTCGTATAGCAAGCCACGGAGGTAGTCCGTCAGCCTCGAGCGCTTCGAATTCCTTCCTGTTCAACGACGACACCAATTGGCCCCGCGAATTGCGAACCAACCAGATCCCCACCCCTCCCGGGCCCATTTTTTGCAACTGCTCCGGCGTCGGGTCAGCCGCCTTGATGAACACGGTGAGCTTCTCGTCGTCGGTGATGAGAGGAAGCTGCTTCGGGGGAGTCGGCCAATGCTTAGCTACTTTCGCGGTCACGATCCTGCCATTTTTCGACCAACCAGCAAAATCGCTGGGGAAAGGAACATCCAGCACTTTGTGCACTGGAGCTACCGTCAGGATTTGTGTGAAGAGGTGGCATAGAGACGCACCCGTTAGCTCGTTGATTTTTTTCCGGGAATTTTCGTAAATGCGATTGATATATTTTTCTAGCCGTCGTGCCTGCGCTTCCAGTCCTCGACCGGGGCGGGGTTTTTTGCGTGATTTTTTACGTCTGAAGCATCTTGGTTAGCTAGACAACGCTGACCAGCAAAAGTTGTCCCACCTCTTTGTAGGGGGCTCCGCAAAAGTTGAATCCAATGGTGCCCTGTAGAAGTTCAGCAATTAAGAAACACTGATGACAGCAACATACACATTCGCTTGGACGGCCTCTGCTGGTTCTGGTTCGTCTAGACGCCTTTTCCGTTTGCGAGGCATAAATAAGTTCAGCCAAGCTGACGGTGATGTGATCATATACGGTCACGCACCTCTTCCTCTGCCGCCTTTACGGACAGATTCCAGGAAAGTGTCGTCCTTGGGGACTGAGCGGCGAGGTTGCCTTTCTCTCCTCGTAATCAACGAGTCGATCGTGCTCATAGCCTTCGGGTCGTGAGCGCTGTCCTTGGGATACGGGTTCTGTTATTTTCTCGGCACAAACGCAAAAAAAAAAAGACTGCTCGTGAGTACCGCTCATGTCGCACATTTGTCCCCTAACGCGTAAGTTCAGGAATAACAAGTCGACGGGCACTGTACGGGACCCCCCTGGCGCATCCCCTCTGCGTCCACCTCACCTCGCGTCCACCCACCTCGCGTTCCGCCCTGCGCAATCGCCACTGTGCCAAACCGCCTCGCGCGCTCGCTGCGTCGAATCGCGTATCCGCCACGACTACCACCAAGCTCCGCGTCCGAGCTTTCCTTCGCGTCCGAGCTTTCCTTGCTTTCGAGATCCACCCACTCCGCGAGCCCATTTTCGGCCGACGGCCCGATCAGCTGTCGCACGATCAAGCCACCTCACCACTTCCTCCTCTCCACCACCATCTTCCTCCTCTCCACCACCATCTTCCCCGCACGACCTCGGCGCGTGGATGACGGGACGACAAGACGACGGGGTGAGCGGCAGGCAGGGATAGGGTAATCTTGAATGCCGAGGTACGTTCCTTCTTTCTTTTCCTCCAAACACTGACTGACATCCACAGATCTTACCTTACACATGGCACATGGCGCACACCTCCACCTCGCACGTCCACCTTGCCCGTCTCCCGCGCCCAACCGCCATGCACGCGCGGAACGCCTCCACCTCCCGCCTCGCACGTCCCTCACGGCCAACCCCCTCGCACGTCCCTCGCAGCCAACCGCCTCGCACGTCCCCCACACCCAACCGCCTCGCACGTCCCCACCCAACCAGCTTGCATGCGCCGCAAACGCGCATCAGCCACGCTTGTCGCCGTGCTCGACGCCCACGTGGCACCGAGACGCTGCGTGGATTCTCGTCCTGCCCCGGATTTCGTTGGTGCGTGCCTGGTTCGTGTTGAACCACAACATACTAACGCTCTCCCACCTCCAGGACCCCTGAAGCGCGCTTGCACGTCCGCCGCGTCCAATCGCCGCACGCGCGGCGCCCACTCGCCGCACACCTCCACCTCACACGTCCGCCTTGCGTGCGCCCAACCGCCATGCACACACAACACACCACCACCTCCACACCGCGCCCACCTCGCGCTTCCGCTACGTCGCCACACGCACCGCTCAGCCACCTTGCACGCGCCACGCCCATTCGTTGCACACCTCCGCATCGCACATCCGTCGCGTCGCTACACCCCTACTTCCCATCCCCATCTTCCACGCATCCCGTCCACTCATCGCCTCTGGGCAAGAAAGGCAGCGCGCACCTCCACCTCTCGCGCCCGCCACGTCCCTACAAGCGACACCCAACCGCCTCGCATATCCGCCAACTGCTTCCGCCACAAGGAGGCACGGATCGCCCTCAATTCGGACAACTCTACCGGTACATCCACCGCCCCCTCCCGTCTCCCCTCCTCTGCCCGGTCGCGAGTTCCGCCACCGCATACTCCCTGCGCGCAACGAGACTCACGCAATTGCGTGGATTGCGCAGATGCTCTACATTGCCGGCCGACTCCTTCGCCAACAAGAAGCGTAACGGTCCTTACCCCGCTTCAAACAGCGGATCTCAATACGAGACGACGTGGAATGCTGAAGGGCACCAGTCGTCGTTCTCCAACATCGCGCAGCAAGACGAACTTATGAATTTCCTAGGTCGGCAAGGTACTTGGTATCTTTTCGTTCCCCGTGTTTAACTCTAACATCTTCTTTCATACAGCTCGCCTTCGACACCAAGCTCTACTTATTCTAGCCTGCAATACCCCAGTCCTATCCCATCGACGCCCAGTCTCAGCTTTTCGCCGTCCTACGAGTCCTCTTCCGGGGACGACCGTACCATCCAGATGTCACATCCCTGGACGACACATCGCTTTCCCAGTGGGGTGTTCACCTGTCTTCGCCCATGCTGTCCGACATCGCGTTCGAGGCAGCCCTGGATCCATACACATTCCTGGGCATCCTACCTACCAAGCTGATACGTCTCTCTTCCCGCAACGCGCGACCCTGGACGAGTCCAAATGGCAAATACTCAGCGCCGATGCATTTCGGCCTCGGGACCGCGCGCGCCGATGGATGCCTGCGCGATTTGCACCGGCGGCGGGCCAGGCATCAATCTATCCGAGTGTCAGTTCGAACGCTAGACTGTCGCTACTACTATCACATCCATTGACTCCCTCACGATTTCCTTACCTCTCTCTATCTGTACATCATACCATTCTCTCTCCCCATTTTCTCCGCTGTATCTCCCTAAGACCAACCTCTGCATTACTACCCGTTTATATATGCCGCCCACCAGTACATTAGTTTGCATCCTACTTCATAGCATGCGCTATTGAATAAACCATATCCATTCACACTCCCATTCTAGGCCTTTACCACATGACGCGGTCGTGGATCGACGGCGATCAATATATGTTCAACCTTTCCTCAGCGCCTCCTTGTTTCCGCCAGCGACTTTGCAGCAACATCCAACCTGGACCATCCACGGCCACAACCTTCCACTAGAACCGATGCTTCCGTCACTATTAATCTTTCTTGATAAATGCTCCACCCACCTCAAACACATTATTCTTGCTCTCTGCTCGCCATACCACAAGCAATACCTCTCGAGTCGACTAAAAAACAACTTCAATGGCCAACAGCAATCAGTTGACAGACCCGTACCATTGCTACTTCCTTCACCACGGTATATCGACTTCCGCTCCCATTTTTCTTCATACCTGATCCGTTCGAGATTGCCACCTTGTCAACGCCCCAACCAGCATGGCCAACCCGACCAAATGGTGTTGGATGGGTACATCTTCCTGCTCATTCCTCTGCAGCCTTATGTGCTCACAATATCCAGGGGTTTTGGACGACATTCGCTCCCACCGCCTCGTTAATGCCCCAACATACATGCCTCACGCAACAAAATGGGTTTGGATCGGTACGTTTCTACTCGCCATACTTCGCGTGTATGCTCACAGTATCCAGATCTTTTGGACGAGATTCGCTCCCGTATTACCACGGACCCCGCGATTTGAGTCATTTGACACCCGCCCCAAATGTAAAACGGACTCCGCTATCACTTATTACCTTTCTACACCCTGTATTGTGGTAATCAACCCTCGTTTTTTTCTGCTTCTCCCGCCTGACCAAGCCAGTATACTGCTATCACAAAACACCATTTCTCTTGACCCGCTCCATCTCGCCCACTATGACTTTCAGCTCTGTTTTTCACCGCAATAATCTCATGCGAGTCAAGGAATATCTCCCTAGCTCCATCTTCCCTTCCTCCACAACCTGGGTAAAAAGCGGTCGCCATTCAACCCTCACCACAATAATGCCTGGTCCCCTCGACCCAGACGGCCCGGCCCCACCAGACGCAATCCTCATCGCAATCGGCATGGTACCCGACTCAGCGCAACTCAAAGTAGGCCCGATCGGAAATTGGTTTGGACAATGCTCCACTCAACCACTAAACCGTATTGACATGAATTCGCGTTGCAGGTCCGCATATGCGAAAGAAACATACAAAAAAGACTTTGAAGATGCGAAATACACCTTCACGATTCTCAAGCCCAGTACGCATCCATTTCTGCTACCAAGATCCCCGCTCATATCGACAGACAACGACCCGGTCTTTAGCCAGGACTTTCCGCTTGCCGTGGCTGCTCTCAAAAAGGTCCAATCTCAGATCTCAGCAACCGGAAATAATAAGTGGCTTGTCGTTCAAGACGGCGCTGAAATTGCAATCCGGTTCGCCTTCAATGTGTTTGACAAAAAGGTATGTCTTTCCTTCCAACACATTCCGATCCTCAATCGCAATCAATTAGACCGAAACCAACGGCGGTACTATGCATACTATCCTCTGCCCTGCACCAACTAATGTTCGTCCAGATTCCATCGATATCGCGTCGTGGCCAGTTCCCAGCGAATGTCGCGAGGCGCTGGAGAATATCAGCGAGACTCATGTGATCCGTCCATTCCTGGTTTTCGACGTCAAGGGTGTTCGTGTTGACCCTCTGGACATCGCCACCAAGATAACTGGTGCTCTCGTCGAATGCCAGTTTGGTGTCATCCACCACGGCTTTCCGGACAACGACTCGTTCTCTGGTAAGTTCTACAAACACCATCTTGAAAATATACTAAGTCATCTCGACTCAGGCCTGATCCAGCAGATTACCATCTTGCGCGTCCCCCAAGTGAAACCCGCCAGTCCGTACAAATCCGCAAACAAACCTTATCGCCCACCTCCCTTGTCACCGGAAGAAGTTCACGCCACGGAGCAGCGAGCTCTCTCTGCTTTTGCTCGTCCCATTTCTTCCGCAGGGCCATCCAACCTCCCAGTCCCGACTAGTACGCAGCTGAATGGCTTCCATTACCCGTGATTTTCAGTCCACATTCACAGAACGCAAAGCAAGTAAGGAACCCGAAGGCTCTGCCCCTAAGCGCAGCAATACCGACGACGATGGAGGTGAAGGACCCAAGAACGATAACAACGACTCGGATAAAGGGAAAGGGAAAGAGCTTTGAAACCGGTTGATTTGACTCGTACTGTATAACGCACAAAGTATCCATGCCCTCTTCAATTTGTACTACATTGTAAAACAACTCTCCTGAATCTCCTCGTTCTATTTGTGCCCCGCCGCTCGCCGGCTATTTACCAATCATTTAACGCGGCGGCATAACCGCTCGCCTGCTTATGACAAATGCTGACTAAAATTGGTCAGCCATTTTTTTTGCTTCTCACCCACCACAGCTATAACAACTGCCCATGAACACAAGATTCAGCAAAATCGGTCAATATAGACCACCCTCCGACCCATCAAGAGGTTCAGAATATTTTTTTGGCTTCGTTCAAATTTCAACCACGGTCTCGGCCCTTTCCGGTGCCGGATCATCAAATCTCGGCATCGCTCTTGCGGACGTTTGGAACCCAGAGGTATAGGAAGAAAATACTTATATGCCCTCACTGAGTATGTAGAGAGCATTCAGCGCGTGCAAAACGCGTGGTGCAGACCGTACCGACATCGAAAATTCCGTGATTGGTAATACGCAGGCCAGCGATCAAGACCTGCCCCTGATCAACAGACTACAACATAGCGAGGTACGAGCGTCTTTTATGTTGTAGCGTCTGTCTACGAGAGACTAGTACAAGATAAGACCTTCGCTTCGCTCCGGCAGGTGGATCTCAAACCAGTCTGAGAGGATCTTTTCCCAGGCAAAACACACAACGGTGAAAGAGTTCGACATATTTATTGCGCGTCATATTGAGCTACCTACAAAGAAGAGGTACGGGGATCCAAATTGAACGGCAAGCAGGCTAGGTCAATATTGCTCCTGGCAGACTCGCGGACGAAACCAAGTGATTCGTGTAAAAACTCGCCGGAATATAGGCAGATAGTCAAGCTAGTCAAGAAGTGACCTCGGCAGCTTGCAGCGCCGCCGAACCAAAGTGAAAATAATGCTGATAGCGACGAGAAGGACGGTATTGAGGCTGGGGTTGTTTTAAAGCAAGTAGAGGTACAGGAAAGGCTGCCGCGCTCAGAAACTTGATGAGGGACACAGGAAGTCGATAATTGAGTACTGGGGGACCAGAAGGACAGAATTGATGCGCAGCAGAACGGTTAAAACATCATTTGACCGCTGGGACCATCGGTGCAGTGGTAGGCTGTTTGGTAGCCAGACAGAAACGAAGAGAACAGATGCTATTCGATTTGCGACAGAATCTTGGTTGTGGTTGGCCATTGAGGGAGCTGGCGAAGCCCATGAATGGGATTCCTGGGAATGGTTGGGATTGAAGTTGGGTTCGATTGAGGGCAACCAAGATGCGACGAACAGTTTCAGGGGAGACAGTCGGGGGATGGGGGGAAGCTACGGAGCGCTAGGGAGGACCGATGCGATGGTGGCATTTATATCTCGCGGCAGATGCGGTAAGAATCTCGCAGTTCAACAGCCTCACGGGCCCCGGGCTGCGCGGGACTCCTCTGCTGTGAGGATCTCTATTGGAATCGTCACCGGATATAACAGCTTTGTGGTGAGATGGGAATGTTGACCTGCGCCGGACCCCGCCTCCGTGTGAGGAATGGAGTGCAAATAGCTTTGGGACGGATAGCTGTTGAACACGGGACGTGTGCGTTGATTAATCCTGAACTGCGCCGAGGAAGAACTGCGGCGAGCCAGGACGAGAGGAGAGGGAGAGGCGAGGGGATAAATCCAGATGGGATTGAACCAAAGCGAACCAAACGAACGAGGGCCATTTCGTTAAAGAACGGTTAATAAAAGCCCTCTATCGCTTCACCTCCGATGGTCGCCAATGCACCTTTTTATTCTTGGCCTCGCTGCTCTCGTGCTCACAAACGCCACACCGCACGCACGCGGTCTTGAAGCGGCTTCAGTTGCTAAGTTGACCACTCGTGACTTTCCGCATCATACTGAAATGATTGGAGGTGGCCGGCAAGCGGCGGGCACAAATTTGTGCTCGGAACCTGCGGACGACCTTTTCTTCGCTGGGCGCAAGTCCTTTGCTTTTTTCTCTTTCTGAACAAGGTTGCTAGGAGGAGCAGGACCTTTCCTTGTCATTTAAATGATATAGTTTTTTGTCTTAGTGGCGACCGGCGGCGCGCGAATAGGCATCTAGCTACAGATGTCCTCAGTTCAGTGGTAGACATGACTCCTCAAATGTTCTTGGCTTGGCGCGGCTTTGCACAATGGAATGTGAATTTATTAGGATTTAAATTTTGGGTGGGGTTGAAACATTCGCCCTCAAGTCGCTGGAGTTCTTTGCAGGTGTGGTATGGGAGGCAGTAGACTTGGGATACAGCAGCTTTTCTCGATTTTCTCGAGCCGGAAATAATTTACCCTGTGGGACAGCAGAAATGACTGAAATACTTATGTTGCTTGTGAAGCGCCCAGTGATTGTGGTGTCTTGCAAGAAGAGACAGAACATCTCAAACAAGGCTCAATGCATGTCTCAAGTTTTACTGTGCCTGCAATGGCCCTGCATGGGGAGCGGACAAGACAGAATATGAGCGCAGTCCAAAATACACCCTGACTTCGATGGACTGGCGACCAGTTCCCAATGCCTTCCCTCCCCTCGAGTCCTTCGTTAATTTAGAAGTCCACAGAGGATGGCCATAGTATTGAGTGTCAGTAGAGTCTATTTGCATTGATTTTTGGGCAAATTTTGGGGGAAGCAATGAATTTAAGGTCATCCCTGGATTCCCTTTTTGTCACTTGTGTTAAATTGTATAGTGTATGTACAGCACCATAGGATGGACCAAATATGAGGGTCGGAATGTTTGCTAATTCTCATATTGCTCAGTTCCACTACAAAAGTTGCGGCGCGTGAAGTTAGGGGCTTGTGATATGATCAGTGATGTAATGATGGTCCAAGTCATGTGCGGATTTTGCGACATTCTCGGTGCTCTAAGCACAAATCCTCACTTCGTTCAAATTTGTGAACCACGGCCCGTATACAGTTCAATCCCGGCTTCATCTGGTGCTACGATGCGTACTCGGGCGGCAAATGCGTCGAGGCGAGCACCGGGAACGGTGTTTGTGTGAACATTGACGACGCTACCGACATCGACCAGGCCACCAGCGTGACGACGCACTTCAATTCGGTTTGCAAACTTTATAGGTGAGCTGTTATTTTTGGTACACTGCCCCTCGCAGTCCCTGAGCTACTGTAAGCGCTGCTCACTGCCAGGGAAAGTCGCTCACGGTCCAGCCAAATACGGGCCTCGAAGAACTTTCCGAGTACGACTTTGACAATGTATTGAGCTCCTACCGCTGTCACTACAAAAAGCCAGTGCGTATTGTCGGCCTGATGGCAAGAGCTACGGCTTAACGGACTCCTCAGGGCTTCACCTGGTGCTTCGATCCGGATTTTGAAGGTATATGTGTCGGGGCCGCGAGTGAGGACAGCGTCTGCACGAATATCACCAGCGTTACCTTCGGCCACACCGACAGAAACCAGGCCTCCAGCGCCATTGTTAATCCCCTTTCGACGTGCATATTGTACAGGTGCATAGTCTCGGTGTAAGACATCTCAGGCGCGTCCTCACAAACATGTATCCAGCGACGTGAAATGTGGTGGACAGGCACTCGGCCTACTGCCGTCGTCCAACATCAGTGCATTCTCCACCTATAATTTCGACAATGTCCTGAGCTCGTTCAGTGCTGGTGGCTCTGAATGTGGGTTGTGTCCAGAGCGCAACCCTCATTGCGGAAGACGTCATGAACACAAGTTGGCGTCAGTTTGGAAAGGGGAGTGTCGTTCCAATACTAAACTTGTCCTTTGTAAAACCAAATGCTAAATTGATCAACGAATTGTTAAACCCTGGCGCATCGCGCCATCTCAGGCCCCGAGTCTGACGTGCTCCCTTTCGAATTTTGAAACTCCGCCAAAGCTTGGCTGCTGCCGAGGTCCCCTTTTCATCATGATGCCACCAACAGGACCACACTGATGGCGGTCTAAGCGCGCCAGCGCCATCAATAAACATAGACAAGCAGAACCACGCTCTCCTCCTGCCACTCGCTTGCCACCCACCTCCATGGCCGAACATGTCGACGATGCTCCCCTTCTCGCCGACGTCCAACATCTGCGTCAGACCCCCGCTCAGAAGCATCCACTCGCACTTCTTGGCAATCGTTTCCTGGCTCGACGGCGGAACACGGTCTTCTTGTTCGTTTCGGTCTCTGTCATCATATTTATCTATGCGGGAGTGAGTAAATCATCTCGCCGCTTTTACTGCTGCCTGATTCCGACATAGTTTGTACTCCATGATCAACAACTCGAAATTCAAAAATATCCGGACGTCCAAAATCATACTCAGCAACTCGAGATTCACGAGTATACTCAAGACGCTCAACCACTCGACATCCAAAACTCTTCTGAGCATGTTCACCAATCGGACGTCGAAACCTACACGCAACACGATCAAACCGAAACCCACAACTACACTCAGGACGCCCAAGTCGAGACTTCAAGTCATCCTCAAGATCCCGAAACACAATCGGAGCTACAACTGGCTCGAGCAGATGTCGACCACCTGCTCGCGCGACAATCCAAAACACTACAACAGGCGACGGCACGGTATATGCTCAAGAACGACCGCCCTCCACCGCCTGGGTATGACAAGTTCTTCGAATTTGCGACGCAACAAGCTTGCCTCATAGATGATTACGACAAGGTACTTGCCGCGGTCGTTTACCTGCAGTGGGTTTGCCTTGACCTAATTTACTAGATCTATCGCGATTTCGAGCCATTCTATCAACTCGCCAAATACCACCCCACCTTCTTCTCTGACATGCTTGAACGGGGGATGCAACTCGCGGCAAATGACTCCGCACTCTGCCTCAGCCCTTTGAAGGTCAAGGACCACCAAGGCATTAGCTCACCCCACGGCGCCCCATACGCAGGCGACTGGGAAACAATTCTAGAAATAGTGCGTTTCCTTCTCTGATAGCGTAACCGCTCCCTGACACCCACGTCCCTAGCTTGGGCCGATGCTCCCAGATATGGATCTGCTTTTCAACTTCCAAGACGAGCCGCGCGTTCTGTTCAACACTCGGCGACCTGACGCGTACGAATTCGCACTCAAGAAGGCGGATGTTGATCCTTTCAGACAAGGCCCCCGCCCAACGAAGGAATACTACGAGGAGGTTACCCCCCATCAATGTCTTCTGCCCAACAGCGCGACGGGATTCGGCAACATCACGAATGACGCCAGCGCATTCATGGTCTCAAGTGTCAGCACCCAGCACACGCACGACTTGTACCCAGTCTTGAGCCCCGGGCGAATAACCTCTTGCTTTGCCGACATTGTCGTCCCCTCCGCCGTACGCCATATATCCCGAGCTCTTATACTATCTTCCCATCTCTACTAACAGTACTATTATGACCGCTCTGGCTTCGCCGCCAGGATGGGCTTCCCGGATAACGTCGCGTGGGCAGATAAAAAAGCGGTGATCTACTGGTACGTTCACTCTCTGACTGCCCGAAGCCCCCCCTTAACGACCTTCCAGGCGTGGCCGTACGTCTGAGCACTTCCATTCTCGATTTACCGCTTACCAAAGACAGATACCTCCGGCGGCGCGGTGGACGGGCAAAATTACCATGCCTTCCCGCGGTTCCGCATCATCGACATTGCGCGTCGGCGGCCAGACATCATCGATGCTGCCCTCACAGGCCTGCACAATTGCAATCCCGACCCGAACAACGACGCCCACGCTGTCTGTCCGGAGGAAGAAATCAAACAGTTATACGACGTCGACACTCCACCCTTACCGCGGGAAGAAGTGTTGGTGCTTTTCTCCTGGCCTAATGTTGACGCTGACCTTGTCCGCCCAGCTACAAGTACAAGTATGCGCTTGACCTGGTTTGTGGCGTTGACACATATGGTCATGCTGCGCTGACTCGTCTCGCTGCGCGCGTAGGATGGTAACGGTTTCAGTGGGCGCTTCATGGGTCTCCTCCGTTCGGGATCGCTGGTATTCAAGGTGCGCAATCCCTATTCTCTGGCGCGAACTACACACGACACTTATCACCTCACCCCCTACTCTCAAGTCCACGATCATCAGCGACTTCTTCGACGACTGGCTGCTCCCTGTGCGTAATTACCCCTTCCTCCCTCGTGCACTGACCGAGCCTACGATGAACAGTACGTTCACTACGTCCCCGTCCTCCCTGACCTTTCCGACCTCGAGAGGAAGGTCGAGTGGGCCATCGCAAACGACGCGGAGGCAAGGCAGATACAGGCGAACGGCTTGGAGTTTGCGACGAGGGTTATTACGGATGGCCAGGTACGTCTTCAACTGGCTGGAATCCTACCCAGAACTGACCTCGCCAGATGGATTGCTATCATTTACTGGTCTTCTTGGAGCACGCTCGACTGCAAACTCGCGCGTAGAGCTGAGTCGTACATCTATTCGTCGAGTCGGCCGGGGTATCAGACACACGTCTGCGACAAGCATTGTGTGTGTCCTCGAACTTGAATCCTCCTCACCGGTACTGAATCTCGGAGAAATAGGAGGAAGGAAGGATATGATTGGCAAACCTGGAGTGAGTTTGCCAGCTGCCAGCGCTACTATTGTTCCCTGACCAGTTGATTACCTCCAGATGTAAACATAGCAAATACTATGAGGATTTAAACTGCGGACCGTGTTTGCGAAAGATCGCAAAAGTCAAGTTCATCGTTCGTCAACGATCGGCCGTCGTGCCACAGACATGATCCAGGCCGCCCGAATAGCTCTGAAGCAGGTGGATACATGGGTCCGCCGATATAGGCAGGTTGGGCGCCGTACCCGTACTCCTGGTCGACAAGTCCTGATCAAATCAGGCTTCTGAATCTGTGGCGCGAAGGTACCCTGATTATGTTGGTAAACGAGGGCTATCAACGACAGGAACGGTCCCTTCCGTCGACGAAGACACCACAAATAGTCCGCGACACGGAGGGATGAAACTTGATCAACCCCCGACGTTCCAACAACTTCGATCAACTGGTGGCGATCCTTTTGCGTTCCAAACCCCAGTCAACGCAGAATGACATGCGGGTCGCTCATTTCTGGAAAATAACGCCGCAAAGTCAACCAAAGCTCAAGTTACCTCATCGTGAAAACTAAAATTCAACCATGGTACAAGTTCTCAGGGCCCACGGCACAGAGTAAACCCTCGGGAGAGTCTGCGAGCTGCCTTCAACCAAAATCAGTTGAACCCGACAATGCCGAACAAGCCAAGTCTCGTCCCGCGCATCTTTGCCTCCCGGCTCCATCTCGCTCACTCATTTGCCCCTCAGCGTGCCACTATTTTGCGCCCATTCGTCTGGATTTAAGTCCTCCTGCTTCCGCTACAGCATATCTGCCAGTGCCATTCTCTGCCCCATCCACCCCGAAGTCAGACTAAATTGGCAGTCGAGACAGAGACATGATTCAGGGTCAACCGTATTAATAACAAAGGTGGAGACTTTTCTATGGTGCAAGTCTTCGAGTTGTTCCCCCTCTCTGATCAATCTGCCACTTGTGCGATGAAACTGGGAACAGAGTACTATAAAGGTCGCGACCTGCGATCCATGACCAGCAGCTCATTCCGAGTCCCAAGCGTCCCCAACATGCTCTTCCCCGCCCTCCTCCTCGTAAGTCATCGCACATCCCAGACTGCACGAAACCCAGACGTTTCCCAGACCCTGGCGTTGACGGGCGCAGCCCTCGCTGTAGACACGGAGACCAACACCACAAGCCTACACGCCCTCGTCAGCCCCTTCAGCGGCCAAACCGCCACGATCAACCAACTCGCCAACGGCGACACCCGAATCTACTACACCGCCGACGACGGCGGCATCTGGGAGATCGCTGCCCGCGGCCCGTTCAACAAGCCCGGGTCGCTCGAAAGTAACACCCCGCTCGTCCCGGCGAGCGAGGTGCACCCCTGCTCGCCGGTCGTCGCTACGAGCGTCGATGGCGCTTTTACGGACGTGAGTCTCACCACGCAAATGCTCAGTGGTTGGAAAATATTGTGCTTACCGTACCTACTTTTAGGTGCATCTGTTCTTCTTCTCCCCAAAGTTGGTAGTGAGCGAGTACATCTGGGCAAACGCGATCGGGTGGAGCGGCGGCCCTGGGTGTGCGAAGTGCCTGACGGCAAGCGGCTTCGTTGCGGAGAGCACGACGCTACTGTACGCCGCGGAGAATCTCGCGGCGAACGCGCCCTCGATGCTTAGGGTCGGCTTCATTAGTCCAGGGGCGCCCGGGGGCTTGAGCGAGTTGAATAAGGTTAACGGGACGTGGCAGTTGGGGGTGATGAGTTGAAGCCCAGGAACGTTGTTGCTGTTGTTCGAATATTCTTCGCCGATTTACAATCGTTTTATCTGTTTGAATATCTCGAGTTGTTCTAGAATATATCGATGAGCCAGTTGCATCGGAGTGGGATTCTCACTGTTAAGCACAACTTATCCGTTCTTGGCTTGTCTTGAGCAAGTATTCTCCTCGATCTCGACCAAGGGGGTCGGATGCGCGAACATACATCAAAGACTCACTGATTCACTCACAAACCAGACGTAGTGCCGTGGAAAAAGGCTCACTACAACGCGCGAACGACGAAAATTGACAAGAAAGGTGTGGATTAGGGAACGGTACGGCTCATCGGCGCGAGTCAGCTAGAACCGAACTTGTGCAAAGTAGCAGTATTGCGAATTCACATTTGTTTTACATGCACATATTTGTTCCATCAAGTCCCCGCACCTTACATGGGGTGCTTATAATTACCCAGAAGCCTGGCGGCTCAACTCGGTATACAAAACATCAGCGTCGGCCGCGGTGTCGTGTTTGGCTCCGCGGCGTTCCTTCTTGAAGTAGTTCGAGATGAGGAACGCGACGTCTACAGTACAGTGAAATCAGAAACATCCAGCAGAAAGCTGGACAGACGTACCGAGACTCTGCTCAAAGTTGAGACGCGGGTCGCAGAAGGACTATAACATAGTTCCAAGAAGAGTGAACCAAAAATCCAACGATAAAGTGAATGCTGATACGCACCTGGTATCGCAGTCCAAGCTCCTCCTCGGTGAGCTCCATGCTCCCGCCGACACATTCCGTCACGCTGAAGCCCTCCTCGTTCAGCTCGCCCGTGAACTCGAGGCTCACGCCGCCCAGGCGCGAGCCGCACGCAGCGTGGATCTTGAGGCACGAGGTGAGCTCGCTGATGATCGTGCCGAAGTTGCGCGTCTTCAGGCCGGAGGAGGACGTGTGCGTACTGGGCGGCACAATGAGTATCTACTCAAGACCACGCTAGGAACGACGGTGGGGACTCACTTCCCGTGCATGGGGTCGCAGATCCAGATGACGGGGTGTGCGGACTTTTGCACGGCGGAGATGTGTGACGCGAGGTGGGCGTCGATCTGGTCGGCAATGAATATTCATCTGTGGATCTGAAGGAAAGAATACCTCACCTTGCCAGCACCATATCGCGTAATCAATGTGACCCTTCCTGCCTCTTTGGAGGGGTTGACGACTGAAGCGTGGAGCAATGAACAACAACGTCAGCGGGGAATGGACGGGGCGTACTGTCGAGCAGGCGGACGAGCTCGTCGCCCGCCATGCTAGGTCCGACCTTGATGCCGATCGGATTACGGATACCCCGGAAATACTCTACATGCGCGCCGGTCAGCTGGCGCGTACGGTCGCCGATCCAGAGGAAGTGCGCCGAGGTGTTGTAGAACGCCGTCGGTTTGGATGTGCCTGCTTCAGCAGTCGGCGCTGCCACATTGACTGGGAGCGGGAACTTGCGCGTTAGCGCCTGCTCGTATTCCAGCATCAGGCCTTCGTGACTGGAGGACAGACGACGGTCAGCGAACGGATTGCGCAGAGGGGGATGGTAGTGTGCACTTGCCTGGTGTAGAAATCGACCTCGCCGACGGTTCCGCGGCCACCGCCTTGCTCGAATGGTCGGCCTGACTCCACGCCGATAGTGCGGCTAAAGTCGAGGGCATCAGACAGTCCTTCGACGATATGCTCGAATTCCTTCCTGGAATAAACGTGAGTCAAGACATGCATGGCCGGCCGAGTCGGAGCGAATATCGTACCGAAGGGATGGCGAACGGACGTGATTCAGAGACCAGTCGCTCGGGTGGTGCAGCGACGCAAATCCGGAGGTCAGGAGACTGCGGACATGGTTGAGCGTCGTGGTTGAGTGGAAGTAGGCGCTAGAGAAGGTGTCAATTCATGCTCATGAACGCTAAAGCCGTCACGAACCTGAGGAGGCGCTCGGGGTCGGGGGTACGGTCGTTTGGGTCGAGGCTATTCGGAGATTGGTTTCTCGAGTCGACTGTGAGAGAGGAGGGGACTTACCCGTTCACGTTGTCCCCTCTGGAAAAGCACAAAGACTCAGCCACAAAGCGAGGGATGAAGCCGATGGTGAGACGTACCGGAAACTAAGAACTTCGCGATCCCCGATCTTTTCGGTCTTGCTGCTGCGGGGCTTTGCGTACTGTCCCGCGATGCGCCCGATGCGCACCTAAGGAGCGCGTCAGTACAAAGACCTTCTTGCCACGGAATCTTTTTATTTCGCCTACCACAGGAAGACGCGCCCCCCAAATCAGGATGAGCGAAAACGAAAGGATCAGACCGATCTTGGCCGAGATATTTTCCTGCAATTGGTAACATACTCAGATGAGAGAGCAGAAGGGAAGCAGAACGCTGGACGAACGTGTGTACATGCGTCAAAGCTCTCCGCGCCTGCACAGCATTGAGCAACACACACTTCTGGAGCGGGGAAGGGAACTCACAGTCTCCGGCGTGGAGCAGGAACGCCTCGTTCCGCTGGACGCGCGCTAGTTGGTACCGCAGGCGCTCGATCTGCCGCGATAGACGAATTAACCGAATCTCCCCTCCAATTGCTATGCATAAAACCCTACCTCTGACGGCGTGACCAGGGGAGGGAGCGTCTCCAGCTTGGAGAGGACTCTAGTTGACATCGTATTCAGTTGAGATCCCAATTCTCAAGAGAAATGCTTCATACTTGGTCAGATGCTTGGGGTCTGGATACTCGACATCCTACAACAAAATTAGCGGGAAAGGAAACCTTGAGAAGACTTCAGACCTGGGCGATGGACTTGGACTTCCAGGACGACGGGGACCAGGCTTCTGGAGATGCCATTGCTTGTGGCTTGTGGGGGAAGAAAGGTGTCTACGTGGAATCTGATTTCTGTGTGACTCATATTGGGAAACAGCTCAAATTGAAGTTGAATTACTCGTACATGGCAGTGAGTGCCGCTAGTGTGGTGTAATAATTGCAATGTGACAACGTCCAGCTGCTTAAATAGCGGGTTTATGAAAGTCGGCGATTTCGCGGTGGACGTTTGCGGAGAGAGGGCACGACTTACGTGATGCCGGAGTGAGGATGGCGTGCGCATCAGCGGAGTTTCAAAATGGCTTGACTTCCGACGACCACGTAGCCTGGTCTTGAGCTTGATAATAACTCCTCCTCTTTGAACTCCCGACACTGATTCCATCTGCATGGAATCAAAACGCTCCAGGCTTCTCCACCGATGCAAGTGTCGGCAAGTCCGAAGCAAGAGGGGCTTGCGGCGTCTACATACCTATCTCTCCTTGCATTCATTGGTTTCAGGTTCTCCCTCGCGACCTCCAGCATCATTGCGACCGGCGCACCAAGATTGTTCACAATGTCTCGCGGACGGACGGCAAAGGAGACGGCAAAGTATCCAACGCGCCTGGATTTTTGGAGTCTAGGATACTGCTGCAGACTCACTCGACGATTCTAACTCTCTGGGTGACGGATTGAACTGCGATACACGGCCCCTTGAAACTCAACTCCTCGGAACCCCGACAGCCACATATGTCAAGATGATCACATCTAACGCGGCAGTGGGAGTGCCTGCAGGGTCAAGCTCGGTCTACCTCGTTCTGGCGACTTTACTATGGAAACTACAAGCGGATCTACTTCCAGACAGCCCAACACCGATCATATATATGCTTCGCCACTCCGCCCACCCCACCATTCACGGGCCCGATGCATATCCGCGCGCAGATATAAAACCTCCGCTGGGAGCTACTCGCACTCTATTCCCTTTCTCCCGCCTCGACCTGGTGTCTTTTTTTTTGTGCTTTCCCTTCGCCGCCACTACCTTCCAACCCACTCTCTCTTCAGCATCCTAACTCCCAATGGCGCGCATGCTCTCCGTCTTCCTTGCTCTCCTCATCGCGTCTGCATCTGTTGCCGGTAGGTTACTCACCTGGCCCGGAATATTACCGCTCATGTTCGTCGTCAGCCCCCGTTGAGCAGCGCCAACTCGGCGACATCGCCTGCAACGTCGACCGCTTCAAGATCGTGACCGGGCTTATCTCCACCGGCGCTGCAGTGGGCAAGATCGACACCACGTAGGTCGGTTTCCCGCTTACTCCTGACTTGGTTGTTCATCGCGCCCGCTCCAGCGACCCCGCCACCGCCTCCTCCGTCGCCGCTGCCCAGGCCGGGCTGACGACTGCAGGCGACGCTATCAAGGACATCGCCCTGGCACTCGTCACTGGCAAGGCCGCTCCCGCGTCTTCGCGCACGGGCGTCTCGCAGGGCCTGAACGACACGCGCTCCGCGCTCGAGGGCATCACCGAGTACGTGTTCTCGCTGTCCCCGCCTGCTGCCTCTTTTCGTTCTTGACGCGCAAACAGCCCGACGGTGAACGCGACCGTGGCAACCGCGCTAAGCACCCTCCAAGCTGCGATCGACGACGGGAACGCTGTTATTGCGGACTGCAAGTGAACACAGGTAAGGTTGGATGGCGTCGAGCGGTGTCTCACGGGCGGAGGGTCTGGAAGTAGTACTTAATGGCTTAAGATAGGAAGTTACAAATTAATTGCGCGATTGCACGCACGTTCTCGGGGGGATTCAACCACTAAGCACTGGGCGATATATAGCTGTGGACGCAATTTAAACGGCCAAGACCCACGGCACGGGAGACGCAACGGATGGGATTTCAGTGCCCCCTTATGATTAGAGGCTGGGTCGCTTGTACAGCGAAGAAAATACATGCGCTGAAACTGCGTTCGAAAGTGGACAAGGGTTGCCGTAGATGGAAAATAACCATATCCCCATGGAACGGACAGAGTGTCACGTCCTCCAAATTCGAGTTCACGGCTATGGCCTTTGGTTCGAAGGAAGAGGAGGTGAAGCTTGTCGCCGGTCGGAAACTTACAAAGTCCCATTTTCTCCAATTTCTGTCGCCCAGACTTGATGAAAAACGAACCTAGTCAAGAGGCAAGAAGTTTAGATTGGCGCGTAAAATCCGACTAGAAACGCGTCGAACGGACGTTGAAGGCGACGACCGGACTGTGAATTGAGTACTTAGACGCCCGTTGTGGTTTGTTGTGCATCGCCTTCCCACGGCGGGGCGCCAAATCGGCCACCATGTCGACACCAGTCGCAGGGGCCCCAGAGCCCGCCACCCATCGATTCTGCTTCCCGCCGTTCCCTGAGGCTCCCGACGGCGTCACAATCCTCCCCTACAAGGACTTCAAGGAACATGGCATCCAGATGCGTCTCTCGCACGAGCTCGTCGAAAGAGACGGCCTGGGCATCCCCACTGTCCCCCTGCGTGTTAGGCACGACAAGGATACCCTCAAGACAAACCCCAACCGCAGGCCCAAGACCGCGAAAGAGCTGGCCAAGGCGGCGCGCGCACTGCGTGCGCGCAAGAAATGGTGGGAGCATTGGGAGGAGGGCGAGGATCTGCGGATTCATGGGCCGTATAACCTGCAAGTCTGCTCTATTCGATCGCATGCGAGCGGGCTTTTGACGCTGGATATGCAGGAACTCTCCGCGTGTGGATCGCTTTCATCAGGCTGCGGCCGATTTTGAGAGGTTTATGTCCGATTTCACAGTCGTCGTTTCCGGCTCTGAGCTTCCGGAATCCTAGGTACCGTATATTTCCGCCTATGTGTACCAATGTGCGGTGGCTCTGGGACCAGGTCTGTTTCCCTCCCTTTATCCCCACCTCTGTCGCGTTGCCATTCCCACTCCCTACGTGGGTGTGCCTTGACGGAGATTACATTTTATCATCTTACTCTACCGTTATCTGGACATTCAAACTCATTTTATTCTCTTTTCCAGTTCAGAATCTTCTCCGGCCTGACTGGCACTACTCCCGTGGCCCAAGAGGCGCCCGCAGCCACCTCCTCCGCCGGTGGTAGCGACCCCTGCGATGACGACCTTGGCGACGAAGAAGGCGACTCTCAATCAGAGTCCAAATCCCCTCAGAACGGCGAGAGGCGCTTCCCCCCTCCTCAGGAGGAGCGCGCGACAGAGTTCTTGGACGACCCCGCGCGCGCAGTGCGCGTCTTCTTGTCGTCGTATATGCGCAATCAAGGGATCGTGTAGTACGTATCCTCCCTCGCGTCTCATCGTCCAAGGCCCTGACGCTATTCTTTCACAGCCCGGACCGCAACTTCGTTTACACCACGCATCTAATCCGCTTCTTCTTCAACTACCTCCTCCGTAACCGCGTCTTCTCCGACGACAAGGTCGCAGAGCGCAGCCTCCGGACCGCGCTCGACATCATCGACGACGCCGCCAACGAGCTGCCCCTCACCGCCAAGCTTGCCAAAGCCCTCCCGGACGAATTTAGCGCGGCTTGCAGGGGTTTGTGGGGGCGGCGCACGAACGGCGCGGTGGACCCTGCTGGCGGCGACGCGGCGTTCGAGAGCGCGCTGGAGGAGGACAGCGTTGAGGTCATACAACACGCGGACAACGTCCCATCTCACGGGCCTGTGGCCGACGATGGCGACGACGACGACCTCGAGCCCACCACCCCACCGCTTGCCGAGTCCGAGCCCGAGGAGCACGGTGCTGCATACGACCCTGAAGCGTTCACCCCTGCGCCGCAAGACTTTGCCGCATGGGCGGCGACCCTTGAGTGGGTGCCGTCACCTCCCGTGGGGCCCACCCTCGCCGCGCTGGGTCTCGGCGCGCTCGCATACACCCGGCGTGGTCGAGTGGAGCGTGCACCGCGTCAAGGCGATCTATCTCCCCGAGACGCCTCCGACGGATCCGAAGCCGAAGGCGGCGGAGGAAGGGGAAGAGGCTGGGGTGGAAGCGGACGATCCCGAGACTGTCGAGCGCGCGCTGGAGGTAGCGTTGGCGCGTGCGGTGCTGGGGCCGTGGCTGAGCTGGGACGTGCCCTCCGCGTCGACGCCCGGGGGCGAAGTCGTCTGGGGTGCTGCGGCAGCGGCGGATAATGCCCCACGCGTCCTCGGTAGCTCGCGCGGCATGGTGGTGCTCCCCACCGATCCTGCGGCATCCGCCTCCGCCTCCGCACCCTCGCCACCCTCGCCCACCTCCACGTCACCCGTCGCGCCAACGCCCGCCACCGGACCCGCCCTCCCTGCCCAGGTGCATCTCGGCCCTGGTGGGCTCAAGCCGCACGACCCCCTCCACGACGACCTCACGCTCCTCCTCGACCCCCCCGTCGCGCGTGTGCTCACACTGGGGATGGGTTTCGGCGCGACTTGGGTGCAGCTCGCGCGGGTGCAGGACCTCGGCCCTTCCGACCCCGCCCCCGATGCCGCGCCCGAGAAGCTCACCGAGGCGCGGAAGGAACGGCAGGCCCTCCGCTACTGGTACCTCGACGGCTCGGAGCAGAAGATGGTGCTCCCGAGCTACTGGCTTGCCTAGGCTGACGGCCTGGCGCGTCCTTCTCCGCTATGGTGATCTCTGCTACGTTTTCTCGTCTACATCGCACACATATGCGCTCTATCTTCTTCTCTGACAATGTACTACGTACCGGCTGTCCTATTTTCACTTACTGTATCTGAATTGCTATCTTGTATCTCTGTACCCACCATGTATTCGCCCTTCTGTGTAGCATCGTGACATTCTACTATCCTGACCCCAACGCTCAGGGTCTGGGACTCCGACTTATGGTATTGGATGACGCTCGTCGTCCGCGTGCTCCAAGTACCTAAAGCCCTGGCCATGAACTTCGCTCAAGGACTTACATATTCGTACACCCCGAAACGGTAATCCTATTGCCAAATTGGGACTCATGGGGTGAGGTCGGATTTGAAAATTTTGGAACAAACGTACCGTGAGTCAGAACAGCCGGGCGTTCTATCATGCGAGGTACGAGCGACATTTGGGGAGCGTCTGTCTGGAGAGACTTGGGCAGAGCTGCTCCAGTGCCATTCACAGCCTCGGCATCTCGCTGCAAAGTATATAATCCCCACAAGCGATTGCGACGGGAATCTCAGTGTCATCTGTGGCTTGCTCCTCACTGTCTCAATACCACTCTGCGCTCAAACATGAACCGGCAAAAGCATATCCGTGTTCCTGCTCTTCAGCTGGGTTCGTGTTTATTGCACAAGTACCACTACCACTAGTATCACAGTTCCCAACTTCCAGCAGCCCCCCGCGATGATGAGCGGCTACAGATGTGTCGTCGCGTCAGTGTGGAGGAGGGGGAAACATTGACGGCGGTAACATACCAGCGACGTGTGCGTGCTGCCATCCATACAATCCCAAGTATTATTATGGTTCATGCTCTATGAGCGGCTACAGGTGCGTCGTGTCAGTGGGGGAAGGGAATTCAAAAACCATTGACGGCGAATATGTACCAACGACGTGTGTATGCTGCCTGCCATCCATACAATCCCAAGTATTCTGGTTCGCGCTCTTTGCACTCGTCGGGGGAGTGAGGTCCTCGCGTAAGAAGCCGTCAGAGTTGAGTTCGGGTATTTCAAGCTCTGAGCTGTATGTACATTGCGTGAGCCTCACGCCGACCTAACACGAATTGAAATCAACTGATTGACCTTGGGAATGGAATAAGAAACGTGAAGGTGTGGGCTCCGACGGCAAACAGTGGCATCCAACTCTGTGTATCGTGGGAGCGCTGGACGTCGGAGCGCGCGCGAAAACGAGGGGCGCGTGGCCGGGGGGTGGAGGACGCGATTAAAGAGCGTGGTGGAGCTGACGGCGCGCCTGAAGTTGGCCTGGAGCGCCCGCAGAGAAATATAAGAGCGTCGGTTGAAGAAGGGGCGGAAGCAGGGATGGGTATGAGGAGGAGGAGGAGGAGAAGGAAGGAGGAAGGTGTTTTCTTCGCCAGAGTTGGGGCTCTTTATACATTTCCCGCTGCGGATAAAACAGTGCACCCGAACGAACCGCGAAAGATCGGAGTGCTCCCGACGACGATGTTGGACTTGCGGAGCCGCACCCGACGCTTGACGTATGAATGAATTGCTAACTTTGAAAGCAGCGAGGTGTTGGCGACTCGATGGCGAGGTGAGGAGGTCAGGAAAGGGGCGCCCGCCGGCTTCGAAAGAGTTGAGTTTGCGGGTGGCCGAGGCGTGAGACGATAACTGAGACCCGCAAGCAAGTTGCACTGACAGCCTGAGCCTGAGTTCGTCGCAAGTTTCCGGCAGTCTGCAGAAAATACCGAACCTTTGCAAGGCTCAGTCTGGAGGTCGCGTTGGGAGCCGGAAATAGGTATATTCGGCGTATCGTGTGGACCGATCGACGCTCAAACGGCGCTGAAGGTTAGGAGAGCGGGGGCTTGAATGGAACCGATTTCAATTTGAACGGTTCAACTTGAGACCGCCCAATAGGGCGCAGCCGAGGAGTTGCGAGCGAGTGAATGAAGGTGAATGAACTCCACATTGGAAGGCAAATCGGGTTGTCGAGGAAGGAAGGCGCACGAGGCTGGAGGAGGGGGCGATGGGAGTGTGGAAGCAAAACGGGACGGTGAGAAAGTTACGGCATCCGGGCGCCTGTCACTTCTCCTCCCTGGCACCAGGATGAGGTTGTCCTCAGCGCGCCTGGATCTCGCTCTGTAACTGCCTGGCTTGAAGTGTCAAGGATTCAAGCTTCCAAGTTGCCTCAAAGCCTCCGCTGCGGCGAGTCTTGCGGTTTGAGCCAGTCGCGACTAGGCCTCAAACATGGAACGGGCGGCCTCGCAAGCAACTCCATCGTTCAGGCTCTCGTAAATCTCTGATTCTCTGGTGTTCTGATTCGACGAGAACTTTTCTTTCTGGGGGATTGTATCTGCTCATTCTAGTATCCACTGCCGGCGCAATCAATCGCAGGGTCTGCGATTCAACCTGCGCGAGCTCGCACCTCCCCTACAAAATCCCTCCTGCGAGTGCGTCGCGCAACTTGGTGGTTCTTTGTACGCTCGCACACCCGCGCTCTCCTGTTGTCGTAAGTCTCCATCTGCAATTACCCTGGACCATCTGCTGCTCACTTGAGCAATATCCAGGAACTCCACAGGCGTATCAACAGTATCAGACGTTTGCTTTCATCGTCTTGCGAACAAATAGTGGCGGTTGCCCGTTCTGCCCCCAAAAGCCGGATGGATTTTGAATTTTGACTGGATCACACGACCGTTCCATCCATCCGGTCGAAATTCATTCGACGCGGAGTGGTTCTGCTCCTCTAGTCCCGTTGTGCTTGATGGTAGCTAATATCGCAGCCAGAATTCTCGACTCGAAGACGTTGATCCAACTCTTTCTAAGGCAGCCGGCCTCGGTCAGTACAGCCGTCTTACTGCTTCGAATCCGCTGAGCGCGCCACAGGACTGCGTATCGCCCAAACCAGACCGTGAACCGCCAGAACCACTTTTAGTTATTCTCGGGGGAAAGACGACTTTATATATGCGGTACAACTAGCACCGGTATATGCTCAAGAAGGTGCGCCTTTCGCGAAGGTGCAGCTGTACAATCCTTCAATATTGGCTGCGCTGACCGCGTTTGGGTGGGGCTCACCGATAGGACGAGATGATATCGTTGAAGGGCGCGTTCTGCACCCCATCCGCATCGACCCAGGGGACGCTGAAGTCCTGGATGCCCGGGGAGCTGATGAAGCCGCTCCACGCCGGGGTGCCCTCGCCGGAAGTAGCACAGTTGTGGGCGCTGGGGTGCGTTTATATCACGACATCTAATTGAACGCGCGGGACTCACTTGAACAGCTGGCAGCGCTGGCCGACGTCTAGGCGAGTGCATGCGTTAACAGAAGTATAAATCGGTGTTCGAGGGGTTTCACCTGGGCCGAAGCTCGAGATCTGGTTGTTGAGGTCGGCGGCAAGGTCGATGCAGCCGCCGTTGGTCTCCCCGGTGATTGCGACGCAGTAGCCCGAGAAAAAGGCCGCAGTGCACATGTACCTGCGTGATGGTGGTTAGCTATAGCTCACGCCCTGTAGCAGTTTCATAGTGCGTACGACGTTCCAAGGGTGCGTTTGCTAATACCCTGCGAGATGCTCGTCAGCGCCCGTGTAGGAGCGGAGCCGTACAGGAGTTTCCCTACAGTAATCGTCGTCGCGTTGCCCATATAGACATGGGCATCGACAGTCTTGTTGAGGTTGGCGGGGGGGAAAGTCCCGGGGATGCTCATGGCGCAGGCGGCGCTGCAGAGAGCGAGGAGTCCAGTGGCGAATTTCATCTTTGTTGTTGCGGTGGGTGGGTTGAACGGTGCCGTATGTAGAATTCTCTCTACCGACCACATTTTATACTCACTCGCAAGTCCAAAATCTTCGACGAGCAACCTGGCAATCCAACAAATCAACGATTCTGGGCCTTCACTCGAGCGCTCAACGTCGGCTAATCCAGTTGAATTGCCCACGAGGATCCTTGGGTCGAGGTAGATTAATACTTTTTCCTGGGAAACGAACGCGAAGGTGCTTTTGCGATGGTGAGTTTTGTTGGTCCCGCTTGTTTACTGATTCCCTCTAGGTACGTGCGCCCTAAATTTCCTTGTTAGGTACCAGAGATTCTCTCGAGGGAAGTCCGCCTCACTAAGCCACATGACTTATAACTGATGCGAACGTCGCCGCGTATTACTTTGGGTAGCCCTGCAAGTGCCAAGCAGCGCCCGAGACAAATACACTAGCCCGCCCACAAGCGCCGGACTTTTATACAGATTGGAAATCCGAGTACACCTGCTAATTATGTGCAGCAGGCGCATGTTTCATTCCCACCCGCGACGTCAGCATATCTGGGAGCAAAACCTTAAGCCAGTACCCTTATCTCGTTACTTTCATGCACGGAGCACGCGGGTTTTGTGGGTATACTATATATTGTGCCCGGAGATTTTTCGAATGTTCAACCTAATCAACCGTGCGACAACCCGTCCCCGGGATCACCAAGGTCGCGTAATGCGTGCGCGCACTCCGAGTCAGCCAGGGCTCACTTCCACTTGATGACACTCTCAGGCTGAGAGTGGAAGTCGGTTCTAATATTTCCGCGAGGTTCAACCAGCTCGATAAATGGGGATACCATGCCGAGTGATAGGATCAACGGCCAAGACCCACCTTAGCGCCCTCCGTATCAACCTCCCACTGTGGCCACTGGGTCCGACCCGTCTAGGACGACGCCTCCGACTAGGAACCCCTTCGTCGACGACAAGACCGTCACCCAGCCCCTGGTCAGGCGGGACTTGTCCTAAACCCGACAGCTAAATCGCCTCCCGGTGGTGTCACATAGTGCTGTCCATAATTATGTTATGAAAAATTATAATAAAGATATAACATGTTATTACGGATATGTTATGGACTTTTGGAGCTTCAAGATAATGTTACGGGGAGGATATATTATGTTATGATATGAGTATGTTACGATACGCTGGGGTCCATATCGCCGTATTATTTTCATACAGCTGTTCCTAAAAATAATGAGACTCATCAATTTTTTTTTCTCGATCGTTCCCAAAACAGATTTGTCCGCTTTCGGATACCACCCACTGGGGTACCACAGAAAGATGGACTTTGCCTTGCGGGAAGCTCTTGACACGTATTGCAGCACATTCAGCCACTCTGCCTACCTTGCCGACGCGATTTGAGACTGCAGCGAAGCAGTCTGATGTTCGCCGAAGCAAAGCCGAACCCCTCGGGCCGAAGTTCGATTATCCCCGGATTATCTTGATGGCCGGCGCAAGCTCAACACTTTGCACAAAAGCTTCAATGCTTCAAGCAGAAAAAAATGGCGGGGTGATGACAGGAAGCAGGGAAAGGTGTTGCATATTCCCCTGTAGAATTTTGGCTCAAAAACATGGGTGAAGATGTGGTTTGTCCAAAAGCGGCCACTTCCGGTTTGGGACGATCGGACCGAAAAAAAACGCGGCTTGTCTCATTATTTTTAGGAACAGCTGTAATATCTACATTTGAGGTTTGTTTTTTTGGTGAGAAAACACACCTTAGCATGAGCTCTGAGCCCTTGCCGTGTCACTTCCAAGTCAAAATAGATGAAGGGCTGATATGTCAGTCTTTCATCTGATTCAGGGCAGTAAGGGTGTGCTGCCGAGGATGCCAGTACCCCGGCATTCAACCGGCATCGGCTAATTTGATCCCCCAGTGAAGAATGTTTGAGCAATGGCAAAAAGTGCCCACCCTTTGAACACAACACTCAGTTTCTTCATTTCCTATCTTGACCTACTCATTTCCACGCCGACACTGGCAATATTAACCATCAATTCCAGTGTCAGTGTTACATTTGAGAGCCTTCCTCCCGTATGAAGCACGCAAGAGGCACCCCTGAAGCATGGGTTGATTCAAATTTGAGCCTTAATGACCCAATACTGATACCGAAGGTGTCCCGGAATGCATTGAGGCAAAAATACACCGAAAATCTGGGGACCTACTTAATTTTTCTCAATAATTTGTTATATTCAGATTATAACATAATTTTGCATAATATTACGCTGTGATATGTTACAGATACGATACGAGCTGAGAGACTATGATATGATACTGTTATGTTATGATACGCAAGATTGCGTAATAATATCGTATCTGGACAGCACTAGCACTGTCACACTCTTGCTCCTCATTGACTGGAAGTTCCTCATCCTGCTCTTCTGGAACCTGCTCTGGCAGCACTACCACGCCTACGAAAACACCAGCTGTGTTGGTACCACCCAACCCAAGCCTTTACCTCCCGCCAAAACGCGCGTTATCGCTCCGTGCGGATGTCGAGGACGAACACATCGCCTGAAACAGGCGCTACAGGACATGAGGTACGAGCGAGAATGATTGTAGCGTCTATCTACGAGAGACTAAACGGATCCTCCCTCCAGGTCCTTCACCTCCATTTTTCGCAGACGTACCGTTGAACACGCACCTATATGCTCAACCTACCGCCATCACTGCTAGATTCTTCTAGCAACTCACTTACGTCGATTCGATTCCCGTGCCTACTCTAAACCCACCTACGTAAAATGGCGCCAGCGAGCGAGTAGCCACGTCTGCCCTTCCTTCCGCCCACTACCACCTACCCCCTCTCCCGCGTACCCCCAAAATGCATTCCGCTCTGCTCAAGCTCTCGTGAGTGCGTTCTAGTGTGGAGATGGTACTTGCTGAAGCACGAGCGCAGCCTCGCCGTCCTTGCGCTTTCCAGCGCCGTGGCAGCCGTCTCCAACGTCCAAGCCTCCCCTTCAAAGACATCGCCAGGGATGCTAACCGTCACTTGGACCGCCGACGGCGCTGAGAGGTGCAGTTGCTCCCACCTGTTCCTTCGCTATTTTAACAGGCGATCGGGTCAGTTCTCCGTTCACGATCTCCATCGTCAGCAAGGCCTATGTGCGTACATTCCCTGTCCAAAGTACCGTCCATAACTCGTTTTCCATTCAGAGTGGCCCTCTGGCCGTCTTGAACAACGTCAACCCCCAGAGCCAGTCGGCCGAATGCCCCATTCCCGATCTTGAGCCAGGGTACGTGTGGACTCGTTTCCTGTCCAAATGAGCGTTCTCCCCGCGCTATTCATTCCCGCCCTGCTCGCTTTCGGCTAACTCTGCCTTTCATTTCGTTGCCACAGATCCGACTACATCGTGGCATTCCTGAGCATGGACGACACGCACACCATCGCGTCCAGCCCACCCGTCGGCTCCAACCCGCCTCCTCCCCCGGTCCCGAGCCCCAAGACGACCGCGACCGCGACCGCGACTGCGACGGCTACGGGATCCTCGAGTACGTACGTCTGGCGCTGGACCGAACAGCCCGGGATGAAGTCAGCGACAGGTGCGGGACCGACCAGCGGGAGTGGAAGTGCGCAGCACACCGCCAGCGGGAGCGGAACGGCTGCGAGCCACACCGGCGCCAGTGCTAGCGGCAGCGGTAGCGCGGCGCACAGCGGGTCCGTAACCGTAACGTCAGTCACCCTTGTTTTATTTGCATCGTATTCTGACGACTTACGCGCCCGCGCCCATCCTCCCTCGTTTGCAGTGCTCCCCAGTCGACCGCGACGGCGCCCGTGTCCTCCGCCATCGCCTCCGCCGCGTCCGCCACCGCGTCCGAAGTGCAATCCGCGCTGTCCGGCGTCATCCCCGGCTCGCTCCTCCCGACCGTGCACTCCACCGCGCCGTCCGCGTCCGCCAGCCCCAGCGCCCACACCGGCGCCGCCCCCGCCTCTGCGCGCGTCCCCGCCGTCGTCGTCGCCGTTGGGGCCCTCCTCGTCGGCGGGTTTGCGGTTTGATTGATTGTTACTTCTAAGTTGTGACTATGAGCGGCGATGCGATACCCACCCACCCTCTTGGCCGAACTCTGCGCGGACATTTGTTGTTTACCTGCACTGAACTTTACGGACTCCTCGATTCTTCTTACCTTTGCACGACTCGGAGCGCTTCCTCATGTACCCACCCTCCTTTGATGTTACCCTTGTCTTCCATAATGTTCTCTGCCTGTTCACTATAATGCCGAGCCATATGTGTTGTGTTTTTGCAGTTAGTCCTGAAAGATATTTACATTCAGCGATTACCCACGTTGACCGAGAAGCGAATCTGCGAGGCCTGACCCATGGACCACACAGTGGCGTGTAAGATAGTCCGACGCGCGCGCTGCCTTCCTTTGCCAACAGACAATTCAAATAGGTTGCTTGAGAGCGATACCACATTGCACAGTAATATCAAGATGAAACCAAAGAGCGATAGCAGGAAGGTTCGGCTCTAGAAGTCTTCCCCCGACGCTAAATCTATCGTCCCCTTCGTGGCAAATGGATCCCGACGCAGCGCCGGTGGGTCTTTTCTCTTGAATGGAAACGGGTTGGCCGTGCGTCCGAAAGTAAGCACTGCTGGACTAAAACGACCGGACGGCCCCGGTAAAGCAGAAACTGGGGGAGGAGAAGGCCCACCGTGCGACGAGGGCGAGGCTACGAGAATGAACAGGTAAGTTCACCGAACATAAGGATGGGCAGTTATCACTACGCACGACGAACTCGGAAAGTGTTCCCGCTGCGCACGCTCCGAGGTCTAACCTTGCCTGCCGCTGCCGCCAGGGGTGAAAGACCGGAATCAGTATGGGCGCCTCGGTGACTCGCTGACGCTTCGCCCCAGCGGCGGTGGTGTCGTCTACATAGTGCCGACATCAGCAAAACCGGATTAAGAGTTTCGAACGGGCATCACCCTCCGTGAACCGTCGGCGGGAGGGTATCGTCATCACTGCAGGCAGAGGCTTCCTTGTGCTGCCGGCTGAACCTGGGGTTAATGAGTCAGGGTCCATGGCAAGGAGAATCGAGATGCAGCGCCAGTGAAGTAACTACTGGACTCACTCTGCGAAACAGACTCTTGCAGCGTTTTCACGGGCAGGTTGACGAAAGGAGTATTGATGGGTCGAACGGTGTTGCCTGACATCGTCGAGCTCAGGTTCGAGTGTGAATCTCCAGCAGAAAGATAACGTACCCGATTTGCGACGTTCTGCTGGTGGTTCGTGGCTCGGATCGCCATCGGAGCCTTGACGAGATTAGTGAGAAGAGGGTTTTGTGACGGTGCGAGCTACGCACCAGTCGCCGATGCAAGAGTTCCCCTCCCCGATGTTTTCTGGTCCACCTGGGTGGTAGGAGGGATCGCTGTATGTTCGTCAAGTTCTGATCGATATGGCGCGGGGCCCGGGAACGGCTCACCTGTGTTAATTCCAGTCGCCTTCTGGGCGGGAAAAGACGAGGTGGAGACCGGGGTGGTCCACCACGAATTCGATGCTCGCTCACTGGGGATGTTCGCGACGGGCACCAAGCTCGCGGCTCGAGGCGCAGCAGTGAACGGGTCGGGCTGAACCATCTGTATCATTCGGTGCAGATTCTGCACGACGTTCTTGCGGACTTCGAACACCGACTTTCTGTCCGCAGTTCGCTCGGCCTCGAACGCGGATCGTTCCGACGCAAGAAGCTCACGCTGCTTCGCCAACGCCTCCTGCTCCGTCTTCAGGTCAGCCTGCTGTTTGGCGATCTCCGTCGTTTTCTTCGCCATCGAGTCCCGGGCTGCGCTGAGGGCCTCCCGAATGCCCTCGTTCTGATGGGTCGCTTCATCCGCGCGCTTCCGCAGCGCCTCCATCGCCGTTTGGTCCTGCGCACTCGATTCCTTCAGGGCCGCGATTTCGGCTTGAAAGTCGCTAGCCTGTTTCTCAGCGATACTGGCTGGAATCATGGCTGGTTTGGGAGCGGATCGAGCTGCAGATAAGGCCCGCTGCGCCTCAGCAAGTGCGACGGCTGCTGCCGCGTACGGATCAGCGGCGGGTGGCTCCGCGTGGATTCCACCGCCTCCATCTTCGTTGAGGATGCGGGCCCAGAGGACATGAGGGGAAAGGGAGAGTGGTGAACAGGGATCCGCGATCACCACATCATGTACAAAGCCTACGATACAGCCACGAATTTCGAACTTACAAAGGACGGGACATGAAATAATATTGCTGGTGCTCTCGGAGTGCGTCCAGGGACTCCGGAGATAACGTAGTAACGATTTATTAGGAATAGAAACCGAAGTGCAAAGAAATTAGACAGTGAGCCTCAGCATATGAAGCGTTCGCTTGCTGTCGCACGATGGCCCCATATTTTTAACCACCCGATGATCCCTCGTATCCGGATCTCGCAGCGTTTCCAACAAATTACATCTGGACTCAAGTCGGATATGGGGGCGCGGGTTGCTGAGACGCGCTCCGGTGTGAAAGCAGGTCCGCGGTTGGGCCAAGGGTGGCCTAGTGCCAAAGAGGCGAGTCGAAAGAGGGAGATAGTACGCTAGAAATGCGAGGAATGTAGAGACCCAGAAGGGGTTTGGGGATTGGGTGGGAATCTTTCGCGCGCAGGGTTGCAATTTGAATTCCGACTCGACAGAAGGTAAACCCTTCCGCGGTGTCCCGCGTACATCGACACTCGAACCGAGGTTCCCATGGACTGCTCTTCCCCTTCTTGCTCCTTCCCGCTGAAGTCAATCCTAAGTCGTCGAGATTCTCGCCGCACTCTCACCCGAGCGGTTCTTGAAGAACACAACGTCTCCGATGTCTTCGACGAACGTGCACTGCGTGAAAGAACGCCACAGGGCCAACAGAGCAGGCTATGGGGGCATACCCACAGGTTAGCATGCATTGGTAGTATACATTTGGTCTGAAGCAAAGCCGCACCGTTTCGTCGTAATTATAATACTCTCCCAAAACCGGCCTGATTGCCTCTGTCACGGCAGGGAGATTATCTGTAAGGCCCCGTTAATACGCTGATTCGCTGAGGAGGGAGGAGCACTTACAGAATGGCACGCTGCTGAAGAAGTGGTGCGCGACATGGTCGCTGCCAATCTGAAGCGCAGTGAAATGGTCAGTACGACAGCGCGAGGGCAGCACTTACATGATGCAAGAAAAAGCTTCCAACCCAGCCGAAAAGGGGGCGGTCAACCGTGGCAAGTGAGCCGCGCGCGAACGTCCACGCGCCGGTGCGATAGTACGGAACACCCGGCGCGGCGTGTTGAAGGTAGGTTACTGTTACGATCCTGCAGCAAGCACTAAGCCCCGAGTCGTGGGATGTGGAGGTTAAACGAACCAGTTGTGGGCGAACTGAAAAGACGTCTGAGGGACGGTTGGGTTGAGAACAGGCAGTACTCACAAGCCACGGAAGAATGTAGAATTTCGCAATGCTCGCCCAACCCACCCTCTGGGCACAAAGCCAGAGGAACAGTAGCATCCCCCCGATGGCGATGTTCGAGATGATGATGGAGGTGCCTGAGGCGGGAGTTGAGGATAAAGCCAGAACAGGAGAAGGGAATTTACGAACGTTGACTCGGGCGGAAAAGAGCAGACGCCGGACGATAATGCTAGGAAGAAGTCAGTTCGACAGATAAACCTTGATGGGGCAACGAGTTACACTCGTCCAGGGCGGGTATCGTCGATTGCCCTTCCTATTATGTCTAGTGCAAGGACTATCAAGGGGTGGGTGACCAGGTCAGTAAGACGACCCACAGGAGATAAAGTTGGAAGCCCCTGCTTGACTTTAGCCTTTTAGGACTGGCATAAGAGAAGACGAGACGCACAAGAACTGCCGCACGAGGAGTCTGAAGAGTGTAAACGCAGGCGTCTCGCCGAGCGCGTCCATGTAGTCCGTGGGGGTAGCCACACCTAGGGCCGGGAGGTGTAGATCACTCCGCGTCGGGGCTATAGGGGGCATGTTGTTCGCAAATTTTCACTTGACGCATTGGGGAGGACTCACGGAGGTAAGTCTCGTCGCGGTCGAGGTGGTTTGTGGCCTTCTGTGGGTTATGTCGAATTAATAACTGAGAGGGGGGCTGGAGGCAAGGAACGTTACGTGATGTGCACGATGCGTGGAGCGCCAGGAGTAGAACGGGGTGAGGACGAAGGTATGGAGGATAAGACCCAGGGCAGCATTAATCAAAGGATACGGGGACAACGCGTCGTGTCCCGCCTAGCGCTTGGTCATTTCTTGTGCGGTAGAGCGCCGACCCAATACTCACTTCGTGCCCTGGAAACTGAGGTCAGAGTTGAGGGTAGGTCGACAGACAGAAGACGGACCGAGACACCAAATTCCGGCGAAGGCAAAGCCCTGCCAGGCGCCGTACGTTGACCACAGACTGACTCGTAGGAGGATATTCTCGTCGGTAGGAATACGGCCAGCAAGTAGGAAGAAGATAAAAGTGACGGTGCCATGGCGAGCGACATAATACAGACTGCGCGCTGTTGAGCGCTCGAAGAGATGGTGCGGAACAGCAGCGTGGACGTCCTTGAGCTTGATATTGGGTGGGGTGAATACTACAGCCTGCTTGAGCTGGAGGCTCATTGTGGTTTGATAGACAGAGGTGACTGCGAATTTCCCGATAAAGAAGGGGTATCAGTAGCCTTGCCCGGTCTTGCTCGTCGTCCACGGGAAGATTTGGTCCAGTTTTACTTCGGTGGTCTAGAGGGAGCAGAGTTCGAGAGCTAACTTAGGCTATCTTCGATTGTCCCTGGCTACAAAGACTGAGATGTTGGCCTGATTGCGACTCTTTTGTCGAGACTCACCGTCACTGAAAGATTAAAGCTTGAGTTGAGGGTCGGGAGAAGAACTTCCCGAACTCACGCAGGGCTCTAACAGCGCCTACGTGAGCTCCAGCAGCCTTTCCACCAACGTTGAGGGCCGTTTGGAAAGATGGGCATTGAGGATCGGAAGGAAGAAAACGCTTGACCAAAAAATGCCGGCATGTGTTCAAACTTCACACGGTCACGATCTGGAGTCTCACGGTTCAATTTTGGTTAAATAATTGACCTCGTCCACTTTGTTGCTTCTACATATTCGTCTTGTTGAAGGAGCGTTTCATGCCGCACCACAATATCACGGAACTGTAGGTGAATGGTACACACTTCTCACGACGTCCGGTTTCACCCCGGACGCCGCCACCTCATGGTCTTGCGATACATAATCGACCCTGAGTTTTGGGTCCAGCCCCTCGTGGGCACCAGCGTTCATTCGACCGGCCGCGATCCAGTCTATTGACATATGGCTCGTAAGCATTTCTGATCGGGGATTGCATATCTGCGCCCACTGACATGAACACGCGCTACCCCCTACATATACGCATAGAGGTACCCGCACTCGCCGTAACTCGCCTCAGACTCCCAGATGTGCCGACTCACGGCGGTGTCTCGCCCTCCCAACGCCGAAGTGAGCCGAGTACTGAACGCGTCGTTGGCCCAGATCAAGCACCGTGGACCCGATGACACCGGAATATGGGTATCCCCAGACTCGTCTGTCGGTAATGCTGACCACACTCACGACATGAATGCAAACTCACCTGTACCCCAGGCCTCGGACATGTAAGACTTTCAATTATTGACCTCGAGCACGGCAAGCAACCGCTGTCTGACGAGGATGACGGGATTCACTGCATCGTATCCGGAGAGATCTACGACTATGAGCGCATCCGGGGTGAGCTCGTCACCCAGGGATCCACCTTCAAAACCAAGTCAGACTCGGAACTCGTGGTTCAACTGTACGTGGTTTCCGACGCAGGACGGCTTCCTGGCTTAACTTAATTATCTCGGCAGTTACAAGCACCATGGGCTGGACCTCCTCTCCTCCCTTCGCGGGGAGTTTGCATTTGTGTTATACGACTCCAGCCGACACCTGATGTTCGCGGGGCGGGATCGTTTGGGGATCAAACCACTCTACTATACTGTTTTGGATGGAAACCTTCTCATTGCGAGCGAACTGAAGACGTTCCTTCCGTTTGGATGGAAGGCGGAATGGGACCTTGACAGTGTCATTCACAACGGAGACTTCAGCATCCATCGAACTGTCTTCAAAGGTGTAAATAAGGTAACTGATGTCAGTCTCATTTTTTTTGCGGCGGCGGCTGACTTGCGCCTCAGCTCATGGGGGGACACTCCCTCCTCTTTCGCCCTACCGGCTACCTCAATGTTCAGTCCTACTGGGACATCGCTTACTCTGCCGCAAACGCACCCAACACAACAACAGTCGAGGAGATGATCTCGACTGTGCGGTCCCACATATTCGACGCCATCAAGCTTCGTTTGCGTTCCGATGTGCCCGTTGGCGTTTATCTCAGTGGCGGGATCGACAGTGCCGCCGTTGCTGGTATTGCAATGCAGCTATTGAGGCAGAGCGACGCAGATGCGAAGCTAGCCACATTTACGTTGGCCTTTCCAGGTACTTGGGGAACAACCATTACGAGCAAGGTTTGGGCTCACGAATATTCTAGATGCTGGCGACAACGACGAAGGGCCCATTGCCCATCGCACTGCTGCGTTCATCGGAGCAGAAGAGCACATGGTTAGCGTTACTGAGGTAGAACTGGTTGCAGCCTTTGAGAAAACGGCATTCTTGGATCATCACCTCGTCCAGTAGATAAACACCCTACCTCCGTGAGGTTTCTAACTTATTCCACTCCCAACACAATTGACGCGTGTCCTTAGTTCGCTGAAGGTCAGACCCATCAAGAACGAGGAGACGGGGGCATGGGCTTTCACTGACAAATGGATCCTGAGAGAGGCAGTCAAGCCCTACGTGACCGAGGAGCTATTCCTCCGGCGGAAGCTCAGTTACAACGCTCCACCATCGCGTCGGACCGTAGGCGAAACCAGCTGGTCCCACTCCAAGCCCATCTGAAGACGCGCATCACCCGTGAAAATGTCGAGCGTGTGGGATTCTTTGACTGGTTTTTCGTGGAGAACACGTTGAACAGTTACTTGAAGAACCCTGACTTTCCGGCGAACGGGGCTCTTGACGGCCGTGCGCAGGTGCTGCTGTATGTCCTCAGCTTTATTGTCATCCAGGATAGATTCGGCGTGCCCACGTGGAGTAAATAGGGGTTTCGAGACTTCCCGCGTCTGTAAAGTTGTGTAGTGGTCGTTTCTCGATTTGTGTCCAGGACCCTCGGGGAACTCGGACATGTTCAAATTTGCCGCATTTCTCGAGGCATCCCCCGGCCGCTCTTGCTGAAACAGGACTACGCAGTTGCCCTTCTGACGGAAGATTTTTGAAGTCCAACGATGATTCACCTCAGGTTCATAGTCATCAATTCAAGATCTTGCAGCATTTACTTGGTTTTGGATGAATCATGAGTTGTTTCACTCAGTCGCTTCCTGCATTTCTGATGCTTCCTGGGCCCTGCGTTCCTAAGTGGGGTAACTCTACCGCCTTCCTGCTGTCCCCGATTGATATTGAATTTGATTTTAAACATCAATCAGGGACAGCAGGAAGGCGGTGGAATTTTCCAGTCAGTTCACGGGTCTCAACTTCAACCGTGAGACCATCAGCTGATGGGATCATCAATCGAGTTTCGTTCCCACGCTACTTGGATCTTGGCTCAAGCTGCTTCCCCGCCGAGTCAGTTCACGACGGTCCTCTGGGTATCATGCATGGCTGTGGTTACGCTATGAGCAGTGAAAGCCCCTCACCACGGCTCTCAATCCGAGTCAGCGGCGTACATAATATTATCTCACCCTGACGGGGCCCGAGCATAGAGTTCCTCCTCTCCCACGGCTTGAGCCCTGTCCAATACCGCCATCTGCCACCAAGAGCCGCCGCTGTGGCATCAATACACACCAAATCCCGCTGCCCCGGGCGTCACTTCTCGCTTTCACCGCATTTCGCCGAACCTTGATAACCCCCGACGCCGCTTCAAGTTACCGAGCCCGGTCACTGACAGAGCAGCATACGGGGTGAAAGTATTGCCCTGTGAGAGGCCACTGTACCCTTTTGTTTAATTCCAGCTTTTGCCGCGGGGTGGCATCCAGTATAGCCCGTCTTCAAGATCTCGCCAAAATTCGCCGACATAGGACCATCCACCCTCACCACTCTGTACTCTCCTGCAAGCATAACGGTCCGTCTGGTATCCTTAAATCCCAGCATGTGCCAAAGTCGCGGTGACTGCGACGCGGTAGTTGCGGTGACAGCTTTACGGCGAAGTTCACGTCTCGAACTTTCCCTCCCAACGTCAATGCCCGTCTCGACTTTGGTACTGCCTTGCAACAGTCAAGGTCCATTCGCGTATTCCAACCCCCTGCCGCCGGCTCACGGGTCGCACCCGAAGCCGTCGGCCAAAACAAAAGCGGGGGTCGGCGCTGTCGCCATCCATCCCCTTCTTTCTTGCAAGTTCGCCGTCGCGGTCACTGAATAAATTGTTCAACCCTGCAGAACGTACCCCATAGTCTTCCGCCGTCTCCAAATGCGTTCCTCCCCAGGCTTGATTGCCAGCGGTGCCTCAGAACAACGGGGTGCGTTCAACGTAAGGTAATATCCGAAGATCCCCCGAGCTGCATCGTTATTTGCTTGGACATTTTTCTCACGAGGCGGACTTTATTGACTATCACACGTTCGCAGTGTCGCTGAAGGCCGAAATGCAGTCGCTTCGTGTAAGCAGCGGCGACGAACGGGTAAGCGATCTGCTCTGGCGACCGAATAGCAAGGAGGTCGCAGTAATTACTCCAGGGATCTACTCAGCCGGCGAACTTGTTGACCTAAATGACATAACCTGCCAGCGGCTTTCATTTTGCAGTCTCGGAGATGGCGAATGGAGACAGTTCCTGACACCCGGCGGAGAATGAAACCGAGGTGAATTCGGGCATCCTAGGTCTGCTACAATTGACTGAATAAAGTCCAGAGCCTGAGGCGCGTCGAACAATCACCGGCTTCCCCACGGCGAACTGATCTCGCCTGACTGAGTTCCCCGTCGAGGATGGTATGGCAGTTCAAGATATCTATTATCTGTACGACGCGTCCACCCATTTTATGTGACAGACACCGAAGGGTAGACGAGTTCCCCGTCGACGCTGGTAATATACTGGAGCACTGGGTGCGTGATACAAAGGTTTGGCCTTCGTCTTCGTCTTCCCGACGGCTGGGCTGTGGCTCGGCGTCATCTCAACACGATTTACACTGCTGCGTCGGCGCGGTCAACCTGAGAGCGGATGATTCCTTGCTGGTTGAGGCGACGGTTTGAATTACCGCTGAATATGTAGGAACTGTCCCACTGCCTCTGGACGGGCGCCCCGTCGGTCTATTGGTCTCTTCCACCCTCAATTCTTAGAACCCCGGTAGCACTCGGCGAGCCCGTTTCAATTAGCGGAGCCAGGTAATTTATACCATGCCTTTCGGACACAACGTAAAGCAGGCAATTTGAATACTATCGTTCGCAGACAGGGCCGCCCGTGTGAGGGCTTAGTGGTTCTCCATATTTGCTGCGGTGCACGGGGTGATTCCTCCATTCGTACTCCCTACCTGGAACCGTATAAAAAAGACTAGAATTCAGCGTAATCGACAGTTCACTCCTCAGCTAAATCAACCAACCAACAACATCATGTTCTCGACCAAGTCTCTCCTCGCCGTCGCCTCCGCCATGTTCATTGGCAGCGCCAGCGCCTTCACCGGCACCGGTCAGCATCTCCATACCATGCCTTGGTCGTCGGGGGTACTGAGTAAACCTTCACAGCTAGCCTCAACTTCACGACTAGCACCGTCAACTGCGGGTGTCCCCCCACCAACGGGCCCTCGCAGGTGGCCATCCCCGCCGCGCTGGTCGGCACTCACGTCTGCTGCCAAGCGCCTGAAATCAACATCAGCTGTATGTCGTCGTCCTCTTCGCCGCTGTCTGAGAAGACACCTAATTTCTTCCTTTATCCACCAGACAACGGCAAGACTGTTGCCGCGGTTTTCAGCGGAGTGTATACCGCCGGCGCCGGGACCGACAACATTGAACTTAGCCAGTTCGCCTTCGGTATCCTCGAGGACAACGCTAGCCAGACCAGCCTCTCGCCCGTCACTTGGGCCTTCTCCACTTGAACGCGGGGCAAATCGGAGCCGTTGATGTATGGTTATACAAGTATTAGTGGGTAGTTTCAAATGTACCTGGAAAATTCAGAAAATTGTTCTGTGACATGGATACGGATAAAGATGAAGAGCGGCCACCATTAGTTTGCTACCCTGTGGATCGACCCTCATCCATAAACGAGTGCGAGGCGAGTTCAGGAGAGCTTGGACAGAAGCGGGATTTATCAGCTTCAGCGTTGATAGTGTTTCGAGCGCCGCTCCAAAGATTGATCTCCGACTCGGCCCGCATCAGATGACATGCCGCACTCGACGAATTCACACACGAACAAGCAGACATGGCCCGATAGCTTCATCCTACAGTTACAGACAACATATTGTACACTGCCTTCGTTGTGACGCCTTTCCTCATTGAAATATTTACGACGGCATGGCCTTCACCTGCGCCGCGCCAGAAATGGCGCTGAGACCAGTCCAGCGGTCCTTCACGAACACTGCCCAAAAGAATCGCAGTTAATAAGGCATCGCAACGGGACGGAAAAGGATTTGGAATATAGAACGAGGAACGCACACTCGGTCGTGATCGGCACCTTCGCGAAGTCGTCAAAGTTCCCAGTCTGTATCGCCTGCGCGTCGCCAAAGGCGGCGGTGAGATGGCTGATAGCGCTGCCGCAGTTGCCGCAGAACACTCGGGTAACTGTGCGGACGGCGTTGATTGAGGATATATTCCGACCTGGAAGCAGGAGGGAGACAGAGACGCACCAGTGTTTCCAGACGCAGCTTTGATGGAATACTCCTTAACGGGGCCGGTGATCGTAACGTCCTTCTTGGGCGCGAGGACGTTTGTGCTGAAGGCGCTCCCGCTGGTCTGGCGGCAGTCGGTGCAGTGACACACAATCTGGCGGGCAAAGGTTAGTTGCGGAGATTCACACGGGAATAAAGGACCGAGGGAGGAGGATAAAGGGCGTACCTGCTCAGGATGCGAGGAGGCGAGTTCGATGGTGGTCTGGCCACAGAGACAAGAACCTTTGTGCGGCATTTTGCAAGTGCTGTTAATAAATTCGATTTATTGCGGTGAGGTTTGGCCGAGTCGATGTGGGGGTGAGGGAGAAGGAGAGCGGAAGATAAAGGGGCCTTTATATATTGCGTGGGGCTGCGGGGCTCCGGTGAGGCTCGGAGAAGCCTCCAGGTCCGCCATGTGACGCTTCAAGTGGAACATAAATGGAACGCGTGAACTCTCTTGCGAATTGGGACGGATGTTCCCGCGCGCGCGCGGTGAAGATATCTCCCATAAGCAAACGGCGGTGTCCCAGCGAAAATTCAGCAGAGGTGAGTCGAAGAGATGGACTGTGGAAGGCAAACGGCTCCGCTCTGCATCGCGATTTTATTGAACACAAAGCTCGAAAGAGGCCGTCGAGCATAAGGACCGAGGCTACAGCAGCCGCGACGGAGACCGAACATGAATCCGGTCTCCCACACGATACAACACCCTCGAGCTAGTTCGGCTTGCGGGAGAACTTCCACCCGACTCTCGAAGCACGGCGAGTGGGAGTGAGAAGGAAACAGAGCGGCGCCGGGGATTCGTCCGAGGACCGAGGGATGTGACTCCAGGACGTGAAGGACCTAGCTAAACCCATAAGCATCAGGAAGAAGAAGAACAGTCGACGACATACTGGGCGCCTAGATCATCCTATAAATTCAAAAGTCTCCGCGCTGAGGAGGAGGGGCGGAGGAGGAGACGTCGCGTGAGCGCGGACTGTGCGCGGCTCGCAGCGGCTGCGGGATTCGAGAGACGGGCGATGGCGACCATCATAAGCAGCTCGACGCCGGTCAAGGCTGCCAATGCGACATGCACCGGGAATGTCATCTCAATGAGCGGCGGCGGGCCTGGGAAGCTGTCGCGACCGATGACAAGGGCGAGGACCGTCATTGCGAGGCCTGCGATCCAGGCGAAGACGAGGATGGAGGCGCAGCCCGCTGTGGGGACGGAGGTAAAGATTTCATAGGGGGGAACATCCGGCGTTCGCGAGGAGAGGACGAGGACGGCGATGTGGTAGACGAGTGTGGCGCCAGCGGCCGACATATTCATCCACAAGCCCAGGTCGACTATGCTTGTCACCAGGATGAGGAGCGAGATGAGGAGAGAGGTCAAGGTGAAGAGGTAAAGAGGGGTTGGCCGCGTTCTACGCTGCGAGAATCCATACGGTCCGGGCAACGTCGGCGACATCCTCGAGCTCTTAGCTGGCCTCGGGGGCGGGGAGTGTCGCTGACGACGGGGAAGGAATAGACCCGGAAACAATGATGAAACGTGAGATCGCGGCAACTTGAACTGGACCCGATAAATCCGAACACGGCAAAATTCAACCCAAGACTCACCTCGGGAAAGGAACCTCAGAGTCCCGCGGACGCAGAGAAAATGATGGAATTGCGCATAGTAGTACATTGAAATGCTGATGAAGGAATGAATTCGCAAGATGCCCAGTGATGTCTAGGTAGCTGTGGTCGAGATATTACCGCAATTAAAGGGCAAATTGTATGGATGCCAATGTCATACGAAGCTAATGAAAAAAAGGACATGCATGTACTATGGGAGCGCGCGCCAGGTAAGCGAGGTGAGGGATCGCGGCACATACCCTTTCGCGGCGTCGTAATTGTCCTCAGCCATGGAACTTGTCTCGGACCTGGCCACGGACTGCCGGTGAACCGTTCGTTCAACGCGGACTTCAACCTGGCGGGGAGACTATATCAGGAAGGTCCAACCGCGGAAGTAATAAACACTAGCGCTTACCTTCCTGTGCATCTTGAAGCTTGGGCGGTATCCATAGACGGGGGGCGGCTACAATTGCATTATTATCACCCGAGTTGGTGCTTGACTAGAACGGAACCACTTACAGCTGTTGTAATAAATGGCGAGGGAGTGGTGTATCCCATAACTGGCGCCCGGTGCGGGAAGTGCGTATAGTAATTGGCGAGGTGGTCGGAGGAATCAAAGTGAATGCCTTGGTCGCCCGAATGCATCTCTCGCAGCTCCTTGCGCGTGTTTAGGAGGACGAGGAGCGAGTTCGGGTACACTAGGACCCGCGCCCATTAATGCGGTTCTCACAGCAATTACAGAAATTAAACATACGCTTTCCGATAACGAAGTGAAGGCTGAGAGATACGGTCGACTGAGGAACATGGAGCCACTGTTAATTAATTCATTTAGCTTCTCGGTGAAAGGTTATGAAGCCGGAAGACATACAAAGACGAGGGCGGCTACGGTTGTGAGGCTGAACTTAGACGTCAGCATGTGTGTAGGACCGTAAATAAGTATTCGGAGCCGGTTCGAGACCCCGTGAATTTGAACCTCGAACGGCATGCCGCTCCCGCAGCCAAAAATATTCACATCGCACTCACCAGGTAAGCAGTCCGTTCTCCAACGTGTACAGCGTCAGTGTATCGAGCACACCCTTCATCCTGTGAGGCAAGAAACGCATCAGCTTTGGGCGCAGAACAGGCGAGGGTTCGAAACTCACACAGAAGACGCGGAGAGCTTCCGTATCCGGCGCAAATAAAAGCACAGACACACGGTGATGATGAAGTCCGTCCCCGCAGAGAGCGAGAGGCCCGTCGTGAATAGGAACTAGGAAATCACACCGCCGTCAATATTATATTCGAACCTTCGAGAGGAGGACGAACGCGGGGGTACGGTTTAGCAAATGCGTCCCAGTGCCCGAGGTGCAGCCTATACGCATCAATGTCAGCACCGCAGGAGGGAAGAAAATGTTGGCAGTAACGAACATTTCGATTGTGGCGACTGGAGAGCAAATCGGTTGGTGTGGGACGAGGAATGGTAGGATGAGGAAGACGCACCAACAGCAGCGACTGATAAACGCAAGGATAGTTAGTTTCGCGTGTCCGAAAACTTCGACTTTCAATGCAACTCACGCAGACGGGCGCAGGCGAGGCAGATCTTGGTGGTAATCGTTGTGAGCTCGATGTAGGTAGATGACAGCATACAAGCAACTGACGATGGGACCAGTAATGAACCAGTTCTTCCCACTTGCTGTGGATCCAAACACCGTTAGAATCAGCCCGAAAGAAAGCACGGGTGGGAGCGCACAGTGGTAGATCTTCTGGGCATAAAATCTGCGTGTACGAGATTAGGAATTGCACGGAGTATGCGGAGGGGGAGAACACACAGATGTACAACACAGGTTTGCATAGCCTGGACGCGACGATGTTAGTGCTCGGCCGTGCCGTCTGAGGTACATACGGTGACTCACGGTGAGTAAGATAGTAAGCTTTGCTTCAAGTCAGCAGATAGCCATGCCGCCGAATATTGTCTCGACTCACAGCGATGGACCTATGAGGGATGAGGATGTTTGGGTGTGCCCCGAAGTGCGTTGCACGTACCAGGGAATTAGGGCGAGTGCCGTTACGTCGCCAAAGTTGGTTATGAAGTAGTGAACGAGGGAAGCCAGGATGAAAGAAGACTGCGCTAAGTCGAGGGTCCTGACGAGCGGGGCCTTAGTGCGTCGTGCGATGGGGTGGAGGCTGGGTAGCGGCATACCACACTGTCCCGACCATCGCCCTTCTGAGGCCACCCTCATCGGGATATAGTTTGAAGAATATTATACATTGAACAGCCACGATCCCACTGAGCCTGCATTTCCACCGCCGGTCAGCGGGACGCGAAGGGGAGGAGAAAGTTAGAATAGACGCACATGAGTGCCACCGCGCCCCCGATCAGAATAGGCCCGTAAGTGAGAGCAACGCTATTCATCGTTAACCCAGCGGGGAGCTGCAGCACCAGCAGTCAGAGTAGCAAGAGATGGTGTACCACCCTCCGAGGCCTGCCTTTAAGTAACATATCTATTTTAGCCATCGCTGGCCATGATAGAGATTGTAGCCGGGTCTCGCCTCTTCGTGTATTAGAACCTGCCGTTACTTAGTCCTTTTCTGGGACAACGCCTATGAGTTAGCGTCAGTGAGAGGACGGGCCGGTTGACGGGTGAGTGCGGTGGCGCAGGGTGGAGACCCTCACTGGCTGGATGTTTGATAAATACGCCGCAGTGGGAGCCGTCGAGGGGACAACGATCAGACGGGAGCCTTCCGAATGTCAAAAGTAGACTCTAATGCACCCGACGAGCACCATCGTCGTCGTTCGGAAGCTTAGTGGACGGGGCGCTCGGGGACATAGAGGTCCACGGATAGAACTGGCGCTCTTGATTGCGCCGAAGTTTGGATCCTTCCAAGAGTATGCGGAAACCGGATGGAACCGTTCAAGTCCTAGCAGGATGAAGACAAGAGGACCGGCACGGGGAGGGGAGACACTTTGGGGTAAGACCAAGGCGAGACATATGTACAGCGGACGACCTGGAAGAAGGACGAAACCCAGTCAATCACCGCATTACTGCCAGGGAAAAGAAACTACAACGTACCGCGTCAATCATATGCCATCTGAATTTTGAACCCACGGTTCGCCAGGACATTGTAGGCGCCAAGGTTTGAATCCTCCATGTGAAGCCATAGCACCAGGAAAAAAATCGCGACGTTACGACCGGGCGAGACAGCATCAAGGCACCGTGTGAAGCGAGTTCCAGTTGAATAGGAGGGCCGCATGAGGGATTCCCCAGTCCTCACAGCCAGACGGTCAAAGACGGGTTACCGACCATTTCGTCGAGTGAGATCTTGGTGAGATTGACGTCTTTTTCTTCCCAGTGGATATTGTTTGGCCAGTAATCCACCCGACCAGATGTGGGTCGACATTCTACATTGCAGGATCAGAGTTTCTCGCCGGCCGCCGTCGACTGGTGCAAAAAGTAGCCGCTCGAGGAACAAGGGATCGCAGATGATGGCGGGACGCAAGTGAAAGCCAAGCAACACCAAGCACCCGCCGCATCAACTTGAAGCTGCCGACATCAAGCCGACATGATTCGGCTTTGGTTCAACTTAACCTGTCAAGTCGCGTTTCATGGAACTCTGTACTTCCCCGTTGACGCTGGCTTTGCGTAGCGTTGGCTGGCACTTTTTCGCCTCAACGTTTCTTACCTCAACCTCTTGAGGTCCTGGAGTCCTTGGGCCGGTCCGCGGCCCGCCAGACAACTTGTATTTTTGCACGTATTCTCCAACCGAAGTCGCGGCATTCCACCGTCCTTGCAAAGGACTTATTTTCCTCCCCTCATGTCGATTTCAGATTTCGATTGTGCGCCAAGATGCTCCCCGGTGACTGGGGATCGAGGTCCAATAACCTTCGTGCAATTTGCTTCGGCCGCTTCGGGCTCCAACCCAGAAGCGGTTGAACGTTCATTTGCGATGCCTCGCACAACTGGCTGAGGATCCGCGGGCCTCAATCTTATCGCAATGGCGGTAAGGTGATTATATCTGCGAGCAGGTCATATGCGAGGCGTCGCGCATTTTGTAGCGCGCCCAAACGTCAACAACCTCGATTCCGACTCCTTGTCCTCGGATGAGTCCCGCACGTTCGTGCACAGACGGCTCAATGTGCGTCTTTACCTGTTCCCCCGCATCTAACGTGCCCCTGACTGGGACTTCTGGCACGCTGTCCGACCGTTCGCTCGCTTCCTTTATGTATTAATCCAACGACAGTCGGGTTGAAATATTCAAAGCTATTCAAAGGGAAATGTCAATTCAACCCTAATTTTCTGTTTCTTGAAATCTGTATGGTCTCCGTCTGCAATCTGCTGGGGATAGAATTCACAAACCTGACAGTCGAACCAGCGCCGTTCTGCGTCCCTCGATCCTCGCCCAGCTTCCCCGATTCTTCGTCTAGACCTTCATCTCCGGTGCTTCGCCTGCCCAACTGTCCGCGGGCACACCCGCCACTTACTCCTGTCCCCCCCCCCCCCGAATAATCGACCCATCGGAACAAGCGTGTGCTCGGTTGGCATCTTGTAGCTACTCGTAAGGATAACCACCCATACAGTACTTCATGTTTGTTCTCCGTAAACTCGTTGTTCAGGCATTTGGACCACGCGAGTATAATATATCCCCCCCCCCCCCCCCCATCGTCGCCCCGATCCTGAGGTCCTCACTCCCCTGCTTACCCCGCTTCCCCGCTAGCGCTTCATCTCCGCTGCGTCGCCTGTCCATCTATCCGCGGACACACCCCGCATTACTCCAGTTCACCAAAACAACACAAAATACCCCACTGAAGGTATAAAGGCTGGGGGATGTCGACCCTCAACCTCAGTTCAACTGAGCCATTCGAACTACTGCTGGCACTAGCACTCGCACTCGCACTACCACATCCTCGCACTTTACCATGCAGTTCACCTCCGCATTCCTCGCCCTCATCACCGCCGTCGCAGTCACCGCGACGCTGGCCACACCCGCCAGCCCCCTCGAGGACCCTCCTACTCCCACTCCTTGTACGGTTGAGTTCAAGAGCATCTTGCCCCTCTGCGACACCGCTGCGACCTTATTCAAAGGCGTTTGCAAGCGCCAGGGGACAGTAACCGTGGGCGGTACTCCCTGCTGCAAAATCGACGCTAAACCCGGCGAGACCAAAGCTAAGTGCGACGAGGCGGTCACATCGCTTCTTACAAATGTCCTGGGTTGCGCCTCCGCAACCTCCCCAGATGCCACTGACATCCCCGTATGTCCACCCCTCTCTAGTTCACTATTCGACCGAATTAAAATACTCCTGTAGCTCTGCAAACCGACGGACACGCCCCGTTAATCGTCTCCGGACGTCATTCGATCGCGTTAAGCCAAGCTGAGCCGAAGAACCTAGGTCGAATGTATACATACAAGTTTCTGTCTGTTGTTGCATCGTGGATTTGAATCGAGAGCGTGTTTTGATTGTTTTTTTTGGGGATCTGTACTCTTCTGCGTCGGAAATCGCGTCTGTACCATGATTTTGAGCAGTTACGCGTCTCACTATTTACGCGTCTAATCGCGGTCACGCGGTCAGCCGGCAACGTCCGGTCGTTTGATGTGACCTTTGTGACATCCTCTTTGACATCCTCCCGCCACCATGAGTCTGCGTCGAGCGCGGTCTCCCAGTGCCGCACGAATCAAACAGACCAAATCTCACGCAATGTATTCAAGACCCTCGGACGAGCGCTCCCAGTTGCGCCGCTACTTGTCCGCGAATCGTCAAACCTTTCTGAAGTCGGATTCCGACTCAAAGCGAGGTTTTGGCTCTCGACTCCGAGACCAAGCACGTAACCTCAGTTGATGACATTTAGTTAACTTCTGCACAGCGGCTCGAGCTCTCGGCGGGTCTCTTACGAACTCTTTCGAAGGCCAAGCCAAATGCTCCGCGCAAATTGTCTTGGTGTCAACCCCGCACCCCAAGGCTTGGTCTAGTAACCGCCCTCGCTCCATCCATCCCCGACGCCTCTCCCCTGCCGACCATTCTTTGCACATCTCCTCCTGCTGGCGTCATGGTTACAATGCAGAAGTCCCGACGGAGTCCAAGACGGTTGTCGCAACGTCGATCTTGGGATGCAGCACGACTTCTATCAAGATACCGGGAGAGATATGGATGGTTCACGGGGCAATATCTGCTCATGTTCGCCGACTTTGTCCTCACTGCCGTGTCCTCTAGATTCGTACGAGTGCCACGATGGCAGCGCAAAACTCGAGGTATACCCTTTACCATTCGCACCTTCGATTCCTCACCCTCACGTCCGACAATGGTGTCATCATGAGGCCGCTCCTCCGGAACCACTGTGTTTGAGTCGTTGGTTTGTCTCGTGGCCCGTACGCAACTCGACAATGTTCCCAGGAACGCACATCCCAGGGCGACGCCGACATTTTTATTGAAGTTTGACGAAGGGATAAGGTACGGCGGACCTCTTCCGCGTTCGTATTCAGGTTTGTCCAAACTCCTGCCGTATTTGGCCCTACAGCACCCCTTGGATTAATTATCCAACAGAGAAGCAGTCGCGAGCATTGACCGCCGCTTGATCACCGCTTCCCGTGCTAGTCTAGTTCCCATCGTCAGTCTCGATGGCGGGCCGGGGGGGGGGGACGATCCAAGGTCATGAACCTTCGTGTGATCTGCTTCGGCCGCTTCGGGCTCCAGAAATACCACTCGCTGCGCTGTCTCGTACCAAGCAGAATTGAGCAATCAGGTGTTTAACCTCGTTCTCCACACGTTCGTGCAAAGCTGCTCCCTCTTTATTTAATGAATCCCTGACCGGAACTCCCGACATGGCCAATCGCCTCGATTTCCTCGCTTCCCTGCCGAGAACAGCCTTGAAAAATTCAAAGGAAAAAAAAAACAATTCAATCGATTGTGGCAGATTGCACACAGAGGTGTCGAGGAGGATCCATATTTCAGGGGACCAGGGTTGAAATGCACTTCACATCGGTAAAACACCCTCGATCCCCAGTCCTCGCCACCCTGCTTGCCCCGATTTCGGATCCCCCACTAGCGCGAGTAGCGCTTTATCTCCGCTGCGTCGCTTGCCCACCTGTCCGGACTCCGCGGTCCAATCCGCTCGTTATCATCCCGGTCCAAAACAACCCAAAATCCCCCACCAAAGGTATAAAGGCCGGGCATATCCACCGGCAACCTCAGTTCAATCGATCCATTTGAACTACTACTCGCTCTCGCCCTCGCACTGCCATCCTTGCACTTTACCATGCAGTTCACCTCCGCATTCCTCGCCGCATCGTCGCCGTCGCCGTCACCGCGACGCCAAAAACCGCCGCCAATGCCCTCGAGGCCCGCGGTGGAGGAGACTGCACCTGCGCAGGCGACGGGAATAAATTCTGCGAGAATCTCAATACAGATTTTAGCGACAACGGGTACCTCAGTGTACTAGGGGAACGCCGCGACTGCTGTTCGGTTTTGAGCACCGATAAGTGCCAGGACCTCTTCCGACAGTTCTCAGCGGATGAAGTTTGTTACTTCCAGATTGATGGGGAGGAGAAGTTCAGGGTACGTGCACCCCTTTCAAGTTTAATATTCCGACGACTCAAAATGGTCCCACAGAAAGCTTGCTAGGGTCCCCGGACGTGTTACGCCAAGCTGAGCCGAAGAACCTGTGTCGGATATTGGTCGGATATATACAAGTTTCTGTTGAATCGAGAGTGTGTTTTGATTGTTTTTTTTGGGAATCTGTCCTCTTCTGCGTCGGACGTCGCGTCTATACCACGATTTTGAGACGCGCCTCATTAATCGCGGTCATGCGCGAAGCCGGCAATGTCCGATCGCCCGATGTGACCACTGTGACATCGCCTTTTCTCTCTCCCCACCATCAGTCTGCGTCGAGCGCGGTCTCCTAGTCCCGCACGAATCGAACTGACGAACTCTCATGCAACATATTGAAAACCCACGGACGAGCGCAACCCCTGTTACGCCACGGATCGTCAAAATCTCTTTGAAGTCGGATTCCGACTCCGACTCAACTTGAAAGCGAGGTTTTGGCTCTTGACTCCGATTCTGAGCACTGGACCTCAGTCGATGTCATTTATTCAATCTCTTTCTACGCAGCGGTTCGAGTTCTCGGCAGGTCTCTTGCTCGTTGCCTCCGGGCCCCAAGTTCGAAATCCAGCTGCTCCGCGGCGCGCGCAAGATTGTCTTCGTATCGATACACAGCCGACTACCGCTTCAAGCCTTGGCCTACGGTTCGCCCACGCCCAGTAGATCCCCGCCGCCTCTCCCCTGTCGACCAGCGCCAACCTCCCCTCTCGCCTACGGGAAATACGCAGAGGGAGTCTAAGCAGTCCGAGTCTTGCACGCTATCTTCAGCACCATCCTTACCCCGAAGATACCGAGAGGAAATATGGATGGTTCAAGGTGCGCTATCGGCCCATGTCCCCCGATTTGCTCCTCATTGCCGTCCTTTAGATCCGTATACGAGCGAGAGCGAGGGCAGCACAAGTATGAATATAATGATATCGATGACTTGAGGTAAGTACACCCTTTACTATCACCTTCGGTTCCTCCCCTCAAGGACGACAGTCGTATCATGAGGCCCTTCTTAACGCCACCTCCATTACTCGTCCAACACAGGAACAGTCACTGGCATTGGCTGCGTGTTCACGCTGCCCGTGCTAGTCGATTTCTCTCTCTATGGCCAGTCTCGATCGCGGGCCGGGTGGGAGGATCGAAGGTCATTAACCTTCCTGTAATCTGCTTCGGCCGCTTCGGACTCCACACTACTCTCTGCGCTGCCTCGCACCAAGTAGAGCTGATACTTCCATACTTTGGGCTATTTATCCACCGGCGAGGTGGATCCTGATGCAATAATTATTTGCCCTTGGACTAGGACTAGTCCCGTCTCGATGTACATTTTCACCTAATCTGGGGCCTGCATCTAATAACCCCCCGGCCGGAGCTTGTGGCACGTTCAAGTCCGACCGTTCGCTTCAATTTTGTCACTTCCCTGAGGTGTCTATCGAGACAAGAGTCGTCTTGGAACATTCAAAGAAAAACAAATCGATCATCATTCCGTTCGCTGGGGTCTGTATGCTCCTCGGGGCCTCCGTAAAGAAATTAGCGAGAACAGTTGCGAGTGCGCCTTGTGGAAAGCATGACGCTGGGGGAGATTCAGAGTAACCCTTATACGAGAACTCCAAGGAGGGGTTGTGATTTCTACGGAGCGGCGGTTGGCCTCAGAAGGATCCGTACGGCGGGAGATCGCGGGGTGCACACAGAAGACGGCTAGCGAGCAAGACGATGTTCGAAGTCATCCGGCCCAATCGCAAAGTGCTACAAAGTAAGCAGCCTACGAGGAGCGAATCAGCGGAGACTTTTGTAACAGCAGCGGTGCTGCAAGCTGCGGGGAACTTGGGTAAACCCATGAAAATAAAGAGAAAAATCACGAACAACGTTAAGAATACCAGCAGGACGCGGCCACTTGCAGAATTCGAACCTGAAGGATCTGATGGAATGGCGAGCACGGTGCGCCGATGGTGCAGTCAGGAGGTGAATATCCCTCGCGCCTCGCGGCCGAGTACGATCACGAGTACGAAGGCGTGCAGGCTCTCTTGGAAGATGCTAAGGAGCGAGTGAAAGCGCGATCGATCATCAAGGTTCAAAATTCAACCAACGTCGTTACGTTCAGCAGTCGTTGCTGCTCGCATCCAAATTTGAAATGACGCAAGGACCAAGGTACCTCCCTATGTGGCAAGTCAGAAGCCGGAAGCCCGTCGATTTCGCGTCCGCAGATAAGTCTCCTCCCAGGATTGGCCGGCCTGAATTCAACCATAGCAGCTCGCATCCAAGGCATTCTGAGTCGACCGGGAGCGTGGCACTGGTAGTTAGACAGCCAATGAGACTCGGACATGGTGGATTTGAGAGCAGGGCGCCCAGAAACTGGAAGCCCGTCGACTCGCGTCTCCTAGGTTTGGCCGGTCGCTTGAAGGTGAGCTTCTGGGTCCCGGTGGTGAGCTAAGATTCAGTTGAGGTGGAGCCACGGACCGCGGGAGAGAACTGTCCGATCCCTCGCGAACCACGGCCAAGCCAGGAACCCTAGCGTCATCGCGAGTCGATCCGCGTCGGAGAATTACATCGATTAGTACACTTGCGAGTAAGTGGCAATGCGCGACGTCGGACGCTGAAACCTTTAGTCGTAGAGCGGCCGAGGCCTCAGCGCAGGGGCTCCATGGGACCGAGTTGGTGCGCGGTCCCAGCGAGGGAAAGCAAAGGAAAGAGAAAGGCATCGAGAAGCGAAGCAGCAGGTTCGAGTGTGAGATCCGAGGACAAGTCCCGTACTCGCCGGCGCACAGACCTAAAAATTGCGCTGTGCGCGTGCCGTGTTTCTGGGAACAATGTCTGCTCTCCCTGACCAAAGGTGACAAGATGAAGACACACGGGCGGACAGATGTGGATTTAACGAGGATTTGGATCAGCTTCGGAGTGGTAAATCGAGACCTCCGTCAGATGCAGAGACTGATATCGACGATGAGAATGCTAGGTTTTGAGCCTGTTGCTTCGGCGACGAATTTTGGACAAGCACAGAGTCCGCTGGAATGTTAGGACAGTAGTCACGAAACTCTCTGCAGGTCCCGGGACCGATTCCAGGTGACGACAGCGGATTGACGCGGGCCCTGAGTAGATAGTGAAGGCATTAATGCAGCGGGGTTATTAGTGGACGGAGACCGAGATGAGACGACGACGCGACGGAGGTCGCGACGTGGCGATGATGTCGGTTTCGAGTTTTGCCTAATTGTGGTGGGGTATCTTCGCAAACGGGGGCGCTCCAGAACCGAGGGAGGGATGTTGAGATGCTGTACGGAATCGGAGGCCTGGACCCAGCGAGTCGACGGCGAGAGCAGTACAAGGTCAGGAGACGTCGGGGATCGGATCCATCCGGGTGACGACAACCCATTATTCCCGAAATGGAACCTCCACAGCGACGGACAACAAGGCTGTGTCGAGTATAAGGTCGCGATGTAGCGCATGAATTGACCTCCAAACCTCCCTCTCAGACCTCTCGACGAGCGTCCTCCTTCCCCAAACACCTTCTAATCCAGTCCAGACAATGGCCGCCACGATGACCACGATGCCGCCGACGACCCACGCCCTGCCGCAAGCGCAGCGCGCCCATCTCATCCGCTCTGCCCGCAAGCTCGGGGACCTGCTGGGCGAGACGCCCTTGCTGGTCGAGTCCTCCACCACTGCCGCCCAGCGCTCCCACTCGCGCTCGGCTTCCTCGATGAGCACCACCTCGAGACGCTCCGCCCGCATCTACATGGCGTCCCCGCGCACCTCCTCCCTTGGGCTGGCCACACACGCCGCCGCAGCTCCCGCGCCGCAGGCCCCCACAGCGCCCTCCCGCCCCATGCTCTTCCTCAACCTCCCCCCAGCTGCCGCCACACCCACACACGCACCCGCGCCCACAGCCGCCCCCCTCCCCTCCCCGCTCTCCCCCACCTTCGGGCTCACGCTCAACTCCCCCACCACGCCCACGCCCACGCCCACGCCCGCGCCACACGACCCGAGCCGGCGCCGCAAGATGGCGAAGCTCATGCGCACGCTGGGCGAGAACGTCCCACCCGAGCTCGTCTTCCCCACCGCCGCGGCTCGCCGGCGCGCGAGCATGCCCGCGGTGTCCATGCGCGACGGCCGCCTCCCGCACGCGCGCGCACACTCGCCTGCCGCGAGCATCCCCGTCCAGGACGAGCCGGACGCGCCGTTTTCGTACCCCTCGACGGTGCCGGTGCAGTACGAGTACCACCTCGAGGACGAGGAGGAGTGGCAGGAGCCCGCGCGGCGCTCGACGGACACGGCTGCGCCGGGCGCGTACCTCCTCCCGCGCGCGGCGCAGGGTGACGGCTGCATGCGCCGCAAGGAGCGCGAGTGGAGCGGGGAGTGGACTGGGGGCGCGTCGAATATGGACGACGTGATGCGCAGCCTGCGCGGGCTCAAGATGAAGTGAGCTGCGGCACCTTCGTCCCTCATCTGTGCCTCTCCCATGCCGTCCCCCCTCGTCTCCCTCCGCTCCGCTCCCAACGAGATGTGGCCCACACTACCCGGCCAATCCATCTCAGCGACGCGATGAAAGAATGACTCACCAAACTCGTCCGCTGTATCAATGCTGTTACTTTTGTACCGGGCACTATACGCTGCGCGTAGCACTCTTTAGTACCCACACAGTTTTCGCATAATTTAGCTGTACTCACTGTAGTAATTTCTCGTTTCATGGACGCGGGATGTATCGATTGTATCTTTGACTTCCAAGGTGGCCTAATTCAGGTTCATCCGTATTGTGGGGAGGAACGTGGAGCAGCATGGACGCGAGCGAGCAGACGATGGGCGCAAATTGGTGCGCAGAGAACATTTGCGGTGGCAAGGCTGAGACGACGCGAAAACGACGCGAAAATGCGGGGAAAACGCAAGAGAACGCCAGGGAAAAGGTCGTTTGGTGGGACGAAGTTCATGGCCGTGCGGACTCGAGAAGGCCAGCAGACGGGGGGAAAAGTGGGAATACGAGAGTGGCAAGGGAAGGAAAACCGCGTGGCTGCGGATCAAGCTGGATCAAACCATCACCTTCACATTCCCACGGTTCTGGCCGAGTACCCCTGAGTGGTTGATTTTGCACGAGGATATTAGGGGGTTTCATATATAACTTTTTCACCCCAACTTGAGCCCCAATTTCTGCCCCAATTCCGCCTCAACTTGCCTCAAGTTGCGGCAGAAATTGGGTGAAATCGGGCGCTCAATCGTGAAACACCTGAAGGTCGAGGTCTGCCCCCACTCCGGAGTTGGGGCAGAGTTGGTTCTCCCGATTAACACAAGCAACTTGATGGAGGCCCTAGCCGAAGTTGGGGCACCAAGTTGGGGTCGAAATCGGGGTCGAAATCAGGGTATTGAAATCGTGGTCTTATGCACGATTCCAGTCCCAACCCCGATTTCGTGCCCCAACTCCTGCCCCAACTTGCAACAAGTTGAAGCCCGAGTTGAGGCACAAGTTGAGGCCCGAATTCTTATAATGAAACCCCCTATTGTCTGCCCTTAGCGTCGGTGCTCGAATCACTCATTCATTCAAGGTACATTGGTCTGGGGTGAGCCCGCCGCAATTGAATTCCAATTGAAGGTGAACTTCTAAGCCCCCGTCGTCTTCATTTATGTGAAAATCCAACTCCACGAGGGACTCGCTAGCACCTCGTACTCGGTCACCTTCGTTTGGGTCCCAAATAAATAAATTCTATCCCAGACGTCCGAAGCCCTCCTCGAGCAGGCGCAGTGCGATCAAGGAGGGCAACCCTGCGGGCGTGGCAGTTGCTGCCCAGGCATGGTGTGCAACTGGGTCCCCGACACGGTTGGTTGGTCTCACACTCATAGGGAAGCCGCCGCGCTCAGTTTCGTTTTCAGTCTTATCCTGTTTGTGTGAATAACCCCCCGCAATTCGTGCTCCAATCTGAAGCCTCTTGATACACGCATGCGATGCGCGCTGAATTACTAGCGATCCGTCGGGAGGCCAGTTGATAATTAGGAAACTTGTTTCACTGTCGTTGAATAAAAAACCGATCCGCCGTGTTGATTAACCAACATTCGATTCACTCCGGATAAGGAACGCACTTACTACTCCAGGGCGTGGCACTAGCATCGTCATCACGGCCGGCTTGATACACATGCAAGAATACTCGATCTTGGACGGAGTAGGGAGTGCCCTTTGCCTATTTAGTATCATCGCCTGCATTTCGGAATATGTAGTGCAATTGGGTGGGGAACGCATAGAACTTTATTTGTCGTTACGACGTCCAACAGGGTTTCAGCCTCCCACCTGGCCTTCTGCAAGGGATGAGCTGGAGTTGCGAAGTCATTAGATCACCATTTACGCACTTCCACCCCGGAGGCCGTGGGCGGATGCTATGTGGGGTGGATCACCCGAACGGGTTCTCAATTGTTGTGCAGCGGACTTACAATCTCCAGAACGCCTGAACGCGCCGACTAAGCAAGGGTCGATGGGTGTCGGAGGTGCAGATGAATATTGACCCACTGCCACCATCTCTGAACCCTCGGGCTGAAGCTCCTCGAGAGCGATTGATCAGGAGTCAGGTATGCCGCATTTCCGCTGAGTTCACTCACAATCGCCCAAACGACGACCCATGCCTTCTCCAAACCTGTAGCCGTGTGGTTCGTACTCGCCCAGATTCCTGGGTCGGAACGCGGGATTCTCGGCCGTCGCTGAGGTGAGTCAATTCGTGCCGCCGACTGATAGAGTACGTTGAAACTCGCCGTCATCCGACCGGCCGTGCGCGTTAACTGGGCGAGCATGAGTGAGCGGGCCACGACGGTAGAAATGTACGAACATTGAAGTCTGTGCCGGGGTGCCGTCGCTGGTTGCGGGCTAGTCAAAGTGTTGAGTTGGGTTTGCGGGAGTCGGCGCACCGTCGTCTGGACGCCTATGAATTGCAGCCCTGTGTGCGGGACGTTCTGCCGTTGCTGGTTGGAGTATGAGTTTCCCCGTGGTACATTGTTGAAAGTTGTAACCCACAATCGCCGAGACGGCCAAAGTTCACATGTCCAGGTCTAGGCCCCTGGCCCGACGCTTATTGCAAAATACATATTCAGTTCCTGTCAATACCAAAGCAAAAATTCGAGCTCACGATGCCTCCCTTCGGCTTCCGCAATCCCGGCCGTTACTCCATGCTGCGGTAGACGGGGCGGGTCTTTGCCAGGTAAGCAACGATTAACCAACGCCGACAACCTTACACGTACAGTGGTCAGAGCGCCGGTGGGGTCCATCTGCCCAGCGGGCTTGAGACGTGACATGGCCGTCGCCCCAATTTTCACGAGGCTCTAACCCTCGAAATGGAGCATATCGATCTTGCTTGTCTTTTGCTGCGGGGCGGTGATGAAATACGTATGCGGACTGCGATGACGAACAACTTACGCTTACGACCGTCTCCAGTACGTGGCGCGTTGCTCGCGACCGACGCTGGATATAAAGCTCCGGCTAGGTGCTTGGCGCCTCGGTTTACACCATTACAATCACCGTCGTCCGAGTCCGAGTCAGAAACTCCTTCGCGGTTCATCCTGTGGGAAGTACTGAAAGACCTGAGAGCCTCGTTAAGGGCGCGAGTGCCCTTTATCTGGGGAAGGGAAACGTCTATCTTTGCAGGTGACTGAGAACCTCCTGGAAAATCAGAAGTTCGATGAGATATATTTGCGATGCACTGGCTGAGGTGGGCAACCGCGCTATCAACGCGGTGATTAATTGAACGGAAGTTGTACTCAACTTCAGGAAGGGCACCATACTGGTGAGAGTACTACTCCTCGATGACGCAGCCTGTCGGAAGAGGAAAGGACAAAGCAAAAATCGACGCGCAGAACTAATACTGTACTTTTTCGTTCAAATCGACGGTCACGCGTCACGCACCCCTGTGTCGTTCACGAATTTTGGTCGAGGTCACGCGTCACGGACCCCAATGTCGAATAGGTCTGCAGGTTCGTCACCCAGCAAAAAAATTGTGTTGCACGGGGAATGTAAATTTTCTGCCCTCCGTTTATGCTCGTGGCTACGAATTCACTCATTTTGAACCAAATTCGTCTCTTTAACTCAAATTTCCCCCATGTGGTTGAGTTTCCTGGTTGAAAACTGCATTTCAGAGAAAGTAACCAAAGAATTGTGCTTTGTGTCTAACAAAACAGCTTAATATTGTCTGGATGCCCAGGAGCCAACATTGAACCTGGTTGCATGATTTTTCGGGTTACATCGAATTTTTCCGGCTGTCACCCACCTCCGCCAGCGCTGTCGAAGCGTCGAATTGGTAAAAACAGTCACGCGTCACACCCTGGTTCGATTTGAATGAAAAAGTACAGTAGATTCGAGGTCCACAGATTTGACATTAGGCGTGGAAAGCAGGTGTCAGGGGGGAAGTGGACCAGCGGTCCCGCGAGGACGAGAGCAGCGGCTGCAGCGCAAGGATCCGATGAGCGACATGAGCGACATGAGCGCAAGAGGCAGGATAATCATCAAAGGATCATGATGGCACGGAGTTGTTTGTCTTTGTTTTTTTCCGAGTCCACCCCACGACAACCTCCTGCCACTCCATGCCTCGCCCCTCCCATCGCTACCTCGGGTGGCATAAATCAACACCATTTGATCGCTGATCCTTGGTCTTACCCTCCGCCTATCCGTACCTTGGGGCATGGGAGGTTTCTTCTTCGTCGACGACTCTTTGACGACTCCGACTCGTCGTCTGCTTCCATTCGTCTGCAGGTGGTGCGTATGTACGGCACATTTTTCAGGCGTTCAAGGTGACTTGTATTACCTTGAAGGGCCCGCTTCATGGTCGCAGTACATTCTGGCGCATCGTGATGTGCGGTAGTTGCCTCAAGAAAAAGGGCGGATAAAGTCCACCGAAGAAGTGAATCTGCGTCTTTTCGGAATCGACGGGTATGAAGCTCGGTGGCGCCTCTGTGGGGTCCATAGAAAGCCGTTGGAAAGCGGGGGCTGGATTCAGAGGTAGTCGTGACGACATTTTCAATGGCGAACGTGCGTTTGTCGATGGTGAGAGAGCTTTTTTTCCGTAATTCGTGTGCCGCACTCTTCCTCGCTTTTATAGACTAATGTAGCTCTTCACCCTCGCGGGTGCGCAAGGGCCACACCCCAGCATGAATTGGAAAACTTAAGACTCAGGAGCCCGACGCAATCTCTCTTCTCCTCACCAGTTTCTCGGGGTCACATGCCTGTTATCGCGACATAGCGTAAGTGTTCCACCTGCCTATAAACCGACCCTCCATACTCCACTCGACCTGATTCTACTTCTCCAGTGACCGCGACTCTCGTCCCCCTTCACCATGACCACCCCGGTTCAACGCCGTTCCAAACTGGAGGATTTCGAGCGTGAGGGAGATGGTAGACCACCATACTTCCTCAATTATGCAGAGGTCAAGCTGCTTGGGATTGCTGGCGTGAGTTTCTCCGTGCCCTGACCACGCCGTCCTTCTCACGTTCTGTAAAGGTCGGGTTCTTCCTCGACGGTGAGCTTACTTCAGTCGTCACACATTGCATCGACTGAATTCCACCACAGCCTACGATCTGTTTGTAATCAATGTGCGTCCACCTCACTTCCCATTCAACACATTTTGATTTCACAAGCCTGTTGCGACCATGCTCCAATATCGACTTTACGACGGAAACTCGCTGCCGGCTGGCCTTCAAGGTCTCCTGAAAGCAGGCGCCAATATTGGCAGTGTGATCGGGCAATTCGGCTTTGGTGCGTCAAACCCACGGACTCGTCTTGTTCAAGCAATCGCTTGACGGCTATTCCAGGATATCTCGCGGATGCACTGGGTCGAAAGGCCGTCTGTGAGCGCAGCCTCTAGTCTTCCTGCCGCTTGCCGACACACGTGCAGACGGAAAAGAACTCATGCTAATCATATTTGCGACCATCATGTCTATAACCACCCCGACAGGCAGGTGACGGCAATTCCTTCGTCCCCGCTTTCACTTACCCTTTTTGGGGAGGCTCGTTGAGCCTCGACCAGTCACTTATATACCTCTCGGTCTTCCGCATCATACTTGGCATCGGTGTCGGCGGAGGTAAGTCTTCCATTTGACGAAGTATCTGCTCTAAAGGACGCGATGAAGATTATCCGATGAGTGCTTCGGTCACCAGTGACCGCGCTGTCCTCCGGAAGAGAGGCACCATGCTTGCGTATATTTTCTCCAACCAGGTTTATCTTACTTTCGCTTCGCACAGAGACCCTACTGATTAGCGACGGTAGGGCTGGGGCTCATTAGTCGGGTCTCTAGTCACCATCATCGTTCTCGCAGCTTATAAGCGTGTCATGAACGACGAGGGACGGACGAGCAAGGTGGATGGTGGTACGTGATCATCTCCTTCCCCCCTCTTATCAACCCACGCGTCGCCCTCCCAGTCTGGCGCATCGTGGTCGGCCTGTCCCTCATCCCGGCGTTCGGGACCTTATACCAGCGTCTCACCCTCCCGGAATCGATACGCTATCAGCAGTCGAAAAACCCGCCGGCCAATGTGGAGTTGCACCATACCAATGATTCTGCTGAACACGCTAAGACCGCGACGCAGACGGAGTCCGATGGGCAGGTACCGACCGAGGAAGTAGTGCAGCGGAAGGCTCATTTCAGAGGTACACGCAGAACGACCGCTCTCCGTACTTCGACTCAACATGACCCCATGCCAGAATTTATCGCATACTTTAGCGAATGGCGGCACGCTAAAATGCTCATCGGCACCTGTGTGTGCTGGTTCCTCCTCGACATCGCGTGAGTGCATTTCACTATCCTCGAAACCGACCAGAACTCACACATGTATACTACTGCCCAGTTTCTACGGAATTAATTTGAACCAGAACGTCGTCCTGCAACAGATCGGATTCGACGGCAAGACAGGCACACCTTGGGAGAAACTTTTCAAGCTCGGCGTTGGAAATATTATCATCACGGTGCTCGGCTTCGTTCCTGGTGCGTTCGTCGTTCCATCTGTCCCCAGGTTTGGTGCTCAACGGTCCATTAATACAGGTTATTACGTGTCAGTCCTTCTTATCGAAACACTCGGTCGCAGGTGGATCCAGATCCAAGGCTTTCTCATGGCCGCGTTATTCTGTGAGCGAAATTTACCGGCGTCGTTTCCCCTCGCCCTCACATCTGGACAGTGGCCATTTTGGCGGGGAAGTTTCACACATTGAGCAAGCCCGCCTTCATTGTGTGCTTTGCTTTCCTTCAGGTACGCGTTTCCTTCCTTCGTTCCTGTTCACGGTTCGGTCTGACCGTTCACGCAGTTCTTTTTCAACTTTGGAGCCAACACGTGAGTTTATTATTCTCGCATTAGCATTGCTTGCCAAGTACGGAACTCCTCAGAACAACATACGTAAGGAGCATTTGCAACGCTTTCTGACATTATCGACCGACCCCTGCTGATAATAATGACAGTGTTATCCCGCGGAAGTATTTCCAACTCGATTCCGCGGGTTCGCCCACGGAATCTCCGCGGCGGCTGGCAAGGCTGGCGCGATCATCAGCGCCCTCGCTTTCAACTCGCTGAGCGAATCGATCGGAACGGATAAAGTTCTATGGAGTGCGTTCATTTACCCACATCACTGCTCGCGACACAGGTTGATTGGTTTCAGTCTTCGTGGGCTGTTGTATAGCTGGAGCCGCGTTCACCCTCCTCCTGCCCGAGGTACGCGCGCGGGATCCTGATGAAATTTTGTTGCAGGAGATGGCGGAGAGGTCCGTGAGATAGCCGCTTGTAAGAAGAGTTGTCTGAAGTCGAGGCGGTTTGTCCCTTTTGTTCTGTAATCCAAGCTCAATCCGAATTACGTTGCCGTCTTTTCTCAACCCCGCATGCCTGTCCCAGGTCCTGTTCGGCTGATTCCTGTTCGGCTGATTCGGCCCTGCGAGCAATGTGATACTGGCGAGATGAATTCCCGAATGGCTGCTGAAAACTGGGTCATCGTTTGCGATTAAAATTGGACACTCCGCGAGGCAACCGTGGGTGCCGAGTCTTTCGCCGATTCTTGCCTTTATCACCACTCTCATCATCATTAAGGCGCAAATCCGAACCCTGAATAGCCCTTTGAACCGGGGAAGGGAAGCCTATTGCGGGACTGCTCAAGCGCCTGATGTGTTGGCAAAGGGCAGCACACTAAGCGCAGCAGGATCAAATCGAAAGTTAATCCGGCTCCCTGTGGGTCCGGTAACCGATCTCTCCATTAACTGGGAATACTGTCTACCGGCAAGTTTGCTTCCTAGTAGACAGATTGGTCACCAGTCTAACCGGAACTTGTGGAAGTAATATGGCCAAAAAATCCCAGGATTGATATCTTACCAGGCATCTAGCTGTGCCCTGCCTCCGCGTCCAATCCTAGCGGGTCCCTTGCCCGCCTTTCTTCTGCCGTTTGCCCTACACACATGAAGGAAAACCACGTCTAATGGTTCAACTTGTTATCGCCTCCATTGCATTCCTGCTCCTCAGCTCACCTCACCGCCCTGAATAGACCGCACTAGTAAAGTGCTCCCTCGAACGTTCTATATCCATCCGCCCCGGGCACTCTGGTTTCAAAGATCCCGTTGGCACCGCAGCCGCGGATCAGTCGATGGCACCAGGTAGCGACAGGCTGGCGAATACGACAGGCCGCCCACGAGTTTGGTTAAATTAACCTCCACCCACGTTATATCCATTTACCGGCGAGATGAATCATAGTAGTAAGAATTCAATGCACATTTATCAATCTGCGCGGGAGGTGCAGCTGAGGCTCGCTCAGCAGTCTGCTGTGTGCCAGAGCACAGCGGAGACTTTGGAAACAAATGAGCGCACGAGTTCTGCCCGCGAAGTGCGATATTAGGATTCACTTAGTGCTCTTTTCCAAAAGAAACGAACAAATCGTTGTAAGCTTTGATGGGGTGATCATAATTCCCACGGTTCGAAACCGAATAGCGAGTGAAACACGACTCGAGACAGGATGGACTGTGACTTTCCTCATTCCATAGCTGCACTAGGAACCGTAGCGGCTGTATCCGTTCACTTCTGCAAGCACCATACCCAACGTTTGGGTGATTACGTCCGAACGTTCTATTCAACTGCGGCGTCTAATCAAAGGATGCGATTGTCACCAGTTCCACTCCCAGGCATGCGACAAAGTTGTCGGGCTCGCAAAAGTCACTTTGTTGCCCGTGTGCAACATACATCTTGCATGACATGACATCGGGGTCCACACGCCTGGCTCAACTTTGCGCCTGGTATCATGTCATTCCGCTTCGATGCCGTTGGGATTTGACTCCGCGTTCAACGGTGCTCCGGCTCGATATTTCAGGAGTTTCCTTTCGAATGACCTCCATGAATAGAGACAGAGTGGCGTGCGACTTGTTGCACAAGGTGGTGTGCGACGTGCGCAATTAGAGCGGTTGCCCAGGAGGCATTAGCACCAAAATTGACGGCAAAGGCTGTCTGTGAATGGCTCTGTGGAGCCACTCACCTGCCACTCCCAATGAACCACTGAATCGGTGAATGGCCCCAATGGCTCGTGTCCACCCTCTCTATTAGTGGGAGTAGCTGAGCCCTGGAGGAAAAGACAGGTGTCCTGCTTCAGTGTGTGTTTCCCACCCTTTCCAATACGCCGCAGTGCGGACTCACGCTTTTTCTTCTGATAGGGCTACCAATCCCTTGACCAAACCCCGAAAAAGGCTCTTGAAATTGAACAACACGTGTACTGAGTGCAAGAAAGGTAATTCCCTCGTCGGCCATTGCGTCCCGATTATGAACCTGCTATCCGCTATCGGCATTCACAGTTATAAATGCAATCATGCTATTCGGAACTCTTGACCCCAGGTACGTGTTTCTGGGACGGGTGCACGAGGAGCGAGATCCGCTACACGGGAGGTTGAGCGAATAGATGATAACTGTCAAAACTAAGATTCACGTAAATACACGGACCAGATATAAAGGGCGAGCAAATTCGTGACGCCCCCATGATGTCTGTCTTCACGACCACGCCAATTGCGATATGCGTAGCAGTTGTACTCGCGCTCTACGGGTTTCACCAACGCGGCAGGCGAAACAGATTACCCCTACCTCCGGGGCCACCAAAGCTTCCGTTTGTTGGGAATATGTTCAATATCCCAACGGTCCGCCCTTGGGAAGCCTACTCGGCTTGGAGCAAGGAATATAGTAGGTGATTCTTTTCTTTCCTGAGTGCAAACCTGAGCACATCATCAGACTCCGATATTCTTCACCTGGACGTGGCTGGAACATCCATTGTCGTCTTGTCTTCCGTCGAGGCGACCAACGCCCTTCTCGAGAAACGTTCGGCTCTATATTCGGATAGGTATGCTAACTCTTACTTTCTGTGTTGATGATAATCCCTTCTTCTAGACCCCGCCTCCCTATGGTGGTGGAACTAATGGGATGGGGGTTTGCCGTCGGTACGTGGCTCCCTGCTTCCAGTTCTCACATTCAACTTGAATTTGCATCACAGGATTGATGAGATACGGTAAGTGACATTCAGTTCACTTGTGTCAGGGACTTAGGTGCAAATCCACCCAGGGGATGAATGGTACGTTCCAGAGATTGGTTCGAGAACCTACTTACAGAAGCTGAGCATTCCAGGCGCACTCATCGTCGACTTTTCGGGCAGGCGTTCACGCCAAAGGCGTGCATTAATTACCGTCCTAAGCAACTGAGTGCAGCTCATGAACTGCTTCGCCGGTGTCTGCGACAGCCCGAGGACTTCAGGGATCATCTCCACCAGTGCGTGCAGTGCATCCTCCATCTCATTGGCTCCTTTTGTAACTGATTTTAGCTGGGCTGCTGACATTATCATGCGGGTCGCATATGGGATCGATGTGTTGCCCGTCGACGATCCGTGGGTTTCCCTAGCACGCGCCGCCGTCCGACCTTTGGGGTCAGCGGGTGTGGCAGGAAAATATTTCGTTGTGAGTGCAAGGCACATGATCATCAGTCTCCGGCATACCATGCGTTCATTTAGGATTCGTTTCCTATTTTGAAATATGTCCCATCATGGTTCCCAGGCGCCGGATTCAAACGCGATGCGAAGAAGTGGAAGAAGCTGTCGACCCAGTTTGCAGATGTACCGTTCGCCGAAACTAAACGACAGATGGTTAGTTCAGTTTTGCTGCAAAGTCCTATATAACCCAGTGTGTAGGAACTGGGGATCGCGCCGCCATCATTCGCCGCAGATGGTCTCAACGCACTCAACGACAATTATTATACAGAAAATACTGTGCGGGCAATGACTGGGACAATTTACATCGGCGGCGCAGATACCGCCGTCTCTGGTCTTGAGAGCTTCATTCTTGGTATGCTCGCGAACCCGGAGGCGCAGCGCAAGGCACAGGCAGAGGTCGACGCAGTCACTAAGGGAACCCGCCTCCCCGATTTCGAAGATGAGGCCTCGATGCCCTACGTCACCTCAGTCATGAAGGAGGCCCTGAGATGGAAGATCACCATGCCACTCGGTGGGTGCTTCCATGTCCAGGAGAACGTCCACCTACTTATCGATATTGACGGCAGCCATCGCGCATTATCTGAATGTGCCTGATGTGTTCCGAGGATATAGTATTCCTGCTAACTCGGTGGTACTCGGGAATTCATGGTCAGTGACTGGACTCCGTCATTCCGCGATCCGTCTAACCCACGTTAAAAGGGCCATCCTACACAACGAGGTTTGCTCATTCTAATTTCCTAAGTTTTAGTCGTGGCTCAGTAACGGGTGCCAGGACGTGTATCCGGATCCGGAGGCATTCAAACCGGAGCGCTTCCTGCTCGATGGCCACCTCAACCCAGCAGTCCCAGACCCCGACGCGGCCTTCGGCTTTGGACGCCGGTGTGTTCTCCACTTGTCTTCTTTCACGGTTTTTCTGAGATTGAATTCAATGAAGACTCTGTCCCGGGAGACACATGGCAACTGCCTCGCTCTGGAGCTGCATCGCGTCCATCCTAGCCACGTTTGATATCACGAAGGCTCTGGACGAGCAGGGCCACGAAATCGAACCATCATACGAGTTTGAGTCGGGTTTCATCAAGTGAGTGTCCAGGTTGTACGGGTGTGCACGGGCTGATTATTCGTCGCCAGCTCAGCCGCACCATTCAAGTGCGTCATTCGGCCGAGGTCCAGAGCTGCGGAAGCCCTGGTGCGGGGAACAGAGAATTCAGTTTAAGGATGAGAGGCCTTCGAAGAAGATATGTTCTTGGACATCCGAGTCTCCTCCTCAACTACACAAACCAATTTCGGATGAATATACTTTCTAACTGGCTGAGAGTTCATTCAATTCCATTTCTTAGTTGTTTCTTAGTCGAGATTGCCGCGTCTTCTTAAACCAGCACGCCGCTAAGTGGAACAGCGGGGTAGTTCGGTATCCAATACACACGTCCAACGGTGTATATCAGGCCGCATGGGCTATGACGGGAGTTGAACGCGGGAAATCGCCCGACTCAGATTTTGATCAAGTGATCCGAGATTCCCACGGTTGGGTTTTGAATACTCAGTCAAATCGAGTCCTAGAGACAAAATGTGACCATAGAATGACCCATGACTGACTTATGACATTGTTCCGGTTAATCAATGCACAGATGGTGGCCAATGGGCACGAAAATGTAAAGTTTGATCGAATGATCCATAATTCCCACGGTTCATTTTTCCTGAAATCGGTCAAGTTGAACTTCAAACAGGAGATGTCCCGAATCGATGACTCTGTAATCTAAGGCTCACCTGGCCAAGGTTTACCTCCTAACGCTCGCCTCAGCAAGGCAATAGATGATTTAGGACTGCAATAACATCCATTGATTTTCAACATCGGTTCTGCCTCTGGATTCAAAGTATACCTCGCTTCGCGCCAAAGTCTTCCTACTTCACCCGGTCAAAGCATCCCCCGCCCATGCAAATCCTGTCCTTCAGCCGCAAACTGCACGAAGAATAGGTTCGAATCAGACAAAACCACGAGCGTGCCGGGCTGCGCGAAGATCATATTCGCGGACGAGTCGCCGAGGTATATCTTTCCCAGGAGGTCGCCGCTTGGGCTCCATATCTATATATATATATATAGTGCAGGCGGAAGCGGAAGCTCGTCAGAAAAGGGCGACTGCACTGCGGCGCTGCGAAGGAACGTACGTTCACGCCATCCCCACACCCGGCGTATACGTTCCCCTTGGAGTCCAGTTGTATCCCGTCCGGGAACCCTTTGTCGATGTATGCGAATACGCGGCGGTTGGTGAATGCCTGCGAGTCTGGGTCGACGTCGAATTTGTATCTAGATGAGAAGAGATGAAAATCAACAGTGGAAGTCGTCCCCGGAGAAGGTGCATAATGCGCTCACATCGTCGCAGGGAGGGTCGAATTGGTGCCGAGGAACCCGGCAGACTCAGCTGAGTCGCCGCTGTAATTCCCCAAGTAAGAACGGAAGGCATAGTAGATGCAGGACGACTTACACAAATGCATGTTTCCCATCGTCACTGAAGGCTATCCCATTGGACAGCGACATGCCGTCTGCTACCACCCGGACGCTGCCCGTATCTGGATCGAACCGGTACACCATATCTGGGAGGCCAGGGAGGGGTCTGAAGTGGCTCGTCCATCCGGTCCTACGGGTTCAGTCAGTGAGAAGTACAGCAAGTGTGGCGAGGACGCGCGTCTTATCGGTGAAGAAGATTTTCTTGCTCGTGGGATGTATCTTCACGTCATTCAGCGAGTTGAACTGGCGGCCGAAAAAGTTGTCCAATAGGACGGTCGAGTTGTAGGGCGGTCGAGGGTTCACGAGCACCACATTTGGGGGTAGACTGCCGCGTCCGTCGTTCACTAGTAGGATTTGACCCTTGTAGTTCGTCGCACCGTTCGTAATTTGTATCGATTCATCCAATGGGACCTATGCGTCTATATGAAGGAAGAACGCAAGCGTTACGGTACTTTACGCACCGGTGTAATGGTGACATTCCCGCCCGCCAACGCTTCCTTGAGAAGGATCTTGGAGACGACATTATTATGGTCAATATCACTGTGTATCAGCCTCGCGCCGCCTTCATCGCTGCAAAAAAACACCTCTCCCGTCTCCGGGATCCATATCGGTGCCTCGTGTGCGAAGGCGAAGGAGTCGTTGCTCCCAATGAGGCGCACGGACGGATTGGGGCCGAGGATATCGAGGAATGCGGGGTCGAAGATTTGGAAGAAGGGCGGGGTGCCATTGGTCGGGTTGTAGAAAATTGATTCGTTTCTGAAGGGTCCACCAGCACCGACGACGTTCAGGGCCAGGCGATCAAGGAACTGGTAATGATGGAAGTTAGGGTGCCTGGTTCTGATTACAACAACGGCTGACGGACAACAGACTGATTCGGGGGGGTCTGACGCGTATTCAGCGAGGCCGCAGCATATGTGACCAGCGTAGAACATGCAAACAAAGCGGTAAACATTGCGGGGAAGAAGATAGAGCAGGTGCGTTTCTGGCTATATAGACGACGCTGCGGAAGGAGTACCGGGCATTCCGTCGATGCTCCGCAAAGAAGCGCGGTAATGAAAAACTCCTGGTACTGGACAGGCCAATTATTCTCTGCCAAGGCAGTCAGCGTGGGCGGTGGGAGGACTGTGGAGTACCGTGGGTAGTTGAAAGCGGAGAATCCGCCGGAGATTATGCAACTGTTAGATATCATGATGGAACCCAAGTCCACAATACACACCTGTCCGCAGACATGGATAAGCCGAACTCTCATCTACATAATCCATAGAGATATCATGATGGAACCCGACGAGGTCCGCACCTGTCCGCAGATATGGACAAGCCGAACCTGTATTCCCACGGTTGGTTTTCAAACCAAACACTTGAACCTCTCCTAACTGAGACCGGTTGTGTAATATTCACTCCCATACCTCCCCTCACTTCAGAAGCATTGGGCGCAAGGACTACATTAAATCTGCGTCCAACATTGGACCTCGGCGCCACAGTCCGACAACCCCATCTAAGATTGGAAGTTGACCATCAATCAGCCCTGAGCCCGAGGCCGAGGCCGTGAATTCTTTCCGATGCCAGCAAGATGCCACGACAAACGGTTTCTCGTCTTCCCCGCTCCTCGTCGCTGACCCACCTCGATGGCTCCCGCACTCCCTCTTGCGACTCCACCTCTCGACGGGTCTATCCTCCTCCACGAAATCCCTGATTTCCACCTTGCTCACAATCCAAAGCACGTATGTTATACCTGGAAGAACGCTCATTCGGAGGAGACGCACGAATTGACGCACCTGGAATTCTGTCGGGCAGTCCATCGAGCAGCGGCGGCCGTCGACCATCTGGACAAGAGCCAGCCAGTTGGTGTGCTGGCGCTGTGCGATACCGTCTTGTATCACGCATTGTTCATTGGCCTGATGAAAGCTGGATTCGTGGTGTGTTTCTTGCTTCCCCATCTCTGGCGTACATCTGAATTTTCTGCAAGCCGTACCTCCTGTCCCCCCGTAATTCTGCGGCCGCCACCGCCAAGTTACTTGCGGATGTTGACTGCCATCAAGTTCTGGCGACGCCGTTTACCGTTGCCGCCCTCCTTGGTGAGGTACAGGAGCTCTTCCAGCAGAGTAACTACTCGATTCGGATTGAAGAAATCCCCACCACGGATGCAATATTTCCCAAACTCGGCAGAGAGGTTTCTGCTGATCCCTTTGTCGTGTTCGACGCAGTCGCAGAGGACGTTCCGCTATCGAGCGTAGCCTTTTACCTGCACTCCTCGGGCAGTACGGGCTTGCCGAAGACGATTCCACAGACCCAGCAAGCGATTCTTCACTGGTGTACATTTCGTACGTCTCGCCGTCGTTCAACTTGTTCACCGTTGATAATATTACTAACTTGATGCTGAGAATGCATCACGGACCTCCGTCTTCACAGACCGGCGCTGCGCATCGGGGCAACAATCATCCCCTCCTTCCACACCCTCGGAGTCTACTTCCAGCTTCTGGTCCCTCTCACCGCGCTCTGCGTCGTCAACGTCGCGCCCCCGATCTGTCCGACCAAAACATCACTGCCGTTTCTCGCATCTCCAGCAAATGCTCTCGAGCACGCCAGGGCCACTGGCTGCAATGGGATCGTTGTCATCCCGGCATTATTGGAGATGTGGGCAGCGTCTCCAGACGCCGTCCAATTCTTGAAATCACTACATGTCGCCGTACGTTCGATCCCGTTTCTCGTGCTGCACGTTAACCATTCCTTGTTCAGTGGTTCTCGGGTGGGACACTTTCAGAGGGCGTGGGCAACACCCTCACACGTGCGGGAGTCACGCTGAATAGCGTTTACGGCGGCACGGAGTTTGGGGCACCTGTCCATATCGTCCCGCTCGCGCGGGACATCGCTGATGGCGATTGGGCGTACCTCCGCTTTGATGCCCGCGTTAATATACGCTGGGTTCCGCACGGAGATGATCTTTTCGAGGCGGTTTTCCTGGTGCGTTTACTTGTTGAGTGCGTCGATAATATCATTCATCCACAGTGAATTCTAGCCTACCGACAAACACAAACCAGCGGTCTTCAACCTTCCCAACGACGAAGGCTACGCGACGGGGGATCTCTTCAAGCGGCATCCAAAGAAAGACATGTGGAAAGTGTGAGTTAAGTTGACCAGGATAACCGTACCGCGGTCAAAGCTGAATCACCCAGTGTGAGCCGAACGGACGACGTTATCGTCCTATCTTCGGGTGAGAAAGCCGTCCCTGGCCCAGCGGAGGATATGATTTCTGCAAGCCCGCTGGTTTCCATCTGCATGATGGTTGGCCGCGAGCGGCACCAAGTTGGGCTAATTGTGCAACCGAGTCAACCGCTGGATTTAACGGACGAGACCGCAGTGGGGGCGTTCAGGCAGGGTCTGCAGTTCGTCTTGCTTCTTCAAGTTCGATGCGAATTTGAATGCTTACGGATGGACCCCAGTCCGATTATCGAGCAGGCGAACCATTTCAACCCGGCGTTTGCGAGAATTCTGCCGGAGATGGTGTCGATTACGGACCCAGGAAAGCCGCTGATTCGAAACACCAAGGGGGGGCTGCATCGGAAAGGTTCTCTTGCGGCGTTCGAGCGGGAAATTGCTGCGATGTCAGTGATGTTGTTCGCACCTACGACTCCTCTCGAATGCTAATTCATCTGTAGGTACGATGAGACGACGAACGCCCAAGGAGATGGAGCGCAGTCCGTACTTCCTCCCGGGTTCATTGAGTCTGAGCTTTCTACCTGGCTACGCGAACAGCTACAGGCGCTGTCCGACAAGAATGTTCGACCCGATGGAGACCTTTTCGAGCAGGGTCTGGATAGGTATGCACTATCCGTGCATCCAAGCCTAACAGCACAATCTGACATCCGTTCAGTATAACCATGACATCCCTCCGCCACCGCCTCGCTTCCGCGCTCACTCGAGCTCAACACGCCTCAGCTGCTCGGATCACCCTGGACTGGATCTACCAGCATCCCTCGATCGACGCCATGGTCGCCTCCGTATGCAATTCGTCCACCGAGTCCAACGATACCTCGAGGATCCAAAGCATGATCGACAAGTACTCGAAGCTGCTTCTTCCCCGTAGCGACCTCGCCGCCACAGTCGGCGCAAGAAATGCTAACCACATTATAATTCTGACGGGTTCCACGGGGACGCTAGCCTCTCAGCTCCTGGCGCTCCTCGTCGCGCGCGAGGAGGTCACGGCGATTTACTGCCTCAACCGCGCTGTCGCGGGGGAAACTTTGCTCGAACGCGAGACGCGCGCGTTCCGCAGAATCGGACTCGACGAAGGCGTACTACAGTCCCCCAAGGTCCATCTCGTGATCGCAGATCTCACCGCGGCGGACCTGGGACTCCCCGGGGAAGTTGTGACTGAGGTCTGTGTCTCTCCCCGCGTCCCTAGCATCCACAATTGATTGATTAACTCGCCCTCCCAGCTTGAGCGCGGCAGGGCGGGATCCGTGAGCGTTATCCACACCGCGTGGCGGCTCGACTTCAACCTCACCCTCCCCTCATTCGAGTCGCACATCCGCGGCACGGTGAACCTGGTCAACTTCGCCTCCGCCCTCCCCGGCGCACGCCCCAAATTCTACTTCACCTCCTCCATCGGCGCTGTGCAGGGCTGGGCGTCCGACGCGCCCGTTCCCGAGCTCGTCCTACCCCAGGTGGAGTTGGCTCGCGGGCAGGGATATGGGGAGGGGAAATACGTTGTTGAGCGGGTACGTCTGAATTTCTCAATGATCCTCGATCGTCTGAGGCTGACTAATGACGCCGATTCTGCTAGCTCCTGCAAATCAGTCAGCTCCCCTCCGCGAGTTTCAGAATCGGCCAAATTTCTGGGGGACCGCCGCTCGGCGCCTGGCCTGTGACCGAGTGGTTTCCGATCCTCGTCAAGTCGAGTATTGCCATGAAACTGTTCCCTCTCTTCGACGGTGTGCGTACATGAATTTTTTTAGCCCTGATATATCCTCCCCCAAAAAAAATACAATCTAACATCCATCCATCTTCCAGTCAACGACCTCCTGGGTGCCCTCCGACGCCGTCGCGCACACCATCCTAGACGCCGTATGCTCTGCGGACGATTATGATAGAGTCGCGCCGCACTCCTCCGTCGTGAACATCGCACACCCGCACCCCGTGCCCTGGGCGGACATCGCCACCTGGGTCCTCGACGCGCTGGGCGATGCTGCTGCACAAATTCGCCCCGTCACGGCGGAAGAGTGGGTAGAGGCTCTCCGCCGCGAGGCCGGTCGTGGTGACGAGTCCGACGGTGACGATCTGGTGCGTCGAGTCTGCGCTCGCCTGCCCCGAATTCAACTAATTACTTTCGGACTTGAAGCCCGCGCTGAAGCTGCTCCCGTTTTTTGAGGCGGCGCTCACGCTGACGACTCCGGCGCCACAAACGCGGGATGGAACGGCGCGCGAGGTTGGCGGCCTCCCTACGTTGGCGGTTTCGAATGCGCGGCTTTTGGCGCTGCCGCCGTTGAATCGGAGGGATGTGCAGAGGTGGATTGGATATTGGCGCGATAATAGATTTTTCTAGATGGTTTGTTTCGTTTGTTTTTCGTGTAATTATTATAATCTTCTGAAATCGAACCGTGGGAAGGTCCTCGGCCATCTCGGCTTTGTTCGACTCCTTTTTAATTCTTTCGACTGTGCCTGACTTGTGCCTGACTGAACTGCAGAATTCAGTAAATCATCATGGTTCGATTCCTTTTGGGAGATATCCATCTCCCAGTTAGTATCGCTAACTGGGGAGGTTATTTGAAGGACATCGCTAAGTGAGCTGTGTCCTTCGAACAACCAGTGTCCCTTCCTCTTAAAGACGATTGATTTTCGATTCCTAGATCGTGTGCTCTCACCTCGGACGGTTGAATTCCCGACCGCGCCTACCGCGTGCCGTCATGAACGCGTCGCGTCCCACGTGCACTGACGTCACGCGTAAGTGACAGCTACTCCACAATTACTCCAATGTCGGGTACAAAAGCAGCCCCACTTTTCTCTTACAACTCACCAAATTCCCTCACCCACCCACTCCGTTTAACGAACACTTCACCCTCACGAAATCATGGTTCGTTTCCGCGTCCTTTCCAACTTGCATTTACTCAACCACATCATCAGGGCTCCATCTTCAGCGCAATCGGACGTGGCATCAACGCCGTCGTCTCAGCCATCGCCGGCCTAATAATGGCCATTGTCGGTGCCATAACCACTGTACGTTGCCTCCTTCTCACCTTTTTCCGTGGTACTTCGTGCTAATGTCTCCATGCAGGTCATCGTAACGATCTTCGACGTGATCGTCGATATTCTATGCTGCCGTTGTGGCTCGCGCCGCTCCGGAGGCAGGCGGCATCGCCGCAGGGCAGGCAGGGGCGGGGCAGCAACATACTAGAGATTATGTGCACCACAATACCCTTCTGTATAATATCCACTATGTACCACTACGCGCCTAATCAGCTCACACATCTGTGAACCATTTACATCGTCTTGCGCGAGGCGGTTTGAAATGTTTCAACAGCCAGGTCGAGGATGTACCTGAGCAGGATGGATAAAATTAAGCAATGAAGCGGCTGGCAGACGTACGTTGTGGGCACATCATTTTGGTGCAGGCCGGATATGACGAGTGGGACGCCGAGGACACTGCCCAGAAACATCAAGCCCAACACCAGATGTAAGCCTACAATTATAAATGAACACGCACTGAACATCAATATCCAGCTCTTGCAGATCCAACTCCTCGAACGCGATAATGGCGAGCGACGCTTGGATGCCCTGGGTCAGCGGCACGTTCGGGATGGTGCCTGAGTTCGCCGTGCCGCGGGACGGTACGACGAAGTTGGAGACGGCCTGGTCGAAGGAGATGTAGGTGGTGCCGTTGAGGCCGGCGGAGAGGCGGACGCGGTCGAGGGTAAGGTCAAAGGGGAGGGGGTTTTGTGCTAGGACGGAACGTAAGCGTGAGCGAACAATTCGGCGGGAAGGGTAGAGAAAATCACCGTCGAAGGAGACGCTGAGGACACGACGGGACGCGTTAGGTGGCATTACTCGGAGGGAGGTGCAATTGACGTACGAAACAAGGTTGTTGATCAGGGTCTCGAGCTGGTATGTAAATGCATGAAGTCGATATAATGAAGGGGATGGAAGGAGGGAATTACCGATAGGGTGACCTGGATACTGGTGACGAGGCCTATGCCGAGCGCGTCGATGACTTCGCCGAGGAGGTTATCGGGTGTGGGCGCAGCACCGACGAGGAAGGCGGCAAGGACACCAAAGAGGATGGACTGAGAGGGGTACATCATAGTCTTTTCCTGTGAAGAGGAACGCGAGGAAGACGGGCGGGAGGATCCAGTCCTGACTGGACGAGCTTTCTACTTGTTTCGTCCGGAGCCGTCGCAACATCGCAACAAATTCACACACAGGTTATGGATTTTGTAGCTGGGAGTTCGCAAGGTTGACTGGGTTGTAATCATGACGAGCCCGCATAGGACGGAGAATCGGCGAGGAACTTGTTGATGCTAAGCAATTCAAGGTACATGCGGTCAACCTCCGCAAATTGAATTACGAACTCACCTGCGATTCTCACCGGTGATCCCAGTCGATCGATAGAGTCAATTTCGGAAGCGAGTCAGGTGCACAAACCATGCACAAACCAAGTCAGCCTAACCCACACTTGGGCCCAGGGTGCAGCAGTGATAATCATGCCCGTTGAAGTGCGAGACAGTCGGCCAGCGTGGGTGCTGATTGAGATGAATATCCAAATGCACTTGTTAAGTCAGTCAGAACTCAGACCAGCGCTGAGGATGATGGGAATCTGCAGCGCCCAGGAGGTAATGCTTTAATTTGGGCTTGTGAAGATGAAGATGATATGCCTCACGCGGCGAGGGCGGTTGAATGCAGCGAACTGACTCGGAACGGCGGTAGTGCTGTTGGTGTTCACGGAGACGCCGTCCGGCGTCGCGGACGCAACACATTTACGTTGCAGATCCGGGTCGTAGCACCAGGTGAAGCCCTGTTAGTGAGAAGCCCGCCGTCAGACCCCAGCCGACATACCAAGTAACATCTGCGGAAGACGCAGGGGGTATTTGAAGTGGCAGCCGTGAGAGCTTATCACATCGTATACAAGCTGGACACGAAGAAAGAATCTGGAGGACCATCTTCAGACTCTGGGCCTTCTCTCGTTGAGAAATGCTTGTTTCTAGACCAAGACGGGCCGATTGGGGATTCCACCTTCCTGGATGAACACCAGAGGAAAGCAAAAATATCGCCAGCAGAGACAGAGGGAACGGGGGTCGTCGTGGCAAGAGCCAGAAAGGTGACCGTGACGATGCTTGATCCGTTCAAGCGGAGTCACCTCTTGCTTCCAACCAGTGACCACCATGTCGGCGAGGAATCCTTTCTGCTGCAACGCTGCTTTCTGCCCCTACAGCCTCGCCTTCCTCGACATTTGAACTCACACCACTAGTGACCCGGCTGCTCTTTCCTTGGATTGATCAGATGAAGCGATGCTCTCGTTCTCCTCCTGCAGTATTGCTGCAGTAGTCTTTCTTTCTCGACGTCCGGTGGTCTGACCTTCGCTCCTGGCATCCCTTATGTATACACCCCGTCGCATGCTCATTTTATACCTGGTAACTCATGACCTGCAGGCACGCCAGCTAACTCCTCGAACACCCTAGTATCCGCTCCGATTCTGGTTCCCAAAACGATATTCTGACAAGCAATTTGAGGTTCCTAAAGCATGCTGGCTGGCAGCTGTCCCGCTGGGCTCTTTCTCTGCAATCGATCCCCGCGGTAGCTCGGCATTTGCCTTCTGCTGTGTCCATCCACGGAAATATTCGCGTGGGACCCGTCAGCGTCTGAACCTCATCTTGGATGCCCCCGCAGGGGACACTATCAAGCACCAAGGTGGAACTCCCCAACGTAGAACTCGAAATCTGTTTATGCTACAATCTGTGATGCTGGGATACTTTGGAGGGCAATCGACCTTTCAAACAAGGCGTGTTGGGCCATCTTCTACTTCGCTCAAAACTCACCAGCATCCTCCAGGTCAAAATCGGCAGTGCTGTGACCAACGGCACGCTCTTCACCTTCGACGCCGCGCGCAGCCTCGAGGTCCTCGTCCCTATGCGCCCGGACGATCCCAACGCGCCTTTCGTCGTCAGTTCCTGGCTCTCCCTTGAGATCCATCATAATTTGACGCTGACTTCCTATTCACCAAGCCGACACGTACGCGTGGGTCTTCAGGAACCGCGGGACCAAGTAATGGTTGAGGGCGATGTATGTGAGCACGCTGGCGAGGGGGAGCTCGCGGTTCGCCTCGTCCCCGTGGATGAGCAGTACGTTCATATTAAGCTTCAGAAGGCAGTTCCAATCAGCCAACCTAACGCGCGGTCTGGACGTCAAAGGGCCCTGCCAACCACCCATTGTCCATTGGGAGAAACATATCCGCGATCGCGCGATTAAGATGCCCCTCCAAGAGATGCACGAGCGCGACGGGATGCGGCGCGGACGCGGCCTCGAGCGAATATCCCAACAATTTGAGCTCCTTCACGATCCTGCGTAGCATACCCAAATCAGCCATCTCTCGAAGGAAAGTACAAACGAAGGAAACAGAGAAAGCTCACGTCTCGACATCGCGCGCTCCCTCAGGGGAGAGCCCCGCCGCGCTCTGCGCCTCCACCTCCTCCGCGCAGAACTCCGCCCACGAGAGGACGGTGCGCCAGTGCGCGGGCGTGTAGTGCACACGCGGCAGGTAGCAGCGGATGCAGCGCGCGAGCTCGCGCACGCCCAGCACCGCCAGCCCGTGCGTCTGTGCGCGCAGGCGCCGCATCTCGTGGCTGTTCCCGCCGCGATACGCGAGCTCGCGGTAGAACGGCAGGACGAGCTCGATGAAGCCGAATGTGGCGCCGTAGGCGCAGGTGCGCGGGACGTCGAGGACGACTTCGGTTGGCGGGGCTGCGTTGTCGGCTGCTAGTGTGGCGTCGACGTGCGCGAGCATGTGGGTTAGGGCGGTGTGCAGCTGGACGAGGGCTATGACGAAGTTGCTGGTGGCGCCTTCGGAGAGAAGGTTGGTGCGGGCGTAGTCTGGGTTGCGCGGCGGAATGTGGGAAGCCAACTGGAAGGAAATAAAAACGGAACCCACCTCCGGTGATGGTGTCGAAGAGTTGACGGGACAGGTCAATAACCCGAGACGCATCTGTCGACAGAAGGCAGCAGTGAGTAGATAGATCCGAGGCGGCATTGATCGTGGGCACGAACATGAACCTAACGTGGCCCACAGTAGGGCGAGATTTGACGCCTGCTCGGGCTTTCCGAGCAGAACGATAAAGGACTGCAGAGACTGCACTTGCGGGCCACAAAGCAGGAGTTGGTCGTTGGGGGTACTTTGTACCGGCACGTTTCGAGGGTGTTCAGTAAGACATGAGAAAAGGGACGCACATCAACATCGGCGTTCGACTACGCACCGAGATGAGTGCGTCTGCCATCTGCGTTGAGGCTTCAGGCACGAAGTCACTGAGCGAATATTCACGACGTACAAGGTGTCCAACCCAGCGCGCGGTGGGAGCGATGACGGGCGCGTCGTTGGCTCGCCATATTGATGCGAGTGCGCGGACGTGCGACATATAGGCATTCGCCCACGGTCTCGAGGCCGCATTGAAGTCGCCTGGAACGCAATCGTCATGTGTGAGTTTCATTCGGAACGAGGAGATGAATTCTGCCGTTACTTTGTTCCAATATATCCAAGAGAAAACACGACGCGGCGTTTTCGTTCGAGGGCTGGAGGATGATGCCGACTTCCCAAGCAGCCTTGAGGGCGGCGGCGCGGAGTCCGTGGTATGCTGGTGCGCGGCGGAGCCCGAATACGCGGAGGTCGGGGCACGAATCGAAGAAGCCCACGTCCGCGAACGATTGCGGGCGGGGGCCATCCCCGAGGACGGCCGGGTGGAAGGATGTCAGTGAGGCGCAGCAGATGATGCAGAGGGCAAGAACGCGCGATTGCGGGGGAAGACGGTCAAGTTGGAATGAGACGGCACGGATATCCGTATTGATCGAGGTAGCCCCGATGAGAGGGTGGTGGTTGTATTGCGGCGTGAGTTGGAGCGCATCAAAACAGTGGGCGACGAAATTAGGGGTAAGCTCTGGGACATTGCCATCGGATCCCGGTATTTGAGAAGATGAGGAGGAAGATGGAGTGGAGGCCCGGGGTCGGCGGGACGGTGGCAAAGGTGCAGAAGTAGACAAAGGGTTTCTGCGGGGCCTTCCCCGAGCGACCGGTGTGGTCGTGCATCTGGATCAGTCAGTGTTAACTCAGAACACGCATAGAAAAAAAAACATGAAATCATGATAGATCGACCACTCACACGACGTGTTTTTCGACGCAACGAGGACACGGGGCGCCATTTGACTGGGGATGACACAGTACTCTGCGGGCCTTGAAGATTGTCAAAGAAGTGAAACGTTAAGGGGGGAGGGTACCAGCCTTGCAGGCATCGCATGCTGGCGGTTTCTTGAGTTTCTCTGTCTGAATCATCGAAGGTACGGCCAAAGTTGGCGACGCAGGTCGATGGTGGGTATATATACGGTTGGGTCGACGCTCCACCTGCCCCTTTCAGTGTGTTGAAACTTTCGAAGCGACGAGGGAGACTGGTGGGTGGTGATGAAGGTAGGAACCAGCAGAAATTCATCACGAGTCATACAAACGACAACACGTTTCTCACGTCCTGATTGGCGGCTCGGGCTCAATTTCATATATGATATCGCCACATCCCGCCTAGAATTTACAGCGGCGGGGAACCTGGCTGAAACGTGCAGAGAATAATTCTCTTATTCCGTCAGACTGCCTCGTCTTGACAAACGGTGACGGTCTTGTCTCATACCGAGACCGGAGCGCGAACTCAATCAAGTGTATCACTGTTGCTAGCGGCTCAACAATCTCGCCAAAGCAGTCTTCGGGATGGTCTGACGGTTCTGCGACCCACGATTGAATTGAATACCTCGAGCAAATCCTTGAGGATCTGAGATTGGAGACCTTTTTTCAGAGATTGGGTTGTCCTGTCGACGGTCCGCTCGCGTCGAAGAGGACGTAAAACCGGCATCGTAAGGGGGGTACGCAACGCATCCGGCTGAGCGGCGAGCCACCATCCTCCACCATCACGTTATTGACAATTGGATGCGGAAGAACGGCGTCGGAAGCGCTGAAGTCTGAACTTCAAAGACGCCGATCATTTCCTGGCGGGTCCGAGGTTCATCAATTTATTATTGCCTAGCGGGCAAGAATATTGTGCTCTTCCTGAGGATCAGACTCAACTTGCACGCAAACCCAACCTATAACTTCAATTTCCTCGACCGTTTGTCAAAGCCCAGTTGTTCAGAGGCTCTAAAGATGATGGAATATGCACGATAGCACATGTTATCCATCCGGGGCAATTCTACCTTCGAAAGCGACGTCAGTCGGACACATCGAGGATTTGTTCAGAGGTTCATCGTTGAACCGGCTGCATAGATACCTTCGTTGGTGGGCAAGGGATGAAACGGCATCGGTTCAACTTTCATCAGAATTTATCAGATGTCAATGCAGCTCGAATTCAACGGTCTTCAACGGTGTCGATAGCAAGATGCGGAAGCGGAGGGTGAAGCTGAGTGGGAAGGTTTGCGTACCTGATCTGATGTGGCTCCCGCCGTGTCAAGCCGTGGGACTCATGGCTTGTGCTCGACTGGTTTGGCGGCGTCTACCCTCGTATCCCTCCTTTTCATCCGCTCTTCGGCCAAGGCGATGTTTCAGAGCATTGTGGATGAAGCCAGTGATCTTGTTGGCTTGGTTGAATTTTGTGCCGGCCGCGGCGCGACTCAACGGCACCGCCGGCTGAGGGCGCGTCGGAGTTCACAACGGCATCCAAGGCTGTTTTACAACGGACGTCACCATTTCTGGATAATAGTGGCTTGCTCCCCTCCAGACGATTCAGGAACTCCAGCAAGTCGCGTCGGAATAGGATGGCATAGGGCTGCGAGTCACGACTCACGAGAAATTGAACCAGGTAAGGAATTAGGTGCTTTGACGTTTAACTACTTCCGGGGCCCGGTGGCTAATTGATTGGGTGGGTGGTACACAGATGCTCTAGAGCGAGGGATTCCAGAAGGTCGCGATGCGCGACAGGGTCGGGTACAGCGCTGGTGCCAGGGCGAGAGCAGCGGAAAACGTTCTGCATATCGAAGAAGGGTGGGGGTTGGAGCCTCGAGTACCGTTATTGAAACCACGGGGGACGTTTATACAAGCCGAAAACGAGTGAACAATCTTCGTGGGGCCATCGTTTCCTCTGTCACTGGAGTCTGGAGACTGGCAGGGCCTTCTCCGCCTGTTTCTGGGACAGTGAGACCCGTCTGCCGTGGAAGCCTATAAGTGGGCTCCGCCTCCCAGAATGAAAATCAGAGGGAAGCAATATTGAGAGTAGACAAGGGGAACGAGTCATGGTTGCAAAAAGGTGTCAAAGACGTGTTTGAGCGTGTTTGGCGGCCTGATATGATTCCGGATCAAGCCGTGTCGCCTCTATTCCCACCACCATGATCTTCGTCTCCTGGAACGCTGCCTGGCATTCAACGCCTTCCCCAACCTCCCCTTCCGGGTCCCCTGATCTTAGCTCAGTACTCGGAGCCCGCTCGTTGTTTCCTTGGATTGATCAAAGGATCCTAGAATTTCCTTGGAATCTCCTGCAGTCCGTCTGACGTCCGGTGGCCTCTGGTGATTTCGGACGCACACCCCATCATATTCTTATTCCATAGCGACATGCAGGGATGCCACCTCCTCGCCCACACCTATTCGCTGTAAAAAATCGATCCTTCTTTGATCCTTCTGGTCTCATTGGAAGTTCAAGCATGCTGACCGCCAGCCACGGCTAAAGTCTTTGTTCGCACTCGATCCGACCCAGGCTGCCGTCTATTGCGGATGCTGACTCGTAGATTGCCTTCTGCGGCGTGCGCGCACGTAAGTCTCGGCGTGGGGCTCATCCAAACCTCATTCACCCGCGGAAAAAGTATGCGCCAGACACTTCTGGAAAGTGTTCGCTCTACCGCGTATATAACCCTGCCAGCACATCCCAAGAGTCTGACTCTCCTGCAGATCACACAATGAAGATGCTCTTCGCGCCCCTCTTCCTCGCTTTCCTTGCCATCGCCGTGGCCCAGCCCTCGCCTGATAGCACCGTGACCAAGGTAGAGCCCCTCAAGGTAGAACTCGCTTCCCTTTTTGCTACAGGATGTGATGCTGAATATTTGGGAAGGAAATCGACCTCTCAGACAAGGCGCGTCTAGGCAATATTGCGCCTCGCGCAAAACTCACCCGGCATCCATAGGTCCCCGTCCAGGTCAAAATCATCAGTGCTGTGAACAATGGCACGGTCTTCACCTTCGACGGCGCGCGCAGCCTTGAGGTCCTCGTGCCTATGCGCCCGGACGATCCCGAGGCGCATTTCGTTGTCAGTCCCTCGCCCTCCTTCTTTAAACTCCAGAGTAATTCAATGCTGACTTCCTATCCATTGCTGTAGTGGGACAGGTACCAAGCCGACACGCACGCGTGGGTCTTCAGGAACCGCGGGACTAAGCAGTGGTTGAAGGTCGACGAGGAGAATGTATGTGACACTCCCATTTCTATGCTAAACTACATGAACTGAACGCCTGAAAAACCCCAGAACAACCACCTCATTACGGTTGTCCAATTTAAGCCCACCATATTTGCAGTAGAGCACGCTGGCGAGGGGGAGGTTGTGGTTCGTCTCGTCCCTGTTTATTTCTATCCTTGCCTAAATTCAACCTCACGATTCGTGTGATATTAGATCAAGCTCCCCGATACCGATTCCGTGTGGGAGGCGATTTACGACGGGACGAGTATGATGTTTGGCCGGGTGAGTCCCCCCTCCTTTCTTCTGTACCACTACTTACTTGGCATACATCCAGGTGGCCCTCACCCCGGCGCGCGGGAGTGTATACCAGCAGTGGAAGTACGAGGCTTATCCGACTCTTGATGCTTGAGGGAATCACCATTTCAGAGGGAGCTAAAGTCTGTACTCACCCAGTGTCGTCTGCGCTTCGTGGGTCAGAATAAATGGCAAAGAAATTGAATATTTGTTTGTTGGACCCGGTTGAAACTTGGACTTGCACCATGGAGTTCGAGATAGATGTGATTCGTTGTATCCTCCACCCTTGCATCGTCCTACGTTCTAAACGCAACCGAAGCGTGCCAAGTAAAGGGGAGAACCTGGGAGAACCCCGGCAGTTCACGGCCTGATTCGAAACGCCGCGGCAATGTGGCAGATTTCTGATGTACATCTTTTATCCCCTTCTACTGTTCACCAGAAGCTCGCCAGCAGCAATGCACCGTGTCAGCTGCCCATGAAGCCTCCTCCGCGTCCTCTCAAAGCCCGCGTTGGCCCGTCAGTGCCAGCGCAGCTGTACCCCTCTTTCCTCCCCCCTCACTGCGATGCGAACGAAGACACAAGTTTTAGCAGCAATCGCTGCTTCGTTGGCACTTCCCGCCCTCGGCGACGTTACCACCGGGATCCCGGACGCTGCGCCGTCTGGCTTCGAGGAATGGGTCTCGCCAATCGTCCTCCCAGCCCCGCCGGTGCTTGGAACGGGTGATTGGAAGACCGCTGTCGCGAAAGCGACCAAGTTCGTCGCTGGACTGACGCTGGAGGAGAAGGTGAATATCACCACCGGCGTCGACATAATGGGGCCCTGTGTTGGCAATACCGGGGTGCGTTCGAGTTTGTTCTCTCCTGTGGTGACAACTTCGTTGATGAGATTCGTGTGCTCATAGCAAATTCCGCGGATTGGATGGACGGGATTCTGTCTTCAGGACTCGCCCCTCGGCGTGCGGCTGGCCAACTATGTCAGCGCCTTCCCTGCCGCTATCAACGCGGCCGCGACTTGGGACCTCGATTTGATCGAAGCGCGCGGTAAGGCGATGGGGAGCGAGCACCGCGGAAAGGGTGTTAACATCGCGCTTGGGCCTATGACCAACTTGGGTACGTCTTCTTTCCTCGTCGCGAATTCCGCGCTGGGTATGGTCTGCATCAAAGATAACACTTTACCAGGCCGCCAGGCCGCCGCTGGTCGCAACTGGGAAGGCTTTGGAGGAGATCCGTTCCTCTCGGGCGCTGCTACAGCAGCAACTATCGAAGGATATCAAGGTGTTGGGGTTATTGCGACCGTCAAACATTAGTGCGTCAACTCGCTGCGTTGACAATATTCGCTTCCAGCTCACACCGTCTCTTGCAGCATCGCCAATGAACAGGAGCACTATCGCGGTGGGTCCTCGGCGAAACAAATATATTCGTCGAACATCGACGACCGGACGATGCACGAGGTAATTGGTTGCACTTCGTTACAAACCTACCATTCACACGTCGACCTCCGCAGGTGTACCTCTGGCCCTTCGCCGAAGCCGTCAAAGCAGGTGTCGGAGCCGTGATGTGCTCGTACAACAAAATCAACCAGACGCAGGCGTGCCAGAACAGCAAGCTCATCAACGGGATCTTGAAGGAGGAGCTGGGATTCCAGGGTGCGCCTTCCGCCTTCCGTCTCGACGTAATATCACCAGCCTGACGGACGTCACTAGGATTCATCATGTCCGACTGGGCCGCGATGATCAATGGCGTGCAGCCTGCACTTGCGGGTCTCGACATGAACATGCCCGGATTCGTTGGTTACGTGCGTGTATAATTCCATTTCGTCTCCTTCTCCGACGCTTAAGATGAACTCGCTAACAGGGCGTCGGTCCTCAAGCGGCCCCCGATCCCTCAAAGGCGACGAACTCGTACTGGGGCGCCGCGCTCGTCGATATGATTCACAATGGGAGTGTGCCGGAGGCGCGACTTGACGATATGGTGCGAATGGGCTTCCTCTTGCCCAATTGCATAGTTGACCGTCCGTCCGAGTAGGTTATCCGCTCCCTTTCCGCCTGGTACAAGATGGGGCAGGATAGTGGGTACCCGCCCGTTGATCTCAAACACGTCAAGTGCGTGATTTCCTTCTCTTTCGTCCAGCCCTTTGCGCCGAGGACGATTATCTCTACTCTGGCACTCCTCTCCTTTCCATAGAAGTTAACAGGCCCTTTCAGCGTCCAAGCCGACCACTACAAGCTCATTCGCGAAATCGGCGCAGCGAGCACAATCCTCCTCAAGAACACCAAAAATGCCCTCCCCCTCAGGGTGAAAAACATTCAACGTGCGCTGAATTCTATTTCTCGTTGAAACCTCCTCATTTTGCACTCGTTTCAGGTATCGGGATCTTCGGGTCTGACGCGGGCCCTAATCCCGATGGGCCGAATGGATGCAATGAGTATGTTCAACTTCGAATTATCATCGTTTGTGCGCAATTGAGCGTCCTCCGCAGTCGTGGATGTAATCAAGGAACACTCGCGATGGGTTGGGGATCTGGTGCCCTCCTTCGTTCATTTTTCTCACAGTGACACAAACTAAACTCCCGTGTGTGCAGGAACGGCAAACTTCCCGTATCTGATCGACCCACTGGCGGCCATAACCGCGCACGTCCAGTCTATCGACCCAACCGTCGTCATCGAGGGCGTCCTCAAAGACACCAATCTCGGCCAAGTGGCGAGCATCGGCTCAGGCGCAGACGTCTGTCTCGTCTTTGTGAGCGCGGACTCTGGTGAAGGCTACATCACCGTCGAAGGCCATGCTGGCGACCGCAACGACTTGAACCTCTGGCACGCCGGGGACGCCCTCATCGCCGCCTCCGCCGCGGTCTGCGCGAATACGATCGTGGTGCTGCACGTCGTCGGGCCCGTCCTGATGGAAAACTGGATCGACCACCCGAACGTCACGGCCGTGTTGCATGCGGGACTCCCTGGGCAGGAGACGGGCAATGCGCTCGTCGACGTTCTGTTTGCGGATGGCTCGCAGCCGACGAACCCGAGTGGACGGCTTCCTTACACGATGGCGAAGCAGCGTACGGATTATGCCGCTGATATTCTGTATTCGAGCGCGGACCAGACGCCTCAGATCACATACACTGAGGGCTTAAATATCGATTATCGGTGCGTCGAGCTCTCCCATAGTACCCGTGTAATGTTCGTCGAGCTGATATGTCCGAAGGTGGTTCGATCTCAAGAACATCACGCCGCGCTTCGAGTTTGGGTTCGGGTTGAGTTACACCACTTTTGGATATAGCGGCCTGCAGACGACGCATTTGCATGGTCGCCGTGCGGATGCACATGCACCTACCGGTACTCAGTCCGCATCCGCGAGTACCCGTGCATCATCCCAGTCTGCGAGTGCGAGCGTAACGGCGAGCGCTTCCGGATCCATCACGGCCTCAGTGTCCGCCTCCGCCTCCACCTCGACCTCTACTTCTGCCTCGGCCAGCGGATCGAGCAGCTCTACCAACGCCACTAGCACCGCCAGCGCACCCCCCGCCGGCTCCTCGCCCGTCGGCAACAGCGGCGGCCCCGCCGCGCTCTACGAAGACCTCCTCCGCGTCTCTTTCCGCGTTCAAAACACGGGTACGCTCGCCGGGAACGAGGTCTCGCAGCTCTACCTCGGTTTCCCTGCGGTCTATGACGAACCGCCCAAGGTGCTGCGCGGTTTCGCGCGCACGATGCTCGGGCACGGGCAGGGGAAGACGGTGACGATTCCGCTCCGGCGGAAGGACGTGAGCGTGTGGGATGTGGTGAGCCAGCAGTGGGTCGTTGCGAAGGGAGAGTTTACGGTGATGGTGGGGTCCTCGTCGCGTGCGATTCGCTTGACTGGCACGTTCGAGTTGTAGGTATGTCATTGGGATTATTTGTCGTATTGGTTTGGTTTGCATATATTATACCTCTGACCCACCCGGGGTAAACACTGGACGTTCTTCAGAAACGCAGCGGACGGGTTGACTCATGGCCGCAGGAAATATTGCTACTTCTAATCATACAGCGACTGGTGCCCTCCAATGAACCTTCCACCGCATAGCCTAGGCGCTTGCACACTCCGCGTTCACGATCTGCGCGTCGCTGAAAGCCTTGTTCAAAAACTTGGTCGTCTCTGCGACCTTCGCGGTTTCGGTTGCGTTAGTGGCCTCACTGTACATCAATCGGTCAACGCTACTCTATCAGGCGGGATGGTGAGTACCACGTACACTGTCGCGAAGGTGGTCATGGCGTCTTGCAGGGAGCTGAGGATGACGGAGGTAGCATCGCTAGGCGGTTGGGTGACGTCGGGGAAGAGGAGGATGTTCTCAATCAGGTCGGCGGGAGCCTTGGCGTCTGCGAGAGAAGACTGCACGCTGGCGAGAGGGGTGCTGTCGACGAGCGTGTTACTAAACAATTCCTCAGTATTTTCATTGCGGACGGCAGAGATGGGGCGGGGCGTACACGTCAAGCTCTTCGACTAGACTCTGCACAAGTAAGATGTCAGCCGCGATTATCCGAGCGACGGTGGTGCCGTTGACGGAGCAGGCGAAGGTGCTGCGAGGGAGGGGAGCTGGCGAGGGTCAGAATTATATGGCGCAAGTGAGAGAGCCCGGGCTTACCAGCAAGACTTTGGAGGAGAAAGAGGCTGGAGACGACGGCGAACAGAATGCGGGCCATTGGAAAATTGAGGAATGTGGATAAAGGGGACAGGAGGTGGAAGATGAAAGGCGAAAGGCACGTCAAGTGGAAGAAGACACCGGGTCGGGAGAAGTGGAATGAGTGTTCGAACTGAGCGCGGTCTCCTTTTATATCTCGGAACGAGATTGCACTGGCACCGTGAACAGAACAAGGTCGCGAAGGACCCCTGATGAGCTTGATATCAGTCGTGCAATTGAGGGAGACACAGCGAGGAAGGAGGAGGAAATCGAGGATCCCTTGCACCTGACACCCCTGCCTCCCAAATTGAATTCCGCCCATCATGCAGATCTCCTTCTCGATGCGATGCTGGTTTGTCAGAAAACGCGCATCCTTAAGTTCTGTGCAGCATGCATATGGGATTTACTAGATTGATCGAGAGTGATGAACACGGAACGCCGGAATTGTGGTCATGCTGGGAAGTTGAGCTGCCAGTTTCATATTCTATTCCTGCGATGGACCATCCAGGCTGTTTCTCACGGATGGAGGGAAGGCATTTCAAGGGAAGTGAAAACACATTCAGGTTGCATTCAGGCAAACTTCGAGTAAGTTTTGACCTTACAACTCGTGGGAAGATTCGGCTTGATGCGGCTCAGGTATGATGGTATCCCCACCTATGGGCAACTCGCGGCAAGACGGCAATGGTCGGTTCGAAACTGTTCGAAGCAAGCCTGCCTTCATGAATCATGATCAACCTAATCAAGGCGCCCACATACCCAGACCGTTCTCCTGTTAAAAGGAGGGAAACGCAGGAAACCGTCGCATCCCGAGGCTCTCGGCCAACTCTCGGCACAGTGGTTCTGGTCCGCCACACACATTCCTTGTCCTCTACTTCTATCTCGAAACAACCATTTCGTCCAGCAAGGACTTCACTGAGCCCCTGCTGTTGCCGCTCTCGTCGCTCTCGCCACAAGGTCCTGTTACGTCTTCTTCAAGTGTGTTTGTGTGGCTTGAAGAAACCTTTCTGACTGTACTTTTCTAACACCTTCCAGGCAGGCCGCAGTGCTAGCGGCGGAGTCAACCAAGACTCCTAGGGGAGATTCAGTCATCCGTAGCCTCCCAATTGACGTCAACGCGTTAACGGCTGGGTGCCAAGCGCCGCGGGGATGGGTCGCCGACCGGGCATGTGTCGGTTGTTGGTCGGTTGTGTCGTGGTACTCTCCGGACGTACTCGTCTTAGCTTGCTAATCTCCAACTTGCAATTTCTTTCTCGATGTTCTCCAAGCTCCTTGCTTTTGGCCTCTGTGCGCAGCGCCTTCGCAGCAGATGGCTGTGTCTTGTCCTGTTCAGCAGTCTGTCCTGTCCGCGGTACGATTTGATTGCTCCATGAAACTGCGATACCCATCTCTGATTTACAACTTGAAATGGCTCCAGCAGGACAACGTGAACCATCTTACTCGCGGCCTGTACCGCATCTACAACGTGGCGACGCGATGCAGGATCGGCGCTGAGCAGAAGTACGGTTCACTTATCATGCGTCCTACTCTGGCGGATGTGGTGCGTTAGCGCTACCTCTTTGAACTTGGTGTACTGAAAGCGAGGATCCCAGTGGGAAATCCAACAGTATGACAATCTCGCCTACATTGTCAACCACCATTTCGACACGCCTGTCGGGCATCGTGATGTCAGCCCACCGTCTCCTCTGACCCGTCAATGAAAGTCTCACCGTGGGCCGAGCACAGGGAAAACTCTTTTTGGATAATTCCACGGGCAACGCGTTCACCATGAAACTTACGGAAGATAATACCTGGACAGTAAGTGGTGAACGCGTGAGTTGTTTGTGTTATAACCGCTCTCCCTGAACATCCAGCTCGGAGTCCCTGACAAGGATCGAGTCTGGACGGCCATCGGCGATGTCGTGCGTATAGTGCCCCAAGATTATAACTGTAACCCGCTCCATATCAATTACCTACCTTAGGTCCAACTCAAACTAGACTACGGAAGCCCGGGGCCGGAGCAGCAGTGGACTTTCGCTCCTGTCGCCAATGTGTAAGTTCGGCTTTGTGACGTGGAAATCGGTGGTCGATTCTAACCTGAATTCAAAGCAATGAGCGTCCCGTCGCCTTTTAAGAATGCCAGGCCCTGGCCGAGTGGCAAAGGAGTCGGAAAAAGTCTGTACCCTGAAGTTTGTCCATTGTGTTCGTGTGTGTGAATGAATAAAACTGTGTGACATGACGAGCAGGGGGTGATCATGAGCACGGTTGCATTTTTTTGCCCTGTTTCAAATCCGGTCAAGATCATCGCACGGGCACAAAAGCGAATCAGACGCGCACTTGCCTGAAGCTTACAAAAACCAGATGGGTATGAATGAATGTGGAAGGGCGAGTAACTAGCGCTAGCGCTTTGGCCTGAGCTACGTGAATAGATCCGCCCACCGGAAGCTCCTCGAGCCCCTCAAGGTTCACGAAGAAGTGCCTCACCGCCGGCACATTTGATTGTAGCCCAGTCAATTCAGAGCAGGCCACTGTTGAGACTCTTCCTCCCCGCCTTCCGTTTCGACCGATTATAATTACGGCATTTACTGAACCAAATGTACGGTGCGCAAAATTTGAGGTGGGGAGTGGTGTTTTCCCGGTCTCGCCCCTCCTCTTACAGAATGTTCCCGTTCATCAAGGGTAGTCGGACATTTCGATTGCGACCAATGGGACAAGCGTTATCGTTCAGGGATGGTTCGGCGGCTCTAGTGATTTCTTCAGCCTCCCTCTTTTCGGCTAACAACCTCTCAGAGCCACCTCATCTACCACTACAAGCATGATTTCCCACCTTGACCCTCTGCGTCCTCCAACTGGTAAACATATCGTGCCATCTATGGAAATTAACCTCACTGAAGGAGGTTGCAATTTGCAGCTCACACTCAACGCTCTCGGACCAAGCCTCCAACTACGGAATTCTGTTCAAGCGCGCCGTGTCCAGTGTCACCCCCCGTAATCAGTACGTCTCGCGACCTCGAGTCAAATCAATTTCGGAACCAGGCAATCAATACAATTGACACAGGGGAATGAACAGGATTACGGAAGATTACGGATGGATTGCATAAATCTGGGCTGTTCAATTATTCACAGTAGCCTGGAAAATGGCCTCAGTACCCACAACGTCGAACGATAATTGTGAGACCCGCTTACCTTCTGAAGCGCCACGGAGGTCTGAGCCAGGAGCCTGCTGTTCGCCGTCGCGCCTGTCAGTAAGCTGATCGACGTCTCGCCGAGGACGACGCCTTCCAGATGCGCGCCCGCGGCGGCGGTAACCGCCCCGGTGACTACCCAGACAATGTTCTTCGCGACTGCACCGCCGGCGAGGACCACCTTTTTACCCGCTGCGACGGTTAACGTCCCGCTGATTTGGAAAATCCAGGCTTCAGGCGACATTGTTGTTAGTCGGAGTCGCCAGAAATGTGTGTCGACGCACTGTCTGTGGCGGTCCCAGTAATCGTCACATCGCTCCCGATGGCGACCGCACTGGTCCACTTGTAGAGTCCGGGGACGAGAACAAGCCCGCCGATGGCACCTTGGGAATTCATATCAGTGCGAGGTGAATACCCGGTTAGTTATGGGCGGCACTAACCACTAGCCAGGTTACTGAAATTCGGACTCACGCGCCCCATCGCATCGGTGAACGCCGTCCCCATGTCACCGATGGCGACGGTGAGAGTGGCGGGAGTCGGCGCGGCGTAGGACGCCGCGAAGAGCTTTCCGACAACTTGGGCCGAGGTGGCGAATTGCCCACTCGGGTCGAGGGCGAGGGAGAACCCAGTGAGGCCCGGCGTTGCAGCGATTGGACTAGTTCCAATTGCGCCGGCTACGAAGCGTGTCCGTCAGATAGACAGATTAACTAGAGCTTGGGAGACTTACTGATCACAGAGGGCGGCATTGTAGTCACTCCACTCTTTGACAACACTGCGTAGTTGGCGGCAGTGCGGAGGTTGACAGCCGGGGGCCCGAGACCGGCGACACTGTTGAGGGCGAGCTACAGATTGAAACCTTATTCAGTGAGGTTAATGTCAGTATGGGACGATCCACTTGCCAGTTGAAAGACGCAGAGGATTAAGGTGGAAACCATACTTCTGGCGGCAGATGAGGTGGATCCTGAGTCGGAAAGAGGAAGGCTGAAGAAAGTAGCCTCGCCAACGAACCTTTATACCGTCCCTGGCCGATAACGCATCTTCCCAGAAGGTCCGGTGGTATGCTGAACGCTTGACATGCGGGAGCGCTCGGTGAGAGGAGAAGGCCTGAACTAGATGGGAAACACCACTGTTCACCTGGTAGACACTGCATTCAAGGGCCGCCTAGCCTTTCGGCGCCTAACCAGACATAGCCGCTGACGTCTGGCTAGCCGACCTAGCTTAGCTCCGGCTAGCCGGCAAGGTTCAGCTAGCCAAAGCTCGCGCTCACTTCCGCCCTATTTACACCCTGTGTGAGTACCTCAGCCAGAGTGCAATGCTACTCTGACCTTTGGCCCGGCCCTGAACGGTGCCACCGACGCGTAAATAACGTGTGAATGGCTCCAACTCCGGATTTTCACACGGTTGACATATACTTTGCGTGTATTTTAATTCAGAACCTCGCCAGCTGAAGACATGAAGCAATCTACAGGGCACTTGGAGAAGGGTTCAGAGCAGTATCCACGGCAGGAGGAAGTGTAGCGAGGTCTGGCGAGATGAGGCCAGGGAAACTAGCCACGGCTACCCATACCCTCGCTATGCGAGCAATCCATCAGCGGGCTAGAGCGGGCCTAAGGTGCGGCTAGTTCTTAGAGGCCGGCCGGATAGCCGAACATAGCCACGGCCTAGCCCCGGCTAGCCTCAGCTCGCTACGGCTTCCCAGGGTCCCGGCTAGGAGGCCGCTGAATGCAGTGAGATACCGCAGATTTGGTCCAAGAAATACCGTGATTATAACGTGTCGAAGCGGAAGGCAAAATGGTGAACAATGGCGAGGAGGGGCAAGTACGAGTAGAGGTCGATAACTGTGCCCAGAGGAGGAGATCATGGCGTCGGGGAGCAGAGTGTCTGATTCCAAATTGGTACCTTGCGAAACCCCTTCGAATTCCATTCGACCTGTCGATATTCCGGTTCAGCCCGAAGGGTAGACAGAAGAGCTGACGTTCTGGCATATGAGCGACGCGCATGAGCACTCCGAGGTCGGCCCTCACATACATATGTTCGGCATGTCGCCGCAGCGATGACGACTGTCGACTGCGGCTTCACCAACTTCTCCTCCTTTCTCCTCTCAGAGTCCGCTCGCAGCACACGCGCGACAGCCGCAGAGCGCATCTCGGCTGTAGCCGTGCTAAACTGAGCGGCCCTAGCGCGCGCGCGGAGCTATTCGAGCGGCATCAAGGAAGGGAATATTGATGCTCTTGACCGCTAGAAAGTGAAACATACAAGGATGGCCCACAAGAATAAAGTCCACGAGGAGAAGGGCGGCACATGTGCTTGCACAGATTGGGGCTGGACCTTCGACTCGTTCGAGTCGGGTCGCCGCTGGTAACCATTGGCGCACGCGCATCGTCGCGAAGTTGCGCGTCGCACCACACACCGGGCGTGTACGCAGGGGATAGCAGCATGCGCAGCTGGTGAGTATTTCGGCCACCGTGACGCTGGCGCGCGGGTTGCAGCGCTTGTGCCCCACCGTCGTCCCCCAAGCCAGCGGTCATCGGGACGTTGCGCCGAGCTGGCCCTACCTCGTGATCAGGCCGAGGCATTATGGACCGAAATTCAGTTGAATTTTGTGTTTGTTGTCTCTTTGCGTTATTACAACCATCTACCATCCTCAACTATTCCGCGGTCCGCATCAGAAATGTTGAATTGCGATCCTAGGCAGCATATAAGTAAATAGGCGTGGTTTTCAACTCGTCACGACTCACGATCAATCTTGCCTGCTCGGCGCGCCGCGATGAAAGCGTCTGCGAGACTCCAGTAATTATTTTCGCCGTTGATACCCTGAATCCAGTCGAGGCGATAGTCCTTGTGCTGGCGAACGTAGACAAGGCGATCGTCACCCGTAAGTGACTCGAGGAGCTCGATGTCATCGCAGAAGAATACGATGCAGCGGAGACGGCTGTCCGTGAATGGCATATCGCTCAAAAAGAGATCGTAGTCGGGCCCGTTGACCGCAAGGTGGGTCAGATTTGGGATGAGAGCAAGGCGAGTCCAGAGAGCGGCGGGCGGGGGGTCGCCTTCGGAGCTCCAATCCGTGTCGAGCAGCTCGAGATGAGTAAGGCTGGGGAGCGGGAGGTCCGGGGACGAGTCGAGAAAGACATCGATATTGATGGTCAGACGCTGGAGACAATGCTTGTCGGCCAGCAAATTCGGGATCGGTACCGGTGTGGGGTCAGAGTAGCCCAGCACGGTGACTCGGGTACAAGTGGACAAGAACTTCACAAGTGCGGTCCTGGTCGGGACAGAAAGGGAGGGTTCGATGAAGAGGTTCCGGACAGAACTGTGGAACTCGAGAGATTCGGGATTGTTCATCTTCTCCAGCAGTGTCTCGTGTGGGATGACGGGAAAGCCCATTAGTGGGAAGCCTTTGGGTGCAGTCAAAATGATGCGATAGAGAATCGGCTCCACCCTGCGAACTTGAATGAGTTATCCTTTTGTATGAAGCGTGTGAGGAAAAAGCCAATCGGAGCGAGACGAACCATGTTTTCACTCGCCACGCAACGAGCAGCAGGGTGAGGATATGTCCCGGGGAGCAAAAGGCGGAGAGCTCAAATATATCGCGCTCCAAATCGGGGGGGAGGCGGGGGGCGGGGAGCGCCGATTCCATGGTGGCAGCACAAACGAGTGAAAGTGACTCACCGTGACATCACGCATGGTCACATCAGGCCCACGCCTTCCTCGCTCCACAACCTTTGAAAAACCTCGAGCCTGCTTACGCTGGATTGGCTGAGTCGCCTGAGCGACTCGATTGTGCTCCACAACCGTATGGTGCACAGGTGGGCGTCCTGAATTCAAGTGGACGCAAACTTCCAAAGTTCTCGATTTCATTCGCGTGTGGACACGTGTGGACCAAGTATGGACGTCGCCCATCGCCGGCCGCCAGCAGCCATCGTGAACCGCGACTGGTGAGTCCCCAAACCGTCGCATATGATGATTCGCCACCCCTGACGAGGCTGACCGGGTATGTGGCCGGACGACCCGGTGAGATTCTGAGAAGGTCTATTCCATCATGAGAGTCATGCCCTCTTACTCAGCCAGCCCCACCGCATGCCGCAGAACCCCGCACTTCCTGGGCCTATAAATGAGCCACCACACCGAATTCGACTCTCACTCAGACACCCATGGCCCCGATAACTAACGCCCGCGTTCTCTTCGCCGAGATTCCCAAGGGTTCGTGCGGTGGCAGCCGTCTCTATCCCAGTCGACAGCACTGTACTTACACTCCCCTCCCAGACTTCCCCATCCCCGGCCAAACGACCGTCTACGACACATCGCAGCAGATCGACATCGAAGGTGTGCCCCTTAATGGCGGCTTCCTCGTCAAGACCTTGGTCCTCTCCGTTGACCCGTATATGCGCGGGCGGATGCGGGACGCCAAGATAGAATCCTACTCCGTGCGTGGATTTAACTCCCTAGTATCTAATCCTTTGCTCATCTCCGACCAAAGCCGCCATTCACGCTCAAAGCACCGTGAGTTCGACACCCTATCAATGAATTTGTGCGTTGCTCCAACAGTTCTTGGGACAGAATCGATGGGTACGGTGTCGCCCTCGTGCTGCGTTCCGAACATCCCGAGGTCACGGCAGGGCAGTATATTTATGGAAGGAATATACGTGAGTTGCACTCTGCCACTCGTGAGCCGCTTCTCAGGCCCTGTGCGTGCTACAGCACACCAAGAATATACCGTCATGGCGAACATGGAGAACCGCAGCCTCCTTGAAAAGGATCCGAAACTCCCATGGACGGTGTACGTCGGCGCCGCTGGAATGCCTGGTTCGATTGTAATGTGAACCTTCGAAGTACCATTACTCAACACATTGTACTCTAGGCAAGACAGCCTTCATGGGCTGGACGGCGTACTCACACGCTAAGAAAGTGTGTGATGGCATCCGCCCCATTGGCTGACGACTCCTCTGATTTTTCGCAGGGCGAAACTGCTTTCGTCACCGCAGGCGCCGGTGAGATTCTGAATTAATTCGAACTTGTTCGGGATCCTCACGCGTAACCCAGGTCCCGTGGGCTCGTGCGAATCTCATCTACTTCTTTTTGGAAATCCCCCTGTTGATCGTCAAACAGGATGGTTATTCAACTAGCGAAACGCGACGGACTCAAGGTCATTGCCTCCGCCGGGTCAGACGAGAAGGTCAAGTTTTTGAAAGAAATCGGCGCCGACGTTGCGTTCAATTACAAGACAACCGATACGCGTGAAGTGCTTGCTCGGGAGGGTCCTATCGACGTGTCAGTGCCGTTCCCTTCATTTCTTCCAAGTAATTCTGAGCGTACGACCGTAGGTCTTGGGACAATGTCGGTGGAGAGACTCTCGATGCTGCGCTTGAATATGCAAACATCAACGGTCGGTTCTTGGTACGTTTGCCGTCCAGGACTCCTTGGTCGACATGAGAGCCTGACGGAACGAACAGCAATGCGGGACGATCTCAGGTAACATCTATTTCCGTTTTCCTCTCGCAAATTCTGACTTGGAGTTTGCGGTGAAGGATACAACACAGGTTACCACCCGAACTATGTAAGTGCCGCATCCTCCTCAAAGCGATTAAGCCGAATCTTCCTGGGCAGAATTTGCACTATGTGTGGGAGAAGTCGCTTACTCTCAGCGGCATTCTCGTCTTCCGCCTGCAGGAGAAATTCAACAAGGAGTTTTATGAGGTGATTCCGCGTGCGCTGGCGGCCGGAGAGATCAAGTACACCGAGGATGTGAGCCGTGGACTGGAGACTGTCGGTGAGATGATTCTTCGTGTTCAGGAGGGCAGAAACACTGCGAAGGCGGTGGTTATTGTTGCCGAGGAATGAGGCATAGGGGCGGTCGTAGGTTTACCAGCGATGACGAGCACATACATACTGTGACTTGATCCGATGAAAGACAAAACGCGATTTTTGGCCGAATATCAAGGATGTGGGCCCTGATAAAACCTGTAATTGAACCAATATCTGTGCCATATCCCTCTGCAATGGCAGAGCAGGGATAGGAATCCCCGCGCCTCTACTATCTGCCCTCTTGGGATCAAATTCCCAGTTTTCCGGTTGGAACAAAGCAACCGTGGGAACCTCGGTATCCGGCCCGAGATTCTTCACCGAGATTCTTCATGTCCTTCCTCAGCCAGTAATCTTCCCCAAAGACTCATTCGTGCAGCTCAGTAGCGCCGGTCTCCGCTGCGGATAACGCGCTTCCCTAGTCTCACACCAACCTCAAACCTCCGCGAATGGAGGGAGTCAGTCCCTCGATCACTTCCGCTCCTCCGGTATAAAAACAGGACTCACTCCCCTCTCATTAAGTCCAAGCCCCACCATCCCACCCGCACCACATCATCATATTCCTCCCCATCCGCCGACCAACCCACCACCACAATCATGTCGACCATCCCCAGACGCAGGCTGTCCACGAGCCCCAGCCCCGTCGTCGGCCTGGATATCACTCCCACTGCGGGGCCGGGTGAGGGTGAGGGCAAGGACGTCCACACGCGGGCACACCTCGGCGCGACCCTCGGTGCGCTGTTCGTCTCGCACCTCGCGGGGGCCGTCGCGCAGGCAAGCAGAGGCGGTGCCGGGGGAAAACGACCCGTGCGAATGACACCAGCAATGCGGGCGAGAGTGGATAAGGAGGATTAGAATAAATGCGGAATAAGCTACCGGCAAGCCGAGATTCGTTGATTTCGGGCGGACGTTGGATTTCGGGGTGGGGAGGTCAGGTTGGGAGGCAAGCTGGCAACAATCGATTTAGAGTAGAGCCATATTAAACGGTCGCTCGGTTAAAATGCATTCCACGAGCAGCGGGGCGGATAATCAACTTCACCTCCAACCTCCCCGCTCGATCAGTCGCGCTGATTCCCAACCAACCCCTCGCGCGGGACATCGTGCAGTCTTAACAGCTTGATCTCGGATTCCCTAAAGTCCGAGCCTCCAAACCCAAGAGCAACCTTGCCATTGGTACGACAAAGGCACTAATAGTGACTCGGGGAGTTGCGCACGAGGTCAAATGCTCTGAGGCGCTATGGCCCTGGGGAAAAGAGACGCGATCAAACGCGATCACGTGTCTATTCCATGCACCGTCGACGCGCTCTAAACCCGACGCATCGAAGTAAGGCAGATGAAAGTTGAATGTAAACGGTGCCTCGTTACCTCTGCCAACCCACTTCACCACCAAAATGCTTGAGAACACTGCGAAAAAACCACTGTGAACTTTCAAGGCCCATAAGTAAATGGCCCACTCCAATACTTACCTCCACTTCGGGCGATATACCACGAATGAGGCGAATCACACGTGCGGATGATTAGGACAGGTGCGCGATGGCTCAGTCTGTCAACAAGGGACCAGATGCCGCCTTCCTTCCGCGGCACTGACGACACTCCTCCCCTTCCGCCACTCCTCGCCTTCCGCGCTGGACTCCTCGGTTTCCCCGCTGGGCTCTCTCATTTCCGAATGAATCCTCCTTCGAGCGACCCAGCCAGCGTCTAGGGCTGGATTTTGATATTACTGATTGACCGCGGATGTCCGTGCAGTCGTCCGAAATCATCATGGTTTAGGCAGAAAGTCGACTGTTCTTTCAAGGCAATGCTACTAGTACTGGCGTAAGGACTGCATCCCATGCTGGGATCGATAAGCTAAGCCCAAATATTTCTTCGCGAGTAGTCGTTTGCTTGACGTGGCGAAGCCTTTGCGTGGTTCTTCTCGGGATACTGGCCCTCCCCAGAAGTGCACACCAGCTAGAACTTTTCGAGAACTCCCAATTGAAATCGTAAGCCCACCCATGATGCCACAGGCTATAAATGGCGGGAGTGAGGTTGCTATCAGTCAAGATTCAACGCCTCCATCCGCCTGTGCAAAGTACACAGTGGGCACAGTCTCTTCTTCTTTCCACTCACCACTCATTTACCCTACCTCCTCACCAGCATATGCCTACATTGCAAACCCTCACCGTCTTGGCAGCCGCATCGGTGTATGCCCCGATCGTCGACGCGCTCATTGGCTTAGGCTGGTCCATGTCAAACGTCCCCGCGACCGGCTTGCAGAACATCTGCTTCCCCCTCACCATCGTTCAGGCCGACCACATATCAGGGTACTTCTTCGCTCAGCAGTTCGGCTTCGTCAACTCCTCCACCGGATACACCGGCCTGCAGCCTCGCCCTAACGATGCTGACGGCCGCCCCGTGCTGCACGGCGTATTCTCGAGCTTCGTCCCGGGGACGACCACCAACGACCCGAACTGCAAAGCTGGGGTCGACGGCAGCCCCGACGGGGTATCCTGTGCTTTCGATTTCCCTGGCGTGTACAACCGCACTTACAACCTCGTCGTCATCCTCGAGGGGGCTGGCACCTGGTCCGGTCAGGTGACGGACACAGTCACCCTGGTGCGCATCCACATCGGGCGGTGGACGCTTCCCGCGACGGCGGGTGGGATCAGATACTATCAGGTTGGTTTTGTCGAGTGGTACCCCTGGAATGTAGGCACCCCGCCGCAAAACAAGTGTGCGAAGCTCCCTTACCAGAAGACAATCTTCGGAATTCCTTCGACCACTAACCCTGGATCGGTTGGCACCGAAAACTTGGCGTACCACTCGGGGGACTGTGTTGGCGCCGCCAATTTCCACACCGGAAAAGTAGCGTCTGGAATTGAAGTTGATTCCGGGTGGGCCGGGCAAAACGGATATTGAAGTAGGTTCCCTGCTCGCAACTACATATCATGAGTTGACAACTTAGTCTTTCCATCTAGGCTGAGGATGTGCTATGTTCAGTATCTTTTTTCCCAAGACAAAAGTGCTACATTGTACGACGTGAATGCACAATGATACAATTTTCCTTTGATTTTTTATCCGTGGAAAAAAGTTTAGCAGCAGCAGTGCAGTCGATTTTTCAACTTCTAACATCCGTTCTGGGCTTTTGCCGCGGGTTGATACTCCGGTTTGATAGCGATTGTGGTAAAGTCAAATATCGTTGTTTTTATGCGTCGGAGTCGGCGCCCGTCGGCCGAATCCGAATCCGGTGATGCCGCGCGCGGAAAGGTCGGCCATCACACCTCCCTGTCCATAACAGCCCAATAACAGTCATGCCAATTCTCTTCGCGCGTTGAACTATGGTGAATGTGGGTGTTATAAAGGCCAATTCCCATCGCTAGTCTGAAGACCTCCTCCCGCGAGGTGGCGGGAGCACCTATCATTCTGGGGTCATCTTTCCTTGGCTTGGCCTGCTTCAGACAGGGTCTCGACTCACCCGATCTGGGAACTCAAATGGCCACTTACCTGACGAACTGGACGGACGCGCACCTCGGTGAACCCCACACAGGCGATTCCGATCGGAGACCTTAATACGACACGACTAGGCCTGCGATTCTGTCGGAAACCTGACCCACAGTCCAGACGCAACTCCGTTCGAGGCCTTCAAATACGACTGCGCATGCGATGCTGTCGGACACGTCTTTGTCAACACAGTCTGCACGGCGGGATGCTCTTTGGGGAAGCCCGAAATGGCGAGGAGATTGCGCATTAATGTTTGGGTAACGAGAGAGAAAAGTCAAGCGGCCGTCTCATGTCATTCCTTGACGGCACGATTCTCGCCCTCGGTGTTTTCTGGATTTGGTCAACAATCCAAGTCCTTGGAGCCTTGCCGCGGGACCATCTTACTTCACACCGGAAAATCCCCTGCGGTCCACGCGGACACTTATATTTACTATCAAGGCACTGGGAGCGACAACACGGCGACTCCGCAAAACGAATGTGGCGGTACACGCGAAGGTGGCGGTGGCTTCGAAAAGGGCGATCCCGCAACTCGCGGCGCGTATGCGAAAATTGCCCAACAATCGGGGGGCAAGGGTCGCGATAACGTGCGAACCGGCCGGTAAACTGTGTAGGAAATTCGCGCGCTGGGCCATCCAATTTCCCCCTCTGCGAGAGGCAAATCTGTCGCTTTCCAACCTCCTTCCTGAACGTTGTGCGGATCTTCGGGGGTGGCAGAGCCACAGGTCAGTCATCGGGCCGACCTGAGCGCGGTTCTGTGCTGAATGAATTCCCGGCATCAGATTCATTCATTTTTGAAATTGATCCTTGTGACCTCACTTTCTCTTTTAGCGGTCCCCAGGCGGACCTTATAAAAGGCGCTGTCAGCTCGGCCAAGCCTCACCCCAACCTCACCCCACCCTACTCCTCATCCCCTCCTCTCCACCCCGTTCACAATGCGCATGCCCGACGAATTCGACGCTATTTCCGACGCAGTCGACGATGGTGAGCCCTGCGCCCAGCGTAAACTCCACCGACACTCACCAACCGCCAGTAAATATCTTGAAGGGCAAACCGCAGTGGAACGAAGGCTCGCAGTTCGACCAAGAGAAAGACAAGACTCAGTTCCGCCAGTACGAAGAGGCGTGCGACCGCGTGAAGGGGTTTTACAAGGAGCAGCACGGTACGGATCTCGGGGACACCGTGTACTCGCCGCCGCCGCGGAACGCGAGGTCTGACTCCCGCTCCAGAAAAACAGACGATGGAGTTCAACATCAAGATGCGCGTCAATATGCGTAAGAATGTGCGCGCCCGCATGGGTATGTCGCTCCACTCTTCGGGAGACTCCGGCTGACTGGCTGTATGATTTCAAGGCGTTTGGGAAGCAATGGAAAAGCTGAATACGCTCGTGGACGAGTCGGACCCCGATGTACGCTGTTTCTACGCGCTTTCTCCGAGTAAAATTACTTACTTGCGCACTGGGATTGGTATGCAGACGGAGCTGTCGCAGATCGAGCATCTGCTGCAGACAGCGGAGGCAATCCGCAGGGACGGGAAGCCAGAGTGGATGCAAGTTACTGGGCTTGTGCACGATCTCGGGAAGCTGCTTTACCTCTTCGGATCAGAGTACGTTTTTCCTCCCGGCAATGCTGGAAGAAAGTCTACTTATTACTCGTTTCGTTTCTAGAGGTCAATGGGACGTCGTCGGTGTATGTACCCCCCGCGTCTTGAACGGGTATACGATATTCACGGCGCTCTAAATGCAGGACACCTTCGTCGTCGGCTGTGCCTTCTCGGAGAAGATCATCCTCCCCGAAACCTTTGCTGGCAATCCTGACGCCCAGGACGCAGTCTACTCCACCGAATACGGGGTGTACAAACCCCATTGCGGCCTCGACAACGTGATGCTCTCGTGGGGGCACGATGAGGTGCGCTTCCCTCCTCCCCAACTTACGTCTAATTAACGCCGCACCGCAGTATCTCTACCACATCATGAAGGAGCAATCCTCCCTCCCTGAGGAGGGCCTCGCCATGATCCGCTACCACAGCTTCTACCCGTGAGCCGTTTGCGCCTTCGACGTCTACCCTCCCGCTTGACCTGATTGTCAACGGCAGTTGGCACCGCGAGGGCGCGTATGCCCACCTGACGAACGCGTCGGACGCCAAGGCGCTCGCTGCGGTGCGCGCGTTCAACCCCTACGATCTGTACAGCAAGAGCGATAGAAGCGTGGATCCGGCGGCGCTGAGGCCATACTACGAGGGCCTGATTAAGAAGTATTTTAACGAGGTTATAGAGTGGTGAAGAGGTGCATTCCTGATTCATAAAAGGGTGGGTCCTAGATTCGAGGCGGTTCAGCGATCAACCTCGATTTCGTGCCCTTGTTGTGTTTAGCTCGATCTCGCCATAAGGAGCAGCTCCGGTCGTAATTGTAGAGCGTCAGGGATTTCGTTATCTTAGGATTATTGCGAATAGAATGGTACTGATTCGGAGTGATTTCTTTGCAGTCGCTGTCTCTGGCTGTCTCACTGCCGGTGGGTTGAATTCGGCGAAATGCGGCAGATTTGAGACTCCGGTCAAAACTCCGCCCATCAGTGATGGCTTGCTGATTCAGGGCGCTTGACTCGGACGCCCATCGACAAACGCGGCGTCTCCCAGCAAACCGGCGCTACCGCCCTACTTTATCGCCGCAATACCTGGAACGCACTTGTTTTGTCCACTCAAGGCCTTGTGCTATGCAGTTGCCGGGTGACTGGGATTCCCAATCTCCGACGCCGTGCGCACTGCGCTGTAGCCTAACTTCTCCGCTGTTTTGCCCGACAGATCACTGTAATGCTAGGGCTGTTGAATGGTAAACTCCGAAATAGCGCCACAGCTCTGACCAGTGGCTGTAGCGCCTCCGCCGATCCGTGAGCAGTGGCCACGGGAGGGAGAGTGCTCACCTCGGCGGAATCCCTACAGCGACTCGAGCCTCAGTCTTCCTCGGGTTTCCCTGGCCGCCTATCCCGACTCGAGTCAGACTTCGCTGATGGCCGTCGATGCTACGTTATCTGAGGGCCCACATTGACACTGCCGCAGCGCCTCTGGCGCTGAATACTCCAAACAAGTACGACAGGACTGTCCTCGGATCGCCCCAATCCCACGGCCGTCGGCGTGCGTTTCCATTCCTTGGTCCTGATTTGGAACAAAGGTGCTGTTTTCGTCAGGACACTGGACAGCGTTGCGACCGAATTCCCTGGCTACTCGTCGTTCTTGTCCTGGAGCTCAGCGTCCCCCCCCCCGGCCATGGGCAACTTCCTGGGTCTCTCACGAACGCTGCTTTTTGACCGGGTGTGCTCCGATTTGGAGGAAGGAAGGAGCAAAACGCGTCTGGCAGAATCACAGCATTGGAAGATCCATTTAGCTGATTGCGCCGTGCGCCGACGTTCCCCACGCCCCAGTATGACTGGGTCCTGTTCTTCTTCTTCAGCGTCCACATCCACTCGCCTCCATGCGCCCTGCAGCCCTCGCTCGCTGGCTCCCGCTCTAGCCAGTCCCGAATAGGCGAGTCGGCGCTCGGCGTGCTTTCACCTCCTTCCCTTCGACTCTTTCACGTTAGTCACGTTGCAGTGGCTCCTTCTCAAGTCCTCGCAGCACTCTCCAACTCATCTTTCAGACAGGGCCCAACCGCGGGGCTTCCCGCCGCCCAAAGCCGCTGTGCCCTCCCGATATTTCATGAATACTGAGCAATATGCCACCGCAATCATGGACGAGCTGCGCGGATGGGCGCAGGAGTGGTTACAAGGCCTCAGCGCCATGCGTGCGATGCAGACCGCGCTCGGCACGGACGTTCCGTACCCCAGCTATCCCCTCCCCATCGGATTCCCGCTCGGCGATTTCACGCTCACGCAGGGATTCTCGTGGACCCATGTGTATGGCGACTACCACCAAATTCGCCACACCTACACGGTGGACTTCATTCTGCAAGGTCGCACCAATGGACCGGGTTCCTCCGTTGCATGGAGTGTGGTTGAGAGAGAAGGTGTGTTGTGGCGCATGCGTACCTCAATTTCTTTCCCTTTCCAACCATTCATGTCCATCACTTAGGTGGAATCCTACTGGGCATCTTAGAGATCGCGGGGCCCATTTATGACGACGCCCAGCTACCGTTCCGGATTGACACGGACCTCCTCTTGCTGGCGATGGCGGCGTCGCTCAGGGTTCACACCCCAATACACCTTCGCAGTCGAGTCGAGGTCATCGCCGGTCCAGTGGTGCACCCTAATAATGCTGGTGTGCCGCATCCACAACGCGTGTACGAACTGCGCACAGCGCACCAGCACGTCGTCTGCGAGCTTGGGAGGCGGTGGGGGCTCTAGTATCGCGGTGCTGTGCGCCGCATGAGAGGTTCCTGGGTGGTAATTATGATGAGTCTTATGTTGGACCTATGGCTATTCGCCAATATTATTATTCACACCTTTCTTCCCTCCTCCACTTTCCTTCGGCGAGGAGAGAGAATGTGGGCAAACGTGAAGCGGGACATCTGTATTCCTGAGCACCCCGTCCTTGTATTTATTCTACCTCCTCTGTCGCTAAGTGCGACGGTATCTCCGTACAGAACAAGGGTGCGGAAGTAATTATACTCGGACATGACTGGGAGTCAATCCCTCGTCGGACACGAGTTCGCAGAACAGAATGTTCATACATTCTGAGTGACAGAGCAGAAAGTCAAACAACCCGAGCAAAGATCAAGCAAAGATTGTATACCTGATTGAGGTCAGGAATGTCAGACGTGATCCCGCACAGCTTGTCTAGGGGACATATTCTCTGGTTTGAATCCGGCATGGGCCAATGCAGGGCCTCTTCAACCTCAAACGTCCCCGATCCGAAGGTTCAAACTTCAACGGAGCTTGTGACCCGAATGGAGTAACGATGCCGAGTCTGCCGCGATCTTTATACACTGCCACCGATGTGGCTTGCGCAAAACCACCACGACCAATCCATGGAAGCCCAACTAGCCCATCCCGGGATGGAACCTCCTCTTCCTTCAGAGCTAGAACGTCTTACATTTAGTTGGCCCCGCACTCGGATCCACTGTCTGTTCCAAGGCTCATCTCGATGGGCAGGAAAATGGTACGCTCAAAACTCGAGGCAAGCTTCGTCACTGGCAGAATAACCTCCTTCTAAGGCTAGATTATCTCTTATATCGTCTATAGATCCTCAGACTGTCTCTTCGCGTCGTCAAATACACGGACTCCCGCGGCTATTCCAGTCGACCTGCTCCTCCAGCGCATCGCGCAAAAACCGGCCGTTGTCGAGGCAGGAGCTCGCCACTTGTATGCTGGAGGCGGCGAGGAACTTCCCCCCGCGACACTAAACACCATCTTCCCCAAATTTCAGGGCATCACCGATATCTTTTCACACCATTCACTCGGCCATAGTTTGGAGGCCTTCAAAACTCTCCGGTCGCTCCGCCGGTTGACCGTGGACCTGGCGATCCTTTTCGCACCCTTCAGCGCCTTTAACTTTACCCCAGCGTGCCTTTACACCGTCACTCACCTCGCGATATTAGACGATCCAGCGGATGAGGACCCCGCACAATATGGCCACCTCACACTCCTGCCGGCTCCCACGCATCTCTCGATGTACCATCTCAATCTCCGCAATGTCCTGCACCCGCTCTTCAGAAAGACCCTGTCACGACTGCTCTGCATCTTCCTCCTGTCCTCGGAAGTCGATGCTGGCTATTACCAGGAGGACATTCGCCCATTATCTGCGGACGACCGACTCGTCCACATCGGCCGAGTGACCTTCTTGGCTGATTGGTTCGAGGCTGCCAAGTCCGGTGAAGACCACTGGTCACGCGCGGACGTGTTTTTTTTGCGGCGGCGAGACGCGCAGGAAAGATCGACGTGTGTCCTTCATTTATTACATTTTCCCAGAGTTGAACTCTGATCTGATTTTCAGGGACGGACTTTACCATCTGTGATACTGACATGTTCTCTGAGCAGACTTGAGACAATCCATTGGAATCACCATTTCATTTCGTGTTTCCATAATAAGGGCCTGCTCGGGTCACCGGTCTAATGAAGCCGCCCCACCCAAAGTCAGGGCGGATGGCCCGGGATGGGTCCAGAATTGCGTCATTTTGGGTGGGGCGGCTCCACCAACCGGAGCACCCGAGCAGGCCCTAAGCTTTCTTGTTCGTGTGAGAAACGACTGATTGAGGGAATGCACAGGCACTGTTCAAATCTTCACCGCTGAACACCATGACCACCATCTCTTATCCCATATTTATCCCTCGCGCCTGCCAAAACGTCGCGAAACTATTTTGAATACCACGTGGCTACCGCTATGCACTGCGTGGACTCAAACTGCGAGGCTTGACGTCTTTAATTACATGTTGCGTTGTCCTGACTCCCATTCCTCCCTTCTAGTTCAGCCGCGCTCTCTGTTGCCAACGTGGGCTCAACTGTTTAAAGCAAGTTATTATACTTCCATCACCGAGTATGAATTGTACTGATTCGTGGACTCTGCAGGATTCCTGATTTCTTTCGATATGCAACAAGGACCATCGAGGTCTCGATCTACCGTTGTGTTTCGGTGAGGCAACTCTAAAGTTTCCAACGCAGCTAAAGCATGCACAGTGGACGGGGAGAATGCTTGGAAGTCTGGACTCTCACACCTAACTTGATCGCCGTTCATTACCCACCTTTAGAACTCGACGCGCTCCGCCAATTGGTTCGTGGCTTGCAGCCTCGTGCCTACCTCGATGTCGAAATCATTTCGACGGTCCGTTGGCATCCCGCATGCAGCCGTCTACCACATGTCGCTGCGTGATCTTCCACCACGAACTTGCGGAATATCCCAACAACGGAGAGTCAGTTCGGTTACTTACAGGTTGGACGAAAGTTCGGGTTTTTCGTTGAGGACCAATTCTGAATGTCTATGCTCGCTTTCTCAAGCTTTAAGCTAGGACGCAGTGAGTGACTCTATTTCTGATGTGCATGAAACGTCAAGTTATCATATCACTTCACACAACGCGGATGGCGCGCGCGTTCCTCTAAAGCTACGCCGCAGGGCCTTGCCATGCACTCACCGGGCGACGACAGTCCTTAAAACCTGCCCCGCGCTCCAGCAACTCCCATCCCACTCCCGGTAAACCTCGAGCACGCTCAACCTCCTCTTCACCTGCCTCAACCTCGTCCTCGGTCGCTTGAATTCGCAAGATGTCTACTGTCCTCGGCGCCATCGTTATTGCGCGCAACGGCGACCGTCGCGCGTACTATCAAGATCCGAAAACATACGCACCCTCGCTCACTGACTCTACCGCGCTCGGTGTCGTACGCACTCCCATACAACTCCATGCACAACGAAATACTTACCCCTCCCTCGTCAGTCCGACCTCCACACCCTCGGCAGTCAGCTGCGCGCCGCGTACCTCACACCCGGCTCCGCCTTGTACATCTCGTCGATCTCAGGCGACCTCGCCGACACGCAGCAAGTGAAGGTTCGCGCCAAGGCCGGTGGCGAGGGCTCGGTCGTGTTCGACAGCGCCGTTGCGCTCCTTCAAGGTCTCTTCCCGCCCAGCCCCCGCAACAAGATCACGCTCGCGAACGAGACCGTCGTGACGGCGCCGCTCGGTGGCTACCAGTACATTCCCAGTGCGTTCTCATTCCCCTTCCTTCTCGTCAATCTTGCGAGTGCTCATCAGTCGCACGCTGCAGTGGAGACGGTCGAACCAGGCAACGATCGCTCGATGGAGAGCTGGACGGACTGCCCGGTGAGTGACGACCCTGTTCATCCCTTTCGCCTCCGTTGCTCACGCGGGTTGTAGGCGTTCCAAAAACATGTCGCCTCTTTCCACGGGTCCGATGAATTCAAGGCCAAAGCCAAGGACGCTGCCGGGTTCTTTCAGGACATCAAGGACTATATTTTCGGACGTCCGGCAAATCTCGAGAACATCGTCCGTCTGCTCTCTATTTTTATTCCTCACCCTAATACCTCCTGCCTCAACCTCCGCAGTGGAACGTATACGATTGGATGAACACGCAGCTCACCTACAACCAAACGTACGCGTACCGCCTCCCGCCTGGCTACATCGACCAGGCCCGCGCGCTCGCAGACTTCCACGAGGACGGAGTATTTTCTGACGAGCAGCCCAACGGCGTCGGCAATAGTCAGTTCTCTTTCTCCTTTAATCATTTCCGACTGAGCCTAAACTCCTCATGCTCCGTAGTCGCCGGCCGCACCCTCCTCCACACCATCCTCAGTTCCCTCGAGCGCATCGCATTCAACGGCGACCCGCTCCAGTTGATGGTCGTCGCAACTTCTTATCAGCCGTTCATATCCCTCTTCCACCAAACAGAAATGGCGAAGGCGCACCCCGAGCTCAAGGGAATCCGTAAGTCCATTGGCTCCATCACAATTCAGGTCAATATCATCCAATGCTCCAGCGAATTTTGGCTCCGCTCTCGCGATTGAGCTGCGCCGCGGCTCGCCGCCCGACCTGCGCGATTTCCTCCGCTTCAAGTTCAAGAACGGCACCGCCGACCCCGAAGATTGGCGCCTGCTCCACCCCTTCGGGCACAATTCGGACATCCCGCTGACGGAGTTCATCTACCGCGCAGAGGTACGTTGATTGTAATTTATTGGCATGTTGAACGTCAACTGATTCATCATTGCGGGTTAGGGTGCTGCTATCACCAGCAATAAACAATGGGCGCAGGTCTGCGGTGTCAAACAGAGCTTCTCTGCGACCGCGAGCCAAGCCGCGGGGATGACTAGCGTGCAAGTGGCGCTCGGGTCGATGCTCCTTTTCGTCCTGTTTGTGATCGCGGCGACCTTCCGCGCCAAGCGTCTTTCCCGCGCCGGGTATGTTCGCCTGCCTGAGGACGACGTGGAGGTCAGTATTTGACAGACAGGCTATTCACGCGGAAACTTATCTGTATGGCTGTGATTCCAGACAATCCAGGTCCACCCGGAACCACGAATGGAAAAGAGCCGCTTGCTTTGAACCTTAGTGCTGATATTGATATCCCGCGACTGGCAGCGCGTTTCATCTTATATTAGCTGGTTTGCATTCTATACACTCGGTGCTTCCCACTATCACGGACTCTCGCAATGGCATTTCTCATTTATTTATTTCGACGCGCGCGGGAAATCAGGCACGAGAGCTTTCATTTCAAGATTTGATATGGTTGGATTGTTTTCACTCAATGAAGCTCGGTTGAAGATAGGCCACAGGGTGTCGGTAGCCGTCAGTGCGATTCCTATATTGAATTTAGTTCAAGCGAGAGCACACGGGGATGGATCCCCTGGAATGTTGAACTTGCATCTACGCCGGGGCCAAAATTTTCACGGAGTATATGATATACTCTCCGTAATAGAACTGGCAACTCCGGAAGGCCCTTGGGTAATGTAATTCATTCCGCCATGCACGGAGGCCAGAATGAATAAAAGGCGCAGCGTTAGTTCGTTGAGGTAAACCTGCATCTCACAAATGTACTTCACCCGCCCACTTGCTGCCCTCGTCGTCGTCGCCGTCACCGCCGTAAAGGCTGCTCCAGGCCCGAGCACCAGCCTCACCAAGAGATGTGAGTCCACTGAGGTCGTTCAATTTTGATTAATACTCAGTTCCTTCCAGGGTGCGGATTCCCGGAAAGCTGCCCCTGCAAGCCCGACCAGAAAACTCAGTGCGAGCTGAAGTACGATGAATGCGGCAAGCAGCACTACTGGCCCGCTCAATGCGAAGGATGCGCTCCGTGCTTGGAGCTTTGTGTCGACCGTACGTGTTCCTCGACAGTCACTTTTGAGTTACACACACTAATGACGACTCCGCTGCTCAGCGCTTTGCCCGGCTGAGTGAGGGGGCTGGTGGATGTGATCTACCGCAATATCCCGCGAAGAATGAGCCACGGTTTTTCGTCTTCTCGAGTAAATTGGTTGTAAATTGGCCTGAGAGCAAGATGGGAAAGAGCATTTTGATTCAAAATCAGGGTTGGAATGGTCGGCGTCCCGAGTCATAGATGCGCATCAGTCCAATCCTCGGGCGTAGACATTCAGTGAGTTCCACGTCGCAGCGGGAGGCCATGGAAATTTCATTCTGAGGCCTGTCCGAGATCCCCGATGCCGTACTGTGTGTGACATCAATGTGACACGCCTGTTTTCCTACTCCATCCTCCTCCTACTACCGCACGGTGGAGACCGCTCGGGGTCTCTGCGTCGGAGATGTGCCAACGGGGCACGCAGCGGGATGGGGAAGCGGAGGAGACCCAATGTGATGACTAAGCTAGGGACATCCGAGCCTAATAACTACAAACCAAGCTGGAAGCTGCCGCACCAACCACAACGGCCGGGAAGATTCCGGTTTGCTCCAGCTCTCCACAGAAACTTGGGCCTTTTAACTCTTCCACAACCCACAAAAAAGCAACGGTGGCACCGCCCGAGCCGAGTTTCGGACGCCCGATTCCGGCTTGATTCCGGCCCTCCGGGACCACGATGAGCTCCGCTCTGCCAGACGCGGGACAGCGACCTGGCCGAACAGCACCTGGAATATAATCACCGGTGATGTTCCGGACCCGACTGCGAATTATACGGCGCCCTTCAACTCGCGTCGTCTCGGCCTAGTGCCGCAGTGGCTTGACATCGATTGTCTACTTTGCAGTAACCCGAATGGGCGGCGGCCCATTCGTTTACACCATCGTATGTCTTACTCTTATTGCTCCGAGCAGTTGAGAAATACACAGTACAGATAGCCATTTATTCCGCCTCACAGGTCCGGCTGGTTTTATTCTGGACGCTACAAACGCATCCGACTGGCTCGAGCGAACACTGCCGGCGTTTAACAGGTATGCGGGAGCTGCCCTACGGAGCCGACGACCGCTAACAGTGGTTCGTTGGTAGCCTCGCTATCGAGTCGCAACTCCCTCAGCTCGATCCCACAGAGGTTTCCGACAACATGTGGGCTTTCTTCCTTCCCTGCAACGGCACCCACCTCACAGCGATCTAAGTGTCGCGTTAAACGACGATCAATTCATGATGCTCCCTCACCCACCCTCGTATGTATATTTGCTAAAAAACGGCGAGCATCTGAGATATCCCAGCGCCTTTCACACTACGCTCTATGGCCCCGTCTTCCGTATGGACCCAAATCTCCTTGTGGGTGGGAATGCCTCTGGTTCCGCAGACGGCGACGGAGAATGGAGGTCTCTTGGTTGGAGCGCCCATCTCCTTGGTAGGACATCCTTCAGTATTGAACTCGCTAACAGCACGCCACATAGATGAACGATTCGGAACCCGGAAGCGCCCTTACATCAACCACAACGCGCGCGCGCTCTCCCTCCCCCTTTTGCACGAACTCACCCTTGCATTCGGCGAATATTTTGCCACAACGCCGCTGTCTCAGTTCCGCGGCGCCCACAACGTCGCGAGGGAATACGAAGTGAACACAATCTTCATGGCGACGCACTACGTCCTCGAGCGCCACCGCGAAGCGCTCTTGTGGTCCTGGGTGGTCGCGAAGTGGGGCGGAAGCTTCGGCGTCCTCGACCGCTACCAAAAGTGGAGGATGTGGAGGGAGCTTGGCGGGGGCGACGCGGACGGGCTGGTCTTGCGCCTCCAGGCCGACCGTACTACTTCAGATGACGTGGAAACGAACCTGCGCATGGCTGGCGTTCAACCGCCGCGGTCGATGGATCCGAAGAGACAGGCTGATGTGGCGTATTCCTGGCGTACGTGCTCGGATTGTCGTCCTTTTCTTTTCTTTTTTTTTTTTTTTTTTTTTTTTTTCAAAAATGAGCTCTTTACGATGCAATCTAGTGTCGATGGACGGCTTCAGCGCCGACTTCCATACCCTCCCTAAACGGGTTGAACTCAAGCGCAGCGAGTGTATCCGTCGAGAAGCCGAGCTGGCATGGAATATGTTTCGTCGAGTGCTCATCGAGAGCCCGACCTGTGGAGACCGCAGTGCGTGTCAGCTTACTGGGCTAGGTTCAATCATTTACCTTCCACCAGTTATCGCCGCCCTCATCCACACTTCCAAGAGTGGACTGGGCGTCTTCCTGCCGCCACCCTCGACCTCCGCCCCCACCGACCTTTCCGCCAAAAACCCGACGATTCTTCCCCTCCAATTCGCCAAAACGGCCCCACCCCTTCCACCCAACCCGCGTGCGTTCGCTGTGCGACTGTTCATGCGCTACGCCCACGTCCTTGGGAACGCGCCAGCCGCGTTTGCGCCGATGCACAGTATTTCCAAGACTGCGGGCATGTTGAAGAAAGCGGACAAGCAGAAAAACCTCACCCTTATGTGCCTCAACGACGATCTTGCTGACGGCGATCAGACAGGCGTTAATATCCTGTTGCGGGAGTGGTTCGAAAAGCGGTGGCCTGAGAAGTTGAAGTGCGAGTTGTAGCTACTACGGTTCAGCATATTTAGGTTCTAGTTACTTGGTGGTGCGGTCTAAGTGGTCGTGGTTCAGTTCAATTACTTCTTGTTACCCAAAGTTTATGGGGGCCGAATGTTGACCGAAGCGCTTTGATGGACCGCGATAGAATTCAACGAGCAGGTAACGACTCGACAAGCGTTCAGATAACTGATTTCGAGCTGGGTTGCTTTTCAGAAGAAACAGAGCCATTTCGGGTTAGCGCTAGAACGACTCGGAGGAGGCACGCACCAGATGCTGACCACGACTGGCATCCCGCTGCGAGCCCGGTCTCCACATCCGGATCCCCTATTGACTGCGCAATGAGGGGTCCGGGCGCAGCGGGCATAAGTAACCGTACTACACAGCAACCTACAGAAGTGATAAATCGACAACCATTCGTAGTCCGCCGCAGCGCAGCCCTCATACAATTTGTAATATTACAATTCCCGTGTCTGTTGCCGACCTTAAGTCCCATTCGACAAACTCAGGAAACCAGGCAGAAAAGTTCGTTGTCACTAAGTACTTAACTACGCCGGCCCTAAACTGCACAGCTCTCGGGCTCACGTAATCACGCCATTTTTTCCTCTTCCCCATCTTTGCTCCATCCTGGCGCAGGCAACCTGAGCTCTGTGGCTCTCTTCGTCAAATACCATCCCAAGGTCCTTGTGGCACCGTGCCACAAGGACCTGCTGAAGCGAGCTCCGCAACCCGTACTCTCAAATCAATCTCAATATTCAACTCGCAACTGCGTATACTTTCTGTATTCTAGCCGGGCCTTGGAGGTACTAGTGCTTTAGATACATCTGCTGTCTGCATGTATATCCCATCACCCGTAATGCAATGATGTTCTCCTCCTGAAGCTCCATGTTGTGTTCCGGGAACCACCATCCTGTTGCGATAACGTCCGTATAATGTGAAGTAAACTGGTACCGAAAGCGAGATAATCCGGCGTAATTTAGGCTTTCTTAGGAGGAAGTAACTTAATTAGACTCTCTTCGGCCTAACCGGGCCTAACTGAGGTAACGAAGATAATTAGGAATAATTTTGACCAAGTTTCACCAAATTACCTTGGAGGTCTTTTCCTGATGACACCGCGCATGACGCCACGTACGCCGGGACTTGTGGCTTGTGAAGATGTCTTGCTGGCGCTGGAAGCGTGTTCACCTCTAACACCGTGCGCTCTCTACTGTTGCCCGGGGTGCCCAGCGTGATCCACAATATCTTATGACCATAGTACGAACTACACCGCGCATTGACGCCGCCTACGCCGTGACTTGTGGCTTGTGGCTCTCGTATGGCTGGCGATAAAATGCAAGCGTGTTCACCCTCTGACACCGTGCATTCTCTACTGTTGCCCGGGGTGCCCGGCGTGGTCCATCTACTCGCGATCGCTGTGGAGTCAGGTTTTCCCACCAGCCACTGGTCCACTCGGCTTCTTGCGTCACGGTGGAGCTGCACGACATGAAACTCAAGCTCAGTGTTTGCCGCGTCCAGAACACCAATGGCAACCACTACTCGCACATAAGTAGCGAGCGCCGCGCGAGTGACGTTCCCAGCTACAACGACCATGTCGACCGCCCCTTGTATTCCATCCAACCCCGACGTCTCGGGAATCGGCGTCCGCACCGCGATCTACATCCAAAACCTCCTCGGCTTCATCCCCGCAATATCGGCACTCTGGGATGGAGAAGTCACCTCCTACGAGCTCGACGCCATCGAGACAGAGTCAACCACAATTTTCATCACTGCGTTCGCCATCCTGCTCACGACCATGTTGGAGGCGCACGGCTCCAAATTCACGGCGTTTCACGCGAGCGTGGTCCTTAGCTTGAGCTGGATGAACAATATCAACACATTCATTTATTTACTGCTCTACGTTCAAAAACGGAGTCAGCTTGGGCCGCGGCAGATACGGGCTGATCTGGCTGCTGCTGGTGCGCGGGTCAAGTTCTGGTTTTGCTGTGGTATTCGAAGAGGTATCAATGGGAATCGTGCGGTGTGTGAATGTCCGGTCGTGTTCCGCATACAACTGATTTCGCCCATAGGACAATACTATGGCTGTAATAGTGTTTCATAATTATCTTGTAACACACCTGGAGACATTTTCACACCTTTCAGCAAGAAAATTCACACCCTAACAAATCCTTCCGTCCAAAGTACACACCCCCAAAAGCATCCGAAACCAAATTCACACCCCCTGGACAAGCCAAAAGAAATTCACATCCCACCTGGTCAATGAAAGTTTCACAGGTTGGAACATTTTGATTTATTACACACCTCTTTCCTGACCTTTTTTTTTTTTCCACACCCCTGGTCGTTCGCAGAAAAAGCAACACACCTCCACGCAACGGGGGCTGCGTCCGGATCATCAGTTTCGGCACTCGGCCGCACGGCTCCAACTGCAATGTATTGCTCATGAATCCAGGTCTCACCCTCTGCCCTCATGAATTGGTTACGCACAATATGATATCCATTCTTGAAACCCCCCCCCCCCCCCCCATTGCCATTCAAACTCACCTACGGCTCTAGCAGACTTGTCTACCTCGGAATATCAAATGATGTGATGTGATCCCTGATCCGGACCACGACGGCACGGATGCTCAGCGTTGTCTTTTACCACCAGCGGTGGCTAGGTGTGGAAGAACTGAAAGGGCAAGGTGTGTCATTTTCCATGTAAATGCAAGGGTGTGTAGAAAAACAGACACAATCTGACCAGTGAATTTTTGAATTTGGTCTGTGCCACCTGTGAACATTTCCTCACATTCAAGGAGTGATCTTTCATTTTGGACCCACCCAGGTGTGTAAATTTCTTGCAAACCTGTGTATTCTTCTCCCGAAACTTGGTGTAATTATGAAACACTATTACTCCCATACTATGCCAACGACGGCACAAACCCACCACAGGGTATCCTTTCCTCCCTTTGCGAGAACATGAACTGAATTAACGAACTGTTTTTCAGAAGGCCGCACCATCCTCGGCGCCACGTTCAGAGTGGAGCTGACCGGGATCGGCGCCGTCGCACTCCTGGGCTCCCTCCATCTCTCCCTCATGTCCGCGCTCGGAATCTGGGTCTGGCACAAACCCCTCGCCTTTGGAAACTCGCCGGGGGCAAACCAATGCGCGCTCGACTTCTCAAAATATGTCGTCCTCGGCAAATCCATCCCGCTCGACTCGCCCGCGCTCCGAATCGTGTCGCTCGTTATCTACGCCTTAAACCTCCTCATCCCCTCCGCCGCCTTCCTTGCCATTCTCCTCCTCTTCCAGTCTTTCCACGCGAAAGCATCTCACCGGAGCCGCGATCCACGCGCCAGCAAGGACTTATATGCCAAAGGCCGCATCGGGCGCAGCCTCCTCCTCCTCCACGCGTGGTACAACCCCGTCCTATTCCCGACCTTCGCTGGCCTCGCGCTCCTGCTGGCCATCAACCTGATATTCGTCTACGACACGGAGCGCACTCTCCCACACAACGCGCCTCTGCGCCTTCCGGGCGACACCGCGTGGTCCTTCGGCCAGATCCTCGCCATGCTGCTCATCGTCCTTCCGCTCCGCGACCTCCGCGTATTCGGCGCCCGGCGGGACTTCACTGCGGCGCTCCGGGACGCGGTGCGCTGGCAGGCCACCGCCGTCGTCCTTTGGAATATGGTGCGCCGCGGTGGGGATGTTAACGCCAAGGCACAGGGTGAGCGACTTGCCGTGCATTGCTATCTATCTGTATACTGAGATGCCGCGGCAGACTCGGTGTACCCGACAGCGCTCCTGCTGGCCGTGGCGAGGTGGCGAGACGTGGAGCTGGCGCGTATGCTTCTGAATTATGGCGCGGATCCGAATCTGCGAGGTGGGTGGCACGGAACACAAGTACGCTGGACGTCCCGTTGACAGACCTTCCTTCCTATTCTTCAGACGACACGGACACGACGGCGCTCCAGGTGGCCGCCTCGCACGGAAACACATACCTCGCCAATCTTCTCCTCGCTCACGGCGCAGACCCAAACATCGAAGGTGCGTCGAAGGTTCGGTTGAGAGAATTGTATTTTAATTGTAGAGCTATCGACAGGAACTCAATTCGGTACCGCGCTCCAGGCAGCGGCGCACGCGGGACACGCGGACATCGTCCGGCTACTACTTGACCACGGCGCCGACCGGAACCTCCAAGGTTCGTTGAATTTCGCACCTGGTAAGACCACTTTTCACCTCTTCGAAGAGGCTGCTGTGGTATCCAGAGCAACCTCCTCGAGGAGGCGGCGGTTGTGGCCATGGAAGGTACATATGGAAGGGCATTTCCACGAGCGGGGGTCAGTAAAATTAGTGAGAACCATAGGAAAATGTGACCCTTTTAGACTAAAAGGGTCAGTAAAAGATGACCTTTCCACCACTTCCATAAAAAAATTTGGCAGTAAGTTTGTTACCCCCTGTACGTCCTCCACGGCTTCCACCCTCCCATTATGAGCATCAGTAGAAAAATGTTACCCCGGCGGGGCTTCCACCGTTTCCACCCAAAATTTTAAGAGGGTCAGTAGAATTTGTTACCCCGGCGGGGTTTCCACTGTTTCCACCCAAAATTTTAAGAGGGTCAGTAAAATTTGTTACCCCGGTTGGCTTCCACCGTTTCCACCCAAAATTTTAAGAGGGTCAGTAAATTTTGTTACCCCGGCTGGCTTCCACCGTTTCCACCCACAATTTTAAGAGGGTCAGTAAAATTTGTTACCCCGGCTGGGCTTCCACCGTTTCCACCTGAAATTTTAAGAGGGTCAGTAAATTTTGTTACCCCGCTCCGCCTCCATCGCTTCCACCCGAAATTTAAAGAGGGTCAGTAAAATTTGTTACCCCGCTCCGCCTCCATCGCTTCCACCCAAAATTCTAAGAGGGTCAGTAAATTTTGTTGCCCCGCTCTGGTTCCATCGCTTCCACCAGAAATTTGAAGGGGGTCAGTAAATTCTGTTCAATTGGCTGTCAGAATTAGACACAATTCTGCAGTACAATCAGGGGGAATATCCATCGCTTCCACTGAGGCCCTAAAACGGACTTGTACACCATATTCTGAGTCCAAAACTCCACTGCTTCCACCTGCAGAGTTTGATTCCTTTCCTTCAAAATGGTAATAGAATTCCGCCGCTTCCACAGGAACCAGTACCACCTCTAATCCTTATCAGTAGCTACTGTCAGGACGGTCTCGAACATTTCCGCTAGTTCCTCATCCTCTGCATCTTCCCCTGCATCATTATCGTCTGTCTCCCATCCGTCCTCTGCAGAGGCAGCCCCGCCCCTATGTCTCTCAACTTCTTGTGCAACCGCCACCACCTCCGGATCGTCCTCGTGGCATTTCCACCTCATCATCTCGCCTCTTCGCCTCAGCTCGTCTAACCCCAGGAACCAGTGTACCAGTGAAGCATCTCCCAACCTTTTTCGACATGTCTGTCAGCCGCTTCATGTGCCCTTCATCAAACCTCCCCCGCCCCCATCTGTACTTCTTGACAAAGAATGCGAGATGGGGGTCCACCAATGCCACCTCTGCCTCCTTCTTAATCAGATACTCCTTCTCGTCTCGGATGTAGGTAACAAAGCACCGGATTTCCACATGCAGCTATAGAATCCCTTCCTTTGCACACAAAATCTTGAAGTGTGTGTTCATAAGCTGTTGGGCAGCCGGCTTAGCCCATGGATGGAGCTCTGCATTTGCCTCAGAATCACGGAGGATGTCAAAATTGGCGAGGAATGTGAAGTCCATCACATTATCCCAGGTCACAGGGGGCATGGGTGGGCTGAGTGTGGATGCAGCCAGGTTATACCGCCCGAGTGCTGCCCTGCTTGTTTGCAACCTGGTCTGCAGTGCTTTGGCAATGTGCTTCCGAAGTTTGTAACCTGCACCTATATTAGGCAAGAACATTACAATATACCAATCATGACTTACCTGGCTGAGAGTCTGAGAAATGTTCATTGTTAGCTGCTTCTCTACCAGGCACTGACAGCGGGTCAGGAGTATCAACTGGTGACCAGGTCAGCAGCCCCCTTCCACTCTGCCGTGTCTTGGGTTCATAATGATGCTACTCCCTGCCATCATATACAGCGGGAAGACTGTTTGGTTGGGTGAAATGTGGGTTCTGGACAGAAGAAGAGTATTTCGCGTTGCTGACAGCTGTAAAGCAGTCAGAGGAGTTGCTTCACTGTAGTTTTACCATATCGTGTATTCTTTTACTGGTCAATCACTACCGCTTCCATGGAAAGTCTGAATAGTGTCTGAGATGACCACGGCTTCCACAGGGAGAAATGAGACTTAAAGGTACAATTCTCCACCGCTTCCATACTGAATTGCAAGTGTTGGGCCGAAAAACCGGGCCCACGCACTCGTACTGCCCTGCCCACGAACTCGTACCACATAACATTTGCCGATAGCCTGACTACAAAGGCCGGGACTAAAATTCCTAAGAGACAGACCTTTCTATTAGGCCTCTGGGTAGGCTCAGAAATATTCCTGGATAAACCCTAATTTCCTGGACAAAGTTTAGGCAACAGGTTCCAATATCCCTCAATCTGTTGTTATTTTCATATAGGTACCCCATCCTTTGACTGCTACCACGACCTCACTTTTGAAATTTGGGCATATAATGGTCAGGAGAGGTAGGTATGACCCCTGCTGAGTCCCTGGTGGTCCCATAATTCGTTCTAAACCCCCAAACCAGTGACAAAACCTTCAAAAGAGCCAAAGCGGCAGCTGCAATAAAATCTCCACCTCCAAAGACTCTGGCCGCCAAAGGTCAGGCATGGGCAGAGTAACAAGAAGGGTGACTCCCCACTAGCTTGTTGGTGGCCTAGTGGCTCACTGGAGCAGAAACTAGGCCCAAAAGAATGAAAAAGAGCGGATTTGTATGGCAAAGTACTATTGGTACTACAAGAGCTTCCAGACAATCTCAATTTGGCCCAGGGCTTGTGGAAAGATCAAGGAGGAGCCCACCACACATCAGGAGTGTTTTGGGTGTGCTTGTGAGAGCAGCAGAGCCTATAAGGCAAAGTTTGCCCACCATCAATGTTGTCTATTTCTCGTACTCAACGCTCAAAGGAACCGAAAATTCAGCTGGAAGAAGAGAGTTGACTGCCACGAGCTATCATACAAGCTCTTTGGGGATCAGCAGAAGATATCAGGGCCCAGCAACTACAGATTGGAGTGGGTGATGTACCAGGAAGACAAGAAGTGAGTGCAACACATTGCAGACACACTCTATGTTCACCATTCCAATGAGGTTCAAATTACCCAAGGGGATGGGATGTACAGGTATATCCACAAGTGGGCACAGTGGCTCAGCTGCTGGTGTGTATTCAAAGATTGTTGAAGTGCAATGTGATTCCAGTGGAAGTGGTGGAACCTGCATGCTGATCTGTGGACTCTGTGGAAATCTGATACAAAAGTGGGCATTTGAGACGGTGGAAGCAGTGGCTATTGGTCCTAAGGCCATCCTTGAGCCAAATCACTTTCCCCAGCTCGCTGCAACTCCCACTTTAATGGCAATTCCCAATGGCCCTCTCAGGTGGAAACGGTGGAAGCCCAGCCGGGGTAACAAAATTTACTGACCCTCTTAAAATTTCAGGTGGAAACGGTGGAAGCCCAGCCGGGGTAACAAATTTTACTGACCCTCTTAAAATTGTGGGTGGAAACGGTGGAAGCCAGCCGGGGTAACAAAATTTACTGACCCTCTTAAAATTTTGGGTGGAAACGGTGGAAGCCAACCGGGGTAACAAATTTTACTGACCCTCTTAAAATTTTGGGTGGAAACGGTGGAAACCCCGCCGGGGTAACAAATTCTACTGACCCTCTTAAAATTTTGGGTGGAAACGGTGGAAGCCCCGCCGGGGTAACATTTTTCTACTGATGCTCATAATGGGAGGGTGGAAGCCGTGGAGGACGTACAGGGGGTAACAAACTTACTGCCAAATTTTTTTATGGAAGTGGTGGAAAGGTCATCTTTTACTGACCCTTTTAGTCTAAAAGGGTCACATTTTCCTATGGTTCTCACTAATTTTACTGACCCCCGCTCGTGGAAATGCCCTTCCATATGTACCTTCCATGGCCACAACCGCCGCCTCCTCGAGGAGGTTGCTCTGGATACCACAGCAGCCTCTTCGAAGAGGTGAAAAGTGGTCTTACCAGGTGGAATTTCGTTTCAACTCACGCCTTACCTCAATAAATAACTAACATCGTTCCCAAGGAGGCAAGTACGGTACCGCGATGCAGGCAGCGTTCGAACAGGGACATCACGACGTCGTTGAGCTCCTTCGTGAGCAGAGGGGAAGTTCGTGATAGGTCTCGTTGTAACATCATCCAGGTAGTCAAATATCAATGTACATACTTTCGTGTAATATTAGGCCCCGCGAATTTCAACTTTCTTGTGCATCCTACCCATCGCCTCGTGCAAAGTCGTGGGCAGTTGAATACGGGTTTGTGCGTATGCTACCAGGAGGATCTGACTGGAGATTGATCGGGTTGGGAATTGCTGTCCTTCGGTTCAACTTGCGGCGGTTGGAATATGTGATAACAACCCCAGGGCTTCGCTGACTGGACACTGGACAGTGAATTCCTTGGTCACCCAAGATCAAAATATTCAGATGTATTTCCATCCAGATTCCGACAATGCATCGATCCAGTTTAATGTCGATGTGAATCCAGTTCAACCGCATCCATGTAAGGATATATCGAATCTAAATCTATCTCGGGATGCGGGTGTTGCCGTCGTAATCGGCCCACAGTTCCGTTCCGACATAAAAGGGCGATCCAACACTGATGCCTTCAACCATCATGCGCCCCATCCCCATCTCCTTCCTGGTTCCTCTCGTCCTTGTCGGGGTGACCTCTGAACAAACTACATCCCCCGAGCTCTGTAGGTGTTAAACCCGCTGGATCCCCTTACTTGCCTTCCAGCTAACCGTGCTGTTTTATTCCATGAGGGTGCTGGTTCGACCCGAGTTGCCCGTGCACGCCCGACTATGGCCGCAACTGGTTGAACTCGACTACGCAGTGGTGCGAGCTCACGTGGGATGAATGCACGAGCGACTGGTATTGGCCTTCTCCTGAGTGCGATGGCTGCACGCCGTGTGTGTCGCAGTGCGAGCCGAGTACGTGGTCCCTCCGACTCCTTTGAATTGGTGAACATTGAATACTCAATGGGGTCTGAGAGTAGGGGGGGAACATCGATGTGGCGGGATGCCTATGGTATTTTAATTGAGGATGCCAGTGTAACTTTGACGTGTCGAATTGCGTGAAGCGGAGTGGAGCGCAGGCATTTTGGTCAGGTACCGGACGATCAGCAACTCACGAGAACACCGGGAGGTAGAATCAGGTGCGCCGGGGTTGATTGAAGGGAACACGTAGACAGAATTCGCCTAGTTTAGCCAGTAGTACGTCGCCGAAGATAGTTGTTGAGATTCTAAGGCAAGATTGACGATAAGGCGCAACAATACCCTTCGATTTCTCCTCTGCGCTTTCGCGCAACGAAGTCGTCGCCTGCTGACCAGACACCTGCAAACCAATCGGGCCAATGACTGCCACTGCGACTGGTGGCAACAAAGCGTGCCTCGTGTACGTGTTGAATGCAGGCAACCGCAACCAGCCACCAGTTGATTAGATTGAGCAGTAAAGGGCTGGGGACACGCGCCGAGTCATAATGTCTCGGGGCGGAAGCCATCGGGCAGTGGGATTGCGGTGGCGACGATGGCAAGATGGCGAACGGCAGTGTGGTGGAACTTTGACCGGTTGGCGCTGTTGAGGTTGGTGCAAGTCCTGTCTGTTTGCCTCCGACAGAGGAAAATGGCCCTGTGGAGGAAAGGCTCGATTGTAGTTCAATGAGCTTGGCTCGTGCAAAAAAGAAGCGTAGATCTGAGATTTTGAGTCACAGATGCGGACGCGATGAGCCACCAGGAGGAAGTCGAGAATTGATTCGGGATGAATTAGGGCAAAAGTTTCAAATATTTCCCGCTCGAGCTCTGCTGGAAAGCATTCGGTCATGTTCGACACTGAGCGCAGGCTGAGCAAGTGGTGGTTTGAGATCAGAAGTGTCACAGTGTGACTCGGCGACTCGAGCCGAATGATGGCGACAGAACTCTCCTTCCACCATCATGAGCGGGCCAGCGCCCCTCACACTCTCCCAGTTCTTTTGACTCACTACTCCCGGCGATCCCGCCCAAATATCGTCGAATCCAGGACTTGGATTGGAATTTGGGCTCTGCAACGCAATTGAGCTACAAGCGCAAGGAACTGGCAAGTTTTTCCCAAACGATGCATCACAGAATCCCGTCCGTGGACCGTTTTCATCCCTCGCATGTGACTGCTGCCTCATGAAGAACATCCAGGTGCGCGGCGCTTCCCCTCACGTGTGTACTTCCGGCCAACTTCAGGCACCATTGACATCGAAATCGCTCGAAATACTCCTTAACAGTAAATCCTCTCTGCGATGCTTCGCGCGCTTTTCTGCGACCCTATCTGCGCTGGGATAGAGACGCGTACAATGTGCCTCAGCGACTTGCCTTCCATGCAGGCAACCAGGACCGCAAGGCCGATGCGATTCGCATGCACGCCCCTTGCATGCCTCGGAGTCGGCGCCACCGGCTCATCTCATTAATCTCCTGTGCGCTTCTCGGACTCGCCCTGGCCTGCAGTTCGGTTGAGTTGCATTCAGCACAGGAGGATGCGCGACACGTACAGCCGCTTCCCCGGCCATTTGACGTCGGAAACGCGTTTTACATGTGGGCGGTATCGCCGAGCACACCGTTGCTCGCGTTTTCACTCAGTTCTCAGGCTCCCCACTCCGAACTGCTTGCATCTGCACTCAGATGCCGCCCTCAGCTCCCACGCACAGCCTATGCAGGACCGGAAGGCTCCTGCGGGCCTGATGTGTAGCATACGTCGAGAACGACGAGGATTCAAAGTTCGGGGTTCGATTCCCCGCGTCCGGATACGAAATTATCGGGTCTGCTCTCACTTCGCCCCACCCGAAGCTTGCGCGTCAGCGCGTGGCCAGTCGAGTAAGGCGATGGAACTCCTCCGAAGACATCAGATCCTCTTGAGGCCGGTTCAGTCCGCGGTCTGCACCAACTCCAAGTAGCCCGTGCCGGTAATCCGGGACGCGACAACTACTAGTACGTGTCCCTTGAATTCTTTCGTGCCTCCACTGTCACGCTAGACCCGAGCGATGAAAGATCTCGGGGCTTGGCACTGCGCAAAGAGAAACTGCAAGCCTGTGTTTGGTGTGCTTATCGCTTACTTCTCCAATGTGGTCTTCAACTACGGGAGCCTGAGATTACTCGCATAAGTATAAGCCTAGGTCCCACACCTCGACTTCAACCGGGGCCTCGAAATGGTACCTAGCTCGCGTGGGACCAGATGCCCCAGTAACGCGGAGAACAGCACCTCCCCCATCATGCACGGCGCGCGCCACTACCAGACATTCCCTGGATCCAACTACCCGCTCCCGGCGGACGAGGCGGAGCGTCAGAGGTACTTAATATGTATACTTGCACCCCGCTGAAACGAGTCTCACACATTCGTACGTTAGATTACTGCTCCAACATGGGTCACTGAAGAAATTATTCGGGGAGAAGCTCTTGTTTGCGCCCGTCCGTTTGAACCCGGGGGGCAAGATCTTGGACATCGGCACGGGATTGGGTGGGTCACTGTATGTACCCACGGTTCGACTTACTTATGAAATTCATTCGCCATATTACTCAGGTGTTTGGCTGTTGGATCTCGCCCAGTCGCTCGGGCCCTCTGTCTCTTTAATCGGGGTGGACATTGAACCACGCCTCTTCCCAACCTCCCCGCCGACAAACTGCGAATTCTCCACGGCGTCGGTGACGGACCTTCCTGAACACTGGAGCAGCGCGTTTTCGCTAGTCCACCAACGCCTCTTCATAGTGGCGCTTCAGGTTTCCGAGTGGCCCGTAGCGATACAAGAGATGCACCGGGTTCTTTCCCCCGGTGGTTGGATTCAGATCGACGAAACCGCCCCATGGTACGAAGGCGAATACCCCGAGCAACCGTGCATGCGAAAGCTCGTCGCGATGTTCCGCTGCCTTGCGCGCGCACGTAACTTGTACGCCGACTGCATTGACGATATCCCCGTGATGCTTGCGCGCGCGGGATTCGTCGATATTCGCAGTGAAGTGCGGGTGAAGAAGCTCGGTAAATGGGCCGGCGATGTCGGGGTTGCCAATCGCATTAATCACCTCGGCGCAATGCGAGGCTTGAAGACACCGATTCTTGAGGCCGGTGGTTTCGGTTACGTGCGTTCCGACGCAGAGTACGAGGCACTCTTGGCAGGGGTTGAGAAGGAATGGGAGGAGGTTCCAGGGACCGAGTTGAAGATGATTATTTTCTGGGCTCACAAACCTATAAAATAATCCACAAGGCTCATGATTGAATTGCCAGCGTCTTGACTAGGTATTGTAGGGTTGAATAATGGATATAAGTACCCCTCGATGTTATTCTTTCCTCCCGTATTGGCGATATACTGTGTAAAAACCTCACGATTTTTTTCATCTTTGGAGTTGCACGCACCTGCAACTTTTTTGGGCCTGTTTGTATGGCACATATACTGTCCAAAAATTATCTTGGCTTACAACACCAACTGGAAACAGGGATTTTGGGTTGCAACTGGTGTCAAGTCCCAAAAACGGTCACAACTTCGTACCAGGTCTGCACCCTCACAAAAGGCTTGCTTTATCAGGTTGCTTCTCTGAAGGACACATTTTTGAACTTCGCGGTAGAAAAACCGAACAAATTATGATGGCGGTGATCCTATCGGCGGAACAAAGTGCGTGCCGACTCGCTGCCGACTTCCTGAAATGGAACACCGATGACTTTGTGGATTCAGGTGGTCGGGATGGTTATTTCTACACGGAAACAGTTAATAAAATGGTTATGAACCACTCTGAAGATATCGAGACTCAAGCCCCGCCCATTCGTGAACCCATTCAGACCTCACCAAAATTTGTGGGCTCCGGGGAGGAATTTGGGTTTTCATAGCTGGGAAACGGTACTGTTTAAAGCCACCAGTGGAGAGATAGTATTCTGAGGTATATGAGCACCAGCCGGAGCTGCACGTGTAGCGCAAACGGGCGGAAAACACTCCTGATGAAAATGGCTGATTGCCGACGCGTTGGCCGCTGTGATGTATCAGAGCCAAACAGGTACAAGCACATGGGGAGGTGTCACCCGCCTCGAAGATGCAACCCATGGTCGAAGATGTCATCCACAAGAATCAAGCTGCAATCCACGCAGTAAGTTGTGGTCAAAAACCCTGCAAAAAAGTGGTAATTTTTGGACAATATATCGCCCATATGTTTGCAACTTTATCTTGTGCTTGCAACCCATATTTCTGCCTTGCATCCTAATTCCTTGACAACTTGACCTTGCCAGCACCTTGGGATAGACATGTTGACTGCGGCATTCCCTCTGTTCGCTCTGAACACTCTTGCTTCATTTCTACACATGGATGCACGCAAATGGTACACATGCACCAAAACCCTTTGCCTCAAACTTTCTCATCTTCCTCTTCCCTTTCTGTTCTCAACTCGACTTCCGGTGTGCGGTGCTCGTAGGACCTGCACGAGGCAAGGCTGTTTCACTGCTGATTAGTCGAATATCTTTCAAGGTGCAGAATGAGGAAAACAATCGTCCTTTCGGCCTCAAATCAGCCGATCACCATTTTTGCTGTTGCCGATTTTCTTCCCACGGTTCATTTTGGACAGAAACCATATTTGAAGATTGCAATCCAGGCAGGCATAGTACTGTTACGGAGCACAGACATAAGTAGTGTGGACATGTTAACCAACTGGGAGTCGAAGACAGTTAGTCGTACATCTGGCAGATGAAAAGCATGACCAAGTTGAACCACGGCGAGCCAACTGGGGATCCTTGGTGTCGCGGGCTGAGTGATGGCGAAAGATCTCGCTCTGTGCCACTGGGTCGTCCTCTGCGAGGTCTACAAGCCTTGTATGAGCAGGAGATTGAACGAGACTGGTCAGAAATTCCTCAATGGTGTTCCCCCAAGAGTGAATGATGGTGTCACCGACTAGGTCAACACTCAAGTCCATTGTCCGTCAAAGTCAGGAGACAGTAAGCAAACACACTCCTAGAAAACAGTCTATGTGGCCACATTCATCTCCATCACCAAACCGTCACAGTATCAAGCGGAATGAACCGCGCGTCCTTAAGGAAGTGCATCCCATCCCCCATCGCGCCCTTCTGGAATCCCTCGCTCTGGAGCATCTGTATGCCACTCAATCAGCCGCCCGCTACGTGGATAAACGTGGAAGCACATAATTCCGTACCTGGTTCAATTTCTCGTGGCTCTCAGCCTCCAAAATGACTATGCCATCGTATTCCGACGCGACGTCGAAGCCTATAGCTCTGACTGCATCTGACATTTCGGTGTTCGTATATCCCTGCACCCTCGGTTATGTTAAGAAGTCTCAACCACTGCATCGCGGACTGACCTTTTCGTATTTGTTGGTCCTGCCCTTGATGTCGTCGAGCATAGCTATGAGTGGGGTATGCACTTCATTCCAGTAGCGGTTAAAGTCCTCCTTGCTCATTCCTTCTTTGCGAGTCATCAGAATGAGGATGCGAGCAGGGCTAGGGGTGGCCGAGTGAGACGACGACATATGTGGACAGGGAGAGGGGGTGGTGGAGCAGGGCCAACTACAGGGTCCTATATAGGGTGGCACCATGCGAGCCTGCTCCAAGACTGCGGCCGAATTGCACAGGCCCGAGTTGGAACTTGAACATCGAATGACGACGTCGTCGATGGGCCCTTGCGATGACTCGATCGATTGCCAGGACTCCGAGATACCCGAATGGAACAGGCATCTGAAGGAGTGCATGAAGGTATGTAGATCCGAAAGTTGAACAAGATCATTAATTCGTCTGATCGATCGAGGTCAAGAGTGGCTGCCAGTGGTACTGTACGTGTAAGGCGTCGAACTAGAGGAGTTCAGGATGGGGAAAAGGTAGGAAGCGTGGCAGGAGAGGATTCCTCGGTGATGACGGTGGCAAGCAGGAAGCGAGATTGATTCGGGATCCCCTGAACAGCACTCAGTGCCAGGCGGCCACCAGCGTGATCGGTGAACTTCGAATTCGCACAATATTCTACCAGAGAATGTGCTTTCCATACCCCCGCAGTCAACCCACAGCACTTTGAACTATCCCGTGCTGCGGCATCGCCCGACGGCATCTCAGGCACGGCCTGATGTGATTACGGCAGTTGTTGGCCTCTTGTCCTCCGCATCCATGTCAAGTCCCGGAACACCACCAGCTTCACCTCAATCTCGCCGGATTCCTGGCCGCTGCAACTTGGTTCTAATCGTTCGCGCTGATCTGACTTGGAGTACATTCTGGCATTCACCTAAATCAACACCCACGATGGCCGACTACTTACCTCGCATTTTAACGGGCATGGTTCTCATTGCTGCACCCCAAGTACCCCAAGTTTGCCCCTGCCAATCCCGCTGGCTGAAGTGAAGGCTAAGGTTGACTGGGTCTACGTATGCATTCGATTTGCTTCCCTTGAAATATATTTTCACGGACGCTTCAGAGCGCTTGGTGACTCACTCCCGAATACCGTGTTGGCGCGATCTATGGTTTCCAACCACGGGTAAGAATCGCAGGTGAGCTCCTAATATCAATTCAATCTGCGGAGGTTGACCGGCCTGTACTCTTCAATCAGTACTGTGAAAGCCCGCCACAGCGCCGGACCGCCCATCGTCTTGCTTAGCCTTCACCCAGTTGCTGCCACACCCGCACCCGCAGCATGCGGAATAGGTGCGCTCACAAACCCATTCTGTACCGTTCGCATCTCTAATCATCCTCAGACTCATCCTCAGACTCGCGCGGACGCGAAAAAAGGTCGTTCCGTTCAGTCTCCGCCCGGAGCGTCAGATTCAACTTAGTCGGAAGGAATCATCAACAGCTTTAACTCGGAGATGTGATCCAGCAGCCGAGTTCCCTCGTCAACGTTTTAACCCCTTGTTGTTGACCATCACCACAGTAAAAACCAAGGACAGAGAGGTCCAGACAAGCCAGGAGAATATCCCGCTCCGGTGCGTCTTCAATTGCTTAACCTCTAGCAGCAAGACTTAGCAGCAAACCTAGGAGAACTTCGATGGGGGAAGCCAGCAAGGAAATGAGACCGCCGTTCGAGGAAGACGACCCCACAAGAGACACCGAGACCATCCCCCATCCAATGCTCACCCTGCCGCCTGAAATCATAGCTGAAATCTTTGCCAATTTCCTCCCACCTTATCCTGAACGCCCTCCGCTCGCGGGCCTATTCTCGCCACTTATGTTGTGCCGGATATGCAGATATTGGCGGCAGGTCGCCATCACTACGCCGACCCTCTGGCGGGCCATCCAGATTGACTTACGCGACTGGGACTCGGACAAGGGGCGAGCCTGGCGGCTCTACCTCCTCAACGCGTGGCTTCGACGCTCGGGTGACTGTTCGCTCTCCATCTGCATCCATCACATCAGGGGCTACATCCCTCGTGCCACGATCCCAGAATTCTACCACACAGTGGCGCGGCATCGTCTGCAATTGCAACATCTCGACCTTGTCCTGTCCTTCGGAAACCTCCCCCTCGTTCAAGGCGACATGCCCCACCTGCGCCACCTGATGATCGGACCAAATGAACTGCTCGATTCCTCCAAACCGTGACCGACGCCACCGCTCTTCGATTGCGCCCCGCATCGGACGAGCATCGTCCTGACGCAGGACCTCGTCCCCTCGACCATGCGGCTGCCCTGGGCACAATTTAGGCGGCTCGAGAGCATGTGCCTCTACGAGCACGAATGCGCCGAGATCCTCACCAGGGCCACTCAGCTGGTGGACTGCACCGTCGCGCTTGTCGGCAGCCCGCCGGAAACGGACATCCCCGTCGTCCCGCCGCACCTCCACCTACAGACGCTCATCCTCCGTGTATCGGACATGTCCCGCGTCCAGGTCCATCTTTCCAACCTATTGACCTACCATGCGGCGTTCCCAAGCGTTGAGATCATCAACTTGAACCAGCCGGTCCGCGAACGTGTCCCGGTTCGTCAGGCGGTTTTATAAAAACGAATTGCTCGGAACTTCAAGGTGAAATGGTTCGTTTATGGAAGCCAAATTGTGATGTACTGATCCGGGCAGGATAACGCTGGAGAGTGGGATGACATGGTTAATTACTAAGAGGTCCTCCACAGCAGTCCACGCCCTACCACCCTATACGTTACGAGTCCTAAAATTTTAATTTTAGAATCGTTCCTTTGGCACAGATTCCACGCCAGGACCAGGGCCCACCGTGTTGATGGACTCTGTCAGTAACATCTCAGCATTTCACCATCTTCACATTCTCGTTATTGTCCGAGTGCTGGCGTACGTGGCTTCATTCTATTTGTTCTTTGGTTTTTGTTGTTCCTGTCTTCCTTTTGTTTCGATTCGAAGTAGCTTCGGAGCTTTAGGGCCGGGTGCCGATTTTTCTTTTTTTCGCATGCTCGCGCGTGGTTGGACGTGGCTTTAGGGCCGGTTTTTTTGTCCTCGACCGATCCACGTGTACGTGGCTTTCACGCGTGCTTTTAATTGTATCCAAACAGTGACTCGATGTTTTGCTACTCGCTACGGTATACATGGACTGTGCGCGATGAGTGTAGGCCATAGGCCTGACGGTTTGTTGGTGAGTTATTGTTTGTTGAACCCTCGTACGCTCACTCTGTAGTTTATGCTTGATGTAGGTAACGTTGGGATGTCAACCCGAAAAGGGATCACCGAACACATGAGCAGACTGCCTTTTGGGACCGGGGCGATCGTGAAGGGATCCACCGCGATTTCTGATGCTATTATGTTGAGTGGATGGTCGGATTTGCCTCCGAGGTCGAATGTGTCCTGTGAAAGGTAGGTTATTTTACGCTGAAGGGTTTCGGAACTTGGGACTTTCAATCTGTGTTTCCTTCGAGATCCGCATGAATATTGTTCCGCTGAAATCTCCTTGGGGTCCTTGACTCCAAAGTTCCTTGTTGATTACGGTCTATTCAACGGTTAGCTCTGATTGTACTCATGCTGGCTGGTAGAACTTTTGAGCAGTCATCTCCCTCGTATTCCATCATTTTGCGAAGGATCTCGGTTTGTTTGCGGAATATGGATCCTATGATCGGAAATTGACCTTCAGGAGCATCGAGAACTAGCACCTGTGAGGATTTTTCAATCTCAGCGGTCTCTTTAGCTTTGATAGTGGTACCGTGGGTTTCTCTGGTCTGTCCATCACCGCGGAGAGTGTGCCTATGATGAGGACTTCCACTGGCTCCCCGGTACGACTCCAAACGTAGCGGTGCACTGTGTTTCCGCTGTCCAGGTGCTGCGGTCCCAGTTTGAAGTCCGTGGGAAAATTCAGACCGGCCAGTAATTTGGACATGGTGAGCAGGTTTGATGGCCAAGACCTCTTAATATTCGACTGCGCCGCTGAGCTGTCCATCTATTGTCCATTTCGTCTTTTTGTTCCTTGGATGCCGGTTTTGGACCTGCAGTTCTTTGTCTTTTCGATCGTTGACGTGTTCTGTCGATCAGTCCAATTAAGGACTTACGGAAGACGCGGTCCCGTGTTGAATCACATCGGATCAATGGTACGTGATATTTTCGCGTTACGCGTGTTCCTTTAACAGTGGGTTCCATGCTACGGTAGATAGCCCTGGAACTTGTTCGATACCCACCAAGTAGTGTCCTTCAGGGTCCACGGGATGACTGCTCCTCTGTATGATCGTTCTACTCTGGTGGGCTCTCCTTCGGTTGTGTTGTAAGTGTACCACGACGGTGGAATTTTATGGTCGATGATTTTTTCCTTTGCTGCTAGAGCTGGCGCCAGAAATTCAAAGAGGCGCAGTGATACCGCTGCGTCTACTGCTGCGTCTGTGTGTGAAGTCAGTTCCGGAGCTGGGATTCGATGTTGAACCTCACAGGTTATGTCCCGATCCGATGGTTCTTTTTTCCAGTCTATTGTATTCTGCTTGGATTTGTCAATGGCAAGGTCTAGCGCTTCTTTTGCTGCTGATTCCAACGCGAGGTGTTGAAATCCCTCGTCGGCGTGAGCTTCGGTGTTCCAAATCCTTGTCATCAGGCCGACATCCGTGAGTTGCTTCATGTCGACGCGCAAATCTTCCCAAATGACTGTGACGTCACTCAATAGTCCGGCTCCAGCCAACGATATCTTTGGAGACTGCAGAATTCGTCTGAGCTCCCGGGGGAATCCTATGTGGTGCTGGTTACTTTCAAGTTGATTCTCCTTTGCGATGCTGGCTAACCTTTAATCCTCCTCATATTCAGAACCCATGTAGCGCTGTCCCTGGCAATTTGAATCGTGCATAGGCCGGCCCTGTCCCAATTTATCTGGTAGCCGCTGGCGCTAATTAGTTCCAGGTATTGGAATATTGCTTTTGCGGCTTTCTTCGCCGATGCACTGGGAGCTTCCATGTCAAGGATTAGTTTCTCGGTGGGCGATGGTGTTCTCTTCCCAAACTCTGTATCAAATCCCACTACGCCGTCGACTATGTGCGCGAGCTCCTGGTTTGCTGCTTCCTCGGAAACGATATATACTATTCGGGTCATCTGTAGTTTCTATGTGCCGGCTCTTAGTATATGTGTTTGGTATTCTGGGTATACCTCACCAAGATTGTGGCCCTGTCTTCTGCATGAGGTTCAACATCCCGGAACCCGAACTGGGTTTCAAGGCTGGACTGGGCAGAATGAGTCGACGGCGTCCGTGCTGGGATTCGTTGTACCTTTTCATCTTTCTCTTGATCCGCGCGCTCTCGCACTTCAGAAACCTCGTCTTGCATGCCTGAGTTTGGATGACTGAATTCTGTGCCTTTACGGTTCGCTGCTTATATTTATACCCGGGTGAGCTTATTGTTTCTCCGAATGACACGTTTCCTGTGTCTACGTGTCTCTGCACTACGTGTCTTAGCGTTGGCTTTTGTTGTCTATTCTTTCATCTGTTTGCCTCGGGCCTTTCGGGTGATCCGTGTGCTGGGGTCGGAACGGATTATATTGTGCAATCATATATCATCTCGGTCTGCAGGACGATGTTAAAAAGGCCGCTGTATTCCTGGAATTGGGTTACTCACCGTGGCCTCTCGGAGTTTGATTGAAGCGGAGAACTCTTCCTGGAAGTCTTCACCGTGCATGCAATGTGGCCCTCCTAGCATCCATACTGTCAAGTAGCGGTGTTCGTTTTGGAGTTCAACCTCGAGTTGGGATGGCGGGAAGAGTTCCCTGTACGCCCCGCGTCCGTCTCTCGTTGACCTAAGCGTCATGGGGCATTCACTGTCGACGAAACAGGTGTGGAATGCGTGCCCAGGAAAGTCCCGTGCGTCGGTCTGATATGTAACCCCTCTGCCTCTGTACTTTTCAAAACAGTCGCGGCATCTTTGACTGAATCCTCCTTCTCGGCGCATTATCGGGCGATTCGGTATTGCCAGATTGGACAGTGTCAGCGTTGGGTATGCGCAGTACAGTCCGTTGGCTGTTAGAAAGTTCATCACGATCGTCGAATGGAACTGGAAGATGGCGAGCGCTGCGTTTTCCCCTTTGACTACCATGACGTTGAGTTTAAATGTTCCCTTTGCGAGCCAGTGAACCGTGCCTAGGCTAGTGTTGGTGTCATATAAGGGGTCCATGGACATGGTTAACTGGAACCCCAGACGCTCTGTGCAGAGGTTTATCGCGGTTTCCTCCTGAGAATCAGGCACGTATATGTCCAGGTCGCCGGGTTTGAAATCGAGGTTTGTGACCATCCGCAGGACCGCCGAACCTGAGACGATTCCTCTCGTGCACTCGAGGAGTGCTAGCAGTTCTTCTGTTTCGACACCGCAGAGCTGCAGGCTCTCTTTCACCCTCTTCACCAAATTCGCGTCGCTGCCTGCCAAGTGGGTCAAGGTGTCTATCGCTTTGCGAATTAGAAGGGGTCTTACTGTGGTCCATCTATCGATCGCCTTCTCGGGGAGGTTACTTATCGTTCAAGTCCCGGTTATAAATGGCGTGCCAGTTGACAATAGTATTGCCGTTTTGATCGGGTTGATCCGCCATCGGTGCTTTTTGTTCCAGGTCAAGGTTGACGTGGCCGTACGTGTTCAGTCCATCCTCTTTTTGTGATTGTTTTTTTTTTGTCTCCTGGGTCTTTTGTTCTCCTCTCTCTCTCTCTCTCTTTGGTGGTGCGTTTGTGTTTGCCACGTACCCGGCTGGGCAGTTGCTATTTTAGCTGGGTTGTGGTGCGCAGCTGGATCATTTTCAGCTGTTGTGTCTACTATGTCGGCTGTTTCTTTCCGTTTGTCTCCAGAGGCGAGTGTATTTTGATGCCTGTGTGGCCCGTTCCCAGTTAATGTTCTTCCGATCGCGAGCTCAGGCCATGGCGACCGTGCTGGCGCCGACGGAAATTATGAGAGATATATTTTCGGATGCCCTTCCTGCGTATGCCGATTCTCCCCAGCTATTCTGCGATCGTCGACGCGGGCTTGCTCTTGTCTGTCGGTCTTGGGCTGTACGAACTTGTCTCCTTTGATGGTGTACTACTACTCACTGCGCGCGTAGGCTGTTGTGTACGGTGACACGTCCATGTGGAGCACGATTACGGTGGCAAGGCGTACCAGCCTCCGCGCCATGAGGCTTGCGATCGTGCTTTCCCGGGAACGCGGGCTTGCTGTCAAACTTTCGTTTGAGTCGCTCAGCGCCGATTTCCCATCTGTTCTGGCGCTCGCCACTGTCCACAGGATACAAGAGGTCTTTTCGATTATTCGGCCTGCGTCTTCGCGCTGGCGGAGCTTTGTGTTCTCCTGCCAGCATCCAGCCATATTCTCCTGTGTCAACGCTCACTGCTCCGACATCTGCGCGCCTTCTTTGATCTCCGTGTCCCTACTCTACTGGTATCTTCCAGGGTACGGGCAGGTCACCTCCGACTATTCTTTTCTGGACCCGTTTACGCCTCGGGTATGGTTCAATGGTATTCTCCCTTCTCTCGCTCGGGTAGAGCTCAATAGCGTGCCGGTCCTGTGGTATTCGCCCCGCCTCTTTGATAACTTGGAGACCCTCGACCTCTCGGACTTCCCCAGCATGGCGCCTATTCGCTGGCAGGTCTTCGAGGCCCTCTTCGCGGCTGCCCGTCGTCTTCGCGTACTCCGCATTGCCAACATTCGAATCGATGGTACTCTCCCGGAGCATAGACTGTCTTCGCAGAGCGTCGAGCTTTTGGATGTTCGATTTGTTGGATGTTCTGTTCTCGGGTTTTTACTCCAGAAGACAGATTTTCCGAACATTCGCACTTTCGTTGCTCGAGGATTCTATCAGGTGGATCTGGACGCGACCCTCCTGTGCGCTCACCTCCTCTCGCGAGTCACTAGCTTCGTTTTGCGGGGTTGGATGGGTGAAGTTCAGGACGTGTGGAAGTTGTTTGATCAACTGTCCTCCGTGGAGACCTTGGACTTGACCCATGCAAGAGGAGAAGTTTTTCGTTCCTTTTACCAGTGGACGCTTGCTCGTCCTCTGGGGGACGATGGATTTCCTCTCGGACGCATATCATCCCTTTATGTTGGCCACGTCGATACCAGTACCCTGGTGGCTTATTGCCTACTGCGAGGCGTTGCTGCCCCAGATAGGACCCCCGCTGTTGCGGTTCGCTGTGTTCGTCTGGAAAAGCCTTCAATTTCAAGGGCCGCGACAGCGCATACGTCGGGGGATCTTTTGTGGTTGGAAGAACACGTCCCTTCTTTCCGGTTGACGTACCATTATCAAGATTTTAGTGCAGTGCTGTCGGGGATTAACGGGCACTCACTGCGTCACTTCGAATAGTTTCGGGAATAGTTTTGGGATTCAACATACTCTGATCCGTATAGTATCCCGTGTTGATCCTACGAACAATGCTACGTGTTTCCTCTCTTATTGTTCTGTCTGGTATTTAAAACTAGGTCTTGCTTCCCTTTGTTTGCATTTTTCCTCTCTCTCGCTTCCATGTGAGTTTCTCTCCTTCCAATGAGCGGTCCTTGCTGTTGACTGAATTTCTTCGTGTTTGTCTTAGATCTGATAATGAACGCTGTCGACCGTCTTCCACCCGAGTTGTGGATGATTGTCGTTAATTTTGTCTGCCTTGTGAGCGACCGGGCATCCTCGAAACTCCCAGAGGCCAGGTCGCGTGTCTCTCTTGTCTGTCGCTCTTTCAGAGATTTGACGCATGCCATCTCTCGACTTTGGACGGTGTTGGCCTTGGACGATCGCACGTCCAGTGAAGCCGCGCGGGCCTGTGTGCAATATTCGAAAAAATTGCCCATTGTCGTTGCCCTTTCTCATTGCACGTACTTTCCACCCAGGACCGGTTATCCGCTAGCCGTATCGGAGCGCCTCCGTTCAAGTCTGACTCTACTTGCGGATTCTGGTAGATGGGCCACTCTAGATCTGCTATCCAACTGGCCTCCCACCGTCTCGATGGTATCTGGATTATTGGTCTCGTCCACTCTTACCTCAATGGAAAACCTCACGTTTTCTTGTTATTCTTCCGGCACTTCGAACGCTGGGACATCCGGGACTGCGCCTCTCGAATCCTTATTTGCCGACGGCCAGTTCCCGAATCTTCGACGGTTGTCCGTGTCTGGCGTGCAGCTCAAATGGACAGGCAATTACGGCTTCCCTTCGCTCACTCGCCTGTCACTCCGCACCATCCCGCGGGCCTCTTGGCCGACATTTGGCCAGTTGAATGCCTTGTTCAAAGTCGCACCCCGCATCCAAACCCTCTCCTTATTGGGTGTTGGATGCACTAGCGCGTCCCTGGCGTCGCCGCCCATTCCTGTCGCGTCTTTGTTGAACTTGGAGGTTGCGTTTGGAACTGGTTCGCCTTCCGACGCTATACATCTGTACAACATTGTCCGCGGGTTTTCCTTTCCGAATCTGGCCCAGCTTGTGGTGGCGTTCCACGTTCTCCCGTCGCTTCACGCCTTCGCGTCGTCCTCCGTCGTGGCCGGTTGTCGCAGTATTCGGCTTGCGGGCAGGATATGTTGCGATTTTTGGCTTGGACAGCTGTTTCACAGCATGAAGGAGGTGGTAGAACTGGATCTGCGGGGTGCCGCGGATGGATTCATGGCTGCGCTCGCTAGGTCACAATTTCCATCTCCGGGCTTGCCCTGCTCGAGGCTGGAGACATTGGCGGTGCGGACCGGTCAGTGGGTGAGCCTTCGGCGCATGGTGGAGATCAGGTTGAGGGCCGGTCTGGTGTTTGCTGTTGTGAAGTACGAGAGCGTGGTGGAAGAGACCGAAGCCACCGTTGGGCGGTGTATGTTGAACGATTTTTTGTATGTTCAGAAGCACGTTCGGAAGTTGGAGTGGGTGCCTAAAAGGCACATTAACTCTCGACTTTTATCTGAGTAGGTCTGTCTTGGTAGTTTTTTTGTTTGTGCTCGTGTTGAATGTACAGCTCGAATTTGATTCGCTATTAAATCAGAAGAATTGGAGTAAAACGCTCTCCAGACTCCGAGTCGAACTGAGATAAGCCATCTTGCCGACTTGTTGCCGACAGTTGGAGTCGACCCGGTTCCTTCTTCGCTCAAATATTTTCATCGCGAGAGGACGCGACGCGTCGCGCCCACAATAGACTTGCCCCTTCTTTACTGAATTGTAACTTCAGGGCTGCATCGACGCTCGATCCCAAAGGTCAACGTTTCACGGTATTATTGCTAGGCGAGGGAGTCCCTAAATTCATGCCTTTCCCCGACTTGCGCGTAGCATAATGCTGCATTGAGCGGACTTCCCAAAAGAGGGCCTGCGTCGAAATAGATGGAACGGGGTCAGCCGGTAGATGTTGCGGAAGAGGGAGAGCAATGTTTTTTGGTTGAAGTTTGTGCCGACATGCCGGAGTCTGAGCTCCGATGATTGGATCAAAACTCACTTGAACTTGAACCACGATATTCGCTCTCCATGTCCCACTCCAACACCTCAGTAAAAGCGGAACCGGTGGACGACGAGATGGCGCTCCTCCCGTGCAACCCTGACCATGACGTGAGTGTTTTTTTGAGCCGTTTTGGGATGCTGACACGCTGTAGATCGTCGGTGAGATCAAGACGATCGCGTACAAGGCCCAGATCGTCCGCCTCATCCAAGGTATCAACGAAAAAGTACCCGGTGCGAACATCAGCACGAAGGGGACCAAAAAGGAGGTGACGGAGAGCTTAACGGAGCGACTTGAAGAATGGCGCGAGGCATCCGATGGGTTCGGGTGGGAGGCGGCCTGGGCCGTATACGAGGTCGTACGCTGGGGAAGACGTCGCCGTTAAAGAGTTGAGGTGAGTGTTTTGTTTTCTTTTACGGACGGCTTCTGTGGTACTGACCCAGGGGGGGGGGTGGTGGGATTAGAAACCGAAGACGAGGATTCGTGGTGGTGCTGTATTAGCAGGATTCGAGGGAGGCTGGGAGATGGGGAATCAGATGTAACATATATCGAACGAGACGGAGACTCGACGAACTTGCCTGTGCTTTACTACGGATTCTATTCGGCGTCTCGATGTGCTATATGACCTGCAATCAGCCAACGACTACTTGAGCGTTAAGCACCGTTCGGAGCGGAGCGCTGAGGACTTCACCTTTTGGCTCGGTTGTTCAACCAGACCTGAGGCCGTTAGCTTGGGCTTCAGTTTGCGCCGGAAGCTTGGTGAGATGTCAGCCCGTGTTTTCTGAGTACCTTGAGAGCAGGACTCCTTGCGCCCGTACTATATACGTGGGTAATGGAATTGCTTTAGGCGCCTTCTCGGTAGGCTTCGAGGCGCATGGCTGTTGTGGATCGAGAGCTATGAACACGAATCTGTCTGAGTTGTTGTTCTCATCTGGGGCTTAGGCGCTGTTACTGCTTCTCTGTGACCGGTGGAAAATGTGTTGGATGGCAAGGGAAGCCAGAATTTGCAGGGCGATCGCGGAACCTTGAGGGAAAGCAATCAAAGTTCAGAATCAATTCAACCCAATTTGGAGTTGATGATGCTCACTTCGACGTCGCCAAAATCGATCCGCGTCAGGCTGTGCCAAGGCCCAAGGGAGCGGGAGGATGAGCAATTTTTGAGCGCCGGGAGTCGGTTCGCGAATCGCTGTCATCACCTCTGGGTCCGCGAGAACACACTGCTACTTGTGAGAAGAGAGGACATCACATATTTAGTTCCTCCGCTCCGGTTTGCGGCACAGAGAGGTCCAAGTCAACCAACCCAGTATGCATCGCCCTGTTAAAGCTTGAAACTCGACACCAATTGGGCCGATATCTCGTCGCGAGACGGTTGAGAGCCTCTGGAGGACACTGCGTGCAGCCATTCGATTCATATCGCGGGAAACTGCCAGATAATCGAGATCGAGTTTCCCTGCGTGGTGGCGGGAAAGAAAGGCGCGGCATAGTGATACGATCAAAGACCAACACAGCCACGGTCTAGGCGCCGCACTTCCAGGACCGGTTATTGCCGAATTTCTGCCATGTGCCACGAAGGTCTTGCTCAAGACTGTTTGTTCTCTTCATACTACTACTCGTACTACTGCTAATTATCCGCGCTATCTGTCGACCTGCTCGCGGCCCCGTCCTTTTGGTGGGGCCGGGAGGGGCGTTTGGGCCGCGAGTTGTGAGCCAGTAGTGCCCGAGCTTTCTTTTGGCTACTCCTGCATCGTTCGCGTGTCTGTTGCAATCACCATACAGGCGTCTCCGCATATCTGGCGTTCTTCCCCCCTGAATGGCTGGAGTTTTTGTCATTGGGATGAATGGTGCGCTGATTGATGATATACTCACTCGTGGAAATATTTTCTGACTCGTCGCGAAGGCTCGGTGGAATAGGTCTGGGTCGTTGCAATAATTGCCCCCTAGAGACCATATCACGGTGTGTTTCTCGTTGTATCTGATCACCGCTGTTAAGTAGCGTCGTTGGTGGCGAATATCCGGAAACCGGATGAACATGGATCCTCCGTCGTAGAGGGTGCGTATGGTGTGGGAGCACAGGGGGGATTTGTAGCATTTGTGTTTCGTGTGATCGTACCAGGTGGAAGCGTTTGTGGCGAACTGGACGCCCCGCAGGGCATATTTGTCGAAGGACTTGATCAGGCGCTCGTAGTTGGTTGCAAGTGAGTCGCCGCATTCGAGGTTGATGGATCGGTTGAATAGTGATCTGTTTAGCAGTGTAAGCTGCGGGTATGCGCTGAATATTCCCCAAGGGGAAACGTAATTCATCGCGATGGTGGAATGGCTGAGCATGAGAGGAACCAGTGCGTTTTCCCCCGTCGCCACCCGTATCTTGATAATCAGCGAGCCTTTGCTGAATGTAAGCTCTCTTTTCAGAGCATTATTCGTCCCTTTCATAACTTCCGCGCCTGTCAGTTGATAGTTGAATTTTGTGTCCATGAGGATTTTCGTGGTCTCCTCGGCGGAGGCGGGTATGATGATGTCCATATTGTTCGGCTCGAATTTTCCGTTGGTTAATATCCTGATAGGGATCGATCCAACGATAATACCCCCGGTCTTCAGGAGCACTCGCATCAGCTCTCGCGGGTCGATGGCAAACTTGCTGATCTCTTTCTTGGTTTTGCTGTGCATGTGCGCAACATATGCCGATCTGTATTTGCGGCATGTTTTGGAGAAGCTGACCATTCGCAGAGGGCCTAGGTTCTCCATTATGATGCTAATAAGCTCGAACGAGAGGTGGTTCAATGCCACTCTGGTCGGTCCTGCTGTGCGTATCATCGCGATAAGTGTTGGGCCTCTGCTGTGTTTGATTTCGTTCACTTACCCGAGCCAGGCGGGGAAACTACGTCGTTGATTCGGCGGAATCGGATGGTGGACATGAGTACGGTGTGTCGGACAATCCTGACCGCGATTCTACATGTGGTGGCAACCGCGCTGAGGTCGTTCTCGCCAAGGTGGCGGAGAATGTTGTGGAGAACTCTTTTTGGGAAGGATGTGAGTGTTCGTTGTGGTGGCATTTCCGTGAACTGAGAACTCATTTTGTCGCCGCGTTGGACATCTTTAAATCGGGAGGGGTTTTCTTTTGTGCGGGTACGTGTCCCCTCGTCGGGTTGTTCTTCTTTCCGGGATCTAACCGAATGGAATTAACCTCCACGTCTTCCTTTTATTGTTTCCACTATTCAACCTCGAGATCGGGCTAGTTCCTGCTTGCGCGTGATCGGCTGATTTGCGTTCTGGTTTGTATTTTTTTTTTGGGGTGGGCAGACGTGGTGCGTTACCGATCAGATCTTTTATTGTCTCAAGGCTGATGTACAGCGATGTTCTTTTGTTGGCTGTCGTGTTATTCCTACGTGCTCGCTCCCTTATTTCAGTTATCAGGCGGACCCAGAGCTCCGCGCTCGTTGAATGCGTGGAGTCCTTTTGCCGCTGTTTTTCCTACCTCGTCTTCTTTCCCTCCTCCTCTGGTATCTCCTGATTTCCCACTGGGGATTCAAACGTAGGAATTACTCTCATAGTATGGTCGCACCGCTCACGTTTGCTTCAAGCAGTCAAGTGGTTCTACCTCGTGGTTTTGGCATCTAGGCGGTTGCCGCTCCTGTCCGCACGATTCCGGGTTACAGTTATTATTATGCGTCCATTGGTCCTGGCAAATCCTATTGTCCATTCCGAGGTGCGAGTTTGCCTTTGAATGTAGGGAGAGTGCGGCGTTGAGCGAAAAATTGATCAGGTCTCATCCCGCGGTCCTTTTCCACCCGAAATCTTCTCCGCGATTTTCTCCGAGCTAGCGGTGCATGGCGACGGTTACACTCTCGCGGATACCTATCGGGATCGCTCGAGTTTGATGCTCACTTCGGGTTTTATCCGTGCCGTGGTGTCCGAGCGTCCTGTGTTGTGGAGTTCGGTGTTAATTGACGCTCGGACCCGCCTGGATAACCTCAAGTTCTGTCTGATGAAGACGGGCGCGGCTACTTTCAACCTGGAAATTTCCGCAATGGACGCTCTCGCGCCATCATCCCCGTACCCTGCCATGGAGGACCTAATTCGTGAGGCCATGGTTGTCGTTGGGCCAATGTTCGCTAGCTGTTCTTCCGTGCGAATCAGCTGTGCCAGCGCTGGCATGGTATCCGCAATCTTGGAGAACTTCGTTACCGTCCAGCCGGCCTCTCTTACTTCCATGGTTTTCACGTACCATCTCAACGACTATTTCGATTACGACCCCGACGATTTCAACAGCTTGGAATTCGAGCAGGCGTCTGCTTTCGGGGATTTCTTCCCTGCCGCACGTACTATCGCTATCACCGCGGCCGATATTACCCTACCAACTATCGAATATTCGTCGTCCGCCAGTCCTATATCCCGTATCACCTGCCCGTTGGACGACCTTCCTAATTGGATGGAGTTCCTTGGCTTTCTATCGACCTCGGACGCTCTCGGTTGCTTGACGCTCGACCGATTCGAATGTGAACATCTTCCGGCCCAAATTACCGTCCCCGCTCCTCTTATGGCACTCCATTCGCTCGTCCTCACGTTCCGGGGTTGCAGGGGAATGGCGGCTCTCCTCACTCGTCTTGTCCTTCCAGTGCTCTCCTCGGTCAAATTCATTTTAGAGGATGAAATTGACGTCGAGTGTGCCGCGGAATGTCGGGCTATTTTGGCCACTGTGACCGAGGTCATCATCGCCGGGTCGTGTCGTCTACCTCACGGTCTCGGCCAGCTGTTTCGTCTCATGTTCCGCGCTCAAAGCCTCGATTTGAGTGGCGCCAGCACTGCCATTTGGGACGAATTCCGATCGGTCTCTAATATTCGCGCCTATGTCAGCTCCGGGCCAAATCGTTATGCCTGTCCAAAACTGCGTACCCTCGTTGCGCCAACGCTACCTTTGGAGGAAGTCAAGAGGACTTTGCAAACTCGGCGGTTGTCAAGATACAGTGCCATCGAGTCGGTGACCATGCGGAAGGGTTCTATGGCTCCGTCGCTGGACGTTATCCAGTGGTTCCGTATGCATTATATTCAACTTACTTTAACTTGATATTGGCTTTCCTGACTGCTTTCTTTTTCTCGAATTCTCTGTCGTAGTAGTCCTCGCAGTGAAATTATACTTCTTTTCTGCCTCAATCCTGTCCGATGCGGTGGAGTCTTGGACTCATGGTCGGCTGAGGTTGGAGCGAGCGCTTTCAAATCGGAACTTAAAGTCGGTAACGGAGCACTCACGGTGACTCTCGGCAAAAATGAAATTGCTCGTTCGGCGCGTAGTTCTCATGTGTTAATCGGCTGGCGCGCTCAAGAACTCTCCGAGTCCGACTTCACGCCCCCAAGGTTCCATCACATCGTTGTCGCCGAATCTATGCGTGTCGCGCCCGGGATGACCTTGTGGGTTCACGCAGACCAGCAATGTTTCCCTTGACCGGCACCTGAACCTGTGAATATCATGCGGGCTGAAATATTATACAAACCGCCACGTTGCAGTATTTATTTGTTGTGTTGAGGGCCGCACCGGCATCTGTTTAGTGGCCGATCCATATTCTTCTACTTTTGTGACGTGGCAAATCAAGATCGGGACTTCCATTGTTTCCGACCGGGTGGCGAGTGCACTCCATCCACGTGTCGAACGACGCCATCCTCTATTCAGTCTCGAGGCCCACTTTGCATAGGTCCTCCGCGATGCTTCCGGTTCTTCTTCGTCCTTTTTTCTCTCTGCTCCTCTCTCTGAGTACAGCTTTACCCTTTGGCCATCAGCGCCTGGATTTCAGTTTTCAAGTTAGTGTATTCGGCGCTATCCCTGCGTGGCTTCGATCGCGCTTTATTGTTGCGCCTTTTCGGGGATGAGGGAGCGTCTTCTGATTATGGCCTTCGCACGGTAGATCAGGGCCCCGATTTCTTGATGATTGAATCGGCTCGGGATTTGGCGAGGATAAATTGGCTCTGGGTCTCTTTGCACCCTGGATTTGCCCTCGATCTTGGCTTCTTCGTTGCCCCTCTCAACATAATATAATCCCGCCCACGTCCAGAGTTACCGCCCGTATCTCTGCCAATATGAATCTGGCAACTTGGAGTCTCTTTGGAATCGTTTTCAGTGCGCATATCACTTATCCGCCTCTCTATTCTCACCTGTTGTTAGTGCTTTTACTTCCCTATGCTAGGGCGACGGATACTGCGAACGCGCTGGTGCTTTACACCGGCCAACCGGGTCCTCTTCCGTGTGTTGTGCTTTTACCGCTGTCCTTCATTTGTGTTTATTCCGATTCAGGTATATGCGCGACATGCCAGTCGAGATTGTGACCGGCATTCTGTTGTACGCTTGCGGCTATTTCTTCGACTCCAGGACTGGTCGCATGTTTGGAAAAACCCGGCGGGCCGTTCAGCTGACCTGTTGGTCCTGGCACCAAATTGTGGTCACCGTTGGCGATTTTTGGTCCCAGTATTACTTCCTCCCTTTCGACATCCGCGCGCGCGTTCTTCTTTGGACGTCTCGCTTCCGAAGTGGCCTGGATGTGCGTCTTAGGTTCGAAGACTATTTGAACTATAGCATCACGTCTGGCGCCGTCCACTCCTCTGAGCGCATGTTTCCTCTGGAGACGCTCACTGTCCTCATCCCCCATCTGTCATCCTGCAAACACCTCGCCCTCGCCGCGGAAGAACTTTTCGCTTTTCCGATGCTCGTTCGAGCAATGATTGGGATTGACGGCTCGTTACTCGAATCGTTCACTTTATCGCGGTTGAAGGTGTCCGACCTCGTCAGTGGCAAGGTTGCGGTCCAGGATCAGATCCTCTTCCTTGGGAGCCTTCCTCGGTTGGTGACGCTCCGGCTCCAGCGCGCGTCCATCGGGTGGGGATCCCTAGCGTCCTTCGCCAATGTGATCACCGCGACATTCGACGATATCAATGGCACTCTTGCCCCTACCAGACGACAGTTGGCCGCGGTTTTATCTGCTGCCACCTGCCTTCGCCGTCTGTCTATGCGCCGGTTGAGTCTCGCCCCGGGTCTCTCCACCGATGTCGCCCCGAGGATTGTCGTGTCATCGATCGTCGAGATGGATTTGTATTTCGGCGCGGATCGGGATATCGTGGGTTTCATCCGCAACCTCTCCTTGCCATCTCTCCGCACTTTGTCTTTCCAAATCAACTGCGTCGAGGACCTGATCTGCGTCGTCAAATGCGAGAGCCTCTTGAAGTCCGTTTGGCGCTTCAATATACTCAGCCCTGCCATCTTCACCGCGTATCTGACGGAACATCCATGGCAGCGCGCGCATCTCATTCCGCTGTTTCGACTTCTCGTGTCCGCGCGTCACGTCGATATGTGTCGCGCCGGTCCTCACTTTTTTCCGGCCTTCCTGTACGCGACAGAGCACGGACCAGTGTGCGAGTCGCTCGAACAGTTGACTGTCTGCGAGCCGCACGCCCATCATGTCAACGAGTTTTTGACGCGTCGGGTTGCCAGCTACAAGGTCGTTCCTAAACTCGCTCTCCACAGCATCGATAGCGCCAGCGGAGCTGACGACGACATGGATGTACTCGCATCCTGGATGAGTCGCGGTTTGGTTACCATCGACCCCGAGTACGTTGATGTTCTGGCGTGGGTTTTCCAGGACCGTCCCGTTTGACCGTTTATTTTACCTAGTACTTGTCTTCCGCTTTTTGATCATTCGTTCGCTCGATGCTACCTAGCTTCTTTCATTTTGTTGACTCCTACTGTTCGTTCACCTACCTCTCAACTTGCCGAATAAATATCTGCATTTAACTCGAACGAAGTGGGGAGTCGAGTTTGATTCGAGTGAAAGGTGGCGAGACCTGCTATCAACACTCGATTAATTGTCTAACTAGGAATCCCGGTTAGCTGGGGGGAACCTATTATTTAGTAATCTTCTTGGGCGCGTTGGTCACTAAGCCCGAGTGAACTCTCCGCCAGCAGGTACATATGAGTAGGGTACATATCTGGAATATGATTGTATTTGACACCGTCGAAGCCGATCGCCCTCACACTGTGTTCTCGGCGCCCTCGTCGCAATTTTTGACTATCCCATCCTTCGCCGTGTCCATCAGCCCGCGCGTCTCGTGCCCCACGGTGATGATCCCCTGGTATTCTTGCGGATGCAGGAGGTCGCGGGGGGCACCCGTACGGTGCGCTACGTCGAAGTCGCCGAGCGCGCGGGGCTGAAGGTGGGTTGGCGGCAAGTAGATTGCGTGAATCCATCATAAGTGACTGGGACGTCAACTGGCGACATAGTTCGCATGTGTGAGCCTCGGACGATGCAGGACGGTACACGGGGCATTCATGTCGTGAAGAGCGCTGCCGAAATGAGGGGTGAGTTAAGTAAATTTAAGAAATTCGGTGCTGAAGCTGGCTTACCTGCAGGCGGAAGCCCAACTGCCGACGTGTTTCGGTTCGTCGCTCCAAAAAGATGCAGGGGGTCGTGGGGGGCACCCGTACGGTGCCCTACGTCGAAGTCGCCAAGCGCGCGGGGCTGAAGGTGGGTTGGCGGCAAGTAGATTGCCCAAATCCATCATAAGTGACTAGGACGTCAACTGGCGACATGATTCGCATGTGTCGGCCTCGAACGATGCAGGACGGTACACGGGGTATTCATGCCGCGATGGGCGCTGCCGAAATGAAGGGTGAGTTAATTAAATTTTAGAAAATCGGTGCTGAAACTGACTTACCTGCGTGCGGAAGCCCGACTGCCGACGCGGTTCGGTTTGTTGGTCCAAAAAGATGCAGGAGGTCGTGGAGGGCACCCGTACGGTGCCCTATGTCGAAGTCGCCAAGCGCACGGGGCTGAAGGTGGGTTGGCGGCAAGTAGATCGCCCAAATCCATCATAAGTGACTGCGACGTCGACTGGCGACATGATTCGCATGTGTCGGCCTCGAACGATGCAGGACGGTACACGGGGCATTCATGCCGCGATGGGCGCTGCAAAAAGGAAAGGTGAGATGGATAAATCTCAAAATATAGTACTAAAATCGGCTTACCTGCGTACGGAAGCCCGACTGCCGACGCGATTCGGTTCGTCGCTCCAAAAAGATGCAGGAGGTCGTGGGGGGCACCCGTACGGTGCCCTGGGTCGAAGTCGCCAAGCGCACGGGGCTGAAGGTGGGTTGGCGGCAAGTAGATTGCCCAAATCCATCATAAGTGACTGGGACGTCAACTGGGGACATGGTTCGCATGTGTCGGCCTCGAACGATGCAGGACGGTACACGGGGTATTCATGCCGCGATGGGCGCTGCCGAAATGAAGGGTGAGTTAATTAAATTTTAAAAAATCGGTGCTGAAACTGACTTACCTGCGTGCGGAAGCCCGACTGCCGACGCGGTTCGGTTCGTTGGTCCAAAAAGATGCAGGATGACACCAATGGACCGGCACAAGGTGTAGATGCTCATGGGTGCGGCGGTCGCGCCGTTACTGAGCGGCTGTAAGCGGTCGGGGTCGAGGGCGGCAAAACGAGCCCGTGTCCAAATTCTGCGTGGCTTGTGGGAATAGCGAACTGTTGCGGATGACGATCAAGGATCCGCGTGGGGTGCTTGTAGTGTGGGTGTGGCAGTTGGGGAATTACCGAGTGGCCAGGAAGCGGTCGTGATCGGGGGCGGCAAAACGGGCCTGCGCCCGACTCCGGCGTGGCCCACGAGAACAGCGAACTGCGGCGGATGATGCCCAAGGATCCGTATGGGACGTATTTAGTCGTGGTTGCGGCGATCGGGGAGTTACCGAGCGCCGGGAAGCGGTCGGGTTGGGGCGGCAAAACGGACCCGCCCCCGACTCCGGCGTGGCTCGTGGGAATAGCGAGCGGTGGTGGAGGACGTCAATGGACCCGCACGAGGCGCAGGTGGCCGTGGATGCAACGTCAATGTGTTACCAAGGGGTTGGAAATGGTCGAGGTCGAGGCGGTAAAATGGGCCCGCGCCCAAGCTCTGCGTGGCCCGTGGGCATAGCGAGTGGCACCGGATGATGCCCAGGGATCCGTTTGGGGTGCATGTAATCTTGTCTATGTTGATATACCTGAACGCGGTCAGTAGGGAGATCGAGTGTTAGCAAATTACAAGCGTACCACTATCCAAGCTTCAGCTTGTCAGGCCGGGTCAACGCTAACGATCCGGAAGACACTGTCTCGCAACAGTGAGCCCTGTATGTGGCCGGTTAACACAAACGATATATCGAAATGCAAGCTCACACACGTACATTCTGCTGTTGATTCCAGTGCTTGTTGTGGGCCATGCACGCCGCGACGTGCCAGAAGACTACCTGACCGGGGTCCTCTCCCTGGTTGATACGTCCTTTGCGTTCAGAGGAGAATCGAGAGAGATGAGAGCACAGATGTGGGGAGGAAGAGAAGGAGGGAGGAGGGAGGAGGAGGCCTGCGCGTGTCCGAAAATTTGCCGGAAACCATTGCCAAACCAGACGAACCCGTCAACCCAAGCGCAGACCGCGAGGATTAACTGCGACAGTATCCGCGAAGAGTTGGCTGAGACCGTCAACCCTCGCGCTGTCGTCGTTGCTGGTGAGCGGGATGTAGCCAAACACGCCGCCGCCAAACTGTGGCTGATTAGCCAAGCTCGGGATTTTCCGAAAACGATCCGCCGCTTCTTCATCTCACCCAAGTCTTGTTGTCGATGGCGCTCACGCACTACTCCGTATAATACTTCCAACACTACCGAGCGCGCGCACCAATGTCATACTTATCAGAGAGCCTTCTCTGCGGACTGGCTCGTCTGGTACAGCCGTGGGCGTGGTCAATAGAGGGGCGACGGGAGGGGGCAGAAGATGAAGGGGAATTCAGCCGTTGGGGAATAAGAGGCAACAGAGCGTGCCCAGCAGGTGAGTGTTCTTGCATTCGTGACTGGTTTCTGGGTGTCGCGCCGAGTTGTGTTTGCGATTTGGGCTGCAGTATTTCCTGTCAGTGGGGAGCTGCATTTCTGTCCGGTGTTTTGCTTCTCGGGGTTTGGTGCGAACGGTGCGAAGGTGGCTTCTCATCCCGCGACTTTCCTCTGGTTCTGTGATGCCCGTGTACCTGCAAGACACGGCCTTTTTGGGGCTCCCTTTGCATTCGCATTGTCGCGCCTGTGTGGCATGGCTGCCGCTTACACAATATTGTCGCGTGCATACCCGTTCTCTGCTGGTGCTTCGTGGTACCGCGTTCTTGCGATGTGTATCGCGTCGACGGGTTGTGAACATTATATTATGATTAATTCGACACTAATCCATTCTATCGTCTTCCTTTCTATGCTGCTTCTTGCTCGGTTGTCCGTCTTCTGATTCTTCATAGAAATATCCGATTTTTCTTCGGACTTGCTTTTGAAACGTGATGCTTTTAGCTTGAAACGTGGCCCTCTTTTTGTCTGCTGCCTGGGGGTTTTTGCGGTAAGCTTGGATCCCCGTATCTGTCCGAAAATGCTCACTTTCGTGAACGACGTCTCCAGCAAAGTTAGCGCGTGCAGTCTTGTTGTAACTTTGATTTGATTTTGCGCTGTCATTATGGCGACGAATGACGCTTGCATTTCCACCAGATCTCCGACTCTAAAGGTACCCGGTACAGCTGCTGCATATTTCGTCTCCCTGTGACATTTTAGTGGTCCGATCGAGTGGGTTAGGAAACTCCCTACTTCGTCTCTTCGTCTACCACCAGCTTGAAATATTTGACGATGTTGTCTGGCCCGTGGAACATGTCTCTGGTCTTCAGGCGCTCCAAAATGCCAACGGGATCCACGCCCGGTTGGAATTCGGTCCCTTGCTCGGTCGGCGCATCGACCTTCAGAGTGAACAGACGGTTGTTCGCTGAGAATATCGTTCCGATCGGTCCTGAGATGGGTATCCATGGGGACACTGGGATACCCGCAAAATAGTGAGCCAAGCTATCGTGAATCGCGGTCACGCTCATCATGCTATCTTCGAATAACTGTGTTCCCAGACCACACAACTCGGCGTATTGGGATAATTTTATCACGCTGTTTGGCCTGCAGCTGGTTTGCAAGTGCGGGCGGTTAGGAAGTGGTAAACTCTGGTCTCCGAGTAACTCACTCTCTGATTTGCTTCGGGACCAGATTGGATTTGGATAGCAGGCCTTGTAGTGTGAATACAAGCTCGGTTGCCACTTCTTCGTCGTCTTCCTGCTTGCATAATTTCCAGCTTTTCCTCTCGGCGCCGGACTCTACAACGATATATGCACCAGCCTTGTCAAATTTCCGGGTATGTGAGGTTCGATGGTCAAGTTGGACTGGTGGTTGCTTACATCTATATCCACCAGGTGAGGTAGGGCGTCTTTGAAGCGTTGAGATCGGGTCCTTCTGTTGGCCGAGAGCTCTTTCAGTGCGATGGCTGGACGGATGAACGAGTGAGTGTCGATTCTCTGAGATTAGAACGCTGGCGCACCTGCTGCTTCGAGATCGTAAAAGCTATCCATGGGGTGCGTGTTTTTTTTTTTTTTTTTTGGTTGTTGTTAGCACCGGCTCCTGCTCGCTATATAGGGGACAATCCTATTCCGGGTGATCATCCGTCTGTCGTGGAAGAACAAAAGAAAACGAGGAGAGGGTATTATTGTGTGGCGACACGTTGGAGAGTTGTGTTTTTGTCTTGGTTTTTTGTGTCCGTTTCATCGACGTGGCGGTACGTGGCATCCTTTTTGTCTGTGTGGCACCAAAACAAGAAACAAGAAAAATCTGACTCGCGTTCCCAGCTTGTATATGTATATATAGGGTCGGCATTGACGACGCTCCAAGAAAGAAAGAAAAGAAGATACACCCACACGCACACATCTACTGAAGATGGCAAAGTCCAAGTAAGCACCAATTACAGGTACAAGAGGAATATCTAAACCGAGCGTTTCCGCCTCAGGTCAAGTAGAGCCACATCAAAAACACCCGCGAAGTGTGTCCCCCGCCTTCGTCTACGTTGGTTTTTGACCTCGTCGCGATTATTGCAGGGGAAAGAGGAGAATTGTCCGGGGAAAACCATCCACCAGTCTATTTCTCGATGACGAAGCAGCTGAATCGTGAGTCTGTTTGCTTCTCATGGACAACAGCCTTCATGCCTTCCAGGGACGACGGTGTTGTTGTGGAGCATCCGTGCGTTCACATTCACCCCTTTGTGATTCCCCACTCTTGAATTGGCGCGAGTGCAGTGATAGGGATGAAGAGGAATACGACATGGTCACGAACGAGTGAGTCTTGGTTTTTCCTGAAGATTGGTATTTGAACTTCTTCTCAGCTCTGACAGAGCGTTCATTGATGATAGGTTTGGGTTTATATATTCAAGAATATGGTACAGGAGAGCTCAGCGGTTCCTTTCAGGGCTGTGGATGGCGATTCTCTGAGCACGAACTCCAGCACTGGGTATGTATGCCCTCCTTTGCCGTTCTCCTCGTCGTGTTAAACTGGTTGATAGTACTTTGCCCGATGCTCCCGTCGACAAGGACGCGAAGGCCAAGCCTTCTGCTAAAGTGTCAGGACCTGTGGGATATTATCCGCACTACAAAGAGTCTTACTCGTCGTCGCACAGCGAACGCAAGGTGGCAACAGCCGTCATAGATGTAGGCGATTCCAGCGAAGAAGAGTATTTGTTCTCCCTTCTACGCTGCCCACTCGTCCTAACAGGAATTCCGCTCTTTCATTTTTTCTAGAGATATGGAGGCAATAGCCGCTGACGACAGGTATGAGTCCGCAGTACCTTTGATCCATCCAGCCTGACTTTGGTGCAGCGTGTTCCGGAAGCCAGCCGGTGTCAAATCTACGTGCGAGAACAATCCGGTTTTGTTTTCCGTTTTTTAACAGCGGTATCAATGACTGAGCAGGGCGTTACCTGCGCCTTTAATGACGCGGAGGTCCGAGTTTCCGAGCTCTTGTATTGTGTGCACGTTGCCTGAAGCCGCACTTTGTCTCTGTAGCTCGACGACCAAGAAGCTTGTATCGGCTACCGAACCCTCTCCGCCCGCGACTCAAAAGACACGCTCTTCGATGCCTACCGGACAGTTGGAAAAAGAGTCGGAGCAATCCAGCGATCAGGAATGGCAGTATGTCTAGTTGTATTCTGGGCTGTGTTGCACTCATAAACCCGGTGTTAAGGTTTCCCGAGAATCTAGATCCCAAGAAGATGAAGACGTGAGTCCGTTGACGCACTGGGCTGTTTACCTCTGATGCCGTAGACAAGGCTCATGTCTTCTTGGATGCATTTTATGGCGCGAAAGGCGGACGCGCCCGCCGCTGCTAACTCGGTCGCTACCACATCAGGTGGTCGTTCTCGCCGAGTTGGTTTTGAGAAAAGCGACAGCGAAATGGCCAACGCCTCCTCTCAGAACGTCGCGAGGTATGTTCCTCCCCCCCCCCCCCCCCTCGATCGTATTTGCATGCCTTGAACTTGCATTTGACTCCTTTTAGAATGGGTTCGCCGGACTGGTTTCCACCTGCAAGTATTCTGGATGAGCCTGTCGTTGGGAAAGGGAAAAAGCGCACCGTTGAAATGAGGAAAAGGTTGCTGCTTTAACGGAAGGCCCCGTTCTCTTGCTAAGCTTTCAGCAGGAGTTCGAACGACAGCGACCACGATACAGATCCGGAGTCGCGCAGAGAAAAGAGGAGGGTCGGGGAATCCAAACCCATCGGTAGCTACATGCTTGACTCGACCCACCCTGCTTTCCAGGGTCCACAGACACGTAAAGGATTAACCATGGCCCAATTTTTCTCAGGGAGACGTGTCGCCGCCGAGGAGGATCACATGGATGCCTTGTTGGGTTCACAGAAGGACGGCGAAACTAAACAGGAAGAGGACCCCGATACCACGATCCTCTCCGACGATGAACCCCCATCCGCTGTTTTCCTTGAGGATTTGGAGACGTACAAGGCGTACTTGTAAGTCCTTGCGTGGTTCCATATACCTTTCACTTATGAGTGTTGAGTGACCCGCGGGTGCCTTGCGGTGCAAATGATCCGGATTTGCATGATCCTGCACTCGCGAATGGGTATTCTGGCTTGCATCCCTTACCGTGAGTTTTATCTTTATCCGCTTCGTCGTGCTATCGTCTGACCTTGGAATGGCTCAGCGCCGGGCGTCACATTTTGCCGGCTTTCGATCCGCAGGGCATGGCCAACGGCGACGATTCTGATTTCAAGGGTGGTAGAGTCAAGTTTTCGTCGTGGAAGCGGCATCTGCGCCACATGTTAGCCGAGTGAGTTCTCTTTTCGGGCTCGCCTGGTTGTTCGTGCCTCTGATTTGTGGCAGCAACTCTATCGGTGCTCTCTTGTTCAAGGAAGCAGAACCCAATTTTATCAATCCCTCGAGGGTTTCTCCCATGAAATTATCGCGTCAAGCGTCGACGGGTTCTTCCCCCACGAACCGTCTCCTGACGGGCACGAAAATAGCTGTCTGCGTCTCAGCTATGTTTTGTTCGGAGTCTGTTGTCACCGAGGCCGCAAAGATTGGTCCGAAATCCGATCGTATGAGGAAATGGGTATCCGGGATCTTTCACAATCAAGAATGGGAGCGATTCGAAGCGCTCATGTGTCTAGTGTTCGGGAAGGAGGTGATGTATAGCCAGATAACCCCTAAAAAGGTGATTGCCTTCCAGACAATGATCAGCCCCGAAGCTGCTGGCTCTTCCAAAGGTGAGCACGGCGTGTACTTGTTTGACCTGGCATTTATCCGACACCAGACACAGATCACAGATTTAGTGTCGACGCGCCTCCGGATATGTTCAGTCCAATTGCGTCCAAGACTCCCAAAAAGACCAGCCCGGCAAAGCCACAGTTCAAATCCAAGACGCTCCTTGCGTATAACGACGAGGGTAAGTCTAGCTGCGCCAATTGAACGCAATCTGAATCTACCATTAGTGCCCGTATACGACGCGCGGAAGGTGGTCGTTGATTTTCAAGCGGATCTGGGGAAATTAGACCAGATTCTCCCTCGCTTTTCTGGCGAGATCCCGTTCAGCTCCTTCATCGTGGTAGGATACACAGCATCCAGCTACCAGGGAGCGCGCAGTGGTTCTAACGAGAAGGTGGCGTAGCTCGGATGCAACTTGTTGTGGGTGATCGTTTGTGGGACACCGGTCCTCAAAAGATAGAAGTTAAGATCTGGTTTCCCGGAATTATGCCACTATGCTTCTATGCTCATGCTCTCAAACGAAGAAAAAAATCAAATTACATATATTATGCTACATGTGTGCGAGTCTGCGTGGTGATGTCCGGTGCTATTGTTAAAAAGGAATGCATCGCCTTTGATAATGCTTGGACTAAGGCCGCGACTTCGTGGTACTCATCTGAGGGCGCGTGAATCGACATTGAAGGGCGCAGTGGGTGTGATATGAGTACCTGGGGAACTACCTTGCACGGAAAGTAGATTTGCCTCAAGCTGGCGCATGGTCTGATATGCGGACAGTACTTCATCCCGGAAACGCGGGGTCCTACGTGCATTGCTGGGATACAGGAGGTTCAACGCCGTGCCCGACGATCTCCGTGAATGCGGATGCGGGGGAGGAAGATCGGGGTCCGCGTCGACGTTTGAGCGGTTGTTGGCCTTATCTGAGACGTTAGGGTTGTACGCTGTCAGTCCGAGTGGAAACCAGATGAAAACCTGAATAGGCTACCTTCGAGCTCTGCTGGCCGAACTCCAGAGTCGCGGCCCTCTTTCGGTCGTGACTTTGATTTCGTGCTGGGTTTCTGGCGAAAGACCGCCATAAATTGGTCGAAAGTAGAGAAATAATCGTCCTGCGTCATCTCAAAGAGGAAGCGATGCTTTCGGTCGCAGGCAACTTTAATGGTTCGACAAGGCAGACAGCTGGTATGGTCGTCTTGTATTGTACACGACCGCTTTGATTTACTGTTGACGCATCTCGCACAGGCCTGTCTCCTAGTGAGTCTTGGACGGACGCAAGGAATTTCTGACTCAACCGTATTATTGGCCCTGTTCCATTTCCTGATCTCGGGCCCGCCAATCCAGTTGCCGCTCGCGTCGCGCGTACGTGTTGTTAACTGGGCCACCCTTCGCCAGAACATATCAATCACGTAGCTGGATGGTCCCACCGTAGGTAAGGTCATCCCCGAATCGAAATGCAGAAGCGCCCCCGGGCTCTCGTGCGGAGAGGTCAAGCTCGATGTGTTGGTTTCATCCAGATGATGGATTGTCGACCCCGAGTAATCCACCATCTGGATGCGAACTGGGTGAGGAGGAGGAGGAGGTGCTAACCCGGAACCGGGTGTGCCACGCCTCTTATTGTCTTCTGTGATTGACGGCTGCGATCAATGTCCGGAACTCGGGATGTTGATTATTTATAAGCGTGGCTGTTTTGCCGTTCTGACCCAAACACTACCCCCCTCCCCCTAAGCACTCCACGTCCTCGATTAAATTTTCATCCTCATGATATCACGGAAAAGCCGTGAATACCAATCAACGCAGATACCGGCTTGCACAATAATAACGGGTGCGCCTCCCCGCTCCGCCTTTCTACCTGAGTTGGGCTGACGCCATGTTGGCGTAGCGTTGTTATTGTTTCTGTGCTTGACGGCTGTTTCATTCGAGTCCTGCAAACTCGGACTTGTTGCCCTAACCGGCTATGTCTATGCCTTTATAATGGCGGCCCTTCAGGCCTATGTTCCGTTTCTTTTTTCGTTCTTGACTTGCTCGGGGCAGGATTATTTCCGCTCCTTGGTTTTGGTTTCGGTGACGGTCATTTTATTGATTACTGCCTGCAGATGCGTTGAGGGAGCTAATACGGACGGGATCTCGGACTCCCGGTGCTCTCGCTTCTTGGGTGGTGGTCGTTACTTATTTCCCGCTCAACTATTTCACCCGTTCCTGGTTGACGCTAATCAGATAGTTGACTGGCATTTATTTCAATATTCCTTCGAGTTCCAATGTCTCCCAAGCGAGACGCGTTCCATCTTGGAGCGAAACCCGGATTGTATCATTGTGCGACTTCCCCTGAAGGAGATCGGCTCTGGTCTCACGAAACAGGAGATTTTGAAGCTGTCTAAACTGCATAAAATGTGGATCCCTCAGAAGCTACTTTTCAAAGATTGTGCCCACATGGTATCTCAACACGTTTGTGGTCCCTGTGCTGACATCGTGACTGTGCTGAAAGCGGTGAATGCCGTCCCGTCGGGCGCCGGGCGCGAAGAGGTCGCGATAAAAACAACTGGTGCCGTGCCTCCATCGGCTGCTTCAAGACGACGAGAGGCCCGAAAGGTTATCGATACGGCGCGTCAACTCAGGGCTAGCAGAACTCGGGACCGGAAGGACTTGTCTTTTCCACCTGCTCCGCTGGATTTTAGGGGAGCGCATCGGATTCTCAGTCGGTATTGCAGTAAGGTAAAGCCGTCTCAGTTTATCGAAGCAGGGTGTGCTGTCTGTGGTCATCTGGTGCAGCAGAAGTACTTGACTCCGTTAGAGGATTACCGTGGAGATCTGTCTATTCTCGAGGTTGCTGGGGTGACGCGTCGGGAACGCTTCTCTTCCTTGGATCCCATTCAAGATATTGAAGGCCCAGTTTTGGCGGGTGGCTGCCGTCATATTTGTGTTGATTGTGAAACGGACATTTCCTGTAAAAGAATTCCCAAGCTGGCTTTAGCTCGGCATAATTGGCTCGGAGAAGTGCCTCCACAGTTGCAGGATTTGACCTACGCCGAGGGTATAATGATCGCCAAGGTTCGACACAACAGATGTGTTGTTCGAGTCAATTCCGGGCGCGTGAGAATGAGCGCGAACGCCATCATGTTCTCTCAGCCTTACGTTTCTGTGTACCATAAGTTACCTCCAAGTAAACAGGAAATGAACGAGATACTTGCGTTTGTGTTCACAGGAACATCGCAGCCAACACAGGAGGATTTCGAGCGCACGCCAATGCTTGTGAGACGGCAAAAGGTGATGGAGGCCCTTGAGTGGTTGAAACTCAATCACGAGGGATACACTGATCTTGAGATATCGAAGGAGAATCTCGACACGTATGCTGATCGTGACATTCCGGTTGTGGTTGATTACAGAAAGACTGAACAAGATGTGGAGGATTCTGTCCCTGTGACGGCTAGATCAGTCCACGACAGCAATGAAGAACATGGAACGGAGGATGGACCCTGTACTTTTGCTGTCCATGGGTTGACTGGCGAAGAATATACCGCGGCGTCAATGAAGACCATTAAGATGGTAGCTCTTCAACACGTCATGGACGGGGGATGTGTATTGGCTATTGGGCGCTCGGAACCTATCAGCATGTATGATTCCGTTGAGACTTACCCGGGCATGTTTCCCTGGCTCTTTCCGTATGGAAAAGGAGGAATTGGCCATCCTAGCCATCAGCGTAAATTGGGAGACCGTCTCAGGAAGAAAAGTCTCTTGATGTACCATGATAAACGGTTTCAGCTGGATGTCTACTTTCCGATGATCGCGTTTAATCACGAGCAACTCAAGTCGGCCTCGCTCGGGAGTAAGCTGCTGGCCGAGCGAGAGCAATGGACTGCCATTAGACGTCGCCTTAATGCAATTAATCCCGAGGTTGCTGGGAATATTGCGGATCGCATGGTCTCTGGGGAGCACGTAAAACCAGCCACTGACGCGGAGAAGATGTGTTTTGAAGTTATCAAGGATTTAGATGCTGTTGCTGGTCGAGTGCAAGGTTCGCTGACTTCCAAAAAATATATGCGTAATGAGATATGGTCCACTACATCCTTTCTGAATGCACCGACCTGGTTCATCACTCTGTCGTGGGCAGACGTGGCACATCCGATCGCCTTGTACTACGCGCAGAGTGATACCGTATTTCGGCCTAAGGTGCGGACGGACAAAGCTCGAAAGCTGCTTGTATCCAAAAATCCCGTCGCCGCTGCGCGCTTTTTCCATTTCATGGTCGAGACGTTTCTCTCTGAGGTTCTTGGTTGGAATAAAGATACTAGAGGGACGTTTGGATATCCTGAAGCGTACTATGGTACGGTCGAACAACAGGGAAGACTTACCCTTCATCTGCATCTACTTCTCTGGGTAGCGAACTCTCCGTCTCCTCAAGAAATTCGGGATCGTATTGTGGGTGGGGATTCGAGGTTTAGGAAGAAGATGATTGCCTATTTGGAAGCCTGCCATCAAGCCGAATTCATTACCGGTTCGGAACAAGAGGTGAGGGATAACGTCCGATTATATCCGATCGGAACACCACCGGAGAAGTGCTTGCCTCCTAAACCGGGATACGTAAACCCTACCTTGGCCCTTCCTACCCCCCCGCCGCGACTTTGTAAGAATTCTCATTGCCCTGGATTCTGTGCGGTGTGTCGTCGTTCGCGCAGATGGTTAGCCAAATATGCCTCAGAGGTAGATGATCTGATCCTTAGGTCAAATCTTCACGAGCATTTTCATTCTGTTGAAAATGAGTACGAGAAAGACAGGAAGAGTGACTGGAGGAATGTTAAGAAACCGAAGAAAAACCTGAAGAGGAGGCAGGAACGAAGAGGTTGCTTGACCAAGACTGGTGTATGCCGAGCAAGATTTCCGCGGGAAGTAGTGCAGCACAGTACCGTGAGCGAGGACGGACACATCACAATAAAACACAAGGAGCCTATGCTGAATGCAGCTAATCCAATTGTTACCTTTTTAAACCGGTGCAATTCCGATGTAACCAGCCTATTGTCAGGTACTGCTGTGAAAGCCGTTGTCTCGTACGTGTCCGATTATGTATCCAAGATTGGTTTGAAGTCATTCCAGTTGTTTGCTTCGGTGTATGATGTGTTCACTAATAAATCTCAAAGCCTTTACGGGGACGTGAAACAGGAAGTCACCAGTAGAGATTTGATGCGGAAGATGGTCAACTCGTTGTCGTCTAAAATGGAGATCGGTAGTCCGATGGCATCCATGTATGTCCTAGGAAACCCGGATCATTATACTAGTCACAAATATACACCATTTCCGTGGAGGTCCTACGTGTCGTTCGTCAAGAATTTCTGGGCTGCCGAATCTTTGGATGATTCGGGAAGTGATTCCGACGTTGAAAAGATTGCCCTCGATAAAGACAGGGAAACCGGCCGTTTTATTGCCTCGTCTGGAGTTGACGATTATCGTTACAGGCCGGCTGTATTTGAAAGAGTGACCTTGTATGAATGGATCCAGTGTGGGGATAAAAAGGCGCGTACGGTGAAGCAGAAGGAGAGGTTTTTGGAGTTACTTTATGCCTCTCACGATTTGGCTGCTAGTTTTGAGGACGAATCCGATGTCGACAAGGACACCTCGTCTGTGAGAATCTCAGATTTATCAGATGACGACCTCTCAAGCGACTGGCTTACCGATGACGAGGATGGGATTGTTGTGGCCAAGCAGCGGCGGGCGGACAAAGATAAGCGACCTAGAAGTTACCCTTTCCTTTCGGACCACCCGAGATATAGAACACATGCTGCCACCTGTGATTTCACTCACATTAATTCGGTTATTCCCAACTTCATTGGCGGGGCATTACCAAGGTCTGACAAGGGTGACAGAGGTTATTATGGCATGACAATGCTGACCTTGTTTAAACCTTGGCGCTCTCCCGGCGACCTGAAGGACAGTGTTTCGACTTGGGAACAGGCTTTCGGTGAGCACGAGTTCACGAAGCGTCAACGGCAACTGCTACAGAATTTTAATGTCAGGTATGAGTGCAACGACGAAAGAGACGATCATTTTGCTCAGCTCAAAAGGCAATTAGCACAGGCAGAGGTGGGTTTTACTAGCCATTATCCTCGTAGATTCATGGGTGAGCGGGACAAATTGATGGAAGAGGTTGATGCAGCGTACTACGGGATGGATGAGGATGAAGAAGTTGACGACGAGAATAGTTATGTTGGACCGAGAAGCCAGCATCTTCTCGAGGAGAGTCGTGAAATCCAGAAGATTTTGCGTAGTAGCGGTTGGTTGAATAACAAGCAAGGAGCCCCGGCGCCAGGCTTTGTAGGTGATTCGTACTTGCCTCCATACAAGATGAGAGGCACTTGGGCCACAATATTACGCAACGAGCGCTCGCAGTATACGGCCAATAAAATGTTGAATTTGCCCTCGCCAGAGCAGTTGAAGGAGAAGCGGCGTCAGTGCTTGAATTCAGCGGAAATTTTACCTGCTTCGTACTTCGACCCCAGGACGGCGGTTGAGAAGCAAGCTTCGCTTGAGATGCAGAACAATATTATTTCGGAATTTGGGTTGAACGAGGAGCAAGCTCGCGCGTTCTCGTTGTTGGCAAATCACGCTGCTGCGCCTCAGAAATTGCCTCTTCGGATGTATATGGGAGGCATGGGGGGCACCGGTAAGTCCCGCGTGATAAAGGCTATGGTTGCGTTGTTCAGTCAGCGGAAAGAAGATTACAGGTTTATTGTTCTCGGGCCTACTGGATCTGTTGCGGCATTGCTGAACGGGTCAACGTATCATTCAGTTTTCAAGATCCCTCGAGAAACAAAAAGTAAGAACCGGGATGATATAGATGGGATTCGAGACGAAAGTGCGTCCCTCGCATCGGTATACGAACGACTGCAAGGTGTGGACTATGTGTTAGTGGATGAGATCTCGATGGTCTCCTGTAACGACTTACAGCTTATTGCAACCCAAGTGGCAAAGGCGCGAAACGTCCACGACAACTCCTTTGGCTCGCTCAGTATGATCACCGCCGGTGACTTCACACAGCTGCCGCCTATGACAGGGCCTTCTTTGTACAGTGGGGCCGTGGGCGTGCATCTTGGAGATGCCCTGGACGCAAGATCTCAGAATGCCGTTCTCGGCAAGATTCTGTGGCATCAATTCAACACTGTGGTTATACTGAGAAAAAACATGAGACAGGTTGAAAGTACTGAGGACGATGACAGGTTACGCACGGCTCTGGAAAACATGAGATACAGAGCATGTACACCTTCGGACATCGGGTTTCTGCGGACCAGAGTTGCTGGGTTCAGGGAGGAAGATCCTCACCTCGACGACGACTCATTCAGAAATGTGTCCATTATAACGGCTAGAAATATCCAAAAAGATACCATCAACGAACTTGGCGCTGCGCGGTTTGCCAGAGACTCGGGCCGCGAGTTGGTAGAGATGTATTCTGTGGATCGCGTCAGTACTAGAGCGGTGGATAAAACAAGGTGGAAGGGTTGCGAGCAATCCGAGATTACTCGCATATCCCCGAGGCTACAGCAAAAGCTTTGGGATGCCTCTCCGTCTACTTCGTCGGACATGATTCCGGGAAAGTTACTAGTGTGTGTGGGGATGCCTATCATGATCAGAAATAACGAAGCAACTGAATTATGCATCACCAAGGGTCAAGAAGCAACCATCGTTGCATGGGATGAATCAACAGGGCCTATGGGTCAGAGAATACTGGACACTTTATTCGTCGAATTGGTTGATCCTCCGCGCCCTATACAAATCCCGGACCTACCGCTGAATGTGGTGCCGCTCATGAGGACATCCGTTCAAACCACTCTCTTGTTGGAAGATGATACCTTGCTGTCTGTGATTCGTGAACAGGTACTGGCATTGTTGGATTTTGCGATGACTGACTACGCATCTCAAGGGAAATCTCGAGCCAGGAATGTTGTGGATTTAACGAATTGTAAAGACCATCGAGCATATTATGTGGCTCTATCCCGCGGTACTTCGGCTGCGGGGACTGTCATTTTACAGAACTTCGACGAGAAAAAAATCACCTCTGGTATGTCGGGGTATCTCCGACAGGAACTAAGGGAGATTGAGCTGCTTGATGAGATAACTAGACTTCGGTTTGAAGGCAAGCTGCCAATATCGGTTGGTGGTATCTACAGACGCAGACTAATTCGCAGTTACCTGGCATGGAAGGGAAGCGCCGATGATCCGGAGCATTTCCATCCTTCAATGCGCTGGAGTGAAGAGATGGGACCCAAGATGCTCGACGATCTTCATTACGACGAATGGAAACCATCGATATCTGACAAGAAAAGAAAGCAGTCCCCGACGCAGCTCGACGACACTCACCCCAAAAGGAAAAAGAAAAAGGAGAACGGCCTCACAAAGGCTTCAAATCCCACGCGACCGTCGCCTCTTGCTATATCTTTGGAGGGAGAGCCTCGCCGTCCAGTTGGCTTGGTTTGGGATGCCCAAAATTTCAGTTGTGGGTATGACGCAAGCTTGACGATCTTGGCCAATATATGGGCTGAGAATCCTGATACCTGGTCAGAGCGCTATACTGCATTCAGTCCCATAATGGCGCGGTTAGCGCGATACCTCAGATTAGTCGCCGATCGCTCCATGTCGTTCGAAGGATGCAGGGACAAGATTAGATTCCACATGCATTGCGAGCGCCCTTTGGACTTTCCGTACGGAGCAAGTTTAACATCTATGGATTTAATCAGTCTCGCGTTCGTACCAGAGTCGACATATGCCAAGAAGAAAGGTGTCTGTGAAAGGTGTGGAGAGGAAGATCCGTCTGAACTCCCCGTCTTTGGAGCTTGTATGTGTGCGGGCTTGTCACGAAGTCAACTAATTCGATCGCCCCAAGGAACAAGAGTTTCGTCGTGGCTCAAGGCCATTTTGACGCGCGGTCGGCGCAACTGTGCCTCTTGTGCTCTGGGTGACGTCCGCGTCAGATTACGCATGTTCACAACGTACCAGTCCGTACCAGCCGTGTTTTTTGTGACTGTAGATAGTGACCTATTGATCTTTGACGAGCGTCTTGTTTTCGATTGTCAAGGGTGTATGGAAGTGCTGCTTCTCCGGGGAATCATCTACGGGGGAGGAGCTCATTTTGTGTGTCGTTTCATTGGCAACGATGGTCGGATGTGGTACCACGATGGCATTGGAACCGGGAGACGATGTGTTGATGACGGGATGTTAAACGACATTGAGGACCATCGTCTACTCATGAGGACCAGAGAGAAGCAGGCGGTTTTGCTCGTCTATGCACGCGGGAATCAAAGTCGACTTTGATGGCCGCTACCACGTGTTTAACCTGATCTGGTTATAAACCCATATAAACCCAACACGTTTCTTCATTCGCGTCTCTTTTGTTTCGCCTGACTCAGTATCGAGGTGTCGTTGCTGGGTTATACGTGTACAATAGGCGCCACTTGTTTCGGAATGCATAAGTACCCTTGACCTAACCGGGCGACTTGAGCTCGCCATCATGGACCCTTCCAGGTTGACAGGTCCAAAGTGAGTCTTGCATCCTGTGCGGGGTACCTGAGCTCCTCTGATTGTATCCAGCGTCCACCTTCAGCTGCCATCAGCAATCTGGCTGAAAATATTTATTATTTTCGTGCGTCGTGCCCGTGGATGCTATCGTCTCGTCTGCCGGATGAGGGACACGTTATTGCACGTCTGCCAATCGTGGCGGGCCATTGTTCAAGGATACCCCAAGTTTTGGACGCAGGTCCGCTTCAGATCCTGTACGCAGGTGGAATCATTGCGGACTTCTCTCAAAAATAGCGGGCGCAAACATATCGCTGTGCGGTTGGATCTATCCGATACACTTAATCCTCTGCGACCATCCCACGCGGAGGAAAATACACGAGAACTCCAGCTTCACTTCCATCGTGTCCGCATCCTCACGGTTATTTTCGGCGCCGAAGAATCTTTCCAGTATTTTCGGGGCGTCTTCCAGTCGGCAAAACTCCCACGTCTTTACAGTTTCAATGTCGTCCTTAGCCGCAAGTCTGTCGGGCTCCCACTTGCGCCTCGGATTTTGACGTGGGGTCCCGATATATTCCCAATCACGTCGCTGCGCCTCCAGCGCGCGTTTTTTGGATCGAGTTGTAACAACAGCTTCTCCAGATTGAAGATTCTGGTCTTGCGCGATCTTCAAAATCGATGCGCACCACTGTGGAGCGACTTCCAGGCCATTTTCGCTTCCGCCAGATTACTTGAAAGGATGTGCGTTCGGAACGTGGGATGTCAGCCACCGCAGCTCCGTCGGCCGTTTCCGGCACTGGAATATCTGCGCGACCTAGACCTGGCTTTTGGTCTCGATACATCCTTCGAACACGTCCTCTTTGCCATGCGAGCTCCCGCACTTCGGACCTTCCGCTTTTCTGGGGCATCCGATGAAGAAACCGAGGCGTTGGTTCGAAGCGGGTCACTGCTGGCGCCAGTCAAGGTTTTCGTGTTTGACGGGCAGATGGAGGAGTGGGGTTTCATGACCCGCGTGTTTCTTAACGCGCCATCTTTGGTGTTGTTGGAGTTGCTCTCCGGAGCGGAGAAGGCGCTGAACGCGATGCTCCAGGCGGATACTTTCCTCACTGACCGCCGCCGCGTCTTGTCTGTGACGTGCCCAAATCTGAACATCGTCTCAGTGGGAAACGTAGGAGTGGACCTCTTGGCCTCCTTTATCTCTCGCCGTGCGATGCACGGGGGCCAGGTTTCACAGATCATTCGGAATGGGATCCCATTTGACTGTCACTATGTTGGGCGGGCCATCTACCTAAAACTCGCACCGGTTAAAATCGGGGACTACGCATCCTCGAAGGAACCCAAATGGATGTACCGGGATCGCCTAGGGAGCAATGACTCAGTAGGTGTCGATTATCAGGTCTTGTAATGTGGTCAATGTGGTCAATGAATACTGGAATTTCATGTCTGCTCGTCTTTGATGATCTGTTTTTCGAACGGGACTTGAGTGAGATGAAGAATCGGCGGATCGTTTTCGGAAAATCCCGAGCTTGGCTAATCAGCCACGGTTTGGCAGCGGCGTGTTTGGCTACATCCCGCTCACCAGCAACGACGACAGCGCGAGGGTTGACGGTCTCAGCCAACTCTTCGCGGATACTGTCGCAGTTAATCCTCGCGGTCTGCGCTTGGGTTGACGGGTTCGTCTGGTTTGGCAATGGTTTCCGGGAATTTTCGGACACGCGCAGGCCTCCTCCTCCCTCCTCCCTCCTTCTCTTCCTCCCCACATCTGTGCTCTCATCTCTCTCGATTCTCCTCTGAACGCAAAGGACGTATCAACCAGGGAGAGGACCCCGGTCAGGTAGTCTTCTGGCACGTCGCGGCGTGCATGGCCCACAACAAGCACTGGAATCAACAGCAGAATGTACGTGTGTGAGCTTGCATTTCGATATATCGTTTGTGTTAACCGGCCACGTACAGGGCTCACTGTGGCGAGACAGTGTCTTCCGGATCGTTAGCGTTGACCCGGCCTGACAAGCTGAAGCTTGGATAGTGGTACGCTTGTAATTTGCTAACACTCGATCTCCCTACTGACCGCGTTCAGGTATATCAACATAGACAAGATTACATGCACCCCAAACGGATCCCTGGGCATCATCCGGTGCCACTCGCTATGCCCACGGGCCACGCAGAGCTTGGGCACGGGCCCATTTGACCGCCTCGACCTCGACCACTTCCAACCCCTTGGTAACGCACCGACTTTGCATCCACGGCCACCTGGGCCTCGTGCGGGTCCATTGACGTCCTCCACCACCGCTCGTTATCCCCACGAGCCACGCCGGAGTCGGGGGCGGGTCCGTTTTGCCGCCCCAACCCGACCGCTTCCCGGCGCTCGGTGACGCCCCGACCGCCACCCCTACGATCATCCACACCTCGTGCTGATCCATTGGCATCGTCCGCCGCAGTTCGTTATCCCCACGGGCCACGCCGGAGTCGGGCGCGGGCCCGTTTTGCTGCCCCCAATCCCGACCGCTTCCCGTCGCTTGGTAACTCCCCGATCGCCACACCCACGACTACATACGTCCCATACGGATCCTTGGGCATCGTCCGCCGCAGTTCGTTATCCCCACGGGCCACGCAGGATGCGGGCGCGGGTCTACTTTGCCGCCCCCGACCCCGCGCTTGCCACCCATCAATAACGCCGCAACCGCCGCATTCACGGCCATCTACCCCTCGTACGGGTACATTGGCATCACACGCCGCTGCTCGTAATTGCCATAGCCATGTAGAATTAGGGTGCAGGCCCTCGACCACTCCCCGCCGCTCATTGACGCCCCGATCGCCGCACTAACGATCATCTACACATCGTGCCGGTTCATTGGCATCATACGTCGCAGTTCGTTATTCCCACGGGCCTCGTAGGATTCGGGCGCGGGCGCCCACTTTGCCGCCCTCGATCCCGATCGCTTCCCGCCACTCGGTAACGCCCCAACCGCGACACCTGCGACTATGTGCACCCCGTACGGGTCCATTGGCATTGTGCGCCGCTATTCACTGTTCCCTCAAGCTACACAGGAAGCGTAAATCATTCGTCCAGAGCCACTTGTACATCGGATTAGTATCTTTATCTCTGCTACATACAGTCTCCGCCGGTAATTCCAATTCTGTACTCGTTAATAGTGGGGTCAACTCGGTGTTTCTGATTCAGCGTGTGAGGGGGATGAAAATGCATGGTATTGGCATCGTCTAATATACACGTATATTTTAAACGATTGCCAGTTGGCAAGGGATGAGAGAGTCGAGAAATGCGGACAAAGATCGGGTTTCTGGGTGTGGCGTAAGCTTTTGAGTCGCAGATGGACGTCCGGAGTCCACTCACAGGATAAGATTTTCTCTGTCGTGCCATTTAATGTGTGTGGGGCTCGAGGTGCACAGCGCCGTTTATAAGGGATCTTCGGTGATAACTGAAAGGAGAATCGGGAGATTGGATATTGGGGGTTACGATGGCGCATTCCGCGCTGAATCGCGTTGCGCCGAGAAGATTTGCCACCTCTTCATCCGACACTGTTCCCCTGATGTAAAGCTCCTGTAACTTTGGAATTCGGAACGCAGAGTCCCGAAAGACGCTGGTGATAAATTTTGCCAGCGAATAACGGGACCGTCTGAAGTCCAAGCTCTCCAACCTTGGCATAGACGTGACCAGCCGGATAACGTCGTCCTTGGGTACCCTCCTACAGCGCAGCTCGGCTCTAGTTATGGTTTGAAGCAATCTCGCGCATTCCGCAGAGAAGTATGTTGGACGCAGTATGCGGGGCAACGCGCCCTACGGCGTGACCGCGTCGATTGGTCAGCATCCCATCATGTGCCGATCGACGCGCTGGCTTGCTCTCACTCGCGTATTCTATGTCGCAGTGAGAGTAAGTCGTCTCTTTGCTATAATTCAACTAGACATTGACATTGCTTGATAGTACTGTATCTAAACTAGTGTCTAGGTGAATATAACTCGCGTATTCTATGTCGCAGTGAGATACTGTATCTAAACTAGTGTCTAGCTTCCAACAGGTTATGGGCCAATAGCTCGTGTTGACGACACGAGCATTGGATCCTAGACACCTACGACAGGTCTATACCCCGCGAGCCGCTCTTCCAATCCGCGCAGAGCGCGAAACAACTCTTTTTTCTTCTCCAATCTTGCGCCTCGCCGAAAGATGGCTTTCTTCCGAGCTCCTTCGCCGAACAATCCCTTCTACTCGCACTCGGTGTGGGGTGGTCAACAGCATCATGCTGCCGCACACGCTCCTCAGCAGCACGCGGCCCACCCAATGACCACAACACCAGTCCAGCCTCCTCGTTCGCAGACCGTGCCTGCAGCACCAACGCAGCGCCCGAGGCGCCCTGACCCTCCAATACACCAACCGGTGCCGTTAACGCATCCGCAGCAGTACCAGCCGCAAGGGTATCATCAACAGCCCCAACCACCATTCTTCTCCGCACCACTGCCACCGCTGCCGCCGCCCAATTTTTCCCAGCAGCAGCAGCAGCATCAGCACGTCCACTACGCGCCGATGCATAACCCACACGGCGCGCAGCCCTACCCCTACCACACACCCTCCCACTTCTCCTCCAACGCGTCGATGGCTCCCCAATACCACACACACGCACTGCCGTACATGCCAAATGGTATGGCGAGCTCCGTGTCGGGCCACCTAGCGCAATACGGACCCGTACCGAGACCGTTCTCGCTATCTGTCTCGGACTGGACCGAGGAGGATAAATTGGCGCTGGAAAAGGGTAACTGGACGGCGTGGGCAACGAAGGTGAAGTCCAGCTTGGGACTACAGCCGGGCGCAGTACGTTTTCTGTCACATTCCGACAACCCCTGCCCCTCGTTCGACATGTTGCCGGGTCATCACCGCTCCTGGCTCGACTCCGACGCCGTCGTCCGCGCGTTCATCACGACTTGTTGCGCGGTAACAGAACGCGCAGCCCTCGAGGGCTGTACAACAGCTGCAGACATGTACGAGGTTCTCCGCCTCCGGCACGAACGCAGTGGCCCGAGAGGCCAGATTCGCGCGATGAAGAAACTCGTGGCTTGCGTTTACGGTCACGAACCTTCCACCTTCTCCACCACAACGACAAGGATGGAGGATCTCAACAAATCCATCTGGGCCGCTGGTCCAGTTGACTCCGACTCGTTCCTACTCGCCGCCATGCTCGCCGCCCTCACTCCCAACCACAACGCCTTCGTCGTGTCGATGCTGACGCAACGAGACCTGAGCGTACAGTCCCTCAAGGCTGCCCTCATCGACATCCATCTCCAGATCCCAGACACGGATGCCTCCAGGTCGGGCGATACAGCGTACTTGGCGCAGCGGACGGGTAAACAGATCTGCTCCACCCCATCCTGCCCGACCGCCTCGACGCACACTTGGCCCTATTGTACATTCACGGGAGGGGGTATGGCGGGGAAGACAGTGCCGGAGGCAAACAAGAAATGGAGGGCGGACAAAGCTGCGGGGAAGGGGAAGGAAACGTCGTCGTCGTCGTCAGTACCAAAGGCGAACAACCACATCAAGAAGAACGACGCCGGGGAGGCATATGTTACCCTCCAAGGCGAAGACTTCAAGATCATGCCTATGAAGCGCAACGAGACTACTCCATCCGCGAACGCTGCACACACCAGTTTTCCTTCCACAGCTCCTTCCAGCCTCCTCACGGACTCTCTTCCGAATCCCGACGACTATGATTACGACCTCGGATACGAGAGCTGGGTCGTGTCCATAGACTGGAACGAGTACTCGACGCCCGCCGCACAAACCAACTGGGAGGAATGGGTAACTCCCACTGTTGCTAGTGTGACGGCGGCGCTCGACCCCGACTCGCCGTGGTTTGGCGACTCGGGCGCAACAGTCCACATATCGCCGTTCCGAAACGATTTCGTTTCGCTGCGCATGATCGAGCCCCGACCCATCAAGGGATTCCAAGGCAGCTCGATATCCGCCGTCGGAATTGGCTTCATCTTGACAGACAAATTTACGCTCCAGCGAGCGCTCTACGTCCCTGGCGCTTCTTTACGCCTCATCTCCGTTGTCTCCCTTTGCAAGTCCTACGATTACACCTTCCACTTCGATTCCACCAAACTCTGGATCACCAATCTTGACAACGAGACCATCTGCACCGGCCTGGTCCATCCGACCCGCCGTCTCTACGAAATCCACTGCAGCCTTGTCATCCCAACCATCGCCTCCGCCTCCACCCGCGACTTGCGCAGTTGGCACCTCTGTCTTGGCCACGCCAACCACCAATCAGTTGCCGACCTGTACCAAAACGGCCATGCCGACGGTATGGAACTCGATCCCTCCTCCGATGCCCCCATTTGTGACTCCTGCATCTTCGGAAAGCAGATACGCACTCGAATTCCGAAAATCCGCGAAGGTCCCAAATCGACGGAGAGGTTGGCGCAGGTGCACGTTGATTTGAGTGGGTTGATCAAAGTGGAATCGAGGAGCAAAAATCATTACACACTCGATATCATTGACGACTGCACATCGAGAGGATGGTGTATTCCTGTCCGAAATAAAGATGACGCTTTATCTCATCTTATGGCGTGGGAGCGCGCCGTCGTGAACAAGACCGGCCTACCGGTCCTCTGCTACAACATCGACAACGGCGAGCTTCGCTCCAACGAGTTCGACCGTTGGTGCGCCGAGCGAGGCATCGAGCAGAAGTACACCGCGCCTCACACGTCACAGCAAAACGGGAAGGGGGAGCGCTTTCACCTGTCGATACACTCGAAGGCGCGAGCAATGCGCATACACTGCGGTGCACCACCAAATATGTGGGACGAGTTTTGTGTCACCGCGGCGTATCTTCACGCCAGAACCCCGTCCAAATCCCAAGGCGGCAAAACCCCTCACGAGTGCTTCGAGTTGCGCAAGCCCAACCTCGCCCACCTACGTGAAATTGGCTGCCGTGCTTTCGTCCTCATTGAAGGAAACAACCCCAAGGCGTTCGGGCGCTCTGTCGAGTGTGTCCTCATCGGCTACCAGCCCAAAGCCAAATCCTACAGGTGCTGGGAACGTAGCACGGGCAAAATCTATAACTCCATCAACGTCCGCTTCATTGAAGCCGGACAAGTGGCGAAGGTAGTCTGGTCCGCAACTCGGCTCGCGGAACGCGCCGCGACGCAGTCGCCCGCGCCTCCCGCCGTCGAGGGGAGCCAGCCCGCAGGAGCGACTAGCTCGACTCCTGCCGTTGTCCCTGACGACCAGACCGGCGAAGACCCCAAGATGTCGACGTCCGCCCCCCCCACCACCGACAACACTGTGCGCACCGTACCTGTCCCCGCAGGACCCGCACCCGAACCCGTCCCCATCCTCCGTCGCTCGAATCGTCAACGCAACCCGCGCGCCGCCAACGCTGCTGGGGAAGATAGCGACGACGATGGCGAGATGGAAATCTTGAACGATATCGCCGACAAAGTATTGAAGGGGCGCGAAGCGATATGCGTCCAGTTGAAGGGTGGACACATTCGGGGCCTCGATGGTCGCCAGTAGATCAATAGATTCGGGGGATGTGATAGAGCAACGGAGCTCCGTCAGTCTGCCTAGCACAAGATGGGCTCCTCGTCCTGATGGAACGCGATCACATTTGACGTTGATTATTTGAATGGTTGAGACATTCGGAACAGAGGTCAAGAGGTCGCGGAAACGCGGCCAGTGTAATGCCTGGGTTTCACCGATGTCGAGCAGACACAGGGTGGTGACAGCGTCGCAGGTCGCGGAAAAATTCCAATTGGGAAGACTCTGGACGAACATATATTCGCGCAGGTGTGGAGTGCCAGTGGCAAAGCCACCCGATTCCTCCGGATCGGTGGTTGTTATGCCCCTCTTCAAGCTGAGGTGTAGGCGGACGAGATTGGAACCGTCCAGGTGGGAAATGCCTCGTTCAACCGTGCACGCCGCCGTGGGATTAATGCATTCGATTTCGAGTTCCTCCAGGCGGTGAGATGTTTCTGCTATAGTGTGAATGATATACCGCAGATAACTATCCCACCATTCGGCTGGCATTTTCGTGCTGGGGAGTAGCTTGAAATGCAGCCTGAGCTGAGCCTCCTTTGACTGTTCGAGGGCAAAAGCCACGAAGTCAAGTTTTATATTCGGCGACACGAATATGTCTGACCACAGAGTGGGTTGTCCATAAATCACAGCAGCCCATTTCAGTGATACCAGACAGAAGTTTAGTCTGTTGATTGCGCGAAGCGTTCCATCCTTTTTGAAATCGGTGTGCGTGAGCGCAAAGAGGAAAACGAGCGCAAGTACTTCCCACAGGCAAGGTGGCCATGACTTGGCGGATAAACCCTGTTTTGCTTGCCCTCCTTTTTGTCCTGCTTGCGGTCGTCCCTTGTGGTCGTGGCTTTTTGCTTTGCCAATTGTCTTTCGGGTTGAGTCAGGGGATCGCGATACGGCACTGACGTCATGAGAAGGTCAAGCTGTGCTGCGCAACTTAATCTGCCGACTGCCGGCATTCGGGCGCGATTTACATTTGGCCCGCTCAGGCCGACTCAAGGGGGTTACACAAGTAAAATGTTAGATTTCCTCGAGAATCAACAGGTAGTTTCATTCGATGTAGCTGCAGCGGACGTTGGAGTGTGTTTGGATAACTGGATAACCGCCGCAGTTCGAATCCCATAGACCTGTCAGCTTTTTAACTCGCGAGGAAAGGGAGTGAGAAGAACGGTGGCTTACACGCGCGTAAATTCCGTCTGTTTCAGCCAAGGGTGCAACGGGAATGTCGGCGCGGAACGGAAACACTGTGCAAACTAACACGCTCCCGATATCCAGTGCTTCAACAGGGTTTGCTTTAGGCGGTATTTCTGGTGCTATCGTGTCCAGGACTGATTTCGTTTTGGTGGAAAGGTCCACGATTTTCTACCACAGCCCGTTAGCTTCATCTGGTTGTCCGGAACGCTCCTAAACTTACAAATCGTGTTTCCGTTGACATGCGGACATATACGGAGCCCGCATTCGACGATCCCGGCCCCTGGCTCCAAAGCTCCTTGTTTGTGATACGCTGAAAGAGTTCAGGATATCTTTCTGGAGGTCGGGGTTCTTTTGCTAGTTACCTTGGTAGGATTCGTCTCGTCACGGGTAATTGTACTCTCCAAGATTTGAAGTTGTCGGTCGAAGATATGCCTCGTGATCCTAGCCGAAGGATTCGGAGCCTCGAGGATTAAGATCTGTGTGGATTTGAGTCGCAGGTATAAATGAAAATATTGAAACTTACTCTTGGTTTCCCCGCTCGGTCAACCACTGCACGCAAAACCCCGAGTATAATCAGTGGGAGAGGTTGACCGAGCGAATCATTGTGGTAGTATTGAACAGTGCGATCACATGAAATCTGTATCTCGGGCCCACGAATGAATTCGGAAGTCGCGTCGAGCGCAGCTAGAAGGCGAGTCATGTTTCGGACGCCGATCACAATGGTCTTAAATAGTCGTCGAGATCTGTGTAATGGATCCGATCGATTATTGGTGACGTGGCTTTTTTATTGTCGGGTTTGCTGTTGTTCGCTTTTCGGAAACGTGGCGGTTGATGTGGTGTCCATATAGCACGACAGCAGCTCGTCACTTGGGCAATGTCAATCAAATCGGGTCAGACTTCCGCCTATGCAGGCCAACGGTACGTTGCTTGGTCTTCCTGCCCGTTCCCGGTCACGATTTGCAGCCAGGTTCGGGCCTTGCGGGTTGTCCGCTGAAATCTGGACGCGGATATTCCGGTCCTCTCTTGAGGAGTTTCAGCACGCGTCTTTGGACTTTGCAGAATGCCGACGCGATCTTTGCCGAATCTGTCGCACTTTTCGTGAAGTTGTTTTCAACTGCCGGGACTTCTGGGCGGGCATCTTTTGGGACCGTTTCAGCTCACCGGGGGAGTTGCGCGAATCCGTCAGTCGGAGCGGGAACTTGAACCTCACGATCTGTGTGTGTATCAGGGAAATCGGGGTAGGTGTTAGGGGGGCACTGTTGGATGCGATGGTCCCAGCTTTCCGGCGGTGTAACGCACTGATCATCCTCGACATCGATTCCGAGCTGTGGGACTTTCTCCGGTTGGCTGTCAGCGCGGCAGTGATCTATAGGTTGCAGGAATTGTCGGTTGGTGTTGGCGGCACTGTCAACGGGGTTGCGCTGGGCGTGAATTGTGCCCTGCCCGATCTCGCTGCTCTTCGTCTCCGTGGAGTATTCTTTGACTGGGGGACGAGACCATCATTCTTCGGGTTATCGACCCTGGTCATAGTGGATCCTCCAGAAGGGCTATCGTGGCTGGATTACCGGTACATTGCGACAAATATCGCCTCGTTGCGCCGATTGTGCTTGCGAAACACTGGATGCACCGCCTTCCCAGATGGACCGCTCGACGAGATAATCTTCCCGACACTGCAGGAATTTACATTGTCGTTCGGAAAGTCTTCCTGTCCGCTTGCTCGAATGCTTCAGCGTTGTCGGATGCCCAATTTGCAAGCTCTTCACTTCCACGCAGACACGTCGCGGCACATTTCCGTACTTGGACAGTGCAGTGCAATTTTATCGACTGTCCGCTATCTCGCGCTTTCCGGGGAATGCAGGTCGCCGGCATGTTATCAACTGTTCGACGATGTTCGGGGGATAGAGGAGCTGGAGCTCTTGGGCAACGATAACGCGGTCCTTTTAGGAGTTTTGGAGGCCGACCGCCGAATTTCGGAACGTTCTGGGTACAGGGATTTTGCCTGTCCGTCACTCTCCACTTTGAGGGTGTCCGAAGCAACGGCCCAAGAAATCAGTGCCTTTTTGATAGTGCCGTGGAGTTCCCGGTGACACAAGATTCCAGGTAGTGTTTGCTGGGTGGTTGGAACAACAGGCGGATGACGATGCTAGCATATCCTGGTTGAGAGCGCGTGTTTGCTTGGAAGTTGCTCTTGGCTCGTGAGCCGGGTTATCTGGTGTGTTAGTGATATTCCGCACTTGGGTTTACTTTGGAATTGATAATCCGATCCGTCAGGTCTCGAGCTAGCGTAAAACTTGGTCCCGTTGTCGGATGTTTGAGAGTGGCAGATCGATTATCCTGTAATGCTGTGTGATTGGATTTGGTTGTGCTTGGTACAAATGCTGCTCGCGCTTGCTTCCTTTACTTGCTTCAAGTCGGACTTTTTGTTCCTCGCCAGCAGCTCTTTGTTTGGCCTGGGCGTCGCGGGTCGTCGCTCAGCCATGTCTGTCTTTGATCTGGTCAAATGAAATTCCTCTCGGACTCTCGGTTGCGGCTGACTTCAAGATTGGCAGATCTTCGCTGGATCTTCGTGGATCTTGCCCCAAACTAGTGCTTGCTCCGTTATGTCTCGGCTCTTCTTTGTCTTGCCACGTTGTCGCGGGCGATCGGGTCCGCTCCAGTGCATAAATATGTCCGCGCGTCCATTGGCGCGTCCAATTCAATATTTCCGACCGCTGAACTACTCTACGCCGATGTCACTGTCCAAAGCTTCGTGCGTGTCTCGAACTTCTGACTACTCTCCAAGTTCTGGCTGATCCTGTTCTTTTCAGGTTCGACGCGACCTTGGTTCCATTCGAAGTGTGGAGTCGGATCTTTGCGACGAATCTGTTTTTATTGAAGCCGACCTCATCCGACTTCCGTCTTCTAAGACTGGATCTCGAGGGAATTTGCGCGTTTTTGCGGGGCGTCGTCAGGGGAAATCCTACGTTTTCGGACCGGCATTCTACTGGACCACAGGACAACGGCAGACGCAGTTCAAGACATGCTTCGTTTCAGTGGCGAGCAGTCTCTGGATGTGGTGCTGGATTTGAGTATCGATAACGCTCTCACCCCGGGACGATTTTGGGAGATCTTCACTCCCTCTCTTCGCAGGTGCCACAGCTTATCCGTCTGCAATTTTGACGCGGAGAACCTTGAAGCGCTGGCGAGAGCGTTCCCGGGCGCTTCCTTGGATCGACTCGCGGACCTCAGCTTCTCCATCCACAGTGAAATCGCGGAATCTCTCCCTATCCCATCGCCTCTCGAACGATTTCCTGGAGCGTTGCCGCCCCTTCGGGCGGCGAATATCACACGGATATCATTCGCATGGTTCGGCAACCAGTCGCTCCGCGGACTCACGGCTCTTGCGATAGTGGACGTTGCGTGGTCCCTGACGTGGCAAGAGTGGCAGTCGTTGGCTGCTGCTGCGTCAAACATTATCACCCTCCGCCTCTCTAACGTCGGGTGCAGCAACCTCCCTGCTGATCGCGCCGCCATGATCCACTTCCCCGCGCTCGAGGACTTGGATTTTTCGTTTGGAAACACTTGCTCCTCGAGCGGGCTGTTCCTCAGCCGCTGCAGCGCGCCACGTCTCACAACGTTCCGTTTTCATAGCGCCGAGACTGGACACATAATGGCGCTTTCCTTCACCATGGCGGATTTATCCACCATCACGCATCTACTTCTATCGGGGATCTGCAACGACGCGTTTTGTTATTTTCTATTCGCACGCTTAACTCATCTAGAAAGCATACAAATAGTCGAGGGAGACGCAGCCATCCTTGACGCGATTCTAGAGGGTGATGTACGACTTCGCCAGCGCGTCCCTCCTCAGGGGCCAGTCTGTCCCCGTTTGTCTTCGCTGCATCTCTCCGAGGCGACCAGCCACGGACGTCCGCAACTTTATTCGCCGCCGTGGTCCTGGAGTTCATCCTATCGAACGAGTAGTTTTCGCTGACACTGTGTCGAGGGAATCGTTCGACCTGGAGGATCTGGAGTGGTTGCAGAACCATCTGGCCTGTTGAGGTGGCGCATCAGCGTTGAGGTTAGTCTACCGAGTCCAACCGATGTATTTTGGGCGTACACCAGGAACCTAATTTCAATTGTTTCCCTTCTCAGCGACCTCTTTTGTTAACGCTCGATCACTTCCATTTCCGATCTGTACAAATTTCGCATCAGCAGACGATACCGACGTGTCCCGGAATCAATTGGTGAATGTCCTATTGTTCTTGACACGCGCATTCCTAGTATATATTTATATTGGGTCTCGACTGTAGGCACAGTACCAATCGGACATGCGTGTCTCTACCCTCGCCGGCAAATATTTCCCCCCCGAGATTCTCGCCATCATTCCTCTTGCCTTTGGGTCGCACGTCCTCGATTTCATGAAGTACACGAGCAACAGGCGGTCTCTCTGCCTCGTCTGCATGTTTTGGAAGGAAATAATTTACAGTCATCCGAACGCCTGGAATACCATCCCAATCTCGCTCTACTCCCACTCGCGGTACATCCAGTTTTGCATCCATAATTCCGGTCGGGCCCCCATTACACTTTACTTCAACCTCATTCCGTTGGCTGCGACACGCCCTGGCCGCCCTGGCCTTGCTGCTCGTAGAACACCGGCACCGCCGACACCAGCGGAGGTTGTAGACACCATCTTCCCGCTGCTGATGGCCGGGACGCCTGTCGTCCAGGAACTCTTCATGCGGTCTGCGGACGCTGAATCTTGCGCTGCCATCACAGCTTGGTTGGGCAGGATCGATAACCAGAATCTCAGACGTGCGTCGATGGTTCTCGAGGCTCCCAGCGATCGTTCACAAGAGCTCCTTCGTCCACCCCCCTTCACATTTCCTAGCGCCCCCCCGGTTCTTTCCGAGTTGCGGCTGGGTCAATCTATCCCCCCATGGAAAACGGAAACAGTGTACAGGAATCTATCGGTCCTGCGACTCACGTCTTTTTTGAAGGGACGGACGTCGCCATGGGAGGATATTGCGCGAATCCTGGGAGCAACGCAACGTCTGACACTGTTGCAATTGACCAACGTCGAGTGCAGGGACACGCCTTTTGATTCGGTGCCCAACCCCATCCTCCCCTTCCTTACCGATCTCATTTTATCGTTCGGTCATCCATCGAGCGCCGACATCGTTTCTCATATCGATATGCCAGCCCTCCGCGCGCTCCGGTTGGATGTTTATTCGGCCCGTCGTTGCCCCCGACCCACTATCGAGTTTTTCGTGCGTCTATGCCACCACTTCCTCCGGGAGTTGGTCATTTTGGATATGGGACACGTCTGCGCGTCGGTGGAAGAGTTGCAGATGCTTTTCGCGTGCATGTCCAAGCTTCAATTTCTCGATTTAGGTCGAGGGTCGCAGCAGTTGACGGAGGAACTCGTGTCTTTGATGATGAAGCGCTCGGTGGCTTTGGAGAGTCTGACCAAGGTAAGATTTGGGGGAGGGCTATGTTACGAGCAACTGCTATCTCTCCTCCGACTACCGGCGCGTTCTGCTGGTTTTTCCATCGTATCCCGCAACTTCACAGGCACTTCTGGGTTTACTCACCAGGAGGCGAGTTTGATAGATGGCTCGCTCGTTGTTGTACCTCATGTCCGCCCCATGCAGTTTGGCTGGTGGTGAAAGTAATTCATATATGTTGCCCATCTACTTGCCATCTACTATGCATGCAAAACTCGAGTTGCCCTGCTGGATCAAACTCGGTCGTGTTGGACAGTTCTGACCCTGTATTTCTTTATTGTATCATTGAACTCGCTGTCCGTGGAAGATAACTCTACGCAGAAAATATATTTCTTTTGGCTCTGAACGCTAGCGCTGTGTGTTACGTAACGTGTGTTGAAACCTCGTTTCGCTGGAAAACAATGGATAAGCGCCGACATACTCTCCACCGACTTCCACTTCGGACATTGGTCAATGGGATGCCTCCGGCCGCTGCTGCCAGTAATTCGCAGCGGGCTGCTCCATCATCTGTAATTTCTTCATCCTTGTCTCGTGAGTCTCGAGTCTAGAGTACGCCACCTGCAAGTACCAATACTAACTCGTCTCCCACCGTCACTTCAGAGCTTGCAATCCGTTATCCTCATCCCCCAGGGATGAGTGGCACTTTCTCAATCGAGACTCGTTGAGTTTGTTTCTCTCGTACATTCGAGACGTTTACCGTATTCGCAGTTCCGAATGAAATCCTGTCATTAATTATCGAGATGCTGTTCACGACGCCGCAGAATCAGCGCGATGTTCACGAGAGCGTCCTCATTCGGGAGAAAATTCTTTCACTTTCGATCCTCTTTCACGCCCTGTGCCTCGCTGCTCCAGGGGCGTGGACTGCCGTCTGCGTTGAACTTCAGCGCAGCGATCCGAGTCAGGTGTGGGCGGCACCTGAAGAGCTCCCGGCATTGGCCGACCTCGATTCGCAGCTCGTTCTGTCCAAAAATCGTCCCATCCACGTTGTATTTTCCGTGCCAATCTCTCGCCAGACCGATGACCCAGGGCGCATCTTATTTCGAAGGATCCTTGACGTCAAGGATAAAATCGAGTCCCTGTTCTTCAGAGGGGCTTCCACTTGCCAGAGTTCGTGGCTTTGCCCTCATGCTGTGTTCAGCGAGTGGCCCATTTTGCACACCACCCCATCTTTGCGTATCTTACTCCTCGACGCGCCGTTCGCCCACCGGCCCTGCTCCGTTTATCACCTACCCGTCCCCATTCGATTAACGGATTTGGCTCGGCTGAAATGCCCGTTTCCTACTAGGATCGTTGTGGCGTCGACCGTCTCTCCCACTGCCACACCTTCGTTGCTGCCACGTTTAACCCACATACACATCGACACCCAGACATCGGAACTTTGGGCAAAAGTCTTCGTGTCCTGCGACGCCCTCGAATGCTTGCAATACGGTCCTAAAAACTCACTGAACACCCACCTTCCCATCCTACCAGTTGTTACCAGTCTCCGCCTCCTGCGCGTCCACCGCATGTCGTGCCTCCCGCCACTGACCGCACCTAACCTGCAAGTCCTTAACGTGTTGGATTCAAACGTCGGCCTGACGTCTGCGGGCCTCTCCCGAATCACCGGGTGTACCACCACAAAAATTCGCACGTTGGATTTATTGTGGAATTTCGTGTCGAACACGGAAATGAAGGCGATCATGGACAGATGCCCGGCGCTGCTGGTGTTGCACTTGAACTCTGATTCGGGCAACGATCTCCGGACCCCCATTTACAGGGAACTACGCGATAGGATTCAACTCAGTTACCTGCGACTCGGCCCAGGCCGGTTTAGAGCAGCATCCTTCTCACACTCCCCACCCCTCAATTCGCGCGCGACAAACGCGAGACGCATGTTCGACTCGCTCTCGAGCATCGCAGTTGTAACGAAGGACTGCAAAATCGCGCCCTATCCGCTGATATGGCGCGTCCGGGTTCTGAATTGTCAAGGATATTTCTGCGGTAACCTGTTCTCTCGCGAGAGTTACAGCTTCCTCAGGGAAAACGGGTTCGGCAAGACCCTGGTTGCAGCGGAAATTTACGAGACCCTCAATGGATCGACGACGGTTCCGTCGGTCTTTTCGATCATTCTGGCGTTCAGAGATAGGGATGATGCAGTCAGGGCGATAAGCAGAGGCGTGAGACAAGGTGGTTCGATACGCCAAACAATCCAATTCCATGCTATCTGGGGCGACGCTGACACTGGTTAATCCTCGAATTTCACAGAAGTATTCTTTATTCGGACTTCCACCCAAATTCAATCCTGTCTGTACAAATGAGCAATGAAAACTCGCTGTCTTTGTCTACGCGGCTCTCAGTATCGAGTACTTCTCAAGTTTCGACTCGGCGCCACCGTGACCCACAAGAGTCCGCCATGGCACATACTACGAAGAGCACTCACTTGTTGAGCACGCTCTCTCGTCTTTAGTTTGTTTCTTCTTCATCTCTGCCCGCCTCTACCTGCACCATCACCCCAGTCGGTTGGTCCAACGCGGTGAGCGGTTCGTGAGGCGCCGTTGACAGCGAGGTCTGGGTGAGATGAAGGTCGATCTGAAAGTCGTTTCGGGAAATACCGATCTAGGCTAATCAATCAGCCACAGTTTGCCGGCGGCGTGTTTGGCTACATCCCGCTCACCAGCAACGATGACAGCGCGAGGGTTGACGGTCTCAGCCAACTCTTCGCGGATACTGCCGCAGTTAATCCTCGCGGTCTGCGCTTGGGTTGACGGGTTCGTCTGGTTTGGCAATGGTTCCCGGCAAATTTTCGGACACGCGCAGGTCTCCTCCTCCCTCCTCCCTCCTCCCTCCTTCTCTTCCTCCCCACATCTGTGCTCTCATCTCTCTCGATTCTCCTCTGAACGCAAAGGACGTATCAACCAAGGAGAGGACCCCGGTCAGGTAGTCTTCTGGCACGTCGCGGCGTGCATGGCCCACAACAAGCACTGGAATCAACGGCAGAATGTATGTGTGTGAGCTTGCATTTCGATATATCGTTTGTGTTAACCGGCCACGTACAGGGCTCACTGTTGCGAGACAGTGTCTTCCGGATCGTTAGCGTTGACCCGGCCTGACAAGCTGAAGCTTGGATAGTGGTACGCTTGTAATTTGCTAACACTCGATCTCCCTACTGACCGCGTTCAGGTATATCAACATAGACAAGATTACATGCACCCCAAACGGATCCCTGGGCATCATCCGGTGCCACTCGCTATGCCCACGGGCCACGCAGAGCTTGGGCGCGGGCCCATTTTACCGCCTCGACCTCGACCATTTCCAACCCCTTGGTAACACATTGACGTTGCATCCACGGCCACCTGCGCCTCGTGCGGGTCCATTGACGTCCTCCACCACCGCTCGCTATTCCCACGAGCCACGCCGGAGTCGGGGGCGGGTCCGTTTTGCCGCCCCAACCCGACCGCTTCCCGGCGCTCGGTAACTCCCCGATCGCCGCAACCACGACTAAATACGTCCCATACGGATCCTTGGGCATCATCCGCCGCAGTTCGCTGTTCTCGTGGGCCACGCCGGAGTCGGGCGCAGGCCCGTTTTGCCGCCCCCGATCACGACCGCTTCCTGGCCACTCGGTAATTCCCCAACTGCCACACCCACACTACAAGCACCCCACGCGGATCCTTGATCGTCATCCGCAACAGTTCGCTATTCCCACAAGCCACGCAGAATTTGGACGCGGGCTCGTTTTGCCGCCCTCGACCCCGACCGCTTACAGCCGCTCAGTAACGGCGCGACCGCCGCACCCATGAGCATCTACACCTCGTGCCGGTCCATTGGTGTCATCCTGCATCTTTCTGGACCAACGAAGCGAACCGCGTCGGCAGTCGGGCTTCCGCACGCAGGTAAGTCAGTTTCAGCATCGATTTTCCAAAATTTAATTAACTCGCCCTTCATTTTGGCAGCGCCTATCGCGGCATGAATGCCCCGTGTACCGTCCTGCATCGTTCGAGGCCGACACATGCGAATCATGTCGCCAGTCGACGTCCCAGTCACTTATGATGGATTTGGGCGATCTACTTGCCGCCAACCCACTTTCAGCCCCGCGCGCTCGGTGACACCGACGTAGCGCACCGTACGGGTGCCCCCCACGACCTCCTGCATCCTTTTGGAGCGACGAACCGAATCGCGTCGGCAGTCGGGCTTCCGTACGCAGGTAAGCCAGCTTCAGCACCGAATTTCTTAAATTTACTTAACTCACCCTTCATTTCGGCAGCGCTCTTCACGACATGACTGCCCCGTATAACGTCCTGCATCGTTCGAGGCCGACACATGCGAACCATGTCGCCAGTTGACGTCCCAGCCATTTATGATGGATTTGGGCAATCTACTTGCCGCCAACCCACCTTCAGCCCCGCGCGCTTGGCGACTTCGACGTAGGGCACCGTACGGGTGCCCCCCACGACCCCCTGCATCTTTTTGGAGCGACGAACCGAACCGCGTCGGCAGTTGGGCTTCCGTACGCAGGTAAGTCAGGTTTTAGCACCGATTTTTCAAAATTTACTTAAATCGACCTTCATTTTGGCAGCGCCGTCACGGCATGAATGCCCCGTGTACCGTCCTGCATCGTTCGAGGCCGACACATGCGAACCATGTCGCCAGTTGACGTCCTAGTCACTTATGATGGATTTGGGCAATCTACTTGCCGCCAACCCACCTTCAGCGCCGCGCGCTCGGCGACTTCGACGTAGCGCACCGTACGGGTGCCCCCCACGACCCCCTGCATCTTTTTGGAGCGACGAACCGAAACGCGTCGGCAGTTGGGCTTCCGCCCGCAGGTAAGCCGAGTTTAGTACTATATTTTGAGATTTATCCATCTCACCTTTCCTTTTTGCAGCGCCCATCGCGGCATGAATGCCCCGTGTACCGTCCTGCATCGTTCGAGGCCGACACATGCGAATCGTGTCGCCAGTCGACGTCCCAGTCACTTATGATGGATTTGGGCGATCTACTTGCCGCCAACCCACCTTCAGCGCCGCGCGCTCGGCGACTTCGACGTAGCGCACCGTACGGGTGCCCCCCACGACCCCCTGCATCTTTTTGGAGCGACGAACCGAAACGCGTCGGCAGTTGGGCTTCCGCCCGCAGGTAAGCCGAGTTTAGTACTATATTTTGAGATTTATCCATCTCACCTTTCCTTTTTGCAGCGCTCTTCACGACATGAATGCCCCGTGTACCGTCCTGCATCGTTCGAGGCCGACGCATGCGAACCATATCTCCAGTTGACGTCCCAGGCATCTATGATGGAGTTGGGCAAGCTACTTGCCGCCAACCCACTTTCAGCCCCGCGCGCTTGGCGACCGCGACGTAGGGCACCGTACGGGTGCCCCCCATGACCCCCCTGCATCTTTTTGGAGCGACGAACCCGAACCGCGTCGGCAGTTGGGCTTCCGCCGCAGGTAAGCCGATTTTAGTACTATATTTTGAAATCTATCCATCTCACCTTTCATTTTAGCAGCGCCCATCGTGGCATGAGTGCCCCGTAACGTTATTTATCGTTGGAGGCCGACGCATGCGAACCATATCGCCAATTGGCGTCCCAGTTATTCGTGCCGGACGCAATGTACATACCAGCGAGCCAATTACAGCCCCCCTTTCGTCTTGGTGCCTTGAAGTTGTGACCGCTCCAGCCCTTCACTCCGGTCTCTGAGTCAATCCACGGTTTGCTGTCCTCCGAAATTTGCACTAGCAGTGGGCGACGTACTGCTCGTAAGTTGTGACTATCCACGGGTCGTGGTCAGCTGAACAGGATCTTGTGGGCCAAGGAAGAGAAGCGTGGGCCGCACTCCACGACGCGAAGACAAGGATCGATTCGTGAACAATAACTCGGTAATTCAATAGCTACTAACCAAATCCGTCTTGACAATTGGCCTGCTCGATCAGGAACAATAATCATGGAATTTTTCGCATCTGTCCAGTCCCCCGATGATAAGTAACTGGTTGGAGTTGCGCAGAATCAAATACCTCACCCTTTCGGTCTGCCTGCCGAGGTCGTCGACTCCTGCGATCCACCAAAAGAATCAAAAAAGAAAAAAATGCCCAAATTCATGTCGACGATCACCATCCCAGGCGGGCTCACGCTTGGGCCGTCTATACATATCGCAGACGGCATGACACTACAGCACTACTGGCCCATCGAGTCCGATGCAGCGGAAAAGGTCCTGTTCGTTGGAATCGTTACCTCTTCGCTGGAAGATTTCGACGACGGCAAGGTGAGCTCACAATATTACAACACTGCGCGCTCATCGGTTGCGGATCATTCTCATACCTTTCTTTACTTAATTCAGACCCTCGTCCTCGAGTCGCCGTCGCCAGACGCGCCTATTTTGCGGGCGTTATTCCGCGGCCAAATGCAAGCGCTACGGGACGTCATGATCGTCGACTCTTTGGATACAGATAAAGTGCGCTAGCCACTCTGCTTCTCGCTTCCTGCAAGAGAATTGATGCTTTGAAGCTCATTGGGACAAGAGAGTGCTGGAGCCAAGGTCCGGGAAGAGCTCATCCGGGATACGTTTTCATGCGCGTCTGGGCTGACACGCGACTGGTGTGTTGATCTCTCACGCGCTCGATCGCTTCAAACCATGACTAGACAACGGTAAATTTATCGGAGCCACACGGGGCGGGGTTTCGCAGCCTGCTCGAAGAGATCCCCGTCGTCTCTGGATCCGAGTCGCCTTTGGCGGTTGGGAGCACTCTGATTTGTTGCGCGTATCCGTGCAGAACAGACAAGCGCGCCACCTCCTACAACGGGGAGCTGTACACGAGGGTGCGTCGTCGCTCCTTGCTGATTTTCTGAACTAACATTCGACCCAGGCATATAAACTGTACGCAACTCACATATTTCAGTTATTCAATAGGGAGGAATCTGTTGAGCATAGTCCCACCTCCACAGCGACGCCCGCTGGCGACGATTCAGAGCTCATTACTCACTTGTTTTGATGCCGCTCGGTTACCTTCTTGCGTCCGAGAGTCTCCTCCGACTACTGGAACGAAAGTTATATAGATACGACACATTATGCTATTCATTGGTGTTTGGTAGCTCGTTGACTGAACGCGCAAAAGAAGAGAAAGAAATGAGCCAATTGTGTGGTTATCCTTTGAAACCGATGGAGCCTTCAATTATCTGAGAGACGTCCGAACAATTGAACAATATGGGAAGCACGTATGATGTACGTCTGGAAAATATTCGTCCCAAGAGAAGGAAGCCATTGATAGACCACGCACCCTGTTGTAGATGCCAACAGGACCAGATGGACCATCCCTTTCCTCGTCGACCCGTGAAAGTCCAGCAAAATTCACAAGTAGGGACCCGATCTCGAGTACGGTTGAGCGACCAGAGTAAGTTGAGGCTTCCGCCGTCATAGAATCCAGTGATTCGCCCGGGAATGCTTCTATGATGTTGGTGGCGGCCTGCGAAGAACTGTGGGTGTGTTGTTACAAATTGACAGGTGATAATTCACGAGCCGGGTTTCACGCGAGACTCGCACAAATATCGCGCTCGGATGACCTGCCTGTGCTCCTTGACTCCAAGCCTCTCTGTTGATAATGCGCTGTGGGGGTGAATTACTTCTCCGGGTAGTGGTATAAGTACTTGAGATTTACCTTGGATGTATCCCAGTACTCGCCGAGCATAATATTACTCAGTATATGGGCTTGTCTCGTAAACGCCTCGCGCAGTAAAGGACAACTGGGTGACGGGGTCTTCAACACTAACGTCTTTCTAGTTGTCAGCAAGCCGCGAAGGAGGGATTTCATTCACCTTTTCTCCGTCGATCCCTTCGACAACAGCTGCGAGCACACCTACGAGAAAGAACAGTGTTTGGGCTGTCTTAGGATCGCGGTATGCGACGGTCTGATTGTTGCGTTGGGTGGTTTCCGTGGGATCTATTTCGAGTTCAGATGGGAAGGGAATTAATGCTAGCGCTTTCATCGGGAGGTCCATATCCTCGTGTTCCCTCTCCCGACTTTTGTAATCCTCGTTCGCGGTGCTCAGTCGATCGGCATCTACTGAATAGGATTAGCGCCCGGGTACCGGGGCGCAGGCCGACACCACTTTCTCTTTTGTTAATTGTTATGGTCGATCGAGGACACGTACCACAATAGCGAGGCGGACCAGCTGTATAGTTCAAAGTCAGCGGTCCGTCCACGCATCCAGATACGACGATACCCAGCAAGATAATCGACCTCCAGAGTTCTGGCCTGATCTCCCACCCCAATTTCTCTGCATGGTCATCTTGCCACATCACACTGGTATTGCGCATATGTGTCGGGGTCGGGGTCGGTTGATGAAGATGCCGAAGATGATGGAAGTGTCCCTCGCGCCATCACGAAGTATCCAAAAAAACACAGACTAGAAATTTACGCTCACCTTAGGGGTCTCTCTCCATCTTTTTAGCTCTCTGGCTCTAACCGCGCGCTTATTGAAGTTCAGCGCTCAGCTTCAATGCACCAGCATCAGAGTCTGGAACAAGACCATCGTTTCTATATTTAGATGCACAATGATCGGCGACAGGGTCCAGTAAAAAAAAGGACTCGTCCTGCCATGCGGAGCAGTGGCCTCAAAAACAAGTAGATTGGGTATTCTCCTTCGCGCACACAACGGCGACTAACGGTGCCCGCTCTCCCGACTCCCCATACAACCCATTCGCACTGTTTGCCTTGCTCAGGCACGCCTCCACTGTGGTGCTGGCCGCTTGAAGATCCGTAGCGGTCCCGATCATTGATGCTGGTAATCAAGTCGAGTCGGAGTTGTAGACGGATCTGTCAACCTTTCAACCGATAAGTCAGGATCAGCTGGGGAACGTCCTAACAGCAAAAGGCTAGCTTTCAAGCTCCACCCAGCTGATGACTCCATGGCCCGGGAGCTCTGAGGGATGGGCTGGAAGGAGATCGACTACTGGTCTTCCGAGAATCCGAGTCGTGTTCGGCCCTTTTTCCGACTTCGGTCGCTGTCCCAAGGTCAAATTCGGGCGTGTTTTACCTTTTTTCCTCTTCCCTCAAGCTCATTCTTACGATGCCATGCGAGCTACCCTGCAGAGCTAGACGTTGACGGTTGATCCAAATTTCAACCCAAAGTTAAACCTCACCCATTTAGGACAGTGTGCCGAGACGGATCAACCAAACACACGCAACGCGATCACCTCTTTATCCCAAACGTTCACGTTCTTTTTGCAATCTCGCGTTCCAACACAATAGCCATCTCATGCTAGTCCGGGTCGCAATTCCTTTACGCCTTCCCAGATTCAGGAATCAGGACCAACGTAGGACGGCGCGCGATCTTTGCATCGCGACGCGTATGTACACAGTACACTGGCATCGTACGACCCGCACGGCCGGACTCGCTTCGAATGGCCTTCCTCTCCACGTATGCGTCTCATCTGCAACTGCCAAGTCCTTGTTCGCGCTCCTCGCTCCCGCCTCATCGTGAGTGCCACTCGGAGGCTTCCCCGCCTTTTCCGTGGATCTCGGTGCCCCACCGCTGATCTCGGTACCCGACTTCGTCTGGCGGACGATCAGCCTAGCCTCGTCCGATCCTCAGCGCCGACGAGGTTACCACTTCTCGTCTTTCTTGCCACCGACATTTCACTGGTATTAACCAGCCTCCCGTTCCCCCACTGCTATCCCACTTTCCACGCCGTTCACCACCCTCGCCTCGATAAACGCCCTTCTGCTCTTCGAGGTGTTCACAATTTCTCAATGGATGGTCCGTGTCCCCAGTCACATTCTTTCTTTGTACAGCTGCTAACTATGGATTTCGCCGTTGCGTTTCATGGGATTGAGCACCCTCGGTGCCTGGTTCGTAAGGCTCGCCAAGTTTTCAGTGCCCATGAGTTGGTCTGACCGGTCAAGCCTAGGGAGTTCCCCTGTTTCTTGCGGGTCTCGCTCGCAAGCAACGCCGCCGCCGCGGTTTCGGTAAGTGGTCTATTGCGACTAGCCTTCTTACGCTTCTCTGATATTGGCCAGGTGTGTGTTTGCAACCGCGTGAGCGATCTGCGCGGAAGGTGGACGCAATGTCCCAAAAGATGGTGTGTAGTCCGTGCGCAGCTCTGGGTAGATAACCACGCAGACCCGTGATTAACTGAAAAGACTAAGTGTGGGAGCGCTGCATGCTCCAATGGCGCTCCCGATAGGCAGCAGCTCGAGACGCTCCACCCGCAGCTACATCTAGGCCCCAGCCCCGGCGCCGCAAGCCCATTGCAGCGCCCTCCCGCCCCATCCTCTTCCTTAGCCTTCACCCAGTTGCCTCCGCACCCGCACCCGCACCATGCGGAATAGGTGCGCTCGCAAACCCATTTTGTACCGTTCACTAATCATCCTCAGACTCATCCTCAGACTTGCGCGGACGCGAAAAAAGTTCGTTCCGTTCAGTCTCTGCCCCGGAGCGACAGACTCAACATGATCCCAGAGCGAGCACTTCCATCCCCATCTCAAATGGAGGTCGGCTTGACGGATACTCGCGTCTTCTATGGCATCAAAGGCCCCGCCATCCAAGTCGTCAATATCTCTCAGTAAGTCGCTATTGAACGCGGGAGGCGTTGAATAATCCTCCCAGTTCTTCCCCAAATATGCGGTACCGACTTGAAGGAACCTTGGACACGACTTGAACGTTCATGAACCCGTATCCGGACGGCGGGGTTCACAACGGGCCGAGCTGGGATTTCCTCGCCAGTGTGCTTCAATTCGGAATTGAATGACCCGTGTCGCATCGAGCGAGATCGAGCAATGGCTGAGGGCTCAATCTGGGTACGCGGTGTTTTGACTTGGTTTTGACTGGGTCTTTCACTACCCTCACATTCGACAGACTGATCTCAGGTCAAGCCTCGGATCCAAAATCTGGCGCTTCACATTAGGATGGTTCCTTGTCAAGACGACTACTCACATTGAGTAAGTATCCCGCTACAATCTCAGCTTTTAAGATCCTTGGCCCGAGATAAGCAACCCAACCAGCCCATTGGGCTCGGGAGGCTGCTTTAGGGGCTCGGGAGGCTTTTCGGTCCTCTTTCGCTCATGCGGGCCCAGAGTCGTCCGAAAGATCAATGGGCTACATCCCTCGGCTGTCCGCAGTCTTCCTCGCCCGACGTCCCCGACAGGTTTCAAGTCAAGACACAATTGGAGCAATGATCAAGTCCTTTTTTTTTGCTTCCGCCGTTTACAGACACCAGTTCCTGGCTGAGTGGCGGCTGGGCGGCGGAGCTTCCTTCATTTGGCGGGCTCCCAACCTCCTGGGTGCCGGATTCCTTGGATTCGCACAGAAATCCCCAAGTAGAGTTGTCAGAGCCAGGTTGGAGCTGAGTATATCTCAAGCTGCTCGGTTCAGGGTCTTTTGCCATCGATCTTCGGGCACCGATTCGGGACCTCTCAGGCTCCGCTATTAGATCAAACTTGATTGGAACGTCAACTCGAATGGACGGCCTTAGTAATTCACAAGCTTCGGAGTATCTGCATTTCGACCCGATGCCTCGCTCATGAGGCCGGGGGATTCGGTGATGTGCATTTCGAAGCACAATACGAGGCACTCGCGGCGGGGCTTGAGCGGGAATGGGACGAGATCCCAGGGACCGAGATGACCTTCATTGTATTCTGGAGTCGCACGCCCGCGGTGTGATAGACGGTATATGATACTGAAAGTTCAACACGGCAAAAAATCGGCGATCCGAAAACACGGGTAGTTTGGCCACAGGTTCAACCCACGGATTGGAAGCGCCTGTTGTATCTGTCCGCAGCCAGTTTGGTAGCACAGATGGGCCACCACTTTATGTGAATTACACGCCTCGACGCTTGCAGCGCGCCTCGATTCGCTCGCCTCCGGGATTCAAGGACTTGACCCTTCTATCACTTTCAGAGAGGGGAATAAGTACCGTGCTGTCGTGGTATGACTTGCGTACATAGCTCACCGAACCCCTAGTGGGACACCTGGTTTTGTTGCCCTTGGACTTGGTGTAGTGCGTTGTCTCTGACGACGCGTCACGACGGCTCTGGCAAGGCCTCAACCGGCCAGTCGGGCGAGTTCCTCCAGTGCTGCTTCGACAACGGGCAAGGCGCAGGATGCACGTAGGCGTATTCGACAGACACAGTCCATTCCAGGAGTATGCAAAACAGTAACCGTGTGTCGTGAATTCAATGTTGTTAGAATGGTGGAGTTACTGGACCCTGTTGAGCTCAGCAACGGAAAATCTCCTTGTTTTCAATTTATACTGGGCACCAGAAGGATTTGGGGCGAGCCCTGTTGGCTATTGTCGCCAATTTGAGTCGGCGACTGTGATAGCGGCAATGCGGGTAGTTTGGCAGCAGGTTCAACCCGTCGACGCAAACTTGATTGAAGTTGAAGCGCTCGTTGAATCCGTGCGCAGTCAGTCAGCTTGGTAGCACAAGTTGACCTGCGATTTCACTCCAAAAGGGAGGCCTTTGACGCGCTCTAGGTCCTCCGAATCGCCGCGCCCATGGAAATCTCCCTGCCTCCGATGGAGACTGGGGAATATTTATCCCGCGCCGGAGGCTAGGACCGTCGCGGCGGAGTGACTGTGACTGTACATGTATACAGTCGAAATCTCGTTCACCGAGCTTTACTGGACCAAATAGGGTTTGTTACCAGACAACTAATGAATATCTTTCAACTTGTTGACTTTTGCGAGGCGCGTTTGCCGCGTCCCACGTGATCGCGTTCCAACACCGCTCAGTGCCGACGGTCCTATCGACCGACTGAATGATCCCCAACGTAACTCGCGTGTTACCAAGGGGAACTTCGCGTTTCATGAAAACAGCGAGTTGAGCGAAACGCTTCAACGAGCGAAAACAGCGCGTCTATGTCCCACGGAAGACGCAGAAATTGCTTGCTAGTCAGCAAAATTAAGAGTCCTTTCACCTAAGAGGTTCACAGAGTTAAATAGGCAATATTTACGTGGTTCAATGTTGAAAGAACCCGGCGGCCATCTGACGCCGATCCCTCGGATCAATCCCACGGTCGCCTGCTCCAACCCGCAGCCAAATCTTTAAAAAGTCACCATCGTTCCTGAGCCTTTCCCCACACCCTTCCTGGCGCATCTGCGCTCTCCAGTCTCTACCATGATATCTACCTCCTTCCTTTCATTGGTCACCACCGGCCTCATAATCTCCAGCCTAAACCTTCCGGTAACCTTCGCCCAAGAAGCCCCGACGTTCGACTGGGAATCGGTCAGCAACCGTCTTGTCTTTCGCACATTCCCTGCTAAACTTGAACAGCTCACCGCAACAGCCTCCCTGAACTGGACCTCCTGCTACTCAGGCTTTCAATGCAGTCTGTTGGAAGTACGCCGTGACGCGTTAGCATTCACGCTACTTTTAATAACGTCCGACAGGTTCCTTTGGACTACGCCTCCGACAAGGGTAACGGCTCGATTGCCATAGTCCGCTACCCAGCCACCGCACCCAAGTCAGAGTACCTCGGTCCAATCCTGTTCAACCCCGGCGGCCCCGGTGGATCGGGCGTGGTCACCATCGTCGCTCTCGGCGCCGAGTTCGCAGAAATAATGGGCCCTCAGTTCGATATTGTTGGCTTCGACCCTCGAGGTGCGCCATTCGCTTCTCATGAATCTAAATCAACGTCGTCCCCGGTTTCTGACCGACCACTCACAGGCGTCAGTTTCTCGAAACCCTTCGTCTCGTTCTTCAAAACCGCGGCGGAGCGCCAGATTTGGACGCCCTCGGACCTGAACCTGCGCTACCCCTCGCTGAACGCAACCTCGGAAGTTATATCGAATCAATGGTCGCAGTTCCAACTCATCGGCCAGGTGGGGCAGCAGAGCGATACCGAGGACGTTTACCAGTATATCACGACGGACAACGTCGCGCGGGACATGCTGCGCATTACGGAGGCGTTTGGGTTTGAGAAGCTGCAGTATTGGGGTGTTTCGTGCGTTCTCTTGCTCTATTTAACGGCGAGGAAAGCTCCAACTGGGACAGGTACGGCTCGTTGCTGGGTGCTACCTTTGCGACTCTCTTCCCAGTATGTTTGTCCATTCTCCTCGAGAGCGCCTACTCACCTCCGCACAGGACAAAGTCGGCCGGATTGCTATTGACGGTAATTATGAACACGTTGTTTGTGGGTGCGTTCTGACCTCCTTCGTGGTTAGGTATCATGGACGCGGATGCCTGGTATTCCGGTCAGGCACTCCCATCCTTTCCAGCCCTCCACATCTAACATCCCTCCCCATCCAGCCAACCTCACCGACTCCCTCACCGACACCGACAAAACCCTGCAAACCTTCTTCGACGGCTGCTGCGTAAGTATTATGCGGACCAGGCGGAGGTGTCGGCGTTTGCGGATATTTGGGGGCTGTGGCGCGTTCATTGCGTGTGCGTACCGTTCTCTTCCTCTTCCTGCTACTATGCGAGAACGTGTGGCTGATTTGTGCGCCGCAGGGGGTGGAAGGTGCATCGGGAGGGCCGTTTTCAAGGTACGCCTTACCCATGACAGTAGAAACCATTTAAACCACCTTCGCACTAGGTCCTGTCGGCGGGAACACGAGCTTCCCCCTCCTGGTCATCGGCAACACCGCGGATCCGGTGACCCCCCTTATGTGGTTCGCCCCCGCCCTTCCTCAATAATAATCCTTCAAAAAACATTCTCTCATCTCACCGCACTTTGCATTTTGCTGCAGGGCCCGTAAAGCCGCCTCCCGCTTCCCCGGCTCCGTCTTACTGACGCAGGACTCGCCCGGGGTTCGTCTCTCCTCTCCTGCTCCTCCTCCTTCCCTCCTAACTTGAAACCTTTTTTTTTTTTTGCATCGATGTAACAGCACATGTCCCTCGTCGCCCCCTCGCTCTGCACCCACGGCGCGCTGCGCGCGTACTTTCAGAACGGCACCCTCCCCGCGGCGGGGACGGTCTGCGCCGTCGACGCGGAGCTCTTCCCCGCCACCAATTCCAATTCGAGTAAGAGTGATGCAACGGCGGTCGAGGCGCGCGCGAGCACGACGGAGGAGGAGCGGCGGCTGCTGGATGCGGTGCGCGCGATTGGGGATGTGGTGAGGCCTATTGCGTCGAGTGGGCGCGTGCGGGGCTGAGGGGGAGGGAATATGAATACTTACACATTGTCGAAGTAATCTGCTTAATTCTGTTGATGAATTGGGTGAAGTTGAACACCACGTGGTACCAACCACTGACCCTGCCCCCCTTACGCTAAGTCACCCGTCGCCAAGTCTCCTCCGTCGCCCAGGTTGGCTGAATATATCGTCGAACACGCGCGCACAGACCAGGCAAAGGTTTGTTTGGTCTCTCTGATACGCCGGTCACGAGCGACCTCGAGGATTTTGAGGCTCTCAGGAGGCCGTTTTCCCGGGGGTTTACGGTACAAGTCTACTACGAGTAAATCTACAGGCCTGACTAATTTCATGATGCGTTTCAATGGATATCGACGCGTTTTCGACGCGTCTGACGCGCCCCACGAGTTACAAGTCATAACCGCTCCAGAGGAGATTGCCACACAACAGAAGACTGAAAACGCGAATATCCAAGGCCGATTGAACCTTAGCCGCGCAGCGAAGAAATTTGGCGAGTTTGAGGGTGTTGCACTCTGGAGATCGCAGGTCTGCCGGCACATGGGGGTCAGAATTACAGCGAGGAACACACAGGTGAGACGACGCACGGAGGAACCCATATCCACCACCGTTCGTTCACCCAGTCGGAGACGTTGATGGCCGCGCAGCGAGAAAAAAAATAGGGTGTTACGCATGGAATGTCGCGGACTTGAGGCCCCGCAGGGAAGAGAAAAATGGAAGCTGCTTCGCAAGGGGGTTAGGTTCAACCTGGTGAGTGAATTGGTAATGGCTACGCACCAAGGAACACCTAGGACAGGACCCGACTCGACGCCCCGCAGGGAAGAAAAAAATGAAGATTCAGTTAGTTCAACGTGGTGAGTGGACCGGTAATGTGCACGCACCGATGAGCCTCGCCGGTCAACCCATCGAGGCCCCGCAGGGAAGGAAAATTTGAAGATCTTGACGGGGGCAGAGGAGATGGTGGTGGAACGGGAAGAAGAGGGTGTTTGTTTGGCGCCCTCGCGTGCTGGTTTTGTTGTTCGGCGGAATCAGGAATCAAATATTACGGCGAGGACAGGATATGCAACCGGTATCGCAGCCCCTTGATGAGTACACGTACGCGTCTGGGAAGTCTCGGGCGCTGAACCCTTTGAGTTCGAGAGACTGGGGGCACTCTGGGAGTCAATGTGTACAAGGGGGATCCCGGATACAAGGATTCTGGCTTGGCCAGCTATTTCGACTGGTCAGCTAGTGCGACGTGTTGGAACGGGTAGCTGGGAGTGTTCGGCGAAGGTGGAGCGTAACGCGTAGCATAGACACGTAAAATGCGAAGGAGCGGAACTGTCCCACAGGAAACACATGCAGAGTCTGAGTCTGAATTGATGATATAGCGAGGAATTGCATGGAATATTTGACGCGTCCAAAGTGCACGATCTCAGCGCGCAAGACATGGCTTTGGAGCGGGCATGCTGCCATGCGTGAGAGTGTCGAGTCAAAGTGGCAACTGGTTCCGCGCGCTTTACGGAATGACTGCCAGTGCAGTGACTCACTTGTGTTGCATTCCACGTAGAACAGTACGACGCGCACCAGCAGCGCCGCTGCGCGGCGCCGCATTCGACAAGAGTTAACCTCAATGCACGCCGCACCACGGCCTCTTGCGCTCGAGGACGCCGCGTGCCTGCCGGCGGCCAAAATATTTCGAGCCAAGTCCAAATAATATCATCAAAATGCGGGTAGAAATGCGAGATGAAACCAGACTGGGTTGTGCATTGAAACCTCGCTCGCAGGACGTCGATACATATAGTAATCGATGTTCCCGACGGCGGCGGGAGTATTTTGGTGTGGACAACACATACATGAGGGCATACCCACTGCGGTCCGCCGAGCACTCGACGCGTTCACGCCGTGCGAGTCTGTGGGTAAGGAACTGCCTTGGAGCGGGCATGCTGCCGCGCGTGAGACCGGCAAGTCGCTTATGTTGCATGCATGTTTCAGAAAGTTGGACAGTCCGCATCATCGGCGGCGCGCATTCAACAAGAGTCAACCTCAACGCACCCCGCACCACGGCCTCTTGCGCTTGAGGCCGCCGGATGCCTGCCGGCGGCCAAATTATCTTGAGCAAAGGCATCATCATACCATCGCAATGCAGGTAGGAGGAGAGATAAAAGCAATGTGGAGTGTGCACCAAAACACCGGTCGCGGGACGTCGATACATATAGTAATCGATGTTACCGGCGCGGTAAGTGTCCTGGGCGCAGCTGCAGCTCTGCGCGCAAGGGGGGGTGACAGCGGAAGGGACTGAAGCTGTTACATTACGGGAGATCTCAGATTTCCGCACTTACGGTTCAAGTCATGCACAAGAAAGATCAATGTTGACCCACACGCGCAGGCCCGGAGCATATGGTGGAGTAACCCCACTGCCGTTTGAGACTCTGTCGGAGAGCGGAGTCCGCGTGGACGCACGCGCATGCAAGTCCCGCTGTATTTGAAACATCAGCGGAAGTTGTGAGATTAAGCGACGCTGCCGCGTGTATGTTTTACCCCCGAGAGCAATGCTTCTCATGGTCCGATGGCGCAGTTGGATTTCACTGTGGGGCCCCGCTAGCACGTTGAGGTCCCCTCCGCCGTTCGAGGTCGTTGAATGGCATTTTGTTTCCGTCAAAAGTTGATTTTTTTTGTTTGGCCCCACATTCACTGCGTTCCCCGAGCCCCAAGGCAGCGAGAGTCTTGGTCGGCCTTGCTCGGCCTAGGTACCAAGACCGCGGATAGCCACCTCTGCCTTGGTACCGAGGCATCGAGGCCTTGGGACCTAGGCAGAGCAAGGCCGAGCAAGGCAACCACTGCCTAGGGACTGAGGGAACGCAGTGATTAGAGTCCGTCCACTGGACGGTGAGAATTGCACCTGAAGCTCCCCGGACCATGGTGCTGAATGGGCTAGAGCGAAAATTTCTCGCCGGAGTCCGCCAAAACCAAAAAAATGCGCGCGATCACAGTGGTTCCGGATTGGGAATGCGCTGCGTCTGTCGCCCAAAGAGGAAGGTGAATTTTGATTCTCGTTGTTCAAGTCCAAGATGGACGGTAAAAATTGGACTAAAATTTGTATTACGTACATTTCACTGGGCGACGCGTCAGGGAACCAGGGATAGTCCACTGACGCGCTCTAGCGCGCGCAACTCAGACTTCCGATCAAATCCTTGATTTACTGCTAGATATTCACGAGCTATCCAGATGTCCGACTCCGCCGGGAAACTGACGTAGGATAGTGACTAAAATCACCGCCCAAGGCTTTGGGTATCGGGGAACGCTCGGGGAGCCACAGCAACCGGAAACGCGGAATACACATTTCCGCGCTTTCGCGGGCTACAAGTGGAGCCTGGGGATGGGGACACGTCGGAACTTGATAGAGATCCTCCATCTGACGTTTCAGCGCGACAGCTCGCTGCTGAGGGTGCCTGGAGCCCTTCAGGGCTCGCATCCTCCAAAACACATATTTTGCACTTACCTTTGCAGGCACAGCGCATACGCGAGATGTACAGAAGCAAGGTCAAGGATCATTGCCATCTAAATTTTACCCAAAGCTTTGCACCTCCCCTCGCGCTATTCCAGCTCACAACTCCGGCAAAGGTCAACCAAGTCTATTTTGGGCTACTTACTGGCCATGTATAATCCACCGCACGTCCGCTTCTCACACCCGGAAGATTTGTATTGCGTTGACTCATTGTCGTACGACTCGTACATTGCCAAGCCGACGTGTGTGGTATAAGTACACGCCCACCTCTCTCATTCCTCAGCCAACCACACTTTCCCCCCATCTTCTGCTTTCCCCCCTTGCTTGTTTCTCTCTCCCGGCTCGAGTCATGCCATCGTTCGGGCCACTCAGCATTTATTTTGCCCCTCCATCCCAGATTCCCAGGCACCTCCGTCCTTTCACCCTCGACGCCGACTTGAACTTTCCTCGGCACAGCTCGGCCGTAGTCGCCGACCGTTCTCACGCCACCGCTTAACGTCAACCACCACCTCACCACGACCAACTTGCGCGCGGATGGCCGTTCCACCCCAGGTAGGGCTTGTTTCTTCCTCAACCAGTTCATGCTTAGTTACTAGAGTCTTTCTAGCCTCCCTCCAACCACTTCGGACCCCGTTTGCCCGCCCGCTTTTGAGCTCACCACGCCAAGGTGGATCTAGCTTATTCCTCATCTACGAGGTTCTAACCCTTTCCTTTCGCTTTCAGTTCAATCCTTCACGTTTTTTTTAACCCACTGTGTGGATCCCAAGTCCCCAGTAACTCAACACACATTCAAGTTTCCTCGGCCGCCTTCACAAACCACGACTCACTGAGACTATGGCTCGTCTCTTCTCTTCTGGAGCGTCGCAATCGGTTTGTACTCGTTCTTAGCGCGCGAATCCCAGCCCTTGACTCGCATTTCTTGATCTTAGACCCGGATTGACCTTGAACTCGCACCGTGAGTCGCCAGTTAGCTTGAGTTGGCGTGCTCACACTTTTCCGATCTTCAAAAGCCTGGGACCCTCATTCAAGGCGACTTGTCTCGAGGCTAATGTCACGGTATGTCCCGGAATATCTTGCGCTTTTTTGAACCTCTAACTTACCTCTTCTCGCTCACCCAGAACTTCTATGCTGCGACTTCAGCGCCTCCACCGCTATCCCTTTGACCCAGACTGCCACCCTGCACATTGACGCCGGAACTGTCGTCGAAATTGGCTGATTAACGGGACTTGTACTGATTGGTTGGTGTATCGGGTTCCGGGTGAGTTATCATCCCGCCGATCCCTTCCCCATTCATCCCAATCGTCCTTGTCATTCGCAGGTCATTGGACTTGAATGTCGTCGACCTTTACCAGGAATCAGGCTCAAATTTGACTCGGGCGGTCCAACAGGTGCGGCGATCTTATCCTTCTTCATACTGACCTCCCTTCGTCGTCCAGAGGCGGGAGTCGTACAGGGCGGTGATTGGGTCCAAGGTGAGTTATATTCGCTTCTCTCATCGACCTTGAACTTCATCCTTACCCGCAGATTCTTCGAGTTCAGTCCATCGGACATGAAGGTCTTCGAGCTTCCCAGGAACTAAACTCAAATTGACTCGGGCGGTCGAATAGGTGCGTTGCTGAGATGATCCTGCTTTATACTGACCTTCCTTCTCGTTCACAGACCCTTCAACTAGCTGTCTCTGCGATGCAGACCCACAGGCATTGAAGGTAAGTCCATTTCTGCTGACCGGCGCCGATGGACGTCCCATGTCCCACGACACGAGATTAAAATTGAACTCGTCGCTGCGTCACTCGAGATGTGTTCGCAGGTCCATCGACCCTCAGCCAACACACGCCTTGTGCTTAAACGATGTCTATGGCCCTCGTCTTCCAAACCGCCTCGCTTGACTCCCTGCGCGCCTACCGCCAGCAAAATCAAACTGCGCGGAGCTTGGCTCGCGTGGCTGTAGTCGGGATTGAGTGTGTTCGACCAGTCCTTGACCTCCGATACCGACGTTGCAGATTCCCAATCATCAACCATCTAAACTACGGAGATGTTCGCCCTACTGACCCAGAATTTGACCCATGTACCGTACATACTACAGTCTGCGGTACGTCTGTGTGGGGTCGAGGTTCACGGTGCGTTCCAGTCCCTCGTCGATTCCATCTCAACTGACCTTGCATTCCAAGTGGACGAATGTCTGTGCGCTTCGCAGACTCCTCGGTGTGGCCTACTTGGTCCAACCCAGGTGGGTGAGTGATTTCTTCGTCCCACCCCCCTCCCTGGCCTGTTCCCTCCGCCTTCCGTTCTCACTGAACGGTTATCGAAATTCTCGGTGCGCGTTTAGGGCATCGAGACGTTAGTCTCGCTCCGAGCCGTCGGCTTGAACTCTTTAACCACGCGTTCAAGCCCCCAATACTCCACTTGCCCGATTGAAACCTATATCTCTTCGGTTGAACTTCGCCGGACTCATTTTGCTCACCAGATGTTGAATTCAAGTCCGGGGTATGTTCGTCTCACCTAGTCTCTCATCCCTTTTAGAACCACTGATCTTTCCTTCCAGGTACTTCACTGCCGTCGTACTCCGACTCGGGCGCGCTGCCCGATTGAATTGCAACCAACCCTCGCAACTCGATAAGTGTTCACTCCGACTTGCCTCGAGATTCAGGTACGTCTCACCCATCCTCCGCACGCTGACCTTTGCTCTTCAGGTTCGGTTCTGATTCCTTACTGCGTGATCCCCTCGAACACAACACACCAGCCATACTGACCTGTCTATCTAGCGTGCTCCCTGCGTGTATCACAACTTACCCGGTATGGTATGTCTGGCTTGGTTTGATTCTTTGACTCTCGCATCCTCGCTGAACCCGGATTCCCTCCCAGACTCTGAATACAATTCGTTTTTGAGTTCATTCAACCTTTGCGCGCCGCCCGGCGCGACTCGTGGCGTTATCGGATTCTTCCGCTGTTCTGGCCAACTTGGAATTTCCTGCAGACCGTCCTCGGAGCGGATCGAGTCGAACAAGGTTGGTATGGTTGAACTTGAGTTCAATCTCAACTGACTCACGTTTCAACTTAGCATAATCATTCCTTGATGGTTTACCCCTCGACGCAGAACAGATGCGAACACCAACCTCAGTTGAACTCGTTCAACCCGTTCTCGACTCAACCCTCGGACCCACGTCGAGTTACCAAATACCAAATACTAATTAATCCTTCTCGTAGTCCCATCCCATCGACGCTCCAACCTCTAACGCTTCAACGCCGGCCGAATTGCTGCCGGTTTGAATCCAGGTATGTAGGTGTGTATGTATGTAGGTGTGTATGTCCGCTGCGATTTCATCTTCCCGTGATTTATCGGACTTGTAAGCGCAGCTGTTGAGGATCTCGCTGCGTTCTGGGTCTCCGGGCGCCGAGTTGAGTTCCGGGTGTGTGTGTGTATGTATGTATTACTTATGTCCTCCTACCTTGACTGACCGTGTATTGATTGACGCAACGGCAACTCGCAGTGTTGGCTTGACTTGGTTTCGTCGGAATTGCGTCGCGTCGTCCCGGGGATTGACTTGCGCGGCGTCGTGTTTCGCTCCAGGCGAGTTCAATCCCCCCCTCTTGCCCTCATTACTATCGTACCTAACGTCCGCTATCAGGTTCCCGAGATGTCTCAACCCCGATCGAAGCTCAAGCTCAACGCGGTACAAGCATACTTTGGTGGTTCAGACAAACCATTGTGTACGTCTCAATTTCCTCTGCCTGCCTCCTGCAACCTTGACTGACCCAAGCTTTTTGGTCCAGGCATCAAACCACGATCCTACTGCTCCGATCCCCCGCAAAACGCTGGGTTGACTCGATGTGGGTGGGACCTATGCTGGAAGTTACCGCGCCCGCCCAACTTCAGGTGTGTTATGTTGTGTATATTCTCCGCTCCTCTCCGCTCCTCTCCTCTCGCGGGCATCATTATCGTCACTAACTCTCTCTATCACCCAGAGGTTCAACCTCGAGTTTTTGTGTCTCGAAGCGCCACGCCGTGCAATCTTGGCGGGGGCTTCAAATGATTATGTACGTCTCGTCTCTTTCCTTGTATGAACTCGTACGTACCCTTGACTGACGCGTTATCACTAGGCCAGGGCGACGCGACGCGCGCCGCACTGCTCCGATCCCACTCACAGCGCGTAGTTGAACCTATGGCCAAAATACGTCGTCGCGGGGATGGTGCGGGTTTTACTCCAGGTGGGTTCTGTGTTCTTATTCTCTTGCTCTGAATACAATCGTTACAGATGCTCGTTGTTTCAAAGCCTGGCCAACTCGCAGCGTGGTGTGGCCAAAATTACCACGCCGACTCGAGTTCCACCCTGGCTCGGGTTATTCGTCGTTACTGACCCTGTATCTCGTTACTAGGTCCTCGAGGTGCCTCAATTCGGGTTCAACTTCGGGTGTCGCGGCCGGGGTTGGACTTGGGGTTTGAGGTCCGTCGTTGCCCGCCACTGACTCGGGGGTTGGTTCTAGATATGAGATAGGCGCGGGGGGCATAGGTTGGGTGGGACGCGAGGTATGTATGTACGTGTGTTGTGTTCGTCGTGCTTGCCGTTTACTTCTCAGGAGATTGAGTCGAGGTAAGCGTAAGTACTTGGTTATGTTAATGTACCGATAATACGATGTATATTGTGACCTGCGCCGTAACGGTAATTGAATAGGTAAGTGTGTTGTCTTCAGTGTGGTTACGCGCCTTTCAAGTTGAATCAAAGCGGGTCGACCAATTGGATGATCCCGTTGCCAAGGCGTTTCGATAAAACAGCGAGCGACTCAACGGTTCAACCAGCGAAAACAGCGCGTCGGTGTCCTACGGAGACACAGAAATTCCTTCCTGGTCGACAAATTGCGAGTCCGTTTACCTCACAAAGTTCAACTGGCAATTTCTAAGGTTGCAAGAAGCCCGCCGGCCATCTCACGCCGATCAATCGCCTCGGATCAATCCCACGGTCGCCTGCTCCAAACTCTTTAAAAGTCGCCATCCCCACAACCTTTCTGGCGCATCTGCGCTCTCCACTTTCTACCATGATAAATACCTTCTTCCTTTCATTGGTCGCCACCGGCCTCATAATCTCCACCCTAAACCTTCCGTTAACCCTCGCCCAAGAAGCTCCGACGTTCGACTGGGAATCGGTTTGCAAACGTCGTGTCTTTCGCTCATTCCCTGCTGAACTTGAACAGCTCACCGCAACAGCTTCCCTGAACTGGACCTCCTGCTACTCAGGCTTTCAATGCAGTTTGTTGCAAGTACGCCGGGACGCGTTGCCATTCGCGCTACTTCTAATAACGTCCGACAGGTTCCTTTGGACTACGCCTCCGACAAGGGTAACGGCTCGATTGCCATAGTCCGCTACCCAGCCACCGCACCCAAGTCGGAGTACCTCGGTCCAATCCTGTTCAACCCCGGCGGCCCCGGTGGATCGGGCGTGGTCACCATAGTCGCTCTCGGCGCCGAGTTCGCAGAAATAATGGGCCCTCAGTTCGATATTGTTGGCTTCGACCCTCGAGGTGCGCCATTCGCCTCCCTTCCAACGTCGTCCCCGGTTTCTGACCACTCACAGGCGTCAGTTTCTCGAAACCCTTCGTCTCGTTCTTCAAAACCGCGGCGGAGCGCCAGATTTGGACGCCCTCGGACCTGAACCTGCGCTACCCCTCGCTGAACGCGACCTCGGAAGTTATATCGAACCAATGGTCGCAGTTCCAACTCATCGGCCAGGTAGGGCAGCAGAGCGATACCGAGGACGTCTACCAGTATATCACTACGGATAACGTCGCGCGGGACATGCTGCGCATTACGGAGGCGTTTGGGTTTGAGAAGTTGCAGTATTGGGGTGTTTCGTGAGTTCGCTTGCTCTATTTAACGGAGAGGAAAGCTCCAACTGGGACAGGTACGGCTCGTTGCTGGGTGCTACCTTTGCGACTCTCCTCCCTGTACGTCTATCCGCCCTCCTCGATAGCGCCTACTCACCCCCGCACAGGATAAAGTCGGCCGGATTGCTATTGACGGTAATTATGAACACATTCTTTGTGGGTGCGTTCTGACCTCCTTCGTGGTTAGGTATCATGGACGCGGATGCCTGGTATTCCGGTCAGGCACTCGCACCCTTTCCGTCCCTCCACATCTAACATCCCTCCCCATCCAGCCAACCTCACCGACTCCCTCACCGACACCGACAAAACCCTCCAAACCTTCTTCGACGGCTGCGTCGCCGCCGGCCCCTCCGGCTGCGCCTACTACGCCCCCACCGCCTCGCAAATCCGCGATAACCTCCTCGCTTTAACGGAAACCATCCGCGCCAATCCGTTCCCCGTGCTCACCCCCCTCTCGCACGGCATCGTCGACTACAGCTTCTTCCGCAACTACATCTTCGCCGCGCTCTACAGCCCGTACAACGCCTTCGCTGGCTTCGCGGCGGGGCTCGCGCAGCTCGCGGCCGGGAACGCGACGGGCGTGTATAGCGCGAACCAGGTGCCCGAGTTTGAGTGCGCGTGTGATGGTGATGCGGGGGAAGAGCGGTTCACGGGGAATATATACGAGTCGCAGATCGTGACGAGCTGCGGGGACGCGTCGGTGACGGGGGACTCGATCGCGGACCTGCGTAAGTATTATGCGGATCAGGCGCAGGTGTCGGCGTTTGCGGATATTTGGGGGCTGTGGCGCGTTCATTGCGTGTGCGTACCGTTCTCTTCCTCTTCCTGCTACCATGCGAGAACGCGTGACGCTGATTTGTGCGCAGGGGGTGGAAGGTGCATCGGGAGGGCCGGTTCCAAGGTACGCCTTCACTTACCAATGGCAGTAGAAACCAAGGCGGTCGTTCGTTTAAACTACCTTGACGCTAGGTCCTGTCGGCGGGAACACGAGCTTCCCCCTCCTGGTCATCGGCAACACCGCGGATCCGGTGACCCCCCTTATGTGGTACGCCCGCCCTTCCTCAACAAAATAATCCTTCAAAAAACATTCTCTCATCTCACCGCACTTCGCATTGACAACAGGGCCCGCAAAGCCGCCTCCCGCTTCCCCGGCTCCGTCTTACTGACGCAGGACTCGCCTGGGGTTCGTCTCTCCTCCCCTCCTCCTCCTCATCCCTTCCGCTCCTAACTTTAATCATTATTTATTTTATGTTGCGTGTACTTACTTAACGTCAACAGCACATGTCCCTGGTCGCCCCCTCGCTCTGCACCCACGGCGCGCTGCGCGCGTACTTTCAGAACGGCACCCTCCCCAAGGCGGGGACGGTCTGCGCCGTCGACGCGGAGCTCTTCCCCACCTCCAATTCGAGCTCGAACGCCACGGTCGAGGCGCGCGCGAGTACGAGCACGACGGAGGGAGAAAGAAGGCTGCTGGATGCGGTGCGCAAGGTTGGGGATGTGGTGAGGCCTATTGCGTCGAGTGGGCGCGTGCGGGGCTGAGGGGAAGGAGGGAAGGGAATACGGATACTTACACGGGGATGAACGGACGACTATCCTTTCTTGTCGACCTGTTATCGACCTTTGTCGAGATAATATACTTAATACTGTTGGATATACATACCAAATTGCTCTACATTTGCCCTCTCCAATCGATGCCAGTGGTCGGGGTTGCTTCGGAGATATCGCACTGGGACTCGGTACCCCAAACTGCCGAACACGTTTGAACTCTAACCACCACCCATGGTCATTGTGGAACTGCCGTTCTCACTCGGAACTGAAACTTGCCGCGCGAGGCATTCGGTGTTCAACATTCAATGGCTGTAGCCATCTGCGACCCTCTGTTCCATTTCATCTCATCACCGGCGGCGGCGCAGCTTGCTCTCTACATTTGATCTGTATCTCCGGGACCGGGCTTTGGCAAGTTGCAACGGTCCCTCCCTTTGGTGCGCAACCGCATGAAGCTCGCCAGGTGAGTCGCTCAAGTAAACTCTGCTCGTCGGGCTCATTCATTAATTTTTGTTGATTCCAGCAAGTTGAACAACTCCATCCTGACACGCCCCAACCTTCATGAACTGCTTCAAGTTCCTGTTATCCCGTGTGGATACACCCCCACCCCCACGCCCGCACCACCGCATCACCACCGTGGTCCTTCTCCCGATCCCCAACCCGCTCAGAAATCTCCACAAACGTCGCCTCACGCAGACCTTGCAAGAATCGCGCCGCCAAGAGTCTCCAGCACCCGGGGCAGCAGAGTTTCAAAGTTGCAACGTTGAAAGTGTTGAAAGTCGGTCACAATGCTGCAGATCAAGTTCTGGCTCGCTCCAATGTGGACTAGCGACACTGCCTGAGTACGCAATCGTCGAATCAACTCTCCAGGACCTGTCTGTATATCAACGATGCCGCGTCGGCGCCGCGTTGAGTCTTCTGTTGCCGCGTCACTGCGCGTCAAGCCGTGCGTCAAGGCTGCAGATGATACAGATACTGAGGATTGTAGAGCTCTAGAGTTGAGAGGGAAACGCATCAATTATTGATCGCCAGCCCGATGTTGGGCCCAATAGTGCTTATTGGCCGTATATCTGGCCAGACAAAGGCAGAGAGGCCTCGAACAAATAGCCCATGCAATTGTAGACTCCATCTCAAGCTCGCCGAGAGCTGGGGTTGAACTGTTTCACCATCACCAATTTCAACTTCATATCTTCAACTCATTGACTCGATCTGACTTTTGCGAGACGCGTTCGCCGCGCCGCACGTGATCGTGTTCCGGCGTTAATCCGGGTGACTAAAGCTGCTTACTTTGATAACCACTGCTGTTGCTTAGCGCTCTCCGCTGGTCGAGTCCTCTACCGTTGCCGCCCAGAGCTCCCACTCGCGCTCAGCGTCGTCGATGAGTACCACATGGAGACGCTTCGCCCGCGTCCCCGCCCACCTCCTCCACGCCGCAGGACCCCACAGGCTTTCAGCGCCCTCACGCCCCATCCTCAACTTTTCCTCAGCTGGTCCCACACCCGCACGTGTGCCACACCACACGAGGCGGCCCCGCAAGATTGCCATAATTGACGCAAGGGAAGGAAGGGCACTGTGGATGGCAGGTGCGCAAACTGGTTTTCATTTCGTCTCCTTCGCGTTCTAATTATCTTCGTCTCCAGCGGTAACCTGGGGACGACCTGAACGCCGCTCTCTCCCTGCTACGTCCACGGCGCGCCGATCTACTCGTATTCGTAACGCATGCAAGCGAAAGCAGGAATGCACTCTTAGCAGGTCCCAGCGTCCTTGATGCTGGATTTGTACCACCGCTCGTACGAGGCTTGAACCGCGCCGGGTGGTCGACCGATCGCGCTTCTCTCAGTAGCAATCATCGCCCGGCGCGCGCAGCTGCCTCTACCTCAAGATGGATGTGGATGTGGATGTCGTCGTATCCGCGGCGCTGAGTAAGCAGCACAGGCCACCCTACTGCACTCTTTCCCTCCCCTCCCCCGGAGCTCGATGCGCTGTTTGTTCGGTACATTTTGGCGCCGGTGAAGGATAGTAGCCCCGAAATATTGGACCACAAATAAACAGCAGGGTTACTTCACTTTCCCCACTCCGTAGTCTACGAATCAAATCGGAGTGACGTCGGGTGGCGACGTAGAGCGGTTTTATTGGGGAACGCGGAGGAAAATGAAAACAGGGGGCACGAGTAAGTACAGTAACAGTTCAGTCGACAACAGTGCTAGTGGGCTCCGGAAGTGCGTGGTCCATGAATAATTATCCTCAATTCCTTCATCCCGTTCCATCACCGCGCTGGGGAGCGAATGACAGCAGGGCCTCGAGGTCACTTGAACTGATCGAACTCCCCGCGTCCGCAGATTCCTGGAGCATCCACCCGATTTTCGACCACGTTTCACTAAGAGTCGGCGATGCGGACGGGGGAGGGCGGAACGAAAAGAGCGTGTCCTCGACTGTACGCCGGGCGGATGGATCGTCCAGCCAATGCAGATATCGCAGCGGTTGTTCTGAGAGCGAGTCTGGGGCGGGGGGTATTACTGTAATGGACGGGGAAAACAGGGAGAGCGATAGAGTCTCCTCGAGCAATGCAGGGTCTTTGCAGCCGCGAAACATGGCTTGGAGTCCCTCGGAAAAGCGCGTCTGGTGGGCGGGATGAACGCGGTGGTGATTTTGGGAAATTGAACGTGAGTAATTGACAGACCGAATGCAGGCGAGCGTCTCCAGCGCCTTGTATGGCGTGGTACTCGATCCACAACTGTGGAAATAGTCTCCGAGCAGATGAATGTACCCCTCTTTGACTTTTCCGGCCACACATTCTTTCAGCAAGGACGTAGCTGTGAGACCGGGGCCGCCAATGCGGATCGGAGTGGGGACTGGGAAGAGACTCTCGTTGTCGGCAGGGAGCGCGGGATGCGCCAACATGGTCGCCAGTTCTGTTAAGGTCGGTGGTCTCAATGCGTAATTCCACTGTGTCCTCGTAACGGTGACGGTGTCGAAGAGCCTAGACAAGAGTGTAGCGTGGACCAGACTCACGGCGGAGTGTTTCGCGGCGAAGTCCGGCAGGCTATGGAGGACAAGTAGCGCCTCCTCGAGGGAGTCCGGCTCCACTCGGGAGAAACCAACGGCGATGATGCGCCAGAACGCTTCCGCGAAGTCTTTCGGGGGCTTCGTCGCGAAGTCCTTGTTGTGCTTGTAGTTCAAGATCCCTCGCCAGGCCCGGTTGACATCGAACGCACGCACCAGATCGCGCACGGCGTCTGTGGACGTGCGGCAGCTGAGGTATTCGAGCATGGCACGCGGCACAACTGTCCTCTCCGCGCGCGCCATGCGCCAAAGTTCTCCCACGGTGGCGAGAATTTCGTCGACGTGCTGCGTTTCCGTCTGTCCGGAAAGCACATCGAGGTGATCGGCACAAATAGTATTGAAAGTGGCATTGATGTGCGAGGAGAAGGTGATGTGCGGGGATGCCATGGCGGGTCCAAAATCGAACGCAGAGGCGGTGGAGTAATATTCGTAGGGTAGGGCGTCTAATCGAGCCGCCCTGTGAAGGTAGTCGGAAAATACGCCCCAACCAATGAGCTCCACAGCCTCGGCGGCGTCCTGAAGCCATACGGAAGCGGGACCGTCTGGAGGCATCATAATGAGCTTCCCCGCGAGTCCCAGCCGCTTTCCTTCGCGCAGAATGTAGTTTGTCGCCCTCAAAGCGGGACTCAAGTCCGGCTGTTTCCCGGCTTGTACATCCTTTTGGCACCGGGATATCAAGGTCACTGTTTTGAGGATGTCGTCGTTCATGAAATGTAATATACTCCGACCAAGCAGGGCGCCTGCGGATACTGCATAGTGGGCCAAATAGGAGCGCGTACTGGGAATGGTCGAGAAGAGTTGGTGAAGCAGAGGCTTTTGTGGCGTCGACATTAGGGCGATGGCCCAAGTAGTTTTCAGACAGATAAGCTGACGTCGTTTCGTTACATGGTTGGTGAGGACGCCGCTCTCACAGCTGCTGAGGAGGCCCGCGATATGGCTGGCGATGGAAACATTCGGAAGGTGGACCATCTCCAGGACGTGGTCGGAATATGCGTTTTGATCAGACCGCGGGCCATGGAGGACGTATGGGATGCCCTCCAAGAACGCCTCGATGCTAGCGTCGTCCGAAAGGTAGCGGCAGGTCCAGGTAAGTGCCCTGCGGTCGCGGAGGTTGCGTTCCTGAGATGGCTGGGTGGCGCGCTGTGCTATCAAGTCGGACGTCCGCCACCGTGCGGAGAGTGCAGTGCGCGCGGAGTTTTTTGGCGCGTTGCGGTAGATGTGTTGTGTGACCACGACAACGTTCTGCCATAGCGAGAGGAGACCGCTAGATAGTGGCGTGCGATACGGGCAGTCGGGCCAGAGGATGGGAAGGACCGTCAAGAAGGAGTATATCACTAGCGTAAGTCCAAGAACGCAGGATGTAATTGCCACGAGGACAGTGTTAACGGGAAGGAGGAATGCCACAAGTCCAGCGAAAAAGAAAACCAGGGACGAGTGTAGAAGGAGAGGGACAAGCTCCACAACGACATGGAGCTTGAAGCGCTTGAGACCGTAGAATAAGTAGGCGAAGATGCGGGCGCGCACGACGGGCGCAGAGTGCATATTGGTTTTGTGGAGATAGTCTCGAGCCCACTGCTCCAGTAGAGTCGCAATTAGAGCGCAGGTGAGGCTAAAACCCAGGCTAATAAACCACAGTGCGTTGCAGACAACGTATGCGGTCGGGGGTGTGAACGGGATCGGTGCAGGTATCACAAATGTAGTCCCATTGGCAGAGGCCGCCAACTGGAGGGAAATTTGGGTCAAAAGGACGACGGTCGAGTCTCCAGAGTCGGGTAAGAGAGTCTTGTAGCTTTCGACAATAAACGCTGTCAGACTTGCGGAGAATAGACCCGTCTGAAATCCGACGTTAGATCCAGGGGAATCCGCGTCGGGCAGCACGCACAAAGATGAGCATTCCATCCATGTCACTCCGCCAACTCTCGACAAGGGCACGGTCGTACTTTTCCGCCTCAGAAACGTAGACACCCCATAATTTAGCGCTCGCGCTTTCGTAGCGAGCTGAGCCAACTGGGATGAGACCGGGGAAATGATTGTGAGAGCGCACTTACCCTCTTCTCGTGCGTCGATATCTCTCGCAGCTGGCATCCTGGTCTCGACCGTTGATATCGATGGTCGGTGTTGGTGTCAAAGGCGCGATTGATGGCCCACGGTCGATGCCGACATCCTCGGCGCTTATTTGTTTGCCGCGATTGGCGCCGAATATTGTGGGCGAAATTCAAGGCGGAAATTGTAAGGGACCAGGCAGGCGTGGAAAAGGCAAAATTGTCCTGACTTTTGTGCTTGGTAGATCCAGAGTCGCGGGTGAACGGCCAAGTTGAAGTTGAAGTTGAACCAAGATTCAAGGCGGCATTGGCTTTCGGGGCGTCCGGCGTAGGTTTGAATCTTGGGCGCAGTGAGCACACACCCTATAAGTGTTGGTCAATTCAGTGAATTCAAAGAACGATGTGGTGCTTGGCGCCGAAAAAAATCAACCAAGGGGCAAACTGGCCAGGTGAATGTCCAGGCCGCCAACGGAGTATTTTATAATGAACTTGAGACCTTCGGCCAGGAGCGTCCCAAACTCTGCCTCGTATCGGTCGTTGGGGTGCGCCACTTCCATGCTCTCCAATATGGAGTTCGAACGCCATCCCGATCTGTGCGTGGTTGCGGAAGAAAACCAGCAGTTGGGTGGGTGAGATCCTGGCGAACCGTTTATTTCGTTGACATTCACTGTACTGCAAGGATGTGTAGTTTATTGAGCACCATCTACAGTTTCTGCCCGGATAGGGAAGAGGCAACTGAGGTGAGGAACTGCGGGAGGAGATTGCAACGGTCGGCCAGGAGACGGAGTTCAGGACAAGCTGGTGGGCAAAATCAACGGGCCCGTGGATTATTGCATACCATGCGACCTGTACCGTGTCGTCCAGTTATTCCAGAGGGTTTGAAGAAAATCGAGATAACATGTCCCATCCAGCAAGCGCGTGTACTATTGTGGTTCAATGTTGGATGGCTCGAACGTTTGAACGACCTATCCGGCGCTGTCCCCGCGGCGGAAATGTGTTAGTCTCGGACCAGCCTCTCCCGACATCCCAATCTGGGAACCCTATCGTGAGAGTCTGGGCGTAAGTCAACCCAATAGCCGTACCATTGCGCTATCAAACATTGATGGCTTTTGGACATCGGTTGCGGCATATTCACACGTCTTATTTGCAGGCAAATAATTGAATCCGGGGAACTCCCGGTGCTTGTGGCTATTTCAACCAAGCTCAAAGCTTGCTTTGACTCTTCTGAAAGATGTAGTTTTTTCCGTGCACTTTTAGACATGCTTCAAGGGTGTTTCAACAGTTAATATTCATTCTAGCTTCGGATAACCATTCCTGCAATCCATTTTTCACTGGGCATATTCCGAGCCTCAACTATAGCAGTTCTGCATTTTTTGGAGCAGTAATCACCCCATAACCCAGAGCTTGCTTGATTTTCCACCCAAGAAACCGTGTGAGCATGCTGCAACCGATGTCGAAAAGCCATCAAAAAATGATAGCGCAATGGTACGGCTATTGGGTTGACTTACGCCCAGACTCTCACGACAGGGTTCCCAGATTGGGATGTCGGGAGAGGCTGGTCCGAGACTAGAAATGTGTTTATTGAATCGAAGTACAATCTCCGTTCCTCTACCTGAAATACAACACAACGACATCCGAGTCCGTAGCGAACGTCAACGCTCCAGAATACGGCGATACGTCAATTGGATCCGCCGCGCTCCCGAGGTTCAGCTCCCCGCGCGTCAACGATACCGGTATGATGGGCGGTAGAATTTGGTGTACGACACCGTGCTGAGGGACCCGCTCGAAGGACTGCGCGTGCCCCGAGTACGCGATTTCCTGGTAGTAGACTCCCGTCCGCGGGGGCGTGCGCGTGCGCTCGCGCCAGACGGGAGTGGGGGCGAGCACGAGGTCGTAGCTGCAGAGTAGGGCCGCTGCGGCGCTGTAGAACCAAATACGATAAGCGTCCCGATGCAGCGGACGCGCGTGGACGCAGAGCCGCTGGTCAGCTTTGAAACGAGGGTTGGCTCCTGGGATAACGACCTCCTGCGTGAGAATCTTTGGGAGTTGGTCCACGGTAACCGAGTTGAATGCAGTGTCGCCGTCGAGCGGCACGCCATGAGCGCGCAGCGCGTCCTGGACGTTGATGAGATACAGATATATGCTGGCATCGACGCTGTCGGATGACTGGAGGATGAGATGGCCCGGAATAATGTCCATCAGGTGTGCGTCTGTCTGCAAACACGAAAAGGTGAGGTCCATCTGGATGCAAAAGACCTGGACTGCGCACCTCTGAAGAGTCGATGACGAAAGCCAACTGAGACTTCCAGTCCAGCACCAGCTGCGAATTCAGATAAGGTGATAAGGCCACCGTGGCGACGCCACCGCGTATAACGGGTCCCGCGAAAGGGTTATCATAAGATGTGCTCGGGCAGGGGACCTGTAGGAGGTTGGCAATAGTGCTACTCCGAGGATCCAGCTCGACGATCTGGATATAACTACAAAACGGGCTCAGTTTACGCGCCGTGGCATCTGTCAAATAAAGCTCACTTTCTTCGGGAGGCCGAGTAAGTTCTTTCGCATATCATAATAACGAGTGCGTCGCCGTCTACGACCTCGTCAACCGCAAAGGCAAGGACCCTACTGTGTTCCAAGCGGGACACATACGCCCAGATCATCCGATCCGCGCCAACGTCCCAGCACTCCAGCGAGCGCCAGTTGTTGAAGAGCACGAAACGGCCGCTCGGAGAGAGGCGGGCTTCGTTTTCCCAGTTCAAAATTCCGTCGCCGAGATGGATCGTCGGGTGGAGGGTGATTCTCTGGGCGACCTCGGGCGTGAAGCCAGCACTCGTCGGAGTCCATGTGTCTGGGCCCGTAAGAAGGCGCTTGACGGCATTTATGAGGTCAGAGGTAGAGGCTTCCTCCAGGTTTGGGCTGACTGCGTCTGACAAGATGAATCGTCGCTTGAGATCGTGCAGCAAAGACAGCCACACGCTTTTGTGGAATGCAAGATCGTGCAGATGTCGGCAAGTCTATAGGATCTCAGTGAAGGGCTGGCGCAGAAGGAGTCGGAGTAGAGATTATACCTGCCCAACGAAGATTACACTCGCGATATCGCAGAACAGGAAGATGGAGAAGACGACATCGGCAGGTAGCTCTGGGATACACGATGATGCCATTTTAATTTTGCGGAGGACGGGGGTTTTGTAGCTGGAGAGCGTAATGTCCCAATAATATCCTGGATGACGCAGCACGAGAAACAGTGAATGGATGAGGAGGGGTCACTGTGAACGAGGGGAGTAGACGCCGGTGGAGTCTGAAAGAAACAGAGACAAACAAGTCTCCTCAAGCTGCTTACCTGTCCCGCACTTTGTCGATCCTCCCACCGCCGCCGCATCTACATCACATTGCCCTGCCCACACACCCCGCCGCAGCCCACTCGCCCAAGTCAAGTCCCACTCGTCGCAGCGCCACGCACGACACCGGATTTGCGTGCTCTCAATCGCGGATCTATACCTCCCTCATTCATGGATGCAGCGTCCGTCCTCGGCCTGCGACGCTCTCATTGTAATTGGTAGGCTCCGTTCCTCCCGCTCCTTGTGTGTCTTTCCTTCTGGTACTAACCCCGCCCTTCAGACTACAATGTCTCCGCAACCGCCCTCGGCCACGACTTGGACTCGGAGTCCTCCTCCTCCTCCTCCTCCTCGTTCCGCGACTGTGGGCTGCGCGCGCTCGCTCAACACCCATATATATACCCTTCAACGCGCCAGGACGTCTCCACCACGATTGAAGGGCACGGCTTGCATTGTGCTCGGTAATAGATGCCAGGTGCGCAAACCGACTGTTTTGATTCATCCCCTTCGCGTTCTGATTATCTTAGTCTTCAGACTCGCGCGGACGATGTTCGGCGACTCTCGCTAATTGTCCGCCGCGCTCAATCTCTCCCGCCGTCCAACTCGTGGCCACAAGGACAGCGCGCCACGCACGTCTTCGCCTGTCCACCCGCGGCCGGCCAATTCATCAATTGCGCCCCACAACACCCGCGATCGCTGCAGCATCAGCACCGCTCGACGAAACGGCGCGCCCAACTCCCATGGATCTGCAACGCACGCTCCCGCCCTCCTGCTGCTCATCGACGTGAAGCTCGGTCGACAGACGTGTAATTGGTGGGTTCCGCTCCTTCTTTGTCTCTCCTTTTCTAATACATTTATACATTCATGCTAACGATGCCCCCCACAGTACGTATCCGTCCTCGGCCGCACCCCCTGCTCTGTCCTCCCACAACGACGACGTCCTACACCACCGTGCCGGACGTCCGCTCCCGCGCCGTCTTCACCGACGACTCCCGCAACCCGGCACGCGCCGAGATAGAAGTACACCGGGGGGCGGCGGCTCGCCATACACCTTACACCCAAGGCTCCTGGCGCCTGCGGCGCGGGCACTGCACACGCCGCCATGCATGCGAGCGTCCCTGAGCTCCTCGCCCTCCTCGCCGCACAGCATGCATGTCCGTCCCCGCCCCACGCCCACGCCCGCTCCCGCCCGTGGCTATGCGTTGATTGTACCCCAAGATAAATCATGCCCCTGCAGAATCATTTCCGCGCGCAATCTTCATATTCTCCCTCGACGTATGGACATTGCACAAAATGCTCTCGGCATTCAGCGCGCGCGCGTACCTTCCTCCTTCGTCTGTGGGGGTTATGATGGAAGGAGTTTTGCCGGAGGGCGATGAGCAGCGCGGGGCCGGTGCGAGTGGTGGAGGTGCGTGCGCTCTCACTCGCCCCAGAAGCAGGAAGGTTTGCGGTGGCTTGCGGAGGCGGGTGCGGGTGTGGAGCGGAGTGCGGCATTTTGTCCTCGCGGGCATGACGGAGGCCTCGACGAGCGCGTGTGTGTGTCTGCGGCGGGGATCTGGGCGCCGGTGTGGAGCAGTGCTGCATCTCCTCGTCGCAGCTGCGTGTGCGGGTATGACGGGGAAGGAGTCGATGATGGAGAACGGGTGCGGGTGCAGTCTGCCGGAGCTGTACTGCTGCATAGCGTATCGCTCGCGGAGAGGAGCGTAGGCGGCAGAGGCCAGGCGGTGTCCGAGGCGGAGGCAGGTGGGCATGCGGAGCGGTGTGTACGGCTCTCGCTCGCGCGAGGAGGAGCGGGGTGTGCCATTTCTCGCTTCCCGCGCGCGTTCTCGCCGCTCTGAGCCGCAGAGGTACTAGAAGGGCGTACGGGGAGTACACTGCATGGCACCGGAGCGCGCGGGAATTGCCTTCCCCTATCAAAGCGAGGCACTCCTCTTCGATGCACTCGACGCACTCGACGCACCGCCCGTCGCTCCGTAACAAACAGCCTTTCTCTCGCCCGTGCAGCGTCAAGCAGCATCATACGGGGTCCGCCATCCTGGGCGTTTCGTCTCGATGCTCCTTCCCGTGAAGGTGACGCACTACCACCCTGTGACCGCGCCCCCCTCGTGGTCTTTTCTTCCGCATTCTCGCCCTCGCCGTCTGCCTTTCAGCAACGAGAAGCAGCCGTCGCTCTGCAGGTCGACGCTCGACGCACTCCCCCACCCTGCCTCGACGAGTTTGTCGAGTTCACCAATGCGCCAATGCGGCTTTGTGTCGCTGCGTTGTGCTGCGCTGGCTTCGACGCCGCGATCCTGGCGCGTTGAGCGAACGCAGGGTCTCCCAGTCCAGACGCGAGAGTGCAGGGTACCTCGCTACATCTCGTCCTCTCGAGACGCGTATGCACACGGGGCGGGGAGCCTCCCCGTATGTGTTTCGATCATTCTATTGAAAGCCTTCCTCCCCTCCTTCATCCGCAGTGTGCTCTGCCGAATCTCCATCCTGCTCCCATCGTCGAATACTTGCCTCAATTTCTTTTGTCCGTCTCAAATTCGATTAAATTCTGCATCCTTGACTCCCCGCTATCGCTCTCCCTTGAATCCTTTCGTTCTTCAGAGTCCTTTCTTGTTTTTTCATTGCGCCGTCCTGATTTGGATTTGGTGACAAGCTTTCGGCGTCTGTGTCTAACCTGCGCAAATACATATCTTTTGGACTCACTGGTGCAACACTGGTGAGCCTTGAAGTCTACGTTGTTGTAGGTCAACTACGAAAGCCATAGAATGAACCGGCAAGGACAACTCGTTGCGGAAGACCGCAGTTTCACTGGTTTTCAGTTTGGAAAAACCCACGCTCAGCCTTGGCTCAGCCGTCTCTCTGGCAGCTGGCAGTGCGTATGCACTCGTTTCCAAGCAGTGGCTCCCAAGGTGAACGATCACTGTCAAACGACGCATATTCTCGGCCTAAGTGGAGATACTCTAGGGTAGATACCATAAATGCAGGATCTAGCCTCAACAATACCCGTCGCATTCCGCCTCAGCGCACTGGCAGCACCACGGTCGTGACTAACCCCGTTCCACGCGACGCCCGCGTAGTCGATGCTCCATCACAGAGTCCCAACTATCGCAGTCAATCGCCTGCCATCCAGGCCCGTCAAGCACGATACGTTCCAGGGCGGGAAACGCAGACCCAAGAAGCTGCTCCAGAGCTGTACCGGCCGTAGCCAATGACCACTTCGACGGCCCCAGGCTATCATTGGGCCACGGACGCACCAAGTGCACGCAGGAGAGCGCAGTCGCGACCTGCTGCGGTTGCGGGGCGATTGGCTGCCCGCGCACGTCGTACCGCAGTTCGCGGAGGTTCGGGTAGCGGCGGAGAATGAGGTGGAGGGGTGCGCTGTATACTCTTGAAGGGGGGATCGGATTGGCCATGAACTCCAAGATTTGGAGCGTAGGAAGGGGGGTGTGGAAGGATTCGAGAGACATGTAGTCCATGGCGAGGTGTGAGAGGCGGGAGAGGTCCGCGCGCATGATGGCGGGTACCCACAGATCGCCCCGTGCACCGAGTGAGATGGACCTCGGACGGCTGGGGGTTTCGAATGCCATGGTGGCAGCGACGAGATTCGCACCGAGTTTTGGATCAGCGGACAGAGAGAGGTGTTCGAGGTTTGGGGCCGCCCGAACGACATTCTGCAGAAGTGTGCACGACTCGGAAGTCTGCGTCCAGTAAAGGCGCTTAAGAGCGGGCAGGGGTGGCAATTCAAAATCCCCTGGTGATAATGCACTTGCTGACGGTGCACCGCGCGGCCGGAGAATGACCTCCACCTGAGGACATCGTATCAGCGCGGTAGCACTATGATCATCGCGCGTCGTAGACAAGCGAATGCTGCGAACCCGACGCGCGAGTTCTGGCCGGTCAAGAGCGGCAGAAAGGGACGCCCACTCTGTAATCCGGATATTCTCGTACATAAGCTCCTGCGCTAGTTCCTTCCATAGCCTGCAGACGCGTCCCAAGGAACCCGCGGCCTGCCACGTTGATTAATTTGAATGTGATTGCCACTTCAAGTGACTCTACGTACCATTAGGAAACTGGAGAGTTGGGATTCACTCTCCTCCGGAGTATCCCTCCCCGCGTATACTGTGGTAAGCGGAGACAAATGCGATGTCGCGAGGCGATGGATGCGCATCCAGAGCTCTGGTGGGAGGTCGAGCGTAGCGGCACCGGTTTCAGGCATCAGAACGGGTGATCTAGAAAGGGAGCAAGGTAAATCAGGTATCCTTGGACGCAGAAAGCTGGAAGATCGTGGAAGAAGTGGTTGGCCGGCGATGGCGTCGAAAGTCAACACGAATAAACATTGCCCTTTTTGTCCCGAACCCTCAACTCGAAAAGATACCCGGCCGGTGACAGATGTATTCGTAACGGATGCGAGCGAAAGCAGGAACGGAATGTACGTATCCATATGCACAGTCCTAATCTTTTGCTCACCCGCTCTCATAAACAGCGCCTGTGCGTCCCGCTCTCTAACTTCCCTTTCACCCTCCCTACCCACCTCTCGCGCCACCACGCGATCGTCGCTTTCGCATCCACGTCCCAACTCTTTCTTGACTCTTTCTATCTATCTCCCTCCTCGCTGGCGGCAGACTGTGTCGGTCCCTCAGCTTCCGCTTCCTCCCTCGCTCGACGGGCGGTTACACTATTCGGCAGGAGGGGTGTGTGCGTCGTGGGGCTGTCTTCGTGGGGGTGGTTGTCTTCTCCCTCGCTAGCGGAGTTAGTCCATCCCCGGATGTCGTGTTGAGCGCGACGTGTGGGGGGTAGAGTCGGTGCGAGTGGGGAGGGGAGTCACGTCGCTGGCCTGGTACGGCGGACGATGTACATGATTATCAACTACAAGCGAAAGGTGTGTACTCCCTTCCAGCTCTCAGTTTCGACGCTGTGAAATTGACGTCTTCGACAGAGTATCTCGCGCATGCCAATGAAGGCCATGATTTACAAGACACTTTCGACGGTCGTCGATGAGTTCTTTGCGTCCGTCTTGTTTCTTGCATCTTTATTCTAGACTGACGATACATTATACTAGATTTTGCGTTAAGATGCCCTTCCTTCACCGGCTTGCCTGCTTCCGTGACGACGTCGTGTTCCTCATCTTCCTGTACCAAGTTCGTGCAGCTCGCCATTTCATACAAGTTGCTCCTGATATGCTCCTCGTTTGCAGGGCTGGATATACTGCCTCGACCCCAAGCGTGTCAATGAGTATGGACAGGTGCTGGCGGAGCCTGCAGATGCGGCTGGAGAGACGAAGAAGACGAGGTAGAATGGCGGGCGGAAAGTGTGTGATTGGTACTATGCGGGCTATCCATTGTACTCACTGCTAGTTTGTTGCTTATTCTGTTTTGACCCTACTGCGAATATTAATGAATATTTTAGATGGACGAACCCGTTTACAGCCGGCCGTGATTTCACTAGGCACGTGTCCGCGATGATTCGAAATTCCGAGTCCGTGTCATTTCCGAGTCCCACTCGGAAACCAATCGGCCTCGCGATTTTCTGACGCGTCGTGGCCGGCCGCGGAATAGGGATTGTATGATTGTATTTAACATGCGCACTGAAACCTGCAACTCAAATTCAACCTGAATCCCAATTCAAGATGTCGACTCAACAAGCCGTTGTGCTGGAGACTCCCAAGGGGCCTTTTGTTCTTCGTTCGCGACCGGTTCCTTCTCCTGCCAAGGGCAAACTCCTCCTAAAGATCATGTCCGTGGGCCTCAACCCAATCAACTGGAAGCAAGCCGCGTTCAACATGCTGATCGACGAGTATCCTGCCGTCATCGGAAATGATGTCGCTGGCGTGGTGGAGGAACTCGGCGAGGGTGTAGAAGGTTTCAAGAAAGGCGACAGGGTGTAAGCACTTCAAACTGCTGTCTCGTATGGTTTACACGCACTAAACGACGGCACAGACTTGCACAAACTCTTGACGGCGCATTTCAACAATACTTCGCCATACCTGCGGCAATTGCCATTCGGGTACGCCGGTGACATATACATACAGAACCTTTTATGTATCGTTGACCTCGTCGCTTCAGTTCCCAGAGGATAGGACCTTTGACGAAATGGCCACATTTCCTGTCGCGTTTAGCACTGCCTGCGTCTTGGCCTCGGGCTCAATCCCACATTCTCGTGGGACAAGCCGCAGCAAGGCCAGTCGGCACTCGTAATCGGGGGAGGACCAGTGGGGCAATTTGGTGAGTCACAGTGCTTCCCACCTCACTGGCCTCTGAACTAGAATCAACAGCCATCCAACTCCTCAAATTCCTCGGGTTCACCCGCATCGTCGCCTATGCATCCAATTGCAACTTTGAAGTTCTCACGCAATTCGGTGCGACCGAATGCGTCGACCGCCTCGAAGTGCCTGTGGACTCCGTGGGGGCGCATCCCGCCTTGACGCATCGAGTGGACGTGGTGTATGACGCGGGGAGTGTTTCCTCGTTCAGCGGCGCGTATGATGCTTTGGTGGAGGGCGGCAAGATTGTGATTACCCAGCCGCATGTCCAGCTTGACAGGGATCCAGCTCAAAAGGACCTGACGCTCGTTCGGGTCGTTGGGTATTATGCTGGCCCGGACGTCATCAAGTTCAGACGCGACGATGTTTTGGGGCATCTTGCAGTCCCTGAACACACGGTATTTGGGAAGCTAATTATCGAGAATCTCCCCAAAATGCTGGCGAAGGGCGTTATCTCTGTAAGCTCCTCACAATCTCGCACTGCGGACAATGTTCAGTTTTTTTCATAGGGCAATCGCTGTGAATACCTGCCGAATGGACTTGCTGGAATTTCAGAAGGACTGGAGAGGTTGAAGAACGGTTCCGTGAGCGGTGTCAAGCTTGTCGCTCATCCGCATGATCCAATTGTTTGAGAGCCTCCTTAAACCATAACTTGATATTCCCACGGTTAAATTTACACTTGGCTTGTTTTCTGGACCATCGTCGCAAGAATTGTGATGTCACTTACTCCCAACTCTGAATGCCGGGGAAATTTCTGGCCTACGGTGAGTGAATAAGTACCGAAGCAAGAGTAGACGGAGACTCGGACGCACTGAAGAGATGATGATAGAGCCCATCACTGTGCAGCATCCCCGGTGACCCCAAATTTGTGACGGAGAATTGAAACAGGATACGCGACTGGTTCGTATAATCCAGGGGATATGAAAGAAGAGTCTAGCTCGGTCCCAGATTTTACGCGTCTCAGATTTTACGCGGCTCCTTTGTTACTGCGGCTGTTGTGCTCTCGAACCAAGGTTCAAATTGTCGCGGCAGAACCTGAATGGTCGATGGAAATAAATGAAAAGCAGATGAGATTGTCGTATTTGAGGGGCACGGAGCCTGTCTACCCAGGAAAATGAATGTTGAGCTCTGGCGATTAACAGCTTCATTGCTGAGATGTACTTAGGTCAAAGGGAATAAACACCGTCGTCGAACCGTGTGAACCGGCCGGCGATTTAGCCGCGAGTGCCCCACCTGTAAGCAAGATACGCAGACTTACGGGCTTCGAATTGCGTCTGAACTTCGGGTACTTGGCAGCGACTCGGAACAAAAACCACTGACCGGGATTACGCCCAATTGGGATGCCTCGAATCGAACCCCGAGTCTGCCGTGCCGCTTCCGCGTGAACACGACGCACACCCCCTGATCTGTGGTGATATTATTAGAAGACCTGCATCTGCGTGAAATATACGGCCCAGGGAGTGATTCTGAGAGAGAGCTCGACAGCTCACTGCACATGTTTGAACTGGCAATTCGCAACGCGAAGAAAACCCGGTGTGAACTTGGAGCATTGAAACATATGTATCCCAACGCCGCCGGGGAGCTCCTCCGCCGGATTCAGATTTGAGTCCGTGGCTCATGTGGGATCAGCGTGCGGGGTGCCCGCAGTGCCCGCCGCCGGGCGGCAGGAGATCATTGTTGATCAGTGATGGAATCAACTGCGATGGGTTGTCTTCCCAGCACACATGCGACTTGTGCCGCTGACAACTTGTGGTGTCTTGCGGCATCCTGCCCGGCGCCCTCGCATTGCCCCATATCACTACTGCGCCCCACGAGGATTCCCGACGACCACCGGGACGAGCTTGCAGCTGCAGCAGCTCCCCGAGGAGGACTGATGGACTTTCTTTTGGCTGAGACGACACTGTTGCGGTGGGACTTGCTATAGGTTTGTACTGCGAGCGCGCAAGTCTAGCCGCGAATCCCAGCCTCATCCCAGTTTCGGCTTGTATGCAGTCCCAGTCACTGCCCAGTCACCGATATACCCTGCTGTGTAGCTGATGTTGGCCCCGCGGCAGTAACATCGAGTTCGGCGGCGTTGGTTCCCCTTCAGTACTGCCAAGCCCCGCAAATAAATCTTGGCGACATGGTCCTTTATGTGGTTCATATGCTTTGGCCCCGGTTGCGTCTCTCCACCTATCTGCTGCGTCGCTATAAAAGGCGGAGTCAACGATGTCCTTGCTCAGGTCGTCTCGCTTCGTCGTCACCCCACTAGCACTCTCCCGCCCAACGCTCCCTTGTCCTTTATTGGTCAGTCACTATGGTCGCAATCATGAACAAATTCTTCCGCTCGGTCCTGCTCGCCGTCGTCCTCTCCTCGTCCGCCCTGGCCCTCACCATGCCCGCCGGCTCCAAGGATGCTTCACTCGTCGCGCCCAACTCGGCCAAGCACGGGACCCACCGCCTCCGCACCCTCAAGAGCGGCGCCACCGTCGAGGTCTTCCACCCCGAGTCTACATATGAGGTGCGCGCTCACTCACTTACTACGTGGTTGTACACCTGGCTAACGAGAATGTTTATGGTCTAGACCTTCGACGCCGGCATCGACCACCCCCTGCGCAAGCGCGGCGCCACGTTGGAGGAGTCCACCACGATCTTCATCAAGGCCCACACCGGCGTTGACGTTTCGTACCGCAGCGGCTTTGCGCACGACGTCGCCTCGCACGGATACGCCCACCAGGTCATCGTGAGTTGTTTCATTTTCATTTCGTTCCCTCAGCGCGTTAATAACACACATCCAGGACGGCGTGATCGTTTCCAACGCCGTCTCCAACGTTGCGTTCAACACCGACGACCGCGTCGTGGCCATCGGTTCGTCTTTCGTCAAGCCCAGTACGTCCCCTCCTCTCCATCACCATTGTTCCTCCTTTGTTAACTCCGTCCGTTATTAGCCAAAGTTGCCTCCAAGACCCCCTCCGTCTCCTTCTCCGACGCGCAGTCCACCGCCGAGTCCGCCCTGGGCGGGTCCTACCTCACCGAGATCCCCGCGACTGTGGAGTACTTCGCTAAGGACGACGGCAGCGTCGTACTCGTGCACGTGCTTCAGGTGCGGAACGAGGCGGCGGGGACGTGGTACAACGCGTTCGTCGACGCGCACGACAACAAGTTGGTGTCGGTTACGGATTATGTGGCGCAGGCGTCGTACCTCGTGCTGCCGATCAACAAGGAGACGCTCACGCAGGGCTTCGAGACGCTTGTGGACCCGCAGGATACTGAGGCTTGTGCGTCCGCGTCTCTTTCCCTCCTTCTCTCTCTCTGCGCCTCAACTCAACTTGAACTTGTCTTTTCTACAGCCCCCCTCGGCTGGCACTCGGACGGCACCACCAACCAGACCTCCACCTCGGGCAACAACGCCCTCACCTACAAGACCTCCACGAGCGCCACCACGCCCGAATCCGCCGCCGGCCTTGTGTTCAATTACCCGCAGAAGGCGACCACGGCGCCCACCACCACAGCGAATGTGAACGCAGCGCGGGTGAACAACTTTTATATCGTCAACTCCGTCCACGACATCACCTACCGCTACGGCTTCACTGAGGTATGTGCGCAGCTGGAGGGAAAATTGGTTTCTGATCATGATTTGTTTGTTTCTTGGTGTGGATAGAAAGCGTTCAACTTCCAGACCAACAACTTTGGTCTCGGTGGGAAGGGCAACGACCGCGTTACCTCGTCCATCCAGGATTCGGCTGGCAGTAAGTCTTCCTTCCCTTCCTCTCTCCTTCCCTTCTTTCGCAAGGATGCTGATATTTACTTTTTGCGACGCAGCTGACAACGCCGACTTCTCGACCCCGCCCGACGGCCAGTCCGGACACATGCGCATGTTCCTCTTCACCGCGACCACGCCCAACCGCGACGGCGCGCTGGAGAACGACGTACCGACGCACGAGAACACCCACGGCGTGACGAACCGCATGACGGGCGGCGGGACGGGCGCGTGCCTGCAGACGACTGAGGCGGGCGGGATGGGCGAGGGGTGGAGCGATGCGTTTGCGGATTGGAATGAGAAGACGAGCAGTGCGGTGCCGGATTATGTTATGGGGCAGTACCTCGAGAATGACGCTGCTGGGAGTGCGTACTTTTCCCTCCCTCTCTATCTCTCTTTCGCACACAAACTGATTCATGCGCCTCGCACCGCAGTCCGCACTCACCCCTACTCCACCTCCGCCAAAGTCAACCCCCTCGACTACTCCTCCGTCGGCACCCTGAACGAGGTGCACAACATCGGCGAGGTGTGGGCGAACCTCCTGCACAATGTCTACGCCGCTCTGGTTGGGAAGTACGGCTGGGCGGCGGACGCACGGACGAACCCGGACGGGACGGAGGGCAATGTCGTTTTCTTGCATCTGTTTATTGATGCGCTGGCGTTGCAGCCTTGTAATCCGACTTTGTGCGTGTCTTTCTTTTCTTCCTTTCTCGCCCTCCCTACTTCCCCCCTTGCTGATATAAAGCGACGTAGCCTGACCGCCCGCACGGCGTGGATCCAGGCCGACGCGAACCGCTACGACGGGGTGAACAAGTGCCTCCTGTGGAAGGTATTCGCGAGCAAGGGTCTTGGTGTCAACGCCAAGAACCATGTCAACAACGCTGCTGTTCCGTCGGACTGCTAAATTTTCTTCTGCTCTTCCGCATTATTTATTTGCATAAACAGCTTCTAGACTGCATTCATACGTATATATACATATACATACCTTCATACTCTCCCCGCGATCTGCATATATACGCTGCATACCTAGAAACGAAACAATTGATTGCAGGAGCGGAAGTTCAGTTTTGAGTGCATATTTAGTTTGGTCGGTTCAATAGACCCAGTTCGGGTCCGCGTTGACGCGGCGTTGTGCGCAGCCCATCACGGAGTTTGGTGAAGACGGAGGGAATCAACTTGATGATGGCAGCAGTGCGGACTCGGATACCACTTGCGATTTCAGCCAGTGCGAAGACTAAAATACAAGAAATTTAGATCGGATTGGGCGGCTCAAAGCCTCCATGAACTGATACCAATAGACGCGTCCCCGCTTTAATCACCCAGCAAACCACCTTCATCGTACGACGCGAAGGCGCGAGGCCGCCTTTGATTGATGGAATGCCATTCGAATAGATGGACTACTTATCCAGGTCCTTGTCGGGACTCGGGATACGGCCATTACGTATCCACGACGCGACGCGTTTGTTGTGCCACGCTTGGTTTGAACCGGTTTGATCCCGTTCCGACACGTCATCCGAGTCGCTGCCACAACGCCGTTCCTGCCGGACAGACAATCCAGGGTGCGTCGCGCCTTTCCTCGTATTGGTCGTATCCGCCTTCAATGCCAGTGCTGACTTGGAATCCTCGTGAAGCGCTCGGCACTCCTCAGCGTCGTCGATGAGCACCTCCCTTGCGCTGCCCCAACTGCCGCCGCGAACTCAGCGCCAACATCTCCCCAGCTGCTGCCACACCCACACCCGCATCCGCAACACGAGCCGGCGCCGCAAGATGGTCCCAGACTTGCGCGGACGAGGCGTCGCCCTGGGGACGACCGCAGCGTCTTTCTCTCTGATACGATCACGCTAATTCCGCCCTCGCCCGCAGCCCCAGGGCGGGCGCGCGTGAGGTCGCGGGGTCTGCCCCCATTCAGCATGGCGCCCTAGATCATACATACAGCCGTATCCACTGCATTTCATTTGGCTGCTCCCTACGAGAGCGACTCTTCCTTGACCACCACCGCGTCTCTGCTGGTCTTCCGCATTCTCGCCCTCACCCTCGTCGCCTGCCATTCCATCCAGCGACGAGCAGCAGCCGCCGCGCTGTATGCAACTCCGCTTTGGGTATGGGTAATCTCGGGGATCCACAGCGCGGAGCTCGCGGGCACGAGCGTTATTCGCTATCATCGGCATCTCAATCGGATGCGGCCCATGCAATGAAGCTGATGCTCTCCTCCTCAACGCACTCGACCAGCCGGTGACGACGAGGAGTTCCACATTTTGGTGAATGCGACGCTCGACGTACACCTCCTCGACGTACACCTCGACCACGACCGCGCCCCTCGACGAGTCGTGCCCCCCTCGAATCGAGTGCGCAGGTGCGGTTTTGTGTTGCTGCGCTGGCGGTGGCTTCGACGGAGCGTTGGGCGACGAGCCGCTCCTGAACTCCGCCCGGTGAAGGCAACGCACTCCTCCTCGACGCACGCTCCTCGACCACGACCGCGCCCCCGTGACCGCGCCCCTCATAGTCTTCTGCATCTTCCTCTGCCCCTCCCTCAATGAGATTGTCGAGTGCTCAAGCGCGGCTCTCTGTCGCTGCGGAGGCGACTTGAGGTGGCTTCGACGGGGCGATGAGGCCGCAGGGTCTCCTAGTCCAAGGAGCGGAGAGAGTGCAGCGTGTGGAAGAAGCGTTGCCTGCCCGCTATCCCGATGACGAGGGGGCCGGTGTCAAGCGCCTTGGATAACCCTACCTATTTGTATTTTATACCGACGCATCATGCGTCCTGCGTCGTCGTTCCCTCCTCCTCCTCCCTCCTCGGAGTCCTCCCCACTGCTCGTATCGCCGTCTGCCTAGTGTTGCCGGTGTCGGGTTCAGAACCGATTCTGAACCCCGAACCGAACCTGAACCGAACCCAGGTCCGGTTTGAGGTTCACAGATTCTTCATTTTTTCCGAACCCTTGTGCACAGGTGCGAACCTGTGCGAACCCGGGGGTCTCTGAGGGCTATTTCAAGGCATTTTCAAGCAGCTTTGGCACAAAAGCTCATGCAACTCTCAGCTTTAACCTGCTGAATGATTTTTACATTGATGATCCATGGCCTCTAACTCATTTTTACCTCAGTAGCAATGCAAATTTGGTCTGCAATGTCGATATATAAGCACCAGATAACATGTTTTGCGAGAAAACTAGCCCAAAACCTCCCGGGACGAACAGAAGTTCGCTCCAATGACACATTGTGGGTTGAGACGGTGGGTACAACTTACCACAAAGCTTATTTAGCCGCCGGAGGGTATGGAAAAAAATTACAGGTTCATTGAGGTTCGAACCTGTTCTGAACCTGAACTGAACCCATCCCGAACCGAACCGAGGTTCGGCGGTGGTCAGGTTCGAGGTTCGATTTTTTTGGCCGAAAACCGGACCGAACCGGACATCGGCAACACTACGTCTGCCGCATCTCCATCCTGCTTCCCATCGTCAAATACTCGTTCGTCTCAAATACGATCACTTTTACCTTTACCTCCACTTGGTTCCTCCTTGACTCCCCGCTGCAGCTGTTGCCCTCCTTGAGTTCGTTCTTCTCTTTTCTTCCGAATTCTGTCCGTCCCGATTCGGATTTGAGAATTCGAAGGTTTTAGCGTTTGGGTTCAACACGCGCAAATACCTGTCCTCCTTCTTCTCGTGGGCCCAAATTCGTGTCCTCTCCTCGAAGCCTGAACTCACTGTCAAGTCTGTCAAGAAGTTCACCTGCACGGGCTCGCACGGCGTGAGCGTCGCGATCAAGGGCGGCGGGTCTGTCGCCGTGTCTCGTTGAGTGCGTGATGTTCACGGACTCGCTTTATGGGCGCGATATAAGTGCGTGCCTGTTTTGTTTGAGGTTCTTTTCTTTTCGAATTCTTTTTTGCGGATGAGGGGTATGATGTAGGTCGTCGGGTGGACGCGGGGCTTGCGAGCAACATCGTGTATCGGAATATTGTGGTCAGGAAAGTGTTACCCCTCCCTCATTCAATCGCTCTATCCGGACCATCCTTACCGCTCTTCTCGCCCTCTGGGTTCTTCTTCGGGTGGGGAACCTGATGCTTGGAGCTGCCAGAATGTCGACCCATTCGATTTAGCAAATGGCACCTGCGGATCAGTCCCTCGAAATCGCGACGCGGTCCACATACGCTATCCGTGCTTCAAAATATTATTATGCATTCAAGAATGATGCTTGTGGATGGAGATGCGCCAACGGTGACCTACTCAAAATAATGTGTAGTCTGATCAAGGAGCGAAGCGCACCGGTGCACTTTACTCACATCGCGAGGTTGATTCCGAATGGTCACCTGGCCGCCGCTCATGATCTAGCAAAATTAGGTGCACAACTTGCACGCGTGAATACTCCGCCTACCTATAGCAACGCCGCTAGAGTTCCGACTACGGCTGAACCTCTGCCCGGAGTGGAAAAGGTCACGGTGGATATTCCAGACGATCGTGCGGAGCCCACACCGAAGCATGACAGGAAGGCTTACCCCGAAAAGCACCGTGGGCGCGATAACCTAGGAGCGATTAGGGATGCGAACAGAGATAAATTACTCAATGCTGAATCAAGCGGCGCATTCTGGAAGGAAGTGAAACGGCTCGCCGATCCGAAACCTACACCAATTTCAGTTACTGCTGAAAGTCTGCGGGAGGTGTTCGAGAAGAGGTTAAACCCACCAGCGGTTATGCCAGCGGCATTCGATGCGCTCCAGCACAAGATAAACCAGACACTGGGATGGATGATCCCGGACACTACCCAGGACTCGACGCCCGAGCGATTTTTCTCCGCGGAATGGAACGAGGAGGATGGTGCCTGGGTCAAAAATCATCTCCGCAACCACTCACTTGACAGCGCATCCGGGGAGGACGCGACAACCTACGCAGACATCTTGGGAATTCCCGGTGCTGACCTCGTGCACCTCTGCAACGAATGTGTACGCAGAGGCGGGAGCCCATCCATCTGGCTGAGATCCGTCCTTATCGGGCTGCTAAAGAGAGGAAAGGCGGGCGAACTTCCTGACAGTTACCGAAGAGTCATCGCGCTGGAAAGCTGCTTTCTGAAGGTACTGACCTTGCTAATCCATCGTCGAATGACCCCATGGGCTGCTGCGCGGGGTCTTATTCCGGACTGGCAGAACGGCTTCCGGGAGAAGTACCGCACCAACAACAACCCTTTCATTCTCCGCTGCATACGTGATTGGGCGCGAGCGCATGGAAAAACCGTGTACGTGTCTGCGATAGATGCTACAAACGCGTTCCCTTCAGCGGACCACTGCACTATGTGGTTGAAACTCACGCGGATGGGAATGGCGGGCCCGATATTCGACTGGCTTCGGAAGACGTACACGAGCATGGGGTATTACGTCAAGCACGGCGACACCAACTCGTCGGAGTTCAAGGCACTGATCGGCTTGCTGACCGGCGACCCGGCATCTCCGATCCTCTGGAACTTGTTCATGGCCGACTTGGTAATGCTGCCAGACGAGGACGACGTTGTAATGGAGAATGTCAGGATGGCAATTATGGCACAGGCGGACGATATCCTCTTGATTTCGTTCTCTGCTCGCGGACTACGTGCCAAATTGCAAACTTTACATCGCTGGTGTGCGGCCAACTTCATTCTGATCAACATGCTCAAAACTGTGGTCTTGATATTCGGCTCATTCCCTTCTCCCATGCCCGTCTTCATGCTAGGCGACATCCTGCTCAAAATTTCGAACGAGGAAAAATATGTCGGCGTGAATCTACGCACAGACACCCAGAACATATTTGAACATCACTACAAAGCTAAAGCAGGCACCGCGAGATACTGCGTGCACCGAATCATGGCTGTCGAGGACAAAACAGGCAGGTTGACTCCCAGAGAACTCAAGACGCTATACATGGCTCGCGTCGACTGTCATCTCACGCACGGCTGCGAAATATCGCCTGATTGCGAGGATGTTCACGTCAAACAACTCTGCGACGTTCAACTTTCATTTATCCGCCAAATCCTCAATCTCCATAGCCGCTGCATGCTCGTACCGCTATACACCGAAACGGGAATTGTACCTCTCCGAGTCCGACGCTTCATCCTTGCCCTGGGATATTTGCAGTACCTGCTGGAACTTCCTCCTACCCATTTTGCTCGAGCCGCTGTCAACAGTTCAATTAAACTGGCAGCGAGTGGCAAAAAATCGTGGGCGAAGGACCTGACCACCGCAGCCTCCAAGCTCCCTTTCCCATGTCCCGGCCCCGATTTCGCGAATGCTACGTCCAAATCTATACTGGACTACGCCAAATCTGTGGAGGGATTAATGATGGAATGGATGCAAAGCGAAGTTGACTCATCTGATAAGTTATATCTCCTCCGAGGTCGTCGTGAACCCCAGAAGGACAAGCCCCCAGCCCCACAAATTCTACGACTACGGCATTACCTTTTCATGGTAAAGACACAGAGGCACAGAGAAGCACTTACCTCCCTTCTGTTGTCCACCCATCTTCTTGCTGTCGAGATTCTGCGCTGGGGAGATCATGTGCAACCACGCGTGGAAGACCGTTCAAAACGCGTCTGTAGGTTCTGCAAAACCGAGGTAGAGACTCCCGAACATGCCCTCCTAGCCTGTGACGCCTCCCCGGAGGTTATGTCCTTGCGAGCGGCATTTCTGGGCAAGCTATTCGCCGAAGTGCCACGCCTACGCCGTTTCATTGGCGAACCTGACTTTGTTGAGTTCTTCAAAGCCATGGTCTACGAACGTTCAACCATAGCCCTAGTTGGAAAATTTGCGCATGAAGTTCTTGAAGTTTTTTACGCGACCCCAGTTCATCGGAGTGTTTAACTGAACAGAGGTATCAATTATTCTGTGCCCGTACTAATTTTTTGCTTCTATATTTCGACTGGGTTCTACAGCGCGACAGGAAACTGGGTGCGTCAGCTCGGCTCGGGAGATTTATGGAGGTCAGGGACGATGGTGTACATTACTCAATGCCTGTAGTACACTGGGATACTCCCTGAACCCGGCGTTCCTGAGCGGGACCGTGCCGTGTAAATTACACTGTAATACTACCTACCTACCTACCTACCGCGGGGAAACCTGTTGGCTGGACCAGACGATGGATCTGTGGAGCGGTGCGTCGCGAATAGAAGGGTTCATTCGACAAGAAAGGGGCTCTGCAGTGAGATAGCGCAGCTCAACGCACTGGGCATCTAAGGAGCGCTATCCTGTCGTTTCCGAAAACCTCCCATCCCCTTCCATAACTGGCACCGCGATACGACTTGCCCACACTATCCACGCCAGCCATGCTAGTCTGACTCCTATTGATGAATAGACGTCTTCTGGTTCAGTGACCGGAACTGGAGCTTTCATTTTGTCCCCCGCGGTCCTAATTCTTCCCTCGTTAGGATCCGAATTCAGAGTCAGCTGGGGACGATGTTGGCGATACTTCGCGATACGGGCCCTCATCTGAATGAAAAGGGTGTCGAATCGAATACGATGCCGAGGAGAGGGGGGGGGGAGGGGGGGGGGGGGGTCCGTGGCCAGAAACGCTATAAGTACGCTCTCTGAACCCACTCTGTCCTCCAATACCCACAACGAGTGTCTCGACATGCTCCTGCGTCAAGTCTTTTACTTTGTTTACGCTGTCATCGCCCTCGGAGCGGTCGGAGTCGCAGGCGACTGTGGCTCGCCGTGTTCATCTCCATACGCTGTCTGTGCTCAGGGCTCGAAGTGTCAAACATGTATGTTCATTGATGGTGACAACGAGGTACGAAGGTCCGCGTATACCTCTCGAATGCATTTGATTGAAACTGTTCGCAGAAACGGTGTAGCGAGTGTTACCTCAACTCAACAACCTGTCGCCTCCAGTACCCCGATATGAGTAGGCCGACATGTAAAACGAGAACCGGCGGCTTTCACTATGTAAGTGGAATCACAGTCTTCCAGTCTGACGGTTGCCAGAATTCTACTGATTGCATTGGTCATATAGAACTATTGTGGTTGCAACGACGGAGACTGCGGCAAGAATCTCTTCTGCAACCAACTGAGACAGAGCTGTACGGCGGGTTGTGGGAAGGATACGGACTGCTCAGCGAATTATGTGTGCGAGCTATCTCAGGGGTATCCAGGAACGTGCGTGGCGGCCTGTAACAAGGATAGTGACTGCTGCACAACGGCAACCAACGGTGGAAACTGTGTTAACAAGGTCTCCAGATGATCTGTTCGTGTCATATCCGAGAACTGACCTAGCCCCTTCCGATGTAGCACTGCAAGGCGGGATGTAAACAGGATTCTGACTGCGCCGCACCCACGCCCAGATGTTACAATCCAGGATCGTTCGGAGTATGTCCGAATTCTCTGTTCGTCTGATCTTATATTAATACTCTATAGAAATGTGTCCCAGGGTGCTCAAGCAACACAGACTGCACAGATCCCACCAGGCCTACGTGTTACTATCCGGGAGAAGCAAACGTGAGCGACCCTCCACAAAACATTCATGTTCTGATGCCTCGCAGTCGTACTGCGATCGACCCAGATGTTTCAGTTCGTACGAGTGCTTTTTGAGTCTCGATACCACCACTATTTTCTGTGTCAACGCTACGAGCCCTGATTCGGTCAGGGCATTCATTTTAGTCCAGCATTCACAGTCTCATCGTTCTCAGTACTGCGCGAACTGTAACCCGGATCCCCGCGCGGGTACGTGCGGGTCCGCTTTTACCTGCAAGAAGTTTTCCTACGGGAATCGTATGATCCCAGCCACTGTGAGGTTCTGTTAACTATCTAAAGCACGGGAGCTGAACATCGCTATCCCTTAGGGATGTGTGGTCGATCCTGATAGCACCGGGTGCAAGTCCCTTAACGATACCTGCGTGCCATCCGTGACGAACCTCGCGCCGTGCTGTGGGAGCAAAGGGCTCTATTGTGATGTAGGTCCAAGATACCTAACACCATATCACTTCAACTCAAATCGTGTGCAGACGACTATAACTACTACAGGTACCTGCATGCAATTCCCTGCGGGGCCATACGCGCCGCCGTTCATTTGTAACCCGCCAAAGTCGCCGTTCGTGTGAATCACGACTTTGCAATGACCGGCTTCTCTACCGTTTTGCCAAACACCTTCCAGTCCTTGTTGAAATTCCGCGCTTCGTTTATCGTCTATAGAGTCCCGCATGTTCGAATATGAGTTTGAATAAATATCTGTCTGCACCTTCTGTACACCTTCTTCTGCCCTTCGTGCTCGCGGTTCAAATCACAGTTCAACTTGCAGAACTTCACACTGATATTGCTTCCTGTTACACGGTAACCTGCGCTGTTGTTCTCGATCTTGTGCGAGACGCGTTCGTTCCGCGCCCCACGTGATTGTGTTCCGGGATTCAAGAGTAAATGCGGTTTGACTAAAGCTGCTTACCCACTACGACTCATCCGACTCCACCGCTGCGCCAGCGCTCCCACTCTCGCTGTGTCCTTGCACCAACCTCTCGCGCCGCGGCGCCGTCGTCGCGCCTTCCCTCGGCCACTCACCCAAGTCCGACTCGAGGCCGCAGCGGGACGAGCGCGCCATACACCGTCCCCACGCCGAGCTTCTCCGCATGCGCATTGCGCATTCTCCCTCGCAGCGCTATCGACTGCCTCGCTCGCTCGCTCTTCGCCCAGCGGGCCGTGTGCGTGTCGGTGTACCCCTGCGTCCCCACGCCGGATGCGCCCGACCCCGATCTGGTCCGCTGTTGCCGTTCCAATCTGGTAGGTACCTGCGTCCTGCGTCCTGGTGCTGGTATTGACCACTCACTCGCGTGCAGCCATTCATCACTTGGCACCGCCTTCTCATGCAGCGTCCTTCATCGAGCCTGCGGTGCCCTCATCAAGCTTCAGGACAACGACTTGGACTCGGAGTCACCCCCGCATTCACCACCTTCCGCATCATCGCGCGGCGCCGCGCGTCAAGGAAACCGCGCGGTCAACTCCCCACTCCCTCGCCGACGTGAAGCTCAATCGACAGACATATAATTGGTGTGTTCGGCTCCTTCTTTGTCTCTCCTTCTTTAATACATTCATCCTTTCATACTAACGACCCAGACTCTGTCCTCCCACAACAACGACGCCTACACCCCCGGATTCACCACCTTCCTCCCCGCGCCGCCACGTCCTCGCCGCGCACTCGCACACACCTGACTCTTGAGGGAATATACGTCCGCGCTCGCTGCCTTATGCTCACCTCCATGCACGCCGCCAGCATGGACATGAACACTCGATGGGCGCAGGGGCACGAGGGCGCAGGTATGGCAGAGGCTGCGCGAGGCGTCGACGATGCCTCACGGTGATTAACCGTTCTTTAACGAAATGCTCCTCGTTCGTTTGCGCGGCTTTGGTTCAATCCCCATGTAGGTTACCCCCTTCCTTCTCTCTCCTCTCCTCCTCCATCCTTGACCTCGGTTCCATCGCACGCAGTTCGAAATCAACCACAGCTTTGCCGCAGCTTGCCCCGTTGAGCGGAAGTTATTCACACAATCCTCGGACTTCCACGATAGCGCAGCTCAGAACCAACATCGGTTCACATCTCATCTCCATTTCAAAGCTGTTGAACGGCAATTGCATCCCCAATCGGAATCCTCAAGGCGAGTGTACAGCTCAGGAAAGCCATGCTTTTTAACCAGAGAGTGACTCCCCAAAGGAAGCCTGCTTGATTAAAGCATTATAAGAAAGGCCCAACAAGGGAGTTGAACCAAAGACATATCAAAGTTTGGCCCTGTTGTACTTCCAATATACGGAGTCCAAATCAGGGCCCATGGCCCATGTCAGTTGAGGATCCGGTCAAAACGCGTTAATCAAGTTGCAAGAAAGAGGGAAAAGAGGGGAAAAGGGAAGGGAGATTAGGGAAACCATTGCATCACATACCAACAGTGTTTTCGGCCCAAAATGCACTGTATCTTGAGTATAACACCTGGGAGTTTCGCGAGTCCCAAGCCAAGCGTTGATGTATCAGTGATCTACAAGCCCTAGTCCTACCGGAGGAAGATCCTCAAATAGACTTGGGACAGCCAATCACCTTTCAAGATAAAACACTATCATATCTTTGGCGCCGCTTCACGGCCCGCGGGTAATTAAATAATGAGTTCAACTAAGTATCTAGCCTCCGTTCCGCTGCCGCTCCAGGAACGCAGCAATTTGGGCTTCAGTTATCCGTACCTTCGCTGGTGGGGTTGTATGCCCAACACATCGGCAAAGTTTCCGGTTCCCCTTGCCAACACAATCATGCCGCAAGCTGCAGTAGTTGAACACGCAGACAGCGCAGCGATCCGCCGTTGGCCGCTTGGTGCTTCCTGAAGCCACAGGCCCTGCACCTGGAAGTAGCATTTGGTGGAAGGCCGGCCCCGCGCTGGATGGTAGGGGATTCATTTGTGTGCTTGTATCCCGCATATCGGGATCGGTCTGATCCTCAATGTGTTGGGTCTGGAAAAGGTTCTGAAAGGTTGGTTCGTTCATGATGAACACTGAGTCGCTGTGTTCACCAGGTCCATGAGGCATTGCCATAGGATTGAACGATTTCGGGTCCACAGCACCTGTGAGAACAAAAATTAATTATGTTGAACCGACACAGGAAAAGCTTGCAAACCTAAATTGGATAGAGAGAGATCAAGCTCGCCATCTGGCAGTGGGAGGGCCGGAAGAGAGTCCCCATAATTTGCTCCTGAATTGAGCATGGCAAGGAGTGGTGCTCGGGCGGTGAAGTTTGCCCCGCCAGCAAGAGTTGAAATTTCTGACCTCCACAGAATTGTCTTCTTGTGGTGCGTCTCCAGCTGTAGAGGAAGTTTGTAATACAGGCGTTGATTTGAATCCGTTACCGTGCGAGGTTGACCATGAACAAGGACATTCCAGAATTTTGTGAACTTCAGGAAGTCAACGTTCTTCCACTGCTCGTGAGGAGGATACATCTTCCCTCCCTTGCGGAACTGAGCGTCGTTGATGTGGGTTTTGAATGTGGAATATTCCATGTGGGTATGAACCGGGAGGATTGCGTACAGGACACGCTGTCGCAGCTGGAGATACTGGTAGAGGTTGGTTGGCTTGGTCGAGAGGCGAGTCAAGGTATGCACCGGCATGTCCCGATGGTGTGGAACACTGGTGATGCGGGGTCGAGGAAGTGCTGTGATATTTAAATCGTGAGCCAAGGATATCGAGATGGGGAGGATTCCAATGGATTCAGATGTCGCAATCCGAGTAGACAGTATGCGCGGCATCGGGAAGGAAGGACTTATGCCGACAGCAACTGCAAGTTCAACAATTTCGTCGCTGATCCAAAGGTCAAAGTGACCCTTGTACTTCTGTCCGGTGCGGTTGTGAAACCCGACCTGTTGAGTCTGAACATGAGATATTGACTTGCAAAAAAAGACTTACCCGTTTATTGCGACGTGAAATCCAGTTAACAATTAAGCACTCGGCCAACTCAGGAGATGCTTGTAGAGATCCAAAAATTCGCCGAATTGCCATATGAACACCACCCTCGACAGAATTTGTCCCTCGGATGGTGCGGTAGATATTGAGACCATCTCGGTCCTTCCCCATCAGATAGTAGAGTGAAATCCCCGATGGGTCTGACAAATATCCCTGCCGCACAGTCTGGAGGAGATGTTGAACCATTTCCTTGGCTTCATCGGAGAAGAACGCTCCCCGGCTCTTCTTGGCAGAGCATTGAATGCCTGAATAGGCGTCGAACAGAGTTTCCAATCGCCGCAAGAGTGTTTTGCGGTCCGGAATCAAGCGCCGAATTCGGCGGTTGAGAGCGCGGGAGTGAGCTCGTTTAGCATACTCCCAGTCAATACCGTGCTTCTCGAGCACTGCTCGGACGGCAGTGACATCGGATCTGTCGCGAATGAAGATAGCCTCACTGAAGTCGTGAGAAAAGACTTTGAAGGCAGAGTGTTTCTTGGACAAGAGGCGAAGAAGACGATCCATGAAGTGAAAGGCGTCATCAAGCACTCGACTGGGAAGTTTCTCGGACTCAACGGCTTCACTGAGTAGTGTATGGGTGTGTTGGAGACCCTCCATAAGGATATCCGAGGCGCTGTCCTGTATTGTCGTGAGTAACACAAGGTGCAAAAGACTATTTGAATCCTACATTGTTGGCTGGGTGTTCAAATAATTCATCCTCGATCCCTTGCATCCCATGAGGGTCGTGGTCAATTGAGCCAGAGTCCTGCTCAGAAGGTCAGGCTATCGGTGGATATTATGGATGAAAGATAATGTACGAGGTGAACCTGAAAGTTGGATTGTCCGTATTCATCTTGCTCGGACTCGGTATCATCGGAATCTTCGTCACTATCCGACACATCCGGGGGTGGGTGTGTTGGGGAGTATGTGATATGAAAATCATCGTTGTCGCCAGGAGAGCTGAATGGTGCTGGAGCAGCAAATCCACGACCAAGAGGATTGCCGGGGATTGGAGGTATCTCACCCCGGGTATGGAGTTGTGAAGTCATGACAACAGCTCTCTTTCCATGCATGAAGATCCACTCCATAGTTTGCTTGTGGAGGAAATGAATGGCACCAGGAACAAGGACCTGCACTGAAGTTAGCTTGGGAAGTAAAATAATTAGAGTTGCAGGCCTTAGTGATTTGAACCAATGAACGTGCTTTAGAGACATTGATCCGTTTGGTGTGCCCCGCGTCATCCATTACTGCGTCCATGTAACCCATATGCTCGCCAACAATGCAGCCCTCTGCAATTGGTTTGCAGCCTTGAATGATGGTCACAAGCTGACCATCGGTCTTGGATTGTGTCTTCTGCAGGGGAATTCCAATTGAGCCACGTTGAAGGAGAGAAAAGAAAATTTGCCAATGGCAATCAATCTCGTCACAGAAAGATTGGTGCTGGACTGGCGAGGTAACTGCATAGGATGGAAATTCCGGCACAAAGAAAGCATTGCCTAGAACAGCCCCAGCAAGAGCATGCAGGGAAGTAGATGTATCATCAACAGCTCCTTTGAGTTTTGCATATTTCCCAAGATCAAGGATTGGGGGATTTTTGGCCTTCAGGATCTTTTGGAGGTCGACAAGTGAGAAGACTTCGGAGAGGGTCCAAAGTGTCTCGTGTATGGAGTGTCCGACCTTTATGATGCATGGGTTGGTGAAGATAGCGCGCAGAGATGGTAAAAGGAAACTGGGAGATGTGAGAGTAGAAACCTGACAAAAAATTAATACCATTACACCAGGAAAATATGAACTATACATCAAGAATGTACATCTTGTCCTTTGTCCGAATTTGAATAACCTTCACACGAGCCATGCCAGTGGAATCTCGGTTGGTCTTGATTGCGAGGGCAACAAATGAGAGATGTGATGGAGAAGTCATCACACTGGCCTCCGTCAGAATCTCACTGCACAAATCCTCGATTGGCATTGATTCGGAGGCTGTTGCAGTTGGAAAATTTGGTGTTGGACAAAATGGAGGACAATCTGTCCAGTCGGTGATCGGTTGAACATTGGCGTTTAACGCCGCATTGATCGACTCGTGAAAAGCACGTTCCGCTACAAGCCGTTCAGCTTTCTGACATTTGGGCAGAATAAAAACAGACCTTGAGGTGAGTCGGTGTATAAAACCTGGGTTGGGGCATGCCCTAAGTCCACCAATGCCTGCTGGACCCCCTCATACATCTCCTTGACAAACTGCAATGATTTGGAAAATGTCAAGGAGTGTGCTCGAATCTCTTCGAATTGGTTCACAACCGTATAGAGGGCAGCAAAAATTCGTTCGCCCTTAACTCGCCCTGTATGCTTGAGAACCTGGTCCAATCCACTGTGAGAATCAGTTCAAGATTGAAACGGGACAAATGAACCTCAAATGTATGATCCGCCTTAGCAGCATCAAGTGGAAGTGTGGCAATATCACGCTCAATGAAAATGCGATGGGCAGCAATGTAGTCCGTGAACATCGCTTTGAGATACTTCACAGATGGCGGGGACCCAGCATATCCATTAGGATCACCAAAGGCCGAGAATGGAGTAACCTTTGCCTGCCCGTAAGAAGTTGCAGCTGCCAGGTACATTAGTTCTCGGTCAGCATGTTCCCGGTGCTGAATTTCTGAGACCAGTTCGGAAAATGGTGCAGGTCCAAGCCGCGTGGAAAATGTGTTCGACATCTGGCGCATCATGAGTGTTGAAATTGCACCGCGAGTTGAGATGTAGGCTTTGGGAATGATCAGCTCGATTATATGAAATCCTCGGAGGAGAAAACCTACCGGGAAAAGCAGCCTGGACATGACGTGGTAGTTGTGCAATGATGTGAGGGTCTGTGCCTCTGAAGCTCGTACCACAACCAGCCAAGTTGACAAGTCGTGCATCACAGATGAAGCGATTTGTGTAGAGGAAATAATCATTGGGCATTGCGCGGACTCTCCGAGCAATGGGATTATCTGGGACTCCTAAGAACACTGCTGAGTGGAGGCGGTAAGTGACAGCAATGAAAACTCACCGTTTCGTGTCAACTCAAGTCCACATGTGCATTTGAAGGCATCTGGATGCCCCGGAAGTAGATGAGGCAGCCAGACAAAGACATCGCGTGAGTACAGTTCTGAGGGATTGAGACCGGTAGTGTCCTTGGATTTCTCCATAGCAAAGACTGGATGCTGCGGTCTGTCGAAAAAATCACCCCGTTTATAGCATAAGGGCATTGGGTGCTTTCGATCTGCCTCAGCCTCTTGTTGGAGTCGGTTGTGCACCCCTTGCAAATATTTGTGGATTGCGGAATTTTTCACCGGGTTTGAGGTTTGAGTCTCTGCTTGTGCCGCCGCCGCGTTCGACTCGGCATTGTCAGTGGGGTTGTCTGCAAGACTCTCGTCAATTACCCGATCACCTGCTGCGATATCGGCGTGTTCATCGTGCTCATCAATGTACTGCAGCTGAGTATTCAGCTGTTCGAATTCCTCCGGCGATAGTTGAGCTATCGAAGATTGGTCAAATAAGTACACAAGACAAAATTGAATATAACCTGCCTGAGGGAACTGTTGGAGCTGCATTTAGAGGCTGAGGTGCTGCTGGATTGCTTGATGGCATAGGGCGGTTGGTATTGCGAGTGCGAAAAAATGCAGAAGTAGAGGTGGAAGTAGAGTGAGTAGTCCCAAGATGGCCAGAACTTCCGAGGATATTCGATTTGGCTGTTTGAGCTGGAGGCTGAGTACGAATACGGGGACGGCCAGCTCCTGTCCGCTTTCCGCCATGACCCGCTTTGTGCCGGATTGGTGCATCAGTGAGGTCCACCGGAGGGTCTGGAACTGGTTGACCAGCACCAACTAATAAATCCCATCATGAACTGAATTGATTGAAACAATAAGACTTACATGAGGATGAGGGTTGTCCAGTGGAGTTTGAGGGTCCTGCATCGCTCTGACCAGGTGCGGGTGGAGCTGTACTCAAGTGAGTTGCAACACCGGATCAAGTGGAATATCATACCAAATGCCGGGGGTGAGCCGCCGAGTACAGATACTCGAACATGAAGAGTTGAAAGATCCTCAACACCAACATCTCGCAAGATATCAGTGTATTTGAGCGAATGGTGCTGATGAATGATACTGTGTTGAGTACGGGAGAGGTCTGGAATCAACCGACGGCGCCGCAATTCCTTCACGACGTCGTCCGCTGTGCTTTTATATCCCAGATCTGTAGATGCAGTAAGAAAAAAGACCAACTAATTACTGTGACACGAGGAAAGGGCTATTACCAAGGAACACAGGGCGAGCAAAGGGACCGTGGACCGAGACTCGCAACTTTCTGGTCTCCGAGGAATGCCGCAGTGATGAAGTACGTGATCGTGGCGGCAACTGAACATTGTTGCGGCATTGAACACGACGACAAACTATGAATGGAATACAACAAGAATTTAGGGAGATTCTCAGGGTTGATGTATGAACTGCTCACCGATCAAACACCCCAGTAAACTGGCAAAATCAAGGGGCATTGTCCAGTAGACCATAGATTCGGAGATGCTGGGAGCACAGAATGTTGTGGCAACACACAGAACTGAAAGGACTGCACGTAATCCAATGGTCCAGGGCTTCAATTGTCTCCGCAAGGCATACATCCGGCCGCGGCGCATGTGGTTTTGCCATCGGTGAAAGCGCTGCTTGTGAACAGCCACACGTCGAGAGAACGGATGGCGGAGATTTGCAGAGAGTACTTTGGAATATGATTTCTTTGGTTCTGTACCAGAATAAGGCATTGTAAAGATAGCGCTGTGGTGGACAGAGAGAAAAGAGAGAGGGATCTGCGCCGACGCGCCTCACACAAGGCACGAGGCCGTGTTTGATGCGAAATTGATCCGATCACCCGGGTGCAGACCCAAGTGACTTGGGCTCATCTGACATGGATAATGGACCCAAATCAGGACTCCGTATATTGTAAGTATATTTGGCGCATATCAGACCAATATACGGAGCATATACGGGGTCCGTATATTCTAAGGATATGGTCCGTATATACAAAATATACGGACTATATACAGACCCAGTATATTGCATGTATATTCTAAGTATATTCAACATATACGGAGGATATACTGAAAATATACGGGGCTGTTATTTTGTACTGTGTCCCCAGTGTCTCATGTTCCGCAAACTCCCACTTTGATTTTGTGTTCTCGCGAAGGCTCTCCGGGGCACACCTGCCGGAGCGAAGCGAAGGACTATCTTGTCACTTCAAATCGACTTGGTGCATACATCCCCAGCGCTGCCCCCGCTTCAATGTTGTCCCCCTTCACCTCGCCGCTGTCGAGCCCGGTCTGAAGGTCACTCAACGCGCACTTCAAGCCGTCGCATCGACTTGGCGCATCCCCGCGCTGGCATGGCACTCCTCCACCTCCACCTCCGCGGGCGCGCGTCGCCCCCCAACAAACATTGTTCCTCTGGCCGTCGCCGCCTCCTATCCAGCGACGAGCGGCATCGTTTCCTCGCCGCATTCCTCGGACATCCGTCAACACGCCCTCGCTGGCTCCTATGCGGCGACGAGCAGCAGCCACCGCTGCCTACCGACGCTCCTCGCCCACACACTCTCCTACTCGACCCGTCCGGTGATGGCACCCCGCGACGACTTCCACAACCCCCCCTCGGTCGTCGAGCTTTGTGTTGCTGTGACGGTGGTGTGCTGCGCTGGGGCTTTGATAGAGCATGGGGCGGGCGCGGGTGAGACTTGTGGCGGGGTCTGCCCCCATTCAGCATGGCGCCCTAGATCATACAGCCATATCCACTGCATTTCATTTTGCTGTTCCCTACGAGAGCGACTTCTCCTTCACCACCATCCCGCCTCTGGTGGTCTTCTGCACTCTCGCCCTCACCCTCGTCGCCTCCCATCCCATCCAGCGACGAGCAGCAGCCGCGCTGTATGCAACTCCGCCTTGGGTGTGGGTAATCTCGGATCCGCAGCGCGGAGAAAAAACCCACGGGCATGAGTGTTATGCTCCCTGTGAATGCGACGCTCGAGGCACCCGGAGCTCCTTGCATCTCGTCCTCTCGAGACGCGTACGCGGACGTTAAGGTGGGTGCGCACAATCAGCGCGTCGAGAGGATGAGGACAAATTGGATGACAAAAAGGTGCTGTACATGTAGAGCGCCTTGGCTGAAACCCCTTCTTGTACACCATTACCGACGCGTCTATGCCGTCGTCCTCCCCTCCTCCGCCCCTTCTTCCCATTCGACTCCCTATCTACCCAATCTCCACCATCGTCGAATAAGTACTTACGCGCCCATCTCAAATGCGATCAACTTTAGCTTCACCCGGTTCCTCCTCTCCCCGTCGTCGTCGTCTCCCGGTCCTCTTTCTCAGAGGAGTCTTTCTGTGCGCCATCCCGATTTGGATTTGTTGCAAGCCCTTCGGCGTTTGTGTTCAACATGTGCAAATACATCCACATCCTGACTTCTCGTCTGGTACACCGCCAAAGTGCCGACAGGTCACCTCCAGCTGACGCTGTCGTCGTGTAGCCATGTGCGATTGAATATGTGCGCAGCTGTATCTTGGATGGTGGCCAGCTGGGACTGCCAGGTCGCTTCAACAGCTGGCAGCCAGCGGCGTGCTAAATGGGAACCATTTCTCTGAACCCACCTGGCCAACTGAGTTGCTACAAAAAGGAAACTTTACTTATCTCTGTTGCATCTCTGTATGTAGAATCCCAGCTGGGGTCCCTCCGAGTGCTTTGAAGCCAGGAAGTGGAGGAGTCTCGATTGACGCGGAGAACTGGTCCGTGCGCTGCACGTGCCTTTGACAGCTGGTTGATGTTGATCGACTCTGACTCGTTTTTGCCTCCCACCATCTTGCCACTCCTTCGCCCTCCTCGACTTCGCTCGTGTGCTCAGTCGCACAGGTCGCAATTGCTACCTCTCTCCGTAGCTCCCCTTCCTTCGTCGCGACCGCGTCGGCTTGGTCGCGCTACCTCAATCGCTGTCGCGTTGAATGATATTCACAGTCCCGTCTACTGTCTACCTACATCTACCCCCGGCTACCCCCCGACCGACCCCCGTTCTACTCCGTGCCCGTAGCAAGCGCCCCCCCCGCCCCGAGGCCTCCACTGCATCACTCCCAATGAGTACACACGACAGGAAACCAGTAGTCAAGCGACGTCAAGGCCATGCCCTCACCATCGTCAACACTCTACCTACCCGCGATAACTACTCACCCTCATCGGGACCTACAACGCTGCTCCTTGTCGCCGTGCTGTCACTGCCACTGATCCCAATATATCAAGACGAAATCGCTAGTCTCCCTAGATAATAGTCTCTACCCAGCGACAGACGTCCCGCCTTCTGCCCGCACCGAGCCCGCCTCGCAAGCACACTCGCGCGCGTGCAGGTTTCGCTTCCACCCCCCATCGCGCAACGACGGGACGACTCAAAGTCGCCTTTCGGATTCTCAACACTTCAACCGTCCCTCTTCAAGTTGCATCTTCAAGTAACCAATGGACGTCAACTGATACCTCAACTACGCCCCACAAAGACTTGAATTCTCTGCAAGGCCGTGATCAATGTGACCGTGTGCTTTGCGAGCCCTCGTCAAACGGACGTCGTTCCATCATCGGCAGTCATCCCGGTTGAAGACCTGTACATGAATGAAGACGTATGTTCTGTTACCTCTTCTTTGCTCTCCGTTCTCTCAATTTTACTTTATTCTGCACTTTTCCCTAATACTTGAAGTTCTTTCTTACTCCAATACGACGTTTTTGTTCGTGATTCGATACGAGTGGATGAATAAACCAACATGGGAATCTACATCTGGGGCAACATGAGATTGTCATCTGTTGTTGCGGCTGGTGACCAGCGGGAGCTGGCCGCAGCATGTGCCCATAGGAACATAAACCTGGCGGCAACATGGTGGTCAAGCTGACCACAGCTTCCACGGACATGTAGTACACTTCCGCGACCCACCTGCCGGCCAGCTGTCCGACCACTCGCGGTGTAGGCTTGAATCTTCATCCCCGGAGCTTGAACTCAGTGCCAAGTCTTGACCGTGCGCGAACCTGCACGTCAAGAATGTCACCTGCACGGGTTCGCACGGCGTGAGCGTCGCGGTGACGCGGTCCAGGGCGGCGGCTGTCGCCGAGTCTGAGTCGAACTTGACGTTCACGGGCGCGATATCAGTGCGTTATTGCAAGTTATTCAAGCTTCTTTTCTTGAAAATTCCAGTTATTAACGAGGGGTGTGATGTAGGTCGTCGGGTCAAGAATCTGATGTTTCCGATTTTCGTTACGCAAAAGTGGGTGTTTACCTCCTCGAGTTCATGTTGGTGTGGTTGTACTCAGATTTAGTGCCGGCTACTTTGATCCAAGCCAGGCCTCGCCCCCGCCGTCAAACACATCAGTCAGCATCAAGGGCATGAACTTTGTGGCCACGATCAATTCGCAGAAGCTGGGTGCTTAAGTCCAACCACGCTGCTGAACACCTCTTAAGCGCATGCAACAGGCAACGGCTCGTGTATCTCCGACCATATGATTACTGGCTCGTCTTCTCCCCGATACGAATTCAGAGTCAGCTGGGGACGATGTTAGCGAACGCGGCGATACGAGCTCTGATGTGAATGCAAAAGGGCATCGAATCGAATACGAGACCGCGGAGGGGAGGAGATATTCGTGGCCAGAAATGCTATATGTACGCTCTCTGCACCCTCTATCCTCCGATACCAACGACGAACGTCTTGTTAAACCAGTTGCCCGCCGAGGTGGAGCAACATGGTCATGGAGTTCAACTTCGAGGAATTGCTGCTGTGGGCTTGACGTGACACTGATACAGCATCGACATGCGCCTACGCGGCACTGTGGCCAGCACAACGGTAAACATCTCTCTTCAAAGCCCCAAGCTTGAACACAAACCAGACTTGGACCAAGTGGGTGTTTATGGACAAAGCACAATGCCGCAGCCTCACACGTCGGAGTATAGGCTCCATCGCACGCTTAGAGTCCTTGGTTCTACTGTGCCTCGATCTCGACTGGCACATTGGCTAAATCTTCAGCCGCACCGCGAGGTGTTGTGCCAAGAACCAAACAACACCGAAATGCCCGACTTTTCTCCCACGGTTGGTTTTTCCTGCACCCATCATTTCTGGCCATATTACTTAAGTGTTTCGTTGTTGAAGAGGCACGCTTCAGGTCCCCGAGCGACCTTTGTTCGCGCCTCAGCCTTGGGCAGAACGGACGATTTTTTACACAAGATACTATCTCCACAAGATGTTCATCGAGTTACTTTGACGACATCGTTGCTCCCCAGGCTCAGCAACCTTTTTTTGAATGAGATCCATACAAAAGATGATGGTCATCTTTCAAGCTACGGTGCTTATCGCAGTCAGTCAAATGCACACAAGGTTAAATTAACCACGACTCGCCTATGACGGCCACCTGGAACATCTGACTTGTGGCTCCTGCTTGAGCATTCGCGACCGTGATCTGAATATAGTAAGCCCCTTCAATGATTCGACTGTGGCACTGAACATACCGGTGACGTCGTATCCACCAACGAGTTGGTCCAGGCCGTCAATTGCTTTCCGGTCGCGTTGATAACAATGCTGAAACGTCATAACCCGTAAGCGTAGCACGACCGGCGAATGGCTTCACATACTTCAGTTTGGTGCCGCCACTGATGGTCAGGAGACTGAAGATGACGGCGTTATCGATACCGCGAAGGACGAGCGGGGAGTGGATAGGGACCATGGCGGCGATGCCGATGCTCGCGTATGAGATATACATGTCGGGGAACATCGCGCTCTGGATCAAGAAGGTACCGGTGTCTTGGGGAATGAGGACCCACTACGCATCGCAAGTGAGCATGAGAGATGAATGCAAGACAAAAGCAAATATTCTACGTACATCCTGGGCGGTGGCCATTGTCGTTGCCAGTGGCGGAACAGAAACGACTGGGGTAAACTCTGGTGCCAGCGGATAATCGGCATCGACCGAGATGTCGAAGCTCCTGGTGTCAATGATCCGGACGACCGTCCCAACCGTGAGGTTTGTTATGGAAGTCAACATTACTGGCGATGCGTGTGCAGTGGAGAGGACGAGGAGGGCGGCGAGAGGGAGAAAGCTAAACATCACAGTGAAGCTCAAGGAGAGAGTTGCAGGAGGGCGAGCCTTCTTTAAGTAGATTTTATGCTGGGCTGGGCATCGACTTCTTTCAAGCGGAATGATGGCCCTGGATGTCAATGAATATAAGTCGGGTTCCGAGGCACGCGGTCACTTAGAATGAGAAAGACACTGGCCACTTTTTGGCCTATGGTGGACATTCAAGGCAGTCCGAAGAGAGGGAAGAGAAGGTACTTGCCGAAGGCTGATGGACGGGTTAAGAGTGCCCGGAGATTGATACAGCGAAAGTGCCTGCTGTCCGGAGGTTTAAGGATTCTATTTAGTATTCGTCGTCTTTAAGGTGGCTCTGGCTCCCCAAAAGCTACGGATGCAGTGCCCGGCAGAGTGTCGGCCTTGGAAAGCTGACCGGTGAGGCAGACAGGATGCTGGAAGGTGAACAAGTCAGATTAACTTTGGCGCAATACTATACACAGGCCGAGTGGACGAAGGCAAGTCTACTCGACTGCAGAGGAACCGATAGAACTCGAGAAAAGCACGGTGACAGATCATCGCGTCAAGTGGTACGCCAGAACTTGCGTCCCTACTGATATCGTTCGCTATAATAAGTATTTTTCAGCTATTTGTCGCATCGTGCGACGCAGTGAACAAGATCACCGCCGAGCAACTTCTTCAAGTCCAATTTCATCTGAATCAACTAAATCAACGCAAAAGCACCGAACACATACCCTATAACTTCCCAAGAACCTCTCGCAATCTCTCAGAGCTCGGGGATCCGAACCCAGCCACCTATTCACGCCTAATGACGCCTAATGTCAGCATACACACCCTGATTCGAAAATAAAAATGCTAAAAAACGACCCGGGCCCCACCCCTTCCTGCGATTGAAGAAGACACCTTGACAAGCGGACGACTCACCAATCCGGCATATCAGTGAAGGCTCCTTGATTCTGATATATCAGCGGGTTGAGGAACCCACGCTGGGGCTTGCCTGCTGCCAGGCGCTCGTCCCGTAAGACGTAATGCTGCTTCTGGTATGTAAACAAAACAGCAGACTCGCTTCAAAGCGAATTGTGGTTGACGTGCCCTCAGAATAACATCTTTTCGCGAAGTCAGTCGCCAGTGTCACACTGTTCAGCTTGCACCGTCCTTCGACCTGAGGAACATTGCGAGATGTTGAAATTCCAGCTGTTTGAAGTGGTTCAAGTTTTTAACCAAGGTTGAACTTGAACCTTGGTTAAAAACCGTTGCCGCAAATAGCCGACCGGCAAACCATCCGATTGACCAGTGCCTCCCGCACGACTTTGTGCCCTCGCAACCTATCGCAGCCGCGCCTCTGACCAGTCTTGCTTCATTTGTGCTCATGGATGCCGGTTACCCTCCCACTGCCCCGCCGGCCAACAAACACCAACAAATGACGGATGTAGGGAATAACTGGTCCGTGGACTGTCTCCCGCAATGATTAAATTCGAGTCACTTGACACCAGGCTCACGCACCGCCGACTCTTTGCACAGTCCCGGCATCACTATCGCTAGCGTTGTATGTCGATGACCGGTCGCTTTCCAGCGCTCCAGTTCCGTTCGAGTGTTCAATTCAAGCACGATCGCAAAAGAGTGTCGCACTCATTAACTCGACGGCTGGCGAAAACGTTCAAGTTTGATTTTTCTGCCAATAAGGTTGCAATTGGAGTTAGTACTAGTGTTTTAAATTGCAAACTGGAATTTTCCTTCGTGTGAGGCAGCTACACGGGAATTCCCCAGATATTCAACAAGTCGTCGCAATATATCGTGAAGCGCCGCCACTAAAGCGGAACTTTCAAGTAATGAATTAGAACATCGTGTGGTACTTTAAAGCCTGGAATTTACGCTATCTCCCAACTAACACCCCGATCTTCGATGACAGCCGAGGGATTGAACCATGCTGTTCCCCCAGTCTCGAATGCATCTCTCGCCCTGGGCGTCTCGTCCGACGCGTCCCAAAAGGGCACATGACCGATAAACGCGTCGGACGACGCCGATGGATCTGCGTGGCAGATCCACGACGCTGGAACTGGCCCGACATCCACATCTGGCCACTGAGCCGGGGTTGGCACGGTGCAGGCCGGCGCGGACGCAGCCGGTGGTTGTGATGCCCCCGCGTTCAAATTATCGGCGTAAAGTGTTACGTCGCCTGGGTGGGTCTGGGGCGAACGGCCGCAAAACGTCGACGGGGTCTGGAGCGGCATGTGCAGCACGGGGGGAAGCGACTCGGCGAGCACGGGGGGGAGTCGTAGTCTTTGGGGCTTTTTTAAAAGACCATGAGAGTCTTACCGGTCAAACGCACGGTTCTCCCATGCTCAACGGCTGGCAGAACCTTCTTGTCGGCGCGTCTTTGTGGATTACTTCGCGGTGTCTGACGCCAGAATTTCTGGGGACTTCCCCAGACCTTTACGGGGATTTTCCTCCGATGATTCTCGGAATGATGGACTTATGCAAATCCTCGCCTTCTCGCACCTGCCATTGGCTAGCCGATCGAGTTTCATTCCTTACTCAGCGACACCCAGCATCTGAGCAAGCCAACTTACGCTGCGGCCCGCATCGTGAGGTCCGTCGGCGGCAAATCTGGACCGGCCGAATCGCAAATTGGGTCCGGCCTAATCACATGGCATCCGTTCAACTCAACAGTGAGCAAGCCTGAGCAAGCCCCTGATATCCATTGCCATATTGCAGGGACTTGTACGATCAAATTTGTCCTCTTAGTCGTCACCGAATAAGAAGCTGAAGAAGGATTGAATTGTGTCGAATATTCATCTCCCCTCCCAAAACACCGCGAATCCTTTCCGCGCCTCCTCTGCATGCCTCGTTAATAAAGCAAGCCACAGGAATCAGACAGCCCTCACTCCCCTTCATCCTCCACAAAGCGTTTCACGCCCCCATCACGCCACTGGAACAAAAAGTAGTGCCCGTCAAGCCAGGGCGATCGTTGCCTGGGGCAGTGAGTAAGTAAGTGGAGGATGGGTATGAGATGGGTGGGAGACGCAGAACATTCGTTGTACGGAATAATTCTTCCATCCGAGTCGGAGCCGCAGTGGCAGCTCACATGTCCCGCGTCAAGTCGAATCGGAGAATTCAGTCCCCGAGCCGAACAGTTTTTTGGAAGACAGTTCTGAGTTGGTAACTAGGCCTCGCCGTCGAGTCAAAACGGGATTGATTGCGTGAACCAGCGTGAAATGCGGCTTTCTTCCAGAATGCTTTTCTTCTTTTGCACAGAAAGTCCGGAGGCCGAGCACCGAGGACGATTAACTTTTGAGCTTGCCATATTGACTTGCGCCCGCGCAGATTGACTTGTGTTGACTTGTGCGGGGATTTTGGTGCACAAGTCAATTTGTCGCCCGCACAAGTCAACATGCTGACGTGCAAGTCAATTTGCCGACTTGCCCCGCACGGATGTCCGAGGTGAACTTGACCCCATTTCTGATGTTCTAAGTCAACATATCCTCTGCTGATGCACTCAATATGTGTTGAATGCTCCCCTCGTTCCACTGTCCTCTCCAGAGTATTTTTATTCGCCCTCCGCAACAAAATCTGATACTGTTTCAAGCTAATCCCGATAATTCCAGGAATATTACCACCCTAGCAACAAGCTACGAGGTCATGAACGATTAACCTGAGGGACGCCGAATGATGCCGCTCGTGATTGGACTCAAAAGTGTGGTATTCAAGACCAAAAAGGTCGGTGCCAACGTTCGCATGTCAGCGGGCAGGCAACATGCACCTTCTCCTCCCTCATTCAACACATGGCTCTCTTCCTCCAGCCCCTGTGATCCTCCCCTTCAAGCACTCTGAAATCTGAAATATATAGTTCAAGTCGCGCACGCGTGATCATCGATGCTGTATCAAATACCCGGGTCGCGTCCCATCCGCGCCAGTAGCGGTGTGCCGGCGTAATCTTTGTTAGGGTGTGAGCATGGGATTAAAGGGCAGGGAGCTGAATGAACCAGAGCCTGACCTTGCAGCCTGGATGGTAGAAGCCCAGGCTGCTCAGCCGCCGCCTGGTGTGCGCAAGTCAGTTTTTTACCCCACAAGTCTGGCTCACCATTGCCCGGCATCGTCCCGTTGGCCACTTCGCCGCGAACAGAGACAATCACAACAGCGATCACGATATTTTGATCGAAATCAAGCAGCGCACGACCGCCGAGGGTCCTGCCGAGAGGAGTAACTACGAATTGCAAGTGAGTGTAGAGTGTCAGAGGGTTCTTAGGATCACCTATAAGTTGCTAGAATTTGGCCAGAAGCTTGAGCCTAAGCGAGTGCAGGCACAAGTCAGCGCCCGCACAAGTCACACAAGTCAACCCCGCCAAATTCAAACTCCGCTTGGTGCGCAAGTCAATCTGCCAAGTCAATATAATATACCTCGAGCACCGAGCACGCTCCCTCCCGGTGTTTAACACAGGTACTCCGATGGTGGAACCGAGGACCGGGATGATCCGGTTAGGGTTAGTGATTGTGTTTTGCTTTTGAAACTGGCCAGCTAATTCAGTCCAGAATTTGTGCTCTGTGATTTCAGAGGAAGAATTCTGGTCGACAATTTGACGTAAACAGTTCAAGCTGAGAGCGGCCCTTGATCGATTATCCATACACGAAGATAATCGGACCTGTGTGGTGAGGGGATGGACGCGCGTGTTTGAGGGTAATGGACGCGCGTATTTGAGGGTAAATTGACGCGTACGCAGGCGGCAGAGTGGGATATCAGTGAGCTCAACTCTGCAACGCACCCCTTATACCGGCTGCGTGTTAAATGAGAATTTCTTGCAGTAGTATTCGGCGAGACATTAGAGACATAGAAGACCGTGTTCGTGGTCATCGCTTGGAGTTAACCAAGCTTTCCATTAACCTTACAAGAGACGGAAGCAGGAGAACCACAGCCTACGCACGCTGCCCAAAAGAATCCGCATGCGCATGATGCCATGGTTGAAATTGATAGGCGTGAGTTCGGCAAGCAGGGCATGCAGCGAGAGCAGCGGCGACTGGGGTTGTTTCTATCAACATTATTTGGCTCGGTGCAGTAATCCGGCGGGGACATTGTATGACCTATACTTCAAACCCCTAATACACAGTCAACGCCGCTTCGATAGCATGTGTAGGTGTGAACTTGGCGGGAAATTCCGAGTGCGTGTTGAGTAATAGGCTGTAGAAGAAAGAGGGTCGTCTGGAACAGGAAAGAAGGGTGCCACCGAAAATTATGGCTCGTGTCGAGCGCAGGCTCGGCGATGTTGGAAAATAGCACCGTGGCATGGAAAGTCAATCCTTGATCGATATCCTGGAAGGTCAGTCGAAACGAATAGAAAGGCCAAGACTCGAGTTTCCTTCAACAATTCCTACTTTCAGTGCGTTCGGCATCGTCCCTCTGCACAGCCGGTAATCGTCGCCATCCCCAGTCTTCTCCCGAGAAGTTCGAGGGATGAGAATCCTCTGCGGTGGGATTTCGACCGCTGGTCCGTGGACACACGCTGGATTCAACGGTCCTTCCATCTTACTTATGCCTTCCGCGCCGTCAAATCCATTCCACGGGGAGGACTAGAATATATCCTTTGCGCCGCGCAAACACCTCGGCGGCTGGGACCGAAGCACCAGGGGAAAATTTAGACGGTCCGCGCTGAATGCCCACTGTGTAAGGATAGGGGCTACGTCCATCTACCTGAGGGTTCACTGCTGTCTGGGTTAACCGCGTCCCACACGCCTTCGACTCGCATCGTAGGAATCCACCCGCCTCCGCGCGAAATTGCACGCAAGGAGCTGGAGACGCGCTATTGGGCGCTCGCGGTGACGCGGTCGTGCTGGCAGAAGCATTGCTTCAGGTACAAAGTGGTCAGGCATGCACCAAAGTTTCATGTAAAGTTGCCAGGACCCCAAAGAACTCTTGATGGACTCAACCTCGCGTCCTTCGACCGGCGATTTCGGCGGAACGGAACCACCTGTTCGACTAAGTCAACCTGCGAAGCGCCGGCGTGAGAGTGTGCCAGGCGGGTGGCCTGGGTCCCGTCCGCCCTCTATTAAGTATCATGCTTATAGTAGGACCTAATCTCCCCTTGCTCCCACCTCGCACCTGCTGTTTACCCCACCATGTCGCTCAACCCTCGCACCCGCATGATCGGCATTCACCACGCCCCGCACGGGCTCTCCCCCGAAGACTTGGAGACGAAGTACCGTGTCCTCGCGCACGCGTTCGCCGCAGTCCCTATCGTGCAGAAACACGGTCTCAAATACGAGGTGGTGCGTTGTCTCTCAGGCTCATACCTCGTCGCGGCGAAACTGATCGAGGTGCGGACATGGAATTACTGTAGTCGTTCGCCAACGGTAAATTCGATAAATACGTCCGCGGCGTGAAGCTCCACGCGTCGGAACTGATCGTGGTGGCGATATTCGAGACCGCGGGGCGTCTCCACGTGGGCAGTTGCTTATTCTTCTGTGTTGATCTCTTCCAGAGCGAAGAAAAATTGACGGAGGTTGGATTATTATGATATTCCCGCTGCCACTGCATGATTAGTTTCGCTGAAGATCCTCAGATCCTGACTGACCCCGCGTTCATGAAGGTCATGGAAGGTGCAGACTTTTTGGACCGCGACGCCGGAGCGACGTTCACCGTTGACGTGCTCTCCCTCCTCAACAAACCTGACACGTCGGGATAAGCCGAATTATGTAAATGCTGCGATGTATTCCAATAATTTTATTTGGAGAGAGGCCGCTAAGAAAGGACCCTGAACAGCCCGTCTCATGTATTTTTGCCGCCACTGTATCGGCGAAGTCAGTTCCCGAATGCCCCGGTCGAAGTGGGGACCTACCGTGTTTCTTTTCATTAGAGAGCTTCATTCATTCAATGACCCGAGCAACATGCGTCGAGTCATGGCGGAATTGGGGGTGGACGTGGCTTCGAAGAGATATTGCTCGGCCGGTTGCCTCTTGAATCCGGCGACCCAGTGCTTACGGGATCGGACTGCTCGAAAGCCAAGGTGGGCGGCGGAGCCAGGAAGTGAAGCAGTGATTTCGCAACCGGGATGTGCCGCTAGACAAAGACCCGACTCAAACCTGCGGAATCGGGATGACCAAAAGCGGAGGTAAGGTGTTGGGTTCCGCTAGTTACGCAGTGGGAAAGGGGACGGCTGAGTTTGTTCTATCAATACTATCTGGATCAGTGCCTGAGAATCCGTGCCCCAAGCCCCTGATACACAGTTAGCATGGCTTGGATCGCATGTTTGAGTCTGAACTTGCCGAGGACTCGCGAGTGCGGGTGAACGATAAAGTGCCCTAGGAAGTGTGTCGTCTGGACCAGGAAAAAAGGGGAGGAGGGATAATTACAGCTCACGTCGAACGCAGGCTCGGCACTGTTGGAAAATAGCACCGTGGCATGGAAAGTTGATCCTTGGTCACTGGGCAGGCGGTTGGAACGAATAGAAGGGAATTTGGCCCGCTCTACTCTCGCGCGACAACGGCACCTATAACTCGCACTGCGCGGGGAGATTGCACCGAGTTCCCATGTCAGCCTCCCCCACCGCACGTACAACAACCATTAGCATTCACCCCGCGCCGACGCACCTGTCGACACACGACTTTTACGCAAGCCTCGAGGCACTCGTGGATAAGGAAGGCTCCAACCATTTCCGTTTTAAACGGTTTTTAAACCGTTTGAACCGTTTAAATTGACCGTTTAGTTTGCCAACATTGACAAACGGTAAACAAAGGGTTCAAACGATTTGAAAACGGTTCCGTCGGCAGGGACAATTTTTTCCCCAGCTTCAATGAGAATCTCTACTTCAAGCCCCACACGCACTTGATTTCACGGAATGTCCCTTGTAAACGTGACCTTCGGCACACTTCGGACACAAAACCCTCCGGCAGCAACCGGCACGACAATCGGAGTTTGAATTCCCAGGTTGAATGTTCAATATTCCGGGCTGTTGAATGAAATTTGAGAACTTGGATTGCACAGGTCAAGATATTCAAGAAATAATAGGATGTGCTCAAATTCTTGCTGGTCCCAGATGTACCCTGGTTGAAGGTTCAAACTGTGAGTCGAACGAACTCTGAATCGGAGCCTGAGGAGCCTGAGCTTCATCCCACAAAACTCAGATAAGCTGTCAATACATCAAGGCCAGGGAGGTCAGTTGTTGTTCTATAGCTCAGGATCACCCTGGATTGTGTACCGTTCTTGTACCGTTCCCGCTTTTATACAAAAAAAAATGCCCCAGATCTACCGTTTAAAACAGTTTTCAAACGGTTTCAAACGTTTGATCAACCGTTTCCGTTTAGTTTGACGGGAACCTTCAAACTAAAACAAACGGTTGGAGCCTTACTGTTATATCCATGCACAACCAACCTTCAGAAATGCGCCTCGACAACTCAAGACCACGACCGGTAGCACCGGTCAGCGACCGGTGCCGCTCACGACCGGTACCGGTGGCGCGGTGGTACCTCGTGGACATCGTATGGCGCCATAGTAGCACCATAGCACCAGCTGGCCCTCAGCCATGTGGTGCTAGGTCTTCTTTCTTATTGTTCAAGTTTCTCTACTATTGTGTTTGAACTTCTAACCCCATATGGGTTCTTGTCCCTATTGTTACATCCACATGGACGCTTTATCTTTCCCCTTATATTATACAATAAGCTTCACTACTATATAATCTCGTACTCTACAACCTTGTTCTTCAGTTTGTTAATAAACGTTGCTTCACCTTCCCTGTGCAGCAATCCGAGTCACCGGTCTCTTCCGGTCGTCTTGTCCCCCCATCCGGTCCTCTCCTGGGATCAACGGATAGTGTCGCTCGCCCTACCCCTCTGTGGCGTTGCGATATCTAGTCCTCCGGTCAACACCGGTCACGACCCCTCTCCGGTCGATACTCTACCTGAGTTCTGTCCGACTGGTCGGCTAGACTCCTATATCCCCGCTCGGATATAACAGTATTAACAAACTCAACTATCCTTTGGTCCAATGTCACACTACGCCCCCACGAACCCGAACCCTGAGCCACCGGTCGGTGAAGCTCGCCGCCGGTCCCGGCTGTTCGGAGGAATCATCCCTCTGTCGTCCCCGTCACAGTCCCTGTCACCTACCAACGTGATGGGCGTGCCGGCAACGTCACACGTTCCTGGGATGCGTATGACTCCGGTGCCCCTGAACATCACGGTTCGACGCACCTCCAACCCTGCTCTCTGTCCGGAGAACCTGGCTGGGCTTGAACCCAACCCCCGGACGCCCGAGAACCCGGTCCGGTACCCGGTCTCACCTCATCCGACCCGGTCCCGTAACTATCCCCCGGGTCACATCATGCACCGTGATACGCCGATTCAAGGTCCCCAGTTCACACCGGAACCCGGTGAAGAACCGGACTCGGCATACATCACTCCATCCCCGAATGAACTACCGCAGTTCATCCTCAGCCCTGCCTACTCGCCTGCGCCCCTCGGAGCCGACACTCACCTCTCCACTATTGATGAGGGAAGTTCTCATTCGGCACCAGGCAGCGTGGCGGGACCTGCAGACACCACCGGTCACCCTCAGTCGACCGGTGGAAGCAGGGCTGGCTCTCCGGCTCCTCCTCCACCACCCGCAAGTCCGGTCGGCTCAGGGCCTCATGGCCCTAGTCGCCCAGCTAGTCCGGTCGGCTCCGGTCCCCACGGCCTCAGCCGTCCCGCTAGTCCTGTAGGCTCGGGCCCGCATGGCCCTAGCCGACCTTCAAGCCCTCCAGGTTCACCCGGTTCAAACCGTGGGCCACCGGGCCCTCCAGGACCTGGTGGTCCCGGAGGCCCTGGAGGACCAGGAGGGCATGGTGGGGGTGGTCCCCCTGGACCCGGTGGGCCCGGAGGACCCGGTGGACCCGGTGGACCGCTCCATGTACCGGTTCCCCGTCGCGGAGCTCCACCTTCCTCTCTCGACATCAAGTTCGAGAAGTTCATCGAGAAATTCGGTGAATCTCTCGAGATGTTCAACAAGCGGACGATTGCCGGTCCCCGGTCGACCAAATCGAACCTCCGGAACCCGGATCCGTTCGATGGCCAGGACACGGCTAAACTCGCTCCGTTCCTCACCCAATGTTATCTCCACTTCGCCGAACGCGAGCAGGATTTTCCCTCCGACACCGATAAAATCTTGTTCATCATCTCGTACCTTCGGGGAATCGCTTTGCAGTGGTTCTCTCCGGATCTCTATGATCCGGACAACGTACCGGCATGGGATGGAAACTTTCCGGTTTTCATCGAGGAAATCACGCTCAACTTCGGCCCACACGATCCGGTCGGTGATGCCGAAGACCGGATCCGCGCGATCAGGATGAAACACGGAGATCGTATCGCCACTTACGTCTTGTCGTTCGACACCTACGCCTCGCTCACCAAGTGGGGTGATAACGCCCTCCGGTACACCTTCTACGAAGGTCTACCGGACCGGATCAAGAACGAGATGCTCCACCACCACTATGACAACACCCTCATGGGAGTCAAGCAAATGGCTCGTATCGTCGACGCTCGCTACCATAAGCGCGAAGCTGAGAAAGCTCGCGCTCAAGGGAAGGATCCCTGGTCTTCTCCCACCGGTTACGGTGAGAAGACCGGTGACCGGTCAAACGACCGGTCATCTGGGAAACCTTCTGGCAAGCAGCAGGACAACGGCCGCGGTGGACAATCGTCCAAACCCCACAACAATAACAACAATGCCGCGACCGGTGGAAACGTCAAAGCCACCAACGGTCAATTCAGCTCCAAGACAAGGCCTCCACCTTCATACGTGGACAAGCTTGGAGCTGATGGCAAGATCAAGCAGTCCGAACGGGAGCGTCGCATTGCAGGCAACCTCTGCCTGTACTGCGGTGGCGCCGGTCATCAGGCGAGCGATTGCAAGAAGAAGCCCAAGGACACCGGTGCGACCGGTCGCTTCGCGCATGCCGACCGGTCGTCCCAGGACACTCCGGAAACGTCAAAAAAATAGAGCGCAACTCGGTCCATACCTCTGATCCCCAACCGGGTTGCGTTGACTCCGGGGATCTACCGGAGGTCCGGCTCAACGCTTCTGCTCTTTCTCCCAATGCCCTATATATCGATCTCGCTCCATCTACACTCAGTCCCAAATTCAACCCGCCGGAGGGTTGTTCAACCATCCCTCCATCGCTTATATCCAAATTCTCGTCGGGATTCCTCTCCCTCTTACGAGCACTTATCGACTCCGGATCATCACACTGTTTTATCTCCGATAAAATAGTGCAAATAAATCATTTTGTTCCATATTCGGTTCCCCCCGTAAGACTCCGGTATCTCGATGGATCATCCTCAATAATCGACCGGAAGCTCCGGTTACTCATCCGGTTCCCTTCCGGCGATGTCCACCTCCAGGATTTCTTCGTCACCCGTCTTGATTCTCCTTGCGACATGGTTCTGGGATACAATTGGCTCCATAGCTTCAATCCGTCGATTGACTGGAAAACGACCAATATCACATTCCGTACCACTGTTACTGGGGAGAGATCAACGTCGACACCGTCAGCTATGAAGCTGGCATCTGTTTCGGTAGGTCCGGATACGGACCGGGCACGACCGGCTAGGTATGATCCTACCGGTGGGCCTTCACCGACCGGGTTGAAGACTCCAAACATTGGTCCTTCTATGGACGTTCCAGCTCCTTCGATGGAAACTACCGGGCCTGCGCCTGATGTCGCAGGACTTCCACCGGTATCCACCGGTCCTTCCTCGGTTCTACCGGTCACCAATCCTCGACCGGTCGTCATGAAGGCACCACCCATTGCATTAGTCAGCGCAGCAGCATTCCGAACCATCATCAAACACCCTGATACGTGCCAATACACTCTTCGGGCTTGTCAGTCCGAAGAGATGACAGCACGCGCTGCTTCGCTGGATCCACCGGACATGACCGGTATACCGGAGACGTACCACGACTTCGCCGATGTGTTCTCTGAGAGGGATGCCTACAACCTCCCTCCCCATCGCGAGTTCGATCTCAAGATCGAGACCCTCGATGGTGAACTTCCCCCTATCGGCCACGTCTACTCTCTGTCTGCAAATGAGCTATCGGCACTCCGGAAATTCCTCGACGAGAACCTTAAGGCGGGATTCATATATCCGTCAACGTCGAGTCATGGAGCACCAATATTGTTCGCCAAGAAGAAGGACGGGTCCCTCCGGTTGTGTGTCGACTACCGGGGACTCAACCGGATCACTAAGAAAGACCGGTACCCTCTTCCGCTCATCTCTGACTTACTCGACGCACCTGGAAGAGCACGAATCTATACCAAGCTCGACCTCCGGCACGCATATCACCTCCTCCGGATCGCACCGGGTGATGAGTGGAAGACCGCATTCCGCTCGCGCTATGGCTCTTACGAGTTTAAGGTCGTACCGGAGGGGCTGGCCAATGCACCGGCCGCCTTCCAGCGCTTCTTGAACACGGTCTTCGCCGATCTCCTCGACGTGAACGTCATCGTATATTTGGATGATATCCTCATCTACTCTGACGATCCCACCGAGCACGAAGCCCATGTTCGAGAAGTGCTCCGGCGTCTCCGGGAGCAGGGTCTTTACTGCAAACTATCGAAATGCGAGTTCAGCATCACAACCTGCGAGTATCTGGGGTATATTCTCTCACCGGAGGGCTTTACAATGTCACCAGAGAAGATCTCGGCCGTCGTCGACTGGCCGGTCCCCCGGAAAGTCCGGGATGTGCAATCCTTCCTTGGCTTCTGTAACTTCTACCGCCGGTTCATCTACGCATACTCCGACATCACCATACCACTCACCCGTCTCACCCGGTCGAACCACCGGTGGGACTGGAACACCGATTGCCAAGAGGCATTCGATGCTCTCAAGGCCAAGTTCAAGGAATCTCCGGTGCTTTCACACTGGATACCGAATCGACAGATCACAGTCGAGACGGACGCCTCGGACTACGCCATCGCCGCTATCCTCTCCATTACCGGTGATGATGGGGAAATACATCCGGTCGCCTTCCGGTCCCGTACACTGGGACCGGCTGAACTCAACTATGACACACACGATAAAGAACTCATGGCAATCTTCGATGCCTTCTCACATTGGAGGCATTACCTCGAAGGCTCCGGTCTTCCCATCGATGTCGTCACCGACCACAAGAATCTCGAGTACTTTGCGACAACAAAAGTACTCACCCGCCGGCAAGTCCGGTGGTCTGAGTATTTGTGCCGGTTCAATATGGTCATCCGGTTTCGACCGGGTAAACTTGGAGGAAAGCCCGACGCTTTAACTAGACGATGGGACGTCTACCCAAAAGAGGGGGATACGCGCTATACGCAGTTAAATCCTCACAATTTTCGCCCCATTTTCACTCAAGACCAGCTCGAATCTTCCCTCCGGGCAACTTTCCTCGAGGAAATCGTCCTCCGTGCATCCACAGTTATGGACGTCAAACAGTTACATGCCGACATCAAGGCCGCAATTCCTCTGGATCCACAGGGAGCCGCCGGTCTTGCGACCGCTGCGACCGGTGAGCCATCCAGATGGTCTATCGACCCCACCGGTAACCTCCGGTTCGACAACCGTATCTGGGTTCCATCAGTACCAGGTGACACACCAGACGCGCTCCGGATACGTGTTTGCCAGTTCATGCACGACCATCCCATCTCCGGTCACTTCGGCCAGAACCGCACTCTCGCCCTCGTCCGGCGAGATTATACCTGGCCAGAACTCCGCACATTTATAAAGAACTACTGCAAATCCTGCATCCTTTGTAAACGCAACAAGGCACCTCGTCACCGACCATACGGCCTGCTCCGGCCACTACCGGTCCCTCTCCGGCCATGGGATTCGATATCCATGGACTTCATCGAGCAACTTCCGCAGTCTGGCGAATACGATGCAATACTCGTGATCGTCGACCGGGCAACAAAACAATCCATACTCATACCCTGCGATATCCACATCACTTCCGCTCAACTTGCTCAACTCTTCCTCATTCATGTCTTCTCCAAACACGGGGTCCCGTCGCATGTAACATGCGACCGGGGCAAGGAATTCATCTCGGCATTCTTCCGGTCGCTCGGAGAACTTCTTAAAATGAAGATGCATTATACCTCCGGTTACCATCCGTCGGCCGATGGTCAGACGGAGCGGATGAACCAGACGGTGGAACAGTACATCCGGATCTATTGCTCGTACCAACAAGACGATTGGGACAAACTCCTTCCGCTATGCGAGTTTGCCCTTAACAATGCCCCGAATGCTTCCACCGGCATCTCACCGTTCTTCGCCAATAAAGGCTACGACCCATCAATCACCGTGCATCCGGAGGTTGATGCGGCTAACGCCCACGCCCGGAACTTCGTCGTCAACCTGGAGGACCTTCACAAATTCCTCCGGGAGCAGCTCAAGTTCGCGCAGGAACGATATAAGATCACAGGTGACCGCGTCCGGTCACCGGACCCGGTCTTCAACATTGGAGACCAGGTCTTCGTAACTGCAAAGAACCTTTCCACCACCAGACCTACCAGGAAGTTCTCAGAAATTCTCCTGGGTCCATATGAGGTCATAGGGAAACCCTCCGCTGCATCCTACACCGTCCGGCTACCAAAATCTCTGGCTCAAGTACATCCGGTATTCCATGTCTCCCAACTCGAACCGCACCACCCGAACCCCTTCGCCGGTCGCGAAGAGGCTCCACCGGCGGCGGTCGAAATCATCGACGGAGACGAGCATTTTGAGATCAAGCAAATCGTCGACTCAAAGTTCGACCGGAGGTACAAGAACCCCCTCCGGTACAAAGTCGAGTGGCTTGGCTATGAAAACACCGATGAGCAATACAGCTGGGTCAGTGCCGAGGACATTGACGCACCCGAACACATCCACGACTTCCACACCCGTTTCCCCAATAAACCCGCACCGACCGGTGACGACTAGTCTCGACCGGTGCCGGTTTTTTCAAAATTCCAAGTCACCCACAGTACCTCCCATCTGGTCTCCAATGTTCGTCTTGGGAATCCGAACCTAAGAGGGGGATACTGTTATATCCATGCACAACCAACCTTCAGAAATGCGCCTCGACAACTCAAGACCACGACCGGTAGCACCGGTCAGCGACCGGTGCCGGTCACGACCGGTACCGGTGGCGCGGTGGTACCTCGTGGACATCGTATGGCGCCATAGTAGCACCATAGCACCAGCTGGCCCTCAGCCATGTGGTGCTAGGTCTTCTTTCTTATTGTTCAAGTTTCTCTACTATTGTGTTTGAACTTCTAACCCCATATGGGTTCTTGTCCCTATTGTTACATCCACATGGACGCTTTATCTTTCCCCTTATATTATACAATAAGCTTCACTACTATATAATCTCGTACTCTACAACCTTGTTCTTCAGTTTGTTAATAAACGTTGCTTCACCTTCCCTGTGCAGCAATCCGAGTCACCGGTCTCTTCCGGTCGTCTTGTCCCCCCATCCGGTCCTCTCCTGGGATCAACGGATAGTGTCGCTCGCCCTACCCCTCTGTGGCGTTGCGATATCTAGTCCTCCGGTCAACACCGGTCACGACCCCTCTCCGGTCGATACTCTACCTGAGTTCTGTCCGACTGGTCGGCTAGACTCCTATATCCCCGCTCGGATATAACACTTACTCGTGGATGTCCACCTCGCGTTTCCGTCAGCGAGACTTTTCTCCCAATTCAAGTTGGTGCGTAGCACTTGACAAGTGAGGCAATTGTCCACCCAGATGAAGGAGCTCGCAGATTCTCCCCAACGACGACATGGACGACTACGTAAGTGCGTTGGGGCTTCCAACGCCGCAGCGCATGGCCATCGTCAAGGTAGAGTGGGTGGTGAGTTCACCGACGGCATGGCGACTCACACTCTGACATCCTGATAAGAGGGAGGACCACGTCAAGGAGGTTCGTGCGCCGCTCTAGAGTCTTTGTGCATCAACGACCATCTGCGTGACTGGTCAAAGTATTTCAGAGACGAGGATGTCATTAAATCAATCTTGACCGCACCTGAATTTCGAGCCCCCACTGTCATCTTCAACACGGATAACACAGTTATCATCGACAAGTCATCGCAAGCTAGGTCCGTCACGGGTGTTTGCATCTTCAAACGGCCGGCGGAGCTCTCAATTGAGCAGTTTTACGACTCGCTGGATGATCACCTCACCCGCTTCAGTGCACTCCCGAGTGTTGAAGATAAAATTTTGAAGGGCGTGATGGTGGGTGTATTTCGTCCAGTGTTCCCCAGTGATTGAATCGGAATCTGGCAGTTGAAGCAGAACGATGCAATAAAGGACGATCTGAACACGCTCGGTGTGCACGCTAACCAGTCCATCAGGAAAATCCGAACTTGCCCCATAGACCCACATAGACCTCATAGACCTCATAGAAATCGACCAACCCCATAGAAAGGTGGGAGGGGGGGGGGTCGAAATCCATAGACACTCATAGACACTCATAAACTGGGGTTTTCTCTGAGAGCCGCCATATTTCACGGTATTTTGAACCCAAATCCCCAATAAAACACACCGATAAGCAGGGCAAATAAGATATATTTTAACGCTAGATACGCTAGCCCACAAGGGATCCACGATACATCCAATGGAGGCTGCCATGATCCATCCTGTATGGGAAATGAAAGCAGCGACGAGAAAGTTTGAGGTGGCCAGGCGTCGCAGACTCCCGAAACTGCGACAGTTGGGCGTAGAGACCGGAGGCAACCAGATCCAGGAAGGTTCGACTTGGGGCTTGGGAATAGTACGTATGGAATTCGATATGAGCTTGAACGCGAGCAGGTCCGCCAAAGTTCAACTTGACGGTATCGATAATGGTGAGGTTTGCGGACTTGCAGCGGAAACTCGAGTCTCGAGAGTTGAGGGTGGTGGAACTTCAGTACGAGCTCAAACGCAACAAAGTCCGTCAGAACTTCCACTTGTGGGTGTTGACGATGGTGAGCGGACTTGCGCGGCGCGACCTCGAGTCTCGAAAGTTAAACGTTGTGGTTTGCGGACTTGCGCGGCGCGACTTCGAGTGTCGAGAGTTGAACGTTGTGGTTTGGGGACTTGCGCGGCGCGACCTCGAGTCTCGAGAGTTGAACGTCGTGGTTTGATTCCTTGAGAAGTATACTTGCGCCGGACTTGAGCCAGATCATTGGCAGCATTGGACGTCATTGAGGGGAGATACAAACTTCGGAGTCGATTGGCAGGTTTGAACGTCGTGGTGGATGACAAAGGTAGAACGTTGGTATCAAGATTTAACGAGGGTCCCCGTACAGGACGAATAAGATTGGCAGGAGGGCAGCGGTGCGGGTCGAGCCGATAGCGCTCAGTCCGTAGAAAAGGACGACAAATGTCCGCGGGAGCATGCACCATTCCCAGAGATGTGGGGTCCAGGCGCACGCGGAGCTGCACCGAAGGGAAGCTCGGCTGTGCCTCGCCTCACAATTCAATGACGAGGGATGGGCAAATGACGAGGGATGGGCGGGCGGCACCGTATATATCCGTAGATGTGCAGTGTGAGCGAGGCGAGCAGAGGGTAGCGGCCACGTCCGGGAAGAGAGAAGGATTTGTTTGTGGGCGCACCATCAAACCCAACCAAATTGCCACGCACACGTGATCTGACGGCATTCAGGCGCGTCCGCGGTAATCCCTGGACATCCAGGACAATTTCGAGTAAATGCTGAAGTCAGCTGGAAATGATAGCGCGAGACCACAGTGCCCAATGGTCGACAAATCAAACAGTACAGCACAGGTGGACTTACTCTCTTAAAACCCCGTCACTCATACAAAACTTGTACAAAACCGCACCTCGATACCTTTACTTACTCCCGTACGTAGTGAGATGAACCTCTTGAGGTCGAGGTTCTGCACTGGCAATTCACAGATCGTCGATTCGTAGTAGGCATCGGAGTTTTGCAGCATAAATATATAGTCAGTCATAGACATCCATAGACATCCAGAAAAAGCGGGTTTACCTCATAGACACCTATAGGCCTTAAAGGACCCCCATAAATGGCCAGGTTCCATCAGAGAATTTTGGTTTTTCCTGATGTCTACAGTTGTTCTGTTGACCGAGTACGCGGTAAGCAGCGCATCTGCAATTATCCTGAATATTCCTGACGCCGTGTTAGAGTCGCGAAGCCAAAATTGAGGTGAATGGCATACACTTGTGTGGTGCTGGGTCTAACAGATCCCTCAGATATTAACTGGTCCCGACATGAAACAGCTTGTGGTGGACTTAGGCAAGTTGGGAGTGCTCATCGACGCCTCTTGGTTTTTAGCGGATGTGGTGACCAAATTCGAGCGGGTCTGAAGAAAATCTGCAGAAGAATTGTGCACCAGCGTACTTGTATATTACGGTTCCTTTCGTGTAGCCCGGTGCATCCTGATTCGCGCCCCATCGTTCCGATGCTTCGAAATCCGGCCGCGGGTTGGCTGCGGGTCGGGTTTGAGTGAGAGAGACAAGAGAGCGTGAAGAGGGTGTTCACATTCGTAGAGGAGTCGCGGGGGCCAGAGAAGGGCCAAGGCGGCGCCGCGGAGAAGGGAGGACTAAATTCGTCGTTCTGCTTGCGCAATGCGTCCTGCCTTGGTTCTGCCGAGGAAGGAGCACAAATTAAGCAGTTGAGTCCAGCGTCGGAGCTCGGAGAGGGACACTTACAAGATAAGCCGGGACAGGAAATACCGCCGTATCTCTAGCGGGGACGCGGCGGTTCCTCATCACCCGCGGCAAACTTCACAAATTATATTAACATTAACGGTGCTTTCAACGACGGTACAGGTGCTGCTACGTCGACTGCTGGAGGGGGCGGGAGCTCCGCCACCGGCACCCGTGACCCCCGTAAAGGCCGCGCGACTGGAGGGGAAGGTGTAGGAGGTTGCCCGGAGACGAATCGGGTTAACCACTACCCCCAATACGGGGGTAGCGCTTTCCTTCGACCAGTCGATGATGGGCAACAGCCCGCACCACCTGCATTGCAGGTAAGTGTTCCCGATTTGTTGAACACTCCAGCGCAGACCCCCGCGTTGAGGCAGACCCCGCCTCGGACAGACCCACGTCCACCTCATGACCCCGAGGACCGCGCAAATGGCGCTGGGGGCAGAGACGATGCCCCCGCTGGTGACATGCCAAACCCTCCCGACGAGGAGTACGACCCGTACGCCCTGTTACCGGGGGAAGGCCTGACAGACGCTGAACTCCAACTGGAATGGGACGCGCTCATGGCCGCCGGGCGGGCTACAACGCCCGTCGACCCAGATGCGCCGCCGCCTGAACCCCCGCCGATCAGGATATATCCGGGACCTGCTGTGAACATGAGAACCGGCTCGAAAAACAGGAAAGCTCACATTAAGATTGCGGCGTTAAATATAAAGGGCCATGGGAACACGAATGTATACCACCCTGATAATAAGTGGTACCACGTCTGGCAGCTGATGAGGGAACAGAAAATAGGTGTACTCATCGTTGGGGAAGCCCATATGAACGACGAAAGGAAAGCGGAGATTGACAACCTCTTCGGGGCCAAGCTACACATTGAGTTCACGCAGGATCCCCGCTCCGCCAACAGTAAAGGTGTTGCAATTGTCCTGAACAAGAATATGGTTCATACTACTGGAGTTACAATGGAGGAAATTGTACCTGGGAGGGCGATGGTCCTGAACATGAAAAATGTTGATAAGGAACCGTTGTCGATCCTCGGGGTGTACGCGCCAAACGCGCCCGGAGAGAACGCTGCTTTCCTAAGAGAAATTAAGCAATATTTTGTCGACCGCCCCGCTCAGGGAAAACCCCACTACGCAGGCGGCGACTGGAACATGGTGCCCAGCGCAATTGACCGGCTCCCAGCAAGAGCTGATAACAACGGAACTGTTGACGCCCTCGACAATATGACATCGTACTTGGGGCTAGTCGACGGCTGGCGGGAAACATTCCCGACGATTCGCGACTACACCTATCACCAGTCCGAGGCGCAAGGTGGGGCGCAGTCTCGACTGGACCGAATCCTCGTAAAGAGAGGGCTCTTCAACGATACGTTTGAGTGGGAAATCGAGACAGTAGGGCTTGAAACTGACCATCGAATGGTGTCTGTCAAATCCACAACAGCAGACGCGCCGACAATAGGCCATGGCCGATGGGTATGGCCAGCCCATATTCTCAGAGACAAAGAGTTAGGGGCCTTCATACTTGAGAAAGGCCTCGCGCTCCAGATTGACATGGAGGAGTCGGCAGACGAGACGCCCGACATGACCCACAACCCACAGAAGCTGTGGATGCAATTCAAGAAAGACATCGGAGAACGGGCACGCGAACGCTCAAAGAAACTCATCCCCAGGATGATGACACAGATTGTTGAACAAGAGGACGAACTGGAGAGATTGAAGCAGGCGACCGTTGAAGAGATGTCGGAGGATGAGAAGAAGCTCGCCTGCACGATAGTAATCGAGAAACTGGTGGTACTTCAAAGGAAAAGATACAACATGGCACGACATAGCGCGGCAGCACAGAATCGCCTAGAGGGCGAGGTTATCAGCCGATACTGGTCGAAGATAAACAGAGAAGTCAAACCTAGAGACATAATCAACCGACTCATAGTACACCCGAACCCCGACGGCCCGATCCTATACGAGACTAACTCAAAAAGGATGGCCACATTAGCGAAGGACTATCATGAAGCCATACAGATGGACGACGCATACGTACCTCCGGAAATTCGGGAAGCCAAAATCCGAACAGTGCTGGAACGCACGACACGGAAAGTAACGGTGGGACAGGAAACCCTACTCAAGGCCAAATTGATGTTTGATGACGTGAAGGTTGCGCTGAAGAAATCCGCGAACGGGAAGTCACCCGGCCTAGACGGTATTCCGTATGAACTGTGGAGAACGTTAGACAATAGACACACGACAGCTCGAAAACAAGAAAAGCCCGCGTTCAACGTACTGAGTGTAATGCTCAAAGTGTACAATAACATTGAGACACATGGAATGACTCCTGACACGGGGTTCTCCAAAAGCTGGATGTGCCCTTTGTACAAGAAAAACGACAAGGCGGACATAGCGAACTATAGACCCATATCATTACTCAATTCGGACTACAAGATATTTACGAAGGCACTCACGATTAAACTAGCGCAAGTAGCGCCAGACTTGATCCACCCAGACCAGGCAGGGTTCATCCCCGGTAGACAGATTCGTGACCAAGTCTGGTTGACGAAAAGGATCATTGAACTCGCCGAAGCAACGGAGCACGACGGGGTCATAGTCGCCCTTGACCAAGAAAAGGCTTACGACAAGATCAAACACGACTACCTCTGGCGCGCACTCGCCAGCTACGGAATCCCCGTGGAATTCATCAACACGATCAAGGCACTGTACTCCGACGCGTACACATACGTGATACTAAACGGAGAGAAAAGTCAGCAGCCCTTCCGGGTCACCCGAGGAGTAAGACAAGGCGACCCACTATCCTGCCTCCTGTTCAACCTCGCCATTGAGCCCCTAGCAGAATCCCTGAGGCAATCTGAGTTGAAAGGCTACAAAATAAGAGGGAAGTCAGAGCGACTCATCACGACACTATTTGCAGACGATACCATGGTGTACCTGGACGCCGAGGACGACTTCGGTGACCTGCTCGAAATCCTCGATGAATGGTGCCTTGCCGCTGGAGCAAAATTCAACATCAGCAAGACTGAGATGATCCCAATTGGTACAATCGTGCACCGCGACCGAGTACTTGCGACACGCTTCATCAACGGAATCGACGGCACAATGGTCCCAGACCACATAAAGATCGCGAAACAGGGCGAACCGGTTCGGACACTTGGAGCCTGGGTTGGCAACGGAGTGAAACAAGCCGACACGTGGGCCAACACCCTGGAGAAGGTAGATGCGGCCCTGGAGAGATGGGAAATGGGCCACCCAAGCATGGAAGGACGACGCCTTATAATTATAGTGCTGATGGTGGTGGGCGGCATGACACAGTACCTCGCCACCGTTCAAGGAATGCCAAAGGCGGTTGAAGCCCGACTGGAAAAGAGAGTCAGGAAATTCCTCTGGGCAGAGAAGACCAGCGTTACCGTGGACAAGGAAACGATCTACGCACCCGCCAGCGCCGGGGGGAAGAACCTGCTCGATATCGTGGTACGAAACGAGGCCATCGCCGTGACATGGCTAAGGACCTACTTAAGCTTCGGCCCAAAACGGCCCTTGTGGTGCTTCGTCACGGACGAAATACTGGCAAAGAAAGCCGCGAGTGAATACCGAACCGTGGCTGAAGACCTACGCATGAACACGTACCTCCAGTCCTGGGCGCCGAAGGTATCTGCAAAGTCCGTGGGCAAAGACCTCGCAAAAATGATGAAGGTTGGCCGCACATATGGTCTGGACATGGACGCGATCGCCGTCTCGCGCGAGATCCAGGGGACGATGCCCATCTGGTACCACCGCAAATCGTATGCGGACCGGTCTTTATACAACCGTAAGGTCGATATTGTAGACTGTTTAAGAAATAACCACAAGATAAAGTTAGTCCGAGATGCGGTTCGCCTGGGAGCAAAAATGGACGCACCCAGGCACAAGCCCAAGAGATACTGCAGTTGCGCAACATGTAGGCAAACGAGAATATTCACGGGGTGCAGGAACCCCCACCAATGCTACCAGAAAGCAAGAGATCTCCTCGATGCGCTCGAGGAGAAGTGGGACCCGAGGGAACCGCAGCCCGAAGACTACGAAGACGCCCAAGAGCCTCAGGACGCCGGGGACGAGAGCACAGAGTTCGACTCCAGAATAACCATGCACGGAACACTGGCGGACACGTTCAGAATATTTACAAACGGGACTCGTAGAAATCTACACACCATTGCCCCCGACACGAAGCACAACCCGGACCTGGACGTCGACGAGGTCGTGGTGTACACGGACGGCTCCGCCGCCCACGACGGAACCGAAGAGGCGCGAGCGGGGGCCGGGGTCTTCTTCGGGGACGACGACCCTCGCAACCTATTGATCGCGATCCCGACAAAAGTTGGGAAAACCAACAATGTCGGGGAATTAGTGGCAATTAAAGCTGCGGTGGAGGCCTGCCCACTGGACGAGGTCCTGGAGATCAGAAGCGACTCGCGCGTCTCGATAGACGGACTGACGAGAAACCTGAAGAAATGGGAAGACGAAGACTTCCTCGGCATAGAGAACAGGAAACTGTTCAGGGCCACAATCAGCGCGCTGCGAAGAAGGACGGCGAAGACGACACTGACGTGGGTCAAGGGACACGCCGGGACGGCGGGCAACGAAGCAGCAGATGCGCTCGCGAAGGAAGGCGCTGGGAGGACAACCCCGGACGCAATCGATATGCAATTCAACTCCGCTCTGCTCCTCCCGGGTGCGAAAATACAGTCCATGAACCAGTCTAGGGCGTATAAAATGATACGACAAGCAAAGATGAGACGACCAACTTACCTGGTCAAGCTAGATAGGAAAGCAACGAAGAGAAACATGAAGTTAGCCCAGGCAGCCGCCACGAACGAAGACGACGAAACCCCGCTTGCCAGCAGTATTTGGAACTCCACAAAACATAAGGACTTGTCCCGAAGTGCACGCTACTTCCTGTGGATGATGATCCACGATGGCTACAAGGTCGGAAAACACTGGGAGAAAATTGACGGCCACAAAGAAAAGGGGATGTGTGTTAGCTGCGGGACCACCGAAACGATGCAATACATACTTACGACGTGTGAAGTCCCCGGCCAGGAAAGGATATGGGAGCTGGCCAGTGAGATGTGGAAAATGAAGACAGGGGAGGACCTCCCGCGACCGACCACAGGCCAGATAATGGCGTGCGCAGCAATCCGGAAAGGAGATGCGGGGACATCGCGTCTCTTTCGAATCCTAATATCGGAGTCAGCGCATATGGCATGGCGTCTCAGAAACGAACGCGTAATCCAGGGGAAGAGGCCCGCCACCTCGAACGAAATCTCCAACCGCTGGGCCCGGGCAATGAACTCGAGGTTGCGGATGGACTGTGCATTGACTGCTCTGAAATATGGTAAACGCGCGTTAAAGAGGAACCTCGTACTGAGAACATGGTGCAAGGTCCTCAAAGATGAGGTAAATCTCCCCAAAGACTGGTGCGGGGAGAACGAGGTTTTAGTGGGTATAGGTTGATGATTCGGCAATGATAGGGGCTCGGGAAACATTTCCCGTTCCCCTTGAGTCGATGAAGCTGCAAGCCCCACACGACGTATCGCGGCATGAGTCGGATACAAGTGCGTTTGCGCATTTCCTCGGGTGTATGATTCCTCTGGCCCGGTTCTAAGTCCATGGCCTCAAATATTGACGTGTTTACTGTACTATTACGACCAAGTATTCAGTCACAGGTCACAGCCCTCGCTGAAATGAATACATGCTTCATGGGTCACAGGTCACCGGGGTTTTGAATCGATGTTTTTGAGCTTTTGCGTCCCAAATAGGCAAAATTTCGCTCCGGCTCCGCCGGATCATTACCCTATAAGGCAATCTGAATACTTGCAAAACGAATACTTTGGGTCACTGGTCACACCCCCTGAATACTTGGTCGTAATAGTACAGTAGTACGGACGACTCGGTCGGCCCTTGAGTGCTCATGATTGTCGGCAACGACTCGAGCATAAGAGGGGGCGCTACAAAGTAGCGTTATCGTACTTGACTTTTGTTCCACCAAAAAAAAAAAAAAAAAAAAGATAAGCCGGGACTGATGTTCTCCAGCGGGGTGAGCCAGATGATAGTGTGCGCCATAGTCACTGCGTCACCATCTGATGTGACACTCCCACGGATATCGCCGAACACCGCTTGCTTTATGCCACCACGCAAAATCCAACGAAAGGCCTTTGCGCCTCGTCCACGGTTCCAGGTAACTCTGTTACAGCCGCCGAGATATTCCGCCAGAAGTTGTCTTACGAACTCGCGGCCTCAATCGGCAGTGCGGGCAGAACCTTCAGTGGCATTCACCCACGCGTTCCAAACTTGAACCTGGATCGGGAGTCCGAGCAACCCTTCGACACTCAAAGGCCGCTCGACCGCAAGGTCTTCCAACCACGGGTTCAGCACCAAGATTGTATTTCATCCCAGGGACACGAGTCCCACTCCGTATAAATCCACCGCACTTCCGCCCCTTCTTCGAGATTCCATCCTCCCATCCATGCCCGCATCCACCTCAAAGGACCGCTTCCACGCCATTGGCATTTACAAGGTACCGCCGCACCTCTCCAAAGAGGAGTTCGAACACCAAGTCGAGACCCTCGCCGATAAACTCCTCCTACTGCCCTCCGTTCAACGGAATCTCGTCAAATATGAGATGGTGCGCTACTATTCATTCCTTCTTCCTGTACCATCCGGTGGCTCACTCGCCCTCGATCCACAGTTAGTTCAAGACAATTCATTGGACGAGCATGTGAAGTCGCTCGGCTGGGCAGCGGACTCTCATGTTGCGCTTGTCTGCGAGAGCGAGGTCTGCCTCTGGGAATTGCTTTACTTGGTGGAAGAATTGACCGCTATCGTAGACTCAAGATCACTTTATCGAGGTGTGTCGAACGAGTCCCCCTCTGCGCACTTCCCCTGATTTTCTTCTCCCAGGCTATGCGCGACGCGGAAGTTCAAGCCTTGTTCGCAGAAGCCCAAGGATTCGGTCTCCAGACCGGCGCCTGCGCATTCTCGGCCGATGTGCAAGTCATCCGGTCGGGGGCATCTGGTCCTGGGGCAGGCGCTGCCAGCCACTGTCTCGGGATCTACAAGATTCCCCGGGGCGACTTGTCTGCTGCCGAATACGACCGCAAATTTCAGCCCTGGGTCGAGCACTGGAACGCCGTACCTGCGTTCGCTGGGAATGAGATCCGCTTCGAGAATGTAGGTCGACAGATATTGTCTGGTTTGAGTGTTTTTTCAAGTGGAGTAATGCTGATACTTTTCCTGTATAGTGGAAGAAGAACGACGTGATCGATGAGTATCTGCCCGGCATTGGGCACCCGCATGCAGAGCCCACCTGGATCCTTCGCGGCACATATAAGGTGAAGGTCGTTTTTTTGTACTACGAAGGAGTTTTCACTTTTTCCAGGAGCCGAAAACCATGGTTGAGGTGCGCACACCGGCTCTACTCGTTATTGCAACAGTTGAACACCGTCTTAGTTGTTAAAAGAGAGTGAGGATGACCCAGTTATCATGCGACTCGCAGGAGAGATGGATCTACCCCGCGCGGCAAATCTTGCTGGTGTGAAGGTCGTGACGAAATTGGATAGGTCGTGAGCTCCTCTGAACGACCAAAAGTGTACATCGAATGTTGTAGTTGTGGCTCGTGAACCCGGAGAGCTCGTTGTACTTATCTGAGTGGCAGTAATTTATTCCACCTGTGGCGATTAGTATGATGTGCAGCTTCTGTGAGATGCTCCCTTGTCCCCGAACACACTACATATAGACGTGGCGAGCCTGGAATGTTGAGATGATCGCTCCTACCGAGTTTGCCAGTAACTGTTTGAGCGCTCTAAGATATGTGAAGAAGGACAGTGCGCTCCCGAGGGAAAATGTCAAGCCACAAATCGAGCGCCCTATCCCGTTTCCGAAATAAACGAATGGTCTTTACTCTCGGCCCGACCATCCCCCGCACCCACACGGCCCCTTGCACGACAAGCACAACGCGCAGAATGAGCTCCTCATGATCAAAGACTGTCGAAGACGGAGGTTTTGTACTGTAGAGAGGAAGGCATCAACAAGATTGTTTGGAGGATAGAAGAAGGGGAGGGGAACGAAGGAGCAGATGACGAATGCACGTATGTAGGTATACTCTACTGAGCACGAAGATGGGTGAAGATGAGCGAGGGAATGTGTATCGCAGAGGGGTGCATGAGAGCGGGATGATGACACAATGGAACAGGTATGTTCAGAGGCAGAGATGTAAGGAGGTAGAATGGACGAAGGATATGGATCTGGACGAAGACCGGAAAAAGCAAGGGAGAACATCGGTAGATATATGTAAACGCTAGAACTGGTGGATCAAAAGAGGTCGGTGCGCCGGAGGAGGACATGAGCTGGGGGGATGTAAAGTGGTGGGGACGTGGAGATATATCGGGAGCTGGAGAGAGGAGAGCGCGGACAGCGGTATGGCGCCACACGCATGCTGTAACTGGTGGACCCCGCTCAGAAACAGCTGCGCGGCTCGAGGTGGTGCGGCGGCGGCGCGTATACAGGCGGCGGGTGCGCATTCGGACGTGGTGCTGACTCGCCGAGGGGTGAGCAGAGACCCAAAACGACATGATATTCTGCATGGAGAAGGTATTGGGCAGGTCGAGCGCCGTGGTGCGCTGCAGCATCGCACGGAGGGAGAGGCCGGTGCCGCAGCGACGGCGGTAGTCGGAGCGGGCGACGCGCTAGGGAGAGCTGATGGGGACACGGGCATCTTGTGGCTGGTGCGCGCCGTCAAGATGACGGGCCGTACAGACGCGTCTCTGGTGAGGTCACTCGTCAGCACCGAGGATTACGCGGAAACAAGCGGACAAGACAAACCTCAAATCCTCGCCCCGCTCTCGCTCTCCGGCTCATTCAAGAACGAGAACGCGTCGTGAAGGATGTCGTCCCGCACGGCCGCGCGCTCCGTCGTCACCGCGCTCTGCAGGCGCTCGACCACGGTAGTATTCCTGCGCCTGCAGGGAAGGAGGAAGGCCTGCCCATGGCCCCACCCGCGGACGTCGAGATGCTCCCCCAGCTCCAGCACTCCGCCGTCCGCTCGCCGTCCCCCAATACGGCCCCCCTTCCCAGCGCGAACGACCGACAGCACTGGCAGGAGCACGGCAGGAAACGCCCCCGCCCGCCTCCTCAAAAACCCCGCATACGCCGTCCAAACGGCCGCGCGCCGCGTCCGTGGCTCGCCTTCCTCCAAATTCTGCCCATCCTCCTCGCCCCCCTCACGTTCGGATCCCCAAGACCCGCGGGCTCCCGACGCGCAGCGCAGACAATGTCCGCCGAAAGTGGGGCCTCATGCGCCCCTCCGCGAGTGGACATGGGCGCCGCGGGTCCTCCCCCCACATCAGCACACGCACTACCCCTGCCCCGCTGACGACGCTCATGTCTACCCCCACCCGAAGCCGCTTGTGGACGCCGCACGCACTCGCCCCCGCCCCCGCCCCGGCGACGGCATACAGATGCGCCTCGGCCTGCTCCCGCACCTCCACGGCCAGCAGGAGATGCCGCACGCTGCCTCTCCCCATCATTCTACTGCTGCTTGGCGGGTGCAGGTGCCGATGCGGGCTTGGGCGTGGTGCTTCTTGCGCTCCTTGTCCACGGTCGCCGCCGTAGTCGTACGGTGGTGGGTGGCTCTCGACGTCCTCCCCACCAAAACAGCGCCGTGCGTGACGAACACGACAGCTCCTTAGGGACCGCGCACGCGCTGACCAGAGCAGACGAAGAGGCGGTGAACCCGATGGTTTGCGTGGGGTGCGTGCAGTGCTGTGGAAGGCGTCAGCGAATTGCTCTTGCAGCGAGGAATGGCAGGAGAGGAGGGGGACGAAGGAGTAGATAGCGAATATACGTATGTATGGGGCAGAGATGGCATGAAAGGAAGGAAGGCAAGGGGAGCGCGCCGAAGGTTTGTGTGTGGTAGAGAGGATGATCGAGGAGGTGAAGAGATCGGCAAGGAAGGGTACGGGATAAGGAAAAGGACACGATAACGATGTGGATTGGGGATGCAAACGCATAGAGGTATGATGACAGGCAAGAGGGGAGGGAGTGCGAGGGAGGAGGATGAGGACGAGGCCGGAATGACAGCAACAGGAATGAAAGTAACGAGATTGGAGAAGGTACGGCGAAGGTGGGGGCTATGATAGCAGTGGGACGGGGATGGAGATGTAGAGGTGATGGTGGGAGTACGACGACGAATGCGGTCCAAGACGAAAAAATAAGATATCCACCCACCTCGAACGCATGCAGCACGCACTTGAAGCGCTCGATGTCAGCCGCGGCGGCTCCTCGTTATCGTCATCCTCTTCCGCATCATTCTCCTCCCCCACATTCCCCGCCAACCTCATGGCCGCATCTGGACCACCACCCCCTCTGCCTCGTAGTCGAGGCGTGCACAGGCAAGCACGCCCGTAAGGTTCTCGCGCTCGGTCCCGAACCCGCGTGCGCGCGCCGGAGGAGTGTGCCGAATTCGCATCTAGGGGAGGAATGTCAGTGCTGATTCAAAGCGCTGCAGTATACACGGAACGGTGATGGGGTGGACGGGTCAAGGAGAGGGGGTGGGGATGCGGTGAGAGAACGAGGCAAGGGTCCAAACGGAGGCAGGAAGAAAGAGGGGTGTATGCGGTAGCCGCATCGCAAATGCGACAAGCCCCAAAAAAACTAGCGCCGCGACTGAGTTAGCATGGTATGCCGAGGACACAATGTCCATTGGGCACCCGTGACAGCAGTGCAGTCACTCTCGCGCACATATGGGCGACGCTGAGCAAGACGTCCTCTGTCGCGCAGAGACCCAAATGCCCAAGTCCCAAAAAGGAAACCGGGATGGTGTCGAGCAAAAAACACGCGGAGCAACGCCGAACGAGAAGGAGGAGTAGGTGGATGCATGGGGGCGGGCGAAACGGCGCAACGATCTCGCCGGATCGCCGGGAGGTCGTTTCAGCGCGCGGAAGAGGGACTTGCGGCGCGGGCACAGAAGTGTGAGGCGGCCAAGAGTCGACGGAAGCAGTGGGAGAGCGCAACGAGAGTGAAGGGAGAGAAGGGGTTAAGACGGGAGAGGAAGATGCGCGGAGGAGTGCCGAAGCCGGGTGGGCAGAAGGTGTGGATGGAGCGTGGCGGAGCAAGGGAAGGGGGACGCGAGGGCGCGGCAGCAAGCAGTCGCAGGCTCACCTAAAATTCATCCCATCCCACAAAATCCGTCTGGTATTTGGCGCTTCAAAATGCACTCGCAAGACAGTGGCGTTCCGAGGCGAGTCCATTGGGATGGGCTCGAGAAAACGGGGGGCAACGGCCTAGATATTTCGATTCGGATTCGACTGCGCGCGTAAATCAGCCTCGAGAAACACCGAGATAAACAACGCACTTCTTGCGCCGGAAACCAGCCTCGGGTGAATGCGCCCATACATCGCACTCGAAAGGAATCTTCAGGCTCGTATGGATGCTCCCGCCTTCCTGGAATCCAATTAGCTCTCTGTGAATATTGAGGTGAATGCACGGCAGACTGGCTATGACAGTAGTGCAGCGGGCTGGCCGGACATCCGGAACCCAGTGGCTTATACAGGGGTGGATGCAAGGTCGATGAGGATGAGTTTGAGAGATGAGGCGCTGGAGGCGGGAGACAAGGTGGACGGCACTGGACGCGGCTGATGGGATCAGCTGTGTAAGCGCATCAGTCGGGCTTCCCAAACCACTTGCTCTCAACCACGACGATGCCGACGGCCGACGCTGGTGCTACCTCTTCGGCTGCTTTATGGCTCTCCAACTCACGCCGACAGTGCTCCTGTTCTGATCTAGGTTTGCAAGTTGCAACTTCACGGCTCGGAATTACAGTAATCGCAACGGAATTGCACTTGAATTGCACTGAAGTTCATCGGGCTGGCAGTTCCACGGGATATAGATGCCGTCAACTCTTTTGGCTCTCAATAACGGTGTTTCATGGACTCTAACTAGCTCACTGGCTCGATTACAGTCTTCTCCAACCGACTCCGTTATACTCCATGCTCATCCGCACTCTCGCACTCTCGCTGCCTTGTCTCCTTTGAATTACCTTCGTGGTGACGAGATTCGACCCCACGACGCCCTACCGATCGCCTCGACTGGATGTCCCGCCGATCCTATCCGATTTCTGCGCCGGCGCGGGTCCAAAAGTTTGAATTTGCAGTGGTTCCAAGCCATCCGCGGCGATGTGTCAAGCACTGGTGTGCGGTGAGACCGGATGAACCTCTAACTCATTGTGCGGCGAGACCGTAGACATAACTGGTAACAATTATACCGATGCTATTGAACTATCCGAACTCGAGCAGGAACCGTCACCTTGGACCAAGACTCCAATACAACTCGTTGATATGCTTTCTTGCCGGGGGGATTTCAATGCTGATACGCTAATTCTGATGCTCCTGGTTGGACCAAGTACAATGGACGATGGTAAGGATTGCAAACTCTGCGAAACCAGCTCATTCAAAACCTCACTTTGTCCGCACATCTTCGTGTGGTCGTATTTCTCCCCTGCCCCCACGACGCTCCAGTATGGAGTGAAGCTGCGGCCTCAAGAGCCTGGAGCCTCGGCCTTCAACTTTCCACCAACCGTTCTAAATTCTAGGGCTGTTTGTGTCCGTCCTTTCCTGTGATGAGAAGAACGAGGCAAGCAAGGGACAAGAATCCAACAAGGACCCGGGCTTTAGCAGCGGCGACTGCTTCGAGCGCGGCTCATTGCACTGCGAGGCCAAACCGAACATCGGCGCCGCTGGCAAGACTCGGCTCGACCGCCGGGAGGATTCCGTGATCCAATCGTTGCCGACGCTGGCCGCACTCACGCTTGAACTTCGTTTGAGGCGACAAAACTGCAACTTCACGCCAACGCATAGGGAATAAATAATTGTCCGCAAATATGTACAGAGGTACAGCCCAAGCACACAGATAAGCATACTGTTCGTTCTACAATGCGAGAGAAATGTTCGGGAATACATACAACGACGCGGCGTCCATTCGAGCCTCTAGGGTATACTAATTAAGACAAGTGTTTTGAAAGGAAAGTGTGCAGTGAGCCCAATCGGCATCTACATTTGGGGTGGCCTGGCGCGCGGCTTGACTTTGTTCCGCTTCATCGACAAGGGCCTCTCCTCCCCGTTGTGAAGCCGCTGCCAGCACCCGCACGCGTTGCACACGCGCTCCCCGTCCTTGTTACGCCGCCACACGCTCGTCGTCGTCGCGTGACAGTGGCTGCACTCCGGGCTGCCCGGCGGAGGACTCGCGCCCTCGGCCGCGCCGTCATCGTCCGCGTCAATGAGTACTTTGGGGCGCTCCGCATGTCTCTGTTGCTTAAAGAGTCCACAGGCATCTGTATTGCGGTGAGAAATTCAACTCGGAGGGAATGGAGGGGAATACATACTGCAGAGGATGCGGTGAGGCGCGCTGGGGTCGCGGCGCCAAAGTGGGGTGCTTGTCGTGTGGCAGTGGGCGCACTGTTTCATGGCGGCACTGAGGTCGGGGGTAGGCATGTACTGTTCAGGGAAGCCCGCGTTTTCAGGATTACCGGCATACGGATAGTTCGGCGCGTTCTGAGTAATAGGTGAGGGGAAGTGGTTGGTGTTGGAATACTGCTGTGCCATAGTGTTGTAAGGATATTGGGGAGCGGCGCTGTAGTTCGGTGGGGCAGCTGAGAAGGGGGGAGGTGCCGCCATTCCATATCCCTGCGACGTGTGGTTCTGGCGTTGCTGCGCCGAGGCAGCGTAATACGGCGTGGAAGATTGTGGTTGAGTACTCGGCGGATCTGCGAGGTGCCCTTGTCAGTTGGAGTAATCCTCAGAGGAAAGGTCAGACACTTACACCCCGTCACCGCGTTCGCAAGCGAGCTGTAGGAGCTTCGCGGAATATTCCTCGACGAAGGAGAGGGATAATAGTGGTGCAAGTCAGACATGTTGGGATGGTGGGTTGAGTGCCGAGCGGCGCTTCTTATATATGATTTTCAGACAGCCAGCAGCATGACCAGTATCCTAATGTCCTGGGAGAAGGAGCAGCGCTTGTCACAATGAAGAACCCCGTATCTTGACATTGAAGCTTGACAGATCACCACAACTTGAAAGTAAGTGGACAGCCTTCGCTTAATTGCGAATCCGGACGCGCCTCAACTTTAAAGATTTACGGCTGGGTCGTAGGAGATAGGTAGCCAATCATGATGCATGATGCCGTGTTTGGGTGGGGTTTGAACATTGAGGAATGCCGGAAACACATTTTGGGACTCACAAATTCGACAGACCGATAACTGTGCTGTTGAGTCGGACGGGGGCGCGACTGTGAATCGGAGACCGGGATGGCACTGAGGTGCCACTGAGGACATAATGATATCTTCTGTCGAATAGGGAGCGAATGTGAGGTGTCAAATGCTGAGATGTCGGCGGTGAAAGCGGTCCTCACTGTACTTGTACTCGCGCGTACCTCGGGCACGGACGTGCTTTATTTCCTCGACACGCATTCACGAGTTGATCGTTTCTTCGGGTCTTTCAGACACCAATTGAACATGCAACGGAAGCGACGCTATGGAAGCGACGCTGTGGAGTCATCGGTGGGAGTCCGAACTAAAAATCCAGTGGATCGTTGTTAATTATCGCCTTCAGAGGATCCCGAAATGAATTACCAACACCACTGGAGGCCACAAAATGAACTCACCTGCGCGCGCGGGCGGTCGATCAAGTGTCGCTCAGGTCACCAATTGAACAAGTACGCATGCGTAAATGTCGGCTCCCATAGGTACAAGGTGTTCCGTCAAATCGCAGTGGCACACATTGGAGTCGAAACTGGCTTGTCTGCCGATTCAATAAATGGACCGGCAAACGGGATCATTGTTCAACATTAAAATGACACTGACCCACTTCATTTGACTGTCAATTGTGCGGTCGCTCGGCGCACTGCCCGCCTCGTGCCTAGACAGTCAGGCCACTCAATGTGCCTCTTTGCGATGAATGTTGATGCGCCCTGCCGACGTTGCGCCTACACCGCCATTTAAGCGCCATCGCACAGCGGTGCGCACTGCGAATCGAGGAGGCAGCGGTAATGTACCAATGTACGCAACAGGCGGTCCAGTTGAGGTGGATGGTTGAAATGAGGCTGACGTCTATCGGAGCGCTCCATGGGGTCCCGTCGTGGTCGTGGCAGAATGAGAGCAGCAGTCACGCTGGCATCGCCCCCATCAAGCCAACAAAAATCTGGGAAATAGTTGGCTTACTGGAGGTAAGCAGGTAGAAGAAATACCAGTTCTGTCTTCCGAGACGTCGCTGGTAAATGATCATGAGCGACACCCCGGAACAAGTGGTTTCATGATCGGTCAGTTACTAAAACTTTGTTCTCTGAACTGGTTGAAAGCAATTGAACAAGTTCCGCCAAAGTTCGGCATCTTCTAAGTTCTGTCCGGTCCAGCGACGTCTCTGTATCTGGTTTTGTTCGACACGATTACCTGCGCCTCTGTCTCAAAATGTCAACTATGGGTTGCGAAGTATTTACCTTGTCAATTAGGCGTGGACGCCGCAGCTACGCCAAATGCCGCGTCAGTGACGTGGTTCAACCAGAGATCGGTCGAATCGAGTGCGGGCTAGAAGAACACCGCATGCGGCCCAGATACGCCGGTAGAACCCATTGAATACTGCCCGGTCCTTCAATTAATTTAGACGTTGAGAAGCAGGGATTATAGACCCTGAAACAGATACAGACATAAATTTTATGGAACAGACGCAAACAGGATAGAACGATCGTGTATCCTACTGCAGGTCCTTTGCGACGCGGCCGAGGAACATACCAAAGATCCTAATAAGGAGAGCACGGCGTAAGGCAATAACCACTGCTATTAGAAATCGCCGAAAGACCGCCATTGGGCTCGGACTGTCCTCCAGTGTTGGTAGCGTCCGCAGCGCTGTGACACCCAGCGTAGTATGCACAGGTGAGCATGGTGGTGTTCTGCACCGGTCAATGAGTAGCCATCACAGCATGAGTGTGGGCAGACTTACCTTCGCATTGTTGTCGTAGTACGCTGAGGGAGGTAGGTCAATGGTGCGTGGGTGGTAAATTAGAGCACCACGACTTACGGTTTGCGAACCCACATCCACCGGGACGGCACGCGCAGAAATCTATACATTCTGTGCAGATACAGATTAGTGGGTGGAATTGAACAGCAAGCGCGGCAACGAACCCTGAACAGTATCAGTAAGAATGTAGCTGAGATAGTCGTCGGCGTGGATAGAGGCGTTGAGGTTCTCAAATGCAGTAGTGAAGCAAGGCGCTGCGGTCGGCGTGCATTTGGCGGAGTAAGTTGCGGTGGCCGTGCTGCTGGTCGGGGTGGAGCTCACGGTCGCCGGGGGTGTGGAGGTGGCTGGAATGGAGACCGTCGAGCTGATCGGGGCGGAGGAGCTCGGCGGCGGCACAACCACGCCTCCGCCGCACAACACCGTCGCCTTTTGGAGGGCCACCGCAGTTTGCGCGTAGATGCAGCCGTTGTCGATGGCGTTGGTTCCGATTACGACGTTGGTCTTTGCGAGAATGTTTCCCTCAAAGACACCGTTCGTGCCTACAGTCACCGTCCCCGCGACGACCCACACAATGTTCTTGGACTGTGCGCCGCCAATGAGGGTGATCTTGACGTTGGCGGCTTGGACGAGCGTGCCTGAAATCTGGAAAATCCAAGCTGGAAGGCATTAATTAGGCAGGTCGGACCGCAACGGCCTCGCAGAAAGGACGCACTGTCGGCGGGACCACCCGCGAGGGTGATGCCGGTGGAGATGGTCACCCCAGTCGTCCACTTGTAGAGGCCTGGCACGAGTACGGAGCCGCCGATGAGCCCTGTGCGAGTACTGCTGTCAGTGTAGGAAAAGGGCTGAGATAATGGGCGTCCTACCAGCTTTCAATCCCACAAAGTTGGGTCTCGGCCGATCTGAGAATCGAGTTGTGTCACTATATTGGGAAAGAGATATTGGAAAGACTTACTCGAGGCATCAGTGTACGCAGTCTGCATATCGAGAACGGCGACGGTCAAGAGTCCCGGGGTGGGCAAGGCATCGGTGGAGCCCTGGAGATGCCCGCGGACTTGCGTCGAAGTCCAAAATTGCTTGCTAACATCTTGGACGAGGCTGAAGCCCGTCAGTGAGGTGACCGTCGCGGGGCTGACGCCGACATTTCCACCTGTTGGAGACATTGAACAAGTGAAGTGATGGAACAGTCAGGCTACTTACTAACAGCCGAATTAGGGACGGTGGAAACACCGGTTTTGGCGAGAATTGCGAAGTTCGCAGCGGTACCGAGCAGGACTGGGGCCGGGCCCGCAGCGTACGCGCACCCGATGAAGGCCTGGGCGGTATTACGATCAGAACAGCATTAACGAGTGCAAGGTGGGTGCGTACTGAGAACAAATAGGCAAAGCGAATAGACATTTTGGGGGTTGAGGAAGGAACTGAGGATGGAGGCCGATGTATCCCAGCTTTAAGTAGATTCCTGGGGACTCGGCGAAACTGAGAGGCGTCAGGAAGATACTCTATGGATCCAACACAGTCCACCGAGCACCCGAACGTATGCCAGCGAGAACAGAGTGACTGGTCGTATGAGGTAAAGTTCTTTTTGGCTGTATAGCAACGAGTACGAACCCGAATTATAGCTTGAATAGATTGTCTGTGGGCGGATTGTACAGGCGGAGACGACTGCGCTAAATCAAGTGGCGTACCGGGGAAAAAAACTTGGAAGTATTGGAGTGGTCGGTGGAGGTGACAGAGATGGGCGGGGAAAGTCGAAAGTGACAGGAAGGTACGGACAAGATGTGGTCGCGGCGGGCGATGAGGTGGAGAAAATACAACACAGGTTGACAGAGGAAATGTTGGACCTGGCCTGGGCCGCCTGGCTGACAGCTACATCTGATTCAATTTGGAATCGCCCATGAACTTTGGAAAAGCGAGGCGTAGTGGCGACGGGAATCGGGCCTCACATCCCAACAGGTCTGCGGGAATTCAAGTCGAGTCTGAGGGAGTTGAAGTCTTGTTGAGCGACGAGGAACGAGAACGGGGGAATTACTGCCCCGGACGCACTATATAAAGGCGGAGTCGCGTTCGAGTTGGAAGTGGGAGTATGTGGTAAAGGTCAGGAATTTATAGGGGGGATGACAGGTTTCCGACCCGAAAATTTCAGTCCAACACAGGACGCGAAAGATACTCGTAAGCAGACAGGAGGACCACGTATTGCGCTCCTGTGCGAATGCATATTAAATTCCGTGACTAGAGAGTAAACCGAACGCCTACTGTCGATCTTCCCCGCCCGCTTCGCCGCAATAAACGCGTTCGCGACTTTCCAATAGTCGTCCCCAGTATCCGCGCCTCGCACCCACTCAAGCCGATAATCGATGTCGTAAATGACCTGCACGAAGCGTATATCATCTGTAAACAACGCGGCGTCGGCGGCTGGGGGCCGGATTATGAAGACAATGCATTGGAGACGCGCGTCCGCACGAGGTGATCAAGCACAAATTGACTGGGGTGCATACCGAGGGCGAGGTGGGTGAGGTGTGGTAAAAGGTGCAGGGCAGCGTACGTCTCTGCGACGTGGAGATCGGGCCTCTCGCCGTTATGCGAAGCCGAGAGCTCCAGGTGCGTTAGGCTGGGGAAGACGGGTTTCGTCGCGTCCAACTGCAGGAGCACTTCAGCGACGATCTCGAGTCGGCAGAGATGCTCCAGGCGTGTCAGTGCCAATAGAGCGGACCCCGGGGAGACATTCACGACCAGGTTCCTGAGGCCGGTGCATGCGTCGAGGATCGCAGCTAGCTCGGGTGGTTCGACAGCGTGGTCGAGATTGAGGTTTCGGATCGCATGGGAAAGGAATGAAGGCGATTTGTTTGCGATTGTCGTCAGGAGCCGATCCTTCGCGAAGACTGAGAAGCCTTCCCCGATGCATGTGCCGGAACTGCCGACGAAGACGACACGATATAGGATAGGCTCAACCCTGTGGATTTTTACCGGGACTGATGAAAGCGGATATTGAAGGCACACATACCAGTGTTTAACTCGTCGCGCAACCAGCATCAAGCTTGGGATCCAAACGGGACGCGATGAAGCCGCGAGCTCGAAGATAAGGCACTCCAGCTCCGGGGGTATTGGGATGGAGAACGGTGCAAAAGTAGTTTCTGGGGTTGTTACCGGAGTTTCCGTGTCCAGGACCGTCTCCGCCATGTGCATTCCTGAGGTCAGTGGAATCGGTGTGGTGGTGAAAGGTAAGGAGTGGAGTTATCGAAACATCAATTGTTCGCATCAAGTCCCTTTGCCGAGATGCCGACGCCATGCCACTATGTACGTCCTCACCACGACCCTCGTGCCCACTTTCCTTAATTAGCTTTCCTACTTAGTACTTACTAGTCAACCCCGGCCTTTTCCACCACTCCGGAAGACAGACAACAGCCTTGACACAACGAGGCGCGTGTTCGCTGCGGCCGCGTGCATCCGTGGTAGTCTGGCAGACAACAAGACTCCGACTCACCCGCGCACAGAAAAGCGAAAGCCCACCCCTACTAACGGCCGACGCACCCCCGTCTCCGTGCCCTTGAATAGCTTCATGAACGTTAACATTGGCAAACATCCCCGATGCACGCGCCGTCCAGGCAACTAGTTAGCGGCTCGCCCAACTTCTAAGGCTAGCCTCGACCCTTCAAATAGTGGTCTTCCACGACGCGTACCCTCACCCATCCTCTGTGCCAATCTCGCCGTCCCGCTGGCCTCCCAACCCGCCGCAGAGCATTCGGATGAACTCCGCTCATGGCACTAGTACTCTCTGCGTCAAGTGTTCCGCACCTGACCTCGGCCTCTAGGATACCGCCCACTCAAATTGTGTCTGCTTCCAAGTGGTTCTTCTTCGAATGTCGCGTTCCTACCAACTACCTAGCCCTTGCAAAGCCCTCGAAAACGAAATTTCCTGGCATGCCGGGCTGGAATCCAAGGCGCGATTGAGTGCGTACAGCCAGTCCCGCCTCGTTTGTAATTTGTGGTGCGACTTCACAGCGAACCGGGTGGCCCAATGATGGTCCTGACTGGAGACCTCAAACACGTTGAAGTTGGTGCCATCGGGCGCCGTCGCGCTGTTGGAACGCGCGCTAGACGTATTGGGGTGTCCCAATGCCCTGCTCGCTTCCTGGCGCTGGCAGTGTTCGGAAAAACTCCAACGCCCAGCTAACAGTCATGTCACATTATAAGGATGATGGCGGCCGCGAACACATCACTAGTGCGACTGAACATCTGCCGCGGATGCGAACTGGATGCGTTGGACAGTTCAAGTCCCCCTTTCACCTCCCTAGCGCTCGGTTCAGGCTCGGACGGAAACTCGCGGTACGACTCCAACACCGAGTTCCCCGGTATCAGGACCATACTGGCCTCAAACACAATTGTTAGTACCTTCAAACATCTGCTGCAATAGCAGATCGTGATCCTGGATGCGAACTGGACGCACAAGTCCTGCTTTTACCTGTATGGTGCTCGATCCAGTCCCTGCTCCGTTGATGATCTATTACACTAACACTTTTCACATCGCTTGCCTCCAGATCCGTTTCTCGGTCTCACTACGGACTGCACAGTTAAAAAGAGGCCTATTGACGCTGCTAGATCCCACTGCCAGCCCACCCTCTGCAGCATGTGGTTCGCTCTCCTTGTCCTTTCCCTCGCGCTTTTCACCAGCTCCAACGCGACCAATTCAGCCAACTCGATAGCTCGATGCGAGGGTAGGATGATTCAAACTCACCGCGACTCCGAGTACTCGGATGGCACCACAGGCTCCATTGCCGTACTCGTGTGTGGCCACCGCACGTTCGTCGTCGACCTGGATCACTGTACGGGCATTGGCAAGAAAGGTCACCTCATCCAATCGTATGCTCTCTTCATAGTCTGTTGGAGATCTCCCTGCTGAGCCTGCTAGGGATTATGCCCGTGACTTCTCGATGTACTGCGGTGGTTCGAAGATGCACGGCACCGTGCTCACCACCAACCACTATGTTGATTTTCTGAGCCTCCCGTGCTCGATCGATCTCAGTGAGCGACCTTTCCTCCCATGACATGTTTGCTTTCACTGACATCCAGACAAGAGGAATACTTTACGCTCGACGCCCATGGTAAACTCAGTCGCTGCGGACTCCCCGACATCTTTCACAGCAATCATTATGGGGGCTTTCAGAAAGTAATTATATGCTCAGTCGGCGTCCACCCAACACTGACCCTGGATTCCTTGCAAGGCTTGTGATGAGTTCGCCTTCTTCCCTGGCACTGCTGCCCTTATCGGGTACTGCTACAACCGGGATCAGGATTCCCCGCAGTCGATGGTTGACCTTGACGACTGTTATTATGTGAATCCCGACGGTACCATCGGAGCTGGTTTCCCCGTCAACGGAACCCGTAGCCTGACGAGCGCGTGTTCGGGATTCGAAATGCTCGACAGCGGCGTGTTCTACTGTAACTGCACGGACAGCGCCGGGAAAATCGTACGGGCAATGGCGGATGCCGGTTCGTGACTTCGTACATCATTCACCCCAATATGAGGCTCACAGTCCTCAGACAAATGTGTTAGCAATGACAATGGACAGCTCAGGTGCTGTAGTGGCCTTGGAGCTCCGCCGCAGGAGTAGAAGGTGCAAAATAACTGTGACAACTAAGTCGATCATCAACACAGCGTCGTCAGCACAAGCTCCTGACGTCTACTAAATATTTTGCCGCCTACTTCCCAGGACCCATACACTGACTGTACCCCTCATCACACTCGGACCATCGCTGTATTAGATATACTTGCTGCCTATACTTCCGTGACTGATTCCCAGATTGTGCTACATAGTGGTTTCCCTGTCGACTTATACCAAGTTATACGAGCTGGGCCGTGTTTAACTTTCTTTTCTAAAAGTCAACCTGCCGCGCGTACTGCTACTTACTAGTGGCTCATGGACTTGCTTGCGTCTGTTCAATATTCTATCTCTGAACTGCATCAAGTCTGTTTGCTAAGCACAACCGCAGGACGTTCATGCAACGTCAGACTCCAAGAGGTCGGCCAGCCGGTTCAACACCGTGGGATCTTTGCTGGTTGATCCGACGGCATTTGCCGTGACAAACATCACGCCTCCGTTCACTCTGACCATGACCTCGCGAGGTAACCTCCCCTTGGAACTCGAACGCGCGATCCTGGAATGCGCCGCAAGTCCTACCTCCGTGATTCCTCCCCTTCTTCGGGTGGCTCACTGCGCTCATGTGTGGTAAGTCCTGGCCCCAAACCTTCTGCGCGCCTACCAACCGCTTCCTCGGACAGACTGGAACCTATGCTCTACACCACCTTGCGCCTCGACAGCGGGCGGTGCGCACTGCATCCTTCATGCAATCCCACGCAGCGCCCAGCCCGTCCGTCGCATCGGCTGTACAACACCTCCTCGCGTACGCAAGCACCAACTCGCTCGAGACAAAGACTCTCGCGGTTTTTTTGCAGTCGTGTGGTGGCATCAAAAACCTCGCTCTCATCGGCGACTTTGTCTCCGCTAACCTCCTCCCAGCCCTCGCGAGCATGCACATCGAGCGCCTGAGCATCAACATCCGAGAGCTCTTCCACCACTTGGAGGATGAACAGGATGAGCAAGACGAAGAGGATGAACAGGACGAAGAGGATGAAGAGGACGAAGGCGACGAAGAGGACGAAGCGGACGGATGGGGTGAAATCAGCCTCGCCCCCTCGCTCTTCGACCCAGTCGACCAGAACGCAAACGACGAATCAGGTCAAGTCAACCTCAGTCACGCGCTCTTCAACTCAGTCACTCACCTTGATATTTTCGACGACCTCGACATCGAGGAGGACGAGGCCATGGAGGAGCTAAAGTGGCTCAACACGCTTTCGATGCTGCCCGCCCTCACCCACGTCGCGTTCAGCAGTCAACCACACCCCGTGATCGTCGAAACCGTCCTGCAGCGTTGCCCCGAGATCCACGTCCTGGTCATCGCATTTTCTGCCTCGGAAAAGGATGCCGCGAGGGAATACGCAGCGTCTTTAGATCAGGTGATGGACAAGACGCTCGTTGTCTCGACGTATGTGGACTATTATGCCGATTGGGAGGCAGGCTCGAAGGGGGGAGAGGATATTTGGGTTCACGCGGAGCGATTCGTCGCTGCGACGAGGTGCGGTGAACTTGCGGGTAAGTGACTGGTCAAATTTTGCCTGTATTCCTTAGCTGATCTGCGGCCCAGAGAGTGAATACTTTCTCGAACATCAATAGGTTCACAGATAACACGAGCGGGGCTGAATCAACGCTCGCTCACTGAGAGAAATGTCAATTTACCATTTGGCTTCCATCACAATTCCACGGTTGGAATATTCTCGTTCAGTGCCTCCAAGCGATTGTTCCGAAATACACGGCTCACATTCCTACTCGTCAAGAAAACACTCATCCGATTTCTGGCACCCGCGCGGTCGTCCCTGAAGGTTCAAGCAGGTGTGTTGAGGACGGAAACCGGCTATTTTCCCCTAGCCAAGGTTATTCAAATCAGCTGTGGTGTCCGGGAAACAGCGAGACTTGAACAAAGCGGCTTACAACTCGCAGTGTGGGGGTTGAACTCCCCTGCGTTCGAATGGGTTTGTGGAGAGTCCTTTATTCTGTTTTGCAGCCAGAATTCAGGCCGTTCAGTTAAAATTCAGTGGCATTGCTTATGACCCAAATCAATATCGCAGCCCGACCAGGATTGCAGATCGCTCTTGAAGCCAATGTCTTATTTGCAAGGGTGAGCAAGTCCCGCCTACTTAGCATTGTTCGGATGCACACAGCGAGACAACCTGGGTAGGACACGTCTACGCTTGCAGTTTGGGGTTCGATTCTTTGCGCGTCCGAATATTGGCAGGTACAGGTACATTCTTTTGGATTGTACTTTTACGTGCAGTATCGGTGGGCGCCCAGACTTACTTTGTCGGGAATCTACCGATTCCGATGCATCCGGCGCTTGAGTGTGAAACATTTGAGCGTTGGGCGGTATCCAGTTCCGGTAGTATTCTATGTAGTGTGGTCTGATGGTGTGCGCGATAGGTTGCTTGGTGTGTGTTCCATCTCGAACCATTGGCTCGGCATCAGACTTTTGACAAATTTCTTGCGAGCTTGAACAAGCCCAAACAAGGTCGCAAGCCTCACCAAAATCGGTTCAAGCTTGCAAGCTCGCAAATCAAGTCGTCGATTCCGCAAGGTCATCAGTTCGACTCCCAGAAAAGGTCAGAAAATAATTCTCAGGGATTTCCAGCAATGAACTAGTCTTAGAAATTGCAAAGGAAGTATTGACGGAACTATGCATGGCTTCGTTGTACCTTATTCAACACATTTTGAGGCTGGTTTTCGGGTACTTCGAGCCTGCTAGCTTGCCGACAAGCCGACAAGCCCCTCAAGCGAGCAAGATTTTTGTCAAAAGGCTGATGGGTGTTCAAACGAGAACCACTCAAGTACCTGCCATCAATCCATCTACCTCGCCCCAGGCATCCTCATAGACAATTCAACAAGCTGACACTGAGCGCTGCGTTCGAGACAAAGACACCATCCCAGTATGTGTGTTTGGGGCGAGGAATTCGCCGACGCATATTTGCATTTGCCCGGTGTTCGAACGAGAATCACTTACCTTGGCATCACAATCTATCTACCCCGCCCCAAGGATCCTCAGAGGCAATTCAACCCGAAGGAAGAGGGGGAGCAAGCTCCCCCAATAAAATAAATCACAGTGAGCAAGTCCGGAGAACCGGTGGCTTACCTTGCTTGTGAAATGTAGTACTGTAGATGAGTCAATGATCAGTTCAGACAAGAACTTATATAGTGAACCATAATGTTCCCCCCGACGGAATCGCACGGCCTCGGCGACTGGCAGTCCACCGGTGATCATCGTTGGAAATTTCCACCACCAAGCCCGCGCAGAGTCGCTGTGATACTACCCACAATGATCCTCCAAATGCCGCTGCGCGCGGTACATTCGGGTATAATTGAACCGCGGCCGAGATTCTTCACCGGGCGCATGCCACGTACCAGAATAACCTGGGCGATCACTGGTAGGGTTCACCAGGGGTAGAGGTATACCTCCAGAGGTCAGAGGTAAGGTACAAGGAGGTAGAGGTAGAGGTCAGCCAAAGTCTTGACCTCCCATACCTCCACCATACCTCCCATAGTCAGGAGGTTTGAGCAATGTCTTTCTGACCGAGTTGCATTGGTCTCCTCTACCCACTTTTCTATGAATGCAACTGCCCTGCAACACTCTCCCAGATGGCACTTGATTACTTGAGCGTCCCCGGTATGTATTCTATGTCCAACTCCACCGCCGAACAGCTACTAATAAGTTCCCAGCCACCTCGACTGGAGTTGACCGTGTTTTCTCGCGTGGTCGGCAACTTCTTCACTTCACCCGCAACCAACTCTCTGCTAAGTCTGTCTGCATGTTCCTCTGTCTCTGGTCCTGGAGTAAGCATGATCTTGTTGGCAACAAGGAGTTCCAGATGGCAGTTTGTGAGAATATGGGCGAGAAGGAGAAGGGCAAGGGAAAGGAACGCGCAGCACACAACGAGGGTAGTATATAACAATTACTTGAAGTCTTCCAGTGCAATTACAATGACCTTTATTGATCTGTTGGTTACCCTTGAGTGGAAATGATGTTCAACCTTTGGAGGTAAACCTCTGGAGGTCTAGATAGAGGTACCGGGGGTATACCTCCGAGGTTTCGGAGGTAAGGTAGAGGTCTACCTCTCAAAGGTTGGAGGTCTTGGAGGTAGGGGTAGAGGTTGGCCTCTTCGTACCTCTACCTCTACCCCTGGTGAACCCTAATCGCTGGACAAGTTTCCTTCGTGGCTGACCAAATGATCCCTCAATCCTCATGGAATTGTCGCGACTCGTTAGTTGAAACTGCGAGGCAGACATGTATTCCAGTGGACTGCACCGATTGAAGGGCTGCGTGAGCAAAACCTGTGTGCCCCTAGTAAAGCTCCAGTAATCCGGCATCCAAAGCGAGGGCTCACCGTAAATTCGACCGAAGAAAACTCATTTCTACATGGCGATCACGATTCAAGTAGAAGGTGACCTGCCCTGATGATGAACTTCGAGAACGGCGGCGAGGAGAAAAAAAGGCCAGGGGTCAAACAAAAGGGCTGGAGCCAGCCTCCCATGATACCGCGCATTAAACGGGCTAGCGTTGTAGGGCAGACGAACTAAGGCTTCGTGAATGCACCACCGGTCACCGTTCGCACCATTTGTAGCCTGTGCGGGTTTTACCCCGGAAAGCTCGAAGAGTTGCAGAGGAGTACCTTGGACCGAATTCGCATGACGGACACAGACAACAATTAGGGTGAAGTAGGAGAGCGTTTGCGACGTCGTACTAGCCCGACGAACCGGCTCGGCCAGACCATTCCCCAAGTTACACCTCCCACCCTCCTGTGATTTTTACGCAGTCGTGATACTCTTCCTTTCTTCAGCCTAGAGTCGTTTGTCTATGCCGTTCCCGGCTCTGTGCACTTGCACCACATATGCTTGGTTATTATTATTCACGCCTTCCATTTCCATGCCCCCTTGTCGCGCGCATCTAACCAGCGCACGTACGCAATACACATCCCAGCGCAGAGGAGCAAGAGCCCGTCGTACACAACCACGTGCTCGAACCGTCCTCGTAGCCCCGCCACTGCCGAAATATCTCCCCCTCCGCGCTTGTGGCTACCGAGGATGAGTCCAGCGATCGGCGCCCCGAGGAGCGACCCCATTCCTCGAACGAAGTAGATGAACCCATTGACGCGCGAATAGTTTTCTAAGCCGTAGATCTCCGATATCGTGGTGGGCAACAGTGAGTTGTAGCCCCCGGCGTACACACCATACATGACGACAAAGGCAAGGAAGCGCTCGCGTGGCGCGTCGTACCACAGGGCAAAGACCGAGAGCGACGATAGGAAGGCCTAATCGGAGTGATAAATGAGACAAGAATGGCAAAGAGTGGCTAGAGAAACACGAACTGCACATATCATAGTGTTTTGCCTCCCAACCCTGTCCGCCAGGAGACCCATGGCGATACGAGAGACACTGTTCACAGCACTATTGATAGCAAGAAGGAGACTGCCCGTCGCACGTGGGTACAACAGCACAGACGCAGAATAGGATGTCATGTAATACAGCGGGATGACATTGCCTGCTGCCTGAAGGAGCGCGCCAAGTGCCTGTCAGGGACCGAGAGTAAGTTCAGAAATTGGGACGAATGTCAAGGGTTGTGTACTTGGTACAGGAAGGTTCCCCGCTTAACGAGAGACATATTGATTCGGGTAGTGGCAGTGTTGGCCCGGTCGAAGCTGACGCAGCGGCGAATAACGCACGAAACGGGAACACCAACGGCAAAATTCCACGCTGCAAATATGCGCAGGGCAGTGCGAACGCCATAGCGATCGAGAAGGACTTGTAGAACTGGGGCCATCACAAGTCCGCCGACACCAGAGCCGGCGAGAACGCATCCCATAGCAAAACCACGGTGACGATCGAAGTATGTTGGGGTGATGCTGATGATGGGGAAGTAGTACAGCGACGAGCCCAGTCCATAAAGCAAAGCCTGCGTCAGAAACAGTTGCCAGACCTGCGGTGCATGCATCATCAATGAGATAATATTCACGACAACTATTTCGGGACTCACGGTTGAAGAATAGCTAGCGAGGAATAAACCGAGACTCATGACTGCGGCGCCAGCGAAGGTGATCAGTTTCACGCTTTCAATCCGTGCAATAATTGGGTTGACGAATATCCCGCCGCTCCATGTTAATCCACTCCCGATCGTCCCTACCAAAGACACCACCGCGTCATTTCCGCGCGCAGAGGGAATATTGCTCTGCTCAGATGTGTAAAAGTCCTGCGAATTGTCAGGTAAATAGGACCCGAGACGAAGGGTGCCGGGCAGACCTGAAAGATACCAAAGACGCTGTTGGTGCCGATGACATGAAACGTCATCATAAAGCCAGCAAGTAGAAGTGCAGCCTGGTACTGTCGCGTCGGTTCGGCCTCATTTTCCTCGGGTCGTTCAGGCTGAACAGGGGAGATAGAGCTCTCTAAACGGGGCCGGCGTGTTGTCAATTCGATGGGAGGGAGGGAAGAGGCCATAGAACGCGGTGGGAGCGAGAGGGAAGCAGAGATTCGGCTGTAACAATGCGGATCGCCACATGACGAGATATGATCCGAACATCCCAATCTTCAGCCAATTCCTTCAAAGTTGAATCAAACTACGACGCAGGTCACCTGAAATATATAGCGATATGCGTAGTTGAATTTTGACTGTGTGAATTCTGACTGTGGTCAAGAGGAAGAGGCGAAGCGAGGATTGTACTTGTTTGGTTAGTGATGGGCGCCCGCGGTTGCTCCCAACCTCCATCCACAAGCGCAGCCTAGTAACGCGAGCCTGCAATATTTCTGCCGCAATCTGCTTAAGGACAGCTTTCTTCCTGTATCTATATGGATCTTTGTCTTGCTGAAGCACTACCGCGGCTTGCAACTTCAATTGTGCATGGAAATTCACAGCCAGCGTTCGCTTTTTTGCCCATGGTATGAATATTTGTATCTACTGCCGATCTAAACTTGAATTATGGAGAACAACAGTTGAACTTCGGGTGCCGTTTTCGGTGTCCGGTTCCGTTGGACATACCTTGGTAAAGATTCCAGGCAAGACGCGTCCCTAGACCCAGCACGGAGTCAAAGCTATACATACGCGCTTTGTTAAAATGACTTTCACCTGGGATAACTTTCGTGGGAACTGTTGTGACTCCAGCACACCACAACAACCACTATCGCTGGCGCTCCTCGAAAAATGAAGAAGGTCGCACCAACACCGTATCCTCAAGTCTTTTCCGTCCAATTCCCAGATGGCCGGCCTTTAACTTGCCTCGAACGTCTTGCCAGGACTCCCTTGAGCTCTGATATCTGGCCTGCGCGTATTCTTTGCGGCTCCACAAATTCAACGATCCGGGTGTTGAACAGCGAATGAAATCGGGCCAAGTGACCTCCTGGCACTCGGTCCTCTCTCCAGCCACTGGCGCGAATGACAAGCGCTGGGTCCCAGGTGGAGTGGTTTGCCCCTCGTCGCGCTTTGGTGCCCGTCGTCGCGCTTTTTTCTCACTTGGCCCGACATCTACAGATGCTTATCTCCGTCACGAATGAAACAAATCGAGGCGTGCCTCCCGCGCTTCTGGCAATGGCGCCCTTCAAGGTAATGGATCCATCTGCGAAACGGTTTGTACGCGACCGCGGCGCCGATTGCGAGAGCTAAGCCTGACACGCCTGGCACGCTGTAGACCTGGTATATCTTTGACCGCGGCGGGTACGTGCAGGATATCGGGCATGAAGGCCATCGCAACATCCATTAAAAATCACCCTAGCGCGTAAGAGCAATATATGAATGACCGACGCCATCAAACTCGGCCGAACATCACCATCTAATTGCACCAGGCTTGAAATTTGAATCGCTCCGCCCTTTGATTTGTGCTATATCTCTTGAATATCATCTGACGGGTCACGCAATGCCCATTCGAGCTGTACACGAGCACCAGAGCGAGTTGTGGCTTGAATAGATTGCGCATGACCGGATCGTCGAAGCGGAAACGCTATCACGCGAGGTACGAGCGACGTACTGATAGAGCGTCTGTCAAGAGAGACTAGAAACGCCTACGGGGAGTTGAGGGTTGCGCAACAAGGTGGGACACTTGGAAAGGTTCGAGCGGTTGGTGCGGACGACAGAGACTGGCGGGCTGAGTAAAAAAGTGACCAGAATGTACGGTGAAGATGTGTTTGCGGTGGGCACCGAGGTCGACAGAATGAATGTTGAACCTGACTGACGCCATGCCGAGCGCTGATCACCGAATTGGGAAGGCCTTACTCTCCCATGGACCTTGGAAAAGTGGCCTCGGAGCCGTAGTAACGATGACGGAGCTGAGAATCCCGCGAACTCTGCGGAAATTGAGGGGAGTTAACTATTCCGGGGAGCGCAATATACCAGCATACCAGCGGGGCCGCGGCCAAGTTCGGAGGATAGGCGGCGAAGGTCAGCGACGGCCAAAGAGTTTGGGAAACGATCTACAACACAGGAGGTGAGATATACTCATAAGCAGACAGCACGACGTCGTATTGCGCTCCTATGCGAATTTATATCAACTTCCGTGACTTAAAGAGTGAAACAAACACCTACTGTCAATTTTCCCCGCACGCTTCGCCGCAATGAACGCGTCCGCGACCTTCCAATAGTCGTCCCCAGTGTCTGCGCCGCGCACCCAGTCCAGCCGATAATCGGTGTCGAAGACGACCTCCACGAAGCGCATATCATCGGCAAACAACGCTGCGTCGCCGGCGGTGGGATACCAGGTTATGAAAGCAATGCAGTGGAGACGGGCGTCCGCACGGAGTTTATCGACCACAAATTGGTTGGGGTACATGCCGAGGGCGAGGTGGGTGAGGCGCGGCAAAAGACGCAGGGCAGCGTATGTTTCTGCGACGTTGAGATCGGGCTTCTCGCCGTGATGCGAAGCCGAGAGTCCTAGGTGCGTTAGGCTGGGGAAGACGAGCTTCGTCGCGTCCAGCTGCAGGAGCACTTCAGCAACAGTCTCGAGACGGCAGAGATGCTCAAGGCGCGTCAGTGCCGGGAGAGCGGGCCCCGGGGAGTCATTCACGACCAAATTCCTGAGCCCGGTGCACGCGTCGAGAATCGCGGCCAGCTGGGTTGGTTCTACAGAGTGGTCAAGATTGATATTTCGGATCGCATGGGAGATGAAGGAGGGTGTTTTGGTCGCGATTGCCGTCAGAAGTCGATCCTTCGTGAAAACAGGGAAACCCTCCGCGATGCGTGCATCGGAACCGACAAAAACGACACGGTACAAGATAGGTTCCACCCTCCGGGTTGTTATAAGTACTCATTGTCATCCATTAACAACGAACACACCAGTGTTGGACTCGCCGCGCCACCAGCATCAACGTTGGAATGCAAACAGGACGCGATAAAGCCGCTAGCTCGAAGATAAGGCACTCCAAGTCTGGGGTATCGGGGTGGAGAACGGTGCAATAGTAGTTTCTGGGGTTATTGCGGGAGTTTCCATGTCGAGGAGTGTCTCCGCCATGTGGATTCCTGAGATCGGTGGAATCGTTGTGGTGGTTGAGAACAAGGAGCGGAGTTATCAAATCATCAATCGTTCACGGCAAGTCCCTTTGCCGGACACGAGCAAAATCCGCTTCTACGACCCCACCGCGATGAACCGCGTCGCGGGCAACCTCACGGCGGACTTCGCCGTGCTGCGAACCTACACATCCGCCCTTACCCAAACAAACGTGGTGCTTGCGCGCATACCGGTCATTGCGAGTAAGTAACGTGTCCGCCGCTATGGCGCAGGCTGCTGCAACCACAACTTCGTCGGCTGCGGCGGGGCCGACGAAGACACACGCGCCGTCCGGCGCGCTTCGCATGGAGTCGGGTTCGCGCGTGGGGATCCTGTGCCTGGTGACGCTGGGTTTAGTCTGGGTAGTGTAGTCTTTCCTCGCCACAGCTTAGTATCATGCTCATGCTCATGATTATCCCCCCTCATGCTTGTATTCAAACGAAACGCTCGGTCTTGTTGCAGCTCGACCTCGGATGGGTCGAGGCTCGTGCCTGACAATATTGCGAACCTCGACAGTTGATCACTTGAACTCTTGAACCCCAATCGATCATCGGACACGGACGCATACCTGCACCCAATCGAGCATAGTGTCGAGAGGCCTGGAACAAGTGAGTTCAGCAAAACCTCCAAAAAAAACAGCCGTGGTCGTACCCAAGGGGATGGCATGATTAAATTTTCGGATATACAGTCGGAAAGTTTTTTTACCCAGGATCCTGACCCCCCCTCCCCCCCTCCCCGTGGGAAATTGCCGTTTTGGGCCTTAGGCGCAAGCTTTTTCGCATTTCTTTTTCGCGCAAGCGCGTTGTATGCCTTGCCCGCAGTGTTCCCCTTGCTCAGATGAAGGAAAGTCAGTGAGTTCATCGAGGACTGTTTTCAGGAAAGACTTACGTTACCTTTGATTGACAGCAAGATCATGGGAAATTGTCTTCTTTCGTCCAAATCCGGCAATAATGTATGTCCCCAGAACTCGATGAGGAGTGGACCGTTCACCGCAAAAAGTTGATAATCAGAATCAGCATACAAAAGTCCTCCGGAATGGGACCCGAGGTGCAAATTTTTAATGATGCCACCCCCTTGGTCGTACCTACACTGAGAGAGACATGACTTCGGGCTTTGGACGCCAAACACACGGCACGTCGAGGTTTCAGATGAAACAAATGTCGGTTCAAGAGAAAAAAAACTACCTATGGAATGGCGTGCGTACCTGGACTCAACCAGGGATAGCCTTCAGACCTTTGGACATCAAATACACGGCAGGTAGCATCGCGCCTCGACGTTTTAGCTAAAACAGTTCAAGAAAATCATTGAGAAAACAACAACGGGCAGAACTCAACCAGGATGGCTATTGTTACCAAGCAGAAGCAAACTCGGTGTAACAGTTGAGTTTTATTTTTGATTATCTCTCCCACATTCCTTTGTTCCGATGCGACTGCTGCCGCAACATACGGCGATCCACGCTCCTTTGATACCATTTCCCCTTTCGTTTACCTGTCAACCCGTAGTATATACTGTACTTTTTCGTTCAAATCGAACCTAAGCGTGACGCGTGACAATTTTTTCCGATTCGACACTTCGACAGCGCTGCCGGAGATGCGTGACGGCCGGAAAATTTCGACGTGGCCCAAAAATCATGCAACCATGTTCAATGTTGACTCCTGGACATCTAGGCAATATTGAGCTGTTCAGTTAGACACAAACCACAATTTTCGAGTTGCTCTCTTTGAAATGCAGTTTTCAACCAAGAAACTCAACCACACGGTGGAAATTTGAGTTGAAAGAGGCAAATTTGGCTAAAAATGAGTGAATTCATAGCCACCAGCATTCCAGAAGCCCGAAAATTTACATCTCCTGTGCAACACAATTTTTTTGCTGGGTGACGAACCTGCAGACCTATCCGACATTGGGGTCCGTGACGCGTGACCTCGACCAAAATTCGTGAACGACACAGGGGTGCGTGACGCGTGACCGTCGATTTGAACGAAAAAGTACAGTAACCCAGTGATGTCCGTAGTTAGTCCCCCGGTCAATACTACTACTACGCCACTCACCTCGTTGGACCGATGAACCCCCTTCTTGTGCCGGAACCAGCAGCCGACTGCTGCTCTCCGTCACATCTTTTTGAGTGTCGATATACTCTTCGTCTCAGCTCTCCTGGTTTCCCCTCTGGTCGTATCCCCGAGGCTACCGCTCTGCTGTCGACACCCCCCGAACGACTAACTATGGACAACCCGATTCCCCATACCCGCCGCGCTACTCAAGCCGGCATCTATCCAGCTCCTCCCCCTCTCTTCAGTCCCGCTCGCCTTGCTTTCGGTTCTGTCGACTTGCTGGACCTGGATACCCCTGCCATCGATCCGTCGATGAGCATCCTAGCCGCTTCGGCGGTGGGAAAACCAAACGTTTCGGCGTCCCTGGAACCCGTCCCCACTTCGGTGGTGGACCCAAACGCTTCGGCGTCCCTGGAACCTGTCCCCACTTCGGTGGTGGACCCAAACGCTTCGGCGTCCCTGGACTCGTTCACCACTTCGGTGGTGGAAACGTCGGGCAGCGCCTTGGGCGCTGACGACGTTGACTGGGGTGCACTTGGCAACCTGCCTGCACCGCGTGGTCATCACGGAGATCGTCGGGGCTGGACCCCCGTTTCCCGTCAGACTGCGCGCCCCCATCGCGATCTGTCAGATTTCAACCAGAATAGAAATAATTTTGATGTTGATTCGAGTTCCGCAATTGAGTCCAGCGTCGCGCAAGCAAGGCGCGAGTTGAGCCAGGAGGACCGCGAGGTCCTCGCGAGGCGCTACGAGACCTACGCTGCTCAGTTGAGGGCGGGGTCGAGGCGCCCAGCGCCTTCGGAATTTGTTCCGAAGTCGAAATGGTCCGATGTTGAAGAGTCAACTATCAACCATCACGAGTCAGGCTCGGAACGCGAGCCCGAGAAACCTGTTCCTGTTGTTCCGCGTGAGACGCGTCGCGCAATGGGGAAGGTTCAACTCACCTTGAAGCCTGTGGAGGAAGCTCCCTCCAAGGTTGAACTGGCAAAACCCAAAGGTTTTCCATCTGCCTCCGACCGCGATGCGAACAACGATCGCGAGTCTACGTCCGGACTTACACTTGCAGAAATGCACGCTCTGCTCGACAAGAAAATTGACGAGTTAGTGGAGCTGAAAAGTAGGCAGAGTGCTACGAAGCACAAGAATCCGTTGCGCGCTTCCCACTCGAAGAAGCGCGACACGCCCGTTTCACGGGGTGTTACACCTGGCAGATTGGCCGCCGAGAATTTCTTTGAGAAATCCTTGCGCGGCACTCCAGCAGGTTCAACTGCTAAAGCCCAACCGCCGCCTTCCGACCCGTCTGATGAGTCGAGTTCAAGCTCGAGTGTTCACTCCAGCTCATCGACTGACGAGTATGGATCATCGCGGCGCGGTGCGCGGGGCTCACGTTTGTCGTCTAAACGCAAACGGGGCAACGTGCGCAAGCAGAAGATGCTGCTGAAGCCCATTCCGCCGTCGCGTTACAACGGCGAACCGAACGCGAATGCGATTCAACGCTTCTCGAGAGAATCGAAGACTTACGTGAAAATGGGTCAGGTCCCCGACGACCAACAGATCTATTTCATTTCCTATTATTTGGATGGGAAAGCTCTCGATTTCTACAATCAGGTTGTCATACCTGATGAAGAGCGCTGGGACTTCAAACAATTTTTCATTGAGTTGTTTGAATTTTGCTTCCCGGTTGATTTCCGCAATGAACAGAGAAGGCGCCTGAGCCGGTGCTTCCAGGGCGCGAAAGAAGTTGCTGCTCACATTGCAGAATGGTCTGAGATCTATAATACGATTGGCTTAGATGACACGCAAGAAAAGATTGTTACCTTGTTCAACAGTCTTGCGCATTCGATTCAGACCGAGATCTACCGCAAGGGGCTCGATCCCGAGGTCGCTACTTGGGACGAAATCGTCAAGGCCGCCGGTGAGGCACAACTCTTGGTGAAGTTGGCCCAGAGGAACCAGATGTCCCAGGCTGGATTCCAGTCGCAGGATGATGAAGATTATGAATCTGATGAAGAGGAAGATGACGACGCCGACGCACCGGCGACGAACGACGACGTCGAGATAGCCCCTACGCAACGGCGCGGAGGGCGCGTTGATGAGACGCCACAGGCCCCCAGCCCAACCATGCGCGTAGCTGCGGCTGAAGTTCAACCTGCCGAGGATTATCAGTCTCGGACCAACTATCAGTCCCACGGACGGCGCGATGAGTTCATGCGTAGAGGACTGTGCTTTAACTGCGGAGGCCGTGGCCATTTGGCTCGCGACTGTCCAAGTCCGAACCCAGCGCGCCCGAGATTTGAACAGGAATTGAACTCACACGCGATGCATATCCCTAACGGATCGACTTCGCGCGACGCGCTCTACGCGAGTACCGAGGTCCTGGAAACGTTCTACGTCGGAAGCATGCGTCTTGAGATCCCACTCGAAGACGCGGAGGGCGGGATGGTGCCTCTGGAAGCGTGGGGGGAACCCATGAATTTTTTCGATGAATATTCCGCGGATTTTGATACCTTGACTTCGGATGCCGACTGCGAGACGGAACTTGACGCCGATAGCGATCCCGATATGCCTTCCCTTGAAGTGATTCAGACAGATGAGAACGACTTGACGAGCTGTAACGGCTCCGACGACGCACCTGCCGAGGTTTCGCACGAAACGGAGTGTGACATGAATACGTGCGCTGATTCGTTCGCGCCGAAGACGACAGACTGGAGCAAAAGCAGAGAAATGGAAGGTCTGCTCACCGATTCTGGGGTGCCTTTCTCCAGTATCCTGAGCCCACCAGAAATTCCTCGCTGTGCGTCCACGCCGCAGAACCTGAACCCCAAGATCGTTCGGCCGTTTGGGCCCGACAGTTCGATGTCCGAGATGGAGGGCGGGAGCCCCGCAGACTTGTTGATTGTTGATGTTGAGACGACGCCGGTGTGCTACACGGAGTTGAGCGCGAGCAAAGAAACAGAGATGGAGGCAGGAGACAAGCCTCAGTCCGATCAATCATTCCTTGATCCGCCGCCGCTGCTCTCCGCGGAACCAAATTGGTTGGTTTTTGGAGAACGCGCGCAGACAATACCCCGCGCGGCGCCCACTCGTTTCCTAAACGATATTGAACAGAAAGATATTCCACTGCACTGGCCTGATGATTTGCCTCAGATTTTACACCAGATTAACCTTGGACTTGAAGTTGAACATTCCTCGATGTCGGACTCCGTTCAAACCATGCACACCGATTCGCAGACTCTTAATGAAGAACATAGCCACGAAATTGTCGACCACGAACACGACCACGAGGTTTAGCTCGTCGCGTATCGACGACCTGGAGGGCGGATGTAACAGTTGAGTTTTATTTTTGATTATCTCTCCCACATTCCTTTGTTCCGATGCGACTGCTGCCGCAACATACGGCGATCCACGCTCCTTTGATACCATTTCCCCTTTCGTTTACCTGTCAACCCGTAGTAAGTATATAACCCAGTGATGTCCGTAGTTAGTCCCCCGGTCAATACTACTACTACGCCACTCACCTCGTTGGACCGACGAACCCCCTTCTTGTGCCGGAACCAGCAGCCGACTGCTGCTCTCCGTCACACTCGGCCGAAACTCGCACTGAAGTCAACAAGAAAATTACGCAAGCGGTCAGAGTGTTTCAATATTTGGTGTATGACCCGACCCCTTCAACACACGGCGCATATCCAAATCCGCCCATTCTTGCTCCCTCACCCGGCATGCGGCCGGCTGCCGCAAATTTTTGTGAGCGAATTCTACGCTCACTGACCTACAAATCATACAGCAGGACCTAAGATATTGGATGGGTAGAAGGTGCCAAACGAGCAGAACTTGCCGGCGGCAATTCTTTTTTGCCGCCACTGTAAGGACAAGGCTCAAGCTAGTCATGGATCCAAAAAAAATGTGTATACAGCCTCGATGCGCACTCGAATCGAAGGTTGAATAATTGCATTGAAATCATTGAACCTCAGGGCCTCAGAACCCCTTCGGTCAGTGAAAACAAGAAAACCTCAGACCCCAAAGTTCGCATGTAAATTTCAATTGTGATTGCACGATCGCCGTGGCCGCCGCGGCGCCGCGAGAATTCAGGTACGCAAACGATACGCGACGAGGCGCCGGCCCTAAACTCGGGTGACGTGGCCAGATCTCTCTTCTCCCAAACTTCGAGCTCCATTTTTGCAAGACTTTATTTGGAACGTGCATGCGTGCATATGCTCCATTGACGGTCATCATGCAGCTGCCGGTGAACGTCTCACCAGCCTGAGGCCCCTTCCCGCTTCTGCTTCGCAGTGGAAGAAGGTCAGTGCGGTAAAGCCGCAAAGGTTCCTGAACTTCCTTCCTACTAGTTTTCAGCGATACAGGCTGGTCAATAGCACCCAGGGGCGACCGTCCTGAGTGCCTATGTATAGCAGTGTATAGCCAGGGGCGACGGGAGTATCAACCGTTGGACAGATCTTTGTGCTGCCATACGGATCCGTGGCCAATAGCTTGCGCGCCCACTATCAACGCTCTGCAAACGTGCGCACCAAACCCCGTCCTTGCGCCGCTGATGGAGCAGTTTTAGCCCCGCGCACTGCCAGCGACGACCCTTGCCTCCTTCTCTTACCTCGTCCCATGGCCCCAATCATCGCGGTCCTCCCGACCTTCCTCTTCGTCCTGAGCTATGTGCGCCTCACTTCAGCGGCCACTGCGCAGGTCTTCGCCCCGCCCTCCAAAGGGCCGCTCGTACAGACGGCTAATTACACCAGCTTCTCGAATCACACACTCAACGACAAGAAAGTCGTCAAGGGCAAAGTGTTCGATCGTATCATTCAGGTGTGGCTCGAGAACACAGATTTTGAGGTACATACTCAGCGTTATTCGAGCTAAGAAGTGCTGATAACAATTTACCCAAGACCGCCAGTTCCACGCCCATTTTCGAGTCTCTTGTGGAGCAGGCAAGTGACGCTTCCGTTGAAAACCGTGTCAGCTCGTTGACCCGAACAAGGGGATTTTGCTCACAAATTATAATTCGCTCACTCACCCGTCTGAACCTAATTGTGGGTCCGCCCACATCACTGTAATATTCATACTCATCGACTCCAGATGTGGCCGCGGTCGGGGGTGACTTCTTCGGCATGCACGACGACAATATGTACCACATACCGAGTAATATCAGCACAATCGTGGACTTGCTCGAGGACAAGGACGTCTCGTGGGCAACATATCAAGAAAACATGGCGGCCGATGCGTTCTATGGGTTCATGTACGTCTCCCATTCCTATTGTCCAACCTTACATTCTCAAACCAAACAGATTCAACGCCCCCAACTACGCTTCGCCCCAGTCAGCCGCCTATCCATACTACGTCCGCAAACACAATCCGCTCGTTATCTTCGACGCCATCTCGCAGGACGCCAACCGCGCGAAGCGTATTCGAACCTTCAACGACTTCAGCAACGATGTGGTGAATGGAACCCTTCCCCAGTGGTGCGTCCTTTCCTAAATCGTGTTCTACCTTGAGCCGAATGCAGCTACCAGGGTATTCGTCACCCCCAACATGGTGAACGACGCACACGACACCACCATCGACTTCGCCGCCTCCTTCCTCGAATACTGGCTTCTCCCGCTTCTCACCGATCCGCGTGTTAACGGCGAGAACACCCTCATCCTGCTTACCTTCGACGAGAACGAGACCGCCACGATCCAGAATCGGGTGTTTGCTCTTGCGCTGGGTACGCCACTTTCCCCTCCACCTCAGGAATAGCTACCCTGACGGTGAAAAATCCTTAGGTCAAGCGGTCCCTCTCAAGCTGCGTGGGACGACAGACGACACGCTCTACACCCACTATTCTTCCCTGAGCACCGTGCAGGCCAACTGGGGGTTGAAGAGTCTCGGACGGCAGGATACCAATGCGTGTGTCACTTCTCTGCTTAGATGGATGGAGTTGCGCTGACCTCACGGCGTACCGACAGCTCCGTGAGCAACGTCTTCTCCTTCGTCGCCGACAAGACCGGATACAAAAACGTGCACATCCCCGCCGCCGCCGTTCCCCACTTCAACCTCAGCGGCGTCGTCCCCGGAGCACTCAGTATGTCTCTCCCACCCTGCCTTTCCTCAAATTAACCAATTCCTTCCCCCAGCCTCAGCCGCATTCATCCCCTTCGCCGCACCCAACCTCAAAGCGCACGGCGCCGGCGGGGGCAGCGTCCTCACGCGCCCGGGGCTCAACGAGAAGCTCACACCGGGCTCGTTGCCCCCGCCCGTGAACATGCTCGCGCTGAATCGCACGACGCCGTGGCAGATGAGTCCGCGCACGACGAGCGGGAAGAGTATCATCCCGTGCGCTGATGCCGTTTGTGCATAAGGAGGAGGTCGTACTGGTTTTATGAGTGCCTTTTCGTGTACCTACTTACTCGAATCGAATCTTTTGGATGGATTTATGCTATCGCGCGCATTGCAGTTCGAATGCGGGGATACAAGCCATTCAGGTGAGTCTCTGGGGATACTATTCCGGGAAGACATGTCCGCGAACACGAATCTCCAATTTAAGAGAGGAAAAAATAGCTTGACGCCCCACTGAATAGATTTGTGGGCCCATTCAAGGGGATCGAAAGGGTGTGATTATTCAGGGCGCCGTACTGACTTAAATGACAGGGTAACGCGGCACGGTTGTGTACATGGCGCCTATGATATACGCCCTGCGCAGGCACCGCACCGCGTATGTGACCTTCCCGGTCCAAATAAAGTCCCTCGGGGCGAGTGGCTTCCCTTCCGAAACGTCGTCTGCATTCCTGAGGTACTCGCGTCCCCGTTCAATAGCCTCCGTGATGGTGGTGATCCCAGAGCTCGCCTGTACGATGGCCAGCGACGCGAGATGCGCAAGGATGATGACTCCGTAGGCGGTTTCTTCGCAGTTGCTGTGCAGGGTGCCCCAGGAGCCGTCCGCGACATGTTGTGAGTGCAGTGTGAAAGCGGTGATCCTGAGCAATAGTAGGCAGATTTGTTCGTTGGGCAAATCCGCTGGGAACACATCAAGCTGCGCATTTCTGCACAAGTGCAGCGCTTGCACGAGCGCAATGACTGTGGCCATCGCCGAATAAAGCGACGATGTGCTCTAGAAAACAGAGATTATCAACCATGTCTCAGGATGGGCTTGAAACGCGCACCCATTTGTCGAGGATCGGGGATTCCGAAAATGCCCACTGCTTGGTGATAAATTTCACCAACTTGACGATCTGAGGCCGAAATTCATGCGGACGGTCGTCTGTTAGAAGCGCCCGAATGCAGTGGCAGTTGTTGGACAGTGAAGGGTTTCTTTCGAAGGCGTAAGTTTTGAAATGTGTGGGACCTTCGAACTCGAGTAGCAAGGCCTATGGATCGTATGGCGTGCCCAGGTTTCTATCAAGGCGGGTGAGGAAAACGAGGTTGAGGAATGGGCGGAGGGACTGACCTGAGGGCAATCAATGCCTTTGCTGTACAGTCCGCGTCCGGGATACAGCCTGACGATGCCATCCGGCGTCAGGACCTAAAACGACTCGAAGTTATGAACGTACCAGCCGCAATCAGGCCATTCCCTCCCTCCAACTGCGACCGTATTATTCCCTCCAAGCTAACGTGTATGTTGTGGTCAATATGACCTAAATCGATTCCACTCTCCCCGAGCGCGCAAATGACCTGACGGCGAGATTAAGAATCCACAAAATTCACGCAGGCACCACGCACAAAAGGAAGTTCGAAGATGATCGGGAAAATGGTAGGCACGAAGCCGAGTCATCGCTGCGTTCGACCCGGCAATTGCTGCCTATCCCGTTGAAAGAGTTTGGGGTAGATACTCTCGCGGTGCTTGTTTATAGTCTGTCGCAATGTCAATAACGTTGGGAAGACGGACTGAAATGACTTCAAATGAGTGAGGGGAAGTTGGAACCTTTATCTAAAACGGCGCTCAATCTTCCCGGTTTTTTTGGTGCTACCGCGGCGTTTGGTTGGATGCAATTCATCGGTGGGGGCAGTCTAGTCGCGGTACTAGGAAGCAACATGTGTAGTTCCCGCCATCAGAGGCTGGGCGGGCGCCCGCCGCCGGGTGGGGTGCAATTCATCGCAACAAGGCCGGCGTAGCTGCATGAGTTCAAGTCAACACTGAGAGCGCCACCGCCGGAATAGAGTTCATATCCACGGACGAGACACCACCTGGCTGAGATCGTTGCCATCAACGTCGAGGCCGACACAACTGCGTGGTTGATTCAGAATCGTGCCATGCAAGCTGGTCGGGGTGAATGCTTACTTACTTACGCCGAGTGATAGACGCTGACGGACGCATCGACACATCGCGTTTGAGGCAAGTTTGAGGGTCTAGTTTCGGGAGGTTTGCGAACCAGCACGGAAGAAGTTCTAGTCGTCTTCGTTGCCGATGCAGACAGTCTCCAAACATCAACATGCTCCAGCTGAACCAGAAGCTCCAGAACTTGAAGTGGCGTCAGAATATTCAGTGTGGACGATAAAGCGCTGCAGCCGCGCTGTATCTTTAAAGCAGTTCGAGGCCCAGTGTGTCTAAAATGTCCCAGCGGGAATAACTGAGCCCAAGGAGGTGGTGGTTCGGGAAAGAGAGTCGGAGACGGTGATGGCAAACTCGGACAAACTTCACCTTGATGCCAAACCCAGACAAACCCAGTGTCCGCTATAGGGTAAAGGCCTATAAGTTTATAGGCCTTCAAGAGGCCTATAGGAAGGCCTTCAAGATTCTCGGGTGAACCATGAAGCCCTTTATAGGGCTATAAGGTCATGTGGCTCCGATCAAGATCTGTACAGCTGCCAAAACAGCTGCTCACGAATACCATGGAGTCGACTACCCACACCCGGGATTCAGCCGATGTGAATCCCATCAGCATTTCGCACTTACCTCGCATCCACTCGACACGCTGGATCTCGTCTTTTACTGAGAATCTGTGTCTGTTTGCAGCTCAACGCCCCGCTCTTGCGGCAGGTCTCCTGGCACAATATTCGTCAGACCTTACACATTTGTGGACGGAATTTGATCAGGCTGTGATCATTGGAGACATCTTCATCATAGATGAAGCCCGCGCAGCTATTCAGACTTGTCTTCAGGTATGTTTTGCCTCTAATCATCGTGTCGTACCGAGGCCAATAATTTGCAGGCATTGATCAACAATATCGGGCAGTATGACCGTGCCGACGCGGGGACACAGCAACCAACGGCCGAGATCACAGAGCACGAGGTTGAAGACGAGATCCCGGAGCTTGCGGAGAATGTGGAAGAGCTCGGTGCATGTATTTCTAGGTGATTGCGCGGGTGAGACTCATACGGATACCACCAATAATCATACTGTTCTCTCCGCTAAATACCGTGAGAAAAATGCTTGAAGGCCTTTAAAGTGGCCTATAATTATAGCCCTGGGCTATAGAAGGCCTTCAAGCTCGCCGAGACCAGATTATAGGGCTTTAGGGCGGACACTGGACAAACCCTCCCTCGCTCTTGCCATCAACCACAAAACTTCACTGGCTTGCTTTGGGCTCCTTTAGCGTTCTCTCGCGACTACTCTTTCGTGCACGGGATACAGACATGCGTTTCCTTATGGCAGAAAATCTCAAGGAAGCAAAAGCAATGCTGTGGCTATAGTGGCAGCTACTTGGCAGCTACACTCCCAGTCTTCTCCGATAGAACGACGAGGGGGTAGTTGATTCCGGCCTTTGGATGCAAGATCTTGGGCACTGGCTGGCCGTGAGCGTCTGCAGGATGCTAAATGCCGGTTCGTCCCTTCCGCCATCTTTTGAGTCTCTCTGACGAACGATCCTCGCAGGCACACACAATTACTCCTCCAGTCCACCATCGCCATAGTATATACAACCTCCTCGACGCCGGTCTGCCTTCTCGTCCGCCGGATCTCCGGCGCCGTTTGCTGTGCAGCGACATCCACCTCCCTGTTACGCGTCCCGTGCCTTTCCCGGTCTCCTCGTCAACGCAGCTGCCTCGCAAACATCCTCCCCTGGTTCGGACTCGCCTCATTCCCTCTGTGGGCCTCGCATTAGAGGCACGAAGGCGATGATCTTCCGGATAACCCTCTTGCTACCACCGCTGTGGTGGCATCCCTCTCGCACCCCTCACAGTTGCCGGGCCCGCCGTCCACGCGCCCCGCCTGTCCTCTTCCCTCGGAAGTGTGCGCCTGCGCCGCTTGCGTAGCGGTAAACTGATCGTCAAGACCTCCGCCGTCGAGACATCCACATCGAATACAAGACCCAGTAGCGTTTCTCCTTCCTCACCTTGGCTCCGCCTCCGCTTCCGCCCTGCCCCTCCTCAGGCGCCCTCCGTCGACCTCTCCCTCACCGAGTCCGTCCCGATTCCTCAAGTGATCAATGACGTCACCATTTTCCTCTCCTCCCCATCGTCCCCCCGTCGCAGCTCACATACCCTGCCTCCAGCGCCCCTCACAGCGACCCGTCTGTGTCCCGCCCTCCTTCTCCCTTGCCCAGAATTCCGCGGAGCGGGACTGAGTCCGAGAAAAGCATCCGCGAAGTGCTGTGCATCCTGCGTACTCCCCGACCTGGGCGGCTACTCCCCGCACCCTGCTGCGTCGCATTCCCGTCGCCTACGACCTTATGGGGGCGTTGCGCTTCGGTCCATCAAGCCCACGCTAAGATATAGCTGCATTCCTGCGCAACGGCCTCTCGCTTCCTCGGTCGGGTATGTCCTCCCACATTTCTCCCTTCCTGTCCGTGATTCTGAGCTGCGTCGCCAGCGTCTGCCCATGGGCATGAGAGAGAAGACCGACTCGGGAGCGGGGCAGGGCGCGAAGACGCAGGATGCTGCATGCCTGTACAACCTGCTCATGTGTTTTACGTGGTTATTGCTGGTACCCTTCCGTACGTCCTCCCCAATCTGCGCCGGCTCGTTGTGGTCGAAACAAGCCCAGACTCTGCGCCGACCCTTGCGCTTCGCTTTGCACGAAACACTCGATCTTCACCCGCACTTGCCGCCTACCACGCCCTCTCTCCTTTGAGGAAGTTCCACGTTCCGCGCGCCCATCCATCCCCTTGGGGGGTGGCCGGCTCTGCTCGACTCCCCACGGCGTCGGGCACCGTAGCGTCAACGTCACTCGCGTCCTGGTATCCTGCCCTTGCCGCCCGCTCCCACCGACCTGTGCACCCACCGCGCGTCTCCCCCCGCCTCCCGACTCCCCTCGTCCCTCGCATGTCCTGCGCTGTCTGCTGCTGGCCACCGTGACGCTCCGACATCGACATCTCTTCATCCGCCGACCACGGTCCCGTCACGCGTCCCCTACCTCTTCCTGTACCCTCCACCGATTCATATACGGGTCACGCATCTTCACCTGACTCGAGTTTGCGCCCTACCGCGTCTCTCGTTCGGTATTCGACTGGAGACTCACGCACGGAAGCGATGACGTCACTCCTTCCAAGTCTTCCTGCCGCTACCACCACTGTCGCACCACACGCTGGTGCGCTCCCCGCTCGTCAGAACGATAGAGACACACCTCGCCCGTCCTCTCCGTGGCTCGCCTCCCCTACGGGCGCAAATGACAAGCGATAGACCATCGTGCATCCGTCGCCGGAATCCTTCGATACAGTAGTACCCCCACGGCGCTCCTGTGTCCTTATCCCGCGTCACCCAAACATCAATATACGCCTTCCCCCTCTTCTCCGTGCCTATGAGGTCGTTCCTGGTTCTCTCGTCGATTTCGCTGTATTGCCCAGCACCGCCACCCTCATCTTTGTGTTTTGACCTCGGCGTCGTGCGTCTGCAGCTCGCCTGCTGATGCACGGGGGTACGTGTTCCCCCACCTTTGGCACATCTCCCGCGAGCCTGAATCCTCGCGCGCTCTTTTGTCGTCCCGCAAGGTGTTGGACCCTCACTGGGCTGCAAATATTCTGCGTGGCGATCCAGGCGACAAATCACCATCGGACAAATCAAATAATCTCCTTCTTGTGAATTCCCACCTCGTCTCCTACTTGTCCCTTTGATATACAATTCTTGATTTTCCTTTGTCATCTCCACCGCCTGAGCCTGCTTCCTCTTTTTTTTTTTTTTTTTTTTGGAGCGTTTGGTATAACAAGATCAAAGTCTGCAGAAGCATTCTCAGTCCGTCCGCTTGTGTTGCTGGTTTTGGGCCAGTCATGCCGGGGAATTTTGTCCAGGAGGAAATGCCGTTACGCACAATTTACCAGTGTGGGACTCTGGCCTTTGAGACAATTATCCTATTCCATTTATTGGCCACATACCCACTAAAACCCCCTCTATGAGTGTCCAGTCATCCGGCAGGGAGGCCTCATTCATGAGGAGCCCACTCCAAGTGTTTAGCACTACTTGTTTCTTTAATGCGAGTGGACCAAATTTTATTTTATTTGTCAGAATGCGGTCACGTCGTAATGCCGCATTAATCGTGTTAAGCCATTGGTTGTGTATAGTTGCTACACTGTGCATTGCACCTTGATTTTTAATCACACGGTTTACTCGGAGATTCCAGATGAGGTGCCAACCGACTGAGACTAATATCGCAAATAGTCGTCCTTTTTCAGGAAGCACACGGCCCTTTGGAGACTTGAACCTTACAAGGTTACAACCCAAGATGAGTCCCCAATTCAGAGTTGGCCAGTCATCATATTTTATTGACCAGAGTCGTCTTGAGAGAGCCCATATAATATGAGCCTGCTTCCTCGATGTGTTGACCTCGCTGAACACCGCACCAAAGATTGCCAACAAAGTGCATACTCCCCGGATCGCGTCCTGCTCTGCGCTAACGCGTCTGATGACAAACTGATCCTCAAAACCGTCGCCATACAAGACAGCTATTTCGCGCTCACCGTAGCGTCAAATTCAAGCCCACGAGGATCTCTACCCTCATGCACCTCCGCTCCGCGTTCATCCAGACACCCTTCTCCGTCGTCGTCCAGACTGGCAGAACAAAGTACAAAATCCATGACGTCACCACCTCCCCTCCTCCCCTTCGAAGTTCGTCTCCATTAGCTCCAGCGGCCCTCCTGGTGGCGCATCTTCGACCCACCCTCGATCCCCCTTCCTCGGAATTCTGCCTAATTTCACCACTCGGCGATATCCTAGACGCGAAACCCTCATCCTTCCCGTTCTTCGCGCCGTCGTACTTCACATCCAGGGTTATCGGGGAGATGCAACTCCGTGTATCTGAATTAGACTACCTCGGTTGAGCGGATATGTAGAGGTGGAATACGAGTGGTGCGTCAGCATTCTAGGCGACAGCGTTAGAAGTACCGCTCCGCGTTGTGGAATCGCCTCCAAGCTAATCTTGTCCGTTGACGCCCGCAATGAACTTCATTCTCGTCTGCTCCGTCATAACTCCAACCACTGAACTGCAGCGCCGCAATGTGGGTACCCTGCGGTGGCAGCCGACCTTGGGCCGTCCAAAACACATTTAGGTTCGATTCATATTAGTTACCACTGAAAAACAAAATTCCTAAGCAACATGGCAGGCAACTTGAGCAAAACGGCAAGCCAAAATGGACTTCAGAAAGACATAATTGAGCAAAAATATTGAGACTTGCGCGAAAAAAAGCCGTGACTAGTATGCTCTGATACCGAATGTCGGCGATGCCAAATCTCTCGACCGTTGCTGGGACCTTCCGGAACTAGGGGTGACCTTCAGGCTCTTCATAGTTCCGGTACCCACCCAACCTTCTGCAACTCGGTGTAGCGATAATTATCGAGTCACCATTCAGCACATCACCCGACCCTGGTCCGACTCCGGTGGAGTGTTTCGCCGTCGTGCCATATTCATACTCAAGAGGGTCGCTATTTAATCAAGGCATTGCCCTTCCAACAACACTCGCTCACTCTCGATATCCGACACCTCAAGATGCATTTCTCGATGTACCCTCTTGCTACGCTGCTCGCCGTGGTCATTTCTGCCGCTGCAATGCCTGCCCATGTAGGAAGTGGCCAAAGCACTCCCTTACTCGCAGTCGCCCTCCAGGTACGCATCACTTCGCCCCACGTTCAGGGAGATCAACAGTCCGTACATAGGGCGACTATATCTCGCACGTCAGGTTCCGCCAGGACCCTGCGATCTCTTACACCCTCGTCGCGATTTGGCGCAATGCCCATGATACCGGTAGTGGTCGAAAGAAACTCGGAGCCGGGGAGCCCGAGGCGATCTTTAACTTGAAGCACGAAGGCATCCCCGACGGCGCGTTCGTCAGTGCCTCACCGCTCCAATGCCGTGGGCGACGTCTGACTAACTGAGCCTGTCCTTAGCTGAACTTCGCCGCAGTCTCGCCCGGTGGTCAGTGTATTTCCTTCGAAACCGTGACCGCATAGTCTCATTCGCTCGCTCAGAAACCTCGGATATTTACTGGTTCATCGTCGATTACTCGGCCGGCAAGGGAGCGGACTATGAAATGTACGTTCGTTCTCCCGCCAACGTTTCTGACTCAACCCTTTCATCAGGGTGGCGGATCCACAATATTCATATTACCGGCTGACATTCAATGGCCTCTTCGATGTTTTCCATGCCGGTTGGTTCTTCAACTTGGTTTCGCGACTTTAAACTCATTTCGAACTTGTGTTTCTAGGATGTGAGTCTCCAACGCCGATTGGATAATAGCCAGACAACTTACTGGAACACTACAGTTTATAACGCGATTATTCTGAACACCTGCAAGGTCAGTCGAATGAATTCGAAGTTCCCAGTTCGGCTCCCTAAAATATTGAACATATTGCAGGAAGAAGTTTTGAGAGAGGATTCGCCCTCGTTGCTTGATTTCCTCAAAACTTAAGAGCAAGAAGGGATGCCCCTCGTTCTCTCGATGACTAGCTATCCTATGTTTCCCGAATGACTCGATACTTCCGATTGATGTTCGCTTTTCAACACCGAAGCCGCATTGGACATGAGTTGGATGAACGGTGCACGGAAATCCGACGGAATACATACAAAGGCCGCAGAAAGCAGTCCTACGTCTTTGAGTGCGTTTTTTCGGCCGAGTCCTGCAGAGGTTACAATCTTTCAATCGCCGCCATCAATTCACACGCGTTTGATGCACTGCCAGCGTAACAGTGTCACAGACCTACCTTAACTCCCACCTCGACACCCTTGGCCTGCAAGAATCCGCCGTCAATGTCAAGCCCAAGTGCGTCACTTCCGCACGAAAACCTGCTCCTGGGTCGTACAGTGCAGGCTCAATGCCTTCATAAATTGGATTTGCTCGACCAGACCCTTCGACGTTCGTCACCTTTTGGTACAGCACTACGATTAACGCTCCGAGGTCACGACCACGCGATAGACCCTACATGCTGCCGCGTTTTCTTTCCGTTCTTTCTCCCACTGCGCATTGTGGCTCCTTTGGCGGTGATTAGACAATTTGCTGCAGTTGCTACGTTTACTGCCGTCCTTGCAGCTGAACGATAGAGGCTACGTGCGTGGATTGAATTCAACGCCCGCTCTTTCCTTAACCGGCGCGGAATGGGCGTTTGACCGACGTGCGTTGTTCGTGCAGGAGATCTGCTCTTCTGCCAACGTGAAGGTCGACCCATCCGTGTATACCCGCCTCGTTCTGCACCGAAAGTCGCTGCTGCCCGACCTGCGTGCCTTTGATCGTCGGAAACCCAGAGCTTCTGAACACGAAATACTGCTTTACGCATCGTCGGCGCTGGTGTAGATTTACAGCCGTCATCTACCGCGAATCGTGCTCTCCACGAGTGCCACTCTCATCCTCGCCGACTACGTCTTCTCCGCCCTGCCACTGTGCGCTGAGTCTTGAAACCCGCCCTTGGCTTCGCCAGAAAACCCATGACGACCGCCGACTTCGCCGCAGTGGGTTCGCTCCTCCGTCACACCGCACAGAGCGCTGATCTTCGCCCGCTTTCAGATGTCGTTCGTCGGCGACGGACAGCCCGCTTGCAGCACCTGGAAATATCCGCACCCGTATGCACGGGCACCGAATTCGCCGCCTCATCACCTCTCCCGAATCTACGTACTCTCTCCCTGCGGGATGTCCCACAGTGCGAGCTGAACGATGCACGTGTACCCAGCCAGGTTCGCGCGCAGACCAATATCACATATCTCAGCGTTCAAAACCGCCGCGCAAGCCTCGAGCTCGTAGATGCTCACGCACAGCACTGTCACACGCTCCGCATTCCTGACCCCGCAACTGATAACCCCGTCGATAATTTCACTTAACAGTTTCGGCTTGCTGGATTAGTACGGGAACGGCGAAACGAGTAGCATTTGGTCGGTACGTCTGACATCCGCAATTCAAACCGCGCGGGTCAACTGATTATAAAGTTCGTACCTCGCAGACGCTCCAGGCCAATCGAACTGCCCAACTTCAGTTGTAATCCATCGTATTTCCCGCCGTACGTTATCCAGTATCATAAACAGTTTGAACGCCACCACAATTACCCCGAATTGTGAGTACAACAGCGTCCAATCGACTCTTGCCCGCCCAATCGCTAGTTCCAAATTCGACAGAACCTCCTGCCGTGATTGAACCTCGAGAAGACAACGGCATCCAAACTCCGAACTTCAATCGGTTGCGGGAGTGGTAGCACGTTCTCGCCATCTCAACAATCCGACGATCAACTAGAAGACGATGAACCCTGCTCAATCAAGCCGTTGCTCCACAGCACACTCCTCCTCCATGCGATCGAAACTGGCCAAATTGTTTGCCCCACGCTTGAACTCCTCTTTTCTTCCGGCCCTTCCGCAATCCACATGTGTTCCCGGCGGCAGTTGCAAATTTGGAGACCAGTAAATTGAGCGTTACGGCGCGCTGTTGTCAAGCTGGACGAGTCGTGCTGCGGTAACGACTCGGACTGATAACGCTCGTGAGTAATTCGGCATTCGAGACTCACTTGAGATACTTATGGTCTGATATGGTTTATATTTTAGGCAGCACACGAACGGTGGTGAGTATTTTACTGGTGCTGTTCCTCCGGAAGATCGCAGCCCGCGGATCAAGAATCGAGATCTTCGTGCCTGCGAACTTGGGTGTTGACTTAAATATCCTCAGTCGTGGGCTGAAAGTCTTCCCCTACGTTCCCGCTCATCCTTTTTTGGACTAGGCAATTTGGTAGATTTGCGCACGATCCTCGCCCGTTCGAGGATCTGCGGTTTCAGCGATCATGAAATCATAAATGGCAACGTTAAAACCCGATTGGGTAGTGGGTGCCGAGCGCTGGCATGGGTACCACCTTGTGCTCTCTGGCGGATTCCGAGACCACGCCCGCGGTACCGTTTATGGAACCCACCCCGGTTACCAAGGCCGGAGGACGCATATAAAGGGTCGACGCGCGATTGCGCTCCCAAAACATCGACTCATACCCCCCATCTAACATACCCTCACTCTCTTTATCGAACATGAACTCCTTCACTGTTGCTCTTGTTCTCGCTTCTACGGCTGCGGCCCGCACTCTGACGGTATGCACTCCGCTTTCACCATCGACGCAAGGCTCATAGTTCTCTAGGTCGTCAACTCGTGCTCCTACACTGTCTGGTCCGTCCATCCCATGTTTTCTATCCATTTCACAACTAATACTCTCCCAGGCCCGCAGTACGTCTTCAGCACCCACCACCTAAGTAATCCATCCTAAATGAACGCCCCAGCTCTTCACCTCGAGCGGTGGCCACCCTACTCAGCCCACCGGCTGGGAGGCTGCTGCGAACTCTCAGGTCCAGTTCGACGTCCCCAGCGACTGGGACGGCCGCGTCTGGGGCCGGCGCAACTGCGACTTCAGCACCAACCCCGGTCCCAACTCGTGCCTCGACGGCGGATGCAATGGCGGTCTCGTACGTCCCTTTATCGCAATGTTGCCCTCCCACCCCCAGTCCTAACTATCCCCCCAGCTGTGTGACGTGAACACCGGCACCGGCGTCCCCCCCGCCACCCTGGCCGAGTACGTCGTCGTCTCACCCCGCACCCCCATCTTCCAGCACTAACACATGCGCGCTGTCAGGTTCAACTTCAACGGCGGTGGAACCGACTTCTACGACGTCTCGCTCGTGGACGGGTACAACCTCCCGATGAAGATCGACAACAACGTCGGCTGCGCCGTGGGCTCCTGCCCCGCCGAGCTGAACGCCAACTGCCCCACCGCGCAGCAGGGTCCGTTCGACTCTAACGGTGCCGCTGTCGGGTGCAAGAGCGCGTGCACGGTCGATGCGCTGGCCGGCAATGCCGGTATGTCTTTTCACCCTCCCTGACGATGCGCTTCTCTCTTACCTCCTCGTTCGTCCGTAGGCGACTCGCCCAACTGCTGCAGTGGTAGCCACGACACCGCTGCGACGTGCCCGCCCTCGGGCGTCACCAACTACGCGTACTTCAGTGCGTACTATACTTTACTTTCGAGGTTAATCCTGACCCATCCATGCAGAGGACAACTGCCCCGACGCGTACGCGTACGCCTACGACGAGTCCAGCGGGACCGCTCTCTGGACTTGCCCCACCAGCCAGTCCGCGGCCTATACCATCACTTTCTGCCCTTGAGAAGATCTCGGAGAATAGTATACACGCGTGAAGTGCATACATACCATTGTATAACTCAATCATTCCTACAACCCACCGCAATTTGAATACCATGCCATTTGCACCATTTGAATGTCTACCTTGTGTGCAGGATCGCGATTCAAATGCCAAGTATATTTGTGTTGAAATGGTAGTTCGGCACCCGCCGTGGAAGGGCGCGAGTTACTGAGTACTACATTGCTTTTGGGGCCGAACACCATTTCCGGAGGTCAATTCCTTCGAATTGCTTTCCTTATTGGAGGACCTTGGAATATCGGCGCGGTAGAAGAATTACCCTTTTCCCGTACTACAACGAGCGCCCGTATTTCATTCGCCTCGGTTCAACCAAGTATCTATTGGCGCGAAATTCAACTTCAAACTCGGATCTATGGTCGTGTAGTACCACGCTCCCAGTGTTCCAGGTTGGCATATTCGACTCCCTTCCACGACCCTACTCCCCTCTGAATCTGGCTTGGTACTTACCTCGGTTAAACAGGTCATCCATCCTCCATCCTTGGAAGCCGAGGAATTTATTGTATTGAACACGTCCAGGTAGGCAGGTTCCAGAAAGGAAAGCAAGAAAGCAAGAAATTCATTACATCGACACGCGACGTAAGAAAACATTAACAGAGTTATCTGCGAGTGTCCTCCCGCCCGCGCTCTGCCGTCGATGATTCGGTAGTTGGGCCCGCCTCCTCACGGCTGTTTTCAACCCCGCCCGGGTTCAGCCCCAACCTCACCCTCAACCGCGTCCACAGACGACCCTGGCGCCGTCACCGCATACCTAGGCGCCCCATCATACGCCGGCAACATGTCCCCCAGCTCCAGCTCCAACTCCGCATCCCCATTCGCCCTTCGTCCGCCCGGCCCAATGTCCGCCGCTTGAATGCGCATCAACGTCCGTGCCCGTGTAACATCACCTCGGACGCGGGCCGAGCCAGAGGGCGCGTGCGCGGGGACGGGGCACGGGATGTACACGGCGGGGACGGAGTATAGGAAGCAGAAGGGGTCGGCGAGGATGATTTGCTCGACGTGCGGGTGCTCCGCGTACCCCGCGCGCGTGGTCGAGCGGCGCGTGCCGAGCATCCTATACGGGTGCGCGAATTACGTGAAGCGCAAGGCAGGGGTGAAGTGACGACTGACCTTCGCAGGAAGAGGCACGCTATCAGGAGGACCGCCTACAGTACCCAGAGCCAGGAGCGAATTCAGGGCTTGTATTATATTTATGGATTTGTGTGTACTTACGATGATGATGAAAAGCCACTCGATCATGGACTGCTTCAGGATAAGCACAACGGCGAGAATGCAGCGCGAAGGGTACCTTCGAAACATGGCCCTTGCCGCTCGTTGGTTCCGTGGCGGAGTCCGCCGCGGGGAAGACGAGCGAGGCGAAGTTGGATGTGCTGGCCGGAAACGAATCTGCCGCGCGGAGGCCGAGCATAACCGGGCAGGCAGAATGTCGGGAAGTAAGTTAAGCTGGATAGATCTGAAAGGCATTGAGCAGGTGTGCAAACACAGCCCGTCGCTGACCGAGAACTTAGAGAAGAAATGAACGACGTTTTTTTACCTCGGTGGTGCGATGTTGCGATGGCACGATGTGGGGGAAGAGAAGGAAGCGGCGGCGAGGTGGCGCCACGGCCTCGTTGTGGCGGACGTCCCCATTAATTTGGAATTGGTAAACAATTTTCTCTCAAGAAGAAGTGGAAGTACTACAGTACCTCCACGTACAATCCACGTAGCTAGTAATTGGGTAGACGGTTTGAGCGGGAGTGTTTGACGTGGGCAATGGGCTGAACGGCTGGTTTCCCGAGCAAGCGAAATACTTGGTTCGGTCCAGACAGAATTCGCTGGCAGGGAATTTGCAGGCTTGATTTTGTTACCGAGAGTCGGAAGCGAGGTGGAAAATACGGGTCCAGAGTCTTCCGCGTCGCCGACGTCAGCATAGCTCGATCTTCAAAGCTTCACGGTGCCGACACGTTGGGGTTTGAATAAGTAGTTCAAGTCGAAGTCCGCTGGCACTGCCAAACAAGCTGCCAAAGATCACGCAAGCATTCCGTAAATTTGTTGCGATCATCGGGCATCGTCGTCCTCTCTTGCTCCCTCAATGCTCCCTCTCGAAGATTCCCAGTGCGGCCTACATAGTCCGACCATTCATCGCATATACGTCACAGTGCACCTTATCGGAAGTTGGATCCAAGCTGGCCCTAGCTGGCCCATGTGCACAGTCGAAGAGCGCCGCATGCACCTCGTCTTCATGCACTCGACGCGGCCTTGTATCGGGCGGGCCGCAGAGCTCAGGTTGTGGTACTAGATAGTGGCGAAGGCGTCAGCTGGCTCCAATGCGCGGATACCGAATCATCCGATGTCATCGTCCGCAACCACCCTACTTTGGTAGCCGACGTTCCAAAACTATGCGGCAGCAACTGGCCGCGAATTTCCCGCGAGTGCTTTCCCTCTCCTGTTGACCCTTCTCATTACTCACAACGTCAAGGCTGCTGGCTCCAATGCGCCGATAGTACCAGAATGAGGTAAGAACCGAATGGTGCCCTAGGAAATACCCTTTGAGCTGGAAACTTTCGCCGACTATAAAGTCGGGCGTGATTCTGCCATCCCCTAGACTCTCACAACTATGTTTCTGTTGACGATTGCAGCCCTTGTTGGCTCTGCCACCTTGACCAACTCCCTTGGAACGACATGCACGACCCCCCTCGGAGCGGGAACGTAGGCTTGGCTATTTTGTTCATGGGCTCGGTTGAGTTGACATTTTCCAGCGCCGCTGCGACGGACCCTTTCTGGATGCAAAGCATCAAACACCAGGGCATTGCTGCGTTCAATTCAAACTCAACGGCGTATCAAGTCTTCCGCAACGTCAAGGACTTTGGAGCCAAGGTATGCAAGCTCTCTGTTCGCATAGTCTCTCACTCAACTCGTCGCAGGGCGACGGAGTTACGGATGATTCGGCAGGTTCGTGAACTTCTTGGATGTCGGATAACTTTGAACTGACTGGTCCCCATTCCATAGCCATCAAGTCTGTCTGTGTCTTGCGTGGAAGTGGAGTGAACCAATATTTCTATAGCGCTGCAATCTCTGCGGGGGGTAGATGTGGAGGAGAGACATGCGCGGCTTCGACGTGTGCATTTTTTCCAAATGCTTGCGCCATCTGATTATTCCGTAGGGTGTCGCCAGCCGTAGTATTTTTTCCGAGCGGGTGCGACAGATCTCTAGCTACCACGAAGTTTTGGCTCAAAGATGGTCCAGAACATATCTTGTTGGACATAGTATCATCCCTTACTATTACACCCAGTTCGTGCGCTCTCTCTCTCGTATCCAACCCTAAGATACAATAGACTTATCGGAGACGCGAGGGAGCCCCCGACGCTCCTGGCGGCCAAGACCTTCACTGACATCGCTGTGATCGGTCAGTTGCAGCGCCGACGAACAACTCTTTGGATAACTGATAGCTTGTAGATACTGGCCTTGATACGGATAATCCTGGCGGAAGGTACACCACCAGAACAACTGACCTCCCTGGCATTCATTTCCTCGATAGCTTCCGTTCCATAAGGAACTTTGTGATCGACGTCAGACGGTGAGTCCGCAATGCTCGAGGGAAAACTCGATATTGATAGTACATAGTATTCCTCGTCGCGTACCCGCCACCGAGGTCCAGGTCACAGGTCGCTCGTTTTCGCTGTCACGCGTATCGGCAGTCTGATGTTTTTTTTTTCTTTTTTTGCAGGCATTCGCTGGCAGGTCGCTCTGGCGACGACCTTGATAAACATTGTTTTCGAAATGAGCACGGCGGTTAATGTGAATAGACATTACTTTTCCTTGCGTGTAGGTTTTCATCCGCTTCCCTCAGACTGCGCAGCAGGGACTTTGGATAGATAGCGGAAGTGGTCAGCGTCCAGAGGCTGTCAGTTTGAGCATGAAGAGCTAACGAAAGACGTTCAGGTGGATTCCTGGGAGACCTTGTGTTCAACGTGAGTGTTCGACTGTTTTCCCGAGTGTTTGCTGCAGGGAGGGAGATTTGGTATGTGGGTTGGCAATCAGCAATTCATTGTCCGGAATGTCACCTTCAATAACGCGCAAACCGCCATCTTCGGATTGTGGAACTGGGTAATTTTGCCTTGTGAATTTCTGGAATACCAATCGCTCACTCGCTTCGCCGGGAGGGACGTACCAGGGAGTTACGATTTCCAGCTGCCAGGTCGGCTTTGACTTGACTGTGAGGTATCACCGCCAATGAAGCCATTCCACTGCTGATAGTGCAATTAGACCGTCGGCGCTAACTCGATCATCGACGCTGTCGCGACCAACACTCTCATCTTCGTTCGAATGTCGACCGCTGGTGGTGGAAGGCACGCTGGCGCATCGCTCGTACTGAATAACATCAAGCTCACCAATGTCCCCACCGCTGTTGGAGTCTTCGGAGGTGCGGTTGTTCTCGCCGGAGGGACTACAACAATCGCAGCGTGGGCACAAGGAAATGTTTACTGTATCATTTCGACCAAAGGTTCACGGGGTGTCACCCGTCACCATGATTGTTCACTGAACAAGGTGTTCATTGATGGGCAATCCGCGGAAATTACCATATACGGACGTCCGGCAAGTGCCGGAGAGATTTTTTTGCTGTTTTCCAGCCTAATCGGGCCACAAAAGTCGTTTGTCACTGTCACCAAGGCCAAAATTGTTCAGTTCACGGGTGCCCGTCACCCGTCACCTGAACCTTTGGTCGAAATGATACAGTACCTCGGATCCGGTGCAACTGGAAAATTCATGCAGGGTACTATCCCGGTTGTGCCAAAGCCTGCCGCCTTGCTCGACAGCAGTGGCAAAATCTTTGGCCGCATCCATCCTCAGTACGCAGCGTACGCCGTCAGCCAGTTCGTCAGCGTTCGCGATCAGGGTGCGAAGGGAGACGGAAAGACCGACGACACGGCCGCCTTGAAAGCCATATTTGCTGCCGTGCGTTTCGTTGTCTCACTCTTGCATGGTTTGCTCACTGTTCCTCTAGTATGCGGGATGCAAAATGTGCGTTTCGTTGTCTCGTTCTTGCGTCGGTTGCTCAATCTTCCTTTAGTATCTTCTTCGACGCTGGAACCTACGTTGTAACGTCGACGCTTCAAATTCCTGCTGGCACCCAGATTGTCGGCGAAGCCTGGTCAGTCATCGCAGGAAAGGGTGCCGCGTTCCAGAACAGCAACAGCCCGCAACCCGTCGTTCAAGTTGGCGCAGCCGGCTCCACGGGCGTGGTTGAAATCACCGACATCATCTTTTCAACGATCGGACCGGCTGGCGGTGCTATTGTCGTTGAGTGGAACGTCAAGCAGTCGTCCCAGGGTTCAGTGGGAATGTGGGACTCTCACATTCGGCTCGGTGGAGGTCCGTCTGACTGTTTGAGTGACCTCATACTTAACATTCTCATCTTCACTTGCAGCTGCGGGAACAAATCTGCAGGAACATAATTGCCCCTCAAGCGGCAGTGGCGGCGCCGCCAACTGCATGGCTGCTTACGCAGGTCTGCATCTGACTGCGTCGTCTAGCGCATACCTCGAGGTTAGTTCCTCCTTTCGCAGTATCTCGTGTATTTCTGATTCCGCCACAGGGTACTTGGGTTTGGCTTGCCGATCATGATTTGGACGTTGCCTCGCAGGACCAAATCTCCACTTTCTCCGGGCGTGGAATCCTCTCCGAGTCGGCTGGCCCTGTGTGGATGATTGGGACTGGCAAGTTTTCACTGCGCTTTTGCTGCTGCGATTGCTAAGGTGATTTCTACAGCATCGAAACACCACGTTCTGTACCAGTACAATCTCGTCAACGCGAAGATGCACTACCTTGGCCTCATCCAGACTGAGACGGTGCATCTCCTTGTCCTTGGTGACCCACGTCACTTACCCATCTTCCCTAGCCCTTTTATCAGCCGAATCCCTCGCCTCCCGCTCCTTTCACGGTCAGCACGGCGTTTCAGGATCCCTCCAACTGGTCCGGGATCACTGCAGCATGGGGCCTCCGGGTCACAACGTCGACTGATATCATTGTATTCGGAGCTGCATTGTACTCCTTCTTCAGCAACTATTCGCAGGCTTGCGTGGTCCAAGAGAATTGCCAGGTATGCGAGGACTCTCATCTCCCTGCGACGGCGGAAGTCTGATATATCACAACCAGGCTCAGATGGTGAATGTGGACACAGCATCGTCGGTGCACATATATTCGCTTGTGACGGTAGGAACTTGTCTTGGAAACTGACTCCGTAAATGTATCTATCTAATCGTCTTCTTCTCAGGACGGGACGACATTCCAACTCAGTGTAGGCCAGGAAGGAGTCATCGACCAGGCAGCGAACACCGACGGTGCTGCTGCTACTTTGACTGCATGGAGTCAGCCATGAAGGAAGACCGCATTTCTCAATTTGTGTTTTCCAGTGTTGCGGATCATCTCTGCCTTTCAAAGTTCTTTGTTTTAGATCTGCATTTTTATACCGCAACAAGTACACGAACTACGTACACAGACGCGGTGCCCTGTTGGGAGTTCGCACATTCGATCTCCGCTTAGTGATGTTCCCACGGACAAGAAAAACGTCTTGAAAACCGCACAGACTGAGAAAGCATTTTAGATGGAACGTTCATTATTTATTGTCCACGCACCAAAAATTGAACTGACGGGCTTTGCCGGAACAATTCCCACGGTTGACAAATGACGTGCGATGACCGCGATCCATGGCCCCACACTACTTAAAAGCCCCAAACGCGCGAGACCGACGCCTTTCCCTCCCCAAAAGGAAGTAAATCATGTCGGATTCTCGTTCTCGCCCCCCCTCCCGCTCGCCCTCACCGGTACCACAGAGACCAGAAGCACCGCAATACCAGCCCTCCTTTCGGCGGCGGCAGCAAGGGCGTCGGCGCGGGTCCGAGCGGCCGTCAGGGACGCAGGAGGAGCACTCGGACGCGCCGGAGAAGCGCTCGTACTTCGACCCCCCGCCGCAGGCTGCGCCCCCGGCCCCGACACCTGCCCCGACGCCATCGTCGTCCTCCTCGCACAAGCGCCGCCACAAGCACCGGGACAAGCCCCGGGCGCCATCGCCCCCGCCGCCCTTCGAGCAGGCGTTCGACAACTCGTACTCGGGGCTTGGGCTACCGCCGCGCTCGACGCCTCAGGCCGCCCCGGCTTCGTCGCAGAGCGGAGGGCACAAGGACGCACTGAAGCTGCGCCTGGATTTAAACCTGGAAGTCGACGTGCACATCAAGGCGCGGATAAAGGGTAGTGTTACGCTGTCGCTCCTGTGAGTCCCATGGTCGTGTAAGGATTAGTACAGAATAACTAACGCGCTTTGTTTGCAGGCAATGATTGCCTTGGTTTTGCCTCCGTTGGGGGAATGCGCGCTCCGCATTCATTATTTAATTCACTACGGATATTAGGGTCGCTTGGAATGCATTACCTTACCTTGCTTACTTGGGAATAGCTTGTACCTGCCATTGTAGAACCAACCACATACTCACCCTTTCGGCGTTCGTTTGGTCGAGACACCATCAAGAAGTTCTAGATCGCCAGTAGCAGTGGGCGTTAAATCAAGACCACAAGACAGGATGTACGCATCGGCCATGCAGGTGTATCGAGTGGCCAAAACGCGTGCAGCAAACCGCGAACGAAGGACGACAATGGTCAGCGGCGCACCAAAACAAAGGGACTGTCGTCTCCACCCACACAGGTCTCGTCCTCAGCTCACGACTGAACGGCTCCTCCAGCGCTCAGTCTTCGAGCCTGGTGGATGGGACGGCGGGGTCCGTTGGGTGAGGGAGAGCGCAACATGTATTAGTCCTTTGAGGCCATTTATCGGGATAGGGTGACTCGGAAGGACCACCGACAGAGAGGGTATGGGGTAGACTAGGGGTCAAGGGACCAGGATTGGATGGCCTACCTATATCACTATCGTCGGGAAGTGTCCCAAGGTCAGAATTGCGCCGTGAATGTCCGTGGACGTCCTGCTTGATGAAAACGGCAGAAATTTCGTCTTTTGCCGCGGGAGGTCCATAGAGTGCTTGGATTGGGTAGCCTTAGGCTGTGCAGGGAGGTATTTCAATTCATTTGGATTGTTCCAGAATGAGCAAGAGGCAGTGGACGAAGCCAGTCAGCCAGCGACGATGGTGGGAGAGAGGAGGAACGCGAGCTGTCACAACGTGACAATCGATCACCAAACACGTGCACACCCAGAATTTGACGCGATGCCACTGTGGCGATGGTGCACCGATGACTATTGCTTTGGTCCCCGAGACCCTCCGGACTCTTCTAATCCCAATTGTCCGCCGTAAACGTCTATTGTACGCATAAGGTATATCAGAAGGTTTTCAAGTTTCCAAGTTTCACGTTGCCTCTACTTTTTCTCGCCGTACCTCGTAGTTTATCTTAACCGGTGGGGAGCAAGTCTCAATTTATTTTCTGTGTCCCAGTGGAAAGCAGAAACTGGGGCAGGCCGGAATTTCTGATCGGCGTCTCTTATCGCACCCTTATTGCGTGTAATGGGTATTCGAAGAGGTCTCGCACGGATCTTCCCCTCCACCGTTGTTTAGCTAGGACACCCACCTTGCTTCCGCTGACTGATCTGCTCCGGGGAACACGGAACTGCACCATCAGCAACACTACGCGCACCCGCCTTATTGTGCTCCAGGGCCCCCGGCCGGGGTCGCTCTGATCCGCTCCATAAAAGTGTCCCTCTCGAGAAGTGGCGAATGGGAGTAGCGGAACAATAACAGACTTCCACCCAATATGGTTATGACCTCTCTCCCCGGCTCTACGATATTCCCGCGGCGTTGCTGTTCCATGACGCGGCCCCAAGTGTCCTTGTACTTACAACCGGTCCGTACTCAATCGACAGGACTTTCAGCATTCCCGTCGCCGCGAGCAAAAGTCGCGAGTCTATTTCGTCCGAAGTGGGGCATCACTTTCGCCCTGTTCCGAGCCTCATCAGAAAATTCCTTGTATGTGGAAACGCCGTGGGGGCTTTAAAAGGCGGGGTCGGGCGGAGTGGTTAAGAGGACAGTGCATGATCCAAAATAGGTTCGTCGCGCCTCGCTACATTTCTCGGAGAATCGTTAGCGGATTGAATCAAGATTGAATAAATGACTGTCATGTCTATGAACAATCTCTCGCGGGATTTGTATGCATTGAACCTGCTTAGTCTCCACCAGGGCTAAGATTTGGAAGCATCGGTATGTGATTTCACCCGTGGAGGCCGCTCACATCAACGACATCGCACAAAACTCTGCTCCGGTCTCATGGATGTAATCCAAAATGAGGCTGCCAGTGACGGAATCACACCACAGCGACCGTCCAGCCTAGGGTCACTTTTAAACCTCCACACTGATACGGCAGGCTGGTTGTAGAATGACCAGGTCGAAAGCATCCCAAGTGGTAATCGCCAACCATGCGTCGAATGGCATATGTAGAATGATTTACGAGAATTCACCTATTGCCCATATGAAAGATCCGCGCGTCAAAGGGGAAATCCTTCCGGTTGCTGATTCATATAGAGCCATTTGGGGAATGGTATCGAGACTCGAGAAAGCCGTCGGGGTGGAGATCAGATAGCCGATTGAAAGACGGTACCGTTCGGGGTAGCCAGACTCGGGAGCTCAAGGAGGGGCATCATGGATTAACAAGACATATGTGGTGCAGGCGCAGACATAGAACGGCCTAGGAAAAGGACTATGGGCTGGAGAAAGAAAGAGTATCACGACTGCGTAAAAATCACAGGAGGGTGGGTGGTGTAACTTGGGGAATGGTTGGTTCGTTAGGGCCGACTCGGTTCGTGGGGCTAGTACGACGTCGGGTGTGCTGCCCACGCAGAGACTGCGTAGGGTAAACACACACTCTCTTTCGTCTCGCGCATTGGCTAAGTGAAGCTGCGAGTCAAGATCGGATGTTGGACCGAAAAAAGAAATACGCACTTGCACGACTGGTCCTCCGCTTTCACGTCCGGACGCGTACACCCGATTTTCCTCTCCCTGCGGTGCGCCGTTAGTTTTCTGGTTCAGGAACCTTGAGAGAACCGACCTGCAGAAGAAGCAGCTCATTTGCGGCTTCCTAGGCCCGATCTTTCTGGCCTGGTTTAGCCTGAACTGCGGCCACCCGTGCATATCGTCGACAACGGAGAATTGACCGAACGCGCTCGTTGCTGTCGGGGAAGGGCGTGTCATGGGGATGCGGCTGCTCAGGGAGATGGCGGGCAAAGGTGATGAGGGGGGGAGCCGCCAGTCGTTTGACGGGCGCTGCGGGGTGAGCGACGGCTGGAAGGATGACGATGCGGCCACGGGTAGGATCGAGCTCTGGGGGCCTAGGGAGGTATGGTAGTCACTGTGATGTTGTGCGAGGGCATGGTCAATAAAATCCGACGCAGAACGCGCGGTGTCCGTGAGCGGAGACTGCAACAGCGTCAGGTCTGCGAAGGACAGCCGAAGGTACCTGAGATCGTTGGGCTCACCTCGTGGACCCTATATCCCGGAGACGACTGTGTCCGGAACAATCGATATCCTGGCCACGGACTTGAGCCGTATGAGACCTCAGACATCTCGGGACTGGAGGCGGACGAGTGGCTGCGGGAATATGAAGCGCCCTGCTGGATGCCGGAATGGTGGGTTGGAAAACCAAGATATTCCTGCGCCATGAGAGAGGTATCGAAGAGCCCTTGGAGGGCTGTGGCAGATTGCGGGTCGTAAAGGGCGGGAGGGTGAGTATCATCCACCTGCGATGGGACCTCGAGATACCCAAACTGCGAATGGTATTATTTTTCGCTACCACGCAGCACTCATCGAGACGTACATGAGCGGAATCGTAGCCATGAGGTGACTGGGCGGAGACCGCTGAGTGGGGCGACAAACCAAGCACGGGCACTTCAGGTGCATATCTTCGTCCTGGCGGAAATGACGGGTATGAAGCCGGAGGTGCATCGATGGACGCCTCTGGATGATATTCGCCGGCAGTGCACATCGTGTCTGAGGAGGAAAACCTGAGGGGGAGGAGGGGAGAGGGTCGAGGCAGGATAATGCGATCATAGAAGGTACTTATTAAGCTGGGAACCCTGTAAGCGCGAATGAAGATTACATGCTGTGTCGTCGTTGTTCATTTTTGGGATTAGAACAATACCTTCTATTTGTTGGGACCCACATATCTTTCGATCAGGTCCGGCAGTGTCGCAGGCGCGTTGTAGCAGGCTGAAGACCGAGAATCCCAGTGAGAGCGGAGGATAACTTTCGCCGTCGAGATCAAATACCCGAGGGGTCCTCCGAACCGGCGAAAGAGACTCTACGGGGTACACTACTACCGGCCCGACCATGAGGAATCGAGGACCTAGTCAAAGCCGCGGGTTACAAGGATTTCTGTCGCAAATACAGTCGGCAAAGGATATTGTCTCACTTTGGGACAATACACCTGGGAAACACGCTGATCAGCGCTCGCCGCTCTGCTCGGGCGGCAGGTTAACCGATGCCCAACGCGGGGTCATGTGGAAGGAAGGAGGGGCTGGGTGGCACTGCAGCCCACAATGGCCCAACGAGTCACCGAAACGCTTCTTCCGCTGAGTCAGGAAAGAAAAACGACATGGCGCGAAATTATTGCCTATGTGAAGGGAGTTTGCACCGCGCGCGACCTGAACACTTTCAGCGTACATCGGGCAAAATCGGAGTTCTCACTCAGCATGCAGACGAAATGAAAACTCGCCTGTGGCTGGAAAGTCACGCTGCCATGATCCCGCCAGCCCGTGAGCCCTCCCGGCCCCTTGTCTACTTGCAGTTGCGCGGCGTTGAATCGATGATTGTACGGGTGCCATATTTTTGGCCTAGGCAACTTGGCCAACGAACAAATTCGGACGGTTAGGATGTTCACCGTATTTCAGCATACGGTAGTTCCTAGGGCTTGTGCACAGCTGGGAAGTTCTCGTTTCGATTCGAAGAGGATACAACGTACTAGATTCGTCACCTTTAACTCGCCGAAATCGCAATAAATGAGAGGTGCCGCGATCTTCGGTCTGCGGAGCGGGGTCTTTACCATAGAACGTCCTGGTAAAGCGTCATTCTTCTTTGGAGAGTAATCTAGTGAACAACCGGCCACCGAAACGGCGTTGGGTTCTTCGACTTGTTGCAACACGGTGACGCGCCGTTCGGAGGAAAACTTGATCTTGAAAGCAAAAAGTTCTCGCTATCCTGTTCTCCTGAGGCATCGACACAATCCCGAGGATTGAGTCTGGAGGCGCCGACGGCGCCCACCGACGAATGGCCTCAGCGCTGCGTTGAACCTAGTTCAGTGTCCTAGGTCGGACAGGTGGTGGCAGGATCAAAAGAGCTGTCTCGTGACCAAGGTCGCGCTCGTTACCTGAACCAAGCACAACCAAGCAAAGCCGCGCCAGTCAGAAATGAACTCAAGTTTTATTTGCCTGAAGGGCTCCGCGAAAGAAGGTGGCGTCAAATTCACTTACGAGAGTCTGCGTTAGGTTCCCGGTTGGAACGAATCCGGATTAAGTTGAACTTTCGCAGTCGCATTCTCAAGAATTCATCAGAATTAGAGCGGGGATACATTATGAGCGGGCCACTTCGTCGCAGCACTAGTATACTGTAAGTAAACAGATATATCCAAGGCGGCGTCAAAGAACATTGCAAAATTCCCCCAAGAACCTCCCCCCCATCAATCGACACTCCCTCCTCCTCTTCGTGTGGCGTAAGAAATTTCCTTGAGTTGGGTTTATTCGGAGGAGAGTTCCTTGCTAGGCGTAATTTCTCCGTCGCGGTCATGGTGTGGGGCCGGCGTATCCCGCACGGACTCCGACGTGGTAGAGTGGCGCGGTTGGTCTGTGGTGGGTGAAGGTGGCGCAAGTGGTGTTTCCTCCCCCTCCGTGAGCCGTTCTGTCCCCTCTACTCCGGTCTTGGTATCCCTCGACCTGTTCATGTGTGGTGCGTACGAGGCCATGACCTCGTGCCTGTTAAGAACGGCGCCATCCTGGGATTCTTTCTGGAAGAGGCCCTTCGGAATAGCAGAGGCTGAGATGTCAATGACGTTCGAGAGCACCTTTGGAATACTGAAAGGCATTGTGGGGTGGGATGCGATGGGAGGTCGAATAACGATGGGGCTTTGAGTGTCCGCCTTTATATACGAAGCGCGGCTATTGTACTCCAGCACCGCTTTGGTTTGCCACAGTGGCGCGCTGTAGACAGAACTTACCAGAAGCTCACCGTCACGAAGCATATCAGATTGTGTTTGTGTGTGTGCGTGGACACTGTAGACGAGCTCTGACTCGAAATGGATTTACCACCTTCCCCAGATTGAACCGTGGGAAGCTCGGCTTTGCGGCTTGAGCAGATCGGCCATCAAGATTATGACATGTTTGGAAAACCGTCTTTCAGCTTGCCACGACCACGACAACCATTTAGTCCACAACGCACTCTGGCATCCACTCACAACGCACGCTGGCGTCCCCTCCTTCGCTCGCTCCTCCTCTCTCACGCGCTCTCCGCTCAACTCCTTTCTGACGGTTTCTCACCTAAGTACACGGTCCTCGTCCGCATTTGGCTCTTCTCTGCTCCCACTCCTCGATAGCCGCTCAGCCTAGGCATAGGCGACACAACATGGCCGGTATTTGAGACAAAACCGTCATCATCTCTTCTGTGGGCTACACGCAACAGGAACCGCTCTCCCGTATACATTAATGACTCTGGTGGCCCTGTATGCGATCCGTCAAGGTCGAAGGTGAAATGCATGTACACGTTTCAATCACATCTTTGGACCCCGGCCGCGGGATTTGGACCCTCCAGTGCTCGGCCCCTCATCGAGTTGCAGCTGGTGCGACTCTGCATCCGATCGAGTGGCCTATGCCGGAGACCTCAAACACTTCGTTAATGCTCTCGGGTCCCGCCCCGCGATCCTGGACGCGAACTGGATACATTGGGATGTTTCAGTCCCACTGGTGGTACGACTTCACCCCGAGCTCCCCGTCATCAGGACGATGGCCCATCGTTAGTGCGAATGAACGTCTGGTCGCGGTATCTGAACGTGATCCTGGACGCGAAGTGGACGCATTGGGATGTTCAATTTCCGCTTCCACCTCTCTCGCATTCGATTCAGTCCCCACTCCGGTTGCTTATGCACAACACCAACGCAGTTCGCTTCGCTTGCCCGACATCCGTTTTGGGTCTCGTCGTAGACCGCACAGTTGAAAAGGGGCGGCTCACCGACGCTGCTGGATCCCACTTCCCACCTTTCACAGTATGTGGCCCGCTCTCCTCGTTATTTCCCTCGCGCTTCTCGCCGGCTCTAGTGCCACCAGTTCGACCAACTCGTTCGCCGCTCTCTGCGAGGGCACGATAATTGACGATACCTCAGACTCGAACTCGAACTCTATTGCCGCAATCAGGTGTGCCAACCGCACCTTCGTCGTCGACCTGGATGGCTGCACGGGCGTTAACTACGCTGACGGTTCTCTCCTCCAATCGTAGGTAAATTACATAGTCCATACGATCTCCACGCTGATCCTACTTAGGAACAATGCCTCCGGCTACTCGTCGCAGTGCAGTTCGTCGACGCTGTCGTCGACGATGGATGGTATCGAGCTCCAAGCCACCTGCTATACTGGAACTAGTCCTGGAAGTGTCCACTACACGGCCTCGGTCAACCTCGGTGAGTAATATTTCCCTTGATGATGTCTTCGCTTTCATTTTACTGCCCTCGAGACCAGCTAGTACTTTAAATTCGACCCCGATGAGAAGAAACTCAGTCTCTGCGGACGCCCAAACATCTTTTACGGCGAGCCATACGGGGGCTTCCAGAAAGTAGGCCTGGCTCGGTTGGCAGACCTACCCAGCACTCACTAGCTTTTTCCCAAGACCTGTGACGATTTCGACTTCTACCCCAACACTGCTACCATGCTCGGGAACTGTTATGACAGGCACCGGGAGCTCGGCCAGTCGATGATTGACTTCGACGACTGTTATAACGTGAACGCTAACGGTACCATCGGAGCTGGCGTCCCTGTCAACGGGACCCGCAGCCTGACGAGCGCATGTTCGGGATTCCAAATGCTCGACACCGGCTTTTTTCCCTGTAAATGCACAGACAGCGCCGGGAATATCGTCCAGGCCACCGCGGATGCCAGTACGTCGTGGATCATCCATGCCACAATTTGAGGGTTGACGCTCTTCAGGTAAATGCATCACGAATGACGATGGGCAACTCAAGAGTTGTGCTCCGGAACCAACAGAGGAGGAAGGCGACCCTAAGGATCAGGGGGACGAGGGCCAGGGCCAGGGCCAGGGCGAGGGCGAAGACCAGGGCGAGGGCGAAGGCAGGTGACGGTGAGGATCAGGCCAGGGAAGGCGACGGTGAGGATCAGACGAAGAAAGGCGACGGTGAGGATCAGGCGAAGGAAGGCGGCGATGAGGATGAGGGGGGCGAGGGCGGCCGTGAGGAGGATGAGGGGGGCGTCGGCAGCCCGTAAGAAGGATGAGGACGACAGCGACCGCGACGACTGAGTGGATCCCCATTGACAACACGGTGTCGCCAGCACAAGTTCTCGGCATCTACTATATATTCTTGGCCCATACTTCCTGCTCTCTCTTGATACGTCATCACACTCGTATTCCCGGACCTTCCCTGTTTTATGTATCCTTCCGCGGCCCGTACCTCCGTATACCTGATTCCCAGACTGTGCTAATGGCTGCTAGTCGAGGCAGTTTTGTACACTTGTTGAATCACACGTTGAACTCGCCCTTGTTCAACCTTCTCTTCCGCAAACTCCTCGGCCTGTCGTGTGTATGCTCAGGTAATCCCTAGACTGCATCAAGGTCGTTCGTAGAACCTTCCTCAGGCAAGCCTGCTAGACACAGGAATCGAAAGCAGATGATATCTCAATCCACGATTTGTCCCAAACAAAGCATATATTAAGAAGCGTATGAATCGTGTAAAACCCTGCGTAAATCCTCGAAATCCAGTTTGAAATTGTTGAGGAAGGCAATCAAGGGCAGAAGGTAACGGTGTAGGCTGCGTTCTTGCTGTGTGCACAAGTCCAGAGCGCGGACTCGCTGGACTCGTCGTAGGCGTACGCATACGCGTTCGGGCAGTTGCCCTCTGCAAGGCAAGAAAGAACACGCCGTCAGGACCAGAGCGAGGAAGAGGAAGAGGAGGAGGAACACGCACTGAAGAACGAGTAGTTCTGGACACCAGAGTTGGGGCACGTCTGCGGCTTATCGTGCGTGCCGGTGCAGCAGTTAGGCGAGTCATCCTGACGGCCGGCGAGCGCGTCCGCGAGGCACGCGCTCTTGCACCCGACGGGGAAGCCGCTCGCGTCGAAGGGACCCTTGAGCGCAGCGGGGCAGATGGGGCCGAGGTCGACGCCGCAGGTGGGGTTGGGGCAGCCGACGTCGTTGTCGATACGGACGCTGATCGGTCGTGCTAGGTTAATTCATATAGTGTGAGGGAGGGAGGGAGGACGCACGGCAAATTGTACCCGTCCACGAGGGAGACGTCGTAGAAGTCCTGGGTGCCGTCACCGGCGAGGTTGAACTCTGCGAGCGAGGCGGGAGGGACACCGGTGCCGGTTTTGACGTCGCAGACGAGACCGCCGTTGCAGCCACCGGTGAGGCAGGAGTTGGGGCCGGGGTTCGAGCTAAAGTCGCAGTTGCGGCGTCCCCAGATGCGGCCGTCCCCTGATGAGAGAAAAAGAGTGTTGATTGGTAAAAAGCAGGCGGAAGGGAGCGGAGGGCTTACAGTCTGCGGCGAGAGTGAAGGTCTCCTTGGTGAAGGCGGGTGCGACCCATCCAGTTGCGTGACTCGGGAGTCCACCGCTGGAGGTGAACATCTACAACATGGGTCAGTATCCGACTGCACACGTTGGTACGGGAAGGGGGCATACTGCGGGCCTAAAGAAGGTTGTATTAGATTATGGTGGACTTCGAGTCGTTAAAAAACATACCAAATGGTGAACGGGCACGCGTTGTACACCGTCATGGTACGCGCGGCGGCGGTCGAGGCCATGGCGAACAGAACAAAGGACTTCATGTTTGGAGGAAACTGTGCGGGGTGAATCGAGCCGGGGAAGTTCGATGAGGATGTGGGAGGTCTCGCGGCCCTTATATAGAACGCCCAAGGTAAAACGCGGGATCCATGCCCGCCATTGCTATGTAGCCGGAGCTGCGTCCTTTGACAAGCTCATCCTCAGGTGTTCTTCGTCCCACATGGACCGAGGTCGCTCGGGATCGTTTGGGGATGGCTCGAGACACGGTCGATCATCCGCTGATGTTGTGCTGACGAGATCGTGTCGAGTCACTATGTTAGTCTCTCGTAGACAGACGCTACAAGAAATTATCTCGTACCTCGTTGTGTTGTATCACTATGTTGAGTTTGAGTGGCGGGTTCAAGGGGGAATATTCTGGGCTATTCCTGGGGGAGCGGGTCTAAGTTCCGATGATGTGGGAGTAGGTGGGAGTCAGAGGGCTCACCAAGGAGCGGGAGCGGGAGAACGTTCAAGTGGAATCTAATTTTGTCCCGTCGGAGCACGGAACGGGTTGAAACGCCACCGCTTACCTTGGCGCTTGGGAGGATCAACGACTGACCCTGCGCCGTGGGCGGATGTGCTACGCGACAAACTGGCTCTTCCCGTGTTCGCCGTGTGAGACTCTCCGCAGGAACCGCCCGCAGGTGCTGAGGTGAGCACACCAAAACCAACATTGGCGTGAACTCACTTACGGACTACAAGGCTTCGCAATCTCCCTCGGCTTTGTGCCAGTCTCATTGCCTGGAATTTGAGTACTGCTGAGGCATCGCAGGGCCATCAAGAAGAGGGAGGACAGTTGCAACCCACATTGAACCCACATGCATATGTCGCCGTTGTAAGTATGTTTTCGCGAGATGATCTTCGACCGAGGAACGTCAAATGACCCACAAACACTTCTTCGGGACCTTTGGCGGCCAGACTCCAACGCGCTTTGGCCTGTGCCTGGACGTTCAAATTGTTTGCATCTTTCCGTTCCGGCATGCCGACCTGCGGTTTATCAAGCCGACCTCGGCACGACCCACTTGTTCAAAGCGCAGCCGTTCTCGGGGTAATGGTTGGGAACCGCGACCGGTCACCTGTCGGCGAGATTGGGATGCCCAAGGCATTCGGTGGTAGTAGTGGCTTGGAACTTCAAGGACTTTCCCCCAGTTATTTCAGAGTGTTATTTTTTGTCTCCTCTCTCCTGCCTACCGGCTCACCCTGACCCACGACGGCAACTTGATGGCGATAAGGAGACGATGGAGAGCCGGGATAACGCAACCGACGTCCAGGGTCAGACCACCACCATCAACGAAGTGAAATAAAGCCAAGACTCACTCAACTTCTCCTCCCAGATCCAGTAGACTGCGATAGCTTCGCATTTTGTTCGCACCTCTGCTTGGAGAAGTAACTCAACCAACACGTCGGGGCCCGAAAGTTGACACAGTTCTTGAGTGCCACTGCAAGAATCGAGGAGGTGGAAATAAGCGACGACGGGATGGCGAGAGTCAGAAGAAGGAAGCACCATGCTAAAGAATCCGCCGGAGGTAACTTTCAGTCGATCTTTGATGTCGTTACTTGACCCGCGGGAAGCCACAGGGCGGGAGGAACCGCTCTTACCAACGTACTTAGGTTGGTTGCGCCTACACAGTTCCCGCGGGTAGATATATTCTGCGGAGGAAGTCCCCTACATTTCAATGCTGAGGATGTTTGTGCTGCGGGGCGGGACGCGCCGAGGGGGAAACAAGAAGAGAGCCGAGTCCGCGCGGTGTTGTGTGGTTGATGCTGGCAGGGGCGCGAGATGACGCCGTGAGGCATGAGAATGCAGACGCGTCGATCCATATTGCCGGGGATGGAGATCGAAGCAGAAGGAAGGCGTTGGCGTGGCGCAAGTGGAAAAGAAAAATTGTGCGGTTCAATTGTCCGGGCCTGGTAGGTTACGTGACTGATTGTCTAGTGGAGTAGGAGTATGTACCTCTCGAGCTTGTCTCGAGCGGCAAAAAAGCTTACAGAAGTGCGCCGGGATGGGGGCCGGGTGGGAGGAGGCCGGGAGCGTGGGATCCTCCGGCTCAATTCGGAAGCCGTTCGCACGGTTCGTTATTTTGGTCCAAGTTTGAGTGTCGTTGAATCACCCGAGAGCCTCGATTATCGTCCCATGTCAGTCGACGCTCTCAGATCCCTCTGGTCACCTTGTCGTTGCAAGCTCCCCGCCAACAGGTCAGTCAGTGTATGGCGAGAAATGACTTCTGTTCTATTTCCTCCAACCCAATTCCCGTCGGTCCGATAGCCTGGCCATTCTCTTGTGACTAGCGTATTTATGTGTGTACGGCACGCTCACCAACGCGATATGATCCATCGCTGTGTGCAGCTGTGATCACATCCGCTAAAGCCGGAGTCCCGAGCATTGAGTGCGCCTTTGAACTCATGGCCCCACTCTTATCGCAGGGACGCAACTACCCGCTAGCCCGGTCAGGAGCGCTCAGTACGGGGCTACCAAAGGGGTGGTTCACATATCTCGAAGAAGCGCGGTAGATATCTGGCGCCGACGCTAGCAGCGTCGAAAGGCCGCCTCGGACTCGCGATTGCGCGAGGAGCTGCATGCCATTATCACCACATGGCCTCGTCGCCTTCGTTGCCCTTCTCACCTGCAGTTGGGTCGATGCAGTTCGCATTTTCCGTCAATCAGAGTCAAGCCAATGAGACTGAGTTGTAAAAAGCAAGGTCGTCGAGCAAAACCAAGGGCGTCGAGGAAAACCAAGAGTGTCGAGGAGAACCTGAAGAGGCAATTCAGTTGAAAGGAGCCGCCTTCAACCCGCAGGTACTATTATCCTCGGACTCGCTCCAGTAAGTAATCCCAGAGCCCCCTCGGCGTTAGCTCGAGGGGCATTTCCCCCCTGGCGGTCCACCTGCGAGTATAAGAACCAGCAGTAGTACGCAGGAATGCCCTCACCAAGATGGCCCGCCGCATGCTCTCTGTCCTTGTCCTTCTCACAGCCCTCCTCGCCCGCGTCGCCGCTGACGAATGTGGCGCAGAGGAGTACAACCCGTCGCAGGTAGTCTTGAGTTTACCGCGGAACCCCGGTACCCACCCTTATTACGTAAAGTGCGGAGTTTCAATTTCAATTTTCCTACTACAGATGTTCTGAGCCCCCCAAAACTATACACACTCTCTAGCCCCCCTTTCACTACACCTGGAAGACGACTGAGCCTTCAGACCCTTGCGAATGCCCGAAATTTGAGGCCAGAAACAACTCCCTGATTTGTAATCTGCCGGGTGATCAAGTTCGGCATTGCCGTTCTGCGGTCTCGAACAAAATTGTGGACACAAGGGTCAGTGAGTTCAATTCGGGTGCCACGAATGTATCTAAATACCAGTAAAAAAACACGTCTCAAACCTCAGGGCAAAAAGGTGAATTTTGATAACCCTGGGTACCGATCGGCAAGGTGCGGAAGACAACATTCGAGGTACGAGATTTTCTTGTTGTAGAGTCTGTTTAGAAGAGACTACGTCGCAGGTACTCCCCACCTCACACGCTTTCCTCCTGCTTCCCCTTCCGCCATTTGAGCTGAGCGACCAACAGTACACCTGCTTCGACGGCTTTCTCTGTCCCATCATCAATGGCGACGAAGAACAGAGGTGTGGGGACAAATGTTATTCCACCAGCAAGTACACGTACGTACCTCCCTTGAAGTCCCTTCGTGACGTGTGCGAGGCTGACGGAGACGCGCATCGCCAGCTGCACCGACGGATTCCTGTGTCCCAAGGGCGAGTTGCCTTGCGGACCCGCGGCAGCGACGGGAGAGGCGGCTTGCTACGACCCTAGCGCTCAAAGGTGCGCCATGCATTACAGTTAGCAGACACCCGCCGACGGTAGAACAGTTGTCGGAATGGCGCCATCGTAAATTGCGCCGGGGGTGTGTGTTCGCGATCAGAGTGGTAGGCGGTGACTCAGAGGGCAGATTGCGTGTTGTGTGTGTTGTGTGTGGTCCGGTAGACTAGGGAACCTGGATGGGTCGTCATTTTAAATCCGAAGTGTAAGTAGAAGAGATCACGAAGGCGAGAAGATACCGCACCGATGATAATCTTGGCCGTCGGTGCGCCGCTATGAGCACCGTATCCCTCGACTCCCTTCACGAGGTCTATACCATCGACGACCTCGCCGAACACGACGTGCTTGTCGTCGACCTGGGTATACGAAAGTTCGAGGGATGCGGATGAGCGGGAAGGATTCAAGAAAGAGCGATGCGGAGTCGGGATGGTGGTGATGAAGAACTGGATTCGCACAGAATAAAGTTATGTAATACTACTAATCGGATTCACGGCGCGCAAGAGTAAAAAACACCCGCGGACCGGCGGTTGTGCTGATAAAGGAAGTTCTCACCTAAACGCTTGCGTTGTTGGATTAATCAAGACGGTAGGCGAGCTCGCGCACCCTCGCACGTGCGCCCGTAGATGCTCTTCCCGTCCGTGCAGTTGTGGTTCATGACACCTCCGCCTCGGAGCAGGAACTATTCGGTGGGCCCGGGAGTCAGTCAGTGTAATGCCCGAACCGCAGAAGAAGGACAGCATCGCACCTTTGGAATGGTACGGTGGAATTCCGAGTTCGCGTACGCGACAAAGCCGTGCTCCCCGGTCGCCGAAGGAAGAGCTGGGATACTGAAATCGTTGGGGGTGGAAGTAGAATATCTGCGCAAGGAGGGCGCCGAAACAGCTGGGATCTGTGTGCTGCGTCAAACAAGCGCGGATAGAGCAAGACAACTTACCCAGACCGAGGAACCACATACGGAAGGTGAAAGCGGCAAGGTAGGTCGTCCTTAAGGGAGGTTAGTCCGTTCCTGCGATTGAGATGTGAGTTGAATCCTAGGCGTTCCTTGCCGTTATCGTCGAGATTAATCGCCCTCAGGTGGTCAAGCGCCGGCTTGGGCAGTTCGGTCAGCGGTGGACGCCGCAAGAAGTACAGACCGCTCCCTGAAATTTCAAACGCTTTGTGAGCGGGAGATGGGTGAGCAGCGTGACATGGTTCCAAAGTAACGGAAAGCTGTTTCGGACGACTGGACCGCCTGCTTCTACAAAAGAGTAATATTCAGTTCTGGCCAATCTAACCAGTGACGCCGAGCTATCATGAAAGGTCAGCGACAGTATCGATGAATGGAACACAGAGGAACCACAACCTCAATCTCCCCCCGTCGTTTCTGTGCGACAAAAGCATCGCCCCGTGCCCAATGATCATCGGGTCCTCCCTCCGCGCTGGCCACCCATTCACTCCAATAGTCGGGGTACAGAGCAATCACGAAACGGGGATCACAGCCCTGTAGCGTTTTGGCGCGATCGTACCCCTCTACAAAAGCGGGATTGTCGAGGTATAAAACCATGAAGGGAGGAGAGTTGTCGAGGACGGAGGAGATATCGTCTTTGGGAACGTCGAAGAACGTGATCAGGTGCGTCAAAGCAGGCAGCGTCGGAATTTGCTCCACTATGAGGTGGATGATAGCTGGGTTCGAGTTATGATCGAATATTGCAAGATGGGTGAGAGATGAGAATATTGGGTGGGTCAAATCGCAGCCAAAGGCCTTGAGAGGGAGCGTCAGGCGCTGAAGACGCAAGAATGGGCAGGAGACTGGAATCCGGGTAGTATGAGATGCCTAGGGCTACGTCAGTAGCTGAGCTGCAGAGCTTTAGCAGCTCATGACATCTCTCCCCTGGCGCATCGAGGAGGAGGTGGCGGACGGCAAGACGGCAAAATTCGGCGGGCTTATTGAGGAGGGCGGGAATGCCCCCCTCGTATTCACGTCCCCGTTGTGCGCGAACGACCCGATACAGGAGAGGCTCAATCCTATGGCTAGGTTAGACAATGCTGAACTCCCAAAGGAAATCGCTCTCACCAGACAAGCACACGGCGAGCGACGCGTAGAAGGATTGTTCTTGTTTCCGAATGCATTTCTGCCGTTGTTTCGAAGAGTTCCCGCTCCAGGTCGAGCGGAAAGAGCGGATGGTCGTCCATAGCTGTCGTGGTGAAAGACAAGAGGCGATGCGTGACAGATGTGTGACGTATCATCGGCTTCTCGGCCACAGTGTGCGTTGGTTCGATTTCAACTGCGGTCATGAATCCTACGCTTCTGCTTCATTCATTTACCAACCATTGGAGTTCGAGTTCGCACCCTATTTCCTGCCTGGGATTCCTTGAAACGGCGACTTGAATCACCCATGACAGAAAACTTAAATTACCCGTTCCTTCACCGCCGATCAAAGGCCCGATGAACCGTCCGCGGTGTTGAATCTTGATAGCGCCACTCAGAGTCGAATGCTGAAGACACCTATCTCCGGAGTAATGAGGAACACTCTGGAGAAATGTCAATGAACGTATACTTACATCGTCCGGACTCCGCTGAGACGCCGGCACATCGATGCACGTCCGCATGCGCGCGACGTCCTGCAATACGATGTACCGTTTGCAGTACCTCAATTCTCTTTCCAGCGTCAATCACCCCCAAGAATGACTCAGAGCAGTGAACCCAGTTCACTTCAATATGACTCAAAGTTCGCCGGGTAGCAACATCAGTCGAGTCAAGCCGGTCAAGTGTCGTGAATAAAACCAACGCTTCTGTTGAATGTGGGTCGCCCATGAGGTGAATATTCAAATAGCCGCTGCCGATCGAAAATACATGCCAGTTGTTGTCATATCGCGGCTAGCACAACTAACCTAAGGGCTACTTGAGTTGGTAATGAAGCAGGAGTGTGTTACTTTGACACGACCCAAAATCAGTTGAACGCCCCGCACGGCGCACGCTCAAGGAATGGCATGCTCAAGCAACGCAGCCCCATGGAAGGTCACGATTCCGCACCAACTCAGTAAATACTTATTCTACAGTCCTTATCTTTTCTTCCCACACACCCCTCGCTGCTCAGGTCGAAGACAACGCCTCCCCGTTCATCGTCTGCGTGAAGAACTGGAACGCCGCCTGTCCCACCGCCAGGCCCGTGTTCTACAAAGAGTAAAAAATAAAACACCTCGCCGTTAGCGTCCGTCCGTCTATTCATCACAACGAAGAAGTAGAAGTAGGGAAAGAACAAGGGAAGCAAAGGAAAAACGCACCTTATACGCAGGAACCTCATGCCCCGCCGCCGCAATCCTCACATACGAAACATTCCCGCCGCTCTTGAACAGGCCCGCCGTGTGCCCGCTGACGGTGTACGTCTTGAGCGCGGCGGCGTTGAAGAGGGCGGCTGTGTTGGATTTCGTTTTTAGGGTTGCGAGCTGTGGTGGGCGGGGTGGGTGTGTTAGTAAGGTGCACGTAGACGGGATGGAGCAGGGAGGACGGAGGGAGGAAGACGCACCATATCCTCGACGCCCTGGTAGTTCACGATGAAGTCCTGTGCGCGTGCCGCGGTCAGTAAGCAACTACGGAAAGGAAGGAAGGAGGGCAACGCGTGACTCACAGCGTCGCCGTTGTAGATGAGCACGCGCACACCCGCGTCGATGACGCTCTCCAGGTCGGGCAGCTTGCTGCGCATCCAGTCGCCTGAGGACTCGTCGTCAGTACGTATATTTTATATAATTATATTTGGTTTGGTTTGGTGGGGAGAACAAAAGAGGAGAGAGCGAGCGAGCAAGGAAGAGGAGAGCGAGGGAGAAGAGGAGGAAAGGAAGTGGAAGAAAAGAGACGCACCAGTCTCAGCAAAGTTATTATACACATCGTCATTCGTCATCTGCCACGCCACCTCCGCGCCAATCTTGCTCGCGATGGAAGCGAGGTAGGAGGTGATGTCGGGCGGGTAGGCGTCGTCTGAGCCGGAGGGGACGTAGTAGACCTACATGCACCCAAATGGCAAAGGTAAGTAAGCAACGCGCAATACGCAAGTAGGTCCGCAAGTGACGAGGGGCGAGGGAGAGAGGTAAGGAGGGAAGAAAGGGGGCGCAAGGAAGGAGGGAGGAGAACGCAGAACGCACGTCGTGGTCCCCAACGAGCGGCGAGAGGATGTTGTTGTTGCAATAGTTCTGCGCGGCCGAGCACACCGCGTTCGACCCGCCGTTCGCGCATGAGGTGATCTAAGTACCCGCACCACATCGAACAAGGCCATTAAATCCCTACAGAGTTTGAATTCGCCGCAACAAAACGTACCTGCGCCTTACACCCCTTCGCCGCCGCCCAGCTAGAATTCGCCGTCTTGATCGTCGACGCAGAGACGAGCGCGCCGTACGGGTTCTTACTCGCGTACGAGATGTACCCGGGGTACTGCGAGATGGGGTCCGTCAGCCCGTTGCCGATCCCGAGGGTCTTGAGGTTGAGGGGGAGGCCTGTTACGGTGCCAGCGGCGATGGCGGCGTTTTGGGAGAGGAAGTAGGAGGCGAAGGTGGGGCCGTAATGGCCGCCGTACCTAGCGCTCGGTTCAGTTTCAACTCAAGGGAGGAGAGGGGAAGAAGACGCACGACTCAGTCCAGAGCGCGAGGTCCACGTTAGCGAGGTGCGCAAAGCGCGAGTCCGCAAGGAAGATCTGGAGGAACTTCCAGATGTCCGACGCCGCCTCCTCCGAGGTGCCGACGCTCTCCGTCCCGTGCGAGAAGCCCACGCCCACGGGCTGGTCGATGAACAGGATGTTGGAGTCGGTGTTCCAGGAGTAGGGGTTGAGGGTGACGGTCTTGCTGTTGTTGGCGATGCGGCAGGGGCCGAGCTCTTGGAGGAGCCCGATCATGCTGGAGCTGCCGGGCTGGGGGGTGGTTAGTGAGTATGAGGAGAGGGGAGGGGCGGGACGTACGCCGCCGTTGAACCAGAGGGAGAGCGGGGCGGTTGAGGCGTTGTTACGGGCATCGAAGTACCAGAACCTGTGAGGAGATGAACAAATGAGAGGAGCTGAAGCGGTGAGGCGGCGCACCAGACGCTCTCCTTCGATGTAAGGTCGCCGTACCCGGATGCCTGGTACACGTTCTTGGTCGTCTCTGACCACAGAATGTATTAAAGTTCAAATCCCCTCGAGAGGCAAGGAAGACGCACCACACACGCCCGAGTTCTCCACGACCCGCAGCTTGCCCGGCGTCGTCGCAAACTGCTTGATCGTCTCCGCCTTGAGCGTCTTGTTCCCAACACCACCCACGACGCCATTGCGGACGGGGACCTGGCCCGGGCTCGGGGTGAAGGCGTATGCAGGGAGCGCAGCGAGAACAGCGACTAAAGGGAACAGCATCGTTCGTTGTGTGGGGCTTTGCTGTAACGCCTTCTTATATACTGTGTTGCGCAACGCGGAAGTATCACAGCGCGCGTTATCTTGGCAGCTTCATGCTTGTGGTTAATTATAGCTAGCCAAGGAGAGCCAAAGGAGGCCCAAGGATCATCGAGGAGCACATGCAGAATAAAACCGACATCAGAGCACGCGCGTGGTGGAGGTCGACAACCAATATCAGTGGTTGTGTTTGGTAGCAGCTGTGTCTCGTGACAGAACGCGTCGCGTCGCGTCGCGCGCCGCATGTAAGTACTTTGGATACTAATAGATACGCGTAAGAACGCACTCACATCGTCTGCGGTGTTGTGCTCTCACACCAGAAAACTCGAGGTTGGAGCATCTCGAGGACCTGGGAGCGCGACAGAGCGTCAGTTACAATAACGATGGGCGAATGGTACACACCTTCAGTAAAACTCGACACCCATTTTGGGGTCGATCCCCGCGCCGACGACGTAGTTTCGACATGAAGTCAACCCAACGTCGTGAGTTGACCGGTTGGTTCCGTGAGCAGTAAGGCGCGCGTCCAATTGAGTCCAGACTCACGGTAACAGGCTGGGAGTCGAGATTGAAAATAGAAACAGAAGGAAATAGAGACGTACTAATCCTTGAACCCAAGCGTGATTACACGGCGTTCGCCGCGTTGAGGCAAGGATGATTATGAAACGTACTCGAACCCTTTCAAAGTAATTTACGAATTCCTGGAAACGAAGCCCCGATCGTGCTCAATCTCGGTCGACGTCGGGATTGAACTTGAAGGTACGCCGCCGATGATCTAGGCAGGGGGGAGGGATTGGAATTCAAAAGTTACGGAGCAAGACTAAGAGAAAATTAGAGCCCAGCGAACGAAGAAAAATCCAGCCATGCATACCTGCAGTAAGTCGACCTCAACTTCCAACTTCCAAGATATATCAAAACTTGCGGGGAGACGGGGTTGGAGGGCTTCACCGGGGACTAGAAGAGGTAAATTGAGAAGGGGGAGGTGGAAAATGAAGGAAGAAGGCATACCTGTCGTGCAAACGCCGTCCGTGAACGAGGTCGTGGTGGTTGATGTCAACCAGCTGCCACGAGGCGGCGTACTGGCATCGAGCGAGGCCGAGTAAGGCCGAGTTGAGCCGACCAATTTGAACGTCGGTGGGGAGGACGAGCAGCCAGTGGACTGCACTAGGGAGACGTCCAAAGGAGCAGAGTTTAGCGAGGGTGCGACGGGTGATCTGATGGGGGAATTTGGGAGGGGAAGCGAGCGGTAGCAGTTGGTCGATGTGAGGTGGAAGAGGGTGAGCGTCGAAGGAACGTCGAACCACAAGGAATTTTCAAGATGGTGGCAAACTTTGTTGAACGATGGAGTTGTGTTTGAGAGGAATTGATGTCGGAAGCGCTGCTGCGGCGACCGAGCGTCAGAAGAAGAGTCGACGCAGACGAAGGCGCGAGAGATTGGGGAGGTAGGGTGGAAGGAAAGTCAAGTAGGGAGTGGGGAAACCGAATCGACGGTGGATGCCTTGTGTGAGCCAGAGGTGAGGACGGCGCATGAAACATGTGTGCATCGCTTGCATTCGTCACGAGTACATTGGCGCGAGACGGTGTAATCAATTTGGGCGTCCCCCAAACGGGTTTGTGAGAGGCAGCACGAGAACCTGTCGGGTCACAACATCCTCAGCGCGACGCTGGTCTGAGGATGAACGCGAAGGGGATAAGATGAAAACACCAGGTTTGCGCGCACCTGCCATTTATCACACCGAGCGTGCAATATCGCGGTGCAAGACATTGGGCAGGCAGAGAGAGGGGGAGGCGGTCGCTGCCGAGGCTGACGAAAACACCAACTGGAAAGCGGGTGAGGCAGAGGTGAGGTCGTCCCCAGCGCGACGCGACTCTGAGGACGAAGATAATGAGAACGCGAAGGGGATGAAGTGAGAACAGCCGGTCTGCGCACCTGGAATCCATTACACCGAGCACAGTGCGCCTCGAGCGCCGCGCTGGCTTATGCGCCGCTTAATCCTCGAGGTGGGACTGGTACTCAGGCTGCACTTGTACATACTGCACCAGCACCGTCGTGGGGACCGAGAACGGCGCGTGGAATGGGTGAGTGCGCGCACCGTCACCCGAGGCGGCCGTCGCGCATAGACGCGGACATTGCTCGCGCGTCGGCGGGAAGGCAAGCAGGCTGAGGCGGGACGAGCTTGGATCTACGTGGAAGTTACGTTGATTCGCCGGAAGCAGTGCCGCCTGCTTTGGCTTTGCTTGCCACTGAACCTCCTGCTAATTGACCACGACAACTTAACAATTTCGGCCGTCGAAATGAGCGAAGAATCGGCTACTCCCACCCTTCCCCCCGTACTGAAGCACCAGATATTCGGAATTTGCGCGTCCTCGCAGCTCAGCGTGATTTCCGGACTCATGCTGGTGGCATCCAAGTGGCATCAAGGTGGCATGGCGCGTCAGGAATTGGTGCGCGAGGATTCCGGTCCAATATAGTTAACTAGCCCTGACGACTCGTTACCAGGGTTGAGCCACTGCTGTATCGCAGCGACTCGGTTCGGAATCTGTTGCTTGATGGAACAAGCCAAGACGTCGTGGAATCCATTCTCGCTGTGTGTACCAAAAATGTCTGGGGACCCGGCCGAGCCAGGTCCTTCGCCCGACTTTACTTTTTCCCTTGAAACACCAATTGTTGGGCACCCTTTCCGTCAACTGTTTCTCCCCCGGATCCACTCTTTGCCGAACTGACACATCTCGAGATGGGGGATTCTAACATACATCGGGGCGTTGAGATCGTGTCGACGCTTGGTCTCCTTCCGCAGCTTACCCATCTGGCCTTCAAGGACGAGCACCTGATCCTCGCCTCCCTTCGGCTCCTTGTGGGATGCGTATGCTTGATAGCCCTCCTCTCCTTCAACGGCAGTCAGCTGTTCCCGCCTTCTTCATTCCACGAATACGAGAAGCGCCTATAAAAAGACGTTCGCTTTGTCCTCGTTCCTTCTTGGCGGTCGGGGCTGGATTACTGGCGGCGCGCGGAAGACTTTATCGCGAAGCGGCGGTCGGGGGAGATACCAGGTGTGCAGTCAGTTCTCGTGGTGTCGTTTTTCGAGACTGAGTCCATGCAGCAACGCAGTATGAGTTGATAGTTTAGTCGCGGGCTGGAACTTTGTGGAGGGGTATTTCCGTCGTGCCAATCTAAACCTCGTCCCTCGCGGCGCGCCTTAATCCCGCCGCGCCCATGCGGCTAGCCCGAGCGTCAAGACCCACGCATTCCTTCTGCTCTTCGCAAGAAGACCTCCCTATTGCAAGACTCTATTGCGAAGCAGCGGTCGGGGGAGATACCAGGTGTGCAGTCGTTTCTCGTGGTGTCGTTTTTCGAGACTGAGTCCATGCAGCAACGCAGTATGAGTTGATAGTTTAGTCGCGGGCTGGAACTTTGTGGAGCGGTATTTCTGTCGTGCCAATCTAAACCTCCTCGTTCCTCGCGGCGCTCCTTAATCCCGCGCCCATGCGGCTACCACGCATTCCTTCTGCTCTTCGCAATGATCACTCGCTCACCTTCCCTATTGATTCCAGGAGCGCGGCGCGCGCCCATCGACCCCGGCTCGTTCCGCATCATACAGCTCGACCGTGGGTAATATAGCCCCATGACATCAAATTTATCCACGCGTAACTTCTCCGCCAATCCACCGGTGGCGGAGTCAATAACGTCGTGGTACTTATCTTCCCATCGAGCGACGCCCTCCTTGTCACTCCATACCATGCACCCCAGTCGTCGCGGTCGCGGCCGTACTCAGCCGCCTCCCGATGCACAGAACCCGAATACAGGTCGCGGAGCGCCTCTGCGGGGACGCTCACTTGGCCCTCCTGCCGAAGGGTCATCTCACGGGGGGCGGGGCACTCGGGGGCGAAGTCCCCGCGCAGCCTCGAGAGGACGGGCAGAGGGCACGCTATGGGGGCGTGGATCTCAGGGTGGAAGTTCTCGCGGCGGCTCACCGCCATCGGTCGGAGGTGTTGGTTTCGGCTCTGCGCCTCCGCCTGCGGCAAGGAACCCCGCACCAAGCCACACGACATACCGGCAGCCTAAAGGTAACAATATCCACCACCACTGTGATTCATCTTTGACCCATGTCGTTAGCCAATATCACAACAGTCGGCGTCCTCAGGCGCGGGTACGGAAGTGCAGGGGTCCCTCGCCAAATTCAAGCCAATTTATTCCCGATGACCGTTGCACGCAAGACCGTATACCAATACGATGGTGAGTCCTAGTCCGACTCCCTCCTGGACGTTTGTGTTAACGTTTTAAGCAGTTGGTCAGTTTCTATCCATTATTCCCGCCGCTACCTTCGATTTACCGGCTTACAGCGATACTGACCCCGCCAAGTTTCCCGAAGGACAAGCAGCCGGGCACGAAGCTCAATACCCAGCTTATACGGGAGCTGCAGAACACTGTTCGTCCGGATCTCTTCCATCATCCCGTCGTGTATGATGGAGACAAAAAACTCTACGCGCTCGTAGAGCTCGACCTCAGCGATGGCGGGAGGGTGGGTCTTGCTCTTCTTTCGTCATGATCCTGCTCAATAGCTTTCCAGTTCATCGTCACTCTCGAGACGATGGCGTATGCGATCCACATTACGCGGAATAAGAGTACGATTGATACAAGGTGCGTGTTTGCATGGGCTACTTCATAAATCATTCTCAGTGAGAAGATAGTGTGCTCCTTAGTTTCGCTAAAGGTGCACGATCCCATGACGCCTCTGTTGCTCGTACGAAACAGGTAATGAACGCCCTGTCCTGGATCTGTGCCGCAGTGATATATTCTCTCACTTAGGCCCTGAACGTGGCGATGCGGAAGGCGCCACTCTCCAACTCCCGCCTGTCTACGGACAAGAATCACACGAAATTCTACACGCCTGACGATATCAAGGCACTTTCACTCGGAGTTGTCCTTTGGCGCGGGTACTTCTCCACGCTGCGGGCTGGTATTGATCGTCTTTTCGTCAACATCGACGTCGCTACCGGCGCTATGTACCGCCCGGGCAGTCTCATTGAACTGGCCTGCGAGCACCTTCGACAAGCCAACGTGCGCGACCTGATCACCTTATTGCGCGGCTCAGAATCGGAGCGTCTCCGCCTCGCGCGCTTCATCGATGGGCTGCACGTCCAATGGCGCCGAATTGGGTCGCAGCAGGATGTCGTCTCGCGCGCCGTCAGTGGGATCAGCGCCAAAGGTGCGGATCAGGAAACATTCACTCTTCGCGGTGGCGAAGGGCCCCCAATATCCATTGCGCAATATTTCCGCCACACCTCGAGCAGAACTCTGCAACACCCTGGTCTTAATTGTATCGAGGTACGCCAAAAGTAGTATTTTCAACTGGATGTACATTGAGGTCTTCTAGGTGGGGAATGCCGACGCCGGGAGGAAGCGTGTGCTAGTTCCATTTGAACTATGTTCGGTACCACCTGGACAGCGCTTGAGGTCGATATCCCGGCCGAACTCATAGTCGCACGCAACCAATGGAGTACCAGACCGCCCTCGGAGCGTCTCAACAATATCAAGAAGGGCTTGACGGTGTGGCGCACAGTTAATTATCTTTGCAACATTGTCATATCAATACACGACAGGTACTTGGATATCAACGATCTAACTACAGCCGCGACTTTGGTATTGCAGTTGATCCCTCAGTCCTCTCCACTACTTCTCGAATCCTTGCGCCACTCGGATTGAAGTATGTCTCTGCTTTGGATCGGCGTGAAGAAAGCATCGTCGTGAGTATCCTCTCTGTTGTCATTTCGCCGTCAAAGCACTGACGATACGTTAGTACGCGCAAAATGGGCACTGGAACATGTACGTTCATCTCTCTGTGTCCTTTCCTGACTGACACTTCGAAGACGCGAGCGTCATTTCTACAAGTCTGCGACAATGAAGAGCTGGGCTCTGCTCACCTATGAACCGGCCGAGACATTCACCCGCGAAATCGCATCGACGATGACCGAGTTTTTTGTAAAAGGGTGTCAGGATGCAGGTGTGTTCCATCCTTCCTCCTCGTTTGACCTCACCCATCCGCGCCCACGAAGGTATCACCGTCGTCCGAAAGACTCCGTCCACTTTCGTATATCTCGACAGACGGCGAGATATATCCAAGGTTAGTGCATCAGTCGAACGACCTAAATAAACCTAATACAATTCGGCGAAGCAACTGGATGCCGCTGAGCGACAATGCGTTCAACGAGATAAGCATCCGCCTTCTCTGTTCCTCGTCGTGAACCCGGACAAAGATGGGGACACCTACACCGCCGTTAAGCAGTAAGCACGCACAAAAGAAACACCTTTCCTTAGGCTGACCGTATTGTTTCCAAGCTGGGGCGACGTGAAGGTAGGTTGGATGTTGTCCCATTTGTAACCTCGCTACACAAGGGCCACAGAGAGGGATAGCCACACAATGCCTGACGCGGCGTTATTCCATCAGCACCAAGCGCGATCTATGGATCAATGTGGCACACAAGTAAGTTCCTCTTTTTTCGCTGTCTCTTCGCTGAAGTCCCGCAACGTCAGAATCAACATGAAACTCGGTGGCATAAACGTTGTTGTAGATCCGACCAGTGTACCTCTCCTGGGCGACCCCAAGGACGTGACCATGATCATGGGTGAGCACCCTGCCGTGTATCTACCCCCCTTGACACTACCGGAGGCGCCGATGTCAACCACGGAATTCCAGGGGCACAACTGCACCCCTGGCATACAGGTTAGTAGTCACGTACTTGTACCACGCATATGATACAGCGCCTCCCCCAGGCGTCGTTGCCAGTGTGGACGCACATGCCGCAAAATACGCCGCACGTTCACATCCGCAGAGACTGTGGACGGAGATCATCGATGATCTCGACAAGATGACTGCGGTTCGTGCTGAAACTTGAACGGCTACTTTGAATCTGACCTCTGATCGACCATAATCAGTCGCTGCTCGCCGCCCATATGCGTTATCGACGAGAGAACGAAGGAGGGGGCGAGTACGAAGTCCCACAACGACTCATTTTCTATCGAGGTGAGGCAACACTGAGGCTTCAGGAGTCCATTGTGTCTAAATAACATGAATTCCGGCAGATGGCGTACCCGAAGAACAGTTTCAGGCAATCCTTGACACAGGTATCTTCGAACCATTGTTACTCCGCAAGCGCTGATGGCTTTGCTTAGAACTACCGCTGATCAAGAGTTGTTGCGTTTCAAATGTGGCTCTGTACTTGCTAACAAAGATCCTAGAAGGATGCGAGACCTTGAATGTCTTTCCCAAGATTAGCATCATCCTTGTCGCGAAACGCCACCACATCCGGTTGGTTGCTTTTATTCAGAGTATTCGAACTCTCATTCATGTTGGCCCCCAGATTTTTTGACAATGAGCGCAAGTGTGAAGCTGGGACCGTTGTCGACCGTGAAGTAGGCCATCCGACGGAATCTGACTTTTACCTCCAAAGCCATGGTCAATTCGGTGAACGTGGGACCCTCCGGCCGGCCCATTACCATGTAAATCCCGCACACTAGCTTCTTTCCCTCAGACTTACCCGTACTAGGTACTCTATGATGTTTGTTTTCCGCCATCTGAGCTGCCATTCACGTTAATAACCCTCTTGTTTTCCATACCCAGGAAAATAACCTTTCGTGCGTATTGTGTGGGCGATTCTTTTAGTCGAAACTGAGTACAGTTGCAGAGCTGACCAAATCCAATCGCTTTCGTTCGCCCTCTGTCATCTGTACGGCCGCTCAAGCTCGGCTGTGTCGATCCCCGCACCAGTATATTGTGCGTCTAGAGTGTTTTCAACTTCTCGTTGTTGATGATGACTTGCTCCCAGATGCTGACCGCGTGTGCGCGCGTATGGCAAACCACCTTGATCCCGAGTCTCAACCGAGAAAGAATTTTGATACGCCCCGCAAGCCCACGCCAGCGGAATTTGATGATTTTGCCCGCGCGTATAAGGCAACTCACGAGAATCAAAGGGACGAGATGTACTTCATTGTGAGTGCCCTCAGTCGCAAACTTCAGTTGATAACAAGAGCCTTGCAGTAGGGTAAAATCAGTCAGGCGGCGCAGGCCAATTATCATATCCCATGCTATCCATTCTCTAGTTGTTCAGTTGTATCATACACGTTTTCCACCCGGGGAGGCACCGGTTCACGTTTTGGTCCAACATATCGTCCTCAGATAATTTAACACCCCGATACTGGCACCACCGCGTTGAAATCTCGTTCCATTCTCAGTGTCGCAGATAACCGGATTCGGTTGAAGGGCGGGCTAGCGCTATCTTGGGGTTGGATATGGTTACAAGGTCGGCGAGGCATCGAATTTTGCGCGCAATTCCGAGCCGCCGTGCCATCGCTCGGAGCTGAAGACGAGGCGCACTCCGAGAACCTCACGGGAATGCTCCTCGCCGTGAATCTCGGCTTCAGTGAAAGGCATCATCCGGGGCGAGCGAGAGCGCCGTCGACGCGATTTGCTCCAATTCGTTACGCATTCGTTACGAGGACGACGGGATTGCACCACGCGGCGTGGACGTAGCACAACACCAGGTCGTCCCCAGGGCGACGCATCGTCTGAGGACGAAGATGATTAGAACGCGAAGGGGATGAAATGAAAGCCAGTTTGCGCACCTGGCTTCCATCACACCGAGCAGTGCCCTTCCTTCCCTTGCGTCGATTATGCCAATCTTGCGGCGCCGGCTCGTGTTGTGTGGCACAGATGCGGGTGTGGGACCAGTTGAGGAAAGTTGAGGAAGAGCATGGGGCGGGAGGGCGCTGGGGCGGGCTGGGGCGCGGGGCTGCGTCGGGGTGTGTGGGCAGGGCCTGGGCAAGGGAGGAGGTGGGCGGGGACGTCATGGAGACGAGCCCGAGCGCGAGTGGGCGTGCGTGCGTTGTCGTGGGCGGCGTCGAAGTGGTGGAGAGGTAAGCACTTTTAGTCAACCTCATTTATTTAATTAAAAATTAAATTAGCGCCGGAACACGATCACGTGTGGCGCGGATTGGCGCGGATGTTGCACCGCCTACGCCTGGTGTGCTAGCCGCCGTTGGGGGAGATATCGTGGATCTCCTCGTTGGCTGAACGGGCGCGTGAACGAAGGAATGGCAGCACGGATGATAAAACATTCAATCTTGGTTTGGTGAACTGCAATACATGAGCTATAGACATGCTCTTTAATCCTCTGCTCTCCGAGCTTGAGCCTCGTCTGTGAGAGCGATGGGATTCCAGCGACTAGGGTACGACTGAAAGTCAGCCTGGGCTAGAAAGGCGGAATTACTTGCGGACATATCTAGCAATTGCCCGAATCGCAAGCAAAGCATCCAAATGCCGAGGATCCGCAGGAGTTCTGAGATGCTAGTTCAGCGAGGATCAATGGGAATCTGATTGCTACTCGCCGGGGGGCAGTCATCGGGGAGGCCGCTGTTCTACACGGTGAAGACAGTCAATATCCGCGGCAGACGAACGATACTGGCGTTGGCGACTCACTCCGCAGCGGGCCTCGGCGACTGCGGCCAGTGTAAGCGCAGCGGCAATGGCGTAGATGAAACGGCGAGAGAAGAACATTGCGGTAATGGTAAGAGTTGGGTGGGTGGATGGGTTGAACTTGTGAGTGGGTGGGTGTTGGACGATACATTCCACGGCTCGCGACTCAGGCTTTTATAGCTCAAGTCTAGAGGGAGTTATGTAACGCAATTGGCTGAGGGCAACACATCGATCCTCGTTGCGAAGTCCCTAGGGGAGTCGAAGGCATGACGATGAACAAACCAACGAGCTACTTACTTGGTTTTGAAGTCGAGGTGTTGTGTCGGGATACCCTCCCCGGACGCCAAGGACAACCAATTCAGTGTCATCCCATTTATTCGTGTGTTACCAAAGCACCCGGGTGAAATTGATATTCAAAGACTCCAACGTTGAGGACGGAAGCGGCACAGTTCCCAGCCATTGACCGAGGTGGTATAAACTTGGAAGCTCCATAAGAAGTCGCACTCATTAAGTAATTGACTGAGTACTCGTGAGCAGTCCTGCTGAGATTGCTCCATACGGGCTGTACCTCGCTCGAAGTAACGTACCTCTTTGGGGGCGTTCCCCCAGGTTTGAAGTTGAGGGTCGAAACGGCCGTGAGAGGGATGGGGGGGGGGACCGTTCCTGTCGAGAGCATTACACTGAAATTCTTGGATGCGAACGCGGAGTCCGAGCGGTAGCGAAGCCGGGGCTGTGAGGGTAATGGGACTGATGCGCAGGGCGGTGAGACCGAAGAACACCCTGTGGGAAGTGCGAGTGCTTAAAGGCGAGGAGGCGGCAGGTAGGATGAACTGTTTTGAACCCTCTTGAAACATGGGAAAGCGCAGAAAGAACAGAGAAACCAGCACCTTCCCTGAGGAGACGTTGAGGCGTTAAGCGCGTCTGCACTATCACTCATCCAGGAACGATGGGTCTGGCCAAAGCAGAAAAGCTGGACACGTGGATTGACAGAAGAACAATATTTTGAGGCGATTTTAGAGTTTCGTTTATAGCCAGGATAAATGTTGATCTTTCTCAGATCGAGGATGAATATTTGCGCGATTGAGTGAGGTGACGACCTGCTGTTTCTGTGAAGCATCCCTTCAAGGGTGATCCCGGGACGATTGAGCGCCGAAGCCTCTCCCCTCTGCGAGACAGAGGCGCCGCTGAAATTCGTGGAATCACTCGCTTTCAAGTTCTGACGGGGTATAGACGAAACAAGGTTAGCAAGCGATGAGCTGGAGATTCGAAAGACATTTGGGTGAGTCCTAGCATCTAGCCTGAGGCGAGTAGGAGGAGCAAGCGAATGCGGATTTGAGCGACATGGCCGTAGCGGACAAAACGTGGCTTCGGGCCGAGACATCATTGTGCAAACAGGACCAAAGGCCGGGACCGGCTTCTTCCTTGCTTCTGACCACCACGTCCGTTTGTCCGCCTCAGCCCTCCTGCCGCGACGAAGAAACCTCGAAGTGCTACCCATATCCGAGTCTCCGGTCCCTCACTCACTCGACTGTTTGATAGTACTTACCTTGAAACTTGGGCTTGAATCGCGTTTGATTGCACCGCTGGCATTGACTTCATGCAAACTATGTGACGGCTTAACCCCAGATTCGAACTCGCGCAAAATTGAACCCTCGATCCCACTCATAGCGCCGTTGTGAACGGATGAAACTCGGTATCATCTTGGTCGACACATCAACGACACATTCCGTCCAGTGGTGGCCGATCCGAGTTGAGGAGTCAAGTCGGCTTCGCAGGACTCGAAGACGGTTTTCTTGAATTGAAACTGTTCATGTAAAGTTTAAGATTCGTGGTGAATGGCATTGCCAGTTTCGCAGCGCATTATTCATTGCCCACTTTTTCCACTAAACTCAAAACAGGAGGCTCGATCCCTCTCCCCCCCTTTACAAATACATCCACGGAAGCATTCCGCAAACCTCCTATCCTCCCTTCTTCCTTCTTACCTTCATCTCGCCCACCTTTATTCGCTTTCTTCAATGCTTTCTCCTCCCCGCGCCAACGCCAATATCGCCTCGCCGTGGGTCCACGTTGACACGCCTTTCCTACCGCCCACGCCGACCTTTGAGCGGGCCTTCTACTTTGCTCCCCGTCCCGACGCTGGGCGTCGTCAAGACTTTCAATCGCCCGTTGGCGGAGGATTCTACCCGCTTTGTTTTCCAGACCACCACCGAGGCCCGCACCAATCGCCCGAGCCAATTTTTCAGCCTGAGGCGCAGATGGTGCGTTTCTCCCTCAGTCCCATTTCGCTCGCCGAGCTGACGACGTCCCCAAGCTCCCCAACCGCGCGACTGGTCTCGGACTCGGACTCGCAGGCGCGAAGACCCGCCGTGGCTCAATACGCTCCACATACGTCCTCAGCCGCCCGCCCGTCTTCTTCCACGCAGAGCAAAAGAGCGTCCTGAGCCCGCCGACGTCTCCCACAATCGAGGCCGTCCCGGCAGACGAATCCGAGCTCCCCGCGGCACCCTCGTTCTACGACATTCTCACAAGCTTCTGCGACATCACCTACACCCTCCATTCGCCCCCCGTGCCCGTCCCGCCTTCGCCTCAGAATCCCGTCGCGCAGGCTGAAGTTGATTCTGGAGCTCCCGACTCGCCGCCGCAGATCATCGCCCTGGAGCCCATTCAGGCGGATCCGGAAGCGTTCGAAGGCGTAGGAAATGCGGTGGACTCGCCCGAAGCTGCCTCGCCCCCGCGCACACTCTCCTCGCGCCTCGCCTTCGGCGTCGCGAGCACCACCAGTCCCGTGCCCCCAGCTCCCGACTCGCCCGAGCCTGCGCCGTTCGCCCTGGTTGACTCGCCTGCGTCGCCCCCGGCCGCACGCTCCCCGCTCCTCGCTCCCGTGCGCACCACCAGTCGCTTGTTCCCCGGCCCCGGCCCCGACTCGCCTACGTCCACGTCCGCGCCCGCTTCTACTCAGCGCGCAACATCCCCGCTCCTCGCCGCACACCCTCGTCCCACCAGTCCCGCCCTCGCCGCCCCAACCAAACTCCGCGTCTCCTTCGCCGCCCACAAACACGCGCACCCCCGCCCCGCGTGGTTCGCGCGCCACGCGCCCGTGGACGATCCGGCCGAGGCGCGCCTTAGCGCGTTCCAGCGCATGCGCCGGCGGGAGGAGCGGCTCGTCAGCGGTCGCATGCATGCCGGGTTCAAGGTGGGGGAGTTGAGGGAGTTTGGGCTTAGTGCGTTTGATAAGAGGAGGAGAAGGTGTGTGGCTGTTGAGGCGGGGTTGATGGGGGGCAAGTGGAAGGGGGGGTTGTTTGGGTGGGTGAGGATGGGGCGGATCGGGGTGTAGGACGGGGTGGGTATGAGATGTAGTAGGCGTACTTGATGTTGTGGTAGTTTGTTTGAACGTAGCTGGGGTGGCATTGGAGACCGTTGGTTTCAAGTTGAGATTGATTCGGACGGGCTTGCAGATAAGAATATCGACTTGAATTTCAGGGTGGGTTGTCCGAGGATTCGACTCTGACGGATTGGGACTTCACCGTGTTAGTGAGAGAGATTTGGTTATATTGAAGTGTGGTTCAATGTATTAGCGTGCTGCAGAAGGTGAGTCGTACTTGGGCTGGTCAGTCAAGAAGACCGTGATTGAATCGCGCACCGTATCTTGGGTTCATCCGAGCAGATAACTGAATATCGGCGGGGTGATGTTTGAACCTGCTCAATGCGGTGCCTGCAAATGAACCTGGAAAGAGAGATATTGAATGCGTGTCGTCGTCGTCGAGGAGGCCTAGGTATTACTGTTCGTCGCCTCGCGGTATCTGGAATAACATCTCGCACTTGGTGCACCGACAAAAGTGTGTGCTGTGGATACACTGGATAGAGCTGGAAGGGGAACATGCGATGAATTCGGAGCGTCGGAATGCGGGCCTCAAACTCACCGGGAGGCGTCACGATGCAATTCCATGTCCCCTTTGCCACTTACTTGGAAACGTTGTTTTCCGTCGAGTTGGCCGTCGCTGTACAGGGGGAAGTGTGTAACTATCTCATCCCTTGCTCAGTCCAGTCACCGCTGCCTTCGATCCACGCCTTAACGGTTAGTTCAACCTAAAAGACCTCCATTGCTTAGTTGATTCATTTCCTCGAACCACAGGCCAAGCCGGGACGTACCTCTCCGACTCTACCGCTGCCAATGAGAAAGTTACGGCTCACGCGACTGACCCGGTTCGTGTGTCCCCGCCAATACTGTCTAACTAATCATTGATTCATGGCATGAACAGGCGAATGCGGAACGGCTATGGAACGTCACCGAGAAGCTTATCGGGGAGACGTTCAGCTTTTAAACGTCGACGACTCGGTGCTAGTCAAAGGGAAGGTCATGCATGATACTTAGAGGGAATCGGTCAGCTTCGTTGTCCGCGCAGTGGTTGAAATTATCACCTGGTTTGGCCAAGTTCAATTTTCCACAGTCGGAGTGCGCCATGACCCTTCATACGCTCGTCCTTGACGACATCCTCTTCCACGGGGATGATATCATCGCGCTCCTCGCCCTCAGTCCGGCCGTTCGCAGCCCCAGAATACACTCGCTGCGCCCGAACGCCCTCACCGAGGCTTGATTGAAGAATCGCGACCGACAGCTCTCCGCCTGATATTGGAATTGCAGAACGTCTGGACGGGGGGGAACGCTCCTCCTCTTCCTTCTGGTTCTGGATTTGAACAAAATACAAACAACCCGTGGGAGCCGGCAAAAGCCGAGTGGTCTGACATCAATCAGCGGCATCGCTCTTGACCACGACCTTCATTGCCTGCCTAAAATCCACACTGCGAGCTCATCCCAGCCCACCGACGGTGTATTACCCCAAGTTGCTTTCAAAATGTGGCGATTAGACCACCGATGGCGACACTGGGGGCGCCGACTCATATGTTTTCTCCAGTTACCCCTCGGTTTAAACGCCTCAAACTTCTGCAAGCTCTAGAAGACGCTTGAAACTCCTGTCGCTCATCCAAAAGACGGCGAATACTTGAATAAATATCTGAGCAAGTCGCAAGCCGCCAGCCGACAGCGCGCTTCGAATGGACCGACGATCGGTGGGTCTCATTGATCCGTTTTTTGCTTCCGCGCTCCCCACCATTCTGAACTGAAACCGCACTATAAAGCCCCAGCTCACACCTCCACTCCTCCTCTTTCCTCGCCCGTCTCCACACACCCTCCACGACGAAATCACGATAGCATAGCATGGGCGCATACGATAAAGGATTTGGGTGAGTTCTACGACCTCCTTCAAGCAGCTCGACACCCGCTGAACACCACACAGCGCGACTCTCATCGCTACCTGGCTTGCCACTCTCCTCGCCGGCGTTGCGCTCACCCACGCCGTACACTACTTCGCCAAGTTCTCAAACGACGTCCTCTTCAAAAAGGCTCTTGTGGGCGTGGTCCTATTCCTCCTCTTTCTCGGCTTAGCGACGGAGTGCGCCGAAACCTACCTGGTACGCTATATCTTTTCTTTTTTCGAGGCCTGTTCTGACGTTTATGGGGTACACAGGACGTTGTGACCAATTGGGGTCAGCGATTTCTCCACCTAACGCAGTACCGTTGACTGACGCCGCATGCAGGGAACCCGGTCGCGCTTTATATCGTAGTAAGTGGACGACTTCGCATTGGGAGCCGAATATCTGATCCCCTCTCCACAGCCCTGGCCCGTAAATAGCGTCCACCCTTTTTCGCCGCCCCCGGCGCTCATTTGTTCGTTTGCAGCGCTTGGTCTCCATCCCTTGCCTTTCGTTGCTTGGGTTTATCGTCAACGAATTCCTCATCCACCGATTCTACGTCCTGTGAGTAAACGCATCAGCAGCCCTTTGCGTCCTCGTCGCTGAATCAGATGCACCAAGGTCGAGAAATATCTGGATCGCGATCATTTTGTCCCTGTTCAACCTGGTCTCGGTAGATAATCTCTCTGCCGAGTGGTTGGCACGTTAACAGCGTTATTCTCAGCTCGTCATGGGATTCATCATCCTGCAACTCTTCGCGAGCAGCCTTGGGCAGCCGTTGACCCTCGCAGAGGTAAGAACCAGTCACGACTCCTTCTATATCCGTCGATAACCGCTGGCGCGCAGTTTCATAGACTTGAGCCTCTGGCGACTGTGTGGGGTGCCAGCAGCGTCGTCGCAGGTATTCTTCTTCCTGTCATCTTCCTCGATAAAGCGCTGACCACAGTATAGACGTTACCATCGCGGCCTCTCTCGTCTGGGCGCTTCGTGGTATGAAGACGTCCTTCAAAGGCACCGCTCAGTATGTGCATCGATCTCATTCCACGCGACTCCACTGACGCCGAACGTGATTCTCAGACTCATCCACCACATTATGGCGGTCTCCATACAGAACGGCTGCACCACCAGTGTCATGTCAATTGGCGGTCTCATCGCCAATAACCTCGGCGCCGGCACCGGCAGTGCGTTCTTCTCACCTAGCATTGCGCAAAGACCAACTCATTTTCCACAGTCAATTATGTGTTCTACTACACCATCGCCCCTCTGTACCTCCTCACGCTGCTCTCGAACCTCACCCTTCGCGGATCGGCTCCAGTCCCGGTCAGTCATGGCTGGTCGTCCAACACGAACCCGGCGTCTCGCAATGGTCAAAGCGGTGTTTGTGAGTCCTTCTCTGGCTGAGCTCGTGTTATGTACCGCCGTGTTGACCCAAATATTCCGCAGATGTCCAGCGTTCGGTACTTACGACTGGTGGTACGTCCATGGCCACCGATGTCGAAGCGAGCAGAGGGGAATATGTGCGTCGTTCCGTTTCAGAATTTGCTTATTTACGACCGGCTTCTTGCACAGGCTGAGTCGACTGTGCGTGGGACGTCGGATGATATCGAGGCTGCAGGGAAGGAATCCGTGGGTCCAATTTCGTTTGTCTCGAGTTCAGTGCTCATTTATCTGGAGCTAGGCCACGTACCAGCCGCAAAATGCGGAGAAGCTCCAGGCTCGCCCCAATTGAGTGCAAAGCGTGCAGAGGGATGTGAATATGAATTTTTCGGTGTAAAATGTACCTAAGCCTTTTTTCCTTCTCGCACCCAAATAATTTCTTCGCAACGAACGCAGCCCAGGAAGGCTCGTACCTTGGCCCACGCACGCTTGACGCTCATCGCCTCGCATATCGCATCCCGAATTATAATAATTTTCACGGGTTTGTACAGTGCAACGCGACGCCGACTCGCGTGGATTCACACTTACCCGCGTCAATTGCTTAGATTCTCATGGATTAAGACGTTCTCATGCCCAGATAGCAAGATTTTTATTGGAGTTCTGGGGATCGAGTCAAACTCAACGTTCAACCAACGTTTGACCAACGTTCGTCGTTCAACCTGGCTGCAAACACCGCATCTGGGTGGCCAGATAATGGTGAGGCCAATATTTTTTTGACACATGGGAATCCACGGGGCACATATAACGCGCCGGATACATATTACTGCAACAACCCGCCCCTTCTCTGCCCGACATACCGGTGTTTGCCGATGTTTGAGTCTCATCGGTCACGCGTGACACCTCGCGTCTGGCTGCCATCCCGGTCCATCCGTCATCCACCGCGTCCCTCCTCTTCCCATTGACCTCTAACAGGCCTCCAATCTCTACTACGGACTCCTCGACGCGCCCCCCGTTACCTTTTTTACCGACACAGGGTGTCAATATCCGTCGACCGGCAAGATGCGCTCCCCACATTAAGGGCGTCTGGGGTGTGCTAGAGGCCGGTGGCAACTTCACAAGCCGTCTCAAGATCCCCCGGAGCATCTCAGGTCTCGTTCTATGTCGGCTGGTGTGCCCCGATGGGCTTCTTTGGCTCAACTGCCGACAGTCGAGAGGAGCCGCGCACCTTGTGCGATGTCCTATCGTTAGGTACGTACTCTGTTGTATCTGGATCCTCTCTGTACGCCGGCCTGAACCTCAACCAGACTCCGTGCGTTCTTTGCTCAGAGGATTTGAATTGTTATACCGTGCTTTAATCTCTCCAGCTTCCGCCCGACCATTTGATCTCGCTCGTTTGAGATCCACGCGGTGTATTCTCTTCTCCCAAAATTCAAATGCAAACAAATCGGGGGTGCACCCATGGCGCAAAATTGCTGGCAGCCTCTTGCGAATCCTCATCGTCCATCTGAGTCGATGGCGCCGGTCAAAAGTGAATCATTCAACTGCGAGGAGTGGGTTCACAGGCTCAAGACCGAAACTCCGCTCTCCGTCATAGGTCGCTCGCCCTTTCCCGGACTCGGAACCTGTGCATTCCTTTGGCTCTCTTGATTCGGGACCAAATGCCCCGACTCGACTGTTTTATCGCCACGGCAGGCCAGCATAGCCTCGCGCTCGTGATTGGCTCTCTGGATCGCTCGCCGACGCACTTGATCTAATCACCTCGGGCTAATGAGTCTTGTGGAGGCCTATACTCCAAAATCTCAATTCATTCGGACTGCACTGAGTCTCTACTGATTTTGCTCTGCGTTTCCTCAGAAACAGCACGATTTCTTTCGCTTTTTCTGGTTCGTCGTACTGGCAGCGACTCGTTTCCCGTGGAGTACGGATGGCGCGTCATGTCTTTTCGCAAATTCCTGTCCCGGGTCAGTCTCCGTTTCATCAACCAACGGACCTCGCTCCCTCAGTGTACCTGGTACAAGAAAAAAACCGCTCGTTTCAAAGACCCATGGCCCTCCTGTTTCCCTTTTCCGCTCATCATACGGATCTCTCAGAGAGGGCTCCCCTTCGTGGACAGAGGGCGTCGCGCGGTTTATTATGGGTTAGATTGCCAGTGGCCACTACTTATCACTGCACTTCGTTCATGGAAAATCCCCGTATCTCCTATAGTTCCGAGCGGTCGAGAGCCAGCGCCGAATCTCTGTGGCATACTCTATTGCAATTGAGTCGGTTGCTGCCTGTTAGTAATTTTGCTCCACTGACATTCGCGCTGAGACGAAATCCAGTACTGGGTCTGTCACAGTACTGGATTTCGAGCGGATTTCGAGCTGGATTTCGAGTGGATTTCGATTTCTAGGCCTGAGATCCACCGAAATCCAAATCCAAATCGGCGAAATCAGGGCACTGTGATACGCCCTAATAGGGCGTAATCTACGGATTTACGTTCGCTGTTCTCCAATTCTCCCGCAGACTGCGCGCGTTGCCATCCCGTGCGCGTTTGTCGCCCAAATCCGTCCTGCATGCAACTTGGTTTTTACGGCCTGACCCAAATTCAGCTCCTCCAACGCGGCGCGTTCAAAATACACCTAGGGCTATACTCTAGCGTCTTTTCAGCACGCCATCAGGGTGCGAACCATCACCGTTCTGTCCAAGTTCTGTCGTTCGCTTTCGGCGCTGATCTCGACTGAATGAACCGCATACACGTAATGGCGCCGGCATCATAGCCTCGTGGTTTTGTCTGAGTCACTCTCGAGCGATTCCTCGTTGTACGTCCCTGCCTGGTTCACAAGCTCCCACATATCCGCCTATGACCGCCTCCGCTACCATCGCGCAACTGTACGCCTTCCTGAGAACGCAAGTGTACACTGCAGCTGTGAGTGACAAGGGAATCCCCAAGTGCTCTGGCCCGCTTTCTCACACTCCTCCGACAGGCCGCACTTTTCTTCAACGGTCGGTCGCACATTTGCTTCTCATCCGTCCAGCCCCCTTATCCAGGGCCTGCCAACAGGAATATGCCTCCTCCTCTTCTCATTCGCCGTATTCTACCTCCTCCAGGTGAAGACCCAAGCATCCCGACTGTTCCTGGCGCTCGCCGTGCTTTTGGTCCTCTTCGCGCTCGCGCAGGCGATCTTGGACGTCGCAGTTGCGGCTGAAGTATCGAAACTCCTCGAGGACTTTCTCGTGAGCGGGTCAGCACCGCAACTCTCGGTGGAGCAAACCTGGGCGCGGCTGTATATCGCGCGCGAGGCCATGCTCAGCTTTAACAAGTTAAACTCTGATTACTTGCATGATTTGCTCCGTTTGATCATTAACTTCTTCATTTCAGCGCCTTTTCGGACAGTATACTCGTGCGTAGTTACTTCCCAGTTTTCAACGCAAGTTCTAACTCACTCCGACTCTGCCCAATAAAACATAGCTTTATCGCTGCTCTGTCATATGGAGCTCTTCCCCGTACCACAAGTTCGTCGTGGGGGTCCCATCCATCTTTATCCTCACTACGTTTGGTATGCATTGGCAAACGCCCCTCGTCGCTCTCCACTCACTTACCGCACTTGCTTCACCTGAAGCCCTCGGCCTCTGGGGAACGTTTATCACAGTGGACACCTCCGCCCCTTTTGTCATGGCGCTCGTAACAAACTTGATGCTCCTCGTCTTGAGCGCGGGCCGAATCTGGAGGAAGGGCCGCCAAGCTAGCGTCGTGCTTGGTCCCGAGCAGCGTCGACGATACAACAGCACTGTTGAGATTATGTGCGCATACCCGCTGCCACCGCGAGATTTATCTACTCACCACGCCTCCTTTAAAGCTGCGAATCGAGCCTCCTGTATTTATTGAACGTCACCGTCTACACGGTCGCGAGCATAGTAGAGAAGAAGAATCCGTATTCAGCAGTCAGTTGGTCTGGCCTCTGGACCCCGAAATGCGTTAACGCTTGCCGTTGCACAGCCCGTAACTGCTCTATCCTGGGGCTCACTCGCGCAGGTGGTGGTGTGTAACCTCTTCTATCTACTTCCACACCTTGCTTGACCCCTTTCTCCGCAGAACATCGTGCCGATGATGATTATGGTCCGCGTTGGGATTGCGAAGAGCCTACGCGAACCAGACCCCCCGCGTGTTTTCTACGGGGGAAATGGACGTCGCGCCTCAGACGACCAACTAGGCATGGCTCTCCTGCCCGACAAAAGTAAGGCGACTGCAAAATACGGACAGATAGGGCAGCCAAGTGGCATTTAGTGGTACGGCCATGTGCCCTACTTTTACGATGATGTATCCCTCGAGCATGGACCCTAACTTCTCTTTCCTCCCCCGCCCTGTTTCGTGACGCCAGCGGCCCATGTCATCGGCCAACGGTGGTCTGCTCCAGTTACGGCGACTCTTCGCCACTTTGGAGTGTATATTCGGTAGTTCGTGCCTCTTCGCCCTGTCGCAGTCCGCATCGAATGCAGTGAGTCGCTCGTAAACGAGATTGTCGTTGAAGCGTCTGGCTGGCTGCCAGTGCCAGAGTGTTTCTCACGTTGGTTCCACGGCATTGAGCACGCTGCAGTACTCAAGGCTGTGATGTGCGTCAAATCACCGACGATTGACCGTTAAAGGTTTGGTTAGTGGGAACTTGGAAGCTACGCGCGCCGTTTGAGTGATGAATCATGAGCATGTCTGGCGAGGATTCGGCCAAGATTCGGCCGTTGGCTAAGTATGGGGAGGGAGCAATCAGCATACCTCGCCAGAAAATACTTACTCCGCTCTCCTCCCACGTCTTGAAGGCTCCACACTTTACCTTTATCAAGGGTCGAACTGCTGCGCCTTGGACGCGACGCGACGCGTCAGAGTCACATGACTGCTTACCAACACGCCATTCGCACGCCATCCTCCTCCTCTCTCCCTCGATGAGCAGCTCACTGGCCACCGTGAATGAGCTGCTGGCGGGCAGCGTTGGCGGCGCCGCCCAGGTGCTCGTCGGGCAACCCCTTGACACCGTCAAGACTCGCGCACAGATCGCTCCCAGTTCAGTGCAGCCACAGGATTCAGAAACGCGTCTAATCACCCACTGTATCCACTCCAGAGGGCATGTTTGTGAGCACCCTCCCATTTGGCCCTTTCTCCCGTATAATTGCCGCCGCAGAAAGGGCCCATGGACATCCTAATGCAAACGATACGCAAAGAAGGCTTCTTCGCGCTTTACAAGGGTATGTATGGTGGCACAACCGATAGCAAGGAGTGAGCTTGAAACGACACAGGCATGGCCAGTCCCCTCCTCGGAATCGCCGGTGTCAACTCGTTGCTTTTCGCGTCCTACGGCGTCTCGCGGCGTATCATCTCGCCCTTCCCGCAGCTCACGCTCGGCGAGACGGCCTTGGCAGGCAGCATGGCAGGCGCTGCGAACGCCATCCTCGCCAGTCCAGGTAACTCCTCTTCCTCCACGGCATATTGCGTCCATTAATTCGTGTCCGTAGTGGAGATGTTCAAGGTGCGGATGCAGGGGCAATACGGCGACAAGAGCGACAAGCGTCTGCGTGTGATCGCACGCGAAATGTGGGCGCAGTGGGGGTTCCGCAAGGGGGTCATGCGCGGGTACTGGGTGACTTTTACTCTATCCTCTCCACCTTGGGCTTTCTCAACGATGAGTAGGTGACCGTTGCCCGCGAAATACCTGCCTACGCTGGGTGGGTCTCTCTCAACTTTTTTGACGCCAAAAAATCAATGAAGCGCGGACAGTTTTTACACAGGCCCGTTCTGTTATCCTCGTCTCTGACTTCTCCTCTAACGCACAACAGCATACGAATTTTCCAAACGGAAATTCGCCGCCAAATACGGCGACCAACTCCCCGTATGGGCTCTATTGGCTAGTGGCTCCACTGGCGGAGTGCGTCACGTTCCCCCTGCTCGTCTTTCGACGTCTGACTACCAATTCATTGAACTCAGGTCGCTTATTGGCTGTCCTGCTACCCCCTAGGTTCACCTGCCCGCTCCCTATTTTTCCAGGGAAGGCAAGACTGAATCGTACACATGATGTAGATGTGATCAAATCCCGCATCCAACTGCGCGAGGCCCCACCCACGGGTACGCCCGTGCAATACATCGCGCGCGAGATCAGGATGATCATTGCCGAGGCTGGGGTGTAAGTAGCTTTCTCTCCTGCTTCTCTCCTGCATCCGAACTGACGCTCCAACCAACCTGCAGCGCGGGCCTCTTCCGCGGATTATCTCCATCGCGTGAGTTCCCCTTCCACTTTCACCGCTAATGCTCACAATTTACTTGGACCGGTGCAGTAATCCGAAGGTACTGCACTCATCCCCCACTGATAAAACCTAAAACCACCGCTGATGGACACTTGCTTCCCCAGTATCCCGGCCGCGGCGAGCACGTTCGCAGCGTTTGAGCTCACAAGAGGTGCGTGTTTGCCTTCCTTCTTTTCCAAGCCAACGAGGCTGAAGGATTGTGGATTGTGTTGTGTTGTAGAGTGGTTGGCGGGGGTTACGGGAGTTTAAAACTTAGGCCCTTCGTGGCGTTAGATATATGGATGGCTGGTTCGAAGAATCAATCTATCAAGACAACACGACTCACACCTCTACCGGTACGTATAATGATACCTGCGATCATCCAACAAATCCAGCGCATTCTGCTCACCCTGCGCCTGGAACATCGCCTTCACTCTCGCCGCCTCCAACCGCCTCTTCCCCTCCTCCTCCGACACCGTCTTCACCTGCGCGAGTCGCGCCAGTATCCGCGGGTCGGGCACCTCGGGGAGCACGCTGCGTGGTAACTCGCCCCAGTCCGCGACAGCAGGAAGCGCGTACGCGCGAATGACGCGCGAGATGCTGCCCCATTCGGTGGAGGGATCGGCCAGCATTTCGAGGGTAGTGATGTCCATGAAGCCTTTGAGGGTAAGGAGCGGCATCGTCCCGCCCCCGGCGACGTTGGGGTTCCCCGCGCGCGGGCGCAGGACGTATTCGATGCTGAAGAGGTCGAAGACGCGTTTGAGGGCGGCGTCGGCGGCGTCGACTGCGCTCTGCTTGCGTGTTGCTTTGAGGTTGGATTTCCCTGCGCGTTCGTCAGTCAAACACACCAACTCTCATTACAACGCAACGCACAGGTGTTGCCCTCGAGCGGGTAGGCCTGGTCGTCGAGGAAGGTGGAGAACGCTTCCGGGACGAGGTAGCCCGTGCGGCCAGTGTCGAGGTGCGTTAGGATGGAGCTCATGAGCTGGGTGAATGCGGGGGTGGGGCTCATGTCGTCGCGGAAGAATGGACCCCACCCGGTCGCAGCCTCTATCGGTGGTGCAACCGGAGGCGGCGGCGAATGCGCGGGAGGATTGGGTGCTGGGGGCTGGTACGCAGACGGCGCGGGCTGTGAGGGCGTTCGGGGCGGGAGCTGCGGGGGTGTGCTATCGCGTGGAGGCATTGTGTATGCTGACACCCCGACGGATAGCGTGGACACCCCTGCCTCAATGGCGGTCGTCGACGTTTCCGAAGGTAGAGCTGCTGCTGCTGCACCGCCGTGAACGATCACAGTGGTCGACGGTACCGCCGGATGCACTCCGCCGCCGCTGATCTTCAGCACCTGCGTCCGATGAGCGAGTTCATGTGTGCCGTTGAAGCGCTGAGCAACGGCGCAGTTCGCGCACAGGTCGTAATCCGCGCATTCCAGACAGTGGATGCGCGGGTTGTCGATGTGGATTTTGCCTTTGCACACGTCGCAGTTGAAGTGGACTGGGGCCATGGTGGAGGGGGAATGAACGCGAGTCGTGGACGAGACTTTATCGATCGCTGCCGCGCCAGGGCCTCCTGTCTCTCGGATGTCGGTATAGCCGGTTCCTGGATCAAGTTGCACTGCAAACTGTCGAACGATGTGCCAGTGTTCGACATATTCTACCATTCCTGCCTCGCCTTATCCATGCCCGCTGCTAATAATTTGTGCAGGAGGTTTTTTTTTCGAGGTAGCTATGGGTCGGTCTTCAACGTCCTTCTCGTTCGACTCGAAAAACTTGAATGTTCGTCCGCCAAGTTTTTCAACGTCAGTCAGGCATTAAACGTGTTCAGCTTGACAGTGATTTGCATAGCAATTTGAACCCGGTGTGTTTAGTCCAAAAGGATGACCCGCGGATAAGCCTTCCTCATCCCTCCATCATGGCCCCAGCGTATTACTTCTGCGATATCTGTGCGACGAAGATCGAGCTCGACAATCCGCGCGTGCATTGTCTGGACTGTCTGGATTACGACCTGTGTGCGAACTGCGCTCTTGGGCAGCGGTTCAATGGCACACACACCACCACTCATCGGACGCAAGTGCTGAAGAACAGTGGGGGAGGTGTTCATCCACCTGTACCTTCGGCGATCGTCATCTCCTACGGGTCACCCCCGGCCACTGCTACCACCACCACCACTCTCGAAGCAGGCATGTCCAGCCTCGCCGTCGGAGTTTCAGCATACACGACGCCTCCCCGGGACAACGCCCCACCGCAATTGCCGCCAAGAAGCACTTCGCAAAGCGCGTATCAACCCCCGGCGCACAAGCCTCTGCCCCCCGCACCCGCACCGCCGACCCAGGTCGCCACCGGCTGGGGCCCATTCTTCCTCGACGACCTGAGCCCCACCCCCGTCTTCACACAGCTCATGAGCGCGATCCTGACCTACCTCGACACCGGGCGCACGGGCTACCTCGTCCCCGAGGCATACGCCAATTTCCTGGAGGACCAGGCGTACCCACTAGAGACCAACACGTGTTCGTCCTCATTTAGTGTTGCATGATTCATTTCCCAGTCGACTGACGTGACACAGGGAAATTCAACCTCAAGGCGACGCACAACCAGAGCGCAGTCGACGCCGCGGACGCGGCCCTCAAGCGCGTTTATGACCTCTTCAGCATCGAATACGTGCTGCGCCCGCGCGCGGGGAACCCCAACGTCGCCGGTGGGGGCACGATGCCACTCCTCACGCTCAACGGGTTCATCGACATCACCTCCGTCGAGCTGCTGAGCGACCCCTCCGCGGAGTGGGGCTGCCTCTCGCGCGTTGTGCGCGCATACGCCCTCCCCGCGGTGGAGGGGTGGGGCGCCCTGCCGCGGAGCGTGCTGCCCGAGGGGCCGGATCCGCGAACGGAGGCCCGCGTGGCGCGCGTCAAGACAGTGTCGATAGCGCAGGGGCAGGAGATGCTGGAGGCGGCGAGGATGGAGGCGATGATCCAGGCGCAGGTGTCGCAGACTGTTGTTGATTTGTTCGATGACCGGAGGCGCTATTACACGTATTATTAGACGATAGAGGACTCTTCGACAATCTTCGACCTTTCCTCCTGGTTTCGGAATCTCACTCCTTTTAAAATAAGGTGGATTACTTTGGGTGATTCAAGAAGGACGATCAGCGTGCTAGAGCTCCCCCGCAAAGAGCTCCACCTCCTCAACCGGCACAATATCAGATACTGTCCCACCCAATATTTCAGTCAAGTTCATCTTCATCAGCAGTTCAACCGAACTCACGCGCAACGAACCCCCACTCAAGCGTACCAGCCACCTGCGCGACAGCACACCCCATCCTTTTCGCGGGATGCACGTGCTGCAGGATTGCATCCTCGTCGACCGCGAGGAAGCCAAGCTTGAGTTCGCGCTGGGGCGCATCAGACGCGAAAATGTACCGCAGCTCTCGGTGGGGGTCGTATCTGCGGGACAGGTGAGCGCCGTGTGGGGTTGTGCGATAATATTGATGTCAACGAATTTACTTTGATTTACTTGGCCGCACGGCTTCGCTGTTTGACGACTGTGAGTAAAGAAAGAGTTGGGATGGGCGTGGACTTGGGGAGACGAACGCAAATCGCGCGGGCATTTCCGTGCTCTGATGTCTTCCTCGCAGAGCTTTGGAACGCCCCACCCCAGCTGGTCCCGAGAAAGCTGCGAATTGACCCGGAATAATTGGGGTCCAATTTGGTGTGGCTTTTGCTGGATCGACGGCGACTGCGCAGGGAATATTAGAAGAAGATAATGGTGTGCAAAGATAAGAAGCGCTCCGCGGAGCACACACCAAAAGGCAGCGTGCGTTCGCGGTCGAGCGCCCGCGCAAATTCAGAGCTGACGATGGTCGGGAGTTCCGGGTACGCGATCGACGCTCGCTCGGTGGTGAGCACCCCACCCAGCTCTTCGACGAAATTCTGGTGGTCGGGCGCATAGAAATGCCGCCGGCCACGGTTGTAGGGGACGCCGCGCAGCGTTATTTGGATCGCTATATTTTTGCGTGAGTTGTCGAGGTAATTACGCGATGAGTTAGAACACAAACCTCGGTACACGACCTGGACATCGGACCAGTTGGTCGTGCCGACGGGACGCCCGAGCACCAGCTCCTCGCGCGCGTGGCGCCCCAGCGCAACACGATGCCGCCCGTCGTCGTCGGCGTACAACTCGAGCTTGAGGAGCGTGTCGTCGGGAGAGGCCGGCGACCAGAGGACGAGAGTCATATGCGGCCGAAGAAGGCTGGGTATGCGTTTGTCGGTGCGTTGAGTGCTGGAGGGGATGAGGTAGACGTTGCGCTGGGCGAGGTGCATCGTGGGGATCGATAGGTAATCCTTGCTAAACATGCTCGTACCTCGTCGCATGAGGTATGAATGGCACCGCACTATTGCCGCTTCAGTGCGTGTGGCGTTTGTAAGCTTCGCGTCCATACACTACGGCCGTTAGCCACACACCTGTGTGCATGTATATCGTGTACCGCGCAGACGTCAAGGGCCCTTTTTAATGTGCGGGAAAGTCTTGCTGTGGTTCCGGATGTCCAACTGCAGTCATCGCAAGTCCCCCGTTAGACTTTGTTGGCGTCCACAGTCATATCACTATAACAAATCATCCTCGAGTGTACAAGTAGCTAGGACGGTCGCCCCATGGGCACCAGGAACCAGGGACTCCCGTTTTGAAGGCGCTTGTGATGTGAGTGGCGGTCATCCCCGTTTGAAGCAGGATGGTGCGCCCGTGAGCGACATGGAGTATCACGGCTGAATGGCTAGCCAGCAGGGAATCGGTAGAGCTTCATCCAGCCTGCATCCCGGGGCAGCGCTTGTCGAATCAAAACAGCCAGGCCCGTCCCGTTTTTTTTTGTCGATGGGTAGGTCGCTCCACCAGCCGGGCGAGGATTAGGATAGCTAGGAGTTCGTGCAGTATCACGGTTGAAAAAAAAAAACGCAAGAGCAGCAAAAGAGCAGTTGTTATTCCGAGGTGAGGACGGTCGGAGAAGAGTCGCCTCGGCAGAGAGTGCGGCAGACTGCGGACAGTCTCCGCGAATCAAGGTCCGAATGCTGTCCGTTGCTGTGGCGAAACACAGCATCTCTCCTTGACTCCTACCACCATCTGTACGCCCCCCGTTTTTTCCCCTCCTCGCTGTCGTCGCTGACTGTCTTCGCAGAAAGTTTCTATACGAGCAGAGAATATGTCTGGAGCGCGAGGATGCTTTAACTGTGGCGGCTGTGCGTTGTTGTCGTTGTCGTCGTCGTCCCCCTCTCCACCCCATCCACCTTACCACCCCCTCGAATTTTACTACCCACCTACTACCTTTCCTGGGGACGTTGCTGACGATGATCTTGCTTTTTTCTCCCTCTATATCGTCACATCGCTGCGGGCGTCGTCATGTCGTGTCGTGTCGGGGGGCGAATATACTCTCTTTTCCACACACACATCGTGCTGCACTCTCACCAACGCTGCACTCTCGCCAACACGAACATCATCGATCCGTCGCGCCATCTAGTCGGCCACCAAGCGGCTGCGTGCCCCAAGGCCGGGACGCCCACCTGGTGATTATTCTGCATAAATCTAATTTACGGTGCGGCGGAGCTTGACGATGTCGATGATACCTCTAGCTACAACTGTACGTCTCTCCCCGTCGTGTCCCCGCCCTATCCTGACGGCACCCCCAGGCGGGCTCGAGGGCCACGTTTCGCGCGACTGCACTATGGAGGCCAAGCCTAAGTCATGCTACAAGTGCGGACAAGAGGGACACATCGTGCGTCTCGTCTCACTTACTCACCCTCTTCCCCTCATTGACGATACCCCTCCCCGCACAGTCCCGTGACTGCCCCGATAACGTCGCCAGCGCCGGTGGAGGTTTCGCCTCGGGCGGCGGTGGCGGAGGAGGTGCCCGCGCGGGTGCCGAGTGCTACCGTTGCGGCAAGGCAGGGCACATCGCTCGCTCGTGCCCTGACGCCGGGTACGCTTCCCCCTCCTGTGTGCCCCTTCATATTGATACTCACATGCCCTTCTCCAGAGGCTCCACCGGCGGCGCCGGGGGCTCGTATGCCTCAGGCTACGGAGGCGGCGGTGCTTTCTCCTCGGGTGGCGGCGGCGGCGGGTCGAAGACGTGCTACACCTGCGGCGGTGTAGGCCACCTGAGCCGTGACTGTGTCCAGGGCAGCAAGTGCTACAACTGCGGCGGCGTCGTACGTGCCCCCTCATTCATTCATCTCCGCTCAAGCCTGACTGACAACTGGTCGTGATCCTTGCAGGGCCACATCAGCCGCGACTGCACCCAGGCCCAGAAGCGCGCATGCTACACATGCGGGAGCGAGGGGTGCGTTCATCCTTCTTTCGAGTGTTTCCTTGTCCCTCCGCCCCTTCCTGTGCCTATCGCTGCGCATCGCGGGGTCTTTTCCGTTCCTGCGCCAGGATGACGTGGATTTCCTTTTTGGGAATCGGTGTTAGGGCGACCCTCAACGGAGGCCTGTATCCGCTCCCTCCGCTTTGCGGAGCTGGGGGACGGGAAGGGTAGTGATTCCCCGGATTCTTTGAATACCGCCGGTCGTCGTTTCGCGCAGAGGCGGGTCATCCCTGTGTCTCCGCTCTGATGGCGAGACACACGTCACGTCTACCTTGGGTACATGCGCGCATGCACGTCCTGCGCGTACCGCTCAGTCACCGTGCGGCAGACATGTACCCCCATCGTACTTGCCCCATGCCTGTATCCCAAAGGGATACTTGCGCAATCTGTTTCGGACCGCCTCCTTTCTTTCTCGTTCCCTTCGTCATCCTTTCTTCACTCATGCATTACTTCCTATCCCTTATACCCATACACCCCCGCTGATGCTGCTGCCTTTCCCCCTCCCCCAGACACATCTCGCGCGACTGCCCCGGCGTTGCGGCCGTTTGAGCCTGCGCTGTGCTTAGATAAGGCCCCCCCTAAAACGGAAGAGAAGAGAAGGAGGAGTAGGAGAGTGTATGTACATGAGCTCTGAAATCTGACTGCGACTTGTTTCCACTTGCATGAGGGTAGACGACTTGTCGATGTGCGACGGAGTTATTTAACGACCTGAAGCGTGACCTGCCCCTTTGCGACCCTCAGCAAATTACGCTTGTGTTCTCTGCTTGCTGGCAGCCCTAAGGCACTGGTCCCCTTGTACAATAGAAATCGGTATATGCAGCCTCGTCTCCAAATCCGGCCGTCCTCTCCTTGTCTAATTATAAAAAGGCTGAAAAAAATTGCATTCACGACCTTGACGCCCAGCTGGCCCGAGTGAAACTAGGAGAAGCTGCTTGCAGGTTCCCCGTTCCAGACTAACTCAAGCGGCGGTAACTTGGAGCACTCAGGCCGAATTAAGTGCTCAAATCTTTAGGAGGACGTCGTTATGGACCCACCCGAGTCGAACGGGGGGATGTCGCACTGTTAAGAGGGGAGTGTAATTGGTTGCAACTGAGAACACTGACTGGTTCACTGGGTCCTCGCCTCCCCCCACTCGCATTCCGGTTTGTCCGTCAAGTTGTGGATTGTGGTTTGTGACACATAGCAACATACAACAAGTGGAAAACGGATCGACAAAGAGTACCAGCGGGATCCTTCCCGTGAGGTCAATAAAAATTCATGAAAAAGTAAGACAGGACACACATAGCACGACAACTCGGAGCTTCTCTCCCATGTCCCACCCAGTCAATGCCGCCCGCACCTCAGTTTTCAACTCGCGCGGCGAGCGCACCTGACCTAGGAAACCCGCGGGCACATTCAGCTCCACCGTCTGGAGCTTGGGAAATGCCTGTACGGAAATATTCGTCCGCAAGGTGCTGAGTTCAATTAGTCCCGCGTTTACGCCAAAGCTGCCTGAGCTATACACTAGACTGAGAAGCGCGATGGAGTTGGATTGAAGCAGTGGTGCTAGCAGAGTCCAATTCGCGCCGTGGAGGCGCGTCATCGTCAGGTGCGTAAGGGCGGGAAGGTCGCCCACGGCGATGTACGCCGGTGAAGTGGCGGACGTGTTGTATGCTCTGGGGGCTAACGGAGGTAAGCCTTTTTATCGGATCCTAAAAGCTAAACGAGTTAACGTACAGGTTGAAAGGGTAGTCAGACTCAAACGCGCGGAGGTGAGTAGGCTGGCGGGTGCGCAAAACAGGTCCCGGCTGTTGTATTCCAGCTCGCAGAGGGCGTTGATGTCGAACGGACAGTGCGGGCGGAGGAGCTGCGGCCAAGTGGGCCATTTGTCGTGTATGCATAATCTATTGAGCTTTACGCGTCGCAGGGGAGGGCCGGGAACGGTCTGCGCATCCAAAACATCCGAGCCATCCAGGATGAGGGTATCGAGCTGGGATGTGTGGGTTTCAAAGAGGAGATTGAGATCCGCGATGGTTTGGAAGACCACGTCTTTCAGGGTCACAGACCGAATCGAGGGAAGACCGATGAGGTTGGCCGCCAATGACAATTCCGAGCGAGTGGGAGAGAGTTCGCCCGCGCCCATGAGGAAAAATTCCGCGAGGTTGGGAAAGTAGAATTCCCCCAATCGAGTAAGCACATCCGGCTCGGGATAGGTTTGCACGCGCCGAACGAAGGCGAGAAGGTGCGGAGCTGCCGATAGGATCGTGAAGAGGCGGTGACATCCTCCAAAGTGCCGGACGAGGTTTATGTCGGAAAACAAATGTCGTTGAGCGGCAGCGGTGAACGCTGGGGAAACCAAGGCGCAAGATTGGATGTCGGCCTGGGAGCCGTCCAAGAAGTCTACCACTTGGTCGCAAAGTTCCTGCACCTGAAGGGCAGCGCTTGCCATCTGAGGCCAAGAGGTAAGAAGTGAAGCGAGGTGTCTGAGTTGAACTTCGTCTGCCAGACAGAGTTCAAGGACGCCAACGAGCCGCTGGAATTTCGGTAGTTGATGGCAAGAGGAAGGCGAGGTTTGTCCGAGTTTGGTATTAGCGTCCGCATCTTCGGCGCTATCACTGTCCCGATTCTTGGGTAAAAATTACTCGGCAGACTTCACATCGGCATGCACAGAAGGGGGCAGCATATCGGTACAGCGTTGGTAGGAAGTTGTCGATGGTGCTGGTATACTCGTCAACGGCGAAAGTGTCACGAGGGAATGGATGGGAATTGGCAAGTCTCTCTGGGTTCACAAGTATCAGAATGGTAACGATGAAGAGAGCCGGGGAGAGCATATGTGCATGCAATGACGAACGAGGCAGTAGAAGTAAAGGGCGACAAACGATAGGCAGATCCAAAATCGAGTAGGAGGTTAATAACGGAGGGTTGGTAGGGAATGGGACGATGGTGTGAACAGTCGGAGATAAAGAAGAGGAGCGCGGGCCCACCGTCGGCGCAGAGGAATCGAGAAAGATGCGATTCGCGGCGCCGGAGCTACGAGCGGCAGGCGGACAAGTCAGCGAGGTTGGTCAATGAGGTCCACAGCCGCAACGAGTGAGAACGCGCGTCGCAGAGCACTGCCAGCCGACGGACGGACGAGTGCGGCAAGGGAATTCATCCAGATCACGCAGAACGTCAACGTTGACGCGCGCGGGGGAGAAGAGAAGTACGGAGCAGACGCCATCTCGGAGTTATCCTTGACGCATGCACGAGGACTCGAGTCGGCGCGCGTAGGAGGATCTTGACGACGGTCAAGATGTCTTGATCCACGAGGGGTGCAGATAACGGAGCGGAGATGAAGGGGAGGGGGGAGATGAATATGGTGCGTCAGCGGGTGGGCCCGGTGGAGGAGGGCAAGTCGGATCTGGATGCCCAGTGTCGATGTGGGACGGACATGGGGATTTGTGTCGATGACGTCGAGGTGAAAACAGGGAACGGGGACGAGGGTAGAGGGTCCAATACAACGGAGGTTGAAGGGGGCGAGCCCGTCGAGGGGTGGCCGATGGACATTCGGCATTGAAAGAGTTTCGCCCGCGGGCGAGACGACATGGTAGTGCTGGACCGTCTGGGAACAGAGACAGAAGCGGAGGCAAGGAGGAGCAGGGCGATATGTCGGAGGATACGTGGGAGAAGTGGATAGGGAGGACGGGCTGAAGGTGTTGAGTGGGACGAATGCGAGCGATTTGAGGGGGGATGGTGACGTCATCAATTTTGGCTGGTCAATTCCTCTGGCTTGGGCGGATTGAGCGCGGGAAGCAGAGGGAGAACATCAAATGAGTGCGGTGAAGAGGGAGTAACGAGCGCCGAGCAGAGGGAACGAGGAGGAATTTGCGGGGCGAAGTCGCGATTTGAAGGTGTCGACCAGAAGGAAGGTCCATCGGTGGAGGGAGAAGATCCTGCGAGGAGGGGGGGATCGGGACTGAGGAATAACGACGGTGGCGCTGGGAGGAGACGGAGTGGGCGCGGATGGCTCCGTGGGGGAAGGGGACAGCAAGGCGGCGCTTGTGATGGTGCGAGGAGACACGGAAATTGAAGGCGAAGGTGGCAACAATAGCAGAGAAAGGGTATAGAGGAAACGGCAAGAAAAGGCGGGCAAACGCTGGGCAAAGGTTTTAGGACCAATAGGACTGGGAAAAGGATTGTGACCACGTACGAGCAACAGATGTCGCCTCCGTCCACCGCAGCGTCAAGATCAGGCGTTGGCACCGGGTGTGAAGACATCTCAGGCAGTCCAGAGCGACTCTTTGAACGCTTCAGTCGATCGAGTGGTGTGAGCCCCGATGAAGAAATGCGGCGACGGCCTTGGGTTTGGAAGTTTGTAGGATGATGTAGCCAGTTTGTGAGCGCAGGACAGTCCCAGAGAAAAGGCAAAAAGGCGAGACAGCGGCGACGGGGACTTGCATAGTCTTACGGTGGTGGAGGTTTGTGGCGAGGGTGACGGGTACACATGTTTGGCAAAGACTTCCGTTGATCGGTAAATTAAAATCTGGTCCTGGGCCGAAATTTCTGGCGTTATCTGCGCTTTTTAGCACGGCAAGTTTGGGTCGGTCCGGAAAAGTCCCAGACGGCATTCTCGCTGGGCCTGAAGGCTGACGGTGGGAAGCAGGAAGTAAAAGCGCGGCAAGTAAACAACGATCAACGTCGGCTTCGGCGGCGTCGGCCGACGATTCCGAATTCAACCCGACGCTGAAAACTCGATTTGCGGCCTCTGAGATATTGCAGAACCACCCGCTCTGGCTGAGTGACTTTCATTGCTTGAGGGTCGTAGCACTAACAGATTGTTTCAGTAAGACGCAGGTGAAACTGAACCAAGTACTTACCTACTACTTACTGCTGAAAATGTTGTAGAAACACTGCCTGGGCCACCCACGTAATGAGGATGCAAATGTTCTCGGCAAGGGACGGCCAATCTATTTCCCACAATTTTTACTTTCGCAGCGGGACTCGCCGGGAGGAGGATGTTCGATTACGACGACAGAAGTGACTTTTACTCGGGGGGGTGTCCTCGCGGTAGTTATTCTCGAGGTCGGGTGGCGCTCAATCACTTACTACAGAGATATTGCAGTGTTATAGAAGAGGACGACGAATGTGTGGCAATCATTGAAAATGGATGGCTGCAATATCGGCCAATCGGCATCGGACCTGAAGGTGTAATCCGGTCATTCCTCAACTGCGAAATTCACTGACGCGTTGCTGACACTACTCCGCGTCTCAGGGGGTAAAACAATCAACTATGAAGTCTTTATATCAGTCTCTCCAGACGCGCTTTCCCTGGACGAACGGGGTCCCGCTCGCCCACCTACGATCGCCGCCGCGTCGAAACCTAATTGTGCTCGACCATTTCAGATAACCTGGTCTAGTCTCTCGTGGACAGACGTTGCAACGAGCTCAACTGTCCACAAATTTATTCCAAGCTGTTCAGGGTGTGTCGAATCCGGCGTAGGTGCCGGCCACGGCCGCCCATCCCCAAGTTATCGGCAATCTCGGCACTCGCTCCTCGAAGAGTCTTCGCTCCTTCCTCACGACTTCTGACCTTCGGAAACAATGTGGATGAGGTTTCCACTTCTCTCTCTCCGAGATCTGATTGTTTCTTTGATACCCTTTCCTCCGCCTTTCGTCAACGGCTCGAATGTCGCGGAGGCACTGATGCCCGCGTCGAAACGCAACTTGTTCTCCAGGCTATCATTGCCATGTCCCCGGGTCCCCTCGCCGAAGTGTGCGGAGCTCGTTTTGCTCCGTGTGCTATATGCGCCATATGCGATACACTTTTTATAGCCCTCGCCGTTTTCCCCAGACCGGAGCGGCTAGCTAATACAGTTGCTCCGGAAACAAAACGCCCGCTCCCTACCGACTTTCCCGAGTCGAGGCGAGTTCCATTCCCCGAGCGTTGATTTCGAAAATCGAGTATCTATCGATGGATCCTGGATCCGTCCAGTGTGATACACGACCCTGTCCTGAATATGCCCGCCCTTGAGCTCGGTTTGCGGGCAGTTTAATTGGCGCCTTATCTCCTCAACTGGACCACGCCGTCGAAGTTCCACACGATGTATTGATTAAGGCTCAGAACAGCCTCCCAGGTGGCCTTGTCCAGATTCAGTTGTTACACCATGTGCAAGGCTGCTTCCTGCGAATGGTCGGCACAGGTTTATTCTTATTCTACAACGCTATCTATTATATTGTCTCCATCGCGGAGCCAACGTTCGCCACGACACCATCCACGCTTCGAACAAAAAGATACGCGATTGAATCAACTTTGCGGCTTTACCATCTTGGGAACAAGCACAATTAAATGCGGCGAGTCAAAAGGGGCACGGTTAATGTTTTGCCAAGGGTCTGTCGGTCTATAGCTATTGGAATACAATTGGATACAAATAGTCGGGTATATGGTTATATGTTACGAGACGGAGTAGAACATAATGCGACGCGACGCAGAACAATTATTGGGGCCTGCGTAACGTGGGCGGCGGCGTACCAACAGGCGTGTCCGAGTCCTCGAGCCCAAGGAGTTTCTTGGAGTTGAGGCGATTCCGGGTGTGCTGGCCCCGCAACGACACGAGTGGATACTCGCAGGTTCTCTTCCGGCGTGCGCATTGACTTGGTGCAATATGAGTATATCTCGTTCCTGAGACGAGGACAATATACGCACTTGCAAGTTTGGTCCTCCTCGCCTTCATCAGGGCGCGTGCACCCGATCTTGCGCTCCCTGAACACCCGCGTTATTTTCCGTAGTGAAAAGTAAAAGGGACGACCGACCTGCAAAAGAAGCAGCTCATTTTCTGCTTCTTCGCGCCACCGCGTTTTACCTGGCTGATCTTGAACATTTGTGGCCACCGGCGGAGGTCCTCTGCAACCGGGAACTGCCCAAAGGTGTTCACGCCCTGCTGCGGAGCAGGGGGCGAGGGCGGCTGCGACACCGTGTAGCGGCTGCTCTGCGAGATCGATGGCATCTGGGGCATCGGGGACGGGAGGTAACCCCAGTTATCGTTGTTCATCGCCCGCGCGTGTGCAGATGGCGCGTGGTCTTCGAAAGATGGCAGCCGGGGGAGGGCCAGCCTCCCCTGGTATCTGCCGGACTCAGTGCTGCTTCTACGCCGATGCGCACCGACGAACTGGTGGTGTTGATGATATCCGAATCCGGATCCCGGCCGCGCGGTGTTCATGCTGTCTGGGAGCTACAGATGAACAAGTCAGTATAATGTCCGAGAGTGTGGCGGAGGAGGTATGGGGCGCAGCGGTAGACACGCTTACCTCGCGCATCAGGTATCCGGGCGAGGACTGCGTCGAATCTGTGGTGCTGAATCCCTCGGTACGGGGGCTCGAGGTGGACGCAGTGTCTGTCGCCTCGGGGCTGGAGGTCGTCGAGTCGCTGTGTGCATAGAATGCCGCAGCATTGAACGGATCCTCGTGCATGGTGGAGCCGTTATTCGGCAAGTCGAGGTATTGCTGTGCCATAAGTGAGGCGTCGAGGTATTCTTCAATTGCCGCCGTCCCTGGTTCAAGTTCAGGTTCAAGCCGGTCTGGATCGTATCGAGAAGAGGTGGGATAGAGTCCCAGCTGTTCAATCAACATCGTTCAACACTCGAGTCACTATGGCCACAACGGGCGGTTTACAACGCACCTCCGAGTAACTGTGGCGCGGAAGTGCATCGGTCTCGGGTTGTTCGCCACTGGTAGCATAGGGGGGGCGCGGGGAATGACTGAACGCCCGCGTGTGCGATGGTAAACGGGGGAACGACGCGTCGAGTGCCCGTCCTCGTGCGGGCGGAGACGGCGGAAAGAGAAGCGGAGGCAACCCAAGGGGGTCATTCCGCGGGCTGCTAGTGTCCTCGTTTATGTTGCTCGGCGTCATGCTATCGAGCTGGAATTCGGTGTTTGTGAACATTGCGAAGAGCGGACAGTAAAATGGGAGAGGGAAGTGAAGAACCAAAGAGACCCCGATCATCAGGTATTTATGTGGTTGATGAATCGGGCGCTATTCTGTCCCTGTGCGGTGCTTCATTCTCGCTCGGTAAAGCCCGGCACGAAGGGACCCACAAACGACACACACCGTCCACTATAATCTCGCCGGAGCACCTAGTTCCTTTTCGATGCCAGTCGGTCGAAGATTTGCACCGTCCGCAGTCGCGCGTACAGTTGAAGTCTGAAGTTGAAGTCTTCTCATGGGAGGAAAATTCCTGGGCTGGACTGAGACCAGAGAGGAACAATGAAGGTGAGCAACGTCACGGGTTACGGTCTGGTTTCACATAAGAAATCACCACCAATTGTTGTTGCCTAGGTTTGTGGGACAACATTCACCATCGGCGGTGCATTCTCATAGATCTACGATCCGCCCCACCGTCCAGGGCGGCCCAGAGACCTACCCGACGTCGTCCTCGCCGATGTGCCGCGGCATAAGAGGGACGGTCATCATTCAGATCGAACAGCACCCACAGCGGAAGATCAGAAGTCGAGACACTGGGTGTGATCCCCAAGGATCCTCGTATCCTCCGTCGATGCAAATCTTCCAACTGGCTGGCACTGCCACGTCGCTCTTCCAACCCCAGGTCGCTAGCCCGCCGCAGAGCGGGAAACGACAAATGAGCCCTGGGCGCATGTCGGTTAACGCGCCACAGTCAGGGTGAGGGTAGGTCGAGACCCGTTAACTGGCCTCAGGCTGCCGGCAGGCAGTGGGCACACCGGGCGCCCCGGGTGATATTTTTCTGTCGGCGCCACGGAAGGTGAGTCAACCACACGCGAAGGAATTGAGGTTTTTTTGGCCTCACCTGTGGCTCGTGCCACCGAGTCTCTACTGGCGTCCATTAAGTCGCCGAGATCTCAGATATATTTGAGGGGTCGCGGATGGATACTGTTGGCGAGGTTCGTATGAGGTATTGATTCGATACTTCCTCAGCTGCGGTGATTAGGCAGTCGGCGTGATGCTTCTAGCGCTGATCGTCTGGACGAAGCGCACCAGGCCAACGAACACCAACACCACATTAGAGGCCGTTGAGGACGGAGGATACCATTGGCGACGAAGTTCAGTTAGGCTGGCCATCAGATTAGCGAGAGAACTGTCCACCGCGACTGCATACCTCGCAAAGTATGGGAGATTGGCGGAATGATTTTAATTGCGCCCACTTGCACAGGATCGAAAAGAAGCTGGCCTCGGGCATGAGCAGATGACCGAAGGCGTGTACGGTAGAGGAACTGCAATCAACAGGTTAGCACGGGGATCCTGGGGTGTGTTAAGGGGTCGCCCGAAATAGAGGCGGCCTCTACAAAACGGGAAGGAGGGATTAGAGGGCTGCACAATAAGGACAAAAACATACCGAGTGCGAATATAGACACTGCAGCGTGGAAACCTGACCTGGATCTCAGGCAGTATTGCGTGCAATGAGCAGCAATAATACATCGGCCACAAACCTGCGCATACCACACGGCGGGGACGGGCATCATGCATCACCGTTGGGCGCGATGAGTGGCAACAAGAAATAAACGACGACAGTCGCACGGCAGCTGAATTCCCGTGATGCAGGCACAGCGTCGAGGAAATAGTTGTTGTGGTGTAGTGTTCCGTTGCTTCTGTATTTGATACATCGAGTCGCATTGAGTCGCAGGTTCTTCTTTTTCGTCACCCCGCTCCGGTTTTTTCGCTCCGAGGGCTGGAGCTGTTTCAGACGACGGGGAACTGAGGATGGGGACCTGGGGAATGAAGAATTCCTGGTTGAAGGTAGACGAGTTGATGACGAGCATAGAGCAGATCTTCCATGAGAGAGCGGGTGGCAAGAGCAATGGTGTGAGAATAAAACGCTCTTCCGCGCAACAGTCAGCGCCCTGCGGAAACGAAGGGCGAGAACGACGCTCACCTGGGTGAAGGGCCATGCTGGGGAAGCTGGCAATGAGGCAGCCGACGAACTAGCGAAAGAGGGAGCTGAAAAACCAGCCCCGGACATCATCAACATGTCAGTTGACGGCGCGATGCTGCTTCCCGGGGCAAAACTCCAGGCCATGACACAGTCTAAGGCCTATAAGATGATAAGGAAGAGGAAGATGAATGAACCGAAGTACAAGGCCAAATTAAACCGCCCCGCAACACGACGGAACATGGCTTTAGCAGTGGGGGCAGCAACAGATGCCGAGGGCAAGATCCCCGAAGATAGCAAGATATGGAAGTCCACCAAGCACAAGGACGTCTCGAGGAGCGGCAGATACTTCCTCTGGATGCTGCTACACGACAGCTATAAGGTTGGAAGACACTGGGAAAAGATTGAAGAGCACAAAGAGAAGGGAGAATGCTCACGATGCGAGATCACAGAATCTATGCAACACATCCTAACGCAATGTGAATCCCCCGGACAGGAAGAAATCTGGGAACTAGCAAGTGAAATTTGGAAGCTCAAGACAGGCGAAGACCTACCGCGGCCAACGATGGACCAAATAATGGCATGCGCCACAATGAGCAAAGGAGACACAGGCACGACCCGCCTCTTCAGGATCCTGATCTCGGAGTCAGCATTCTTGATTTGGTGCTTGAGAAACGAGAGGGTCATACAGGAGAAAGGCCAGATGAGCCCGAACGAAATTCGAAACCGCTGGCTGAGAAAGATGAATATTCGGCTCAGACTCGACGTTGGAATGACGAACGCGGATAAACACGGGAAGCGAGCGATAGGGAAGGACTTGGTCCTGAAAACATGGACCAAGACCCTGAAGAACGAGGTGAACCTCCCAAAAGACTGGACAAGGGAGGCCGAGGTTTTAGTGGGTGTCGGTTGATGATGTGAAGATAGGGGTTTCGGAAGTTGTACTTCCAAACACCTTGAATCACGGAGATCGTAGCCCCACACGACGCGTCGCGACTGAGGTCGGACGTACGTGCGTATGCGCATTTCCTCGGGTGTTCGTATCCTCTGGCCGGGTTTCACAGTCCAAGGCCTCACAAATCGGCGGGTTCGGAGTGGACGACTATGTCGGCCCGGAAGCGCTCATGATGTCGTTCGCGACTCGAGCGTGGAGGGGGAGTGCTACGGTGTAGCATTGTCATTCCATAACTATTAAACGTCCCACAAAAAAAAAAAAAAAAAAAAAAAAAGAGCAATGGTGTGACCATCATTATCGTGGGAAACTCTGTCGGGAACACCCGTGATGCCATACCGTTCAAAATTGTGCCGGGGGAACAAAAAGCGCACCGGTTCGTCGGGATGCCTGCAAGAAAGGGCCTTCGTCGCCTCTTGAACTCACCCGCCAGCCGGCAAACAGCCCGTTGAAATCGAGGGAAATTGTTACGGCCTCCGTTGAAGTCGCGTCAATTTCGCGGTTTTGGTCCCTTCCACGCCTGTAAAGTGGAGACCTGGCTGAATGTCTCCTGTTTTAAGATTCCTTCAAATCATATCTCAAGGCTGGAAACTCACACGGCAGAGATCTGAGATTGTGTATCGGATGATCTCTTTGCCAATCTTCTAAGTTCTTCCGCAACCACCACCCTGATTCTTGAATATTGTTTTCCCCTTCAACTGGCGCGGAAACCTGGTGAATGCACGTGGAGACTTTGGCTTCTGGGAATGCATTCGCGAACCGTGATGTGGAGCAACTTGTCAAGAATATATAGATTCTTCTGGTCCTGGGATCGCAACGACCGTGGTCGCAGCTTTTAGCCTTGCTTGGACTACCGACTCATCCTCGGATTCCCTCCTGGTCGTTACAACAATTAACTGTCAGCCAGTTCATCTGGACCGGATCGCGGTCGCTTCCTGTGTCTGAGCGACGCATCTCACAGAAATCCCCCATAGACTCCCGCCTACCCACCTGTACCCATCTTGCGCGGTGCGCCTTCAATAAGTTACAGCTGAAACAGCGACAGGTGAGTTGGCGAGTTACCAACACCAGTTGCCAACACCTCACCGAGAACAGTGCGGTGCGCCTCCTGCCTGATCCTCGGGGACACGTCCGTAGCACGGCCGCTTTTCCGCCCCATCGTTGATCATTCCGCGCGACCACCAGTTTGGTGGTTGACCCACCCCGGATACAAATACCTCGGCTGAGCTCAAATTTTGTCCCACTGCGGTCGGGTCAGGTCGGGTCGGCTCCGACCCGAGCCGACCTTTCCACTTCAATTTGAATTTTGAACACTGAGCATCCGGCGAAAAAGACAAATGTGGATGAGTAAATATGAGTAAGGGGTGAATGCCTCCCCTGCAACGGTGTGAGGCGAGGGCATTTGTGCACAGCCAATCACGTCGTTGTTCAGTGGGCATTGGCAAAGATGGGCGCTCGATACTCGTGTTGCTATTTCTTTGGTTACAAATTAGGACGGCCCAGTGAGGAGTTAGGCCATTTTATTTCCAGACTCGAAGGCCACGGGGAGGTGAGCTTCGCGAGTGTATGTACCTTGAAATTGGACGCGAAGGATTTGCGTGCCAAAGATTCGCGTGATCAGCGCTCGTTCAGCGCCCAACATCACCCCTGGCAATATGTTGACTTGGACGTCCGTTTTGGATAATTGATTGGCGCAGCGCTCAGGGTACAAATAGTGAGTGAGGACCGCTTGAAAATCGGCATCCTCACCTCGTCTCCATCCCCGCTTTCGAGAAATGCCCCCAAGTTCGAAAATGTTGACCACAACCCTCGTTCGCGTCACGGCTTTGGGACTGACGGCCAAATTCGGATGTAAGTTTTTCGCTGCCAGTGAGGCTGAGAGACGGGGGCGCGTGCTAAACTCTGTTTCACATAGACGTCCGCGCATCCCCCGCGCTGATCACAGTAGGCGGGCCCATCGCGCAAACTGCGTCCGAAGTCGTCGTCGGCGGCGTGGACTCCCTGGGTAGAATCACGTACCTCATCCCCGAGGACGAGATGCAGGGAAGCAGCACCATCCAGCCCCTCACCGGTGCGCACCCCTTCCCCTTCCCCTCCTAACCTTCCACCTCAATGGCACTGACTCCGAGTCATCCCTGTTTCCAGCGACCTTGGTCGCCGCCGCCGATCACGCGTTCTACACACTCGCCGCCTCGGGCTCAGGCCTTGCCTTGACCCTCGGCTTCGACTGCGGGATAAGTGGCGCAAACGCCATCTGCTCGGACGTTGACGAGAGTGCGAAGCCGTTTACGACGACGATATCGGCGGAGCCGTTCGTGCTTGATATCGTGACCACTGCCGCTGTGGGCGGCAGCGGAAGTGACGCCGGTAGCGATGGAGCGCCGACAAAGAGCGGGTCGGTGTCGGCGAGCCCCACAGCCCAGCCCTCGGACAAGCCGGGTTCGGCGGGGAAGACGTCGGCGTCGGCGGCGGTCTCGCTCGCAGTGGTTGGCGCGGTCCTGGTGGTGGCTCAGTTGATTTGAGTTGCTGTTTGGGAAGGGGCCGTTGAGCGATTGCATTGAAGCAGGGAGATACGAACTTTGAACGTTACTTAATGCGAGCTCGCTGTCCAAACTCTACGTCAATGAACACCCGCAGCAAGAGATCAAAGAGGGGTACACCTGGTTGCCCGCGGCGTGCATCCCCTATCTTCCAAGTCTTTCTGGATGCGGACGAACCCATTCGACTCGGGCCAGGTCCATTCGTTGGGTTCGTGCAGGGTTTTGCTGGACGCACGCTGCAAAACTCCTAGGATCCTCCGTCAAAGAACAAATGATTCAATCCACTTCGTTAGCAAGGGAGGAGGTACATCACCTGGTTGCACAAGGCGTGCATCCGTTTCTAATGCTCGCTCTGAACGCAGCGAACCCGTTCAAATCGTGTCGGGTGGTAGTACGCCTTTGATTTTCTTCGCGGATGGACGGTATGTCGCATCTCTCAACGATGTCTCTTCATATGTTACAACGCGACTCGGAGCGCTTTTTCCTCGCGTGCTTGAACTCAGGAGCTGATTCACGGAGGCGCTCATGTTTTATCCTATGGCCTCCTCCCTCTCCTCGAGGAAGCCTCACACTCCAGCCCTTCGTCCAACCCCCCGCGCAAACTCGGCAATTACTCGGCCACGATCGGGTCTTCGCAATTTCACATTAGTCTCTTGCTCGCCAACTTCGTGCACGGATATACGTTGTGCGCCCCAAGCCCACTTCACTGCACCCCGACTAACGCCTACCTGGAAAATAACATGTTCTCTTCAACTTTCTACCCTCCGAGTGATCGTGCTCGCCGCGGGGGAACTTGATACTGAGTTCAGTTGTTCAGTCCAGCCTTAATCGCGCCCACTCTTGGTGTAGATTCTGCGTCTCGGTTTCGTTGAATACATTGCTGAGGTGCGTCTTCTGGCTTCCTCGGTGCTCCTCTCAACTTATCCCTAGCGGCGATCACGCAGGTCACAGCAGGGCACAGAAAAAAAAGCCAGGTATGGGCTACTTACCCACCAGGACACAAATCTCAACCTTTTCGGCGTCGACGCAATCTCCACGTCCTTTTCGAAACAAAGGGATGTTGCCGGACCCCTGATCAATTGCGCGAAAAATCGGGAGTACTCAGCGCTGTTGAGTAGATTTTCGGTTGCCCTTCCGTTCATCCACAGTCATCGACTGAATCCCGATGGTCGGCATACAGTCATGGATATTTAAACGGGATCCATCTCAGCTGACAGCACCATTTACCCAGATACTATATAATTCATGACCTCTTCTCGCATCGTCTCCGTTTTTGGCGCAACAGGCACCCAAGATCTCGACATTTAGTACCCTTGTTCAACTCAACGGTCTCAACCTTCGCTGACACTAGCTGTCCGGTGCAGGCGCCGCAGTTGTGCGTGCCCTCCTCAAATATGCGACATTTACCGCCCCCCCCCCCCCCCCCCCCCCCCCCCCCCCCCCGCGCGCAATTTCCCGCGATCCCGGTTCGGAAGCCGCCCTCAAGCTCAAGGCTGAGGGTGTAAAGGTCGTCAAGGGCGACTCTCTCGACAAGGCGTCACTTGTGACTGCTCTCCAAGGCTTTCTCGGTGCGTGGACGCGGCTCTGTGTCGTACCAACGCGAGTCCTCTAACTAGTTCTCAGGTCACTGCTCCCATTTTTCCAATCAACACCGAGGGCCCCTACGAGCTCGTAACCGGGATGACAGTTGAAACTTTATTTGCATGGTCTGTTAGCCCTCGGGGTCGAGGTGGAAACTTGCGCCGTGGAGTATTGAGCAGCAGCATTCACACCCATTCAAGCGAGTGGTACCAGCGAGCTGCGCCCAGTCATCTGGTCGCGAGAGGGGGGGGGGGGGGGGGTTATATTATACTCGCGTGGTCCACAGGCTGAACAACGAGTTTACGGAAGACAAACAAGTAGTACTGTTAAGGGTGTTTATCCTCGCAGAATTCTACAGGATGCCGACCGAGCACAACATCATTCCAGGGGATCGATCATACAAGACGCTGACATTCTGTGAACTGGCCGGCCTGTTTTTGTTCTGCAGGCTGGACTCGGGGGCAACCTCGTGGGCCCTCACCTCCTAGCAAATAAATGCTGGAGTACGGGAGGATTCCTCCTCCCAGGGATAACTCTCCCGAAGTCCACCAGTTCACAGAACACTGTCGTATGGCTTCCCTTTGCAGATGCATGCACACCATTCGCTCCCGAAGAAGCGAACCCATGGACTTTGGGGGAGATTCATCGAACGCCGAAGGAATCCGATGAAAATATGAACAGAATTTAACGGGGACCAACTTCCAGGCCAGTGCCGCGGTGGGTTCAACGATCCTACAATTGAGGTCCGGTGGATGATACGACAAGATGTACTACTAACTTCCGTGGCCGTATCAAGATCGGTTCGTGCGGTAATGACGGCCACTGGACCCGCTCGCCACCGAGTTGCCCGCCTGCCTGTGGGGAACGTCTTCCTCGAGACCGAATACCTCCATGGTGACCGCGTTATTTTCGGTTCGCGCCCACGCCTTCGCGAGCGCGCGCGCCTCCGCCGCCTGGGTGGTAGAAATGCGTAGGTGATTAGCCTGGAGTGGGTCCATCGTGACGCTGAAGGCGTCGTCGGCAGGAAGCCTGTAGGTGGCGAGCGTCGACCTCATATGGAAGCGGAAGACATCGATGGGTGTTGCCGACGCAGGCATCTGCACCGGCCCCATAACAATGTAGGATTGCGCCGCCGAACCGCGCAGACGCTTGGCAGCGCTGACCGAGTGCTGCGGGGAGCGGGAGCGTGAGTGGACACGCGATGAGGGGGAACGAGAGCGCAGGGGAGGAGGAGGAGGGGGAATAAGCTGCGAGCGGGTAATGGCCTTCTCCAACGCCTCGATGGCCGCCCGAAGTTCAACGATGGTCGCGTCGTTTTTTTTTGTTGATCTTGGACTGAGCGGCGGCCTGGAGTCGGATGTTGGTGTCGAGTGTATCACGGTCGCGCGTGATAGCGGTGAACTGCAAGGCAAGCGCCGCCGGCATTTTGAGTAGCGAGGTGGAACGGAGCTGAAGCTCGATCTCGTCCACGCGAGAGTCGCCAGGCGGCCATGATGGTTTGGAACACTGTGACAATCACGCTGATCGCGGCTTGACTCGGCAAAGGGACCCAAATGATAACTCCGGTCCTTGCTTTCTACCACCACACCGTTTCCACCGACCTCGGGATTTCGCATGGCGGAGACGCTCCTCGACACCGAAACTGCTGTAACAACACCAGATATTACTCTTTCTCCGTCGTTCTCCATCCCGATACCCCTAGAGCTGGAGTGCCTGATCTTCGAGCTCGCGGCTTTATCGCATCCCGTTTGGATCCCAAGCTTGATGCTGGTTGCGCGGCGAGTTAAACACTGGTGTGTGCGCATTCAACATTCACTTTCATCAGTCGCGGTAAAAATCCGCAGGGTTGAGCCTATCCTATATCGTGTCGTCTTCGTCGGCGATTCCGGCACACCCCTCGGGGGAGGTTTCCCAGTATTCACCCGGACTGGACTTCTGACGGCAATCGCGACCAAAACACCCTCCTTTCTCTCCCATGCGATCCGAAATATCAATCTCGACCACTCTGTCGAATCAACCCGGCTGGCCGCGATTCTCGACGCTTGCACCGGCCTCAGGAATCTGGTCGTGAATGACTCCCCGGGGCCCGCTCTCCCGGCAATGGCGCGCCTTGAGCATCTCTGCCGCCTCGAGATCGTCGCTGAAGTGTTCCTCCAGCTGGACGCGACGAAACCCGTCTTCCCCAGCCTAACACACCTAGAGCTATCGGCTTCGCACTACGGCGAGAAGCCTGATCTCCAGGTCACAGAAACATACGCTGCCCTGCGACTTTTGCCGCGCCTCACCCACCTCGCCCTCCGTATGAACCCCAGCCAATTTGTACTCGATCAACTCCGTGCGGACGCGCGCCTCCAATGCATTGTCTTCATAATCCGGCTACCCGCCGACGCCGCGTTATTTGCCGATGATGTGCGCTTCGTGCAGGTCGTCTATGACATCGATTATCGGCTTGAGTGGGTGCGCGGCGCGGACACTGGGGACGACTATTGGAAAGTCGCGGACGCGTTCATTGCGGCGAAACTCGCGGGGAAGATCGACAGTAGGCGGTTGTTTCTTTTTAAGAGCCACGGTAGTTGATTTGCATTTCGATAGGAGCGCAATACGAGGTCGTCCTGTCTGCTTACGAGTATATCTCACCTCCTGTGTTGTGTTGAATTTTCAGTTCGGAGACCCGTGACCTCCCGTAGATTTCCTGGCCGTCGCTGGCTTCGCCGCCTGTCCAGTGTCCTTTGAACTTGAACTCGGGCCCAGTGGTATATCGCGCCCAACCGAAGCTTCAAGATCTCCGCAAACTTGAGATTTACAACTCTGGAGCTCAATTCCCATCGTTACTGTAGCGTTCGGCACGGTGCAATGAACCACTGGGGAAAGAAGGTAGATTCCTTGAAGAATATCTCCCGGATGAGGTGGTTAGAGTAGAGAGATTGCGGTGGAGTGTGCCGCACGGGACGGCGAAGCCGAATAGAGGTGAAGTACCGACCCAGAGCACGGATGTGGACGAGCGGCGGAGCGATGTAGTGCGACCAGGAGAAGACTTTGGTCACGAAGCTGTCGGTACGTCGTGAGGTCAGAAGCAGAGAAGTGACGAACACATCAGTGTCCTGCCGCCCGAGACTCTTTAACCCCCAAACAGCCTGCACGGTGTTCAGGGAAGAACAGTGGGTGTAGAGCGTGTCGTCTGTCGTCCCACGCAACTTGAGAGGGACCGCTTGACCTGTGAATTTGGGACCGTTAGGATAGCAAAAGTGGAAATGGGAAAGCGGCTTACCCAGCGCGAGAGCAAAAACCCGATTCTGGATCGCGGCGGTCTCGAAGGTGAGCAGGATGAGGGCATTTTCACCTTTGACACGGGGGTCGCGATCGGTGAGGAGAAGGAGCCACCAGTACTCAGGCGAAGTCGATGGTGGTGTCGTGTGCGTCGTTTACCATGTTGGGGGTGACGAATACCCGAGTAGATGCATTCGAGTCAAGGTAGATCACGACTGAGGAAAGGACGCAGCACTGGGGAAAGGGCCCATTCACCACATCGCTGCTGAAGTTGTTGAACGTGCGAATCCGCTTCCCGCGGTTGGCGTCCTGCGCGATGGCGTCGAAGATAACGAGCGGATGGTGTTTGCGGACGTAGTATGGGTACACGGCTGACTGGGACGAAGCGTAGTTGGTCGCGTTGATTCTGTTTCGCCGGAGAATGCAAGGTTGGATTTAGATCAGACAATGGACGGATGGGAGACGTACATGAACCGATAAAACGCATCGGCCGAATCTAAGCTTTCCGCACAAACCGCATTGGCGAAACATGCGATTGCGTGCGAGCGTTCAGGGGGAAAAACGGACAGCATCTCTACTGTGCGACGACAAGACTCACCACCACGGTGCTCCGGAATAAGTACTGCCGATCTTCGTATCCAAAATAACGCTCTGGCCATCTCGCTGGAAGAACCCCTGACTCCGCAAGATGTTCGCCTCCTCCAGAGTTCTCAAGGATGCCTCCTTCCACAAAACAAGGTTCAAGGTCATGGAAGGGTCAAGCGAATCCGATCACTCCCAAATCAACTTGGTCAGGTTCCAAACCGAGTACCGGAAGCAGCAGCCATAAAATATTGGGGTGTGCTGCAAACCATCGGATCTCGCATAGCTCCTATGGTCAGATGCAGCGCAAGATCCGATGCCCGCAACACATTCCAACATTTTGCGATGGAGGGTATATGGGACGGATGGGGGAGATGATTCCGTGGGTTTGGGGTCGCAGAAGGGGGGAAAAAGAAATGATGAAGTGGGTGGTAGCAGAATTTGGGGAAGTTCAAGAAACGGCAATGTGCGGACCCTCACGAGGCTGATATCCGTCGGGACTCACGCGGGGCCCTGCGGGATCCAGAGACCTGGACTCGGAGTGATACAGTCGAGGAATCGGCGCGAGCGAAGAAAGCGGAAGACTCACGAGGTGGGTGGGAGCCCGGAGACAGGTTGATCGGAGGGTTAAAAGCGGAATCAGTGGTGAGCCACGCTGCAAGGGGAGTGGCACGCACCAGGGACCAGAAAGGCGGCGACGCGCCAGTGCGACCGAGGAGTGGCACGTCGAGATGCCGGGAGTAGGAAAGAGCGCCAGGAGGATGGCTTTAAATGCAGATGGCCAACGCAGCAGAGACTTGACGGACCGCGGGTCGAGTCGACGGACGTGGTGGTGGCAGGAGAGGGCAGGAGGAAACGAGCGATCAACAAACCATTGTGTTGGTTTGTTATGTCAGGCACGGGGTTTGTCGGTCTCTTTCGGCCGAACGTCAACTCAAGTCAACTCAGAATTGGTCCTGACGGTTGGACGCAATGTTTTCATAGGACGGCATCACAATGGCTTGAAGCCTCCGGAAGGCTTTCAAAGACTGCTTTAATAATTTTCAGAGAAGATGGGACGAGGCTAGGATGGTTTGAGGAGGAAAATAATAGCAGGTGCCAAGCAGTACGATCAGAGACGAAGACGGGGCAAGCATGGGAGAAGATGGAAGAGAGGGCAATGCGACTGGTAGTAGGGGAGGAGGGGAAGGGCGTAGCAGCAATGAGGACGGACATGGGTGAATGCATGTATATCGCAGAGCGAGTACGCAGTGTACGTTTTAAGCCACCCCGGCACGACTACACGGACCCTCCATTGATATGCCAGAACACAAACTGCACATCAGGGTCCCCGTCCCCGGTCGACGCCCCGAGCGTAATCTAGAACTGCAAGTGAGCTGGTCTGGACCGCAGCGGGATAATCATATGTACGCACGATGGGACGAGTTTTATCCGCGTGAGTCCACCCCTCAGTGGTGTTCCAGGGATTTTTGATCTGTGAACCCTCAGCACACGGAATAGGGAGGTAGTAAGAAAGACATACAGTCCATACGGTAGACTCGCCGCTCTTCGAGATGCTGTTGATGGCCCAGAGGGACGCGCCCGACGCGTCGTCGTCGGAGAGGACGATCGGGTTCTGTGATAAGGTCTCGGTGTGGCAGAGTGAGGGGAGGAAAACACGCACATCCAGTCCGCGCGCACCCGCCGTCTGCTTGAATGCAAGCGCGCGGACGCGGAAGAAGAGGGACTCGTCCTCGGCCTCGACGCGCCACTAAATGCATGGAACATCAGTTACAGAACTTTCCGCAGAAGCCGAGATGGCGAGACGTACGATTGCGGGAGAGCGCTCGCGCTTGGCTGTGCAGACCCAGTCATCGCGCTCGTCTGCGAAAACATAGTCATCGCGCTCGAAGGCGTCAAGGTAGGCGTCCTGGTCAACGAGTTTTATGTGGTAATATCCCTGCTTCATCACGGGGGAGTCGAAAGCCGCCTGTGAAGGTCCAGTTTGGATTACGCAGTGCGAGTTGAGGAGCACATACCGACTTCGTGCTGACGCATGAGGTCAGCGGTTCCTGGGAGGTGGGGGCACTTTGAGTGAGGCCTGCGAAGGCACACAAATAAACCGTGAGGATGCGGGAGATCATTGTGAGGCGCGGATGAAGAGGGTGCAGCTGCCGTGCTGAGTCTTAAGGGGATGCTGTTGCGTGACAAGGATTCGATTCCGGGTTGTGGCACAACCCTGGAGCGTTCTGAAGGACGAGTAAGAGCTTACCGAAAGCATAGGTGTCCCTTACGCGACACCAGGACAGTTCAATAGACGAAGAAGGCTGCCACGTGGCCCATTCAGCATGTAACGGCGCCGCCTGAGGCGACGGAATCGGGGAACAGTGCCCCGGAACACTACTCGGTGGTGGGAGGTGATCCCGTGAGGAACATGTCTGGTTGAGGTGCTTGATCGCCGTGGAGTCTATACCACGGAGGGAACCCCAACGAAGGCGAACAGAGGTGCAATCCCGCGCAAAGTACGGATATGAACGAGCGGCGAAGCGATGGGGCACCACCGGAGGCGAACAATGTGGGCTCAAGCAAGACGTTGAACTATAATAGTGTTCATGATTAGCGGAAGTGCGACTAGTTAAGTCTATACCGTCACTGCAGCTCGACTCGCCGCGTCACGCCGCTCTCACTCGGACTCCGACGAGTCCGCCTGTTCCCCGTCAAGCGGCTAGGCGAACCGATTCCGCAAGAACGATGGGGGGGCGCTTGGGAAGGGACGAGGCGGTAGGCGTATTCGAGATGGAATCCGACGTTGTGGTGGCGGAAAGCGAAGACGCGGAGTTATCAATTGTTTACGACTGTTCCAGTTCAAGGTCTTTTCTGCCGAGCTGCCGAGGCCCACCACACCATCATAACGACCCAACGACCCCCGCCTGAGTACGCGGCTGGTCGCGAGCCCTTCGAATAAATTGTCTGCGTGTGCTATAACGCAAGTGTTAACAACTCAATTTTCGAATACAAAATCGTTCGCAGGTCAAGAAATTGAAAGAAGAAACAAAATACGTGGCTGTATCTAGTTTAACCTGAGGGTGGAGGCAAAGGATTCAGATTCTGATTCCCCGACCTCACAGCCCCTAATCGGCGTATTTTCCAACCGTAACTTTTCAGTACCCGTGTGTCGGCTTCGTCGGCTTCGTCGTCTTTGTTGGCTTGGTCGGCTTGGTGGGCTTAGTCGGTTTGGTCGGTTTGGTCGGCTTTGTTGGCGCGCATTTAGTGGAGGATTTGGTGGAGTAAGTCGCGGTGGGCTTGCTGCTGGTCGGGGTGGAGCTGACGGTCGCGGGGGGCGTAGAGCTGGCCGGAATGGACGAGCTAGCTGGAATGGACACCGTCGAGCTGCTCACGGGCACCGTCGAACTGCTGACTGGGGAAGAACTCGGCGGCGGGACAACTACGCCTCCACCGCACAAGACCGTCGCCTTTTGGAGGGCCACCGCCGTTTGCGCATAGATGCAGCCGTTGTCGACCGCGTTGGTTCCGATTATGACATTGGTCTTCGCAAGAATGTTCCCTTCAAAGACGCCGTTTGTGCCCACGGTCACCGTCCCCGCAACGGCCCACACAATATTTTTGGACTGCGCACCGCCAATGAGGGTCATCTTGACATTTGCCGCCTGGACGAGGGTGCCTGCAATTTGGAAAATCCAAACTAGGAAGATATCAGCTGTGGTGAAATGGAATGATTGGGAAACGAGGACGCACTGTCGGCAGGACCGCCCGCGAGGGTGATAGCGGTGGCGATGGTCACCCCGGTGGTCCACTTGTAGAGGCCTGGCACGAGGATAGAGCCCCCGATGAGCCCTGTGCGAATACTGCTGTCAGTGTGTGAAAGGTTGAGATGATGAGCGTCCTACCAGCCTTCAGTCCCACAAAGTTGGGTCCCGGTCGATCTAAGAATCAAGTGGTGTGAGTGGATTTGGACTGGGAAAATCCATTGCAAAGACGTACTCGAGGCATCGGTGTACGCAGTCTGCATATCGAGGACAGCGACGGTCAAGAGCCCCGGAGTCGGCAAGGCATCGGTGGAGCCCTGGAGATGCCCGCTGACTTGCGTCGACGTCCAAAACTGCTTGCTGACATCCTGAACGAGGCTGAAGCCCGTCAGAGAGGTGACCGTCGCGGGGCTGACGCCAACATTCCCGCCTGTGGGAGACATTGAAAAAGGGACGTGAAAGAACAGGCAGGCTACTTACTGACAGCCGAATTGGGGACGGTGGAAACACCGGTTTTGGCGAGGATTGCAAAGTTCGCGGCGGTGCCGAGCAGGACTGGGGCCGGGCCTGCAGCGTACACGCATCCGATGAAAGCCTGGAAGGAATCACGATTAGAACAGCGTTGACGAGTGCAAAGTGGGTGCGTACTGAGAACAAATAAGCAAAGCGGATAGACATTTGGAGAGGTCGGCTTTGGGTTGAGGGAGGAACTGAGGAGAAGACGATGTATTCCATCTTTCTTTAAGTAGGTTCCTGGGCGCTCGGCGAGACTGAGAGGCATTAAGAAGGTATTCTATGGGTCCAACACAGTCCACCGAGCACCCGAACGTATGCCAGTGGGAACAGAGTGACTTGCGGTGTGAGGTAAAGTTCTTTTGGACCGTATAGCCACGAGCAGCAACGCAGACTATGGCTTGAATAGATTGTCCGTGGGCGGCTTGTACAGGCGGAGAGATAGGGCGGCGTACCCAGAAGAAAAACTTGTGGATTTTGGACTGGTCAGTGGAGGTGGGTGGGTGAAGTCGAGAAGTGACAAGTGAAACGGACCAGGTGCGTCGGCGGCGGGCGTTGAGGGGAATAAGACACAACTTGAACATCTGTTGGCAGAATGAATGTTGGGCCTGGGTCTGGACCGCCTGGTCGACGATTGGAGCGCATCGTTCGCGTTTGGGGGTAATTTTGCATCCACGGTCTGGGTACTGGAGATGATGTTCAAGATTACCGGCACAAATGAAAGGGCGGAGCGATTCAAACTTCGAGGGTGATGGTAAGAGGAGAGTGATGTTTGGCCGAGCTTGGCATCGGCGGGATTCGGTGCGCGTCTTTACCATTTGGTGCGTCTTCGGGTCTTCATCCGAGAGGGTCTCCGTTTCGTTTGCCCTACCTGCAATATTTCGGGCGCTCTAAGCAACATGAATCTCACCCGAGGGCTTCAGACGTAAGTATTACTTACTTGCGTACGGTCACAGTGACGGTTGGCGTTGGGTTGGCCGCCGTGACCACTTCGGACTCTTCAAGTTGACAGCTTGAATTCAGGTGAAGGACTGGTAAAGGTGTCATCTCGGCAAACAAAGACATTGAGAATCGGTGCCATGAAGGTTCTTGTCAAACAGCACTCAAGTCTCAGTCCTTTTTAACACACCCGTACGGTATCGAACTGAGCTCAAAACTGGCATATGTGTTCACTCATACGGTACGAGTCACCCCTGCAATTTTCTCGATGCATCTGGACCGTATGGAAGGAGCCCGAATGTGCTTATCTAATAGCCCGAAAAGGAAAGCCGCGCGTCCGGCTAATTTAAACCCAGATCGACCGGTCTGTCTATCGACACTTTTCATAGACAGACCGGCTCCGGTCTACTTCGATATTTTTTGGGTTTCAGCGTGAACAAAGGGTAACCGCGAGTTTGGTTGTGTAAGGGCTGGAGTTTCGTGTGGCTTAGCCCCGCAAAACCTAAAAACTTGCCTCAGTATACCCACGGTTCAACATTCGGTTGATACAGGCCGAAAACGGGACCAATTGAGACTACACAACAAGTTTAATCATGTTCGAGGTAGAGGCCAACCCGCGGTATCGGACGCTGACGTTCTGGTCGAAGACTGGCGTCCAGCCGAGTTGTTGTGGCGCTGAATCAATATGGTGTCGAGCAACGGAAACAAGCGGGCAACACCAGATTGACCAGATTGAAGCTACCTTGACTCTGAGTCGAATACCTGAAGGAGAACGCTGTTGATGGGTCTGCTGCACGGACGAGGTTCGATAAACTCGGTACACATGTTGCATTCACGAACTCTGGATTAGTGATACACAAAAATGGAGGAAAACAGGAACAGGAGAGAAGGTATTCATAATTCGACCTGTCTCGTTCAAGACTGCTAAACCTTCGACTCGACCTCTCCGACGAAACCAACGCCGCCGGTGTGGAGCTCGAGCTCCAAGATGGCCTCCATCGCCAGCTTCTTGTAGTCGGGATCCGCGAGTAACTGGAATATATATCGTCAGAATAGCATAATGCCGGGACGCAAGATATCAAACCTCTTTGAACTCATCCACAGACTGGACGTCGAATGTTCAATTAAGTGCCGTCGATTACGCGAATACTGGACACTCACCGTGCCTTCAACCATCAGAACGACCATAGGCTCGGGTACCGGAAGACCGAATACTCTTAGGATAGTATCCAGCGACTGCAGGTTCGTGCCGCCAACGTTGCTCGGAGGGAACTAAAGATACAATGAAGGTGAGTTAATGCTGCGGGTAGGATGAACACAAACAATTGAATATCTGGTGAAAACCTTCTGGCAGATCGGAATCGTGAGGGACAGATCCGCCACGCCCTCGAGTTTCTGAAGTAATTCCTGCGAGGTGAGCCGTGCCGGAGGCTTGAAGACGCCGAAAAGGCGTGTCACATTGTCGCTAGCTGGGCGGTCGATCTTGGTAACCTCGGCAGTGAAGAATGTAGAGGCAGTGCTGCAAAAGCCGAATTCTTGTTCAGCCTGGGCAACGACCCGGGCCACATTTGGATCTGAATATATCTGCGTGCGGAGGTATCAGTCTAGGAAGCTACGGCTGATGGCTACAATGCAGCGCACTTCAGTCAATTGGTCGGCCGTCTGGGACGCAGATCTGTCATCCACGACATGCGCAAGGGAGTAACACCACATACCTCACATTCCTGATAAGTAATGACAAGTGGACGCGCCTCGGGCAGCCCGAGCGCCTGGATGTTGGCGCTCAGGAAGGATGTTTGGCGGATCTGCCTGGGAGTCAGTGATGTTTGGCGGCGAGGTATGATTTAATCGCAGCCCACGAGGTCCAATTTCAGATAATTCGTTCTGCACACGGGTATCGTCATCAGGGAGTCCAGGAAGGCCCTAAGCTTGGCCTCGAAGACCTCCTTCGACAGGTGGGCGGGGACCTCGCGGACTCCGATAACGGTGATACGGTCTTTTCTGCTGGAGGCGGGCATTGAGTGAGATGTGAGAGAAGTTCGCACTGGGTGGGCGGTGTATTTATCTAGTGGGTCAAGGCCGAGGCGGCGTACTGATTGCACCGCTTCGGCGGAAAGGTTACCGGGCGGGACTTTTGGGCCAAGAATATCAACCGTGCACATGCTGTTCAACGTTGAGGTGTTGGGTGGCGTTCTTCTCGTGAGCACCAATGGATATCCCGGAGTTTTGACTAAGGGAATAGCAAGATAAGTACTAAAACCAGCACAGGCTGAGCAGATGGCTGGCCCGAGTTCAATCGATGAGTTCCCCAGGTGGCGAAGTACCAAGTGGCAATTCCCGGCGCTTCGCGAATAGAGTGGAGAACGTGCCCCAGTGACCCAGAGCCCAAGATACCATGCGATAGCACGCAGGAAAGACGACCCAATGACCAGTGAAAGGGAGCCAAAAAAACATCGACGCAGGCAAGCCGCCTTAGGGCGTGATATATCTGGCTTTGGACTGGAGCCGCAGGAAGTCCAGTCGGTGGCGTTTATCTGAGCCGAGAGAGCGGTGTCGCATGGCGAAGTTTAGTCGAGCAGGAAGCAAGGAGGAAGTCGAGATCACGCACCGCCAGTGGAGTTAGAACTGAGTTCATAAACTTTACTTTCGTCAAGTCGCAATATCGTCTCGGCCTGGTATGGTACAGTATGTTCTCGGGGTCCGAGCTGTCGGCAGAGCCTTAGCTGAATGGCGCAAATGCCAGAGCGAGTCGCGACTCGGAGTCCCGCGACTCCAGAGCTGAATGCGCGAAATTTGCGCTGTGGAGTATTGAGTAGTAGTATCCAGTCTGTCATGTACCCATTCGGGGGAGGAGAAACAGCAAGCTGCGCCCTGTGCATCCAGTGGCGAAAGTCGCGGCCATGGTGGTTTGCAGTCAGGCCAGTAACACTGTAACAGTCACAATAACGGCTTGTTCGGCAAAGGGACTTGCCGTGAACAAATGATGATTTGATAACTCCGCTCCTTGATCTCGACCACCACACTGATTCCACCGACCTCAGAATTGCACATGGCGGAGACACTCCTCGACACGAAAACTCCCGCAAGAACCCCAGAAACTACTACTACTGCGCCGTCTTCCACCCCGATACCCCCGGAGCTGGAGTGCCGTATCTTCGAGCTGGCGGCTCTATCGCGTCCGGTTTGGATTCCAACGTTGATGCTGGTGGCGCGGCGAGTCCAACACTGGTGTGCTCGTTGTAAATGAATGACAATGGGTCCTTATAACACCCCGGAGGGTCGAACCTATCTTGTACCGTGTCGTTTTTGTCGGTTCCGATGCACGCATCGCGGAGGGTTTCCCAGTTTTCACGAAGGATCGACTTCTGACGGCAATCGCGACCAAAACACCCTCCTTCATCTCCCATGCGATCCAAAATATCAATCTTGACCACCCCGTAGAACCAACTCAGCTGGCCGCGATTCTCGACGTGTGCTCCGGCCTCAGGAATCTCGTCGTGAATGACTCCCCGGGGCCCGCTCTCCCGGCACTGGCGCGCCTTGAGCATCTCTGCCGTCTCGAGACCGTTGCCGAAGTGCTCCTGCGGCTGGACGCAACGAAGCCCGTCTTCCCCAGCCTAACGCACCTACAGCTCTCGGCTTCGCATCACGGCGAGAAGCCTGATCTCAACGTCGCAGAGACGTACGCTGCCCTGCGGCTTTTGCCGCGCCTCACCCACCTCGCTCTCGGCATGTACCCCAACCAATTTGTGGTCGATGAACTCCGTGCGGACGCCCGTCTCCACTGCATTGCTTTCATAACCTGGTATCCCACCGCCGGCGACGCAGCGTTGTTTGCCGATGATATGCGCTTCGTGGAGGTCGTCTTCGACACCGATTATGCGCTTGACTGGGTGCGCGGCGCAGACACTGGGGACGACTATTGGAAGGTCGCGGACGCGTTCATTGCGGCGAAGCGTGCGGGGAAGATTGACAGTAGGTGTTTGTTGCACTCTTTAAGCCTGGGAAGTTGATGTGAATTCGCACAGGCACGCAATACGAGGTCGTCCTGTCTGCTTACGAGTATATCTCACCTCCTGTGTTGGATTAAATCTTCAGTTCCGTGATCGTCTCCCGTAAACTCTTTAGGCGTCGCTGCCTCCGAACTTAGCCGCGGCCCCGCTAGTATATTGCGCTCAAACTCCCCGGAATAGTCAAGTCCCCTGAACTTCCGCAGACTTGGCAGGATTCTCAACTCCGTCATCGCTACTACGGTTCCGAGCTCGCTTTTCCGAGGTCCATGGGCGAGAACGGCCTTCCCAATTCGATGATCAGCGCTCGGCATGACGTCGTTCAGGTCCAACATTCATTCTGTCAACATGTTCTCGAGCTCAATGCCCCACCGCGAACACATCTTCCCCGTACCTTCCTGTCACTTTCCGACCCTGCCCGCCAATCTCTGTCGTCGCCACCACCCGCTGGAAGACTTCCAAGTGTTCCATCTCATTGCGCAATCCTCAATTCCCCGCAGGCGTCTCCGCTTGAACGATCTGGTCATGCACAATGTACTCAAGGCGCAATTCGCTCTTGTGCTCGCGGATGTACAGCTCTAATGGACTCTTTCCCTGCCCCGACGGTCCGTCTGTTAGGCTCTGGGTATTCGGCGAACTGTGTTGGATCTGTAGTCTCTTCCTGATGGCTTCTTAGGTGCCTGTCGCCCTGAGAAGTTTATCCGAGCTCCCGGAGGTCTACTTAAAGGTGAACTCGTCTTCTCCATCCCCGTTTCCCCTCTCACTCTCAAATCCAACCTCCTCCGATGTCTATTCGTTTTGCTTATCTGGTCTTAGTAAGGATACACCTCGCGCTAGTTCACGCTGTTCTAATCATGTTCCGGTCTAGGCCTTCATCGGGTGCACGTACGCTGAGGGTCCCGCCTCAGTCCTCCTCGGCACCGCCGCAAACTTTGCAATCCTGGCCAAGACTGGTGTTTCCACCGTGCCCAATTCGGCTATTAGTGAGTATCCTGCCGTTCCCTCATTTCCGATTTTGATTCTGGCCAACAGCCGGAAATGTTGGCGTCAGCCCAGCCACAGTCACCTCGTTGACGGGCTTCAGTCTCACCCAGGACGTCAGCAAACAATTCTGGACTTCCACGCAAGTCAGCGGGCATCTCGAGGGCTCCACCGATGCTTTGCCCACGCCGGGACTCTTGACCATCGCCATTCTCGATATGCAGACTGCGTACACCGATGCTTCAAGTTCTTCTTTCCCGTGTATCTTCTTCCAAATATACTGACGTGACTTGATTCTTAGATCGGCCGTTACCCGACTTTGTGGGATTGAAGGCCGGTAGGATGCTTGCCATTTCAACCTTGCATCCACTGAGCGAAATATTTGCACAGGGCTCATCGGAACCTCAGTCCTCGGTCCGGGACTCTACAAGTGGACGACCGATGTGACCATCGCCACCGGTATTACGCTCTTGGGTGGTCCCGCCGACAGTTCGTCATTGTTGCCCCCTTGTTCCACCCACCGCAACTGATAACTCCCAGCTTGGATCTTCCAAATTGCGGGCACCCTCGTCCAAGCGACTAACGTCAGGATTACCCTCATTGGCGGCGCACAGTCTAAAAATATTGTGTGGGCCGTGGCGGGGACGGTGACCGTAGGCGCAGGCGGTGTTTTCCAAGGGAACATCCTCGCAGAAACCGACGTCATAATCGGAACCAATGCTATCGACAATGGCTGCATATATGCGCAAACGGCAGTGGCCCTCCAAGAGGCGACGGTGTTGTGTGCTGGAGGTGTGGTTGTTCCGCCGCCGAGTTCTTCCCCCGTGGGTAGTTCGACGGTGTCCATTCCCGCCAGCTCCACCCCCCCGGCGACCGTGAGCTCCACCCCGACCAGCAGCACGGCCACCGCGACTTACTCTCCTCAATGCACGCCGACGGCACCGCCTTGCTTCACTACTGCGTTCGAGAACCTCAACGCGTCCATTCACGCCGACGACTATCTCAGCTACATTCTTACTGATACCGTGCAGGGTTCGTTAGCCCGTTTGTCCCCCCGAATCGACGCTAACACGAGTATGCGCACAGAATGCATAGACTTCTGCGCCTGCCGTCCCGCCGGATGTGGGTTCGCGAATCGTATGTCATGTTGCTCCCATTACCACCCACGGCTGATTGACCTACCTACCTCACTAGCGTACTACGACAACAATGCGAAGGTCCGTCTCTCCACGATCGTGCTGTGAATCTTGCTGAAAGATTGCTGCAGAACACCACCATGCTCACCTGCGCATACTACGTCGGGTGCCACAGCGCTGCGGACGCCACCAACACCGGAGGACAGTCTGAGCCCAATGGCGGTCTTTCGGCAATTACGAATAGCAGTGGCTATTGTCTCACGCCTTGTTCTGTCTAGTAGGCACATTGGTATTCCCTCGTAGGTTCGAGAGGACCTGTAGGATACCTACCATGCGATTCATTCAATTCTTGTCAATAAAATTCACGTCTGCGTGTGTTTTTGAGGCCCTTGATCCGTGCTTCATTAGCGTCTGGTCGGAAGTGGACACCATGGGGTGACGTACCGTCGATCGCATGCAGTACGCTCTGGATTAGACCGGTTTCCGGACGATCTGCGTCAGCGACGCGGCGTTTGGCGTACCCGCGGTGTCCACGCTTAACTGACAAGGTAAATACTTGGACCCGGCGCATAATTGACATTCTGGACAGAGGCGCAGGTAATCATGTTTAACAAAACCAGATATGACTTGAAGGAACGTTGAACCTGTTGAACATCAGGTTTTGCTTAGCACCAGTTCAGAAGCGCCAATCGGTCATGAAACGACTTACTTGCGGGGGTGTCACCCATTCACGAGTAATGCCTTTGGCGACATCATGGTATGTCTTCAATAAGGGAACTATTTCCCAGATTTTTTGTTGGCTTGATGGGGGCGATGCGAGCGTTGCTGCTCTCGTTCTGCCACGACCACGACGCGACCCCATGGACGGCTCCGATAGATGACAGCCTCATTTCAACCATCCACCTCGACTGGGTCACCTGTTGCGGGCACTGGTTCAGCGCCGCCGCCTTCTGGCTCTTGATTCAACTCACCGCTGTTCGACGGCGCTTAAATGGCGGTGTGGGCGCAACGTCGGCAGGGCGCATCAACACTCATCGCAAAGAGGCACATTGAATGGCCTAATTGTCTAGGCACAAGGCGGGCAGTGCGCCGGGCGACCGCTCAATTGACAGTCAATACAAGTGGGTCGGTGTCATTTCATTGTTCAACAATGATCACCGTCTATCAGCGTTTGCCGCCTTGTTCCTCGGTCAATTTATTGAATCGGCAGCCAAGTCAGTTTCGGCTCCAATCTGTGCCACTGCGATTTGAAGGATCACCTTGTACCTATGGGAGCAGACATTTACGCGTGCGCACTTGTTCAATTGGTGACTTGCGCGACACTTCATCAGCCGCTCGCGCATGTAGGCGACTTCGTTGTGTCCTAGGACGTCCCAGTGCCGTTGGTAATTTATTTCCCGGATCCCCTCAAGGCGGTAAATTAAAACCTACTCACGATTTTTACTTCTACTCCGGACTCCACCGATGACTCCACAGCGTCGGCTCCCATTGAATGTTTAATTAGTGTCTGGCAAATCCGAAGAAATGATCAACTTGTGAATGGGTGTCGAGGAAATAGAGCTCCGTGCCCGAAGCAGACGCAATTTGCGAATACAGCGAGGACCGCTCTCACCACCGACACCTCGGCATTTGACACCTCACTTTTCGCTCCCTATTCGACAGAAGATATCAGTATGTCCTCAGTGGCACCTCAGTGCCATCCCGGTCTCCAATTTACTAGACCGATTACCGTCCGACCGTACAGTCTAGAGCAGTTATCGGTGGGGCTTTTTTCGAATTTGTGCTTCCCGAGTTCCTTTATGTTCAAACCCACTCAAGAGCGGTACCACAATCGGCTACCCATCTCCCGCTCTTCCACTCTCGACCCAACCGCAAACGTCCGGATTGGCAATCAACTGAAGGCTATTCACTTACTTTATCGACTGATCTGTCAAGCTGCGATGTCAAAATACGGGGTTCTTCACCAGGAGAAGGAGCAGCGCTTCTCCTGGGACATTAGGATACTAGTCAGGCTGCTGGCTGTCTGAGAATCATATAAAGAGCGCCCCTCGGCACTCAAACGACAATCCAACCGACCATTCCAACATGTCTGACTCGCACCACTATTACCCCTCTTCGTCGTCGAGGAATATCCCGCGAAGCTCCTACAGCTCACTTGCGAACGCCGTGACGGGGTGTAAGTGTCTAGCTTTCCCCCGCGAGGATTAGTTTACTGACGAGCGCACCTCACAGATCCGACGAGTACTCAACCACATTCCACCACGCCGTATTACGGTGCCCCGCCGCAACACCACCAGAACCAGGCGCCGCACGGATATGGGATGGCGGCACCTCCTCCCTCCTCCGCTGCCCCAGTGCATTACAACGCCGCTGCCCAATATGCCGGCAACACTATGGCGCAGCATTATTCCAATACCAATATGCAACACCCTGGAGTTGCCGCGAACCACTTCCCGCCAGCCATCGCTCAGAACGCACCCAATTATCCTTATCCTGGCAACCCTCAAAACTCGGGCTTCCCTGAACAATACATGCCTGGTCCAGACCCCAGCGGCGCCATTAAACAGTGCGATCACTGCCATACGACGAGCACTCCGCTTTGGCGCCGCGACCCCAGCGCACCCCACCGCATCCTCTGCAGTATGCTTACCTTCCATTGCCTCGAAACGAGATTGCTCACCGGGAATTCAGATGCGTGCGGACTCTTCAAGCAGCAGAGACACGCAGAGCGCCCCAAGATCCTCATCGACGCGGACGACGACGGCGCGGCCGAGGGGTCCGCGAGCCCGCCGCCGGGCAGCCCGGAGTGCAGCCACTGCCACGCAACGACGACGAGCGTGTGGCGGCGTAACAAGGACGGCGAGCGCGTGTGCAACGCGTGCGGGTGCTGGCAGCGGCTGCACAATGGGGCGGAGAGGCCATTGTCGATGAAGCGGAACAAGGTCAAACCACGCGCTAGACCGCAACAGATGTAGGTGTCAATTGGGTTCAATGGACCTTTTTTCCTTCAGAAACGCTTTCGGATACCCCTTAGAGGCTAGAATGAACCCTGCGCTGTTGTACTCACTTCCCGAACATTTCTTTGGTACTGTAGAACGAACAGTATACGTATTTTCGTCCTTGCACTCTTGTACCTCCGGACTTGTTTACTCAGGACTTATTTGCGAACAATTATTTCTTCCTCTTCCCTTGTAAAATTCCTTTTTTTGTCGCCTCAAACGAAGTTCAAGGTTGAGTGCATTTGCGATTGGATCAATACCCGAGAATGGAAAGAGCCGCGGTCTTGTAGTCGTGACTGTTGCTGCACTGGCACCCCCCAAGGAATTCATCCCTATTCTCCCTGGCCAGAAAAATAGTCGCCCGAAGACTGGATGCCGAACGGAATGGTGCGAGCCAGGCAGATCCATCAATTCCAACTAAACTTGGTCTGACCGTTGTCTGCACTGCGGCAATCGAAACCGGTGCCTTCTTTGAGCGTCCTTAATTAACAGTTGGATTGTTACAGTTTCAGTCATACTCTGGCGTCGAGAACATATGGATCCTTCACACTACATTGATCGCATTCCCGGGACAAGCTTGGGAAAAGCCCTTGTTTCATCAGAAACAGCCACACTTCGCGTGGTCGCCGGACAGATGTCGATCGCCCTTCCGAAATACCGTGGTGGGCGGCAAAGCTCCGGCAGATTTGGAGGACTTCGAGGCGCAGCGAAGGGACGCGTTACACCTGGAGGTTCGGTGGATGAACCGCATCCCGACTGCCACTCCAGTCGGGATGCTTTTGGTTTGACCACTTTAACTTCAGTAAAAAGCAACCAAGGCAAGCTCGGTAATTATTGGAACTTGGCTACGTGTGGAATCAAGCCCTCAGGTCTCAGGCGACGCGTTGTGGCGATTTGAACCAAGGCCTTAAGTAAGTTCGCGCGCGGCACTTGCCGATCAGCATTTCCACGGTTCGATTGATGAGATGACCAATGGACTACCTTTGTCACCGGCGTCCTTCCGACTTGACTTCCACCTCTAGGTCCTGGCTTCACTTCGTCGTCCCTTTCCTGTGGCCTGCTCATCCCTCCACCTAGCACCAACAACACCAACCGAGCGTGGATTGAAAAGGTCGTCGGCCTCGGCGTCCCACATCCCATTCTGGACTCACTCCCTCGAGCTGCTCTCCGAGATATGCCTCCCAACCTCCTCCGCTGTACCCGCCGCCTCGCGCGCCCCACTCCTATGTACCGATGTCTGGATTTGCGCACAGACCCTTACCATTTTGGGAGATTTGCGTGGGTTTCCCAGGGTCGCCAGCTGTCAATCACAATTGCTGTGCCTCGGTGAAACGTGACTAGACGAGTTACTCCTCCTTCCCGCAGTCCCCGCGAATGGCCTCTGCATCCACCTCGACGCCCAAAAAGCCCCCAGCTTGCGATCGCTGCAAGGTAAGCCTGGCTGCCTTCCTCTAATAACTTGAACTGACTCTAACCACCCAGTTTCGTCGCGTTTTATGCCATCCTCAACCTGGGGGTCGCCCGTGCCTTCGCTGTGTGGAGAAGGACGCCGTGTATGTCGTTTTTTGCTCTCTGCTGCACCGTCTGTTAAAGCTTTCGTCTTACAGTTGTACAACGACGCCTATTCCGCGCGGACGGCCGCGCAAGGGACAACCACGACCCTCCTTGTCTGTTGCAAGCACCTCGCGGCCACATCAGTCGACGCCGCCAGTCCCCACCCTGCTGCTCCATCCTGGACCAGATTTTGGAACGTCAGCAGACTGTCCAGAACTGTCACCCGAATTCGGTGAGTTCACAGACGAACAATCTATTGATTTGTGAGAATCTAATGAAACTACCCCTCTCGCGGATAGTGTCGCATTGCTTTGAAGGTGCGTCGTCAGAAGGACCCTCCAAGTCAAGGACGGTGGCTAACTCCAACATCGAACGTTCAGGTCTCAAACTCAACCCACAATTCAGCCACCCGCTCATCGGCCTCACGTCAATCCGCGCCGACCTCCGCGGGGTCTCCTACCAGCTGCACCTCCTCCGCCCTGAAGCGCGTGTGCTCGCCCTCTGCAGTATCGCCCTCGCCGCCCTCTTCTCCTTCCACCCGTCCATCCTCGGCCCCGCCCGCGCCCGCAGGGCTTCCTCGACCACGACTTCTTCAGTTCGAGCCCCGAGCTCCTGGCGTGCGGCATGCGCCGCGCGCCTGCGTTCCGCGCCATCCGTGCCGAGGCGCTCAAGGCTGCGTGGGACCTCGGCATCATCCTCCACCCCTCGAATGAGAACGCCGCGTCCTGCTTTTTGTTGGATTTGACCGAGCAGAGTGGGTCACCCCCGCGTGTTCTTCAAGGAAAATAATTTTGATCAAATTCCGGCGTAGACGATCTAGGAAGTGCGGGACGTCCGTGGGCGACGGCGTACATATCCCATGTGCGTAGTCTCGCACCCAGCTGGCGCGGTTTGGCGGCTTCCACTACAAGCGGTTGGGCGGGCTTTCTGGTGCGTGAAATCGATATCGTCGTGCACGGTCGAACTGAATCTAAATCTGATTCCACTCTTCTAGATGGTCGAAGCGCTCATCTCAATACGCAATACGGCACCATTACTCGTGTGCGTTGTTCGTCTTTTCTTCCTTTCGCTGTATACGTCTCCAGCTCACCCACCGTAGCTCCCCGCAAGACCAACTGCTGCTATGCAGCGCGGAGCAGCCGTCGATGGAGAGCCTGCTAGTGTCGCTCCAGAGCAACCTATCTCCCCCTGGCGTGCCTTGGGAATCCATGACTCCATGTCCGTATATATTACCCCATCCTCACGACCGAATGAATTACCCCCAATCTGAGCGTAATACCACAGATCTATTCCACGTTACAACACTGGCCCGCCAGCTGTACGACACCGTCATCGGAGGTAACCTCCCGCCTTCCGTATATTCAAATGAAGGAGTCACGCTGCTCCTTGGCAGACTACGCCCGCGCGATCCCGCTCCCCAGCCCCGGCGTCGAGCGACTGCTGCGCGCCTTCACGACCATGCACGCCGTGCTCACCCTCACCCTCACACGCATCGACGCGGTGCTCGCCAACTCCGAAGAACAGGACGGCCCGGCGGAGATGCTCGCGCGCGCGTACGCGTACGGGAACGTGTTCAGCTTCAGCGGGCTCGTGTTGCCGTTCTACCGCGCGCTGCGCGAACGCCATCACCCTACTGCTTCAAATTCCACCTCTACTTCTGCGAATTCTGGTTCTGCCTTCGCCGAGTCCCCGTTGGTGTACACGACGGAGCACGAGCGGCGCGCGCACGACCTCGCGCTGCAGGGGCTGCACCTCCTCGCGCGCGGGATGCGCTACCTCGCGCCCATCCATTACTCGCCCGTACATTGGGCGACGATCCACGCCTACGCCGAGCTCGGTGCTGAGGAGGCGGACCGTGGGGGCGGGGTGGTAGGGTCGGAGGATGCGCGAGATTTGGGGACGTGCGTCGTTATTTTCTTCTTTCGTTTTCCCTTTCCTTCCCTTTCTCGGACTTCGATTGGATAAATGGAATACTGACGGCTGCTGAATTTCAGGCTCGCAGACGAGATCAAGCTCCTAGGCTACTCCCTCGAGATCGTCTCCACGCCCCCTGTGTGCGCGCTGCTCGAGCGGCTGGAGGGGCATGTGAACCGGAGTCGGAGCCGGTATATGGCCGAGACGGGCACGGGGAATGTGCGCCCGACAGAGTGGGCGCCCGGGTATAAGCCGGAGGGGGACGGGTTGGATGATATATTTGGGTTGGGTTCGTTTGACTTCGTAGTGGCACGGTGAGAATAATGGGTACCCCCAGAAGACAGGATTTAGCGCTCATCCCTGTGGATTCCGAAGTCGAGGGAAGGGCCAGGGCGTCGGTAGTGAAGCCGCGCAAAGTCGCACTTGCTCTCAGTCAAACCTCAAGATATATGCTTCCAGTTTCGGGATGGTTCCTGTAGGAAACTCGCTATACGAGTAATTCAACCTCGAGCCGGGATCGAGTTTTCAACACACGGCCAATCGTGTGAACCCTCATTACGGCAAGCCGCGATCATCGGAGTTTGAAATCTCTCTTGCTCTCAACTGCCATGTCCGCCGCGATTTTACCTCGAGTTAATCTTCTTCTGAATCGTGCTTATACTCTCATTAACCTGTGAAACTGCTGGCGCATGACTCAGGGCTCAACATCTCCCTCGTGCTGCGTCCTTCACGCTCCTGAGGTCGGCATGCCGCATTTCCCGACTGAACTGAGTCGGTGCCTGGTGTCGCTCCAACACCCTTGTCTGTGGCTGGCGGGCAATCGTTGACGCGGATTTGCGGTCAAGTAGGGCCGAATGCAAGCCGCATGGGGAGACATTATTACAAACCTTGGTTTTACTAAGGATTCTATTAATAACTTGAACATAAACTGCGTAGGATATCGGACTCGATATCCTTAAAACCGTCTGCTAAGCCACCCCTCGGAAGTTAACCCCCCGGTTAAGTATGAATACTCCCGCTAAGAAGGTGGAAGACGAGTCGAGCGCCCGAACGACTGTCTCAGATTCGGCGGTGTCCAAGGTTCTGCCCAAAGGAGAAGCACCGGCGTTTCCTGAGGGCGGGTTTCGTGGGTGGACGACTGTCGCCGGAGCGTGCGTATGCCGAACTGTGCTCGGTAATTCTGGCTTATCTTTTGTGCGCAGTTTTCTGGTTCAATTTTGTGGCTTTGGGTGGGTGAGCATATTTCTGTTTTCCGTCACTTTCTGAGCCACATCTCAGATATACCACGTCGTTTGGCGTCTATCAAGGTCTCAGCCGCGAATCTGACGTGAGAACGCAATGCTGACCTTCGAGACGAGATTACTATACCCGAACCTACTTGACTCGGTCATCATCCTCAGCCATCTCGTGAGTTGTGCCTCTTGTCCTGGCTTGACCGTGAGCTCACCACATCCCAGATGGATTGGAAGTATCAACGCCTTCATCATAATCTCTGGCGGACTAGTCTCTGGGCGTCTATTCGACCGAGGGCATTTGTGCGTTTTTTCTTCCTCTGGGCTCACTCTCTCTAATAACTGGCAGTTATCGCCTCATATACTTTGGCATCTTTCTTCAGTGCTTCAGTCTATTCATGCTCTCCTTGTGCAAAATGGATCAACTATGGCCGGTTGTAACACTCTCTTCCCTCCTTAACTAACATCTAACTCGTGCAATACCTAGATATTCCTCGCGCAAGGTCTGGGCGCCGGGATTGGTTCTGGGATGCTATACATCCCCAGCGTCGCAGTAGTCTCACACTACTTCCAAAAACGCCGCGCGCTGGCCATGTCTATCGTCGCATCCGGCTCCTCCCTCGGCGCAGTGCTTCACCCCATCATGCTCAACAACACCTTTCAAAGCCTCGGCTTCGCTAATGCCGTGCGTGCGAGCGCGGGACTCATCACCGGCCTGCTCCTCATTGCGAGCCTGCTGATGCGCCCTCGACTCCCGCCCGCCGCAACGCATCCCCGGTTTTGGAAGTCCCTGCCGCGGTTCGCGCGCGACACGCCGTACCTGTTCGCTGTCGCAGGGTAAGTGGGATCCTCCGCCGCCCGCTTTATAGCTAGCTAACCGCACGGGCTTGCAACAGAATCTCTTGGTTTACTATCGGATTCTACTTCCCGGTATTTTACCTCCAGCTCGACGCTATTAAGCATGGAATCAGCGAGAAGTTGGCCTTCTACTCGGTCAGTTTCTTCTTGATATTCCACCTCAGATCTCTCAATCCACTTCATCCTAGCTCGTGATCCTCAACGGCTCCAGTTTCGTGGGGCGTCTGGTCCCAGGCTTCTTCGCAAGGCGGTTCGGGGTAGCGAACATGATCACTATTGCCTCCGGTGGCGGCGCAGTGCTTATTCTCTGCATGATTGCTCTCAAGACCATCGCCAGCGTCGTAGTTATTGGGGTTTTATATGGCTTTTTCTCCGGCTGCTGTCCGTTTCACCACCATGGCTCCTCCTTCTATTTATTCCCCGCCTGACCTTTAATCTCGGACAGTCGTCACGCTGATGGCGCCCCTCATAGCGATTCTCACCGACGATATGGGCGAAGTCGGGTGAGTTCGGGAGGAAAATGTTGCTCGCCCTACACGATCTCATATCTTCCGCGCAGCCTTCGCATGGGCATCTGCTTCGGATTTGTGGGCATCGGGGGTCTAGTTGGTAAGATCAGCACGTTCACCCATTCCTTCGCGTGTCCCAGGCTCACCTCCTACGCTAGGGCCCCCAATCAATGGTGCCTTGCTCACATCCAACTACATTTGGTGGCGTCCAGCACTCTTCAGTGGGGTGAGGACTTCTTAGCCACGCCTCCCCTCGTCACAACTCACCGTCGATGGCTCTCAGGTCATGGCTTTTGTTGGATTCGCGTTCTTCGTAGCCATGGTTCTCGCATTGCGACGGAAGGCGCGCGCCAAAGTAGTTCAAACCGATACGAAGGAGAAGGAGACCGCGTAGAAATATAGATACATGTTCGATGCGATTTTCAACCATCCATTATCTCCGTGCCCAAATGCGTCCGAACAGCCTTGGCTTGATCACGCAACCTTTCCACAGTTCAATCCCCGAGATTTCAAGTCCGCCACGGATTATAATGGCAAGATCGATGAACTGAGCAAAGCCTCGGACAACGAATAGCAATGAGCATAGGCCGAAGACCAAGACAGGAGCAAGAGAAACTCCTTCATTCAACCCCAGTTTTGGCGATCCGTGATAAAACTTGGTAGCTGTCGTCGTTGGGCAAATTTGGCTCAATGAGAGTTATTGCAGATGATAATGAACATGAAATTTTGGGCCTTGCAAGGCTCAAATCCTTCTCGGTTCAATTACTAGTACGGCTTGGTTCGATATTCACTTAGTCTCTCGGAGACGCAAACACTACTTATGTAGCGCCGGTTGCCGAGTCACGTGGTCGCGTTATCCTGCGGTTGTTCGCGGCGGTTGTTCGCGGCGGTTGTTGTCGTGGATCTTCCCTTACTTCCGGTTGCCCAGGCACACGACCCACACAGTACATAAACCAGACGTCGGCTTCACACCGCCTTTTCCGCTTCCTCCGACTCGCTTCTTCATGGCTTTCTCCAAACTTTTAGCTTTCCTTTTTATTTTCGCAGTTCAATCCGTAGTAGGCAGGCCGGTCCTACACGAAAGCCGCTCTCTGCCCCCATCGGGGTTCGTAAGCCAAGGTGCCGCCTTGGCCAGCGAGGTACTCACTCTCCGCGTGGCGCTGGCCGCGAACAATCTCAGCGGGCTCAAGTCCAAGCTGGCTTCTGTGTCCACGCCTGGGAGCTCCGAATTCCGGCAATGGTTAACCAAGGATGAGGTTCGCGGGTTCAGTCACACTCACGCGAATTTGACTCGAATTGTGAAGGTCAAATCCTTCGTTCAACCGTCCGCAGCCACTATCGGCACATTCAACATGTGGGCATCTGCGAACGGGTTGAATTCCACCATCATCTCTCCCAACGGTGACTGGGTGGAGATCGCCGTGCCCGTCTCGCAAGCCAATACGCTTTTCGCGGCCAACTTCGAGGTTTTCACGCACCCTGATATTCCCAATGGCTTGACGCGAACGCTCTCGGTCTCCCTTCCCTCCGAGCTGGTTGGGCACGTCGACGTCATCCACCCGACGGTAGACTTTGTGGTCCCCGACACGCGCCTTCCCCTTCCGACGTCCTCTGCCGCCGTGCGGAAGCGCGATGTACCTGCGTCTTGCGACACCGCAAACGACAGCGGCGTGATCACCCCCAGCTGCTTGCAGGAACTGTACGGGATCCCATCCGCGCCGGCGACGCACAGCAAAACGGGCAACGCCCTCATGGTCACTGGGTACACGCGTGTATATGTCAATGAGGCTGATCTTGCGGTCTGCACCGTTCTACCTCAGTGATCACAGCGAATTGAACGCTCTTCTTTGCAGACATTCCTCACGACCTACCGACCGGACCTACCGACCGGACATCCCATCCAACACGACGTTCCCGTTATTAACCTTGGACGGCGGGGTCAACCCGCAGGAGTCGGACGGACCCACCGAAGGGAACCTCGACATCCAGTACACCACTGGTATTCCCGCCCCCGCTCATCCTCCGCTTTCAGAAACTCACCCTTCTCTTAGGAATTGCCACCGGTGTGCCCATCCAATTCTTGTCCGTGGGCGGAGAGGACACGACGCCCGCGTTCATCACGGCGCTGTTGGACACGACGATTTTCATGGACGGGATGGACGACCCGCCTGCGGTTGTGACGACTTCGTATGCGACGACGGAGACCAACGTCGGGAGCAGCATGGCCACGTAAGTGTCCAGTGTCGTTTCTTCAGCACTTATTCGTCGTCCTTGCCCCACTGTTGATTTGCGCATATAGTAAAATCTGCGACGGGTATGCGGCCCTCGGTGCGCGCGGTGTCTCCGTCGTATTCGCCTCGGGAGATGTCAGTCCTCGCACCTTCGTCCCAATATTTTCCTTGACTTACCGTCGTCCTCAGGGCGGCGTCCGCGGCGCACACGGCTCAGGCTGTACCAACAACACCTTCCTCGCCACCTTCCCCGCCAGCTGCCCCTACGTCACCTCCGTCGGCTCCACCCTCGGACTCGCCCCCGAGACCGCCGCCAACTTCTCCGGCGGGATGTTCTCCTCCTACTTCCCCGCCCCGTCATATCAACTCCCACACGTCGCCGCCTTCCTCGACACCCTCCCGTCGGACTTCCCCGGTGTGTTCAACGTCTCGTTCCAGGGGCTCCAATTCGAGGTCGTCTCGAGCGCGACGCTGCAGCCCATCTCGGGGACGTCTGCGTCGTCGCCGGCGTTTGCGGCGATTATCTCGCTGATCAACGATAGGCTGCTTGCGGCGGGGAAACCTGTGCTCGGATTCTTGAACCCGTTCCTCTATGCGTCGCAGTCGGCGTTCAATGATATCACGGTCGGGACCAACCCTGGGTATCACTGTGGGGGCGATGTGAGTCCTGGACTGAACGAGTCTGTGGTGTTGAAATTGACTTCTGGTTTAGCCGGCCTTTAGTGCGACGACTGGATGGGATGCGTTGTGTAAGTTTGTGTGGTTTGTGTTGGAATTGAACTGATTGAAATACTTCAGCTGGTCTTGGAACGCCGCGCTTCGCCGACCTACTTGCGGCTGCTCTCGCATAGATCTAGAGTGAGATAATTAGACCATTCCCCCTTTCATTTTGCACTCGTTGGCGGCATCGCACCTGGAGCTAATGACCACAACTTCGAGATGGCTCGCCGATCGGAATGTTATTTCCTGTTGGATGTGGAGATCAACATGAAGATTGAATAATGGGCGAGCGGGAACACGACTTCTATCCACATAGCTAAATGTGCGGACACGATGACCTAGTATATTCACAGATTTCAACGCCTGGCCGTTGGCAGTTGTGTAGAGCTCACCCAGCAATTCGTACGGGCCCTCCGTGGTGTTTGGGTACTGCCAGAGCCCGAGGTAGCTTTGGTATTGCAGCGGAGTTTGAACGTGGCTTGAACGAACACTGACTTGGGACCCAATCCATCGACATTTGGGACGACGTACCGTAGAAGGACGCGTGCGGACCGGTGGGGTCGTAAACTACGAGAGGCCCGCGCAGACCGTCGCAGTATTGAGTATATGGGATTTGTGAGCTCTTAATCCTGGGGGACAGAGGAATGTGGGACGCACATAAATGGCTGTGGTACCAGAGCGTGCCCGCCTGGTCCTTCTACGGGCCGCAATCTCAGTAAGAAATTCAGAATCATAGCAGATGGTGGAGGCGCACCGTGGGGAACGTATACAAAAAGCTATCGCCCACCGATAGGGCATTGCGAGACGAAGGCGACGCCATCCGCCCAGCTGTTAGTCGGCTGGAAGAATGCGTGCCACTGCTAGGTAGATTCCAGTGAGCGGAGGTAAATAAATTAGGGAGGAGTTGGACGTGAACGTACAATACTGGCATCATCGTCTCGTTCGTCAAGGTTGATGTTGAATTTGTCGCCCATGTTCGGGGCGCCGCTGTTTGCGAGGATAGCCTTGTAAAGCCAGCTCGTTAGGCCAACCGGAGCGAGAGGACGTTGAACGGCAGGGAGACAGACGTACTGCAGACTAAAACCATTCGGGGCAACGTCGCCATTAGTGAGGGTCAAGTCGTCAAGTCCGCTGTTGGGCCGATCGGCGCGAGGGCGGTAGAAATTAAACAAGTAACAACGAAGAGTGGAGAAAAAGACATGGCTGGAAAGGGAAGGGATGGGCGGAAGATCGATTGGTGTTGAGAAGTGTATACTGTCGGGCCGCTTTTGTATCAGACATCGATTCCGCAGCCCTTGCGTAGCCCCGCGACCGCGGTGGAAGATCCTAGGCCTGCTGTTGAGTTGGCAGTCCATAGTAGAGTGCGTATGGTGCGATGGTGTGAACGCGCCTAGAAACTCCGCCGTGGAGCCATGTTCCCCCAAAACACACCGGTTTTCCGCGCCGCGCGAGTCGAGTTTGCCGTGAATGGTTATGGGGCGCCGGTGGACCGAGATTGACACCGGACGAGGAAGTTGTGAGTGCTGGTATGTGGTAAGTAAGTTTCCTTTGCCACCCGAGGACTATATAATAGACTGTGCGCTCGCAAAGCGACATGGTGGTTAAGAAGAAGAAGAGGCCATCATGATCAGCCATCGCGGCAAAATCCGAAACCGGCATTCCGTAAATGTCACGCAGTGACTTCCTCTTGTTCCCGACGCTCATGTCGATGGGCGGGAAGCGCACGGTGCCGGCTTTTTCTGGCGAGGACGGCAATATTACAGAAGAGGCTGGAGACACTCCTCCGCGTCAAGAATTGCAAGACGTCAAGATTTGGCGCGGAAGATTGCGCGGAAGCAAGTTACAGTATTTCCGAGTTATTCCAGCTTATTCTCATTTAGCGTCAAGAGCCGACCAGCTGCAAGGGCTGATTCTCGAACTCTTTCTCTGGATTGAAACCTCACTCGATGCTCCCTGTGCTTCATCTCAGGCGATGTGTCGATTCTCGGTCCTCAAGCTGTTTGCCTTGTTCTCAGTTCCGTTCGGTTGGAAAATCAAATCAAGCCAGCGCGTCCTCGGGAAGAACAGCTAGTGGTGTATATCCCCTTCTCGTTTGAGAAATTTGGGTTGCTTACGTGTTTCAAAGAGACTCTCCCGCGAAATCGGTGATCCACGCTGCGGCTTTCGACGCAAATATCCCTTACCTGAGGTTGGATAAATCCCCCGAGCTCCAAAAGAATTTGAACCCCCACGCTAATCTGACTGCTTCACTCGCAACACACTCGCGACACGCTCGGACGCGTCTCAGAAAGGCGTGCCAAGTTCTGCCGCGGCGCGAGAATATATTCCACCTACCTTGCGCGCCAGTCAGCGCGCGACGAGAGCAAGAAAATTGACATGCTTTAGGGACTAGCGATCTCAAAGAGCCGACATCATCGCTGTTGCGGCAGTAAGCTTGTACTGACGGACAAACAGCCATTGAGTGCAAAATTTCACAGGCCCAGGAAATGGAAGTGCGTATTTTCAACTGGCCTACTAGGATGAAAACATAGGACATCACGGAATACAGGACATGCGCAAGCCACCTGCGTTTTATTGAGTGGTGCTAAGCTGATCATGAAAAGCCGGCGTGGGCTTACGCTCTAATCCGCGCGAGTGCAAGCCATTCATGCAAAGCCCAAAAATTTAACTCTCCCGTCCCGCATCCATCCTTGGAAATTGAGGGGCTCGGCGCATCCATTTAGTATGTTCCTGTACCTCAGATGTAAATAATCACTCAAGAATTCCCGCACCCGCAGAATCTCCGCCTTCCCGCCCTGCTCGAGCATCGGATCGCTGCTGCAAGGATAAATTCTACGACTATTAATATCTGGTGCACCGATATGGACCATTCAATCACTGATATGGCTCCGCCAGAAGGCTAGGACTAATAATGCCTGGTGCGCTCACACTCACTCCTTGGCCGTTCAAGCGACTAACAGAATTCTGACAGAACATATTCGCTGTTTAGTCTCCGTGCCTGCGATCGCGCCTCTGGAGACCTGTCCTCAAGAAAAAAATCACAATACTGCCTGTCCCGCTGCTCAGGGCACCGGTAACTGTTCCACGCCGCTGACATTCCTTGAGAATTTACATTTCCTGCAGCGCTTCATCCTCGTCCTTCTCTCCCTTTTATTCACTCCTCACACTCGCAATGATCTCGCCGTCTCCAGCCTCACTCGGAGCCCGCCCTGGCATCTTACCTGATACTAGTACGTCTACTGTCCTGGAACCCAGAGGCATTCTGCGCCTATGTTCGGTGCGCCGGCGCAAATCGTTTGTTCGCCTCGGTAGGACAACTCCAGCGTTTCCATCGGATTCCAGCGCCGAACTACCACACAATTCTGCATCGCGCGGCGAGTAGGTTGCTCGAAAGGCTGTCTCCTCTTCCTTGTTCATTCAATCCTCAAGCAATGCGCCGTTTCCCGTAGTGCTAGCCCCATATTTTCGAATGCGTCTGCCTTCCATCACGAGGAAACCTCCGCGAACAGACCTGGGACATCTGTGTCGCACCTGCGGTCAAGGGGCTCGCACGAATCCCGGGAGCTTCGCAATGTATGCATCCCTCGCGTTCGAATTTCGCACACTCGCGGCCACCGCAAGGAGCAGACCTTAAATTCAAACCGAACTCGAACCGAGCCAGAGAGACGGTGTGGATTGAAATACACCAGGATAGCGGCTCTTCTTCCAGAGGATGGAACTCAAGAATTACGCTTTGACGCTGGAGGATTGTAATATTGGGCACGAGGCGACTCTGCGACCCTTGTTGAAGGTTCGCGGATGAATATTCGGAGGCGTTTGATCCGCCAGACCCGTAGTTCGCGCAGAACTGTCTTTTGTTCAAGGTCTCTCGGAGTTCTCCGCGGTATCATGCCGCTTCGGCACACATCACAAATCACTGACCGCAAAATGATCCCCGCGTCTTGCCTCCTGCCACCACGACCCTTGGCCCTTTTTTGCTCCTGGACGGCGCGGGCTATTCCTCTCGACCTGCCTCGGCCTGCCCGGATGCACGCTTGGAAGTGCGGATAAAACACCTCTGCGGGACCGACCGCACATCCGTCCGTTGACATGCCTCGGCGATGATCTCGCCGGTGCCCACCTCGGCGACCTCGCATTCCCGGTGGACCCTCGCCAAACCCTCGCCATTAAAAACACGCGAACTCGGGCTCGGGGAGGGGACGGTGCGCCATCGACTCATGCGTTATGACCACCTACTGCGCGCGCGTCGGCAAGAAGCAAACCAATATTATGTGTCGACATGCCAGCACACATGTGTTTACCTATAAGTACAAGGACTCACCATCTGCAACGACCAACAAACGACGATGAGCGTCCCCATTCCCCAGCCCCCCGCTATCCCCGTCATCGGGAACATCACCTCCATCGAAAAGGACGTCCCGTTGCGCTCGTTCCAGCTCCTCGCTAAGACGTATGGCGAGATCTACCAGCTCGACATGTTGGGGCGCAAAGTCATCGCGGTGTCCTCGTATGCGCTCGCGAACGAGGTTTCCGACGAGAGCAGGTTCCAGAAACGCGTCGGCGGCGGACTTTTAGAAGTGCGGAATCTCGTGGGCGATGGATTATTCACGGTGCGTCAGCTATATATCCTCTATGCCTAGACGACGCTAACCGCGCTCGTTCATGCAGGCTCACGCCCACGAGCCAAACTGGGGGATCGCACGTACGTACCGTGGTAGACGTTGCACCATCGAGCACTGCTGACACCGATTTACCCAGATCGCCTCCTCATGCCCGCCTTCGGGACTATAGCGGTGAAGGGCATGATGGAAGAAATGCGTGATATCTCCGACCAGCTGCTTCTCAAGGTGTGTGCCCCCCTCCTTGCGCCGCCAAGACTCACTGAGTCCCTCAGTGGGAACGTTTCGGCCCAGACGCCATAATCGACCCCTCGGAGGACTTTACGCGCGTCGCGCTCGATGCGATCGCCTACTGCTCCATGTCGCACCGCCTAAACTCGTTCTACATGGAGCAGCAGCCCGAGTTCACCATCGCCATGGGGGATTTTTTGGCTGAGTGCGGTGCGCGAGCGAATCGGCCGAGGGTGGTGCAGGCGGTGATGCGCGGGACGACGGCGAAGTACGAGGCGGATATTAAGACGATGACGGATTTGGCGAATCAGAGTAAATGCTTCCTCTCTTCTGTGCTTCGAAAGCTGTGGACTGATGTGGTTGCTTTAGTTGTGGCGGCGCGCAAGGCGCATCCGATCCCAAAGCACGATTTGTTGGATACGATGCTGAACGCGAAGGATCCCAAGTCGGGGGAATCCATGACGGAGAAGTCCATCTCGGAGAATGTGCGTCCACTTGAGTCCCTCGGTCATTCAATCCAACTCAACCGTCGTTCCAGCTTTTAACCTTCCTCATCGCCGGTACGCTCCTCCCTCCCTCCTCCCTCCCGCCTGCGTTCCTCGAGCTGAATACGGACAGGACACGAGACCTCGTCGGGCATGATGACCTTCATGGTCTACTTCCTGCTCAAGAACCCCGAGACGATGCGCAAGTTGCGCGCCCAGGTCGACGAGGTGCTCGGTGACCGCCCCGTGCAGTACGACGATTTTGCGAAGCTGCCTTATTTGATAGGTGCGTCTGTGCTTCCTCCGTTTTCCATTTGCTCTCTACCACCTTCCTCCTCCTCGTCCATAATTTAATTTCCAAATCCCAATGAACTAACGCGCACCGCACAGCCGTAATGCGCGAAACCCTCCGCCTCGCCGCCACCGCGCCCGTTCGCACCACCTCCCCGCGCGAGGACACGACCCTCGGGGGCGGCAAGTACGCAGTCAAGAAAGGTGATAATATCGTGATCCAGGCGTGGGATATGCACCGGGATCCGAAGGTCTGGGGAGATGATGTGCGTCTCTTCAAATTGTATCTCAGACGTCTAAGTGTATCGCTGACCGATCATTTAAACTTCTAGGCGGAAGAGTTCAAGCCCGAGCGGATGTTGGATGGGAAGTTCGAGGCGCTACCGGTGGGTTTCTCCTTCCCCTGCCTTGTCCGAAGTTGAATCCCCGCTGACCTTGCGTAAAAGCCTAATGCTTGGCAACCAGTATGTTCCGCTCCGTCTCACAAAGAAAGACTCAACTAACGCTGCTGTCAGTTCGGATTCGGCGCCCGCGGTTGCATTGGGCGCGCCTTCGCGTGGCAGGAAGTAACGTACGTCCCCCACACCCTCCCCCTCCCCGATATCAATGAACTAACCCCCCCTCAAGCCTAGTCATGGCCTCCGTCATCCAGAAATTCGACCTCTCGCTCGTGGACCCGTCCTACACGCTCGAGATCAAGCAGACGTTGACCGTGAAGCCCAAGGGGTTGCACATCCACGCCGCCCTGCGCTCCGCGGCGGTGCACCTCCTCGCGGCGCCCGCGTCAGGGCTTTTGGCGAACCGTGATGCGGGGTCGAGTATTTCGACCGAGCGCAAGGGCAACGGCGCGGGGGGGAAGCCGTTCTACGTGCTGTACGGGTCGAATACCGGCACGTCAGAGGCGTTCGCGCAGCGGATCGCGAATGAGGCGCCGTCGTATGGTGAATTCTGTCTTCCTTGTTTTTCAGCGAGGTGATGTGTGTTGACGCCACGCGATGTATGCAGGGTTCCACCCCTCGATCGGGACGCTCGACTCCGCGCTGGGCAAGGTACCCAAAGACGGTCCTGTCATTGTCATCACTGCCTCCTTTGAAGGTACACTCTCCTCTCCCTCTTCCCTCCTCCCTGCCTTTCCACTTATCGTTGCATCATTCGCACAGGCGAGCCCGCGGACAACGCCGCCCGCTTCGTTGACTGGCTGCGCCACCTCGCGCCGGGCAGCACCACGCTCCACAACGTGCGCTTCGCAGTGTTCGGGTGCGGGAACTCGGACTGGACGGCGACGTTCCAGAAGATCCCGATCCTTTGCGACGAACTGTTCGAAGCGCACGGAGGGAGCCGGCTCGTGGCGCGCGGGTCGGGGGACGCGGGAGCGGGGGATTTTTTCCAGAGCTTTGAGGAATTCGAGACGGGGCTTTGGAGGACGTTGGCGAAGGTGCGTCTCTGCGTGTGCAATTTGTCTGGGGAGAGGGAGAGCTGAGGGTGGTGACAGGAATATTCGACGCAGCGCTCAGAGGCCTTGGCGCAGACGCTGGAGGTGAAAACGGTGGATGTGGGGCAGGAGCGGGCGGCGGCGCTCAGGCAGGTGGACGCGCTGCTTGGACGGGTGGTGGAGAATCGAGTGCTGACGAACAGTGGGCCGGTGAAGAGGCATATTGGTGAGTCCGCGTTATTCAACGTGATTTGTACCTCACTCTTGAGAAGAATTTGAGCTTCCGGAGGGCACGAATGCGAAAGGTACTAGAGGGTTGATTCATTCCACTTTCCTGTCTAACAATACTTTTAGCGGGCGATTATGTTGCGATGTGAGCCAGACTGAGCGCTCGATGTTCGTTTTCTAACTCTTTCAGCCTGCCGCAAAACCCGATCCGCGATGTCCACCGGGTCCTCGCCAGGTTTGGCCTGTCGAATGAGGCGGAGGTAAGTTCGACCATGCCATCTTTCTTCCTGATACTCATTCATTTCCAGGTCGTTCTATCATCCGTCGGACCCACCTCACTCCCCACCGGCAAACCAGTCAAGCTCGCTGAGATTCTGAGCGGTTATATCGAGCTCTCGCAACCCGCAACCACCCGCGACCTCGGCATCCTCCGTCAAGCGGCCACCTCCGACACGACGCGCGCCTCCATAGACGAGCTCAAATCCTCCTTCAACGACGCCGTACTCACGAAGCGCCTTAGCGTGTTCGAGATCCTCGAGGAACACACGGACATCACCCTTCCCATCGGCACTTTCTTGCAGATGCTCCCCTCTATGCGCGTGCGTCAGTACTCCATCTCCAGCTCGCCGTTGTGGAACCCTAGCCACATCACCGTCACCGTTAGCGTGCTCGACGCACCCGCGCTCTCCGGCAAGACCGCGCAGCCGTTCCTCGGTAAGATACTTCGTAGCCCTCAAGGACCTCCCGCTAATGCATATGCCTTTTGCCACAGGCGTCGGCAGCAACTACCTCGCCAACCTCATCCCCGGTGACCGCGTGCAAATGGCCGTGCGCCCCTCGGCGGCGGCGTTCCACCCGCCCGAGGACCCCACCACGCCAGTCGTGATGTTCTGCGCCGGGTCGGGCCTTGCGCCGATGCGCGGCTTTATGCAGGAGCGCGCGGCGCAGAAGGCGTCGGGACGCGCGGTCGGGTCTATGCTGCTGTTTTTTGGGTGTCGGGACCCGAAGGTGGACTTCATCTACGCGGATACGGACTTGAAGGAGTGGGTCGCGCAGGGCGTGGTTGAGGTGCGCCCGGCATTTTCGAGGGCGACGGAGGAGTCGGAGGGATGTCAGTATGTGCAGCAGTGCGTTCCTCTTATCATTTCTAGCTTGCGATGGTATTCATTGGCGGTCAGTCGTATTCGCAGGTACAGCGCAGATATCAGCAAGGCGTATAAGGAGGGGGCGTTGGTGCACACTTTTTTTCCCCCCTTGCTCCGTTTTCCATTAACAAGTCGGCGTCAGTTCTTCACCTGTGGGTCGGCCATCGTCGCGAAGGGCATCAAGGCTGCGCTCGTGGAGATTATTATGGAGGACACGAAAGTTGATGTGGCTCAGGCGACGGAGAAGTTTGAGAGGATCACAAAGGGGAGATATGCGACCGACATATTCGATTAGTACGGAGAGTTCTCAACACGATAGATGTGTTCAATATATATATATTTGATTGTTGACGTTGAACTCGACGATTGGCGAATGGTCTGTGGATACTTGTGAGGGGAGTGCAAACGGAGAGGAGCGTAGGGCGCACTTGGGGCAAGGAAAATGCGCGTGTACGTGGGGTGAGAGACGCCGAGAGTAAAGCCCAAGTAGTTTACCGCATGCTGAGTGGATTGGGGGGGCGGGATCATAATTCGGGTGGCGCGCGGAGAGTGACTGGGAGGAGCCGAGAATAAAACAGAACTCTGGACCAGGCGTGGCATGGACACGGGGTATTTATTCAGCAGCCGCCCGATACAGGGATTAATCTGGGAGTGGAAATGATGAATGGAATCGCACGGCGTAGATGTGGGTGTGCGGGTGTTCAGACACTTTCTCTGCCTTCGAATACCACTCCAAGGAGATCTTGGTTGCGCAGGGTGGGGAACTCTCCCTAGTGAGAAGGGAGGTAGCGCAGAGATTCCGTTCGATTCGGGAACTTTGGGGCTAGGTCAAGACTCAAGGCTAGGTGGATGCGAGAACTTGAAGGCAGCGTTCCTTTTGCCCTCGAATAGAGGCGAATTTTGTCACGACTCCGGGTGTCTGGCTCCCCGGCGGATGGCCCACCAATGTTTGTCTTTGCTTGGACCGGACTGGTCACACGTGACACCTCGGGGGGGGGGGGGGGGGGGGGGGGGGGGATATTGTTTCTCCTCTCACCATCACCCTCCCAACACCCTCCTTACCTCTTTCTACGCGCTCCCTGTCCTTCTTCGGCCTTCTTGCGATGTAAAGCTCCTGGGTCATCTGCTGCTGCTACCACCGGGCCGTCGCCCTGGCCCCTGGCCCCCCAGATCCCACCCGTCCGCCATTTTGCGCGCGCGGCTCTGTGCGCGATGCATCATTCCAATCTCTCCCTCCTCTGCCCCCTCCCCCCTGCATCCAAACCTCCTTTACAGCTCACTTCTGCGGACTCGGTTGACGCCTCGCCTACATGCTCGACTTAAGTCCCGTTGCTATCCGTCTTCCCCTACCTTGCCACCCTTCACTTCGCCATCCACGTCATTCACTAATGTAAGTTATTCATCGCTGTGCGCGGTCTGTCTGACTAGGGTCAGGTTGCTCATTCTGACTGACTTTTCCTGCAGGGTTTTCTCCCGCGCCTTGACCACCGTTGCTGCCGTAACTCTGTATCTCTTTCCAATATTTGCCCCGACCTCGAATCGAGCGTGAGCGGTATTTCCCCCAAAGTTGCTGCCGACTGATCTCTATGCCGCCATCGAACTCCGACCAGCGGCATCCGACGCGCCATTCAAACCAAGGTAAGCCTTTAACTCTACTGCATGACTGCTCTAAAACTTGGTTGTGCCTATTTCGGTCGAGGTTCCTCAAGGCCAATGAGGGTATCTTCTCAGCCCGCCCCCGAGTCGCCCCCGAGCTGACTTATTTTATTTGTTATTTAAGAGACTTAGGCCCCTTCGCTTGGTTGTGCCTATTTCGGTCGAGGTTCCTCAAGGCCAATGAGGGTATCTTCTCAGCCCGCCCCCGAGTCGCCCCCGAGCTGACTTATTTTATTTGTTATTTAAGAGACTTAGGCCCCTTCGCTTGCTTACTGACTTGTCTTTATGCACGCTGAACTCCCCCTGGCTGTACAACGACATCTCCACTGGTACGCGATGCCGATCCCAACTCAGGGCGTAAAGTCCTTGATTATCACTTCAGGGCTAACTTTCGCAACGGTAGTACATCAACATCAACTACCCATTCATTCAATAGAATGAGACGCCGGGTTTCAAGGTCCATGTTTCTGTCCCTTGAGCTGTAATTCTTTCTGACGCTGAATTTACGAGGCAGTGTTCGTGTCTCAGCTTCGTGGGCGGCGCCCACAAGTTGAGATGCTGGTTTGATTGTCGGTACGGCTCACTGGTGCTTTTTCTCCCCTTCCGCTACTGTGGTTCAACCCGCCGCTCGTTCCTGGTTTCGATTGAGACGCGAAGGCGGGATCAATCCATCCCTCCAAGCCGAGTCGCGTCCTTTCCCCTCGACCTGAACTTGTATCTACCCTCGCTGACCTTGAAGTTCTCAGTCGATGGTCTCTATTGCGTCGCGGAACTGCCCGATGGATCGAAACTATGGAGGTATGTCCATTTTATCAGCCTGAGTTGGAATTGGGCGGAGCTCGGTAGTGCGATCCGTATCTTTGTTTGCCATGTCTGATTCAGGATAGTTACTCCCTGTGGACGCCTCAGCGAGTTCCGTGCGAGGTGAGCGTTTGATTTGTTTTACTGGCAATCTCTCACAATTCACTACACATCAAGGTCAGGCCACTGCCAGTGAGCACTTCACCTGGACTCGTCCACCAAAATATGTAAGTATAATTAATGGTTCTCCTTGACTGTTGCCACTCATTGCATGTCCAGATGCAAACCTTCCGGCGCATCTGATGTTCCCACACGAGTTTGCTGATGAGCTTGTCCCAAGTACGTCCTTTTCCTTCAGCGTTTTCCTATCATATTGTGCTCCACAAACGGAAGTAGATCAAGTATCGCATCAGTGGCGGACCTGCTCGATTCGTCAGCTCAGTCAGCTTTTTGGCAGCCGGATGCCAGAGAATACTGTATCATTTCGACCAAAGGTTCACGGGGTGTCACCCGTCACCATGATTGTTCACTGAACAAGGTGTTCATTGATGGGCAATCCGCGGAAATTACCATATACGGACGTCCGGCAAGTGCCGGAGAGATTTTTTTTGCTGTTTTCCAGCCTAATCGGGCCACAAAAGTCGTTTGTCACTGTCACCAAGGCCAAAATTGTTCAGTTCACGGGTGCCCGTCACCCGTCACCTGAACCTTTGGTCGAAATGATACAGTATGTGTCAGTGGAGTAACGCAAACCGGATAAACACTATCCCTTTGGTCCGCCGAGACTACAACCCTGGGCTGCAGGACGCGTCACCTCCTGCAAAGTGATTCAGACTCCCAAGGCCACCGGTGAACACTGGCATATAAAGGTCCCGTCGGTTGCCTGGGTAAGCTCACACTTTCACCCTCTCAAAGCTTCTCAAAGACTCCAACCCAAATCATATTACAATGAGCCAGCGCGTCGTTGCGGTGTTCGGGGCAACTGGGCTTCAAGGTGCCGTCCCAAATCTCAAGCAAACCATTGTTGTTGTTGACTTTATACCAATTCAGGTTCGTCCGTCGTAGACGCACTACTCAAGGACGGCACCTTCACCCCCCGCGCCATCTCCCGCAATCCCAACTCGGCCGCGTCCCAGAAGCTCAAAGCGCGCGGAGTGCAGGTCGTTCGCGGGAGCTCGCTCGACAAGGTGTCGCTCGCCAGCGCGATGGAGGGGTGTGAGGCGGTTTTCGCGGTAAGCCCTCCGCGCGGAATACATGACGCTGCTCGCGACTGAACGATTTCAAATTGTCAGGTGACCGTGCTTAGCTATGGTCACGTCGAGGGGCAGGACGAGCTGGCCCAAGGACGGAACATGGTCGACGCCGCCAAGGACGTCGGCGTCAAGTTCTTCATCTGGGCGTACGTCCCACAACATTCTGGGTTTATCTATCGGAGATATGAATTCACGCATAGGTCCCTGCCCGACGTGAAGACGATCTAACGGCAAATACCAGAATTGCACCCACTACGACGGTGAGTCGGTTACCGAGCCCGATGATGATCGGTGTGGATATTGAATGGATGTTATTCCCGCAGACAAAGCAGCGGTGCAAGAGTACCTCAAAACCTCGGGGCTCCCCCACGCGAGCCTCCTCCTCCCCGCCTTCCTCGAGAACTTCTGGAGGTGCGTCCCAAATTCCAAATCTCACTCCTCTCCTCAAGTCCCTACTCAACTTGGGGCCACAGCTACGACATACTCAAAAAGACTGACAAGGGCTACACCTTCGCGCTCCCGCTCGCCCCTCACGCGAAGCTGCAGTGCTCGTGGATCGGGCGGGACGTCCCCGCCGCCGCCGCACTCGCGCTGCTCAACAGCTACACCGACGCGTCCAAGGGCGTGGACAGTAAGGCCCACCCGGTGGTGAACGGCAAGATCACGTATGCCGAGCTCGCGGCGAAGATGAGTGCCGGTGTGTTTGCCTTATTCCCTCCCTTGTTCTGCGCAGTGCAGTCGCTGATGGGCGGATAGTTCTGACTGAACTTGAACGAACAGTGGGCGTTCGTCGGGGAGTACGAGGGATACTACAGTACCCCAATCCGAGCTGGTGGCGCTGGGAATGAAGTTTAGCACGGTGGACGAGTTCGTGGAGGTTGAGGTGAAGGCGCGGTATGGGCAGTAGATTCTCCACGGAGCGTAGGAGTATTCCTTGACTGTGTTGAGTTGAATTGAATTGTACACGCAGATTCTTCTATTTCGTTGGATCCTGTGAAGATGTCCTGGGAGAGCCGCGGAGTGCCGCTCGCAGCTAATCCGTCTGTTGGCTTAAACATGGCCACCTGAGCGGGAAGCAGAAGTAGGGAATGTAGTTCCGCAGATCGGGCAGGACTTTTTTGAAGCCCTGCCATCAACCAAATTTCGCAATCATAATTCTGCTTGTGCTTGCTGTGGCGGAGTCTCCGACGCGCCGGATCCACGTGATCCCAATTTAAACTCCGCGCCGCCAGCTTTTCTCTTCCGTCCGTCATGGCGGTTCATAGTTGCGTCGCCGCTCGGCCGCCGCACCACCTCTCCCCGTCGAATCTCCTGCGCGCCCATGAACCTCCTACGCGTTCTGGTCCCCGTGCCAGCGACTTACACCGAGTCTTACCAGCTAATCTCTGCCCCACACCTCTGCCAGCATCCCCTCCGCGCGAATGCCTGGAATCGTCCCCCTACCATACATTCTCCCTCGCCCGACTCCCATCACGGCGGAATGCCTGCGTGGCGTTGGATCTTGCGCTGCGACTGACCATAGGCGCTATGCGAGGTCCGATGCCCCGCCTCGTGTTCCGTTGTCTTGTGCGTTGCTCCCCGCCCGACCACGCCACACCACTTCTCATTCGTTTCTTCCCGACGCACCTGTTTCATTCGTTCTTCCGGACGCACCTGTATGGACCCTTCCGACTCCCAATGGTTTGTGCAGACCAACATTTGTTCCTAGATTCCGAGGGGAAAGGATTGAAATGTGGTTGAGGCTTTTCCGCTCGCGCCAATCGTCAATCTTGACCTTTTCCTCGACAAGGACCCACCCATTTGGGGACATTTCTGGCTCGATCTCACTTCCTCCTCGTCTACGTCTACAACTTATCTCTTGCGCGCGCGAAACCATGATCTCTCCACGTTTCAAAATTGTCTTCGATCGACCGATGGCGGTGGTGAGGTGAGGCGGGTTAATTCGAGATCGACACCCATTGCTCTCGACCCCGACATTCTCACTCTCCTTGTCGTGTGTCGTGAACACCCATTCATCTAGCTGCAGCTGTCCTGTCCAACGCTTCACCTCATGCCTCTTTTCTTCGGGATGAAGCTCAGGTATCATGATCAAATTGAGCCTGAGCGGCGTCCCCAAGAAAAGCAAATGTGCAAGTATCCTGGCCAGAATTGATACGCGCACGGGACGGATAGTGACAACTTGAAGAAACGAGCCTTTTTGGTGCGTTTTAGTCCTACATTGCACCCCTGTCTCGAATTAATTGCGCCTTGGCCCTGCCGCTCGTTCTACTGTCTGCGAAAAACTCGTGCGTCGTCGAATTTGCGTCTGTGATATTGGGCGACTAAGTCTACTTGAAGGGATCCTCCCCGCTGTGCGTTTCCCGTGCTGCCTTGTCCGCTCTGTGACGTCGTTTACCACCAGATTTCACGAAGATTTGGGCCACGACTTGGAAGGTGAGTTGATTTTAGCAGTACAAAAGCCAAGCAAAAGACTCACGGGGCAGTCGTCCGACTGACAAGGATCGAATTTACTTCTAGCCCCTGTTGAACCCGGTGACGATGCCCGTTCTCGTATAAGACCCACCCATGCCCGCCACGTCAGTACCCCGGTTTCACCGCAGCCATGTTTGTGAAAACTCTACTTGCCTTCACCGTCCTCGCTGCCTCCGTGGCGGCACTCAATAATCCCCCCTTCGCTCGCGACCTCGCTGCGGACTCAACCCCGCCGCTAGTCGCTGAATGCACCCCAGTACACCATATCAGTCAGCTCCAGTCTCGTGCGTCGTATTCGTTTCTCCTTCCTTCCAAGACAATCCCCGTCTGACTCCGATTATGTAGTGAGCGGGTGGCCCGAACTCACAGCGTATTTGCAGGAAAACCAACTGCAGAATCCGGTCATTGGGACTGGGCCCGCGGTGAGTCTCTCTCTTTGCTTCATACCATCACCACGCCCCGCGTTGTTTGCCACTTGGCCTACCGTTTGCAGCCCCCTCGTTCTGGATTGCCCTCTGCCCGTTCTGTTGCCTCTGATACTCTCTATACCCTGCCTATACAGCCCCTCTGCCATTGTACGTGCGGCGGTCATGAAACACGGCAATCGACACGACTCAAGTCCTGCGTTTCCGATGTTTACCTACCTTCTGGTGCCTTTCTGCTGGGGCTACTGAACCGATACCTAACGGCCCGTCTCGTCCTCGAACAGATCCCACGTGTCCCCCAGGGAAATTGACCAGAGCCGGCGGTGCGGTAACTCGTGAGTATCACAATGCGCATTGTGTCACTGCATCGCGAATCGAGTCCAGACAATAATTATCTAGGGCAGTAAAGTACGGCGATACACTCTAGTTCTAATCTGTGCTAGTCCGTGCGATGTCCTGCAACCGCGCCCATTCTATCAACGCCGCGAGAAAATAACAGTCATTCTGGTCGTCTGTCACGACGCGCTTCGCCATCTCCATGCCCCTCTGCTGGATCAGGCGAGCCTCACCTGGGTTATCGTTCGCCCATTGAATTTGCTGGACAAGATCGGAGAGGTCGGCCTTGACGGGCACGTAATGTTCGAATGGGCGTAGCCAGTCGTTGAAGTACTCTTCGAAGAGGGTTGACTTTTCGGGGCGTGAATCACTCATCGGCGGTGAGCAGAAGGGGTAGACACACCTTGAAGACCAGAGAACCCGAGCGCAGCAACCCCAGAAAGCGCCCGGAGAAGGTCGTGCCATCGACGTCGAGCGCATACTTGAAGCTGTAGAGGTCCTCGCGTGGTTGACTTTCACCGGTGATGTTGTACTCGGCGAGCACGGCGGCGCGGTCGCAGCCCTCCTCGCAGAGTGTTTCAGCGAACCGGGTGATCGCGACGTCCATGAGGTCTGGATGCTCGCGGCCGATGTCGATGAGCTTGAACCGCGCGAAGTGGGGGTAATTTTGGCCGATGATCATGCCGCCTTGAACGCACCGTCAATCACTGGATCATATCTGCGTGAGGGGTGAACCTACCATTTGACATGCCACGCCAGTCTGTAGGTGCGTCAACTGGGCAGAGGAGAGAATATACGCCGAATTAACTTACAGACTTTGGACGCTTTGTCCTCCCAAGCGACGTTGTCTGGGTACGAATATTCCCCTGAGAGGATTTCAGTTTTCAGGGAGGATCATTCGACAAGGGGATCACTTACCTGACCACCAGGAGCGAGTATAATGGTACTGTGATCCAAGTGAATTACGAGGCAAACAGGATTGTTCTACTGACGCACGCACCTCCGTGGGGAAGAGTATATCGGAGAAGCACGGCGATATTTTCGACATGCTGAGCATGGGATAGAAGTCGGTCGTGAACCCGGGCTTCGCACTCGCTAGAAGAACTGAATTCCTGACGTTGAGAATAATCAAGCGAGAGGTTCAACCATAGCACTCACACCCGCTTGCATCGTTGACGCTCTCCATGAACCCGTCCGCCGCGCTCGGAATGATACACCCGCTTTGATGCTGAAAGAAATCGACGGTTGGGCGTGGCTGGAAAGTGAATGGGGTGGAATCGTTCGGAGCGAGAGCGCTGTTCAGTGCGTCAAATCGCCGATAGTTGAACGCCACGCGGGGTTCATCGCGGCCGTTCAGGAGGAAGGTCAGGTCCGGTAATCTTTGGCTCACGCGTCCCAGCGTATCCGGCCAGTTCCCGTCGTAGGCAGTATGACCTGTGAGGGATACCCTACCATCCCGTACCTCAACGACAGAAATCTCCGCAGGGTGCGCCTCAAGCTGTGTGTGATCAGGAGCTATTCCCCATCAAAACTATTGTTTTTACTCACCTCCTTCGAGGCCCGCTCGATCATCGCCTGGAAGAACCCAGGCTCCCTCTCGGCGAGTTGATAAAACGGCGCAAAGTCGCGGCGGACCTGGTCGTAGTCGTCCACCAGACATTTCTTCTCCTGCGCGAACTCGAACCAGCGGTCGTAATACGGGGGAGGCGCGCGCCCGTTTCGCAGAGTATAACGGGCCGAAGCCTGCTCGAGAGTCGTTGATTGGCGAGCATACAATGCGTCCACGGCGAGACGGGCAGGGGACGCAGTTTCGCTTGCGCTTGCCGGAGGCGCGGACGAGGTGGGGACGACTGAGGGAGAAGGTCGGAAGATAACGAAGAGACTCGTGCTTGCGCCAACGAGAAAAACTGCCATAATTGCCGCCAAACGTCGTCGCCCGAGACATTCCCGGGTATGGCGCCCTCGAGGCCGTCCATAATATGCAGAGGCGTCGTCGTCCAGATGGCTTGGACCTCCGTCGCTGCCCTCGTGGAACGGGATGAGCGGAACGGTGGAATCGTTGGGCCTGAAGGTGCAAGGGTGAGTACGTCATTCTGTGGGCAGAAGTGCAAGAAAATACCCCAGGAAAATAGCTTTCACGGTGTTCATTCAGCGTCTGTGTCTGGCCAGCGTTGGGGGTGGAGGGAGAAGGGTAACTACCCTCTGGGGAAATTATTACACGCTCCCGGTCTTGACGGGTTATCGTAACCGCATAACCCTTACCGCCCGACTGACGGCATGCTAGCAATTCAACGGCGGCGCTGTTTCACCTCAGATAGCAACTGCGCCTCCGCGCTACCCTGGGTGTGTGCCTCTGGATTAGGATCTGTGCTTACCAGTCGAATCCTCGAACCCTCAATCGGGAGGTAATGAACAAGAACGCAGGTAGCAGGTAGGTTGAATAAACGCTTACCGCCCGGCAGTGGCGCTGTTGGAATTGGTCAAACTGCCCCATGGAGGCGAGCGCCCGGTTCCGACCATATCAATGTCAGGATACTCGTCCCCCATTCTAAACTTGAAGTGGACTTTGTGGTTGTGTGTTAGAACCCGGTTCAACCGGAGTTCAACCCTGACAACGTGCCCGAAGCGCGTTTACTGGCGCTACATGAATATTCAAACGTCCAGGTAGCGGTGAATCCAAAAATTAATTCCGCTCCGCAGTCGTGCTCCAACCGCAGCACTGATGTCGGGAGGCTGAAAACAGCGCTGGCCGAACGTTCCCGTCCGCCGTGATGTCGAATTGATGGTCACAGTCTGGGCCTTTGATGCCGGCAATTCTCACGAGTCTTTTGCTTCAAACCTTGTTCAAACCACCACAATCCTCGCACTCCCAGTCTTCCTCCGGGGATTGGGATTGAAGGTCCAGCCTCAAATCTACAACCAGTTACTATCAGCCACAATGTTGTCCTTTGCCTGCGTTGTGTCTTCCGTCTCAGTCTGCGACTCTGCGATCCGAAATCAAGACTCAAGACACAACGCTGACTACTGTCCCGGATCTCCGAGTCCTGCTCGGCCGGTCTATTTGCCTAGAAACTACGCCAAGAACGACAAAGTGCACCCTTCGAGGCGGCAAGCATGAAAACAGAGAATTTCTGCATGCGCTCAAAGTTGCCTTTGAAGCCTGAAGCCTTGAAGGTACAAATGATCTCTACACCGACATCCAAACGAAACACAGCCATTATGTTACAACCTTATCCTGGCCAGCCTTTTCCGGACCCCGCTCGTTTCCTCGACCTCATACCGGAACCGCCGCATAAACGAAGCCCCGACCGCATTGGAACCATACTCCTTGGCAATGACTGTCTTGCCCCCCCTTGTTGAGACGGTATTGTAGTCGCCGCTCTGTTTCCACCCCTTCGCCGTTAAGAAGTGGAGATGGATATCCCGTAGGCCGCGATTGTGGGCGAGAAGCAGGAGGGCGGTGTTGAGCATGGTGCCGTCTGCGATGTGGTATGTTTTCGTCAGCGTGAGCCTGCTGAGGAACGGGAGGCCAGTCAGCGCCGCGGAAACTGCCTTTAGCTGTTTCTGGATAGTTGCAGTAAGTTTACTGAGCGTTGTGGTCGAACATTCTCACCGTGTCAAAGGCCATAATGTAGGAGAGATCGAGAGTGGTGAGGCAGGGACATGCAGAGACAATATCGCGGAGTTTAGAGATCGGACGCGCGTCTGCCAATTGGATTTGCAGGCATCTGAGGGTGGGGAAGCGATGGAGTGCCGCCACGGTGGGTGCGAAAGTCTCCGCTGTATCGACGTCGTGCAGGACCAGCTCCGACAAATGAATGCTGGGGAGAGCTCGAAGATGCTCTGAAACTCCGGTGAACGACTTCAGCAGAGGAAGTGCTGTCTGATCGATGGTAAATGCTGGGGTAGGGAAGTATAAGCCAAGCGTGGTTAGGGAGGGATGCGAGCTGATGAACGTGGTCAGCTGTTCGGGAGACGCCTGAGGAGTAACGAGCGGGGAGAGCTCGATGCTGAGACGGTGGAGTTTGGACCACCTTCCGTGCAGAACTTGGGGCATAGCTCCGAGCGTCTTGCCCGCAGCGGAAATCATAATGGATTCCAAGTCGGGATTTTCCAAAAGCATATCACAAAATTCCACGGGAAACTTGGTCGAGGATGTAGAGAGGGCTAATAGTGGTCAGTTCGCTTTGATGACTGCCGCTAAGGATAACATACCTCCTCCTGGCTCTCGAACCGTAATCCAAAACTGAACCAGATGCCTAAATTTGAATAGCTGGACAGTTCAGTAGGAGTTAGGGGATACGGCTGAATATTTACCTCGCTTTGCGGTGAGAAGGTCGCCACCTCTGTCCCGTAGCATAATCTCCTAAGCTCCGGACATCTACGAAAGATCAGGGTATGTGGCAAAGATTGGACGGAAACTCACGACGTTCTGAGAACAGCCCAAGCAGTGTCCGGGAACTGCTGGATACCAGCCCAGTGAAACGTGTGGAGTCGGCGCAGGTGTGGAAGCATGATCTGGAGTTTTGCGATGATCGAGCGCTCGAGCGCCGGTTTGATTGGATACGAAAGCCATTCCGGTTCAAAAATGAGAGAGCGGATATGGATCCACAGGTGAGGTGACTTCGAGAGCATATCAAGCACGCCGGAGCATCTCCGGCTCCCGCAATCCAGCGAAACTTCGGCATAGATTTCCGGCAACAAAAGGGCACGCAGTTCCCTTGACTAGGCCCATGATTTAGTATCTCTATGCAGGAAGGGGCATTGATGCTCACGGTTTTGCTGAGACACCACACCTCGGTCTGGCTAGAGTGGTTTGCAATTTCACGGAAGATGTCGAGAGGAAGCGCCCACTCAAGGCGCTCGGGTAGCGACGGGGCCGTTTGAGTTTTGCGAGAGTCTCTGAACCGCAGGGAGACGACCCGTTTGCCCAGGGAACGTGCGCGGAGAATTGCCTTGTCCCTCGACGTGATCATGGTGGTGGTGGGAGAAGAGAGTGAATGCACTGGCGCCCAATCAGCACAGCCTACTTCGACATCTGGTGACGCCCGGCGTGGGAGCTTCTCGTGAAGAATCCCGTCTGACAATTCTTACCCAAGTGGAACGCAAGTTGAGATTTGGACAGTGTTGTGGAGTGAAGAAGAGTCGGCTCGCGAGCACGAGGACGCGCCGGCGCTCGACGAAGCAAGTTTCACAAGTTCAACACATCGTAGAGTTTAATCTCGCCAGGAACAAGGAGTACCGCTTGATCGGAGAGCACTTTGGATATAACCAGGAAGGGCCAAGGATGGGCAAAGTTTCCGAACGCACATCGAGGAAACATCCAGAAAGTTGAGGTTCGATTTCTAAAGGAGACGTCGAGGTACCGCGATGAGCTGAGGCAATTTCTATCCTGATCGGGAAAATTCAAGGGAATCCAGCTCTGCTTGGCAGCAACACTCTCGAAGCCTGCGGCGCATACGCGGACGGCGCTCGCACAAGCCAGGGACAGATGTTATTAGAGAATACTGCACGAGGAAGCGGATGTCCGATGTGGAAGCGCACCAGTATACCTCACGAACCCGTCAAGCTGAGTAACACATCTGGGTGAAATTCAGTTTGAGTAGAGAAGGACGAGAAATGGGCAGGAAAAGGGGAAGGGGCAGGGAAGAGAGGCGTACGGCAGAGTGGGCGCACGATCATGAAGGTGGTTGGGGGTGCGGACGGCGCAAAGCAAATGGAAAATGGCCATGGGAGCGAGCGCATGAAAGAGAAGCAGGGAAGAGGACGAGCTTCGGCCAAGGGAGGTTCAGAGCAGGTGGCAAATGTACCGATCTCATTCTAGCCCGAGTAATCTTCCCAATAAATTGACGTCGCATTCCGACTCGCATTCATTCCTGACACTGTGACCCAAGACTTGCCTGAACCTGGAAGTTGCGCCACAGCACAAATAGCCTGGAGACTGCGAGGATTTGCCTCGATTCGAATGCCAGTAAGGTGCATAAGAAATTTGACGTGGTGGAAAGAGCAGAGATGGCCAACCCTAACCCTGACCATGTTGGCAGTTCTTTGGTTATGCCGACCGTGCCGCATAAGCGCCGTCAGCGCTTGTTTTGAACGCTCATCCCCCCACCCAGGCCCGCCCTCAACCGCGGTGATTTCCTCCAGATCTTCTCTTTCCGAGCTTCTCAATCTGTATAAGGTGGGGAGAAAGCATGTATTTTCGCGGTCCGAGTTGTTATCTAGCTTCTTAATACTCTCTAGCGTATTCTCACACTGCTTCAGAATCGGAGGCTGCACGTCCTGGGCTGGTCTCGCTTATGGCGCGGCTCATCCTTCCTTGTGGCGCTTCTGCAATCTACTAGGATTTTCTCCCTGAACTCTTTGGGGTTCCACTGGCCGACTCTGACAACGCACCAAACTTTATTCAACCGGCCACCAACGGGCTCTATCGCCAGGAGTAGGTACCCCCGGCAAGCCAAAGGGAGGCACGGAGACGGGTTGCGGCGAAACATCGCATCACCCACTGGAAACCGTGTTATTCGTTGCCGCAAGATGAAGAAGAAAGAGCAAAGTTGCAGGCACATCAACGCAGGCCTTGGAGGGGATGAGGGACAAGCTTCCAAGAAAATCGGGGACGTAGGCTCAGCAAAAGAGCAACAGAACAATAGGAGACGGCGAGAATTCTATCCTTCGATTCGAATGCAAGCAAGGTTCATAAGAGATTGGAGGTGGTAGAGAGAAGCAGAGATGGCCAACGCCGTCCTTGGTGTGTTTTGCGTCTGTTTTGCTTCCCGGAAGCCGCAGATACAAAATATTGGAGTGTGCGGCAAACCATCGGATTTCGTATAGCTCCTATGGTCAGCTGCAGCGCAGGATCCGATGCCAACAACACATTCCAGTATCCTGCGAATTCGGTGATGGATGGTAGGACGGATGGAGGAGATGATCCCGGGGTTTGGGGTCACAGAAGAGGGGGGAAACGGAGGGCGGAATCGAGGGATGTCTAAGTGGGGTAGCAGGATTCGGGTTAAGACACGGGAATGGAACTCACGCCCTCCATGCGGGACTGAGCGACCGAAGAAAGAGGAAGACTTACAAGGTGGGTGGGAGCAGAGACAGATTTCTCGGGAGAGTAGAGGCAGAATCAATGGTGAATCATGCTGCAAAGGGAGTGGCACGCACCAGGGACTGGAAACGTAGCCCCGCGCCAGCGCGACACCGAGGAGTACTTGGCACGTCGAGATGCAGGAAGGGGAAGAGCGCCAGGAGGGTGGGTTCGAAAAAATCTGAGCAGCACAGAAGGGACTTGAGGGGCCGCGGGTCGACTGGATGCACGTGGTGGTGGAGGGTAGGAAACGAGCGATCAACAAACCATTGTGTTGGGTTGTTATGACAGGCACGGGGTTTGTCGGCCTCACTCGGCCGAACGTCAGCTTCTAAGTTCAACTCCGAAATTCGAATTGGATCCTGTTGGACGGAATGTTTCACCGAGCTTATAACAATGACTTGTGTTTGATTGTATAGGGCCCAGCTGGCATTCAACATTAATATTGGTTTCAGCCGCACTCCTCAGAGATTTGGATAGTGGGGTGGAGTGAAAAAAAAGTGCCGCGCCAGAGCTCATATAACTCAAGGAGAGGATATCGAGTCAGTACACGAGAGGACAGAGAAAAAATCATTAAGAGGAACGGTAAGGTACTTAGACTTGAATAAATATTCGAGTGGACGGGGAGCTAGCCCCAGGCGCCCACCCACAATGACAGGCAGACATCGGCTCAGTTCATGATCTCCTCCTCGTCGCTCACGTCCTCAAACTCGTCGTGCGCGGTGGCCTCCGTGAGCGTCATTGAGCGGTTGCGGATGAGCTCGTGGTAGTCCGGGCCGAGGTACGCGTTGAGGCACGGCGCACACTTGAGGCTCTCGATGTCCTGCGCGATGATGTCCTGGCAGAACATGTCCAGGTCGAGGTCGTTCTCGTCGTAGCCTGCGTGGGATCGGTCGTCATCAGCGGGCTGCTTGGATCAGGGAGGGGGGAAGGGACACACCGAAGGGCTGCTCAATCTCCTCGCCCGCGGCGACGAAGCCGAGGTAGATGAAGGCGCCGATGCCGACCTGGAGGAGGAGTCAGCAAGGGGGTAGGTGAGAGACGGAGGACGACGTACGGCGGGGACGGTGTGCCAGCCGAACTGGTCGACAAGTTGGAAGGGAAGGAGGAATAGGTATATCCATACGGTGCTGGAGCATATGACATCAGCGCGAGTCAAGGAAACGAAGAGAAGGTGCTTACTGTCTAAATGCAAAAGGCGGAGTCGTTGGGGGCACGTCACTACTCATTTGAGGGATACGGACCTGATATGAACAGAGTACACGCTAGAACGACATGTCAGTGGAATTAACTCGGTACGCAAGCCGAGTCGCATACAAAGGAAGGGGCGTAGTCAAAATGCGCTCGAGGGCTGCGAGAAATCAGCACGGTCCAGCAAACGACGGCGAAAGCAGCTTACTAGCCAGGCTAGCCTCAAAGGTCGCGATTCCACCCATAATGCCGCCGAGCCCGCTGCCGACGGTGTTGCGGTCCTCGAGGACGCTGCACCACTCGCTGATGCAGCGCAACACCTCCTCGGGCAAATTCTCGCCGGTCTGAGGCTTCATCTTCATGAGCTTGACGTCCGGGTGGATGGGCCCACCCCACTTCCGCGGGGGAGGGTCGTCATTGTACTGCGGCTGCAGGGGACAGTCAGCGTGTACATTCTCGGGATATGAGTTTACGGACTTACGATGACCGGCTTCTGCGCTTTGCCGAATTTGGCGTAGAACCAGAGGCGGATGGAGGAGAAGACGCTGGCGAAGGGGATGAGGTCCGCGGCGACTTCGGGGGTCTTATTCATAGGGTTGGAGCCGGGGAGGAGGCGCTCGTGCTGGGAACTCGTGGAATCGTGTGAGACGTGTGAGGGGCTGCGCTTGAGATTGTGCTTAGGGGAGGTACGGGAGCCGGTGCGGGAAGGGTCGAATGTTCCATATACGTTCGCGGCCGGGAGGAGAGCCGGTCCCTTGGGCGGCGGGGGCGTCTTGGCGAGGGGAAGATGTGAAGTAGATGTCACTCGGTCGGAGCGCGCGGTAATGGCGGCCGCAGTGACCGCATTGCGGCGATGTTGCTGGCTGGAAGTGTGGGTGTGCTGGACGAAGGTTTAGTGCAATTTGAAGTAGAGGAGCAAAATCTCCGTACATCATGAAGGGGCCGGACGAGGTGGTAGAGGTCATCGTAGTAGATGCCGAGCTCTCCACGAATGTGGTGTTTAAGCGCGACTGCAAAACTGAAAAAGGCAGGTGGTGAGTAAGCCTTACTTGTCAGATCCGACAAAGGAAGCATACCCAACAACGAGATCCAGGGCCATGCGTTTCGTGAAATAAAATGAGCTTATCTTAAGATGAACGTGAAAAGACCGCCACTTAATCTTAAGTACTAGAACGATACATCTTAAGACCCTATACATCTTAAGACCTGAAATACATGTGGTTCCTGCCCCTACCCCTCCCACACCGCCCTCCTCCCGAGACTTAAGACCGAGGTTGGTCTTAAGTTTAACCCGCGCGTCTTAATACCAGGTCCTGCGTCTTAAGACCTCTTAAGATCTTAAGACCTGCAGGTCATCGCGGGCCCCTTCCGCCCTCCCGCGCGTCCTTCTCCATCCTCTCGCGTCTTGAGACCAACCTGCGTCTTAAGACCGACTCGGATCTTAAGACCAACCCGGATCTTAAGTCCGACCCGGATCTTGAGTCCGATAGTCCGATTTGGAGTCCTCCGTGTCTTAAGTTTTGCCCGCCGTCTCAAAGTCGGCTCAACGTATTCAGACTATCTCTGTGAAACTTGAGTTATGAATTAAGACGCAAGACTAAGAGATGTACATTACATATGCGTTACTGGCCCGGTTAGAAATCTTTGTACGCCCTATGTATCCCCTGGGTGAATGGAATGAGTAACGATGAGGGATGGATTCAGTTGAGGTGAGAGCTCACCATGTCGTCCATCCACTTGAAGACCACATCGCGCCACGCATCGATCTTGACGACGAGCTCGTCGAAAGTCGAGGCACACACCCAGTCGTGATGTGCGCCGGAATCAGCGTCCTTGAACGCCACCCGCGCGTTATGCTCTAGTCGCCGGTGCATTGCGGCCTGCATCCGAGCGAAGGTGGCTGCACCATTTACACCCTGGTTCCGCTCCTCCTCGACAGCTGCCAGCCCAGCCCACACCGCCGCGTCGCGCTCATATCGAGCGATGATCCGCATGAACTTGGCATGCTTGCGCTCGTATTGCTCCAGCCAGCGGTACATCTCCGCCTCCGCGCGGAACCACTGCACTCGGTCACCTTCATGTCGTCAATATACAGCGCGTACAATAGAAGACATGCCACTCACTTTCACGTTTGTACGCTGCAAGTTTCTCCCCGCTCTGGGCTCGCCCCCTCGTCAGATCTCGAAGCCAGATCCACCCGTCCGGCTTCTTGACTTTCACCTTCCCCTTCCCCTTCGCCGGCTTCGACGACTTCGCGGGTGGCGCACCATCCTCCGCCTCAGATGATGAAGCAGCCGACTCCGACTCCACCTCCGGCATAATGTCTTTGAAACGTTTGGGCGACCGTTGGCCGCGCTTACAACCTAACGTATGAATCAGTTTCACGATCCACGGTGACGACGACAGCCACGTACCTGCCCGCTTGAGTGTCTTGGTCCCCGCCAATAACCGCGGCTCGTCCTCGTCGCTGTCTTGATCCCCTCGCACAGAAGGCAGTTTCGATGCCAACGCCGCCTGGGATATCGTCGTCCCGCTCTGCAGATACCACGCCGTCCCGTCAAACACCCGCGAATTGCCCTTCGCCCGATGCAGATGCGTCTCCTTCCTCCGCGTGTCCCGGGTGCTGAGCGGTGGAAAGGACTCTACATTGTCCTTCGCCATGTGGCCGAGGTCGATGAGGGCGGCGCGCGCGGTGTTGTACATGGTGATCTCGAAGTCCTTCATGAGCACCGCCTTTTGAAGGTTCCGCTCCGAGCGCGTCTTGCCGGCCTGCCCCCGGTAATCGAAGTCGCACGCTTTCTTCACCGCGGATAAGGCCAACGACGCGTCTTGGACCGCAAGAATCCCCAGCTCGGCTGCTGTAGAGCGCAACTGAATCTCCGCATCCCGCAGCTGTAAATCATGGGCGGTGACAGCGCGGTGCCCATGCCTTGCGCGATAGGACGGCAGCTGGATGGCCGTCACCTCTGGCTCATTGGGGTCCAGTCCGGACAGCTTGACGTGAGGGTAGATCGCGCGCTGCTGCTCCCTAAATTTCTTGAGCTTGATGTTCAGGGTGTCGCGCATTCGGGTAATGGTGTCCCATGTTTCTTGCAGCGCGTGCTCACGATGGTTTTTGACGAGGGCAATCGTCAGACGTCTGCAGCACGGGCCATTAGTAACTTCTCTTCCCTATTCCGACGAAGCACTCACTGCTCACGATCGATGACCATCCCGTCGTGCACCCACTGTGCCACCGGCGTTCCTGCGTCATGACCCTCCTGCTGCTTCAATCTCTCCTGCTCCGCCATGACCAGACTGGCCAGCACGGTCTCGACGCTAAGTACTAAGACAAGTTCGGTCAGCTCCAGAACCAAAGAACAGACAAAAAGCTTACCCTCTGTTCCTTCATGCTGATAGACGCTTTGAGGCTCGCCACTCGCCGACTTGCTGGAGAGGCGCGACATCCGCGACCAGGCCCCGACGTCCTCCGGGTGCTGCCGACTAAGGTGCATGACGACGGCCATGTGGAGCTCGAAAAGGCGGAGCGCGTCGAGGCGTTCAGCAGCTAGGCGTTCGGCTAGAGACACCCAGTTAGCGGCGAGATTGCAACACGTAGAGCATGTCGCGTACCATGGCGAAGATACTTGAGGACGTTCCACGCGTGCATGACAAAATTGATAATGTCATGACGAGCGGCACCAGTCATCTGCCGTGTCGACAACCCGAGGGGATTCAAGAACGCCCAAATCTGTTCCGCTGTCTCTCCGTGGAAGTGCGCCCTGCACGCGAAGTAGACGGCCTGCCAGATCACCTGGCAGATTTTGCCGTGGCCGTTGATATGGTCGGCCGGGATCTGTCCCTCCGAATCCGCCAGCATCGCCTCGAGCCACTCCTCTTCGGGGAAGAGCTCCCTCGCGCGCTTCAGCAGGTTGATCACAAATGAGCACCAGCTGTCGTAGCTGATGGTCAGCGGACCCCGCGACTCCTTCTGCATCAGCGAGTATATGTGTCGCAGCAGCTCCCGTAGCGCGTAGACGACGATTGCGAATCTGTCAATACATAAGTCACCAACGACGCGAGCAAGAGCTGAAGTGAGCACATACGCTTCACCCTTGGGCATGTCGACCAGGGAGCCCAGAACGGAATGGTCGCAGGCGCATGCCACCACTCCACTGATGGCGGTGTTCCCAAACTTTGTATGGCCCTGGTGCCGGATGGAACCAATGTGGTTCTTGCAAGGTACTTCCTATTGACAGAATGAGCGCCGCAACGAAAACACGGGCAAGAAACTCACCGTATCCTCCACCGGGATTACATATGTGGCCGCGATGTGGTCGAATTCAGATTGTTTGGGAAAGTACATCTTGCCGTCGGTGAGGCTGATGTCGCTCCCATCGTCGCGTTTAAAGAACAAATTGGCCTTGAAATTTCCGTCGAGCGTTACATGGTGGGCGATGGTGTGCCTGGGCGTCGAGTTAGTACCGCGCGCGCGAGCTGTATTCTTTCAACCCACGTACCGAAGGTAACGGGGAACGTTAACCACCATGGGCATGTTCACCCCGCGCTCTGGACACGCAGCGCAAACCGCACCCGTGAATCCCTGGGGGCGGTTGGGATAGGGAACATCGACCTCTCCGGGGAGAGGCACATCCAGCCCGTGTGCTTGACCAGACTCGAGGAGGATCTCCAGCGATTCGTAGAAGCGAGAGATCGCCAGGAAGTTCGCGTATATGTCCTGAAAGTCCTCGTTTAGTTATTGAATATGATCTCGCACGTTTACAACTCACCGGGACTGCAGTCGTGGCAAAAAAAGGGTCGGCCATCCGTTGCAAGACGAGGACGAAATTGTAGGCGGACCCCTTCCCCTGGCTCCGCTGCTTGCGATGGTAGCGCAGTAGTCCCAAGGTATAGCCAGTCTTCGGGGTCGTCAAACTCCCCGGGAATATGCCCGCTTCCGTCAACTGCTCGAACTCGGGCTTGCCACGCTTCTCGTCGGCAGTTTCGCACCGACAGAACGCGACGCAGGTGGCATGGATCCCATTGGTATCCACCAGCGTGAACGACTGTCCGAGCTCGGCGTCGGGACACACTTCACCGTAGTGGCCCAATGCGATGACGACGTTCTTCTTGACCCGGCAAAAGTCGTGCTTCTCGAAGAAACGATCGTGCTTGTTCCAAACGAACGCCCAGTGGGTGGGCATGGTACGGTGTTTGTTCACCCAGCACTGGCGGCAGAGCAACTCGCTCTGCATGCATTCTGTGCACGCGACGACGCGCTGTCGGCCCGAGCCGCAGGTACACGGTGTGTTGAGTTGGACGTGGTAATGCAAGGAAAGAAGGATTCGGAGAAAGTCTTCTTCTTTGTCGCGAAGTTCCTGCATGTGAGCCACAGCCTGCCAGATTGTAGTATTAGTTCACGAATTCCCTTGTGTTTGCTTAACGCACCTGTCGGGTCTTCTTTGTTGCTTCAGGAGACGGCGCTGTCGCTTCGTACGCGGGGACAGCACCTGGAGTTTCATCGGGGAACTCCTGGAACGGTAGAAACGGTTCCAGTGGCATTGGCTCGTCAACGGGTATATTGCGTGGCAAGTCGGCATTTGGGACGTCGCGCGACTCGGGGGTGATTGGGACGTAGTGCGACTGGGTGGTTCGACTGCTGGAGCCTACAGCGAAAGTCAGCTCCTAGCTGTGTGATCAGTACGAAGAGCTCTTACCTCTGTCGTAGGTCACTTGGTATGTCTCAACGTTGGTGGCAACGCGTCTGGCCACTGGCGATGGGGCTGCGCGGTCCCGTCGGCGCACTCCGGTGGCCTTCATGGTGGATAGAGTCTGGGTGCAGGGGTGGCGAATGACGGGGGGTGGTCGCTGGGTGCGAGTTAGATTTGGGTCAGGACAATGGGATTTACGACGCACCAAAGCGAGCCAGCCTAAGCGGGACTTGCAAACAGGACTTGCACTTCTTGAAGAAATCTATGAGACACCTGTGGGGCAAATGCTGCGAAGCACCGACTAAGAGTCGGGCAGGCACCGACTAAGAGTCGGGCAAGCTTGACTGAAAGTCAAGCAAAGTCCTTCCTACACCTCAAGCCTCGGCGCAGACCGCACGAGCCTCAAGCGAAGACGCCCACGCAGGAATCGACGCAGACCATCGACCCCCGCGGTCTCCGTGTCCAGTGAGGTACTACAAACGACTTGAATGTAAATTAAGATAAAATACAAATTTTAATAACTATTGTAAGAGAGCCCATTCGACTACGAGAAAATGACCATGGGGTAAAAACCCGTAAGTGAACTGCGCCCCCTCGTCCCCGCCCGTCCCTCAAGCCAAAACAGAGCCCAAGAGTCCCCAGACCGACATATGAGTCGGTTGGGGCGTCCATGGGGTCCGTCGAGGTCCTGTTCTTGCCTGCTGTGGTTGTCGCCGCTGCTGAGTCCATCGTCGTGGAGGTGGTAAAGTGGGGAGGTCGACTTGGAGGTGGAAGGCAGGAGGGTAACGCGTGACGATCACGCGGCACAGCCTGCGATCTAGGCCTGTCGGACTTGTCGGGCTTCGGCTTGATGGGCGCTTAAGAGGCACCTGTGTGCCGCCTGAGCGCCTAGGACTCAAAAGAAAACAATGGTCGTTCTATTTACTCGATTAGCGTCCTTTAAATGCACGAAAAGATTCTATTTCAGTTCAACTTGGTTTACATGCTCTTGTAGAATATTTACAGGACATACAGCTAATAAACAAAATATTTTGCGCGGCAGGACGATCAGTACAAGCAAGTTTGCGTCGACAGCAAGGACAGCGAAAATATACCCTACAGTTCCCCCTCCTCCATCTCCTCCTCGCCCTTCTCCTCCTGGCCTTCGTCCTTCTTCAGCTCGTGGTCCAGTCGCATAGGAATCACCGCCGCACGGCCGAAATGTTCCCAGAAGGCCTGCGTGTAGTACTCGCACACGGCGACCTCGAGCTCCTCCACCTGGGCAGTCGACCACGGATGTCGATCCTCCACGCGGCGAATGATGCTCGGGCACTGGGACTTGGTGCGCCAATCCAGCATTAATTCCGCCGTGCGCCTGACGTAACGATGCCGTTCCTCCAGCGTCGATGATGCCCAGCCCCGTTGGCTGAACTCGAGCGGAGTCCCAACAATCATGTGGCCTGCAAAGCAGGCCCGCACCCGCGCCGCGCGCTCTTGCCGGGATGCTCGTCGGTCAAGAGCGCAGAACTCGAAACGAAAACTGGTCTCCGCCACCTGCCAGATAATCTCCCGCGTTGCCTCGAGAGTGAACTCGGGAACGGAGGCAGCGGGGACCAGGAAGCCCTGGATGCGGTCGACGTTGGAAGCATCCAACGCCGGGCGGAGAGCGTCTTGGACCTCTTGGCGGCGTCTGTACTCTCTCGAGTCCTTCTTGTTGCCTTCTGGGACAATGCGGCCCTCGAGGATGTCTCGCCATTGTTGTGGTGCGAAGAGGCGCGGGGACTGGGTGAGCATGAAAAAGAACGCGTCGCGGACGAGTGTCCAATGATGAAGCCATTTGGCGCGACGCCTGGGGTCGATGTTGGCGAAGAGCGCGGGCTCGGGAAGGACATATCTAATGTCCTTTCCAGAGTGAGCGTATGGGAGCACTGCGCGATTGACCTTTGCGAGCACGTTCGTCATGCAGACGATTGCGGGCGGCATCTCCGGTTCCTGCGAGAGCACGAATTTATCGCGGTCGTGGTTGTTTTGGGGGCCCCGCTCAGCGGCGGGTGGTTTGTTGCTCGCACCCCCATCTGTAACGTCGTCAGGAACACTGGCAGCCGAGGAGTCAAAAATACGCACATGGCTGATATCGAGGCTGGTGCTGCTGTTGCAAACTGCGTTGTAGAGATTGAGTGGCTGAAAAACTTTTAAAAAGACAATTATAGCCGTAAAAAGACTGACGCACGGGGCGGCGGTGCAATCGGATTGGCGCTGGTGCTCGCGACAGGAGTCGGCGATGGAGACGCAGCGCGGTCGAAGCCGGTTTCGAAGGGATCGTGATACCAAGGGGTGTACAGTGCTGCACGATGTATGGTGTCGATCTTTTGTAGGGTGCTGTTCCCGCTGTATAAAACGGGGGGTGCACCTGGCGACGCGCATTAGTATGATTGGTGTATGCATAACACGGACGATGCACCTGCCCCAAGCTCATCTGGGTCGGGGAGATCAAAGACCGGCTCCGTGAGCGGCACCACCTCCAAGATGTTCTCCGTGTCGAAGGTGAACGTCGGGCGAAGCAGCCAAAATGGAATGCCCGCCCACCACAATTGCTGAGCGACGCTCGGGACCGTGGTGAACGCGCCGACCGACTGTGCGACGACGGGGACGCCAGCGCCTGGAACATAGGTGCTCATACGAGATTTGTAGACCGTGATGTACTCGTGGAGCGCATCTAGTTCCAGGACCTCGCGCTGGAGAGAGGTGAGGGCGAAAACCATCTTGGGAAACGTGGTGGGGAGAGTCTGCAGCTGCTCCAGCCACATTAGGATGTGCTGGATGAGTTCCCCGATGAGAGGACTTTTTTCTCGCACAGTCTGACATCGCTGGACGACCTCGTCGACGACCGCGATGATGGGCGACAGTCAGCGGAAGTGCAACCGTCCCAGTCCTCGCATGACTGCGCTCCCCGAAAGAAAGTCCCGCCGCGACGGGTCCCACCACATTGCCGCAAGCTCAGGGCGCGATCCCTTCTTGGTGATCAACGGCATGTGGCAGAATTGCTCTGTCCATTGCTGGGGCCAGAGCGTTGGGTCGTCGGTGCCGTAGCGCATGTCGGAGCGGAGGTAGACTTTGTGGGGAGTTTGGATGGATGGAAGGGTAGGGATGTAGTCGGTGTTCGTTGTAATGAAGTAATGGTCTCCGTTGCATTCAACAATTGCACCAACTTTGCCATCGAACGGGCCGAGCGACGCGTCGGGGGCTCGGTTGCGGAGGAGGTCGGGCGCGTGGGGAAGCTGGGGCTCGGGGGTGGGAGCTCGAGGATCATCGTGAGTCCTCTTCCACTCGCTAATGGTCTTTTTCCGCGGGGAGGTGGAATTGATTTTCGACATATAGTCGAAATAAGCTTGAATTGCGATGTATGAGTCACAATAAGACCAGACTAAAAGGTTGGTTGAGGTGGAGGAAGGGGAGGAGGAGGGAGGAGGGAGGTGATGGGCGCGAGAAAGCAATACGAAGCTGTGCTGCGGGCTGTGCCGCGTGATCGTCACGTGTTACCTTCCTGCCTCCCGCCTCCAAGTCGACCTCCCCACTTTACCACCTCCACAACGACGGACTCAGCAACGACGACAACCACAGCAGGCAAGAACAGGACCTCGACGGACCCCATGGACGCCCCAACCGACTCATATGTCGGTCTGGGGACTCTTGGGCTCTGTTTTGGCTTGAGGGACGGGCGGGGACGAGGGGGCGCAGTTCACTTACGGGTTTTTACCCCATGGTCATTTTCTCGTAGTTGAATGGGCTCTCTTACAATAGTTATTAAAATTTGTATTTTATCTTAATTTACATTCAAGTCGTTTGTAGTACCTCACTGGACACGGAGACCGCGGGGGTCGATGGTCTGCGTCGATTCCTGCGTGGGCGTCTTCGCTTGAGACTCGTGCGGTCTGCGCCGAGGCTCGAGGTGTAGGAAGGACTTTGCTTGACTTTCAGTCAAGCTTGCCCGACTCTTAGTCGGTGCCTGCCCGACTCTTAGTCGGTGCTTCGCAGCATTTGCCCCTCACAGATTTCTCTGCAAGTGGACCGCGATATCGACGCGCACACAGAGCAGAGCATGAAGGTGACTTCTATTTCTACAAGTCGTCGCAAGTCAAGACTAAATAATGTGTTACAGGTCGTCAATTCGTCGCAGCGCAGGGACTCAATTGGTTCAGTGAGGGTCATAGAAGTAAGGTGATTTCGTTTCTTCTGTTACACGTCGCTCTATCAAACTAACTATATTCCTTTAGATATCTACTGGCGCTGCTTCGCCTTCTTGCGAGGATGCGCCGTCTCCTCCTCGTCGTCAGAGATGTCGATGGTGCCCAAGTGCACCACTTGCGCGTATTTGCGCTTTCGCCCGACGCGCACGGGCTCATCGTCGTCGATGTGTGTGAGGTCAATGACCACACGCGCAGACGAGCCAGCGGCGCGCGCAGACGAGCCCGCGGCGGGAGAGGACGAGCCCGCGGGAGAGCTGGAAGGAGGAGACGCGGGAGAGGGCGAGCTAGTCTGGAGTTGAGCGCGGGCCAAAGCAGGGTGCTCAGGCTATTACCAATGCTGACCAATTTTAGTCAGCTATTTTTTTGCTTCTCACTCTCTACAGCTACAACAACACACCAAAGGCACGAAATTTTGCAAAATCGGTCATTATGAGTACCATTCCGACCCATTCGAAGGTCCATAATATTTTTTTGGCTGCGTTCAAAATTCAACCAAGACCCAACGAAGACCTCGGCCTTTTCCGGTGCCGGGCTATCAAATTTCGGCACCCTTATTCCGGAGGTTTTACACCTCAATTTAGTAACAAGGAATACTCATTCGGGTCTACTGAGTGTGCTGAGGCCAAAAACGACGCGAAAAACACGTTCTGGATGCTGGAACGAGACCCGAGAAACCTGTGATTGGTAATAAGCCGAGCAGCGATCGGGAGTGGCCGGCTATCAACAGACTACAACTAACGAGGTACGAGATAACTGTTGTAGTGTCTGTCTACGAGAGACTAAGGGCGAGCTGGCGGGCGAGCTGGTGGGCGAGCTGGTGGGCGGGGTGGGCGGGGTGGGCATGGCGGGAAACCGGTGCCTGGTGCGACAGGGTGTAGAGGGAGGGGTTTGGGCGGGGGGAGGGCCAAGGATGGGGACAAGGGCAGGAACAGGCGCAAGCACGAGATTGACGTTGCGAAACCCAGGATACGGAGTCAATGCCCACGGCGGACGCTCGCCCATGCCGCGGATAGCACGGTATGGCACGATGAAGTCATGCCAGACCTGCTGGGTGAGCTGGAGTCCATCCCTGGCCGCAGGGTTCCGGACGACAAAGTCGTTGCCCTGCCTCTTGTAGTAGGCATCAAACGCGTTGAGAAAGGCGTGCAGAGCACGTTGCGCGCCAGGGTGGGGAGGCCCGGTCTGACGGCGGACCCATCGACCGTCGGGCAACTGCTGCAGAGTGAGATGTGAGTCGGAGGGATTTGGTGGCAAATGGTAAGCACTGACAACACTCATCCTGATGCTGCCGAATTGACTTTGGGTAAAGTTCGTGCCCATAACCATCTGGAGCCGGCGGGGACATGGTCCAAGAGCCGTCTCGAGTTCTTCTAGGGGGTGGAGCTCCAAGCTCTTTACAAGCGCACAGCGGTGGCGGTTGTTGATATCAGTGTCGATGGCGCGGTAAATAGCGGCTGAGGTCCACATTGTGGATGGAGGGTGGGGATGGATAGTGGTGAGAAGGTGCGTTCTGAGTTGGTGTTTTGCGACCGTCGCTCACCGCCGCTGATTTATAGAGAGGAAGAGAGACAATGGCGGGGCTTCCATACCGAAGAGAGATGTCGTCGCTTTGCTGCAATTGCCGTTTTTGGCTTTGCCACTCACTTTTTGGGCGCGAAATGGGCCGGTGGCCTCACAACAATGGGGCTCGGGTGGCTGCTTATTTGGACTTGTAAACGTGAGTCGCACTTGCACCTGTACTCCTTCCACCCGCTCAACACACTTCATCGCTAGTCGCCTGCAATCTCTCCCAGTATGCCTCCCAAGAAACCAACCCAACCGAAAGCGAAACAGATGTACTCCCCATACGACGCCTCCCTCATTCCTGACCGGATGCCTTTGCCAGAGGTGTCCGGGAGTGCCACCTCAAAAGGCCAGGAAATTCCGCTCCCCAAGCTCAACGAGGGGCAGCGCAGCTACCTTCACGACGTCCTTCTCCGCGACGTGGATTTCACGGCTGCCGGGAACAAGAAGAAAGCTCGCAAGGCCTTTTACACTCAGCTGCAGAACGACGCCCTCCAGGCCAAGCCTTCCCAGCATGTGCCGCACGCCGACGACGCAGCAGAGGAGGCCACTATCCCCGCCCTCCTCGCAGCGTGGAAAAAGAAGAACCCCAAGAGTGTTCCCGAGAAGACGAACGCGGACGACGACGACGACGACAGTGAAAACGAGGAGGACGACGCGGTACGCAGCAACCTTCTGCGTGGATACCACAGGTTAGCGTGGCGAAAGGCGAGTAGTTTTTTTTTCACCGTTGTTGCGATGGCCGTCTGACGAATATACCAGACTATCCAGAGACTCATCTCCAACAAACGCCAGTATTTTAGCAACAAAGTCAAGAAGAGCAACACCGGCGTCGCTGTTGTGCCACCCGCCGACGATCAGGCCGCCTTCAACGCCACGACATTGAAGCTGACCGGTCTGACATCGACCACCGGTCGCGACAGCTTCCGTGATGCCCATCGCGACGACATCCTTGCCCTTTCGAAGACTTTGCCGGGGAGCAACGCCGGTGGCAAGTTTCGTAGAGCGGAGACTATGCTATGGGAGCAAGAGGATCACAATGATTGGGAGACGGTGGCGGCAAGTACAGAGAATGTCGACTGGGAAGAGTAAGTCGTACCTGATAATACGTCTTGGATCTGAAACTAATCTTCCCTCAGACGGCAGGCCCTTGTACCGACGGCGTTCAAGAACGTGAGCGCACAACTCAACGGCAGTGGCAAATTCCGCACGTTCATAACGGCTATCATCACTGGCTGGGCAGACGTCGATACCAAGATGCAGATGGATTGGCAAGTCGTTTGTTTCCCTTCACTCCAGTCTCGATAACTTACACATTGAGCAGGACGGAGGCCGTTCCCCCGACTCTCAACTTACCCCAGAGCTTCGAACGACGTTACCCGCACCTTGTTCAACAGCTTCTCAACGCGTTTTACGAATGGGCTGCCCCAGCTTTGAAAGGTGAGCCGCGTTCTGCTGGACGACAATAGGTTCTAACTGGATGCAGCTTCCGCGACAAAGTCTGACGTACCGCCGTTTCCCTTTGCGGTCGAGCAGCTGGATGATATCTCGCGCTCGCTCCTTAAGGAGACAGTAGAGAGCTACCTGACAAGCTCTTATGGTGCGTGGTCCGTGTTTCCTTCTGATCCCACATCAACTCAATATCTCTACAGAGATCGTGTTCGCCACCACCGACATCCCGTGGGCCGCCATCGCCGACAACCCCGACGAGTTCTACGACACCCAGCGCTTCGCGTTCACCTTCCCCTCGAGTGGGTTGGCGAACTTCGACCGGGCGCAGTGGGATGAGCTGGGTGCGGTCCTAGCGTCGGGGGCACGGGGGGCGACTCCTGGTTTCTTCCGCAAGGTGCAGGAACACAAGGACGACGACGACCACCACCACAAGGAGCAGGACGACGACCACAACGACGACGACGACCACCACAAGGAGCAGGACAACGCGGACGCCGACGCAAAGGCGCGCGCGGACGCCGACGCGAAGGCACAGGCGGAAGCCGACCTGAAGGCACAGGCGGAAGCTGACGCGAAGGCGCGCGCGGACGCTGACGCAAAGGCACAGGCGGACACCGACGCGAAGGCACAGGCGGACGCAGATGCCGCCGCCGCCGCCGCCAAGGAGCTGAAGGGGAAGGGGAAGGGGAAGGGGAAGGCAAAGTCGAAGGCGAACGACGACGCGCAGAATCGGGGTCAGAAGCGTGTGGCGGAGGATGTCCCCGAGGCGGCAGAGGTTCCGCGCGCTAAGAGGCTGCGGCAGACACCCCAAGTAAGCTCCCTCCTCCCTGATTCTTTCGCTGTGGTCTAATTGTCGTTCACAGGAGGCAGAGAAGGCTCGTCAGAATGCCCTCGCTGAAGAACTCAGTCGTGCCACCAAGCCCAGGTAAGACTCAAACAATTTCTGGCTGCGTCAACACACTGACGGGTTTCTTTATTTCAGCTGGCAATACGTGCAGAGGACTCCAGTCAAGCGCGCCGAGGCGAAGAAGCCAAGGAAACGGTAAGTTCTTGTGTCGCGATCTTCAGTTGTGTCCTTGAACTTAAGATAATTTTAGGTCTTAAATCGTTTCGTAGGACTTAAGACGAGGGTGAATCTGGTCTCACAGTACGTTCCTTATTTCTTCTCAAGTTATTTCGTGGAACTTAAGACGAGCATAGATCTCAAGTCGAACCGGGGACTCAATACCTATCTGAACCTTAAGATGAATCTGAATATATCTTTCTTTCAACACATCGGTGCGCATGTTAAGTCGCGAGAGGATCTTAAGTCGCGAGAGGGTCTTAAGTTGTAAGTGGGTCTTAAGATGTCGATTGCCACGAGTACAGTACATAGTATATAGAATATGCGATAGAATGTATCTTAAGATGTATAGGATCTTAAGACCACACTTGTTGTATCTTAAGATGAAGTGGCGGTCTTTTCACCCTTCATCTTAAGAAAGGCTAATAAATTATCTGGCGTTTCTCGGCCATGACCTTGTTCATTTCTTGGGAAGTCCGCATAACTTGGCCGCTCACGGTCTCCTCGGCAGTTTTTGGGGTGAGACGCGGAGGGACATGGTACCAGATAAGGCGGCCCATGGTGCGGGAATTCCTTATGACATCGGACCAGGCGGCGCGACCCATCCAGTAGCGATCGTAGCTGGAATAGTTGTCGGGTGTAGTCCAAAACCAAGTGGTATAATGGACGCACCCGCTCATTGCTCGGTACGAAATGACGAAGCTATGAAAGAGTTCAGAATTGTTGATGAGTCTGTGCACAAGAGGCCACGACGAACCCGATAACCACACCTTTGGGATATAAATATCTGGCGACACGAGAGAGCAGGGACGTACCAAGCAGGGTCAACATGACGTTGGGAATGTCAAGCTTGCGCTCCATGAATTCCCAGAAGTAGACGACGCCGACGGCAAAGAGAATATGCATTAAGACTGCAGGCCATATCTTCCAGATCTAGGAAGCAGTCAGACACATGCCCGGAGCAAACGAGCGTTCTCCGTACAACTGAGCCACGGCCAAAGGTCCAAGCAACGAGCGTAAGGGCAGGGACTTCGGGGATGAGCTGTGCTGGAACTGAGGGTCTTATCGCGGGGAGTAAACTGCGACCTCCGTTCAAGGAACAGCTTCCCTGGCGAGTAGAAGACATGTTGGAAAAGGAACTTGTGGTGGGGGGAGCTGAAGTTTGAGCGGTCCAGTTGGAGTGAGTACACTTTTGGAGTGTCGGAGCAGCCGAAAAAAGAGTGGCGTGATTCTGCCAAAACGATCCATTCACCGCCCGTCTTCGTTGTTGCCTTGAATTCAACCGCACTTGGACCGCAAAGCGAATTGAATACGCTCTTCTGCATGCCTCCAGGCTTCTTACCGCCAATTTTACGCCCTAGAGCTGGTCAAAAATGGCGACTCGGGTCCTCGTGAACACTTTTGGACGTCGTGGAATGCCATAAAAGAGCATTCTTGCTCATTGACAGCGCGCTCAGGCTAATTCCTGTCAGGTGTCGCTTCCAGTGGGTAGTCGCGCTCCGTTTGCGTTCCCTTAGCTCCGGTTCGTGGAATCGCAAGTAGTAAACTCGAAGGACCATTGGGCATTTCGAGGTAGCTTCGACGGTTCTCGGGCCCCGCGGGCAGCTTAGAAGTCGGGCCGCATGGTCTGCGAAGCGAGCGCTGACGCGACACGCGATCAAGAAGTATTGCTCGTCAGTCCACAGTGCGCACGACTGAACCCGCCGTCCCAAGGCCGCGGGCACCGGCCCCTGCGGTCGACAGACGCAGGAAAGAGAGGCGTGCACGGCTGAATGGATCCACCTCGACGACCCACAAGACGTCGCCGAATGAGGGGACTCGACGAGACCCCAGCTGTCCTGGACCGAAAACTCGAAGAATATCCGGTGTCAAAGTGGAGATACACCTCGCCGTTCTCTTGTGTCCCCACGTGTCGGCACCAGTCTCGTCTGTGCGCCCGACTGTTACGCGTCCGGAGTGCGGTCGTACTATCCAGGCACCCAAACGATATAGTTGAGGATGCCACAGACGTCGCATGTCACTCGGCGCAGAGACCCACTGCTGCTGGCTTGCTGGGAGAAATCCGTCTCATGAAAAGGAAAACCACCTGGGATTGCTACAGGCGACCGTGCGCCGTCGAACGAGGTACAGCAGCCGCGGCAAGCCAACAGGCGCCTTCCTACCGCGGGACCAGACTGCGCACAGCGTGGCCCTGCTGCACCCCCCGCGGGAAAGGTGAAGACACAGAGGGGCAAGGCGGCATCAGGGACGACGAAGCTGCCCCGTCCGCGGATGGAAGAAGAGAGAAGAATAGGACAAAAAGATAAACACAGCGAGGGCGCGACAGCACGTCTCTCCCTTCTCATGAATGGGTGTGCGGCTATGTCTCCCACGAACGCCCCGGTGTACGACCAATTCGGACCAGCAGAGCCATTCATCGCGGGGTCACCTCGCACATCGCAGACCTAGACGCGGGATGACACAAGATAACGTGGAGAGGCTGCTACTGGGTAACTGCGGCGCGTACAGGGGCGGTCCGTCGCCCTCCCGTCGGTAGAATAACAAAGAAAAAAAGAAAAAGAGAGGAAGACAAAGAGAGAGTGAACGGAAACGCACCCACGGCGCGGTCCGCGAACTTGGTGTTGTATTCACAAGTACGCGTCTGTGCGTGGATTCAGTTTCAGAAGATAAGGAACGGGGAAACAAGGGAGGGTAGGGAAGAGGAGGGAGTGCCGGAAAGACCATAGGCAGGCAGGCTGGGCGCGCGCACAAGGTACGAAGGCCGATGCGACCCCCGCAAAAGCAAAGGAAAATGGCAGCTGTAGGTGGCAAACGTACCGGATTTCGTTCCTTCCAGGGAACCTTGCCGATAAATTCACGCCGCATTCATTCCGAACGGTGTCACTTGGACTTGCAACTTGAAAGCGGCGCCTGAAACTGGGTCACAATGGCCGAAGGAGCGCTACAGGAGACGGTGAGGAGCGTATTCTTTGATTCGAATGCAAACGGGGTTGATAGGAAATTCGAGGGTGGTGGAGAGAAGCAAAGACGGCCAACCCTAACCCTGACAGTATTGACACTTCTTTGGTTATGCCGAACCGTGCCGCATATGCGCCGTCAGCGCTTGTTTCGAACGCTCATCCCACAACCCTCAACTGGCAGTAATATACGCGGCGGTGGAAACGGCAGTGGCCGGCACTGTTCGGCATCGGAGGTCAGTGTCGGCCATTGTGGCCTCCATTGGAATCCACTGGAAACTGGTGGTGGTCTGCCGCGCGATTATTTGCAGTGGTATCCAATGGTTTTCACTGGAAATCAGTGTGTGAACTCTTTGTTGAAACACAACAACATGCAGTGCGGTACGTTGGTATTTGATGGAATTCATCGCACTACAGTGGGCCTGCATCCATCCAGTTCTACTGGAATACACCAAACCGTGGTGCATTTCAACATATGCTGCTGGCTCGCAAGGTCCCCGTCCCGAATCTTCCCCGTTTTTGCGATGTACCTCCTGAGGCCACAGGAAAATATGAGATTTGTATTGAAGCCCATTTAGGACGTTGTGCGCCCTCGGTTTTCTATCACGGGCGAGGCTGAAGTGTAGTTCAAGTTTCCAACCTCCATCAGTCATACTGTGACGTATTGGACGCTGCCTAAATCAGACTTCATGCAAAGAGCAGGTTTGAACCCGCCCAGCACTTAAATGTTCGAGTAAGATCACAGATCCATGGAGGAGTAGAATTAATCCCGGAGGGTTCCGAGGGGATCAATCAAAGTAGAGACAGCAGAGAATTAAATTGGGGCCCATTGGGAAAATTCGGTGAGTCCACGCTGACCATACCGCATGGAAGACAGCACAAAGTACACACCGAACCCCCGGGAATGAGAGCCCAATGAGAGCCACACGTACATGGCAAAGCAGATCCATGAGATGATAAACACATCATCAGCTCACAGTGGTCATCAGCTTACAGTGGTCTTCAATGAAATCCATTGGAATCCACTGGAGGTTGGTAGGCGCCGAAACCCTGACGGGCCGGTCGAGATCGCTGGAAGTTGATATCTTATCTTGTCGTTCCGTGGGAGACATCACTCAACAGCATCCTGTGATGTCCACCGGTGTTCACCAGTATCCGGTGGTGGACAGTGGTGTACGACAGTATACTTTCCACCTCCGGGTATATTACTCTCAACTGGGGGAATTTCCTTCAAATTCTCTCTTTTCCAGCTTGTCAATCTTGGGTTCTTGTCTTATCCTTTTGGCTGTACGTCTACACTGGATGCCACGGTGCAGGAGACTCGGGAGAAGGTCTGTATTTTCGCCGTCCGAGCTGTCGCGCACGGCCCATCTACTCCCGAGCCTCAAGCGCTGTGATTCCCTCCAGACTCTTCATGGCGTGGCTCATGCGTTCTTCGACGTCTTGTAGCGCCCCTGTAATCTCCCGGAGAGTCTATACTAGAACGGTGCGACTGATGGGAGTGCGACTGGTGGAATTATAAGCGAGTCGCACTAATGATCGCGGCTCAACGTGCGGCATCATTCCATCATTCCATCAATATAACGGCATCTCAGCCGCCGGTGGGTTTAAAAGTGGTTTCTGAGGTACGTTGAACGCCGGGGGGAACGGGGTTCCCCCCGGACCCCCCTCCTCCTGCCTGACGGCATTTCTAATACTGAATTCAGGTGTTTGCCAATTTTTTTCAGCTTTATTACTGTCGATTTAAAGTCTCTTACGCGGGGGAGACCCCCGCGGACCCCCCTTAACGCTCGCCGCTGAGGCCCACTGCGTGGAGCTCCCGCTCGCCGCGGAGGCCCACTGCGTGGGGCTTCAACCAATTTTTAAGTGCGTGTAGGGAATTTTACTGCTCATTTTAGGCTCCTTAGCGCAGCCCGAGCTTGCTTGATGGGCTGATGGCCGCATTTACGCGAGTCGCACTGTTGGCGGCGAGTCGCACTAGTCGTCAGCTCAAGCGAGCTAACCGACGAATTAAGCGAGTCGCACTGCCATCAGTCGCACTCTTCTCGTCATTCGGCACTACACCGGCCGGGTCTGACAACACATCCAATGCTATAGGACCGCGCGCTCACCGTATCACCCAACTCGTCCCGAGCACTCCACGCGGCGACGTCGCCGACGAACCAGTGCGTGGTGCCGTTTTCCTGCCGTAGCGGCGTCGCGGCTCGCCGGAGGGCGGCGGAGAGGCGCGCGGGGGAGCTGAGCGCGATGGGTCCGAGGAAGGTGCGGGGGATGTGGATGCGGATGGCGCCCCGGTTTGATTTGGTGGTGATGACGAGGGGCGTGTCTGGGGCTGCGTTCTGGATGAATAAGTGATCGGCCAGGATGGAGATGATAACGGATGGACGCACGACGCGGAGGGTGATATTTCCCGTGTCAGTCGTGGCCCTGATATGAACTTTCTTTACCCTGCAATGCGCCTCATGCAAACGCAAACTGCTCTTGTGCACGGTCTCTCCGGGTTGTACCCATCGTCCAGATAGGGAAGAACGTCGACGTCCGCCTCAATACAATCGTACTTGACGCCCAGGTCGAGATTCGCACTAGTATACAAGCTGGAGGGCCGGAGTGAGGACGGGACCTGGATGTTGGGGTCGATGGTGAAACGGAAACCAGTCAGCGCGCCCGACGAGCGGGATATTTTGAGGTGGTTTCCTGGACGTGTGTCGAAGGTAGCATCGTCCCAGGTTGCCTCGCGCTCATGATTGGAGGCTTTCCTCGGTGCGACGGTGTCGTAGGGAGGAGGGACCGAGACCTGCCAATAGGGGTGAGTAAGGTTTCGACCTGGGGAGAGCAGTGGGCACCTGAGACGGGGTTGAGGGAGACTCGTTGGGCGAGGTCTCTTTCAATTGCAAGGAGTCTGTCTGTGTCATTGTTGGCAGGAGGTCGTGTTCAGAATCTGTCTGTGTGTGGGTGTGGGGAGAAAACAAGAGGATTACGCTCAGAGCCAAAGACAGGGGCGTCAGACTTCCATCAAACGGCAGAAACTTGCCCGAAACGCGTCCTTGTGAGCCGCCGGATTTCTGCTTGATTTTACGCGGAAGGAAGGGCGGGCCACCGAGCGCGAGGACTAGGTAATAATGATGGATTCTATGCGCAGACAAGACAAGATCCTCCAGGCGATGCACTATCATCTTCCACCCGAACGTCCTGTCTCGACAGGTCCAGACATCAGGGAGGGAGGGAGGATACATGCTAAGTACATGAAAAATGTATGTCAGCGACCGCCCCGAACACAAGAGGATACAACACACCTGAGTCGTCGTAATATATTACCGGATGGGCATCATGGGGGGCTGGGCCAAGGTGGGGAGAAGGGAGGTACCGTGCTGCGACGTCTGGTGGATGCGCCACGACTGGCGGGCACTGTATGCGGCGGCGAGGGCGCCGATAGTCAAGGAGACGATCAGTACGATTTTGTACCAGGACTGCGGCCTGCAGGAGGATTATTCAGTCAATCAATCAGCAACGAACGACGAGACGCACCTGTCCTTGTTGGCGTCGATGATGATTGAGGCGAGGAAGAGAAATGCGGCGCTGGGGGTGGGTTAGTCGGGGTGCGAGAGACTGGTGGTAGGGTGAAACACACGCGACATCGAGGACGCAAACTGCGACTGGATAGCGGGGAGGAGGAGTGAGTTCTGAGTGGGAGAATGGGACGAAAAAAAATACCCCAGCTACAAATCAGACGGTCAGTTCCTCGATCGAAGGTACGGGGAGACGGGATTAAACGTACATGAAGGTCGTGGTGCGGGGAGTGGTGGGCATTGGAGATTGAGAGAAGGGGAGTAGTGTATATGGGGGGAGGGGAAGATGTCGAGAGTTAGTCGAGAGGGAGAGCTGTTATAGGTGTTTCAAGGCTGTGTGTGATAAGTACTTAATGATCGTGCGACGCGCAGATCTATCGGCTATGTCGGGATTCGGAGATTTTCGCCGTCCGGTGCCCAGTGCCAACTTCCAAGGTGGTTGAAGAACTTTTTCATTTGGGTTTCCACGAGGACCGCGTTGATTCACTGCAACCCCAGACGTGCCGTGCAAAGAGCCTTGTTCGGGAAACACTAAGAAGCATTCGGAAAACACCGAGAACTTGAAGCACTGCGCCAATGACACCGTGAATCAGATTCTCCGGTTCTTCTTGTTCGATGAGTTTATCTGAGTGCAGCGTTGCTCGTGACGAGCGTGGATCGTGTGGTTCTTCTAGTTCAATCATAATGAGTATATTTGAGTGCAATCAGCGTTACTCGGGAAACACGGAGTCAAGCACTGCGCCGGTGACGAGCGTGGATCAGCTCGCGCGGCTCTGCGACACCTAAAACTCCTCTAAACCTTGAGGTATGTAGCAGCTACTTACTCGCATTTACTTGGTCTCCTCGAAAAGATCAACGGCAAAGATACGCAGCATGAATGAGTCCTAGGAGGTTCAGTGGGTGCCCTCTCATGCGCATGCGATGCAAATTACACGTTTTTCCGACCTCTGCCGACGCGTATTCTCAGTTGATTCTCAGACGGGCCGAGCTACCGGCCACAAGTCCGATATTTCCGATCTTGTGGTTGAATTCGGGTTGAAGTTCCTCACGGCGTTCCTTACGGGGTTTGAATTCGAAGTGCCTCCGTGTCGTGGCGCCGCCGAGAGAGGTCAAACCTACATACAAGTCAGTAAGTGAGCTGAGGTGAGAGGGACGAACACGAGAGCAAGTCTCGAGATCTGACCAAGTCAGATCAGTGGGGCGAGCGATTCGGGACTGCCTACATCGAAGAACCTCGCTCGAAACAGGCGCAAGTGAGTTTTGGAACAGTCAGGTAGTAGAGTTTAAAGCTTACCTTGGTTTGAATGGCAGTTGAACTGGGCGGTCGCTCACTGACGAGCGAGGACTCCGGCGATGTCTGAACGCGGCGCGCAGGATGCCGCTGGTCGGAGTTCGACAGCGGCAAAGCGATGAGTCGGCAGCAAATTTGGGGGAAGTGCGACTCACGTTCGACTCGAGGTCGGGGCGCAAGTAAATTGAATAATGAACAAAGAGAATCGGTGCCAAACTCGATACAAGGGGGACAGGTGCGCTGGTTTGACTGCTGGTGGATTAGCGTGCACAAGTGAAAACGGGAGGTTTACCTTGAATTACGCCTCCGCCAGGCCTGGTATAGTTGATCAACCAGAAGGGCATTAAAACACGAAGTGAGTCGTGGAGGGTTGCAAGTTGAACCAAGGCTTACATCGCATTGAACTCGCAGGGGCGTCTATGGCGAACGCACTGAATCCTGAGTCCAAACAATAAACCTAGACTTACGAATTGGAACTGCCCACCTCTGGCCAATTCCAAACAAGGCGGATGGAATGCACCAAGAACGAACGCCGGGGTGAACAACAGTGGGAAACGGGAGAAACCGCCGCGAATCAGGGCTGCATAATCAACCAGAGTTGACACAGAGCTCACCACCGCGGACGACGTCCGAGATAGACCCTCGTACTACAGCAAAATCGATCTAGTGATAATCACGTTGTTTGAAGGCTTGATTGGGTTGAAATCGAAGTCGACTCCGTGTCGCCTGCGGTTGCAATAAATCGAAAGCCATGTGTGGGGCTAAGCAGAACACGTACCCAGGTATATTGGTGTAAGCGGGACCGTGACACCGCTGGTCAAAGCTTGAGGGACGCCACACGGGCGAACAGCATGGTTACCTCAAGTCGAACGCAGGCCTCCACCCGCAAGTCTTCGTCGATAAACCACACTCTTTTGGGAAAGTGAGTTGAATGCAACGATGACGATAAGGTACTGTAGAACGAGGTGTAACGCCGCATTAGAAGACAACTTCGCCGGTAGGCTGTGGGTTAGGGTGAGGCTCGATATTGATGAACATCATGGCGGTAAAACGCACTCTTACCGACCCAAGCGAGCCTGCGTCGCTGCGCGGGACAGATCGCATGAGCATTTGGTGTCGCGGGTGTGCAGTTGAGTGGGCGGATCGTCCGGCAGGATTGAAAGCAGAACGCACCATTCACGAAGCGGCGCGTTGAGTCGAAATTGCCAAGGGTCCTGGAAGGATTGTTTAGCGAAAGTGCGGGAGGTAGGACTTGGAACACACCTTGCGCGTTTCGCACACGCATAATCTGTGGTGTTTTCGGGATCCAATTCAGTGCAATGGTGCAGGTGAAGAGGTAGAGAAGTATCCAGGAACCGAAAATCGACAGGGGAGAGTCGCATAATAAATCAACGCACGACGTACCACTCCACCATTAAAGTCGGCATTTGGGTCCCCGGCCATTCCGGAGTGGCGGAAGGAACACGATCACTCTTAAGAGGAAGTCTAACGGGCCGGATGATACATACCTAATATCCCACGACGCAAATGCACTTCATTGTCGCTTCCGGATTGCTGATGGTGGCAGTTACTATTCGATTGAAAGCGTGCTAGTGCGGCGGAACGGTGGTCATAGGTCGGAAGGCCAAGGATATCAGGAGGCCTCTGGCGTAGTTCTGGGGTCGCAGGCTGCGTGAGGCGCTCCGCGCGCATCCTTCTTGGTGGCAACGTATCTTGCCATTAACCGAACATGGCGACTTATTTCGGCCGAAAAGGTGGCGGGGGGCGCGCCGGGGGGTACAGGGTGGAGTTTGAGGAACGATTAGAGATCAATGGATGGAGGCAGCAAGCAGTGGTGAGCGGGATGGTGGTGGACGCGGTCAGACGCGAGGTGTCACGCGTGACCGGTCGGATCCAAATATGTACAACGCCCAAACAACGCCTGGGCTGCCGATAAGTGTCGCTTGGCGGAGTAGTAGGTGCATGTAGCACTGGTTGAATGTACCGCAATAGCAGGGTGCCTGAAGTATGGCATTCAAGGAGAACAGACACCATTCTTCCTATATGCGTTGAATTGTTTGTGTTGGAATTTGAAATTCAACCTGGGTTGAGGGTCGGCCCGACTGGTACTTTGACCTATCCCGCGCTCGGATTTAACAGATGGTATAAAATGGAGGAGCCAAAGGCCAGTCCGATTGTGTTGCACGAGTTCAGGCAGAGAACGGTTGAGAGAGATCCGCGGTGGCGGTGTCCGTCGGATCAACATATTCCTCGGCAGGCTGAGCCGCGGCTTGCCTCTTGCCACGTCGACCGCGTCGCAAATCCTCTCTTCTTTGAACGTTCTCGTCTGGGACGACTCGGATCTTCTTCTGGCCTACAGTACATAAGAACCTCTTTATGCACCGCTGGCCAATTTCCTGGGCTCTTTGTCTTCCGAATTCGTTCGCAGAATTTTCCCCTACTGGATGCTCTGAGGAGTCGCGCAATTCAACCAGCGCGTATGATCCTGTTCATATGGTTAGAGCTGGATCCCCATCGACGTCGATACCTAGCATATTCTACTCAAACCGAGCTCGTTCTCTGAGCAGCTGGATTTCGTTCGGAACCACGTCTGGTTTCAGTGTCGGCTGACCATCCTCTTGGTTTTGTTCATTGGCAGTACACTGGAGCTCATCCTTTTGCGCGTCCTCATTTACTCGGTCCCTCGCTCCACCAGTGCGGCATATCCCTGGACATCGAACCAAGTGCTCATCGGAACACAACTCATGCCCGCATGCCAACCTCGCGCGTTCGAGTCGGGTTCAGTTCATGCCATACAAAATTAACCGTCTTTTTTCCAGATACGCGGGAGATCGTCTTGAACCGGGCCCGCCGGTATGTTCATCTTTCGCGTCCTCCTCCTGCTCAGATGCGATTTGAATGCGACTCAGGTCCAGGTTACATCAGGACCTGTCCTCGCCGCCGTCCTATCCTTGCCTCATGCAAGAAGGCACGCGCCAGCAACAGACCGCGGGCAAGCCCTCCCTCTTTTCAGCTAATTCTCGTCCAGAACACCTCGGATTCTCTTGTCGGAAGGTGACTTGCTAGTTCCTGGTGTGTTTTGCTTTCGTGGTTCTGCTGTGGTATTCGTAGCTCTGGTATGTTCAGGGTTCATCAACCTTCGGCTCAACTTCAGCGTCATTTCAAACCATGTACGTGCGCCTGTGACCGGGTTCGTTCCAGTCGCTGGCACTGACCAATTTTCCAACTCTTTTGCGTGTCTCGTTCACCGAGGTTCGGAATATCGCGCACTGATATCCTCTTCGTCCAGCAATTTGTCACCTTTTTTCTCGACCGCAACAACGATAGACGTGTGAGTGCTCTGTCATCCGCAATATCAAGTCTATATAATCCGTCGCCTAGATTGTGGTCTGTTCGTGCCAAATTCCAAGGCTCTTCCCAGACATGTCTTCAGAGTCAGACTAGTTGTGTCAACATTCTGCGCATTCATGGTTGATTATTTTGTGAAACCTGGAGCCCAACAACCTTCCTTCGATTCTCCTCTGCTGACGGACGCAATCCCCACACCACACTACACAAAATATGTCACCACAATCCGAGTCTCGTACAGCACGACAACCGCCCCAGACGGGCTCAGTTCCACCTGGCAGTACGGCTCGCGCTCCCCCACCGGAAGCGCCCTCGTTTGCTCAATGCCCACCTCACCCAACTGCCGCACAACAAGAGTGCTCGGGTCCCGCAACGATGCCCACAACCCATAACCCGCACTGTACTTCGCCACGTCAAACATATGCCACAGCGTGGACTTGAGCCGCAACCTCGGACCGCCCAGATCCCCCAGCATGGGCGGGAGGCTGAGGCGGTAGCAGAGCAGCGTCGTGACCCACGCGTCTCGGGGCAGGTGGCGCCGTGTAATGCGATTTCGCAGCTTTTGGAAGCCGGACAGCGGAGGCAGGGGTACGACGTCGACGAGGCTAACGATTCACGACAACGTTCGAGGTACATTTTTTTGGTTGTTTAGAAGAGACTACATAGCTCACGACCTATCCAGTTTCGTCAGAACCTTCACACCCGCAAGATTTGCCGCTCGGGGAAGGTCCATCTCGTCTTTGAGTCGCATGATAAACGGGTCGTCCTCACCCTTTTTGATTAACTGAGACGGTGTTCAACTGTTGCAATAGCCACAGGAGCCGTGGACGAGGCGAGGCCTTTCTGGGCATTTTGTCATGGTGGCATAAAGCAAGCGGTTTCACACGGTTTCGGCAATATCCTTGTCACATCAGATGGTGATGCAGTGACTATGGCGCTTGTCCTCCGCCATCATCTGCCTGAGCCTTATACAAGCCTCATACCCCTGGAGAACATAAGCCCCGGCTTATCTTGGCTCCCTCTCTGAGCTGCGACCCTGAACTCAACCTTTATTCGGGCTTCTTCCTCGGCAGATTCCAGAACGCGTTACACCTCGGCCCTCCTCAACTCGGCCCGCCGCCGCTCTATTAATGTCAACACTCACTTCAAGGTTTCTGTTGCCTCTCTCAGTCATATCCGATCCGCGGCCGGATTTCGAAGTTTCGAAACGATGGGATTGAGGCGCGAATCAGGATGCACCGGGCAACGCGAAAGTTGTGAGTAACAGTAATATCCAAGTCCACTGGCGCGCAATCTTTCTACAGGGATTCTTCAGACCCGCTCGAATTTGGTCACCACATCCGCTAAAAATCAAGAGGCGTCGACGAGCACTCCTAATTTTCCCAACTCCACGACGAGCTGTTTCAATTCAGGACCCGTTGATATTCCACCTCCACTTTGGCTTCGTGACACTAACACTGTGTCAGGAACGTTCCGGATAATTGCCCAGGCGTTGCTTACCGCGTACTCCTGGGTGAATGCTGATAGTCGTCGAATGTGTGGTAGGGGAGGTTGACATGGGAACTCGGAGGAACCCGTGCGAGTCAGCGGCACCGTGGTCGGAATGCATGCGAGGTTAGAGTGGCAAGCCCCCTTCTATTTGTTCCAACTGACCCTCCAGTGATCAAGTATTAACTTTCCATGCCACGGTGCTATTTTCCAACATTGCCGAGCCTGTGTTCGACGTGGGCTGTAATTATCGCTCGCACCCTTCTTTCCTGTTCCAGACGACACTGTTCCTTCTGCAGTCCATTCTTCACCCCGCACTAGAAGGTTTCCACCAAGTTCGCACCTATACATGCTGTCGAACCCGTGTTGAAGTTTACAGGATGGCTGCAGGTGATACAATGTTCCGGCCGGACTACGGCACCGATTCCTCAGGTTGGAGTCTGTCTAGTCTGTCGGGTCTGTAAATCCCGAATCCGAAAATATCTGCTTCACTCCTCGACTCCGCGGCCCACCTTGACTCCAATCTCGCAAGTACTGGGGCGCACTCAAGAATCAGCCGGCCCGAGGAATCCTTTTCGAAGCCACGTCCGCCCTGAATTTCGCCGTGACGCGACATGGGCTTCTCGGGTGCCTGAAAATGTCTGTTGAGTCAGCTGGATACATAATATTTGCTGGTCTTGCTGAACCGATGCCAGGCCCGATTCCGCGATTTCACTCCTGTGCTTTCAGTTCCCCGGAAATCGTTCTCGGAAAACCGGAACCATTGGCTATAGGTCACAGTCCTGGCGGTACCTAGACTTCCATTGCCGCCGTCGCACTTAAAGTCAACCTCCCCGCTATCGATATCAAGCTGTACACATTTGGTCAGTCGCGCTGTTAGGCTCAGCCAACTCAGTGATTGTGTGAAATTCCCGAATCTTCGCAAATCTAATGTCGAGCCGCAGTTTACTGCAGCTGAGTGAGAGGACTTCTGGAAGCTATCCAGGATGGAAGACGATTGGTGAACATCTCTTCAATCTCGGCCGCACGGCCGCCAGCCTGGAAGGACACATCCCCCACGAATCTCACGCGAAAGCTGGCGTACACGAGTACTGTTCCGCTGCCGCCGCTTCCCGCGACGGCACTCCTCGGTGAGTAAACGGACTCTCTCGAGCCAATGGATTTTTCCCTTTCCATGAGGACAAACTTACCGACCTGCTAGCGCAGTTGGACGGCGAGTGGCGGTATTCCATGTTCAAAATCAAGAACCTTCTTCGCAAATCGGCGATTGAACATCCCAAGCACTCGTCCCAGTGCAAGACTGTTCACGTCACATAACAAGAAAGTGCTCTATCGTCCACGCCGGCCCTAATACAATCCAGCCCGCATAAGCCGCATAATTCAACGAAATTCCCGGCAAGCCTCGGATAAATTGGTGGGTTTTTGAACATCCCCGAAGTGCCCGGGCGCTCACTCATTCATACCCGCTCCGGCCCTTGACAACACCAAATACCGGGCCACCCTTCGCAAACATCGCGCGCAGGTCAGCCACGATCACCTCGGGCTTCTCGTATGCCGCGAAATGCCCCCCCGACTCGTGCTCTCGATGAAACACAATCTTGCCCATCTTCTTCGACCAGCTGCCGGGGGAATCGTAGAGTCAGTAAGTTTCGGTTGGCGTTTCGGTGGACAAGGAGACTCATGGTCAGACTTGCCTCTTGGGCAGGACGAGTAACTCTTTGGGAAAGCGCGAAAGTCCCAGCGGGATCGAAGGGGATCGGGCGCAGGACAGCGAGCTCGCTTTGAGCGTGTCGAAGTTGCCTTGCCCGACTTCGAAGTAGATGCGCAGGGAGGCGGTGGGGCCGGCGCGGGAGAACCAGAAGAGGGAGACCCATGTGAGCACTAGTTCAGATTAAATGTTTCAGTCAATATATAGAGGGTGAGTCGAGACGGTAAGTAGTTGACTGCATACCTTCGTCGTCCTCCCAGGCATATTTGTCCGTCCAGCCGACCAGTTTCTCGTATATCCACGCAAGGAGGCCCACCGGGGAATCAGCCAACGCGTAACCTACAGATGTGCAGTCAATATAGGAAGGCGTTGTGTCTCGAGAATCAGTTTCGCATTAGTGCGCACCGAGGGTCTGCGGCTTCGTCGCCTGCTGTGTGATATACCCCGAGCCCATCGAGAGGTATTTCTGCGTGCGGTCCAGTCCGGCCTTCTCCTTCGTGGTAAATGGTTTGACGAGCAGCCCGAGAAAATCGAGCGGCTGGGAGAAGGGGCTCGGGAGTGCGCCGCTGATATGCAGTTCGATTGATAAACTACTTGAAGCCTCGAACAAAGGTATGTGACGCACATAGGAAAGTTGCTGTGCCACGCCTTGACGTGTTTTGGGCCGTACAACGTCGCCATCCTTCGGGTAATCTGATTGAAATGAGTCGCTGACAGCAGTTGGAAACCAGAGAATCAGGCCGGAAACCCCGTACTTACTATACATCCCCAATCCCCTCCCTGCGTCACTGTTCAACCAGCATGAGCGAGGGTCGTCGGTGAATTATGACATAATATCGAATATTGAACGCGACTCGCCATATTCGTCGTACCCCAGGGCCAGCATGAGTTTGTTGCAGACCTATGAGAGTCAACATAAGAGGAGCTGTCCAAGGTTTACAATTTGTTCAAGAGTTACTTCTGCGTACTGATCGAGGCCGAACTTCTTTTGGAATGGCGCCTCAGAGAAACCGTACCCAGGCAAGCTGATCGCGACGAAATGGAAACTCGGGTGGTCCGGTGCCGTCTGGGTGAGAAGGGGCAAGATCTTTCGCGCCTCGAGAAAGCTGCCTGGCCCTAAATCAAAACAGCTTGAGTGGGCAACGCTCGACGCAATTATTATCATTGTGAACGCACACCCGTGAACGAAGAGCAGCGGGATCGCATTCTTCGCTTCACTCCGCTTGTGGAGGTAATGAATACTGAGCGTGCCGTGTCCGCTGCCCACAGAGATTGGACGAGTAAATTGCCGGAGGGCGGCATTCAGGCAGGCCTCATGCTCGCGCCAGTCGTACCCGTCCACCCAGCGCGCAGCTAGTCGACGCAGATCGGCCAGGGGGACACCGTATGCCCAGCCGGAATCGTGCAGCTCATCGGGGAAGGTCGCGTGCGCGAGCTTCTGGTGGAGGACGGCAACGCGGTCGTTGGGGACTGCGATGAGGAAAGGGGACTCTTCGTGCGCCATGAGTGAGGAGGATGCCAGGATGGGGTGGAGGAGCGAAGAGCCGGCTTTGCTTTATGCTCGTCTGGCGGAGCGAACACGTACCACACGCATCGAAGGGGCACCTTTTAGCTCAGTCCGCGGGCAATTCGGGCGTCTCGAGCGAACAAGCGGCCAAATAGTCACTCACTCAGCTCCCCCCCTCCGATCTTATTCGGCTCGCGGCTCGTTCAATCTTGTTCCTCATCCCCAACCCCCTCAATGACGCGAAAAAAAAGGCTTGAAAACCCTCCTCTTCTCCGACACAGTGCACGATACTTTGGGGAACGTAAGTCCTGTTGCAGACTTGCTCAGCTCTCGGCATATGCCTGGGTGTTGACGGATCGGTTTTCCAGGTGATGGCTCGCGGGGACGGTCTTTGCAGGTAATGGAGGGATGGGGGCGATGTTCGATATGCTTTGTATCGACTTTCTCTTGGTAATCCTGATCACACTTGCGTAGACGATTGCAGCATTGAAATGTGCTTTCTTGAATGCATCCAGGCAGTTTCTGGTGCTGTAAAATCCCCCGAAATTGGAAAATCGAACCGAATTTTGAAGTTCGGAATCATAGTCGCCTACTCGTAGACCGAGTTGTTTGTTTCACAAATTTGAACGAAGTGAGGATTTGTGCTTAGGGCACCTAAAATGTTGCAAAATCCGCACATGACTTGCACCATCACCACATCATTGATCATATCATAAACCCCTAACTTCACGCGCAACCTTCGTCCTAAGGTGATATTCTGTCCTGTCCGCTCCCTTTGCGGGCTCAGTGGAATTTGAGATGTGCATTAGGCTTGTCTGATATGTTCTGTGTTCTGTGTCTTGCAAGCCACCACAATTGCTGGGCCTCCACAAGCAATGTAAGTATTTCAGTCTCAGTCATTCCAGGACCCTTCTGCTGTCCCTCAGGGTAAATAGATTCCTGCTCTAGAAAACAGTTCCAAATTCCGATCTACTGCCTCCTACAACATGCTTGCGAGCAACTGTAGCCGCTTGAGGGCGAATGTTTCGAAAATTCAAACCTCAACATGTACAGTATTACAGTAAATTACATTCCGTTCTGGCTGCAAAGCCGCACCAAGCTAAAAACATTTCATATGCCACCAGAGTAGAGACATACATAGTCAGATTCTTGTTTGCGCGCCGCCGGTCGCCACTTGGACAAAAATTGGCGGGCAATATGTGAGGTGGGGTGATTGCCCGGGGTTAACAAGCGAGCACATGTCAAAGCGGCCCGCCACTTTGTCCTCTTGCATTCTCGTGTCGCGTCGCGACGGCTTTGTTCTCCATCGTATATAAGCACCTGCGGCGTTTGTGTGAGCCTCCCGCGTCTCACACTGCGCTCGCAGTTAATTCCGCTAGATATATTCGTCGCATACGATTTAATCCCCGCCCACCGTCCCTATTATACTAACAGTTACATCCTACATACTCTACCTACTCACTCCCGTCGCTACAATCTCTGTCCTCCGTAGTTGGCTTGAGTCTGACCCATCCGGGCAGACCCGAGAACTTAGGATCCAAAAATCGCATTTTTTGCCCCAAACCCCTCGTCTCCCTCGCTTATCAGTCTCCCTTCTCTCGCCCTCTCAAGAGGCGAAGGAGGTTAAGCTATATCATTGAAATGACAACTAAAGGCCCGCCCTCCTAAAAAGCCTTGTTCAGAAAGAGAAAAAAGCGACAGCGACTTGCGCCTACCGAGAAATTGCGCATGCTTCAAGCACAAATTTGTGCCCGCCGCTTGCCGGCCACCTCCAATCATTATCAACTCAAATATGAACATTCGTTTGGTCATGTTTCACCAGGACGGGTCACACGTGACACATCGCGTTTCTTCCTCTGCCACCACCATCCCCGCTCCACCGCTCGCTCCTTCGAGTTAGCAACCTCCAATTCGACTGGAACCTCAATTGTTGACCCGCCAGACCACCCCAGGCTTATTTCTGGATCCACGCCCTGAAGAGTTCCCCGGTTCCAGCCTTATGCACCGAACCATGCCACTGTCTTTTATCTGTCTGCTCCTCGCGCTCTTCATCTTTACCTCAAGCGCCTCATCCACCGTCACCCCCCGTGGTATCCCCGTGTCCCTGTACAACGACTTCGTCCTTTACACCAAGTACTCCTCTGCGGCGTACCAGCGCATCTGTCCTCGCCCTCTCGGAAACACGCTTGTGAAATCAGTACGTCTCAATTTATTTGCGTCACCCTTACCCTCAGACCCTGCAGTTCGGAGTCGGCCGCACCCAGGGCTTCGTTGCACGCGACGATACAAACAAGAAGATCGTTGTTGCCTTCCGCGGGACCTTCAGTCTGCGCGAGGCCTTGATTGGTATGTACTCTTTCCCCTCGTCACTCTTCAATATCTCACTGCCTGCAGATACACAGGACAAACTCGTCCCCTTCATCTCCCCCGGTCTCCCCGACCTCGGCAACGTCGAAGTTCACTGTGGTTTCCTGGGCGCTTACAACAACGTCGCGGACGACATCCTCACCACCGTCAAAACCCAGCTCGCAGACTACTCCACGTACGAACTCGTTCTGACCGGCCACAGTCTCGGCGGCGCGATCGCGTCCCTCGCGGCGGTGTCGCTCAAGACCGCGGCGCCGGAGGCAATAATGAGTGTTTATACATTTGGTTCGTGTGTCTCTTCATCACCCGTCCGCTACCATGCTCAATATCCCACGCGCAGGTCAACCGCGCACGGGGAACGCCGAGTTCGCGACTTACATGGAACGCATCGTCGGCGCGCAGAATATATTCCGCGGTACGTGTGCTTCTCTCCTATGGATTTAATGCACCTCACGCGAACACCAACCAGCGGTGCACACAATCGGCGAGTCTCCGCTTCCTTCTTCACTGCGTTCCGCAGCTAAACCCGAATCTCATTTATGTAGACAGCATCCCGAAAAGGCCACTGCGCGAGGATGGCTACGAACATTCGTACGTTGAAACTCATCCTAAACTCCTGTCCTTCCAAGTAACCTGACAACGAATCAACATCAGCGCGACCGAATACTGGCAGTTCGAAGATCCCCTCCTGCCCTCGGCTCCTGCATCCAAAGCCGACACAGTGAAGCCCTGCGCGGGCGGAGAGGACCCAATGTGCAGCGATTCCGTGCCGACCACCGAGTTCAACCCTGCGCATACATATTATTTCGGACAGGGTGTGTCGGCGACGGTTCTCCTCCTTCCTCTCGATCCCCTGAGGCTGATTTCAACCTTCTTCTGCTCCAGTTATGACCACGAACCCGGCTCTCTGCTTCTGACGTCTCGCCGGACAATTGAAAGAAGGTAGACAGGCATATTGGAGTCTAGAAGCTATTATTGTACCCTGTGAGCACCATGAATGTACACCCGATTCCGCATCTCTTCGCCACTCACGGCTGGGTCCTTGTTGTGATGTGTTATCCTCATATCGTCGACGCGACGCGGTCACGTGGTCTTATTCCTGCTAGCGGTGAGTGCCCTTGGGGAGCTCAGTTGCAAACTCCAGCCGAGTTACCTTCCTTGCATTTGCAGGTTCCCTTTTCTCATCGCCACAAACAGGTTATCAAATGCGGTCCCCACATCGCCGTGACGGAACGGCAATTGGTTGAAACTCGAAACGGGCTTCTGCTGCGCAGTCGGTCAATGCCTGCGGATTTGGTGAGCCTAATTACCCGTTGATCGTTCCCCACGTGAATTCGAGTTCAGCTTAGATTTCACTCACCTCGAAATTGGTCTAACGCGAAGTGGAACTAGCCACCAAATAACACTACCTAGATTATTTCAACGGGCACGAAAGCAGCCGGTTTCACGGGTCTGTTGAGGAGTCGAGATCGTGTCGTGGGTCCCAATTTCATGAATCTGCGGCCGTCCAATCATCCATCCAGTTCAAGATACGCCGCACATGTACCTCCCTTGCCCTCAAATAACCCGGTCTGGTTCCCCACTCACTACACCCCCACTATCGTCCTCACACTGGCGCTCTCCCTCGCATCCGTCGTCCTAGCCCAGGTACATACATTGTTGTGTCCACACAATGATCCACTATTCGGTGATCCGTGCAGGACCCGGCGGTAGGCTCGCCAGGGATCGTGAGCCCGAGTTTTGCTCTGGCCCAGGTACATACGCCGTTGTGTTCGAGCACTAATCCAACTCGTTGATGCCTCCATGCAGGAGCTTTGTCCCCGCTCGTGAGCGCGGGTTATGTCCCCACGTTCCCAGGTCGGACACTTGCTACATTCCCCTCACGGCCGCAGGGGTGATTGTTCCATCCAGAACCAGCGAACGTCGACGCCAGCGGCACAGTAATCGGCGCTGCTGTCGGGGCAAGCGTCGACGCCTCCCTCCTCGTCCTCGCCGGTCCCGCGGACGTGGGACCGCGGGCGCCGCGAATGCGAACGTCGTCGTGCTCAAGGCGGAGGTGCGCACACTGCGAGCTCTACACGGACGACAAACATGTGGAGACGTGATATATCCGCGTGCCGAGAAAGGTGGTTATTCATGAATGATGGTGCTTGAGTACACAAGTAGCCACTGGTGTGGAACTGTTTCAAGACGGTCTGGGATAGCAATTATATGATTATACGAGTCTTTAGATATCCCATTGCCTTCGTGGATGGATGATCAACCAAGCGTTGCTCTCAGGTTGAACCTTGAGAGTCAGATTGTAAGAATTTTTCCTCTGGAACTACTGTTACAGTGTGTGAATTCGGCTTGTTGAAAAAACACAACCCTTCGCAACCCTAACCTCATGCCAACGGATAATCCCGGTTTTCGGCTCCGAAATGACTTCTGCTTCCTCCCACCATCTGCCTCAGTGGGAATGCACTCCAGGCGCGCCCAACCTCCGAGCTTCTCCGCGAAACGGGAAATTCCAACTTGTGGGTTGTATTTCGCGTCGACGGGTGTTCCTGACTCTCAATTAATTCCGCTTTGACTCGACGTCGCGAGTCAGGAGTCCAACTGTGTCGATAAAAGTGATTATTCGGCTCGTTTCGGGCCTCGGAGACAGGATTCTCCGACTCTACTGAACTTTCTCAACCCTGGACGCATTCGGCTGTTGGCGGCTCCGACTCGGATGGAATGATTATTGTAGACAAGGAAGTTTCTGCCGCCTCGGGGGCTCCACTGGCCGACTTGACAGCTTGGTTCTTGCTTTTGTCGGCAACCTCAAGGTCCTTTCAGGCAAGAAGCCGGGTTCCGTTAACATTTGCCCTGAATTATCTTGCGACCGGTCCCACTCTGGAAATTAGAACACCCTTTCTGTACCGACCTCCTCAGAATTTCCCATCCGCCAGCCACGCAAATAAAAGCCGGGCCTTTCCTTCTTTCCAATTCAGTTTTTCCCTCTCTCTCTCTGCACTATGCACGTCCTCTCGCTCACCCCCCTGCTTCCCCTGATCTCTACCGCCCTCGCATCGCCCGTACTCTCGCCTGACCGTCAGACCGCGCTCTACTCCTCCTCCGATACTTACAATACTTCCTTCCTCGCTGACCTCTCGCTCGAAGACGCTTTCCCAGCGCCCGGATTCTTCGACACCGTCTCCCCCGCACTGTTCGACGACTTCGTCCGCTACACCAAGTACTCCTCCGCCGCCTACATTCCGTCAATCCTCTGCCGCTGGCCTCTGGGCAACACCCGGGTTCTTTCTGTGCGTCTCCTCTTGAATATCTGCTACGATTTGTTCATGGGACTACCTAGTTTTCTCGTGGCGCGCACGGCTTCATCGCACGCGACGACGCTCGCAGCGAAATCGTTCTGACCTTTCGCGGAACTCTTACCCCACGCGACGTCCTCACTGGTATGTTCTCGCACGCAGCGTAGCACACCCAATTCCCACCTATGTTCGGTCCCAGACCTGCGCGCTTACATGGTCGCTCTCAAGTCATTCCCAGCCGTCAGGGTGCACAAGGGGTTCTTAACGTCGTTCAAGTCCGTCGCGCGGAAAGTTCTGGCCGCAGTGGCAGCAGAACACCAAGAGTACCCGACCTACACGATTATCGTCACAGGTAATCTTCCCTTCTATACCAACGCCCTCGCTCAACATCCTGTGATCTAGGTCACAGTCTCGGCGGCGCCCTCGCGTCCCTCGCCGCGCCCACCCTCAAGGCCAAGCTCCCCAGCGCCGACATCAAACTCTACACCTTTGGTTCGCCGCTCCCCTCCTCACTCATTTGGACTCTAGATGCTAACTAAAATTCTGAACAAACAGGCCAACCCAGGGTCGGCAACGCCGAGTTCGCAGCGCTCGTCGAGAAAGTGGTTGGTGTTGATAACATCTTCCGCGGTACGTCCTATTTTCTTGCCAGTCATTTTACTCACTCGCCCACCTTGGTAGTCGTACACACGAACGGTATGGATTATCCTACCTTATCTGGCTTATTTCCGTGGGTCTGACTATCCGCTAATAGACGGCGTCCCTATGGTCCCCATCGGTATTCTTTCAGCGGGCCGATACCAGCACTTGTGCGTCTCGTCCACGCACATCTCTCTCAATCCGCAATATTCACTATTTTCCCCACCAGCGCAACTGAATATTGGCAGTTCAAAAATCCCACCAAGGACGACGCGACCCCGCACGCGACGGTGCGCAAATGCACTGGCGGAGAGGACATGGAGTGTAGTAATTCATTTGGTGGGTTGCTTGCTTCCTTCAAATCGTTCTGGGCGCTCAACTTAACCCATTCGTAGGCTGGAAACGCGTCCTCTGGGGGCACACCCGGTATTTTGGGCAGAGTGCGTCCTTCCTTCCTTGCGCTGTTCGATGGTACTAATCAATATGCTGTGGCCAGAGATGGCGCGGGACGTCGGCCTTTGTTTCGGTGAATGAACATTGAATCGTCTGCTTTCCGTGCTGCTTGTCTTCCCGATGTCTTGGACTTCCTCTTCCGTCACTTACTTGCTCGCGAGTCGAAAAAATGCCTCCATATACCTGCACCATCGAGAATTTACAAAACCATCTTGACGAATTGAGACTCGCGAGAAGTGTTCGAATGTGTTCCAATGGAGTCACAAAATGATTATTGAACAGCTGAGTACATCTGGAGGTAGACCAACCACTGGCGGGTGTTCTAAACGTTCTGAATCAGACCCACTCGTCGCAGAAATGGTTAATTAACATCGAATTGAGTCCTGGATGACAGAAATGAGAACGTCGCTCTTGACGTCAATTGGCTTGAGAAGTTTGAATCGGAATGGGTTTCAGAGGTCAAGACGGCTCGATGAATCGAACGGTGGAGGAAGCAACGTCTTTGTCCTAAATTATGTACAGGGAGGGGAGCGAAAACGGAGTGGACGAGGGACATACATCTGGCGGCAAATTGAGATAGGGAACTTGTAAGCGGAGGAAGGAGACTTACAAAGAGAATCAACGCAGTGCGTCGTCCTTCATTTTTTGGAGCTCAGTGCAAGCTGGAAGACCGAGTAATTCAGGGAGGCTATCCCACAGGTTCTGCATTGCTTCCCGGTGCGCAAGCTTCATGCTGGTCAAGCACACATTGCATACCTCGAGTTGCTCCCAGTCATCAGCGCTCCAAATTTCAAAGGGTACGGGCGATCGAGCAAGAGGTGCACGTTCGCGGCGCTCTTCGACTTCACGCCGGCAGGAAACCCGCGAGTCACCACAGTCCATGGGAGAAAAGCACGGGACGTCTGGGTTAGGCCAGAGAAACGCGAGCAGCGTGCTGACGGCGGGGCCTTCGAGGAATCGACATGCGGTCAGCATCGTGATTTGATCCGCTTTTGATATGGAGTCGTCGAGGATGCCCTCGTCCGTGGTGACTACACAGATTCGATAGAACGCTACCGGGAGTATCCACTCAATAGAGAGTTGACGAGCAAGGATGACGATGGACTTCTGGTCGCCTACTTCGTGCTCATCCTCGAGTTGATCCATCCAAGTCGTCGTCTTCCCTCTGAGGGCCAAATATTCGGACAGGGTGGTAGGATAAAAGGTGGAGATGTGGGTGAGTCCACGCTTCCGCAACGCGTCCACTTCGTATTTGTGGCTCATCCGAAGAACACCGGTGAGGATTAAGAAACTGCATCTCCGTGATCAGTTTGAAGGCAGATAAAAAGCTCGTGGGGCTCACTCGTAGTGTAGGAGCGCCTTCAAAACACCGTTACATCCTCAGCGGTATCAAGAATCACGACGAAGGGGCATCCATCCATCATGTCTTCGCTCGTCGGGGGAGGGAGCGATAACATGTCCTTGAAAACGGGGGAATGGAACGCGAGGAAGTCGCGCGAGACGCGGAAGATCGTGGTTTCGGCCTGGATAATGAGTCCACAGTCCTCAAACCACAGACCATCCGCCCGAGTTAAAGCAATAGTATCTTCTGGGGAGGTAGCCGCAGTCTGTAAGTCGACATCCATTTGAGTCGTGAACGGAGAGGAGAAAAGTGATGTGGCGGTGCCCCTGTATGGCCTTGTTTATTGCGGCAGCCTCGGCACGGCGGTGGTTGGAAATTTGACTTCTGTCCACCTTCTGTCGTTGGAGGACGGGACTGTGTAAGAAGCCAAAATATAGCTATATTCGAGGGCCTGAGGCTTGTACTGGGGCATGCTTCGCTTTTCACGGTTCGATGTAAGTAGCACATTAACGTCTCCCAGACACGATTTCACAGCGCTAACAACCCCAACTCGATCGCCTTGATCTCCAGAGCCTTCACCGTGACCCAAGTTCAGTAAGTAGGCCGGAAAGAGCAGTTGAGACTCACCAGCTGCTTCGAGTAGAAGCGCGAAACCCCGAAATCGCCGGCCGCGTACCAGAGCTAGCACGATGATCAATAATTTATGAATGGAGTGGAGAGTGAGGGACTCACCCCGGGGTGTCCTGACGGTCGGTACGCGCCATTGAGCTCGCCCTCCTCGTCTGTGCCCCAGACCGCGCTCGTTTGGTTAATCACGGCGTCTCCGAACAGTCCGCGCATGGTTTCCCGGATGCTCTCATAGGAGGTGCTGAACGCGGTCAGTATCCGTTAATTCATTACCAGGATCAGGCCGGAGTACGCACGCAAATATGACCGCGTCAATCTCGACGGAGGTCCCGTCCGTGAAGACGGCGGAGGTTTCTGTGAACCGTGCGATCTCGACGCCCTGCTTGATTTTGACTCTGCCGGAACGAATGTAGTCGGCAAGACCGACGTCCAGCCCTACCAAGATTAAGTTCGAGTAATATCTGCGAGAAGGAGGAAGGACTTACAGTAGCCTAGATTGAAACCCGAACATCAGTTGAAACTTAGACAAGGCAGGGTATTGAATCACCGCCAAAGCGCTCATAGATCATCGGATACTGTCCACTTCCATCCTTCCCAAAGGTCAAACTCAATCCCGCCTCGCGCAAACCTTTATGTGTCTCCGCCTCCTCCGCCCACATATGCGCCGTCGTCGCCTTCCCGATCTCGCGCACGAGCAAATACGGCATCGCCTCGACCTTGAAGTCCGCCGTCTCAGTCGGCACATCGGCGGGCCACATCCGCGCCAGCTTGCGCGCGACGTTGTCCACGGATACGACGCAGGTGGACGAGCGCTGCAGCATCGTCACCGAGGCCGCGTCTTGGAACGCAAGGTCCTGGCAGATGTCCGCGGCGCTGTTGCCGGCACCCACAACGAGCGTGCGCTTCCCGACGAAGGGTGCGCCGCCGACGTACGCGAGTGCGTGCATGCTGAGGCCTGTGAAGCGGTCTGCGTTGGGGATGGGTGGGGTATATGGGGCGCCGACTGTGCCCGCGGCAAGCACGATGTGCGCGGGGTGGAGTGTATATTGGGTACCTGCGCGGTCGATGGTGACTGTCCAGCGTTTAGTGGAGGGGTCGTATGTGGGGGTTGGCAGGGCGCGCGAGTCCGTCCAGACGACGAGGTCCTGCGAGACGGCGTAACCTTCGAGCCAGTCTGCGAGCTTGTCGCGTGGGGTGAATGTCGGCCAATTCTTCGGGTAAGGCTGGTATAACACTGGGGTAGAATCAAGCGTAAGGAAAGGAATAATAGGTAGAATCCATGCGCACTCGAGTGTTGTGTCTTGATGGTGTGCAGCGTCAAGGTTGGGTACCGCTTCCGCCAATTATCGCCAATCCTTTTGTTCGTCTCAATAATTAGACTGGGGATGTTCATCTGTCGGAATCTTGCGCCGACGTTCAGACCGGTTTGTCCACCACCAACTAAGAAGAATGTGTTAACGACGGCGACAGCAGAGGTAAACGGGACTCACTTATCAAGACGTGCGGGTTCTGCTCGATTGCCTCCCGGCGTTCGCGATAGACGTCCTGCCACGCAAGCGTGTGACCCCCATACACTCCCGTTTCCGCCCCAGCCTCCTCATGCCCGCGTATATCCGCGAGGCGCATAAACACCATCAGCGCCTTCCAATCGCCCGCTGGATTCTGCACCAGCGAGAAATATCCTTCTCCATGACCGATTACCGTCTCAAATGTGAAGCCAGAAGACACGCCTTGAGCCGCGTGCGTAACGTCGCCGGATACAGGAGTCAGATCCATGCGGGTCTCCAAGTTCAGGTTCGTGATCACGGCAGGAGCAAGGGTGTTTTCGAGGTAGGCAGTAATGCGGGCTGGGCCAGCGAGGGTGCGATTATTCCAGGTGAAGGTGAGAATGTCGCGCAGCCAGCCGTTGGGAGTGAAGCACGAGACGGTGCCCGGAACGTCGCCGCATGAGAGGAAGGTCCCAAAGGTTTGCAACCAGGAGGTGGCGATTGCGGAGGCATCGACCTCGAGGGTGGGTGCAACTGTGTGGGCAGGAGCAGTCATTGTGGCGTGGGGCGAGTGATGGCTTTCCTTCGCAGAATTCGGGAGCATTTATAGACTTACCCACAAGTACGTGGCAGCATCGGCATAGTATCAAATGTCCGTGGGGACGCTGAGGCCGTAGTAGGAGTCGGGCAACAATTTCCATATAAGCAGACTCCAAGTGCAAGAAACTTGACTGTTACTTGAGAAAGACCAATCGAAGATTGAATCGAAGCCAAAGATTGAAGACCTGGCTAATTGACGCGACACACCCAAGATCAACCTGAGACACAAAAGACAAGATACAGAGCCAAGATGCTAGCTGCCCGTGGAATAGCGCCCATGGAGGCCTGAGGGCACCGGCGATGGTGGTGAAAGGCAAGAGCTCGTGGGAGTTTACGGCACCCGGTCACCGGCACTGGGCGCTGATCCGTGATCGAACGGAGTCGTTTTGCCGTGTTTGAAACTGCCTTCTCACTTTGTTCCTCATTGGATTGAGCTCTGGCCACCTGGCATGTGCACCATCCGGTCCCGCCTGGAACTGCGCTCCAAATCGTGGTTCAAAAAGAGTCTCTCACGCCTTACTGTTTTTCTTTTCGAAATACCTCGAGTCGGATGACTCGGATCGACGCGCATCCAACGCGCATCCGAGTATTCAAACTTCCATTGGTCGGGTTCTTCCAGCCGGAGTCGGTCATTTCTATCCTCTTTCGGACTGAGGTCTGTACTTGGAGCTGAGCTACAGCGGTATCAACCTCACACCGAAGATGCTGCCCGGAGATACTTATACGCCCGGTACGTTGCTTCACAGCTACTTATCCCCAATTCGAACTCCACGCGCCGCTGCCGCAAGGTCGGTCAATATCATACCCCAAGAGAGGTCTCACTGGCCCGTCCGCATCTTCGCACTCCCACCCACGTTTTACCGGCGGCCTAATACCCAAAATTGGATTGTATGTGCGCGGAAGGAAAAATGGTGTCACGACGTTGTGCGTTCCTCCCAAATCGATGTTGAATCAAACTCAACCGATTAAATCTCAATCGGTGCTGATGATGCTATTGATGAATGCGCCAGCCCTATAGGCCACACACACACACACACGTTTTAAGTTTACGATTATCTGCATGGCGGAAGGCGAGGGACGTTGCGACCGGTAAGTACTTAGGTCTGATGGGACGCGGCGAGAATTTGAATGATGCCAAACTCAACCTCCCAGAACACCCCTTCCTTACTCGGACTATCGACCTGGAGCTACTGGCCACACGCAGGAAATTCTGCTGGCCTTCCAGCATGCCTCACTTCAAGGCGTCCGCAACCGACCCCCCCCTAGCGTTGGGATTGGAGATTCGGGTCGAACTAGGCCCCCCGTAGACTGCGCTCTGACCGTATGGGTTCGCATCTCCCGGCGCTCAATCCCCGGCAAGTCCGCCATATCTGCTGACAGCGCGAGGTTACTTGACGGCGGAACCCCTGGGCATGGGATTTAGTGCGAGTCAACGAACCTAGAGGGGCTCTCGCGAACCGCTTCACGTAATGGCGATAGCTCCGGGGTACATTTATGGCTGGAGTCGACGAACAGCCACGTCGCAATGTCCCTACCCGACCACAACTCCAGCCGTATCGTTCCCCTTCAAGTCCTCTGCCTGGGAGTCTCCAGGACTGGAACCTCATGTGGGTTGCGATGCCACACTTTCAGTGAGATCCAACTGACCTCCCTGTTGGCCAGCCATGAAACACGCCCTCGAAATGCTGGGATACGTTAAAACCAACCATGGGATGGACGCGTTCAGGAACCCTTACGAAGCGGAAATGTGGACCGAGGCCATAAATGCGAAGTTTTTCGCCAAGGGGAGGCCCTATGGCCAGGCGGACTGGGATCGGCTGTTGGGTCATTGCCAGGCGAGTAGAGTCTCGAAACATAATATGTGACGCTGACAGCGGGCAAGTCAGGCGGTGACGGACGTACCGCACTACCTGTTCGCAAAGGAGCTGATCGAGGCTTACCCTGACGCGAAGGTGGTCCTGACGATCCGCGACCAGGACAGCTGGTGGGCCTCCACAAATGCAACCATCGGCAAACCCATCCCTCTGTTATGGCGGCTTCAAGCGTGGGTAGACGCAAACGCAGCCAGGAGGCTCGAACTATTCCGTTTGACTTGGAGGGTGTTCTATGGGACGGAAGACTGGAGAGGAGAGGAGCGTCTGTGCAAGGCGCGGTTTGCGGCGCACAACGAGCACGTCAGGGGCTTAGTTGCAAGGGAAAGGTTACTGGAATTCGACGTGAAAGAAGGCTGGGGGCCGTTATGCGCGTTTTTGGCGAAGGAGGTTCCAGGGGGACCATTCCCACGGCTCCTCGACACCATCGCGTTTCAAAAGTTGATCAAGCAGAGCCAGTTCGCGGGGTTGAAACAGATATTGATAAAAGTGGCGCCGCTGGTGGCGGTTCTGGCTTTGTTCGTTTATTTTTCCTAGGTGTGGTGGTATCTTAGATGGATACTGACCTACATTCTGTCGCAGTGCTTGCTTCCAATTTCGATGTCCGATCATTTGAAGTTCAAAGTTGTAGTCGGCCCACATGCCATGGGTTTTTATTTGGGCACAAAGACACCAGTGAGGAATGTAATGCTTGGGTGACCAATGGCCATCTGGATGCCCAACTCTTCGTAGTGAACTCGAGCCGTGATTGACGTCGTAGATATTCCAACTTGGGCGACGTCGGACGAACAATTTTCACCGACGCGATAAGGAACAAACTAAAGCAGGAAATAAACGCAATGTTACTCAAGATGCGAGTGTCAAATAGGAACCCGAAGGGAAACCCGGATTATTGCAAGCGGCTCACGGATTAGTTACATGTTCACGATTAATGAATGCGCTCTTTTGTTCTGCTTGGTGTGTTTGATTTCGGAACTTTGAGGTCAGTTGCGGTGAGCATCAACCGCGCAATTCGCACAGATTCGAGCGCGGTGCACGGTCTAATCTCTGTGGTAAACCTTGCAGCCAGTATTAGATTTGTGAAGCCATCGTCGGAGATGTCGGACGTAGAATCGGACTTTGAAATTCAAACCCAGCCCACGGCTACGCCGGCCATCAATCTGCCACCGCTTCTTGCTTCCAACTCCCATGTCGTTCGTCAACAGCCCGTTCGCCTGGCAGCTCTTGCCCTCTCCGACTGCAATCTCGCTCGCCGATGTTGCTGAAGCCCCCTCAAAATGTCTCAGGTCTCACTTCGGAGGCAAATTTGCTGTCTCAGACATTTGCCTCCTTCTGCCTCCGTATAAAACCTGGACACTGCGCCCCCTTACCTTCCTCGTTCTTGCTTTCTACACCCATCTTCACACTGCTGCAGTTGACCTCTAGCCCCTTGACAACTTCGCTTTCACAACAACAACTTTGGCAACCTACTCCCTATCTCACTCTCATTGTCATGTCCCCCTCCCAGACCCTCCCCGACTTGACAGGCCAGCTCATCGACGACGGCTGCCTTCTCCTCCTCTGCCTCCTGGGCTCTGGCTCCTACGGCAAGGTCTACAAGGCGCTCGACACGTCCTCCCCGCCCGACGCCCCCGAATACTACGCAGTCAAGTGCCTCCGCCGCTTCGAGCCTGGAACTCGGGAAGCCCAGATCCAGGAGAACGAGCTTCTCGTGCACAAGATGATTGGCGACCACCCTACCATCATCTCGTACCATCGCGAGTTCGCCACGGACGAGTACGTCTTCGTCGTCCTGGAGGTCTCCAGCGGCGGGGACTTTTACACCGCCATGGTCGAGCGGGGGTGCTTCGAGGGCAACGTGGAGAGGGTCAAGGACTCGATGAACGAGATTCTCGACGCGGTCGAGTTTCTTCATCGGAATAGCGTCTATCACCGGGTGAGTTTCTTTCCCCATCTACTGCGAATGATCACTTACTTACCCTGTTGCTCGCCAGGATATTAAACCGGAGAATATTCTTTGCAATGCCGCTGGCACGGACATTCGCTTGGCCGATTTCGGTCTCGCCACGCAGGTCGTCCTCTCGACCCAGTTCGGCTGCGGCAGCAGGTCGTATATGTCGCCTGGTACGCCTCCTCTGCACCTCTGTTTTCTATCGGAACTCATCATGGCTTGCAGAGTCTCTCGACCGCTCCTACGCACATGGCTGCTACTCCACCTCTGGGCCATCAGCGTTCTCTTCACGACTATGATCACTGGGCGCTACCCTTGGAGGACCGCCGAGCCCTCTGATTCGGGCTTCGCTGCGTTCCGCGACAACGACAACTTTCTCCTCAAGGCGCTCAGGCTCACGCGCCCTACGAACGCGCTCCTCAAGCGCTGCTTCAGCGCGAACCCCCTGCGTCGTCCGAGTCTTGCGCAGTTCCGCGAGGCCATAAACGAGATGGACTCGTTCGTTGTGAGCGCGCTGCCCAGGCGTCCTACCCGCGTGCCGGTGCCCCGCCTGCCGTCGCTTCCCGTCGACGCCTCGCTCACGCTCGCGTGGGCCATCCCCCCCACGTCTGCGCCTTCCGCGGAGTGCGAGCAGACTCCGCGCCCCGCATTCATTTCCCAATTCAACCCTTTCGCGCTGGGTGCGTCCGACTCCGGCTCCCCTCCCCCTTGCGGTGCCCCCATCTCCGACCCGCCCTCCTCCCTCTCTCTTCCCTCGACGGACTCCTCCCTTCCGTCGACGGGCTCGTCCATCCCAAGCAGCGCTCCCGACTCGAGCCTGCCCGCTACCCCCCTCTCCACGTCCACCTCCGCTGCATCCCGCTTACCTGCTCTGGCCGCCGTAGGGCTCGGCCTAGGGCTGGGGTTGGGGATCCCTACCCTCCCGCCCCGTGCGTACCTCGGCAAGCGCGCTAAACCCTTACCCGATACCACAAAACTGAAAGAGTTTACAACGGTGGCGTCCAACGCGCGCCCGACACTGCCGACAAGACGCAAGTTCCTGGCTGCGCGGAGAGTTGCGCAGCTCCAACCTGTCGCAGTGGGGGCAAATTAGCATTGCTGGATGGGGAAAGAACGAACGAAAAGAAGAAGTGTACTGTACATGTATTTGGAATCGGAATTGGATTTGGGATTCATAAACAACTCTACTGGCCGTCTTCAATTGAGCGAGCAAATTGAACGGTCAAAGCGCCGAGATAATTACTACTCGCTACTAGCACTCAGACTCAGGTGTGGGGACATCCTCACTGCCTTCCCCTCTTGAACAGGTGTACGCCATGAAACCAGTGAACGAGAGGAGTTCAATTACAGGGTCGTTTGCCTCTTGAAAGCCATTGAACTGCGATAGAATACATACAACAAGAAACCGTTTCAGCACCGTTCCCAGCTTTTCCAAGAATAAATTTCATCCTCTCGCCTGTCTTCAGTCACTCGCCTCCGTCCCATTCACAACCAACGGAACCATGACGGGCGAATCCCCCACCAGTCCGCCATTGACCTTCCCACCCGCCCCATCCGGCTCCTTCCCTTTCGCAGCAGCTGCAGCGGCGCCCTCAAGCAAAAGTCTTTAACGGCCGGTGATACGATGATAGGAAACAGATGGCATTGGTTAGGTTTATGCACTGGCAAACGCGGGAGCTTAAACATATCTGAGTCGTAAACGTATTGCGTGGTTAGCATTCATCTCCGAGCGATACTGCCCACGAACAATGATCGTTTCAGACCGCAATAACAACTTGAATCGCATGTCGGAAAAGACACGGAAATTGGTGCCGCTACAACAAATTCAAATGGACCGTCGTCGAGTCGAAGTGAGGCACACACCTTATTCCGTCACGATTCCACGTCCCTCGACTGGGCCTGATGATTCGTCCTTGATACCGGATGGTCCTGAGACGGGTAGGGGAGGAAAGCAGGTGCTCATGGTACTAGTAGTAGGACATCGCGAGATGGTTAGTAGCGGGATATCGTTAGGCGGCGGGTGGCAAATAATTTTACTACAGCACGCACCTCACTCGCAAGATATAGCCTGCAGGTGGTTACCCCGGAGAATTTTTTCACGAATCGCTGTGGTGGCCGGCAAGAAGAGCCTGTGGTGGCGTCGCCAGGGGATTCGTCGGTCAGACTTCAACTCCCAACGAGACTTGAGCAGCAAATGGCGGTTAAAAAGCGCCGGAAATTTAAGGAAGAAGCGAGTGCAGCAGCAGGAAGCAGCGCCTTCCGTGAACTTTCAGACCGGACACGAGCAAGGACACGAGTGACGACTCTGACGAGTCGGATTTTTCTTGAATTTGTCCAAGATTTGCGAGCTGGTGGAACGAAATGCTTAACAGCTAAGCAGCCGGTCCGGGAGCTCAGTGCGCCGAGGTGCTTTGCGAGCCGTGGCCGTGAGGGTGGTGGAGGCAAGGTCGAGGGAAGGTCGAGGGAAGACGCAGAGTGTCTGGCACTGTTTGGCTACAGCCTTGATCTACTTACTTACCGAAGACGCCGGCACGCCCTCGGCAAACCGCTCCTTCTCCCAAACCGCCATCTCACTCAAATCGACTCTGGCGGCTTGATTCTTCTGTTCCTTGCGAACTCCTTGGTGGGTTGTTGTAACGCAGAATTCGTCTCCCGTGTCTTGGAGCTCCTTTTCCCCTGGTGTGGGCAAGCAAATGGGCCTGAGAACTGGGGAAATCCGAAATCGATGATCCCGCTTGTCCCTTGACTGTCTCTCTGTGTTCCCTTGATACTAGTACAACTCCGTCCTGGACTTCACGCAATGCCGGGCCCTTGGAGTCTGGCCACCGACAAGTCCGGTCCGGCGCGACCCAGAGAATCTTGTCCGCCGCGCCTTATCAAGCCCACTTTAAATTTTCTCCCGTCTTGCAACCGAAAATGATCCGTGCAGCACGAGAACCTCTCGACTCTTCGCTCGAATCAGCGCATAAAAATTTCAAGAACTTCATACATGGACCCAGCCCGAATCGAACGGCGCAAGCGCGAACCCACCAAGTTGCTGTCGGTCAGCGCGTCCACCAGGTCCTGTTGGAGCCGTCTTTCTCTCGTACCACCCACCTTTCTTTCCCGATTCTTCCTTGTCTGCACCGACAGCTGTTAGAGGCTCGAATATACTTCAAGCTGTACTACGACGCTGAAGCGCAAGAACGGAACCCCTAAACCACCCAGCAAATACGACGCATTCGAAAGCCAACTCACCCTCCCAAATTCTGCAAGCTATCCAAAGCCAAAGCGTCCTCAAAGTCCTCAAAGTCATTGCTATGAACGTGCGTGCCTCGAATCGAACGAGGAATCCCTCGATCATTTGCTCTCTACACCAAACACGGCCTTCGTCAGGGCGGCCTCGCTGGCCGGGCAGGAGGGGCTTGCTCCGAACCTACACGCATCAGCGCCACCTCCGCCCCTCAGCAAACTCGGCAATAACTCCGGACGTGAGAGACGGTAAGCTTCAACTGCTCTGAAGTTCACCGCCCGAACTAATTACGTTTCGGACTCGTACGATTGTCTCGAGTGGGATTCAGGCAACGTACTGCCTAACTTCCTTGGCTTTCAGGTGCTTACGGTTCCATTTCTTGGACTTACTCTGCGCACTGACCTGGCTGTGAACACCTTTTTTTACAGGGCGCGGTGGCTTTCAACCACGGCATCTGGCCGCGTCTGCCGCGTATCCGCTGAGGCGCGTATGCGCGTTTCCACTCCAGCTCTGCGACAAATGCTGAATGACACTGCACTAGATTATAAGGCAACGCGTCAAATTTCGAGGTTAAAAATGTTCGCCGGTCATCTTCTCACTTTTCAAGTCTTCTTCTTCTGCCTTGCTGCCGTACTCGGCGCACCTACCGTGTCGTTGCCTTATGGAACCTTCCGTGGTTTCAATGAGGGCAATTTGACCAAGTTCCTTGGTGTACCGTTTGCCACAGCGTACGTTGTCCATCCCCACTCTGCATCCCGTTGTCCAGAATTCACCGCGCTCTATTTCTGTAGGCCCCGGTTTGAGACTCCCCAGCCGCCGAAGCGGCTGTATGGAATACAAAATGCAACCGCCTTTGCGCCTGCGTGTCCCCAGCAGGCGCTCTCCACAGGCCCTGTCTCCTTCCCGCCGCCTCCTTCCGGCGTCTCGGAAGATTGTTCGTTTCCCGTTCAATCAATCCATCTCGCTGTTAATTGAACCCAAAGGCCTCAACCTGGACATCTACAAACCCTCGACTGCGCACCCCGGCTCCAAGCTTCCCGTCTTGGTCGTGCGTCCACGTCTCCTCACCAAGTTGAACCCAGCTGATCAGAGGCAAATTCGCTAGTGGTTCTTTGGTGGTGCGTCCTCAAGCTTCTCGCGGAAGGTTGCGTTCATAATATAACAATCCACCCAGGTGGATTCGAACTTGGAGACAGCTCCACCACGGACTTTGCGCCCCTACTCGGACGATCCATCGAGACCGGGGAACCTGTCATCGTCGTCGCCCCGAACTATCGCGTCACCGGTATGTACGGTTCATTTCGCCCTCACAGCCCAGCACTGAATACTGTTCTCCCCAGCGTTCGGTTTTTTGCCGGGGAAGGAAGTCAACGCAGCGGGAGTAAGCAATCTGGGCTTGCGAGACCGTACGTATCCGGTAGACCCCAAACTCGTCGCACTAATGCTCTGCAACTGCAGAGATATTCGCTCTCGAGTGGGTGAAACGACACGTTGACGCTTTTGGCGGGGACCCAAATCGAGTGGTGATGTATGTTGCATTCCTCTAGCGCAACCCTGAACGCTTAAATATTCCAAGCGGCGGCGTGAGCGCAGGCAGCGTCTCCTCTGCGACTCTCCTCCTCAACAACAAACAAAACTCCAACGCCCTATTCCGCGGCGTCTTCCTCGTACGTGCCAATCCGCACGGCGCAATTCCGCCCCGAGGCTGACTCGCTCGCATCCCAGGAATCCGGTGCCCAAATTCCAGCCCCGCTCGACGACGGCCAAGCAACCTACGACGCGCTCGTCGCCGCGACCAACTGCACCCTCGCCGCGGACACCCTCAACTGTCTGCGCCGCGTCCCCTTCGAGGCGCTCATGGCCGCGGCGGACCAGACGCCCGACATCTTTTCGTATAAGAGCCTTCAGTTGGTTTGGCGGCCGTATGTTGACGGGGATGTGCTACAGAGGGCGCCATTGACGTCGCTGGCGGAGAGGTTATTCGCCCAGTGGCGTTGTGTGGTATGCCATTTTTGATGAGGGGTGACTGACGAGAGGGGTGCGCGCACTAGGTGCCTATCATGGCGGGCAGCTGTGATGACGAGGGGACGTGCGTATGTTTTACTTCATGCTCAAGTCGAGATGTTGGACTGATGACCGGGCTTTATAGCTTATTTTCGTTCTCGACGTTCAACATAACGTGCGTGATACCCTTCCCCACTGCCCGAAGGGCATGTCCGATCGAATGCATAGCACGGATGCGGAGTTCCTGGAGTACATCCATTCCAAGTGTGTTTCTCTTACAGTCGGCCCTATAAGTTCAACTTCCAATCCGAAATCAGCTACTTCCCCGTCGCTTCTCCCGACCAAATAGCGACGGAGATAGGCCGCCTTTACCCGGATGACCCCACACAAGTTTGTGTCTTCACTAATATTTTATGCTTCTCACAACTGACCGCGCAATCTCTAGGGATCTCCCTTCGGAACCGGCACCGCGGACCAACTCGCGCAAGTATTTCTCTCACTGAGCATGGGCTCATAAATAACTCAATATTTCGGCGCAGACCGCAGTACAAACGCCTCGCCGCGTTCCAGGGCGATTATCTGTTCATCGGGCAGCGCCGGTTCCTCCTCCAACACGCGTCCTCGAGGCAGAATACTTGGAGTTGGTGTAAGTCCAATCCGGCCCCGTGTTCATTTTTCCGATGGTTCAACTGAGAATGTTGCTACTTGCAGTGAGCAAGTACGGGAAGGACGCCTCCCCGCTCGGCGCAACGCACACCACCGATGGCCCCATCTGGTTCACGAGCAACATGACGGGCGTCGGGAGCGTCGGGATCGATGCTTTCCGTGAGTTGCCTACCTCCCATCGTCTCGCCTTGCACTTAGAGCGCTCACGCAATGACGGCGCGCAAACAGTCAACTTCATAAACACACTAAACCCCAACACGCCCGCCGAGAGCGCCAGCGCCTCGGCTAGATTGCCGATCTTCTGGCCGCAGTGGAACGGGAACTCCACGTCCCTGTTGACCTTTGGTGCGACCGGCGGGACTAATTTCACGGCGGATGATTTCCGGGCGGAGGCGATTGAGTTCTTGAATGGTTTGATCCTCGCTGAGTCAGAAAGAAAAAAATGGGGAAGGAGGGAGGGATTCCGCGAAGCGACACCAGACTACCACCCACCCCCGTCCCAACTGGCGCGCTTCCGCTTCCCCTTGGGACCAGATCCAGCGCTTTCGGCTTCAGCTTCAGGACTGACAACGAGGTCCCGCGGCCGCACGACGGCGCTCTGTCCGCGATTATGGTTCACACTCCGCCCAGTGGTACTCCCACTCCCACCGGTACCCGTGCCCGTGCCCGTGCCCGACGCTGACGCACCAGCACCGCCCACATGGCCCCCGCTCACGCTCCTCATCAACGGACGCGCCGGGATGTGCTGCCGCAACGACGCGGGGATGCCGAGCGCCTTCCACACGCCAGGCGGGGGTGGCGGTGGAGGAGGAGGTGCCGGCGGATGCGCACGTGTCGGTGGGAGATAAGGTCCGAATGACATTGAGAATGCCGACGGTGCGAACCCCTGCTGCTGCTGATGCTGCTGTCCCCCACCCGCCGAAGACGAAGACGAACGTGCAAGGTCGAGCGCCTCCCCACCGCGCCAGCCCTCGAGCTGCATGCTGTTCGCGTCCACACCCGCCCCGCTCCCACCAAAGTAATGCAGGTCCAAGAACGGCAGGTCGTACATGACCTCGCCGTTAGCCGCAGTCGGATGGTGCATGAGTGTCGAATGGAGCGTGTTCGCGCCGGCCGCTGCTCCGAGTCGATGCGGCAGTGGATGTGATTGCTGTGCACTACCAGGAGTGATGCCTAGCAACGCCGGGTCGAGAGCAAACGCACTGGGCGGCGTGCGCAGTGCGGCTGCGGTCATGGCAGGTGTCGCCGGGGCGCTCATGAGCGCGAGCCCCATGCCGAGCGCCTCGGGGCCCTCGCCGGGAGGTACGGACACGGAGCGGACAGTGCCCGTGTGTGTCGGTGCGTAGTGGTGATGATGGTGGTGGTGATGATGCACATGCACCGTGCGGGAGGACACCGGCGAGCGCGACGCACGGAGCTGTGGTGTCCCCGGGGGCTCGAGTTCGACCTGCATCGCGCTCGCCTCGGCGTCAGCGGTACCGCCGGGATCGAGGTCCATCTCCGCATCGGCCGGCTCGTGCTGTGATAGATCGACGAGGTCATCAAGGCTAAAGAGACCGAGCGCCTTGTCCTCGTCGTCCTCCACCTCCCCGAGCCCGAGTCCAATCCCAACACCCAGGCCGAGCCCCGCCTCAGCAGCAGCCTCGGCGTCCCCCTCCGCATCCTCCCCATCCCGTTTGCCCCCCAATGCCTCTGCGATTCCGGCCAGCCCCCGCCCCGCTCCAACCCCCAGCGCCATGCCCCTCCCGCGTGTCCCGAGCCCCCACGCATCCACGCCGCTCCATATCGGCTGGTGCGTCCGCGCCCCAAAGATCAGATCCCCCGCCGTATTCGAGTGGTGCGTGAAACCCCTGAACCCGCCCCCGCCGCCCCCACCGCCATGCGCCCCCGCCCACGACTGCGCTCCCCCGCCCGGCTCCGACTCCCCGTCCCCAAGCGAGAACGCACTGCTCCCCTCGTCCAGATCCTGCTCCGACACCGAATGCGAGTGCGAATGCGAGAACGAATGCGCGGGGGACGCGTACGAGTGCGTGTCGAGCGAGAGTGAGGCGCTGTGGAACGACAGCGCCGGCGAGGAGAATGCGTGCGGGGGGAAGCCGCCGCCGCCGCCCCCGGGGAGCGGCTGCTGCTGTTGCGGCTGCGGTAGAGCGGGCACGGCGTGGTGGTGGTGGTGATGGTGGTGGTGTTCCCGCAAAGCGGCGGGCTCCAAATCATACCGCTCCATCACCCCATGCGCGAGCTCGAAGAAACCGCCCGTGTCGGTCCCCGTGCCAGTATCAGTGCCTTCGGTATCGGGGGGCGAGCCATAGGCCGCGAGTGAGGGCGAGAAGGAGCCATGGAAGGCGGTGGACGCAGAAGTCGGGTCCAAGCGCGGATTTGCGGAGAACCAATCCTGCGGGCCCCACGCGCTGCGGCCGATGGTCGTCCCCGCGCCGCCTCCAGCGAGCGCGAGCTCTTCCGCCCGCCGGTGCTGCAGGAAGTGCGAGTTGTTGAACTTGGCCGGCGGAGGCGCCTGCGGTGAAGCGGCAGGGGGAGAACCGGCTGCAGGCGCGTCGGGCATCGCCTCGTCTGGCGTCTGCGCCATATCCAAATGCCGCATCCCACCCACCAGCGCCGTCTCCTCACCCTTCCCCGGCCCCGCAACGAAGGAGAACCCCCCGCCGCCCGGCGCACCAAACCCGAAGTCCGACACCGTTCCGCCGCCGCCGCCTGCCCCGCTCCCGTCATACCCGTCCCCCTCATCATCCGAACCCACCACGCTCGGCGGCATCGACACAGTCTTAAAGCCCTGACTCGTATGCGCCCGACGCCGTCGCCGGACGGGGCCGCCCGCGGCACTAGTCGAAGCCGCAGGGCCAGGATCCGCAGACGCATTCCCCGCACGCATAAGCCCCTCGTCCGTCTTCGCGCGTCCGATCCTCCCGCGCCCGCGCACCTCCTCGCCCTCCCCCTCCCCGTCCTCCTGCTTCATCCCCCCCTCCCTCTCCTCCTCTCCATCTTTCGCCTTCCCCTTCCCTGCCTCCTTCTCCTTGGCGGCAGCACCCTTCCGCCCACCCCTCGGCCGCGCCTTGTACCCGGCCCGTTCATACTCCCCAGGCCACGCATTGCGAAACCGATCCCGCAGATCCATGCTCCTGCGCCCCGTAACGCCAAACACCGGCGCCTCCTTGGCGATCGCGGCCCATGCCGCGCCGTGCTTGCGGAAGCCCGCGAGGAGGGCGCTGTCCTCCTCGGGCGTGAAGGGTCGGCGCTTCGGGTGCGCGGGAGAGGGGAGTGGGAAGAGGGGAGTGCCGTCGGGGTGGGTGGAGCGGTTAGGTTTGTTGGCGTCGGCAGCGGCGGACGTGGAGGTGAGGGAACTGGGGCCGGCGGTGGCATTGAGGGCGAGGGGCGAGTTAGAGACGCCGGAGGGGGAGGTGGCGCGCGCGAGGGCGGGCGGCAGGTGCGTACGCGCGTTGGGGTAGTGCGTTCGGTATGCCTCGGGGAAGTAGGTACGGAATCTGGGTGTAATAGTCAGTCGTCGATCATGACAGTGGGGGCGATGTAAACGGAAATGCAAAGGGAAGAGAAAGAGGAACGGGGGAAGCAATCGGGGAAGCCCTGGAAGACTCGTCCCGTCCGAAAAAAAGTCAAGTCCGTCGCGGCCCAGCACCACCCGTCGGAAGACGTCCTCCCGTCGGCTTGCATACGTCTCGAGACAACGGGACTTCACCATGTCCGCGTGCTGTGAGGTCTTGGCCCCAGGGCAGAACGAAACACGGAGGCAGAGGTAAGAAGAGGGGTATAAAATAGCTCTGCATCGCCGAGAAAGGAGGAACAGGAGTAAGACGCCTGCTGCGGCCGCTCGCCACATAAAGATAGCACAGCAAGAGCGGGTCATGCCCGCGCAGGCAGGCAGGCGACAGCAACCCCCAAAGGCTCGTCGACACGAAGGGCAAGGGCGAAGCGACCCAAAGAGATGCCCGAAAGAAAGAAAACGACGTTGGCGGAATACACGCCCGGGTCTGCGGAGCCACCACCCAGGCCGGAGTCGACACCTTCTGCCAGACGTACGAAGCAATAGGGGCGCGTCGCGTCGAACGCTAAATACGACCACGTTGGTGTCAATATCGAGTACACGCGATACGGGCGAGAATGCCCGTGCGCCAGTAAGATAGTAAAGCCAGAGCGTGCTACGCGCGCGGAGACAGGCAGGTAACAGCAACCCCGGGGCTCGTCGACACGAAGGGGAAGGGCGAAGCACCCAAACCAAAGAGATCCCCGAAAGAAAGAAAGAAAGAAAGAAAGAAAGAAAGCATCATTGGCGGAATGCACGCATGTGTCTGCGAAGGCAACGCCCGCGGAGGGAGCGACACCGTCCGACAGGGAAGTTCAGAACGCACGAAGCAATCCGGGCGCGTCGCGTCGAAGGCCAAATACCGACCGCGTTGGTGTCGATATCAAGGACGCGCGACGCCGGCGAAGATGACTGCGCGGCAGATAGGAAGGACGGCGCGGAATGGTATGCGTGCATGTAACGGAGGAAATAGATAATAGCAGAAAGAGGGAATGGGAGATTAGGAAGGGAAAAAATCCGAGGTGAGGGAGCGCGGCATACGCGTGTCCCGAATACACTGGAACACGGGGAGGCGGGGAAGCACAATGAAAGAATAATGGAACGAAGGAAAGAAAAAGAAGGGAAGACAAAGAAAGGAGAAGGAGACGCACCGGTCTTTCAAGTCCACAGGCGAGCGACCCGCGAATGTCAGCGCAGGGTCGGAGAGGATGGCTTTCCAGTTACCGACGCCGTGCTATAGGAGTAGTCAGTATATTGTTTCGGACGACGCGAAAAAAGTAAGGGGTGGTCAAGGCAGAACGCCGCGCGAGCGAAGAAAGTAAAAAGGACAAGGAAGACAGACCTTCGTACACCCGTCCACCAGCATCTGTGTCTCCGCCGGCGTCCACTTGCGGCGGACCTTCTTCTCCCGCTCGGGTGGCACCAAGCCCCCACCGTCCTCCCCCCTCCCCCTATCGTCACCCTCCCCGCCGTCGTCCTCTTCGACCCCATCCTCCGGGCTAGCGGCAGTGTCTATGCGGCGCACCTTGCCCTTGCGCGCGGCGTAGGGCACGGTGGTGTCGTCGCGGAAATTCCACGCGGGGACGACGCGCGGGGAGGAGGGCAGCGCGAGGGAGACGCGGCGCTGTTTCTGCGTCTGCGGGGCAGCAGATGCATCCGGGGACGCCGCACCGCTGGCCAAAGACACCGATGACGAAGACGACGCAGCGGTGGCAGATGCGGGGAGGAGCGGCGCCTTGAAAGAAAATGTGGAGGACGACGGCACCGCAGACGCGTTATTGGAATTCGAATTGATATTGTTGTTGGTGTTTGAGGGCGCCATTCTGTCGGGGCAAAAAAGTCTTGTGGTGCTGGTGCTGGTAATGTAGTGCGAAATGTTGGCGAAATGAGGTTAACAGCAGGCCGACAGGGCAAGGGTTTGGCTTAGGTTTGGCCGCGTTTCCAGATGCGGAAGTTATGCTCCCATCGAAGGCCAGACCGCCCAAATATGAAGGGGAGCCGTGGTACTGGTGTGGTAGACTCGGGAGGTCGCGAAGGAAGGTGACTTTGCGCAGAGCGGCGAGGAGAAGGCAAGGCAGTGAATGCCGATGGCCTGGGAAACAAACAAACAGAGAACACTGCCACTGAGCCCACGTGACTCGGAAATTCCAGAGTTCAACTTCAAGTTGAAAGAACGATGAATGCGCAGAGCATGGTCCTCCTGAAACCCGAAATTCCAGTGAGGCAGCCAGGGAGTAACGTCAAATAAATGACGCATTTATGCGGTATCATGGTTGAAAAACCCGCGAATACCAGTTGACGCCGTGTTGTCGTGTTCTGTTCGATTCAGAACCCCCCCTGTTGATCCCGTACCACCATGTCGATTTTGGTCGCTCTCCCTAGTCCTTGCCCCTCCTGCCTCTGGTGTACTCTGGACCCATCATGCTACTGTTTTGTGTGCGGCTACTGGTCTCCCGGCTACTGTCTCGCGGATACTGCCTCGCGGATACTGCGGATACTATCGTCTCGCAGATACTGTTATTGTGGCCTCGAGCACTGCCCGCTACGGAAACCCATGTGTCGCCCGCGGATGCCATCTTGATGGGGAGTACTGGCACTGGGAAGGCTTGACTACACTCCTCCTGCCGCCTCTGGGGCATTTCGGGGGGCATTGGGGCCGGCTCGCGTATTTGGTGTCTCCCCGCAATTTTGCCGACCCACGCACGGACCATTGACGGGGTACGGATCTGGCGCGTCGCTCTCCGGTTTCTCCCGTGTCCCTTCGGGCGCTTTGGTGACAGTCATTACAACTCATGTTGAACCAGGCAGGAATGTTGCCTGCCATCCTCCCGTTCCACATTTTCTTTGGCCTCGCCTCCTCGTGACGGTTGAACTCTCATTAAAATCCAGGAGGAGGGATCACGCCTCGCCTCGTTGAACTGGTCCAAGACGTGTCTGAAATTTGCATGCTTGTGTATGATTTCGGATGGTGCTCCCATGCTCTGCATGAATTCACCCGTGCATTTGCACGTAAAATCGCATTTGCCGTGCAAAGGGACAGTCATGCTCCGAATTTCTGTGCGACTGGTGGACTCTGGGGATTATTGCCTGGGAGAGGGGGACCTCTCCCGTACATCGGTTCGATTTTTCGAGCCAGTGGTCAGGCCCCACGAGGTTCTAGCCAGCTGTCCCGCCATTTTTTACGGCCGGCCAGTCCACAGCAGCAGCAGGTGAGGTGTGTGAACGACCCCCTGGAATCGGTTTGTGTTCGGTTGGGATCTTGTGGATCTTTGTAAGGATAACCACCCGTACAGTACCACATGTATACCTTCCGTAAACTCGTTGTTCAGACATTTGGACCACGCGAGTATAATAAATCCCCCCCCCCCCCCCCCCCCCCCCCCCCCCCCCCTGGGGTGCCGCAGAGAGGGTGTGAGAAACAGCGGTAAATTTACCAGCCGTTTTAAATGGTTGAGTCTATCAAATGGTTGAGTCCTGTTGAAATATTATTTTGTACACTCACTGGTCGGAATTTGTCATCGAAATTCCAACATCCTCTACCCCAGTCAGGCTCATAAGCACTACAGAACCGAAGCGAAATCGTTTGCGCTGCTCTGGCCCTTTGATGCATCCGCAGTGTCGCTCGTTCGACTCGAGCTCGGTCAATGAGGAGGCGCTACAGGTGTTTTTTGACCACGGGGTACATACAGTTAAATTCACTTGATTGACATAGGAGGAACACACCATCTCAAAGGGAAAACAGCCACAGTTCTTGTCATTAAAATCAGCCAAATCAACATCCGTGTCCAACTAAACGGGGTATTGTAATTTGTACTAACTCTCGAAGAGGCTCAGGTCTAAAGGAAATTTATCGTGGCCAAGAAACTGAACACGGCAAGCGGGATCATCATCCAACCCCCGGTATAAATCAACCCCGACTTAGCAGAGGCCCCGCCGGAGTCTCCAGCGCTCACACCACCGGTGCCCGACACGCTACCGCTCGACGACCCATCGCTCCGCGTTACACTGAAAAAAAAAAAATTAAACATCAGTTCTCAGTGCGTGATCAGAATAAAACGTGTTGAAACAACGACTCACACAAGATTTTGCACCTCGAGCGCCCAGGCGCCGTCGGCCGCCGCGCGCCCACTAAGGGGACCGGACGAACCGCTGGCTCCGTAGGCGTCAATTTGTAGGAGGTGTGGCGTGGAGCCCATATTCTGCTTCGTCCAGCCAAAGGAGCAGTTGCTCGGCGTCGGCGACGAGGTGGTGCCGGACGCCCCATACGTCGTCACCTCGTCGTCGATTGTCACCGTGTACCACGCGTTAGCGGTGCGCAGCGCCAGGAATACGGACGTCCCTACAATACCCACAACTAATAAGCCGAAGACATGACATTTAATTTCAAGTGGACGAACCTTGGAAGGTGTAGGACATTGACGCGAGACTGACTGTGGACACACTGCTGCTGGTGGCGGCGGTCCCCGAAAGCACCTTGGCGCTCCCGCTCGTCTTGCAGGTCGCGGTCGTGACGACCCACGCGCCGAACCAGGTCACCCCGCCCCCTACGAGGTCGATCTCGTCGTTCCGCGAGCCCGCGGACGGGGTAGGCACCGCCGTGGGGCCGACGGTGGTTTGGATTGTATGCTGTGTGGTTATGGTTGGGATATTTTGAACCGCACTGGTGCTGGTGGTCGGTGTGGGAGTCGCCTTGGTTGTGGTGTGCGGGGTGGTCGTTGTTGTCTTCTTGGTCGTTGTTCCGCCACCTCCGCCTCCACCTCCCCGACACCGCGGCTGGTTGTCCGAATCGCGATCTGCGAAACCCAAGTCAGTCCGGGGTGAGCAGTAGTAGCTCGATGCAAAGGACGCACAGCATGTGTCGCCGGGGTCTGCACCGCTGAAAGCCTAAGTGACCAGCCCGACGAATGAGCGTAACACAACACTAACCGCAACAGAAGTCATCGTTGGCGCATGGAACACCGCCGCCCGTGCATTGGCCGGACGAGCCAGAACACACCTCGCCGTTCGGGCAACAGCCACCGGCGTCGCAATAATCACTACAACCTCGAGTCAGCGAATCGACGAGTCTGGTATGGACAGACAGACGCTACGGAGCAACAGCCTTCGTCTACATTGAACGATGAGCAAGCGACTCCGGGTGAATGGAGTGCTACTTAGTCTGACCTGGGCAGCAGTTGGTCCCGAGCTCACAACAACCTCCGTCGTTGCATTCGGTCTCGCCGATGCCGCATGAGAGCGCGCGCGACACGAGGAGACCGCGGATGGTCGTTCGGGTTGAGTGTTGAAGCAGTGGTTTGAGTGGGGAGAGGGCCTTGAGGGGACGGCCTGGGTTATCTTGTAAGGTTCGATGGACGTGGAGACAGAGAAAGAGGAGGAGGAGGGGGAGGAACATCTTGAATTAATTATGATGGTTCGTGTCAGTGCTAGCTTTTTAACTCTTGAGTGCGGATGTCAGGGTGGTTGAGTGACAGATGGTTGTTGGATTTCGCGAGGCGGTAAGCATCTGAACAGAAAACGCATGGTTGAGCGCTACCAGAGGTGGTTAGCCACCAGGCATTGCGCGCCTTCCCGGCGTAATTCCCAATCTTTGCGAGAGCGTGGGCTGTTTGATTGCACAATTTTTTCTACGACCAGACGGATAAGGACCAGGTCGAGCCGCAAGGGGGGCCATGGAAGGCAAGAGTGATAGACGCTGTTCTGCGGTGTAGGAACGGAATTATAAACTATTCTTGCTTGAAGATTTTATCACTGTCTTGGCGATCCAGATCCTGCAGTTACTAGAGAGACGCAGAGGTAGGGGGGTGTTGAACTGAACTCAGAGCTGGTCAGGGTGTCATCTGGGGAGGTAGACGTCTCAGGTTCTGCTGGAAGAGACTTATCCATTCAACAACGATAAATCGATAGCAGGAACACGTCTTTGTATCTCACATTGCATGAACGCGGGTTTTGGTAAGGCTTGACTGTTGATAAGCATCTTCCATCTTCCGTCGAATGGATTCCAGATTGCCTTGGCCACCGAAAAAAGACCTTGCGCGCTCCGAGGTTTTCGGCCAAATCAGGGTCTCTGGATGATTCCGCAGCCCAGGTAGGGCTTCAAGAGGGTTCAAATGGAGTCTGAAGGCACGTTGTTTCCTGGAACGCTTTGGCTTGCAGCGTCTTGCGCGGCGTGCTACGTGGTCGAAGCAAGGGCCATTGCTGCCGAGCTGCCGCAAGCACAGCCACTGATTGACATATCTTCCACCCTGAAAACAGGTTTGGCCAACGTTTGGGCCCAGCTTCCTAGAAGGCAAAGAAACAGGTAGATGAACAGGCCGTTCACTTAGACACAAGCTGAGCGCGCGTATATGGCATTGCCGTCAGTTCGAAGTCGGAAGTATAGTGTTGACCAAGTGTTGACGCGTTGACGGCCGAGTTACGAGTAGTCTCTCGTAGACAGACGCTACAACATTCTATCTCATACCTCGTTATGTTGTAAAATACGAGCGAGATTTGTTGTAGCGTCTGTCTAGAGACTAACAGTGTTACAATCACAAGATCTCTGACTTATCCTCGTCGATTTGTCGTCGCCTTCCTTGATTCCCACTCATGGCATGCAACAGGTAGATTATTGACCGACGGGCACCGTCTAGGTGATTTTTCGCTTTCCATTTGCGGTGTAATAGCTTCTGGGTCGCTACCAATAGATCAAATGCACCATCCCTCAGGCTCAAGAATCGTCACACCGATATGTCTCTGGTCGACCCCAAAGCCTACCTCTTCCGTGGTGCTGACTGCGGCGGTCCAGGAAAATGTCTCGCTCAGAAATTGCCAGCCAGCCCACCCACGAATACTCGGATTATGGTTCCCAGTTCAAGTTCAACCACCATCGTCGGCCGACAGATGAATGCGGCATGATCCGACAAGCACCGCCCCGCGTGGATCTCTCTCACTTTTAACGCCCATCCAGGATCCCCTCGTTTGGACTTCGCAACTGCAACGGCTCAACTAACCTCCGCTTCTGTTCGGAATCCAGTAGCGCCGACCCAGTTTCAACACCTTACGACCGCTGCTAGGAGTCTGATTCGAGACTCGAAATCGCGACGAAACAGCTCCTAACAGCTTGCTCATTGGCGCCCACTGACACATGGCCTCTGCATTATCGTCGGTGGCGAATCTGCCCCCAGAACTAGAACGAGAGATCTTCGAACTCTGCGCTCTCTACTACCCACGATCGATTCCGAGGCTCGTCCTGGTTGCCCGTCGCTTCAACGTGTGGCAAGTTATCTTTGCTCCCCAACGTGTTGAATCTAAACGGCCTCAGGATGCGGCCTCTACTCTACCGAACCCTCATCTGTGACCACGAATCCTATCCGATCATGATGGAGGAGCAGAGTAAAGCTGCCCTTCCCGCTCACTCCGTCGACCGCATCGTCGCGCCTCCTGGGGATAATTCCCCTCTCCCAGCTTTCGTCGCCGTGCGGAACCTCTTCCTCTCCAGTAGAGTCGACTCCGCTGCTTCGACGGCAATTCTCGCCGCTTGCATCAACGTAGAGAACCTCTCCCTCTGTGGATCGAGCGCCGAGTGGATCCCCCTTATCTCGTGGCTGCCACTCCGACATCTCTACGCTCCTCCCCCGCAGATCATACCCGCTTTTGGCTCTGCATTTCCGCACCTCACGCACCTCGAGATATACGAATACCCTACCTCGTCGTCGTGGTGGGATAACCTTGCGGCTCTTCCGCAGCTTACCCACATTTCATTCCACGACTGTCTCACCGAGGTTTTTCTCCTGCTACTGCGGCTCAGGTGCACACAACTCCAGGTATTGATATGCCTGTCTGGGATGTACGGGGGCGACGAGAGCATCGCGGGCCTCGCCCAGGACATGTGTTTCGTTTGCATGAGCTGTAACAACTACGTGCAAGACTGGTGCATGGGTGCGCGTTGGGGCGAGGACTATTGGCACCGCGCGGAAATGTTTATTGCTAAACGGCGCGCGGGCGAGGTCGATCGTGCGTGTTGAATTGTCATTCTATTAGTATTTGTGGTAACTGAAGTCTGCATAGCTCTGGACTTCAATGGGCAGGATGAGAGCCTCACTACCTTACCACTGGCCGCATGACCACGTTTGGTCGAATGTTCCTACCATACACACAATATCTCTATATTTTATCCAAGTGTGGTCAAGTGTTTCGCTTGTGAGGGTCTACCTGTTCCATGCTCTCGCGTCAACCACGGTGGAACCGCGTAGGTGCTGATATGCCGCCTCCAAAATTTACACTCTCCCCTTACGTAGATTGCTGGCCGGATTGGCGTTCGCCATGACCCATTTGGACTCTTTTTACCTGGCCAAGTTCCAATCAGAATCAATCAGTGCCCACGTCTAGCCCCTCGCGAGCGCCAGTAGCAGATTTGTGAAAGACTGCCTATTCAAATCCTCAACACTGACAAACAGTGGTTCGTTTTCAACTGATTGGAATTTTTTGGAATTTATATTCGCAGGTTCAGCAATGGTGCGACCATCATACAAAGTAACTTATGTCCATCGGAATACTCCCCAAGAGTTCCATCAATGTCGCCACCCGATTCCCGCGAGGATCCTTTGCACGCGAACTGCATCGTCGGATTGATCGCCTCCCAACACGGTCGATAATTTCTCGCCATAATCTCTGAACGCATGAATTATCTTCTCCCGGGCATCGGTGTCGTCCAACCATGGAATCCAAGAGCAGTCGAATGAGTCAGAGTCGGATCCCCCTGTGTGATCGGCATAATGATTCCAGCAGTCAAAATTGACGATTTGGTGCATTATGTCCGTGAGTCCAGCGGCGTGTACACCGTGGATGCCCTCTGCTAGGCGGAGCTGATTTTCCTGGTGGATAATCGCCTCCCCAGGGATGGTATCGTTCTGGGTGATTTTTTGAAGAGTTTCGGCCGCCCTGTAAGGTAACGAACTGGAACCGCATGACTGCAAGAATTCAGCCAGGACGTTGATGCGGGTTTCTTCGAGCATGTTGTCGACGACGTCCTTTGGCGTCCTGCCATCCGCGTCCGTCACAAATTCATCTGATTCCGCCACTAGGAAATCGTCCACCCGCAATGCGGAATCGTCGAGAAATGCATGATAGTCGAATAAGGTCCACAGTTGGCCTATAGATTCGGTATCGGAGAGGGCGATTTCGTTCAGCATGTGAACTTTGATGAGCGCAACGAGGGAGTTGCGCATCGCCGAAGATGTTGGTTTTTCGACTGCATGCAGAACGGACCTGAGAATATCCAAGCGCGCCTCGATACTGGAGACAGATGGACCTAGCTCGAGGTAAGCCAGCTGCCACAAGGCAGTGTGGGCCTCCGCCTCCTCGCCCGTGTGGTTCGTTGCCCCGATCCATTCCAATGGCCTCGACAACGTCGAGGGGAAATTCCGCCACAGATAGAGTGTGATGTGGCCGCCATTCAACAAAACATCCTGCAAGGCGGAGTGGGAATGGCGTCGATTGAGGAACTGGAGGATCGAGCGTGGGATCGGGTCGTCGTCGTCTGGGCGCCAAAAGGATAGCAGCATGGATATGCTTGTATCGACCCAATCCAACATCTTTGGCTCTGAGGCCGCATTTAGCCTAGGAAGCTGAGACGAGATGACGTCGTTCAAACAGTCTTCGAGGTGCCAGTGGAAGGCCGCGAAAAGAACTTTGCGGTTGACGGAAATTGTGGTCCGGGTTTCATTCCACCGGTACGGCGGTGAGGGCAATGAGGCGGAGTCGGACAGATAATTGAACAGTATGGTATAGGGCAGCCGGAAAAGAAGATCGTCGAGACTTTGTCTGAGTCGGGGCATCAACACCGTCGAAGATGCTGCTGTTTCGTGAACCGTTACCAACCCCGGGAATTTTGCGGCTATAGCGCGTGTCGTGGATAAGAGCCGCCACAAGTCCGATGTCTCGACTGGATTGTCGTCAAATGTGAGGAGGAGTTCCCGCATGGAAGTAAGAGGGCCCTGCACGGCGCAAAATGTACTCCATAACATCATGGCCTTGGCGGAGACAAAGAAAGCGTCCAAGTCAGAGTTTGTTGCACCAGATCTAATGAAGGTTGGTTGCCCATAGACGTGTGAAAAGTCTATGGCCAACCTACCATCCTGAGAGAATTGCGGGAAGGTGGAGAGACTCGCAATAGCCCAGAGTGCTTTGTAGCAAGTGATGCGACGACGTTTGCTGACATCCAGCCACAGGATGCCTGCGTCGCAGCTGTCGAGAAGAGAGGCAATGCGAGCGGATAGTTGAAGATCAGGATTCTGGGCGAGACATCGAATGTGCTCTGCATAGGTATGCCGCGGACCATCAGGCCCCCAAAGGAGGTCCGGGATGGCCTCGACGAAAGGCTCCAGTTCGGCGTCGTCAACGAGAGATTTAACGGTCCAGACCAGAGCCCTCTGATCTCTCTCTGATCTCTCGCGGGACACCTCCATTGCGGTGCGAGACATTGCTTCAATCATCGTCTCGCCGATCGGGGGATGGGAGCCGCGGAAGACGTCGTATGAGGGCAAACCGAGTCTTTCATCCGAGTCAATATCATTTGGGAGACGACGATGACGCCGGATGGACTTGAGGGCCTGCAGGACGCGCCAAACGGTGCCCGAGAGTGGCGTGTGATAAGGGCAATCCAAGTATAGCGACGGAAGGAGTGTGAGGCCGAAGTAGACCCCACCAACAATGACCAGAAGAGTGGCGGCAATGAGGGCCATGGCAGCATTCACCAAGGTGAGGAAGGCGACAAGGCCACAGAGGAAGAATAGCAGGGATCCGTGGAGTAGGAGGGGGATGACTTCAACCATTGTGTGCATCTGGAATCGCTGAAGTCCATAGTAGAGGTAGGAAAATATGCGGGCACGTATGACCGGTGCCGAACGCAAGTCCGCTTTATGGAGGAAATCCCGTGCCCATTGCTGAAGGAGGGTTGCAAGCATAGCACAAGCAAGACTGAAGCCTAGGCTTATGAACCAGAGTGCATTGCATATGAGGGAAGTCGCGGCCGGGGTGAATGGTACCGGTAGCGGCGCGGGAATCAGTAGTGCACTGACATTCGTCGACGTCGACGTAGCAAGCTGCTGGGAGATTTGCATCAAGAGGTGGACCGTCACATCGCCAGAGTTGCTGTTCAGCGTTTTGTAACTCTCGATGAGGAACGCTGTCAAGATGGCGGAAAATAGACCGGCCTTGGAGATAATCCAGAGTCAATGACGTTTGGACCACATCGAGGGTAGGTGGACCTACGAATATCAAAAGGCCTTCCATATCGCTCTTCCAACTTTCAACGAGGGCCTTGTCGTATTTCTCCGCCTCCGAAACGTAGACTGCCCAAAGTTTAGCGGCCGCCGTCTCATCGCTGGACGGGTCGACAGCTTTGTACAAAGAATCAGACCACTTTGGTACAAATAATCGCGCCATATATCACTCACTGTAGTTATTGACGTTCCCTCCCATTTTACTGGAGCCGCTTGAAGTTCGGCGTCCGCTTTCGATTCCTGGTTTCAAACTTCCGCAGGAGAAGGGCAGAAGACTGGGACGCCGTGGCCGTGAACCCAAGGCAGCAAGCAGAGGAGGGATTTGCGCTAATGGATTCGCTCCACCTGCGGAGACGTACGACCGGTTTGGAGGAAAGCTGTAAAGTCACGGAGGTCACATTGCGGAGTTGGAATCTGCTGCCTCGGCACCGTGATCCTTTGATTGATTGTCTCGTGTGACAGTTCCGTGACACTCTCTTCCAAAACCACCACATGCCAATGGACCAGGTTCTGCCCCCCGAACTGGAACAAGAGATATTCGAACTTTGTGCTCTCTACTACCCACGCTCGGTCCCGAGATTCGTCCTGGTGGCCCGTCGCTTCAACGAGTGGTAAGTCATTTTTACTCCTCAACGACTAAGGCTCCAACCGTTTCCGTTTTAAACAGTTTTTAAACCGTTTGAACCGTTTAAATTGACCGTTTAGTTTGCCAACATTGACAAACGGTAAACAAAGCGTTCAAACGGTTTGAAAACGGTTCTGTCGGCAGGGACAAATTTTCCCCCAGCTTCAATGAGAATCTCTACTTCAAGCCCCACAGGCTTGATTTCACGGAATGTCCGTCGTGAACGTGACCTTCGGCACACTTCGGACATATAACCCTCCGGCAGCAATCGGCACGACAATCGGAGTTTGAATTCCCAGGTCGAATGTTCGGTATCCCGGGCTGTTGGATGAAATTTGAGGACTTGGATTGCACATTGATTGCACAGGTCAAGATATTCAAGAAATAATAGGATGTGCTCAAATTCTTGCCGGTCCCAGATGTACCCTGGTTGAAGGTTCAAACTGTGAGCCGAACTCTGAATCGGAGCCTGAGCTTCATCCCACAAAACTCAGATAAGCTGTCAATACATCAAGGCCAGGGAGGCCAGTTGTTGTTCCATAGTTCTGTATCACCCCGAGTTGTGTACCGTTCTTGTACCGTTCCTGCTTTTATACAACAAAAAGGCCCCAGATTTACCGTTTAAAACGGTTTTCAAACGGTTTCAAACGTTTGATCAACCGTTTCCGTTTAGTTTGACGGGAACCTTCAAACTAAAACAAACGGTTGGAGCCTTATCAACGACCTTGCGACGACCTGGATTTGAAACCCTTGTTAGGGTCGGACCTCTACTTTGTCGGACCCTCGTTTTTGATGATCCATCCTACTCAATCAAACACCTCCCCACCGATATCCTCCCCGTTTACTCCACCCACCGCATGACGCCTCTCGGACAAAATGCCTCTCTCCCTGCTCTTGCCACCGCGCGCCACCTGTTCCTGTCCAGTTTAAGCGACTCTGCTGCCTCAACGGAACTTCTCGCTGCGTCTATCAACGTAGAGAACCTGTCGCTCATGGGCGCGAGCGCCGAGTGGATCCCACTCATCTCGCGCCTGCCACTCCGCCAGCTCTACGCGCCTCCCCCGGAGATCATACCCACTCTCGGCCCTGCATTCCCGCACCTCACTCACCTCGAGATATTCGAAGGCCCTCGAGCCCGATCGTTGTCGGCATGTGACGCACTCGCGGAACTCCCGCAGCTTAGCCACCTTGCGTTTCACGCCCGTTTGCCAAAACTGTTTCTGCGCCTACTCCGAATATGCGCAGAACTTCGCGTACTAGTCTGTCTTCCACCGTTGGGCGTGACTGGGGAGGGCGCGGCAGAGCTTACCCAGGACGTACGCTTTGTCTGCATGGGGTGCAGGAACTACGTCCAAGATTGGTACATGGGTGCGCGGTGGGGCGAGGATTACTGGCAACGCGCAGAGCTATTTATTGCCAAGAGGCGCGCTGGTGAAATCAATCGTGGGTTCTAAATCCCTACTCTGCTCTCGCGGCTACTGATATGTCATCATTTTAGACTTCGATGCGGAGGATGAGAGTCTTGCTATGTTGCCACTGGCCGCGTGATATTTTTTTTTGCGGCACTTTCTTGCTTCTCTTAGGCGGCCACAAATTTGTATGTATAATACACGGGCGAAAAATTGTTCTCACTTACACACCCCAGCCTCAACCTGCAAAGGTTCATTTATCCAACATTTAATTTATTCGGAGCGTGGTCGCAAAACGGAAACGGAGTCCAGCTGCGCACACCACTCGTTCCCTAACTCGAGCAGCCGAGACAGCAGGTCGACCAAAAGTTTACCGGTTGATTATCGCCCAAGTCCCGAGCGTCTGACACAATATTCTGTCTCGAGCTTCCCTGAGCCTCGAGCACACCGCCAATCGACGCAGATGACCACAGCAGAGGTTACCAGGATGATTTCGGACAAGAGATAATCTACAATCACCTCCCGAGCTCTTGGACGAGAGAAACTTTTGTTAAACATGCTCCGAGAGATATCGCAACAATAGCCTATGCATGTACTCGTTCACGCTCCTCTCTTCTTCTTCTCTACATGCGCGAGGTGTGCTGCATATTCTGACACATGGGGCATAGCGTATCGATTGTCGCGTGCGTCTTCTCGATATCCTCGACATACTGTAGCACGAGTCGCGTGTCAGTATCGAGAATAAGTGGATAATAATATACTGCATTCACAGCGTGACACGCGCAGTCCTGCGTGTTGTGCATGTGGCGCGGGGAGGTGCGGCAGGTGGGCAGGTCGCAGTCCTCCTTCACGCCGGTGTACTCGAGCCAATGGCGGTGCTGTGAAGCATGGTCAGCGATTCACTCGTCGGATTGAAACTGAAATCGCAACACACCTTGCACACCGTGTAGCGGTCAATCAATCTAAGCGTCGTCAACATGGGATCCGGATTAGAACACGGCATCGTCGACGTACATTTCGTGCTTGCACATATTCAAAAGAATTGTCGATGGGGCGCCGCTGAGTGGGTGTTGAGCTGGAACTGGAGAGCGAGGGGGTTGACTCGCACTCCTTTTAAACCTCAGCCAGCTGGAGACTAGGCCGGTCCACACCGAAGATAGCAGCAGGCGACCCGCGGCGAGAGGCTCATATCAGTCGCAGGGTCTGACGCAACATCTCCGATAATTTTGGTCGTCCAGCGGTGGTTCATTTCCAGGAGAATGGAGACTTGGTCAGCCGTGCTAATAAGAGGTTGTTTTAAATCGGGGTGTCGTCGATGATCTTCCAGCGTTGTCTGATCAGGCAATTGGATGGTGACGGCGAACTCGAGAGAAGTCAAGTACCCTGAAGTTCAACGCCACATTAAATCTCGTGCCCGAGTGCCTTGTGGAACGCTCGCATTAGTTGACAGAATTGGGAACGAGGGAAGGGTCCTCGGAAAAAACCTAAATAATACCGGGTCCTTAGGTTTTACGCCAACTTAGGAAGTGGTTGAATAATGAAAGGTCTGCAAGATGGTGTTCGATATGACTCCACTTGCAACTGTTAGCACACAGCGTCGACTCTAGTCATCGAATAGTAAGGTATGAGTGCAGACACACCACGGCGGAGGGAAGACGCACTTGAAGATAGGATCTTGAGCATCGCACCAAGGGCAACACGGATCCCAACCGGACCGAATTCAAGTTGAAGAGAAGTATACGATGTTTGACAGTTATTTCGTCAGACGCGAGCTAAAACCTGTGAGAATCCTGACGTCTGTGAACCAATTTTGAAGAACGCCGCGATTGCTGACTGGCCCAGAACCTGCAGACAAAGTCTCAGGCGGACAAATACAGAAATACCTTGGTCTCTCCGAGGAGTTGTTCGGACTTCGGCGGCCGAGTAAACATCCCAAGCGCTGCGAAATGCGGTCTCGAACACGAAAAGGATTTGTGCGTGCGATGGATGACACAAGGGTTCTGCGTGGGTATTGCTCCAGCGGATGGCGCCATTGGACAAGCAGTCCTGACTGTCCTTCCGCTGGCATGCTAAGCTGGACTGGGCCCAGGCACGTTGCTAATAGTGGAACAACTAAAAGGGTGCAAGACAGTCGATGATGAACGTACCGATAACGAGTCAAAGTGACTTCAGAAACGCTCCGCGGTGAAGGAGACTTGCGGGGGTCCGCGACCTTGTGAGGCAGGCCGCCGGTCCATGAAATCCGATAAAGGTGATATGCATAGGGTCCATTCTAAGGCTGAGCGGGAGCAGTATTGGTAGCTCGCGGTTGTTCTCAGTTCTGACGCCTCCTGGGAGGAATTTGACGGTCACTGGCCAGTGGCGAGCCGGAGCGACGTGTCGGAGTGCTAGCATTCTTGGTGCTCCCAGGAAGCTCCCGAGCCTAGGGAGTGGGCTCGAAGATCGGGGCCAAGTGGAAGTTGGCGCATTCGTCTGGGTAAGGTTCGCTCTGGCGTTCATAAGCCCGGCCGCCGTACATGGCGGTTAAGAGCAAGCCGTGGCATCCCATCACGGCCATAACACGACCACACATACTGGTTCGACTCCAAAGGGTTTGCCTCGGTTGACGAGAAAGAAAACCCCAACGGCGATTCTCACTTCGTAACACAAAACTCGAGGCCGGTCATTTTTCTGTTGTACTCAGAGTGTGTTCAGTTGTAACGTAGGCCTTTTCCTTAGTTGAACTTGGTTTAAATTCCTTTATTGGCCTTATTTCGCGCTCCACCAAGGGAGATTTTCCCTTCTTCTCATCTTAGTTTTGTTGGCCACCCAATTGCAACTCACAAGCCAGAGTCTGAGCCGTCGTGTTGGTGGCCGTTCTCGAAGAGATAGGGATTCGGCATCTTTTTATTTCGAACCTCGGGTTGGGCTGCAAATATAATTCTCCCACGTAGACTTTGTTCTTTGACCAATAGAATGAATACCGCTTCAAACGACAGAACCTGAATATTCAGGTGGCGAAAGCGGAGGTTGAATTTTTGGGCGTCTATCAAATATGTGACCAGCCTGATTGTCACGTCACATCTCCTCCTGCACCAAACAGCCATGGATTCTGTACGCAACTAACGCTCCGGCCGTTTCCGGCGTACTGTTGTATTTTATATCCGTGCACTCACCTTGTTCCACCAGCGTCTCTCTTTCTCTCGATACTGTATATGGGCTCGCGAAAGCGGGACAAGGAGTTGGCTTCTCTAACAGCGCTCGTCCAAAAAAAGGACACGGAAGTGAGTCGTATAACTCTTCCTTGAACTACGAAATCTCACCGGGGATTCCGACGAACAGATAACGGAGCTCAGAGCAACCCTCGAGACCCACATCGCGCACGCGCTAGCCACAAAGTCGCGTCTTCTTTCTGCGTTGGACACGGTCGACGCCCTTCGCACGGACCATGGCGCGGAGCTGGCCGCCAACTTTGAGGCGAACAAAAGCCTCAAGGAGAAGGTCGCGCGGTATCTCAATAAGGTCAGAAGGGCAGAGCTGGAGCGAGACCAGCTGCGCGATGTCGTACTCGAGTTGTCGGATAAAAGTGAGACATTCCAGGCAATCCATTTCAGCCTTTCTAAAGTGCCCCTTCCTTCTCAGTCGAGCGCTCCAATGGTGACATAACTTCCTGGGCTTACAGCCGTCTCAAAATTTCACGCCTCCTTGGTAACCTTTACCGCCAATCCCATTATTCTCACTCACGTCTTCTCAATCAAGAACCCCTCAACGAGCACCCAGCCGCCACCGACCCGCAAAAGTCCAATTCCGACTCCGCCTCAGACCTCTGGGCCTACGCCTCGGCGACGATCTCACACCTGCGCAATGCCCTGACCGCCGAGTGCCGTGCGCACGCCCTCACCCGCGCTGCCGCTCGTGCGCGGATCACAGCCCTCGAAGCGCAGCTCGCGCGCCGCGACGTCGAGGTCGAGTCCTGCGTCATGCACGCCGGACAAGCCTTCCCTCCCGAGTCCCGCGCGTCGCACTACCCGGAAATTCCCCCGAGCCCCCTGCCTCTCTCGGAAATGCGGGAGTCCATCAAGCACACGGCCGCTGGGAATCTGGTACTGGAGGAGGAGGTGCGGAGGTTGGCGTTGCAGGTTGGATCCTCTTTCATGTCAACGTCGTCGTAAATTGATCACCTTATCTCCAGCTGCAGGACGCTGGTTTGGGCCTCGACGATGCCGAGGTGAGTCGACCGCAATGTCGCCAATAGCGGATCTTAATTATCACTCAGCTCAGGGACGCTCCCCCGTCGACTTCAGCGCCGCCCCTCCCTCGCAGCACCGGACCTCGACCAGACCCGCGACATCCAAAGCGAGACAAGCAACGGGACTCCGGAGCACACTCCAGAACACACCCCAGAACGACCGCTGCAGAGAAAAGGCGGCCGCCGACCCCCGCGAGCGCTCCCGAGACATTCGATCCCGACCGCACCCTCCGTCCCGTGGGGCAACGCACTCGGAGCGTACCCGGTGGCTCGCCCGCACGGCTCATCGCCGAGCTCGGAGCCCGGATCGAGGGCTTCCATCTGGAAAAGGAGCTCCTCAGCGCACAGGTCCGCGAGCTCCAAAATGAACGCCAAAGTCCCTCAGCCAACGCGGAACCGGACACTCGGACCCCAGAACCTGTACGTATCGCCGTGCTCTTCTCGCCGTCTACCCTATCCCTCATCGTCGTCGTCGAACAGCGCTCGCAAGCAAGCAGCGGCGAACCCTCAACTGTGCGACAAACGCGCCCGCAGCAGCCGCACGTCCTGCTAGTTGACTTCGATCACGACGGCGAAATGTCGATGGACCTTGCAACGCCTCTCGTCCCTACCCTCATGCTCCCCCTCGCTGGCCCATCGACCCTCCCACCCCTCGCCGGACCCTCGACCCTCCCACCCCTCGCCGGCCCATCGACCCTCCCACCACCGCTCCCGTCTACCGAAATCTCACCCCTCGACCTCTCATCCGACCACCCGCTCCCCGAACTCTCAAACGGCCCATCGCCTGATATAACCGATACATCCGTACGCCGCTCCTTCATTTCAAATGCAGTTGCTTTCATGCTGATCGCCCGCGCCCCAGTTGGACCTTGGTGAACAAGCCGTCCAGGAGCTCATGGACCGTTTATCTGCGGCTGCCGCCCGGCGACGGGATCCTCCGTAATTTCCATCTCATCTCATCTCTCTCGGTCGTTTTCTTCGCTTGGTATATCGCTGTTTTCTTGTTGTTGTGTCACTGTCGCTGCACCGCTCTGTTGTTTTTGTTTTAATGTTTTGAATACGATGCATGTCGTTTTGGTAATCCATGACTTGTGGGGTTCTCTCTCTTGGTCAGAATGGTGAGCGTTTACACACGGGACGACTTACGCGCGCAATATCTGACCCAATTATCAGGAGTGTTTCAACGATGGTCCGCATGAAAATAAGCCCGCGCACCGCTTTACACTTCCCAATCCCGCCCGGCCCAAGGCCGGCCCAGGAGCTCCAGCGTAAACACCGGGACTTCAATTGATTTGCGCTGCTGACGTGGGTCACTGGCACGGTGGGCCCGTAGTTGTAACTCTTAAGAAGCTCTCGAACTCGGCCTAGGACCTGATACTTATAAGTGCTCGTCCAGCATTACACCCCATTATGAACCCGCCGCTTCCCGAGTACGACATTATATTTGCGGGAGGTACCCATTCGCCTTCACGGTTACTTGGCTTGTCTTGACTGACATGCCCTCAGGTGGAGCAGCAGCTTGCGTTACTGCGGGTCGTCTCGCCTCCGCCGATCCGAATCTTCGGATCTTGGTGCGCACACTCCTGCATCCTCCTGCGTCCCCTTCCTGACGGGAATACCCAAACCACCAGATTGTGGAAAACGGGCGGTCCACAAAGGACCATCTCCTTCACGTTCAGCCCGCGCACTGGGTGGCCAATCTGGGCAACCCACAAACCGAGACCTTCACATTCCACGAGACCAACCCGGGACCCAAACTCAACGGGCGTGCGCCAGCGGTGTCCAACGCCAAATGTGTTGGCGGCGGGGGCAGCGTTAATGGTGGCCTTTGTCGTTCTAATCGTGATCTCAAGCTCACTCACGAGTCGGCTCTTCAGCTATGATTTACAATCGTGCACCGGCATCGGACTATGACGACTGGATGAAACTGGGAAACCCAGGCTGGGGGTCAACCGATCTAATTCCCCTTGCGCAGAAGGTACGTTCCTCGTTGACTAATTCTGATGCAATTCAAGCCGTTCCCTCAGTTGGAAACATATCAGGCGGGAGCCGTCGATTCCACTCACGGATTATCGGGCCCGCTCAAGGTCTCTCATGGGGGATGCGAACTAGAAATAACGAACGACTTTCTTACAGCCGCAGCCGCCTTCCCGCGTGGCCGCGTCTTCACCGAAGACCTGAATGATTTTCACAACTGCGACGCATACGGAGTATGTTCCTTTCTTTTGCGCTGTTAACATCGTTTTGACTTGAGAATCGATTACAGAGGATGGCACAGTGAGCCGAACAATCCCTCTGAAATCTCCGCTAATCGGGATATTCAGGTTCATCGACGCGGAGAGTGGTCGTCGCTCCGATACGGTGCACCACTACGTATATAACCAGGAGGAAAACCCGAACCTGCACATTGTGGATCATGCCAGGGTGAACCGCGTTCTCGTCAATGCAGAGAACCGGGCGGTTGGTATTGAATATCAACGCGGCAAAGCTGGCGATATGGTCTCCGTCTGCGCCTCCCGCCTCGTCATCGTCTCCGCCGGCGCGTATTGCTCCCCGGCAATCCTCGAAAGGTGCGGGCTATGATCAAAACATCGTCTTATGGCCGCTGAACCCTTCAGATCGGGCATTGGAGCCAAGGACATTTTGGGTGAATTGAACATCGCGATGGTCTCTGATCTTCCCGGAGTCGGGCAAAATTATAAAGGTGAACTGATCAGGTAGAGTTGGGTGCGGGCTGTTAATCGGACATTCCAGATCACCACCTCGCAGGTCCAATCTATTTGGCGCGAAAAGGCGTACTCACATTGTCCGATTTGGGTCGGGATAGAGACGGAGGTGCGCCGTTCAACTCTGCTCTCGTTATTGATACAGACTGTCCCCAGTATTTGAGGCCCAATGGCTGCGCGATGGGACAGGGTTACTCGCCACCAAGTTCGTCGTTGGTGTCGTTGTCCTTAAGCTGTGAATTAAATCCGGGCAGCGGGGTGGAAGCTGGTATCAAGCTTCGTCCGAACGAAAAGGATTTACAGGAGTTGACACCTTTATTCGCTTCGCGATGGGAGAGCTTCTTCGCCAACGCCGCCGACAAGTCGACCGTGTTCATAGGCACATTCGCAAGGTTCGGGTCTTGACATTGACAATTGGTCAAGCTCACACGTGTGGGCAGTAACTACTTGGATCTGCCAGAAGCATACGGCATCATTTATTTATCGGTGCGAGAGTCGAAAATCTCATAGACTCTTCCTGACCATCCTCAGACGTACCCAATCGGCACTGGACATGTTCATATCAAATCGGCGGATCCCTTTGCGCCCTTGGAGCTCGAGACGGGCCTCCTCGATCAGTGAACCGTTTTAGAGCTTCATTCTGCCTACACGCATACTGACGAGAGTCGTTCCAGCGACGAAGATTTGCTAGTGCTGCGGTGGGCATACAAGTGGTCTCGCGAGCTCGCACGTCGAATGGACAGTTACCGAGGCGAATATATCGCCGGGCATCCGAAATTCCCTGAGGACAGTGACGCCCGGTGCGGAGAAACGAATGGCCCTGTGGAGACTTCGGCCCCCGAGATTCAGTGAGCGTTTCTTCCTCTGAGTAGTGTGTGTAATATTAATTATGGTGGCGAGATACTCGGCAGCGGACAACGAGGCGATCGACGAGTTTCATCGTGCTAACGGTAAGACCCGCTATTTCGTCGTTTATAATTATAACTAACCTCAAACAGCTGTAATGGGATGGCACGCGGTATGATGAATGTCTCTAAAATGCTGCCTCGACTGACCTCCGCCATTCCAGCTCGGGACATGTGCGATGCGCCCACGGGAGGAGGACGGCGTTGTCGATCCGAGATTGAACGTCTACGGGGTCAGTAACCTCAAAGTGGTGGACATGAGCATTGCGCCGCTCAATGTTGGTGCGAACACGTACCACACCGCGATCCTCATCGGAGAGAAGGCGGCGATGCTCATTGCGGAGGAGTTGGGTGTTTGATCTCGGTTAGTCGACAGTGAGGAGACAATCCTCCTTATAAGATATGTCCACCTCACGGATATTGTCACGTTTCCTGTATTATCCTGTCGGAATTGGATATTTGACACGAAATACGCGCGGTTTGCGTACGTTGTCGCGTCGAGTCTCGTGACCGCGTGTTCGCCGACGCGCTCTGCGTTCCAACTTCCCCGACGCGCTTTGCGTTCCACGACAGTTGGCCGTCGCAGAACAATCCGCGACCTCACGCACTGAATACTTAAAAGTGGGTCCATGCTGCCCCCCCTTTCCTCCTCCCTTCATCGTTCCGCCAACCAGTCCCATGTCCACTGTAACCCTCCCCAGCCCATTCTCCGCCATCCCGCGCACGAACCTCCTCTTCGGGCCCTCCCCTATCCACCCCCTCGAGCGCATGACCGCTGACCTCGGCGGCAAGGTCCAGATCTGGGCCAAGCGCGAAGACTGCAACTCGGCACTCGCGTTCGGCGGGAACAAGACGCGCAAGCTCGAGTATCTCCTCGCGGACGCCCTTGCGCAGAACTGCGATACTCTCGTGTCCATCGGCGGCGTGCAGAGCAACCACACGCGCCAGGTCGCCGCCGTCGCCGCCAAATACGGACTCAAGGTGCGTCTTCGACCCCAACAACCGAATGAGGTCGAATGCGACTGACATACCCTGCGCCAGGCTAAACTGGTGCAAGAGCACTGGGTGGACTGGACGGACGTCGTCTACGACAAGGTCGGCAATCTGCAGCTGTCGCGCCTCATGGGCGCCGAGCCGCGCCTCGAGCCCGCCACCCAGTTCGGCATCGAGCACAAGCCCACCGCGGCCTCGCTCGCGGCGGAGGTTGTCGCCGCGGGCGGGAAGCCGTATTACATCCCCGCGGGCGCGAGCGATCACCCGCTCGGCGGGCTAGGCTTCGCGCGCTGGGCGTTCGAGGTCGCGGAGCAGGAGGCGCAACTGGGCGTGTTCTTCGACACGGTGGTGGTGTGCGCGGTGACGGGCTCGACGCACGCAGGGATGGTCGCGGGGTTCAAGCTGCTTGAGAAGACGGGAGGAAAGAAAAGGAAGGTTATCGGGGTGGATGCGTCGGCGAAGCCCGCTGAGACGCGCGCGCAGGTGCTGCGCATCGCGAGGTTCACCGCCGCGCAGATTGGGCTGAGCGAGGAGGATATTACTGAGGCGGACGTAATTTTGGACGAGAGGTACCATGCAGGGTGCTATGGGATCCCCGACAAGCAGACTATAGAGGCGATCAAGTACGGGGCGGCGATGGATGCGTTCATCACGGATCCGGTGTATGAAGGGAAGAGTCTCGCGGGGATGGTGGATATGATTAGGCGGGGGGAGGTCGTTGGGGGGAATGTGCTGTATGCGCATCTTGGGGGGCAGCTTGCGCTGAACGCGTATTCCAACATGGAGGAGGTGGTCAGGGCGTAGCCACATATTACATAGACAACAACGTACCGTCAGTATTTGAAGCAAAGGATATGGCAAAACGCCCCGGTATCATCCGAAATCCCAGCACAGCAGGGTAATGTTCCGACCAAAATCATCGCCTAGATCACTTAGATCTTCTTTTTTGAGCTGCGAGGATTAGGCCGATTGGGACGGCGTGTTGATGGACTCCGAGTCGGTTTAGAGTGAGTTCGCGTGGTGGAAGGGTGAGTCCGATATGAATTTCTTCGCCTTAACGCAGGGTACATGGTTCAACACCCCACACGCAAATTTTGATACGGCAACGAAGGCATTCCGTTCAAAAATTACTACCCGTCAACTAACTATCCTCAGGCGGGGTCGAACCGACGACTCTCCTTGGCATCAGTCTACAATGGCAGGTTTAATGAGCTTCCGTACTCCACGAAGATATTCTATGAGTTCTTTCTGCTCTGTGCCTTGTCGGGAAAGCGCTGGGTGGGTTTTGGCTGGGTTGTTCTGTTCTTTCAGCATAATCCTGTGAAGTCAGCCCGAAAGACCATGCGGTGGCCGGGCTCATATATGGATTCAAGAACGTTTGATAACACAAAAAAAGACGCAACTGGCTCATCAACTGGTCCTCCTTGGTGCTCAAAGAAGAAGACTGAGGGAAATTTGAACCACGCTTGGGGCCGTCAAACAGGGGTGGAAACCTCGAGAAAATGCAACTAAGTTGGGCTGACGTTATCAGGTCCTTATTTTAGTTCAGAGTCAGTCGATGAAGGAGGCGTCAGGTCCCAATGAGACGCTGGAGAAGGGTTGAATCGTTGTGTGTGCTCGTGTTAATTTCTAAGTGTTAATTTCTAAGTGTGATGGGATCACGCCATTGTCCGATTCAAACTCCGACCGGACCCGCAGTGACTCGCTATAAAAACGGATTGATCCCGTATCCGGCTTGCTCTTGACGGTCATGTACTACTCAGGCCAGAGCGAATCGTACCCAGATGAATACACTGCCCTCCCACCTCCGCCTGATTCCAATTCGCAAGCCCAGCACCCTTGGGAGCACCAAGAAGCTCACCACTCCCAAGTCGTCGACACCGTATCTCAGCAGGCCCTTGAACAAGCGCTAGAACACCCTCAGCAGTACCATGAGCCGCTCTCAATACCGCCCCCGCCCCCGCATTCGCATTACCACCACCAACCACCACCACTCGACAATCCTCAGCGCTTAGTCCCGAGTCAAATACCGCCGAGAGGGAGTCACGATCCGACGCCGATACGGCTTACCCCAGTGGCGGGGCAGGTAGTGCGCTCGCCGCCCGTGGAGATTGAGCCTATAATGCTGCAGCAGACAGATACCGTCGTTCGTCCAACAGCAGTGGCAGGACCGAGCGCACGACGGCCGCATACGCACCAGTATCATCCTTATGCGCGGCCGCCGAGCGCCTCAGGGAGCACGAGTCGGGATTCGCACTTTCCGAGCCAGGCCAGCACGCCGCGGGGTCACGCAGGTTCTGTAACGCATTCACCGGCGATGAGGTGCGTTTGCTTTCTCGATTCCATGCCTGAGGCCTGATGTCTTATGCATTCCACAGTGAGCACGCTCAATTCCCACATCAGCGCCCATCGCCCTCTTACACTTCACCGCTCGCCACGCCGCTCGAGGGTGCATTCACCCCGTCGTTCATCCAACAACAACAACAGGCCCCGCCCCCCGCAAAAACACCCACGCCGCGCTACACCATCCGCACCGACACACAATACGACCCCACCACGCGCGTCCTCACCGCGCTGCTCGAGCTTCCCGGCATGAAGCGCCGCGACCTCCGCATCACCCTCGCCACCACGCCCTTCAACCGCGTCCGCCAGGTCACCGTGTCCGGCACCTCGCGCCCGCCGTCCTTCGCCCCCACCTCGTCCTTGACACCCTCCACCTCGACGCTAGGCCCGGTCCTGCGCGAACGCCGCTACGGCGCTTTCACGCGCTCATTCCCCGTACCCGCCGAGACCAAGGTGCGTCGCGCGTGCCCCTCCTCCCGCCCGTCCCCCGCGTTAATTTCAATTCCCTTTTCTCTCCTCTTCTCCGTCTGTCTCCGTTCGATTCGTTGGTTGTCGATTCTGGCACTAGCCGGACGATATCGACGCGACGATGGACGATGGGATCTTAGTGTTAAAAATACAATGCGGCTTGCCCGCTGCTTCTGCAGATGAGCGTGAGATTCCCATTCGATAACATCCAGCAACGCCTCAAGAGCGAGAACAAAAACAAGAACAAGAACAGCATTTTATCTATTCAAGCAAGCGCAAGCCACCAACAATGTATATTCCCGCCCACGACGACCAGTTTTGTGAACCTCGATGATGAGTCGTATTTATTCTTTCTTGAGTTGTGATTTCGCTGTGTTGCACTCACCATCACCGCCGTGATCCATCCGCCGCGCGTCCAAACTTTCTGGGAGTCGTGTATGTATTCACCTTGCTTTCTTGCTTGCATCGGTTTCGAAATTTCGTTTCTTGCATCATAACTATACCATGTCGCACATACCATTCATTGACTTCCCTGTTCTGAGTCGTAGGAGGTAGGTAGGTACTAACTAATACGGGTCGTACAATACTTACCAGTAGTAGGATCGTTGGCATGTACAGTAGCTACTTAGTTCGTGTATCATTATTGTCTATAAATTTGCATCGAATCATCTGCTCCTCTGTTTGAACCTGAGGCCTGAGGCAGGGGGGTCTTTGTGGATGCTTTATGCTCGGGCAAGTCTTCGTGGACTGCCCTCCCTCGGTATTTGATGACCAGATTAAGGTTCGAGGGCTACGGTTCGAAGCCTTTTTCCTCGAGTCAGGGGAATATTTTTCATCGCTCCGCTGCCCGGCGTAGTTTTGACTGTGGCCAGGGCTAGTCTGTAGTTGATCGCGGGGCCATAACCGCTCGCCTGCTTATTACCAATCATGACCAATCTTTTTGGCGGGGGCTTGCCCGATCATTTTCCTTCTTGACTCCTGCAGCAACCACAACAGACCATTACCTCGAAATTTTGCAAAATCAGTGAACTTGAGGTCCACTCCAAGGCAACTAGCTGTTCAATTTTTTTTTTGCGCCTGGTTCAATTCGAACCAAGAGCTCGGCTGATGCGGCATGCCGGTGGATCAAATCTCGGCTTCCTCCGCACGGCTGCAAAGTAGTGAAGGAAAATACTCATCCGACCTCCCTGAACATGTAGACACCGTAAAACGCGTCGGGGACGCGCCGTAAGCATGTTTTTAGCACCCAGAAAATTATGATTGGTAATAGATAGGCGAGCGATCGACTCGGAGTGATGGGTTTCATTAACAGACTACAACATAACGAGGTACGAGATAATTTGTTGTAGCGTCTGTCTCACTGGCGCCATCACCTCGAACCAGTCTCCACGACCCGCAGAACAGAAACAATGCAAGGAATATCTTCGTGGAGTACTGAAACTCACTCCTCATCATTATCCCACCAAAAGACTACTTTGTCAGGCAGAGTCGGCGGTTCGACCCCGCCCGAAGATATTTGTCGCAACCCCAGCCCTTTTTTAGTTTTCGACCCTACCTTCCTGGTGATCAAGTGAAAGTCGGCGCTTGGACCTTCGCGACCCACTGACAGAACAGAAACAAGTCACGGAATATCTTTGAAACTCACTCCTCATCATTATCCAACTCAACGTATCCTTGTTGGGGAGAATCGGCGGTTCGAGCCCGCCCGAAGATATCAGCGATCCTTTTTTAGTGTTCAACCCGACTTCCTTCGTACAGTGTTTAATTCATCCATCTGGATGTTAGCCTGGAGCTTCAGGCGCTATTCTGTGAACCTCCTTCGGTTTAGTTGGCCTCCGCCCACCCAGCACATTCCTCATGAGCCCCGGAACAGCATCAAGCCATGAAATATCTTCGTGGAGTACTGAAACTCACTCCCCGGCATTACGGCGAGCGATCTTTCGCGGCTAGAGAGAGTCGGCGGTTCGAATCCGTCCGAAGATATCAACGATCTGCGGGTCCTTTTTGGTTTTTTTTTTCAGTTTTCCCTACCTTCCTGGTACAGTGTTCAATTCATCCATCTGGATGTTAGCTTGGAGCTTCAAGCACTTATCTATTTTGTGGACATGCTTCGGTTTAGACGGCCTCTCGCCCACCCAGCACATTTCACGTGAGCCCCGGCACAGAAACAAGGCAAGAAATATCTTCGTGGAGTACGAAACTCGTTCCTCATCATTGTCGCACTGGAAAAATGAGTGGCAGAGTCGGCGGATCGACCCCGCCCGAAGATATACAAGGTCGTCGTCACCTTTTTAGGTTGAACCTCGCTAGTTGTGAATGAACGGAGTTCTTCCAACGCGGATTCCGTGCATCAGGACGTCTCGAGGAAGATGCCAAGGAACTTGATTCTGCACGGCAATCGTTGACCCGTTAATCAATAGTTTACGCGCGGTACTTTTTATGGCACCCAGTCATTCGTCCACAAGCTGGGATGAGGCATATTGTATTCAGATGCTGCGAAAAGAAACCAATGGGTCAGCAATGCGTTTCAACGACAGAAACAACTCAACCACGAACCATCCACAGCCCCCTCCCTCCTCGCCTCGATGAACGCCTCCGCCCGCGTCCAAAAGTCCTCCCCGCCATCCGCGCCGCGAAGCCACTCCACGCGGTGGTCTGTCGCTTGCGGAACGCACACGAACCTACGATCGTGGAGGTACGGGCTCCCTTCCCGCAGCACGATGGGCGCGGTCACTAGATACACGATACACCGCAGCTTGGCGTCGGCGTGGATCGTCTGCGCGGAGACGGCGTTGTGCGGCGTGGTGGTGAGGGCGAGGTGCGTGAGGCTCGGGAAGCGGGATTGCAGCTTGTCGTACACGTCGTCAGCGTCGAGTGCCCAGCGGGAGCGCGGGTTGGGGAGGTAGGACTCGAGCAGCTCGAGGTGCGTGAGGTGGGGGAATAGCGGCCCGGTGCCAGTTATGGTTGTGAAGAGCATGCCGACGCCGATGGTGAGGCGGCGGAGGGTTTTCAGGGCGGCGAGTTCGGGGAGGTGCGAGCTAGATGGGAGGTCGATGCGGAGGTGGGTGGTGGCGCTGCACGTCGTGAGGATTTCGGGGTACTGATTGCGGTCGATGCCCGCGATGAGTACGGCTCGGACGAGGCGGTGGAGGAAGCCGTGAGAGTTTGTCTCGATGAGTCGGAGAGCGGCAGGGCTGAAGATGTGGAAGCCTTCAAGATGGCCCCGGCGGTGCAGTATTTCGCTCTTGGGGACGAAGAGGACGCGATACAAAAGTCGCTCGATCCTGGATGATAATCGTTAGATACGGTTAATGGGGAGAGCTCAGAATACGTACCAGGCCTTCACTCGCCATGCTACCAGCATGAGTTTCGCCATGGTGGATGGTAGAGATACGGCACATGTTTCGAAGATGAGGCGCTCCAAGTCGGGTGGTAATCTAGGCTCGACCGATTTCACCCTATAACCGGTATACATTGATTGGGGTGGTCAGTATTACGGGGGTAAATCATACTGGTGGTCTGTAACTCCAGGTAGGCCGATTTGTAGCGTGTCTGCTTTGAATTGAGATTTTGCACATCGAGGCACAGCGAGGGCTTAATTTGTGACCTTGGGACATGTTCATTGGTGTGATTTTAAAGCAGTACCGGCGGTCTTGTGGGCCTATTCTTCAGCTCGAAGTCGCGTCCAGGATGGAGAAAACTAGAGTCACAAAGACAAGGAGAGTTTGATAAAGCCGGCCCATCAGATACCCGCACAGCCTTAGCACAGCTATGCCGCTCTGATTCAAACTCCGTCTTTGACTCCCCGCTCTCCTTCGCTTTTCCCTTGCGCTGGCCATTGGGCCGAGCTGGCTAGTTTCTATTGATAATCCTTGTGCTTGCTGCTGGCGTTGTTCATCGAGTCGGCGCCGCCCGGGCTGCGTGTGGTCACTCAATGGTCACTGGTTGGATTCAGCCATCCCAGCCGCGGTCGCTGCCCACCTGCCCCGGCTCTTAACTTTCAAGGTTAGAATACACTTCAGGTCACCAGTTATTTTTCTTGTTGACTCGCGGACTGATTACCCCAGTGTTTATTTCTGCAGGATGGTTTTTGTTACCCGTAATTTGGTACAGACGGCGACCGAGGCGACTGTATTCGGTGTGGCCTTCGACGACGTCGAAGACAATCCATCAACTCTATGCTAGTGTGTGAGTTCCACCTACTCCGGCTACCAGTAATTTTCGCTCTCGCAGATGGTAGCACGGCTGGAGCCCCGCGTGCAGTGAACCTCGAGACCAGACCTCGAGAATTCCTGGGGTGATTGACTGCCGGCTCGTGCAGTTCTATGGCTGTGGTTTAAATTGCCAGAGTGGCGGATACGGCTGGAGTAACCAGTAACTGGCACACCAGAAATAGTCGCGAGAGCGGCGGGGAGGCTGTGCACACAAGTGAACCGTGGGAACGGCGGTGAGGCTGTGTTCGGTCTCGGCTGCCTACTGTGTCAACCAAATGACCTGGCTAGACAAGGGGCATACGTATAAAGCCCTCCGCTGCCTCCGATTCCCTTACCTCTCTTTCTCCTCTGCCCAGGCACTCACTTCAAAAAAACAATATGGGAACCGTCCTCGCCCGCCTCTCGCCTCCTGCGTTCAAGCCTGAACGAGACATCCCTGACCTCTCGGAAAAGGTACGAGTCGTATCATGCAGGTCAAGTGAAACATAGAATAACAACATGTGTACATACACCCAGGTCATCATCGTAACGGGCGGGAACACCGGCATCGGATACGAGACAGTCAAGCAGCTGCTCCTCAAAAACGCGAAAGTCTACCTCGCCGCGCGCTCCGCCGACAAAGCCACTGCTGCTATCGAGAGACTCGAAACCGAGACGAAGAGGACGGCGATATTCCTGCAGCTGGACCTCGCGGACCTGCCGAGTGTACGTAGGGCGGCGGAAGCGTTCCTGAAGCTAGAGCCTCGGCTCGATATTCTCTTCAATAATGGGTGCGAGTGTTGTGCTTTTCGTTCCGAGTCGGGGCTGATGGATTGAGTTTGAATTAGAGGCGTGATGACCTCTCCGGCAGAGCTGTTGACGGCGCAGGGGCATGACCTACGTACGCGCAGTCCTTCCCAAAATATTTCCGCTCACTCACCCCGCCGCAGAGTTCGGAACGAACGTCATCGGCCACTTTTTCTTCACGGAATTACTGGTGCGTCTCGCCTCAATTTCACCACTTACGCTAGTATGTACTGAAGTGCTGCTGCCTCGGGTGCTAAGCTGCCCGCCCTCAAAAGGTCGCACGAAGAGACGCGCGTCCCCGCCCGCATCGTGAACACCTCGTCCTCTGGGCACGAGTTCGCGCCTGGCGACGGGATGGATTTCGTCAGTCTCAAGGGCGGGCCCGCGCGCGACGCGTGGCTCAAGAAGAAGGGCGCCTTCTTCGGGCCCTGGGCGCTCTACGGCGAGAGCAAGCTCGGCAACATCTTCATCTCCAACTATTTCGCGCAGGCATACGGGGCGGACGTGCTTGTTTCGTGTGCGCTGCATCCGGGGGGAATCAAGACGGAGCTGCAGCGGTGAGTCTGTTACGGACCTATCCATGATTTGCTTGCTTAATCCGCCGTAGACATGGCGCGGGCTGGCTACAGATGGTCTCCCAAATCATGCTCTTCCCCGCACCGTACGTCTTTCAAAAACGCGTTTCTCCAACTTGAAGTGGGCCTCATTACCCATCAACCACCTTCAGGATGGGTGCGCTGACCCAGCTGTGGGGCGCAACGGTAGCGACGCCTGCGCAGGTCAACGGGCAGGTACGAACCACGGCGTTTGATAGCTGAGCCTCTTCGTTAACGCGAGTATGTAGTACTTGGTACCATGGGGCAAGGTCGGCAAGTCGGATAAGCGGGCGCTGAACACGAAGCTGCGGGACGAGGTCATCGCGTATATTCGGGAGCAGATTCAGGGGTTCTAGGCTGTTGAAGACTTACAGCGCGTCAATGTTATGTGTACGGGGAATACGGAAAAAACATAATAGTCAAGATGTTACATTATTGTTGCTGCGACGCGGGCACCTACAACGCGAGCGCCCTTCCTCCTTCCTCGAACCCCCCGCGTACTCGTCAAGAACCAAGTAACTGTAGTTCACACAAAAGCTGGGTGGGCAGTGAGGTGTTGAATTCCAAAAAACTCGGAAATTACTTGGACTTGAATACATCCAATCTACTTACTGTGCGTACAGTATTGTACAACCGGGAACCTGCAAACTGAACGACGGCGGTCGCAGGAAGCTGCGCCGATGCGATCTCGGCCGCAACGATCCGTCGTGATCGTCGGGCAGCCGCGGTGATTGCCCTGTCCGGGAATCACCGAGTCGTGCAGCCGCGCGTACACCTTCTCTTGAGTCTTGACCTACTTACTCGCTCGTCAGGAAGTTTTGCGCACTCATCTTTGGTCGCGCGCCGGTTCTGGGTTAGAGAACGACACAACGAGTTGCTCCGGATGGGTCAAGATTCGCCGTCCTATTCGCAGATCATCGAAAACGGCCGGGCAACAAAGGACCACGCAAACGTCTTCACATCTGGCTTCGAAACGTAGGTGCAAAACTCAAAGGGGGACATCGAACGCGAATTATGTTGGCCGTGTGCAACGGTATGCTGGGCTCCTGTTTATTGGCCTTGCGGTACATACTAACTTGTTCGAGCCACGATGTATAACCGTGCGCCGGCGTCGGACTTCGATGACTGGATGCGACTCGGAAATACAAGCTGGGGGTCTGCAGATTTAATCCCACTGCCACAGAAGGTTCCTTCACCCCTTTTTGCAAAGCCTCAAGCTTAACCAGCGCGGTTCAGCTTGTAACTTACCAGGCAGAAGTCGACACTCCTCCGGGCCGATCCAGGTGGTGGATACGAGAACAGGATAACCACCTCGCTACGGGGGATGGCGATGGCGCAGTAAGAACAAGTTCACCGGACAAGCTGATGTCCTAGCAAGAACATTCCAAACGACGCCGGCCAGTTATCGCGGAGAATGACCCGGTGGAGCTCTCTGCTGCGGAGATCTAGTGCGTTGCGTTCGGTATCACTGGAGCCATGGGATGCTGATATTTTGAACCAGATATTCGCCGGCAGGCGACGGTGCAATCGACGAGTTCCATCGTTCATCAGCTCGGGACGCGCGCGATGCGACCACGAGCGGAATCCAGTGTCGTTGATCCCCGGTTGATTGTCTACGGCGTTCAGGCTACACGCCTCAATTGATCAAGGTCGTGGACATGAGCATCGCGCTGCTTGCCGTTGGCGCAAATACGTACCACACCGCGATACTTATTGGGGAGAAGGCGGTGATACTCAAGAGTTACGCATTCCCGCGATCTGAGCTTGTAGGCACTTCGGTTTTAGATCCTGACTTTGGTACGCTACTAACAGGCATTTCAAAACCCACGACGATACATGTCTATCTCATGAAAGGTATCCAACTTTGAGGGTCTAGGTCGCGGACAACGGACAACGGAGGACGGAGGATAATTTCTCAGTTCGGTATACGGCGGGATGCGGATTCGGATTTTCGTCAGAGTCTGAAAGCGAACAGTAGCATGGGGACAAGAGCTCGAGGCCTCAGGTAATTCTGACTTTTTCCTCCGTCCGCTATAGATTTGAGTTACTAATGGGTGCTTTCAAAGACGGGCTCGCGGAAGGCCGTCGACTCACCTCCATGCCGCTCGCTAGTTTTACCCGAACCCCGCCGATGTATCGACCTCGTTGGGTGGTTGAGAAATGTCGCCACTCGTCTTATGATTATCGGCCTCCAGGAATCTACTGCACAGGAAGAGCAGGAATCCCGTAGTACGTCCTCCTCGGCGCCACAATGACCTCACGACTTTATCTGCAGCGGGTTGAAGAATGAAGAAACACGGGGCGGCATAACGGTGGTGCCGGCGACCTCTACGGGCAGGCAGGCAACTCAAGATGGCGCCGGGCCGAGCCCCATCCAACCCTTTGACCCTGCAGAATACATCGCGCCTATATAATGCTCCAACCTCAAACCCACTTTCGATATTCACCTTCCTCTCACATTCGATCCCTTCATGGTACCCCCGCGTGTCCTCCACCTCCCTGACATCCACGACCAGTGGCCCTTCCCTGTCGCTCGCAGCCCATGGGAGTCGGAAGCATCCACCGAAAGCGTCGCGTGGATTGAGTCCCTGCGTATCCTCCCCGACCGCCAACTGCAGAGACTTTGCAAGGCGGACTACGGTGGCTTGGCAGCGATTGCGTACGCCAACTTCACGCAGCTGGAGCATCTGAGGGTCGCTTGCGATCTCGTGAACCTGCTTTTCGTGTTCGACGACTTGACGGATGAGATGTCTGGTGCGGAGGCGGAGGCTCTGGCTGGGATATCGTTGGACGCCCTCCGGTTGGGATTCCGCTGCCGTTCGGGAACATGGGCCTGACATTTTATTCTTGCACAGTGATTGGCAAACACCGAGGCCTCAGGAAGAACATCCTGTGGGCGAGATGCATCGAAGGTTCGTGCAGGCCTTGACCCTCGCTTACTGCATTGAACCCAATGGTGTATATGCAGTTTCTCCGAGCGCCTGCATGGGATGGCCAACCCCGATATCCTGCAGCGATTCCTTGACGGTTACGAGGACTACCTTCACGCCGTGGTGCTCGAGGCCTGCGATCGGGAGGACAAAGTGATCAAAGATACACTCGAAATATACTTGGACCTCCGCCGTTCGACAGGTGCCGTGACCTGTGCCTTCAATCTCCTCGCACTTCCGCTCGACATACCTGGCGAAGTCTTGGACGACAGTCGCATTAGGCACTTGGAATTACTCGCTCTCGACCTCGTATGTGTTGGAAATGTACGTTTGCGATTGAGTATCGAGGAGGCCCAGCACTGACGTATCATAGGATATCCTTTCTGTGAACGTCGAACAGGCACGCGGGGACGTGCACAACGCTGTGATCGTCGTGATGAAGCAGCGGGGGCTTTCCATTCAGGATGCCTTGGACTTTGTCGGAAAGTGGTACCAGGACCACGTACAGGAGTTCCTCGCCGCAGTAGAGAGTCTGCCCCGGTTCCACTCCGTCGCCATTCACAGTGGCGTCGAGAGATACATCTCAGGGATGGCGAATTGGGTGACAGGAAATTATGAATGGAGTCTCAAGAGCCGCAGATATTTCCCAGACGGAAAGAACCCCCGGGATACGGCGTGGATGGTGCCTCTCATGTCGCAGCATAAATCTTAGAGATCGTAGCAAGCTTTAAACCTAGATCGAACATAGCCGAGATGCCCGAAAGCTTTACTCCGTCCTTAGCAAAGGCTTCAGAACCGGAGGAAATTTATGTATTCTACATACAAGTCAGCAGTCAGACTCGAGGGCAAAGGGTTAACCGGGACACCGTACGGTCTGTGTCCAATCCGTTCACTCCCGGGTCAAGGTCACCCAGAGCCCTTCGCGGTAAGGATTTATATTCACAATCTGCTGCCCGCCGCCGCCGGTTCTCCGTCGGTGTTCGCCATTACTTGTTACACTTCGCTTTCCAACAATCAAGGCTTAGGAGCCGAAATGCCATGTCGGGGTACCTAGTGCAAAGCCGCCAAAGCGGGCCGAGGTCGCAACATTCAACCCATCAATCGGAGTTTCAAAAACAAGAAAATCCCAAATCCCTCCGGGACTTCGCCAAGACCCCCTAGTTGATCATACGAGGAGAGGTACAGGACGCGCCTGCGAGTTTCAAAAAACCGACATGAACGGATGCTGGATAATTGTAAATACGGGAGCGGAACGCGCACCCCCAAAGGGGTTAAGCAGTGGTTGAGACGACAGTCTCGATTCTGAATTTGAAGCCAACTGGACGGCTCCATCGACGATAAAAGTAAGGCCCGACACTATGCTCCTCGTCTTGTCACTGTAAACGACTTTTCCTTCCAAATTTCCAATTTCTGGGTCGCTGAAAAGTGTGTGGGAATACTCATCCGGCGATATCAAAGAACGAGCGTTACTGCGGTCTTCAGAAATGAAATGGCCTTCGACTCTTAGTCTCCTACCACCACGACGAAATGCCCCCCGCATCCACCGCGACTCAAACCCGACTCGATACCATCGTAACATGCTTCAAGATCGTGGCAGATACGTTACAGTGCCCACCATCACCTCTCTTGACGTGTTTTTGAGGGCAATGTGAATTTTTCTAGAGTTTCTGTGATTTTCTGAGCCATGAAACCAATGAAAAGAATGCGAATGGCGTCGAGAACTCATTTTTTCCCACGGTACAACTTTTTTTCGAGAATTTTGAAAATGAAATCACCTCCATTCCTCTTCCTGAGGCATGGGTAGCCTTCCTGGACATCAATGTAGGCAGTAGCAGCCAGCACCCTTCATATCTACATGGTTTTAGCCCTCACTGAGGCGACTTTACTTTCGAACCCAGCTCGGCCGTGGTGATCCGCCGACACAACACGTGATGGTAGGGTTACCTATAAGGTAATTTGATGGGATCATTAGGGTTAGCAACAATTTCCTGGGGTAAAAAACTGAAAACTTACCTGGTGGACTAGCAAAGCACAAGATATCTTCCTTGCTCTCCTTGTGAGTGTTTCCAGGTGCTTCTGGATCTACACATACATTGTTCGAAATGTAGTAAAGGTTCGAAAGTTTTGACGGGTTGACTGCCAAAAGCGGAACCGCGATGTCATGGCGGGCACTGTACAGGTCCTTACAAGTCTCGAGGCGCCGTTCGTCGCTGCAATCTCGAACACCACGCAGTCGCTGGTCAAAATGATTCAAGTGAGGGACTGGAATACTTCCTTTTCGACAAAGCTAACCCTAATACACAAGGACGCCAGACGAAACAGAGCCAATTGCGTGCAATTGCTGGAGCCCACTCACGCGTTGCTAGCCTTTATCGTTGCAGTGTATCTCAAGCAGGACATCGTAGAACTGTCCCCCGCGTTCTTAAATGAGATGGGGAGATTTACTGAGTGCTTTCATTGCTGTTGACCGCTCCGCCGAACCTAATGAATCCGACAGGACCCTTCATAAAGTGCATAATTTTGTTGGTGCGCAACAGCGTGCCGGGAAAGTGAAGAGGTTTTTCCAGCAGAGTGAGATGCGGCACTTGTTCGAAGAATGCCAGGCTGGGCTGCAACACGCCCTTGATTTTTTCCAGGCGCGTCAGCTACTTGCGCGCCAAATGACACGGCTAACTTTTCTAACTTTTTTCCGCCCCGCCAGATCAAGAGCGTCAATATCTTAACTGAAATTGCGAAGATAGAAGAAGATTCCCTTCGGAAACACCAAGAAGTACTGGACATGATCGAGAGTCTTTCGGATGTGACCAGTGTCGATGAACTATCCACCGTAGGTACCGCTGTCCTGACCGCTAGTCACTCGCTGAGCAACGTTACAGATAAGCAGGGTCTACTCCGGCGCTCAGAACAGGTATATAGATCTGTTCCATACTTCACTTCTCTCTTACTAAATTCCACAGCTCCAACTCAATCTCTATGTTGCCGTCCGAGCCCAAGATGTTCCACGGGCGCGAATCAGAACTGTCTGCGCTCCTTCAGCATTTCGCTGGAGGCACGCCGAGAATCGTAGTTCTCGGTGCAGGCGGCATGGGGAAGACCACTCTGGCGCGCGCGCTCCTGCATCACGACAATATTTCCCGCAAATTCGAACAGCACCGATTTTTCGTTGGCTGTGATACAACGACGTCGAAGGTTGAATTGGCCGCCTTGATTGGAGCGCATCTGGGGTTAAACCCCGGAAAAGATCTCAGCCAGGCGGTTCTCAAGCATCTTTCTCGCGGTCCACCGAGTCTTTTAATCTTGGATAACTTCGAGACACTATGGGAGCCTGTCGAGTGTCGCAAGGAGGTCGAGGATTTTCTGTCTCTCCTCACGGACATTGGCCATTTGGCACTGCTCGTGCGTCTCTTTGCCGTTCCGCGCGCAGATACTAAATCCCTTGACGCCAGATTACAATGCGAGGTGCTGAGAGACCTGCCAATGTGCAATGGAGCCGACCGTTCCTGCAGCCGTTGGCCCCATTGACACGAGATGCCGCGCAACAGATGTTCCTCGACATCGCCGATGACCGACATAACATGGCGGATGTCGATCGTGTCCTCGCCCTCGCAGACAACATGCCGCTCGCGATTAATCTCCTCGCCCATTTGGTCGATTCGGAGGACTGCCCCAGCATATTGTCTCGCTGGGAGTCAGAAACGACTTCACTCATCTCGGACGGCTACGACAGAAAGTCGAACCTTGACCTCTCAATCTCACTCTCCCTGTCAAGTCCGCGCGTGAAATTCTCACCGCAGTCACTCGACCTTCTGGCGCTTTTGTCGATCCTGCCAGACGGACTCTCGGATGCAGAACTACTGCAATGCAACCTTCCGCTTGACAATATCCTCCAATGCAAATCGACCCTTATTCGAACTGCGTTGGCGTACAGCGACGGACATAGGCGTCTGAAGGCGTTAGTACCGATCCGGGAATATATGCAGAAGACGTCGAGGCCAGATGATGCCCTCATCCGGCCGCTGCTCTACTATTTCGAGGCTCTGTTGAGCCTTCACGGGGAGTATTTTGGACGCCCTCTCGCCACCCCCGCACATTTCCGGATTGGCGGTGAACTTTTCGAACGTACAGAACGTTTTGCTGAACGGCTTGCGTCCTGGCCACCCAGATTTGGTGCAGAGTATATATTGCGCGTGTCGGCTCAATACTTTTAGTGTCTTTATTGGGCGCGGGGAGATTTCCCTACTCCAGCGACTTCGTGGTCTGCTCCCCGAGCCGTGCGACCACCTCTTGGAGGCGACCGTGATCAACGAGTTGGTGCCGTCTGACAAATCCGATGGGACGCTGGAATCCGACGCACTGATAGCAGAGGGCTTAACTCACTTCGAGCACCTCGATGATCCGAATCTGAAATGTACGCACGTTGTTGTATCTTGGCTTTCGTTGCCGTTCATCCGAATTTTCTTGCAGCTCGATTCTTCCTGAAGCTGTCGATCTACTGTCTGCGCCAGAAAGCGGACATCCCTGCTGCTACGAAGTACGCAGCAGCGGCGTTGGCTCTCGCGCGGGCGAATGGCTTGACGAGGAGGCAAGCGGACGCCTCTTTACGCCTCGCGTGGATCGAGTGGCACCGCGGCAACCACTCCGAGAGTCGGGCCTATGCCGCGGACGCCCAACGATTCGCCGTAATTTTCGGTGACATGTACCGCGAGGCGCAAGCGGTGCACCTCCAGGCCATATGCCAGAACGTGCTGGGGGACCTTAAAGCGAGCGTGGCTCTGTGCGAGCGCGGGAGCGTCCTCGTCCGGCTGTGTGGGCTCGGGGGCGGGCGGGAGGAGTTCGTCAACATGACCACGCAGGCGGAGGTCCACCGGCACAAGTCGGAGTACACCGAGGCACACGCGATCCAGGCCCAGATTCTGCAGCGCGCGACACCGCAGGCGGATGCGTTCAACCATGCGCTGGCGTTGCTGAACCTCGCGCAGATTGGGGTTAATGTGGCGACGAGGGAGGAGGTGCAGGCGCATCTTGATACGGCGAGGCGGATATTGAACACTCTGGGGCTGCAGAGGCTTATCATGGGATGTGACTGCATCCAAGCGTATCTCGACCTCCGGGAGGGCGATATCGTCGGCGCAAGACAGACATTTTGCCGGCTCCTCGCGGAGGCTCGTGGGAAGCAGGCGGAGCTAGTCACCTACTGCCTCGCGGAACTGGGGAACGTCAAGCGCTGGGATGTTCACCACGACCTTTCGTGGACGACGGTGTACCTCATATACACGGTTAAGGGCAAGCAGAAACTCGAAGTCTACAAGGCGCTCCAGTTTCTGGGCGATGTCTGCCTCATGCAAGGGGATGAGGATACCGCGGTCACATTGTTCACGCTTGCGCTGGAGGGATTTACGTTCATGGACGTTCATCGGAGCAAGGCGGAGTGCCTGCTTTGTCTCGGGGATATATCCAATGGGCGCGGCGATGCGTTGAAAGCGCTGGGGCGGTGGGAAAGGGCTAGACCTTTGTTCGAACGGTCGTCGCAAACTCAAAGCGTCCAACTCATCGACGAGAGGGTGAGCGCCATTGGGTCGGAGGTGAAGGAGGAATATAGACTTGCGATGGGGCGCATGGCGGACCTCGACACACCGTCTATAGAAGTGCAGGAGCTTGAGGCTTTGGAGTTGAGTGAAGAAGATGACCTCATTGCTATCTAAGTTTGCTGGTTGTATTTACATTCACGTTGTAGAATGAGAAATTTTAATTTGGTTTCAATATCATGGGCGATAGCCCTATGCATGTCTCAGGGTGCTGTCTGCCTCAACTGTGTCCTCCTTAATCAAGTTGAAGCCGGCTCCGGTGGTCACGTTCAGACGTGTTCACGGTCGAACCACATCGCATTCCTCCCCCAATCCGACTCGACGATGAAAGGCGCCAGTACTCCGGCGTATATGAAGTGAAAAACGATGAAATTGTTGACAGTGAGTAATCATACGAAGGTCGGTGGCCAAAATGAACCGTTCGATTCCGAGCAAGTGTCAGTTCTTGGATAGGAGATTCTTCATGGCCCTGTCAGAATATGAGTTCTTCTCCGGCGCGCCCCGGCCTACGGCCCGTGATAGCAATAGCTGTCAGATGTATAACAGTGTAGATATAAACCGTACAATCCTGTTCCTCTCCCTCAGTCTTTGATCCCACATAGCGGGAGACTGAGGGTGAGTCTCTTACTTAGTTTTCCTTTAGTTCTTTACTTATTGTGTAGTTACTGCGCTACCCGCACATTTACAGGTATTTAATATACAGTCTTTGATCCCACATAGCGGGAGACTGAGGTTACTGCGCTACCCGCGCATTTACAGATCTTGACAGGTTATGGGCCCCGGAGCGCTAGTGCTCTGAGACGTACCTTCAAGAAAGACTCACCGCTCGCTCATCAGAGCTAGAAGCACCGCCGAGCATTGCCTCGCATCAATCACCCGACCCACTGCCGATTTCCCCTCGGAGTTTCTCACAGATGAGAGATACATCCGCCACTCTCTCTACTGCTGCCGACTGGACATCATTCCGAGTCCAGGCTCAATCGGAACTCCGGCGGGAGGGGGTTTTTACCCTCCTGGAGCCTATCATCACAGCCCCCTCTGCTGCTGATGCTCTTGCTGCTGCAATAGCGAACATTCCTCTTCCCAGTACTCCTGGTTCTACCTCAGCTGTTGGTATAGCTTTCAAGGACACACCACCCGAGCGCAACAGCCGTGCTCTGGGTATAATCACCAAGTACTTGTCTACTGAGCTTGCCCTCGAACATCTTGACGAGTCCAATGCTGGTGTCCTCTGGGCTAAACTGCGGAAGCGGTTTGAAGAGGAAAATGCTGCAGATACAGCTATGGGTGTCCTCACATCTCTCTTTGCCACCAAGCTTGCGCCGGAGGTTGAGGGGGAGCCCTTTGATAAGGCGAAGCTCACTACCCATATTGGAGTTGTCAGATCTCATCTCGACACTTTGACACGGCTGAAATTCCCATTTTCTACCGAGCTTCAGCCTCTCATCTTGCTTGGCACTTTGCCGGACAACAACAAGTGGGCCTCTATTAAAGGGAATATCATCTCTTCCCTTGGCACAGGGTTGAATTGGGACAAAGTCCGAGCTCGCATCATAGGGCTTGGAAAAGAGCCCACTCATCCGGATGATGAAGTTGCCATGGTTTCCAAACCACAGAGCTCCAGTAAAGCCCAGTCATCCTCCAGCAGTGGCGACAAGTACTGCCTTCATCATGGCCACAATAAATCCCATGACTCTGACCACTGTTTTCAATTGAAGAACCTGGTTCAAGAGGACAAGAAGGGTAAATCCAAGTCTGGGAAGCAGACCAGAAAGCGTAGCTCAAAGGCAAATGCCTCTGCTGCCTCTGAATCTGATTCTGAGGATGATAATAGTGCCCATGTAGCTTCTGTATCTTCCAAATCCTATGCTGCTATGTCCGCTTATATCTCGAGTGACTCAAATGGCTCAAAACTGGTCATTCTCCTCGATTCCGGGGCATCCCGGGTGATGAGCCCAAATCTGGATTGGTTTGAGACAGGGACTTACCAGGTTCTCAACCCCCCTCGAAGGGTTCGCCTAGGCAATGATACATATTGTGATGCCATAGGCATTGGGACTCTTCGTTTCTCTTGCAAAACAAAGCGAGGAATGACCCAACTATCTCTAAAGCGAGCATTGCATATCCCATCTTTTGGGCTAACCCTTGTGTCTGTTCAGCAAATAACAAAAGCCGGATACAAGTGTATCTTGCAGGGCGATGAATGCATTGTTCGGGACCCCAAGGGGAAGCACATGATTGAAGCGACCCAAAAGAAAGGTCTTTATCACATGGCATGCACTCCGCTAAGCCAAGATCCACATGCTTTGTTTGCAATGGACATCAACCATCTGCATAAAATCTCGGGACCTACAAATTTCCAGTTGCTTCAGAGGTCTGTAAGCAAAGGCCGGCTTGGTGAAATCACTTCCTTGACAGGCATGCCAAAATTCTGTGAGCCTTGTGTGATTGGGAAAATGAAGAAGCTACCATTTCCCAAGAGCCGGACCCAAGCTCGTGGTCCTTTGGATATTGTCTCGAGTGATGTAGGTGGGCCTGTTACACCGGAAGCCCCAGGCGGATATCGCTACTGGGTGGTGCTTGTTGATCACTCTTCTAATCACGTATGGGTTCTGTTTGCAAAGAAGAAAAATGAAGTCTATAGCCTACTAAAGGCATGGAGAAAATATGTGGAAGCACATTTCCGCAAACAGATTGCAAACTGGGAGTTCTGTGAAGGTTGGACTCGATTCTTCCGCACAGATGGAGGAGGAGAGTTTACTTCCAAGGAAATGGAAGCAGAGTTCAAGAGGCTAGGAATCATACACCAAGTAACAGCACCATATACACCTGAGCAGAATGGTGTTGCAGAGAGGATGAACGAAACCCTCGTTACTCGAGCTACTACGATGCTCATTGATTCCCGTCTACCTCAAAAATTCTGGAAACTAGCCCTGCTTGCAGCAGCCTACACTATAAACCGAACTCCTACCTCTGCACAGAGCTTTCGCATCCCACACGAAATATTGTATGATCAACCCGTGAACATAAACCACCTGCACCGCTTCGGATGTCCTGCATATCCCCTGATTCCAAAGGAGAAGCGGCACAAACAGAAATTTGGTGATAAAGCCAGCCGCTGTGTCTTTGTTGGATATCATGAAGGAAGTAAAGCTTATGACTTGCTCGTGATCAACAAGGACGGTACCTATGGTAAAATCATAACCTCGAGACATGTGAGGTTCAACGATGATGAACCATTTACTACGGTACAACCTCCAATGGAGCCAAAAGCAACTTCTAGGGAACAATTTGAGAGAGTATCCCAAAGTCTGCTCCCCAGATCAACCTCATATTACGATGAGAGTGACGACACAGACATTCCACTAAAACCTAATCCAGGTTCAGTGGGGGCTCCTCCAATCCCTGTTGCTCCACCACCAAGAGACAGTCCACCTCAGGCTGATCCTTTACCATTGCCAGATGATAATCCATCTGTTGCACACCCATCCGAGAGGGGGAATCCACCACTCCGAAAAATTGCTGGTGTCAGAACTGAACCCCCTCGAAGAAGCACTCGCACTCATGTGCAAGCTGAGCATCCGAGCAGCCAATATGAGCGAATTGCACAGAAGCCACAGACACAGTCTAAAGCCCAGCGTGCAGCTGAGCGCGCAGCACAAAAAGAAGCACGGAATGATGTCCCATCCTCATCCGAATCTGAACCTGAACTTGATGACCCTACAGAAGCTGTCCTCCTTGCAAGTCTTGATGAAGTCATTGCAGAAGCATTCACCGCACAGCAGAGCCCACTTGATCCTCCGAGCTGGGATGCCGCTATGGATGGTCCTAATGCTGACGAGTGGGTTGCTGGACTGAACGAGGAGCTTGCAGCTTTCCAGGAGAATGATGTCTACGATGTTGTTCCAATTCCTGAGGGCATAAAGCCTATCAAGTCCAAAATTGTGCCAAAGGTCAAGACCGATGAAAAAGGTCAAATAGCACGATACAAGGTTCGGATTGTTGCTCGAGGGGATACCCAGAAGGAGGGCATTGACTACAAGGAAGTTTTTGCTCCTACTGCCAATCTGGAGTCTGTCCGCATTATCTGTGCACTTGCTGCAAAGTACAATCTTGAGCTCGAGCAAATGGATGTCTCAACAGCTTATCTCAATGGGGAACTTGAAGAGGAAATCTACTTGATGCCTCCAAGTCCTGTTGAGATCCCAGAAGGTCATTGCTGGCGCCTGAAGCGATCCTTATATGGTTTGAAGCAGGCAGGAAGAACCTGGAATCGAACTCTCGACTCCAAGCTTCTGAAGCTAGGATTTCATCGACTCAACTCCGAAACTTGCCTCTATGTTTACAAAGAAGGCAACCAGACCTGTTTCGTTGTAGTCTATGTCGATGACCTGCTTCTTGCTGCCACTTCCAAGGAGTTCTCCCAGAAAATCAAGGGAATGCTCTCTTCCAGCTTCAAAATGCGAGACCTGGGTACAGCTAAATATCTTCTTGGCATCGAGATTGTCCGTGACCGCAAAAAGCGCACAATTGCTCTGAACCAGCGTCAATACATTGACAAAGTTCTTGTTCACTATGGCATGGTAGACTGCAAGCCAGTTTTCACTCCAATGGCAACAGGCACTGATCTTAGTGCTTTTGACCCTGAGAATGACCAGACAATCCCTCAAATGTCTCTTGTCGAGGGGGGTCCTGCTATGTCTTACCAGAGTGTCGTTGGATCTGCCATGTATGCCATGCTTGGGACACGTCCAGATATTGCCCACACAGTCGGAGTTCTTGGACGATTTAGTGCAAATCCCAAAAAGATTCATTGGGCTGCAGCCAAACGACTCCTTCGATATCTCAAAGGCACTCGGGATTGGGCACTGCACTATGATGGAGCTGACCTGGGCATGGACATGACCTTCTATGGTTACAGTGATGCAAACTGGAATGGAGACCGAGATACCTCCCGTTCGACCTCTGGTTATGTCTTCATTGCAAGCCGTGGAGCCATTGGTTGGTCAAGTCGCAGACAATCCATGGTCGCACTATCCTCAACAGAGAGTGAATATATTGGCCTTGCCAATGCTGGGCAGCATTTAGCCTGGCTACGCTCATTCTTTGATGAACTTGGGCATTCACAAAACAACCCAACAGAGTTGCGATGCGACAACCGAGCTGCTATCATCCTATCTCAGGATCCGCAATATCATGCACGGACTCAGCATATACAGCGCAAATATCACTTCGTGCGAGATGACTTGGTCCGTCATGGTGAATGTGTTGTACTCTGGTATCCAACAGAGGACATGGTAGCAGACATTTTCACAAAGGCTCTACCTCACGACAAGCATTCAAAGTTTTGTCTCTCAATGGGACTACGTCCTGGGTCGAGTGGGGGTGTCAGAATATGAGTTCTTCTCCGGCGCGCCCCGGCCTACGGCCCGTGATAGCAATAGCTGTCAGATGTATAACAGTGTAGATATAAACCGTACAATCCTGTTCCTCTCCCTCAGTCTTTGATCCCACATAGCGGGAGACTGAGGGTGAGTCTCTTACTTAGTTTTCCTTTAGTTCTTTACTTATTGTGTAGTTACTGCGCTACCCGCGCATTTACAGGTATTTAATATACAGTCTTTGATCCCACATAGCGGGAGACTGAGGTTACTGCGCTACCCGCGCATTTACAGATCTTGACAGGCCCCTGCGTTTTCACGTACGTGGTCAGATTGGCGTACAGCTGTCTGCTGTATTAGCGCTCTCCTGTTGAAACCCGCGTTGTTTCCGGTTCGACCAACGTAGATTCAGATTCAGATTCAACCTCTCTTAGCGGGCTCAAACGGATGGCAACAACATGCATATGGAGTACTTAGTCTCCAGGTGGAAAGCAAGAGAGCTGCTGCGGCTGACACCGCGCCAGTGCCCGCGCCCCGACAAATTGGCGGAATTCGCCTTACGTGCCACTTCTCCTATTGAGTAGTTCGGGGTTGCAACCTCCTTTCTGTATCGTCGGTGGTAAAACACCACAAGAGAGTCCCTGGCATCGGCTTTGCTCTGAATTCAAAGTGCCCTGTTCGAATCGGGTGCTGGTATTTTTTTTTTTCATCTTCTTTCTTCGTGTCCATGGACGGCAACCAGCTACAATCAAACAGCCAAGACTGCCCCAAAACAACAACTTGAATCAAAGGTTGATCTATGCGGCAGCTTCCGACTCCTGCGCCTTGATTTAAGGCTCTTCAACCAGCATTGGTCCTTGCCAAATTGCTTGTCCCATTCCGACTCCCCGACGAAAGGAGTAAATATCCTGGGGTATTTGCGGTTTGACACAATGCACGTGTTGGTAGTGGGACATTGGGTGGAGGCATATCCGAGCTCTCAGTGAGCATTAAATCCCACCGGCATACATGTGACTACAAGTCGTAGTATGAGTACACCAGCTTTCGGCTGTGAACGGAGAATCCAACCGTGTGAACATATGATACTGTACCATTTCGTTCAAATCGACACGGGGGGTGACGCGTGACGGTTTCAACCGATTCGACATTTCGACAACGCCGCCGTAGGTGCGTGACAGCAGAAAAATTTCGACATAGGCCCAAACTCATACAGGCAGGTTCCATCTCAGATCCTGGGCGTCCAGGCAATATTTGGGCTGTTTGGGTGGATACAAATCATATTTTTTGGCGGGGTCCTGGTGAAATGCTATTTCAACTAAAAAAGTCAACCACACGGTGGAGGTTTGAGCCCAGAGAGGCAAGTCTGGCTGGAAAACCAACAGAATAAGCAAATTGATGATCCCCAGCATCAAGGGAGGTCAGAAAATTTTCATTTCCTGTCGACCGGAATTTTTTGGGGGGTGACGAACCGTCAGATGTATTCGACATGGGCCGCTGTGACGCGTTACCCTCGACCAAAATTCGTGAACGACAAGGGGGTGCGTGACGCGTGACTGTCGATTTGAACGAAATGGTACAGTACATCATCTAATAGTTCCCACGGTTCGCCCTCAACACGGAGCGAGTCGGGTTGTTAGGTCTGCATAGCCCCAAGTTACGTCACCAATGGAGTTCTGCCACCAGCGCTTGACCAGCGCCCAGCCAGCGCCCATCACCCAGCGAGCCTGTCGGTGCACGAGCGTCGACGGAGGCCGAACACTATTCATTTCACGTCGATACAGCTGCAACGCGGGCACCCAGCAGGATTACACGGGAACGCTGCTCGATGGTACTGGCACACGCAGTCAAACGTGCACTCACTGACTCCCCGGACTGCAGTGGATTCGATCCTGCCTTGCGGTACTTACTGACGTTCTCTCATCGTCGCTGGCCATATGCGGAGATTCCGAATCATTGCACTTCTACAGGGTTTTCCCGGCCTGGGCACTGCTCCCTTCGCGGTCAATAATCCCCGGTCAATACCCCATAAAGGTGAGTATCGAATCGCTATGTTTCCAAACAATTTTGATGTCCGCTGCAGCAGAACGTAGGCGGCGGACAACCGATGTCTGTCGCCCTTTTCGCTCCTCCTTTGGGATTCACCAATTGGAATGACGCCTACCAACATTTCATGCCCGGAGATGCAACTAGGCCATAAAATGGGGGCGAGTGCCGTTCCTGATTCTCTCCACCCCCATGCATCGTGTACCCTTCCTGGCGCATCCAACGAACGAATCCGATAGCGGCGACGAGCTACAGACGGAGAGTAACAAGGACAAGGATCCTGCAACTAATGTCCCCCAAGCGGCGCAGAAGGGTGCGTTCTCGTGCCTGAAGTCGAGCACTTGCCTCACGCTTCCCTGCCTAACAGTCGTTTCCCGGTTCCGGTCTCCGTCTACCACTGCCCTGCGCGTCTTCTCTGGGGCGTTACACACCGTGCTCATCACTATTCATATCACCCTATTGTTTGTCTGGTGGAGGGGCTTGGAACATCGAGCCGTCTTCTCGTTGGATCAACAAAGGCAAGTGTCCTTGGTCATCACCGCGGTTACAACTTCGTTCGGAACGGTCAGTTTCTCGCCCCGGTCAGACACCCCGACTGATGAGTGCGACAGATATACTCGGCGCTGCTAGTCTTCGTGACACAAACCCTCTTCATGAAACGGAGTCTCCAGATTACGCAGCCTTTAACTGCTATCCACGATACTTCTGCCGCCTGGACGGGAATCGGTTCTGCCATCCTTCACCTCTGGCGCCAAACGACCGTGCCAGGTTCCGCTCTCGGCGTCATCACTGCCCTGCTATACCTCAGTAACATATTGGTGCTACATATCTCAAGCCCGGCGCTGTTCTCAGTCGTGGCATTCAACACATCCAATAGTGTCCCGGTCGGGACCTCCAGCCACCTCCCCGTATACAACTGGTCCGACTTTCCAGTCGGTGATCTGTGCGTGGTCCAGAATCGGGGGACGGTACGCTGACATTTGCCTGCGCAGTGTCTGGGTCGAGGACTACGTGAAGGGCGCCTTGTACTTCCTCCCGTCGGTCCTCGGGAACACGACGTCGTTGGGCCTGCATGGCGGGACCCTATACGATGTTCTAGACCCTCATGAGGGTGTGGGCAATGTGCAGGTCAATGCCACTGGCTTCAATGTCACGTGTGGCTATCCGCCGTCCATGAACATGTCTTTCATGGGCACGGTTTGGTGGGGTGTTTCGGTGGATGGGGGGAAATGGGTTTCTCAATTTCCCTCAACGCGTAAGACGTCTCCTCTAGGCTCTTTCTTTTGTCCATACCTTTTCTGACCCCACCACAGTGCCAGCCATGATCCGATCCGTCGACAACGAAGAATACCCGCCGAATCTCATGCTCTACGCCACCATACAAGTCGTAGACTCCACTGGGACTCACCCCCCATTACTGATGCTGGACCCCGTTATGAATGACTCTTCTCAGTCCAGTGTTCAAATTATGCAGTGTGACCTGACCCTAGTCCCCCAAAAGGTCGTCCTGGAGGCGCGAACACAGGTCGTGGTGAATGTCGAGCCGGATATCACGAAGACTGCCTCAGCATGGTCGCTTTACACCGGTACTCCGTCTAATGCCAACAAAGAAAGTTTTCCCCCGTCTTCGCCGAATTCAACTGGGAACATGTTTATCAACCTGGTAGGTCCGACTCGTTCATCTTTTACGCTTTTCATCTTGGGTCCATAGTGGGTGCGCTGGTACAGCATGCTTCCTTCCGCCAACGTTTTCCTTTCCCACGTGCTGGGGAGCTGGCCGGGAGGCCGAGATCAACTGGCAATGGGTGGCGGAGGTGCCCTCGCGTCCGTCTCCGATGTGTAACCCGCCTTCTGATTTCCTTTGATATCCAACATGGTCTGACTGATGATCGAAGGTACCTCATCCAGCAGCTGGGCTTGCACGGACCGAATGCGACATATTCGCCCAATGATACGGTGGCCCTGCACGATCTCGAAAACGCCCTGTCGCGACTTGTCGCCGCCATGTTCTGGAGCAGTCAGTGATTTTCTCAAGCACCTACACACCACTCATCCAAGTCACTTTAGCGACACACTTTCTCCCCTTCGTCAAGGAACAGCCTGTGGAATACGAAGGCGGAGACGACGTCAGGGTATCTAGTTTTGAACTTGAGCCGGTCGAACGGGTGCTCCTGCCATTCGATCGAGGGACCGTGACAGTAATGGGGACCTCGACGCTCGGGAGGCTAGATGTGCGTATTTCAATGACTTCGTGAACGACGACGCCAGCTGAAACTTACGCGCACAGTCAAGTTTGATTGCAGTCAGCCAATTTTGCCCTCGCCTCTGCCATTTCAGTCCCACTGACTCATTGATCGCAGATCGTCGCGGGTCTCGTTGCCTCCATCCTCCTCGCCTTCCTCGCGCTGCCATCTATCTTGTTTTCCGATGCCCATGACATTCCCATCGACGGCACCGGTGTCCTCCAGGCGATCTGGATCTTCCGTAACCACCCTGAGCTCGCAGAGCTGCTGCCGCAGGTTGAGCATCCGACGACAGATCAGTTGCGTGGGGCAGGCATGATTCGGGCCAGATTGGTTGCAGCGAGAGGGCGTGCCGATAGCTTATAAGTAGTGGCATTGAGTTCTCAACTCAACCAGTTCGGGCATCTCGGATTTGAACGCAGTTCAACCTGAGTTTCCTCGCCGAAGATCGATTGAACGTCGAACTGGAGGCGTGGCAACACACTGAAATCTTCGCTGTATGTAGTACTCACGTTGAAAGGCTTTGGTGTGCTGTGAATGCAATTGTCACTGCGCAGTGCTGTGAATAGCTTCCAACGAAGGTAATGATTCCGCGAGTCACTCTACTATATCTTACGGTGAAATGTGCTCGAACTCACCTCTGAGCTGCTCCGTAATTCACCCCAGGAACGTCGTCGTCGGGTAAAATTGCAACTGCAACCCCGAATTAGAATTGACGCTAGTCCAGCACATATTGTGCAAGCAATGGCACTGTAGATCGCTATGCGCAAGCTCTCTGGCAACGCCAGCTTGGCAATGGTTGACCGCTGTCGTGTGTTCGTTCTCGCTGGAAAATTTGTTGGGAATACTACATTATTGTCGCGAACGATGGCCGCTCTTTTCTTTTTCATTTTCCGTGTCCGAGGACGGCAGCCAGTCACACTCTAGCTAATAGCATGAAGCACTGGCCCAAAACAACGACTTGATACAGGGTTGAACTATCCGGCAGCTTCCGACTCCGCCCCCTCGGTTTTGGGCTCCTCAACCAGGCTCATCCAACACCGGTCCTTGCAAATTCTTTGTTGTCAAATCTTAGTCCACGATGAAAGGAGCGAATATCCTGGGGCTGTGGTGCGACACAACGCACCTAGTACTGGTGACATTGAACCGTGGGAAACAAAACCGGCTTCTCGGCGTTGTTCAATTCCGGGTTGAACTATTCGGTAGATGCCGAACGGGGATTGTACTTGCTTGGATTGCAGGCTGTTTATGTCTGTTTCGTTCGCCTCCCCGCCAACGTCATCTCGCATCTCTGTTTTCGCCTTCTTGTACGTCCGTCGAGTTCAACTGGTTGAAATCCTGGCGCCCCCCTTCGCCCCTCCCCCCATCCACCGTCATGTCCAGTGAAAGCAGCGCCCGCCTCTCCGCCACCCCTCTTCGTCGACGGATGCAATTCCTCCCGCGCGCCGGACGCTCCTTCACCTCGGCCGCGTCGAGCACGCGCAACGGGGACGCGGACGACGAGGATATGGTGATGGAGACGCCGCCCTCGCCGCCGACGTCGTACTTTGGTGGTTACGAAGAAGAAGAGGGGGAGGAAGAGGAGAACAATGAGGCGGCTGAAGAGCGCGGGTCGAGCAACGACGGGGCCAGCACTGCGAGTCCGGGGCCGGGTCGTGCGGGGACAGTGGATGAGCCGAAGGAAGATGAGAATGCTCACCATTCACGTCCGTGGTACAAGCCGTCTGCCCCTGTCCTCATTGCTTTGGCGCCGCCGCTCGCGAACTGGCTTACTGGTGGAGATCACTTGAAAGACTTGTTGCTGGTTCTATTGCTTGTATTCTATCTCCACCAGCTCATCGAAGGTGCGTGTTCCTCTGTTCCAACTCCTCCACTTGCTCAACAACCCTTCAGTTCCCTGGAACCTTTATCACGCCGCCCGCCCTCGTCGCCCACCCGTCCCCACCGCCGCCGGCGCTCCCTCCCTCCCCGCCATCCGCGCCCAAGCCGAACTGCGCCTCTACGAGCTCTCCCTCCTCCTTCTCTGCCTCGCCGCCCCCCTCCTCGGCGTCTTCCTCCTCCGCTCCCTCGCCACCTTCACCTCCTCCCCCGGCGCGCCCGCAACCCCAATCTCCTGGTTCTCCGCCACCATCTTCGGCCTCCTCACCGCCCTCCGCCCCCTCCGCGAGCTCATCACCCGCATCACCGCCCGCACCAGCACCCTCCACACCCACATCCACGCACACGCCGCCCCCGTCCCCAGCGCGCTCACCCCCGAAGTCCTCTCCCTCCGCAAAAAGGTCGCCGCGCTCGAAACCGCCTTCACGCACCTCGCGGAGCGCGACGAGGCGCTCTACGCCTACGTCGAGGACGCGCTCGCGCCCATCGAGAAGGGCGTCCGCCGCGTCGAGCGCCGCGTCGGCAAGCTGCGCACCAACGCCAAGAAGGAGCTCGCGCTCCCGCCGCAGGGGCGCCCGAACACGATATTCATGCCGGCGCAGCAGCGCCCGACCGTGCGCGGGCTCCTGGGGTCGTTGCTGACCGTCGCGAGCGGGGGAGCGGCGGCGGAGCCCGCGCCGCAGCCTGTGCCCGTCGCGGTGTACATCCCGCCCCCGGTGTCGCCGACGACGGGGAAGCGCCGTCCCGGTGCTGGTGTGCTCGAGGCGATTCCGGAGGAGCCTGCTGTGCCTGGACCGGCGGCGTCGGGGTCGGGGTCGGCGCAGTACGCTTATCAGCAGCCCCCGCCGCCGCCGCCGCCCCAGGCCGCGCACCAACAGCATCAGCAACATATTGCGCCGGCGGTGTTGCGCTTGCTGGGCGCGCTCCTGCGGCAGTGGCTCGCCGCGGGCCTTGCGCTGCTCCTGTATCCGCTCTATGTCGTGCTGCTGCCTGTCAAGGGCGCGTTGGGGGTGTTGGTTGGGGAGTAGACCCGTATTCGGATGAGTAAAGTGTCTTCTGGGTTTCCTTTTTTCTTTTCGTGTGTATGTCTGATGTAGTTGTATTTCCCGTCCCCGCCGAGCCCGAGCTCGAGCTGCAGCACCACCCTCCTTCCTTCCCTCTCCATTTCCGTTTCTTTCCATTGTCGTGTATCACCTCGTCCGTCGTCATTCGTTTCCTTTGGTGGACTCTACCATATTATATCGTATCACTCGTACTCGTACTCGTACTCGTAGCATATGCATCCGTAACATAACCAACTTTTCTCGTTATCGCAAGCAAGCTGAATCTGTGTACACTGTATCCCATCCCGAAGGCATTCGTTTGTTTCTTCGTTTCTTCTCGTAGATGTACGTAGATAGCAGTAGAATCATACCAGTAAATCGAAATTCAAAATGTGGCAAAGCATCAAGAAATGCTTGAGCTTAAGGCAGAGGAAACGATTGTCGAATAAGGGGCGGGCGGCTGGGCTCCATCGTGCTAGGACGTAACCAAGTCGAAAAAAAGCACAAAAAGAGCTGGGTCTTAATTGACATAACCTGGGTCCGAATCGAACGAACGACGGCCTATGTGATTTTTTTCCGCCAGTTGATTCACACTGTTGATCATCCAGGTCTTGAGCAGGTATTTCGGAGGCGGGTGGGGTGGGATTGAATTTCAAGGGAAATTGTTGGAGAGGGTGTTGGTGGGTAAAAGAAGTTGTGCTGCCAGTGGTAATTGCAGTGAGTGAAGGGGTGTACATGTCGAGTTACTCCCAGAGAGGGGGAAGCGGAGTCATTGCTCCGCGTTTGGATATTGCCGGACAGTGTACTGGGCCCAGCTCACAACGAGTACTTAACCAAAAAAAACCAATACCACTTTTCTGTACCCATGACCTGGGTCCGAATTGAACGAACGACGCTCCGTATAAACTGCAATGGCTGGTTGATTCACACTATTGTGCATCCAGGTCTTGCGTAGACATTTCGTGGACGTGTGGGGTGCGATTGGAGGAAGTTGTGGGTGGTCATTGCCATTGGCACGCAGTATTGAAGAAAAAGAGGCTTCATCCACCATGACCTGGGCCCGAGTCTTACGGACGCCCTCTCGGAGTTTCGGAGAGCAGATGCGGACCCATGAGTCTGCGTCCAGGTCTTGTGCGACGTATTGCCTCTCACAGACCCGGCTGAGATTCAGCTTGCCACAATTATAGGATGAGTCTGGGACAAAGCCCGCGGTTGGAGTGGTAGTTTAGATCGGGCATGATCAGGTTATTCAACTTCTCAACCTGCGTTCAACCCTGAGCGCTGAGCTTAGGCTGGGCTAAGCAGGTGTATTTGGTGTCCGACGCTGTCCTCCGCCGCACGGTAGCCACAGCACTGACTTAGAAACAACGGCAAAAAGTAGTCCTTTCCACAAATAACCTGGGTCCGAATCGAACGAACGACCCTCTCAGTCTGCGTTAATCGACTGTTTGATTCACGCTGTTGCGCGGCCAGGTCTTGCGCAGATATTTCAGAGGCGTGTAGAGTGCGATTGGAGGAAACCCTTGCAATTGGAAGAGGATGTTGTTTTAGATAGGGCAGACTCGGAGAAGTTGTGCTGGTAATTGGACTCGGAGTGAATAAATTACGAGGGTCTGCCTAAAGCATTTTCGTGGTTTGCTAGTGCATTTTTTGATTAATATTTCGGTTATGCTTACGCGGATCCGGATGAGTACGATGAGTATAGTGGTCTACGGTAAGGAACGAGGTCTCAGCTGGATTCAAATTTGTGGAAGGGAGGAGCTTGAAGTCAATTCGCCCAAGACCTGGACGCGGAATGGTTCGCCCAATTGAGTTCGCCTCCCTCCAACCGCTTCTCCGACTAGCCCGTTCAATTCGGGCCTGGGTCATACCACGCCATGCAGATGCACTTTTTCTTCCATAAGTGTATACCTCCATAACCGCCCTCCAGCCAATTCTAGATCTCCTTCAAGATTCAACCCTACACCCCTACGCAAGGCCTGGACGCGCACTATGTAGTGGGAAATCGACAGCAGAGAAATTCAATCCACACGGAGCGTCGTTCGTTCGTTCGTTCGATTCGGACCCAGGCTATAGTATCGAATGAAGTATCGTTCTTTTGGTCATGCCGCCGTTGGCCATGGGGACCAGCACACTGTCGGGCAAGACGTAGACGCAGAACACCTCGGGCCAATCGAGTGTCGGGTGACGTCCAGATAAGTTAGAAATCTTCTTTCGGCATTGCGAGGACCGACAGAAAAAATGAAGTATCACCTCATTGAAGGTCTGGGTCTCGTCGCGTGCTTCGAAGTCTTCGTACAGTACTTACACTTGTGTCGATACCGGAGGATCTCGCTGAAACTCCGCCGAGCGAGTGATATTTTGTGCTTGCGCAATCCCGTAATACCACAGATGGTAAGTACGAACGGATCCCTCTCCAGCCCGAATAAATGGTGAATGGCGCTCACACCGAACTGATCACAGATGATAATCGATCTGGAACGCGCTATCCACCGACCCCTTGGTACACTCCCCCACCACCGTCGCGTTCCCGAGCTCTCTGAGCCTCTCGTTCAATATGCACACCCGCGTGTCGATCTGGGGGAAGTTGGGTACGGGGTCCGAGTTGGCGAAGGTGCAGTTGTTGGCGAGGCCGCTTGGGGGGCAGGCCGTGCAGGTGATGTTCCATTGCCTGTCGTTCGATCGCCAGTGTCAGCCTCTTGCGATAAATGCGACATACGATAAGAGGGAGGAACGTACTGGCGTCCTGTGGGTCCGGAAGCGAGCAGGACGTCCGCGCCGCCTTGGTCGGCGGTGAGGACGAGGCCGGGGACTTGGGTATGTCTACATACCCGAGATCAGTTTAATCGGTGGTAAGTTAGCCTGACACACGACGAACTGGACGGTGAAGAAGGAGCCGTTCTTGACGAGGTTCCAGGGACCGCCTGCAGCAGCAGGGGGCGCCCAGAAGAGGAAGGGGTTGTCGAGACTCAGCAGACCGAGCTCCATCGGCCCCGGGGGGAAGATCCCGTCCTGCGTCGAGAGGTTGGCGTTGGTGAGCGAGATGTGGGTGGCACTGGCTGGGGGGGAGCAGTATGTGGTATATGCCGGTGCGGACGCGGACGCAGACGCAGACGCCGAGTGGGCGGCTGCCGACGTTGGCGTTGGCTTTCCTGATGCGAGACCGAGGAGCGCCGTCAGTGTGAAGAGGGAAAAGAGCGTGCGGGGAGCCATGGCTGGCACTGGCGGGTATTAGACCGAGAAACGAGCGACAAGGTCTGGAGGAAGGACGAGCGCGCGTTTATGTATGTCTATAAATGCGGGTTGGCTGGACGACCCGTGCAGGTCCATGGGGATCTGCAGTGGCGATGATGATGTGGCTTGAATGGAATCCTCCACATTAAGTCTGGCGGGAAAAGTGGGTTTCCCTGAAATAGTCTGAATGGGAAGATACGCGCCAAATACGCGCAGGAGCGAAATTCTGGAAAACCAGGTTGTGGTTCGAAAAAAGGCGTGAATGTTGTTCATGTTTGGTTCAGTGGTTGATGCGTTCCGGTGTGCACCGCCACCTGCCACACTCAACTCTTCCTCAACTTCCACGGACATTTTTCGAACACCATGGCTCGGACCAGCAACAAGGGCAGAGTGCCACAGCAGAGGTACTTAACACACTGGTACGACTTCGAATCAACTTCGAATTGTTTTAAGGTGACTCAAGGCGGACATCCCTTTCGATTTCGCGGGAGGTATCTAGTATGGACTGTCGTCCTGATACTCATCCCCCTTCTACAAGTGGACCCAAGGTGGACCAGCGGCCTGCCTACCACGCGTCTCGCCTCTGCTTCGCACACTTTCTCAGTCTGTCGTCTTCTTAGTTTTTCTCCACGCTTTGCTTCCAAAACCAGTCTTCCAACCCGCTTCTTCCTGATTGATTAGATGTTACTCAAGGCAAACTCAAGGTCTCAGGAATCTTCCCGTCCTCTCATCATTGAATGCGGGAAGGGGCCAAGTCTTCTCCCGGCGGGTCCAGTCCGCAAATTGAACCTGGCAGGAAGAGGGGTGTTCCGAATTTCGAGTGCAACTTGACTCTTGAAGGGTCCGTAGACCCTTTAACTGGCCCTCAACGTTTCAACGACGATCCTGACTAGGGCGTGGAGGCTTGCTAGTTTTAGACCTCATCCATCCTGACTCTCCTGACTCACATCTATCAACGAACATCATCCGTGATGGTTTGGGCGCAGGATCCCAGAGCCCCTTCTCTTTTGATTCCTTCCGATGTACCACTATGTGGTTTTCTTACTCGCAACCCAACTTTTCGTTGCGCCATGCATCCAAGCTCTCGGAGTGCGCCCTTTCTCGCCTCGCTCATCCAGACGCTGACCTCAACTTTTGCCCACAGATCCTCCTGCCACTTAACCTCTACCCCGGCTCAAACTGTGCCTCATGGTCGCCCGTGTCCGCCGCGTGAGGGTCTCCTACTGCTCCATCCCGCGCCCGCCCGCTCCCTTGCTGACCTGCCCTCCCCTCCCCTCCCAGTATCTCCACTCAGCCGAGCGCAAAAATGGTATATACATCATCGTCAATCCTGACAACGGACCAGGCCCGACCGACGCAACTCCTACATACCAATCCTGCGTGTCGAAAATACCGGCCTCGGACGGACAAGTCATCATGGGCCTCGTCGACACCCTTGGTGAAAACTTCGACGGGGATATCGACACATATGCGAGGTGGGACACGCTGCACGGCCGGTCGGGATCTTCTTCGACAATGTCTCACCCGCTGCCGCCCAGCTGAGCACGTATCGAGACTACGCGTCGCACGCTCGGTTTTGTGCGTTCCGATCTTTTTTTTTCGCCGTTGGACGCCTTTTGGGATGCAGTCTGCATAATTACTTATTAGATTGGGTTGGACCCCGGCGAAACGACAGACGCGTCTTTCTTCTCCACGGCGGACCTCGTGAATACCTACGCTTTCGAACTTCCATATCGTTGATGTGCGTTGAATGTTGGATCCACATTTACCACCACAGGACACAAGTTTGGCTGGGATTATTTGATCGGAGCTCTTCCCTTGCGACGATAACCAATATTTTTCCGCGCCTGGGTATTGTCCTGGGTGCCAACGAAGTCGTGACAAAAAGGCACAGTGGCTCCACCAGTAATTGCCTGAGTCCGAATCGAACGAACGACGCCCTCGGTCCATGTGAGTTGCACTGGCTAATTCACGCTATTGCGCGTCCAGGTCTTGCGCAGATATTCCGGAGGCGTGTGAGGTGCGATCCGGGAAAGTTGCTAGTAATTGGATGGAGTGAGTAAACGTGTCGTTACTCCCAGACCAAGATGAGCGCAAGCGGAGCATCTACGTATCGCCCGACAGTGTGTGCTGGGACCTAAGCGCACCAAATAAAAAACGAAACGCTCACTCCATGCCCTGGGTCCGAATCGAACGAACTCTCAGTCCATGTGAATTGCACTGGGTAGCTGATTCACGCTATTGCGCGTCCAGGTCCTACGCAGATATTCCGGAGGCGTTTAGGGTGCTGTGCTAGTGAAGGATATTGTGGGTATACGTGATTGGCTGGAAAGAGGTTGAAGCGCATTAGTGAAGAAAAAGAGATTTCATCGTGGACGAATGACCAGGGCCCGAATCGAACGAACACCTCTCGACAAGCAATTGCAGAGCCGATGCCGACCATGAGCCTGGCCGTGTCCCGGTCTTTTGCGAAATAAGTCTTCCTATACCTTCTCGCAGATCTAACCTGGATTTCAGCATGCTACATCATAGGAAGAGTGACAATGCCCGCTCAAACTCCGACGATCGGAGTTTGATGCCAACAAAGCCGCCAACAAAAACCTGAACCAGAACTGGGTAGAAAACAAGACGCCACTCAATCGATCTGGTGCGGAGCCTGGAACATCGCATTGAAGAGGCTATGTCTGATAATGACACCGAGTTCAAGATTACTGAACCATCTTATACAACGCCTCCTTATCGCCCGACTCGTCCACCAAAGCACGCAGCAAGCCTTGTTCATTCTGGAGCAGGACCTTCGGGCTGTCAAACTCAACCTGGAAACAGAAGTGTCAGTCGCAAGCGCACAGTTAACTGGGACCACTCACAATGCGACCGGCGTCGAGAACCATCTGGGTGAAGAGTTGAAACAGTTGAGTATTCAGAGTGTTCGCGATACAATCATGGCTTTGGCTCACGATTTTGTCCGCGTCCATAATGCTGTGGAGTCTGTGCGCCACCGTGAACAGAGTGGTGTCGCTGGGCAGCTCGGTGCGCAACGAGGACTGGATGACCGCGTCCGTCTTGTAATCTGGAAACGGTCAACGGATACCTACGCTCAAAAAGAAGACCCTTACCTATAGCGGATGTGGCTGGAATAACGGATGAGATTCGAACAACATCGCACCGCAAGCACATACCTTCGTCCAAAATCAACAATTTACTACGGCGAACGATGGCGCGAGCTGATCAAAATGAATCAAATGCACGCGTTTGCAGAAAGAGGCTCCACGCACCCAAAGCAATGATCTGCCGTTCGCCCACGGAAAGATTGTTCCCACCCGCTGCAATCTCGGTATCTAGAGTGAGTTTTCCCTCCTCCATCTCCGCCTGGAGCGCAAACAGCCCCGCAGCACGCAGTGCGTCGTTCAAGACCGCGTCATCGAACTGACCCAGGATGTCTAGATTAGCGCGGAGGGAACCTGCGAGCAGCTCGGGCTGCGTGCGTTAGAGAACGTAGTTGTTAGCGGAAGGAAGGATCGGGAGAGTCGTTTGACTTACAATCTGGGGGATAATAGTGACATTGGCGCGGAGAGCCTCGAGGTTAAGGGAGGAGGTAGGAAGGCCGTCGTAGTACACGGTCCCTTCGGTGAAAATGCAACGTAAGAGTGCAAGTGTCAGGGAACTCTGGGGGAGAGTACGACGGTTCAACCCCGAGGCAGATACGGTGCGGCAGCACTCACTTTGCCCGATCCTGTTCGTCCAACTATGCGCGAGGATCGTGAGCAGCGCGCTACGCAGACGAATAACACAAAACGCACCGACGCCGACACGTTCGCCGGATTTGATATCAAACGAGATCCCATGGAGTACCTTTGGCCCATCTGCCGAATACTTGGCCGAGAGATTCTGAACACTAATGTCCCCGCTCGCCGGCCAATACGCAGGTGGAACCCCCGCCGCCGTGGCCTTGGGCTCTTGCTCGATCTCGATGTACTGCTTGATGCGTTCGAGACTGAATGCTGGTTAGGTCTATTCTGGATATTCGCTGACTGGACTGGACTTGCCTGTTACTTTGAACCTCGAATTGATTCCAGAGCCGGGTCCACCCGAGGAGCGCGCCAGAGAACCCTAGCGCCATGTTCAAGCTAAAGCCAATATTGGACGCGTTGTAACTTTGGACGTAGACGAGATAATATGCCAGACACGTCGCCTAGATTCGGTCAGTCAGCAGACGCTGCGAATATTCAAGAGAGAGGTTCGCTTGCAAAGAGGGCGCCGAGGAGATCTGGGAGTGCGGCGCGGTTAATCCCGCGTCCTGTGTTTCAAACGTTCCGAAGAAGAAAACGTACCTAACCGCACAGTTGCCCAGCGGTTCAGGTTGGCGAATGTGCGCGAGGCCCTCGTCAACCGATTGATTCGATCGATCGAAACCTGGATCAAAGTCTCTTGGGCGCCATACGCGCGCACAGAGGCTGTCGACGACGAGAACTCAGCGGAGACAAATCTGTGAACTTGAAATGGACACACCGAGCCCAGTGATGGCAGCACCAATACTACGAAAAAAAGCGTGGTCGGCAGGAATGGGACTCTCAGTAAGCCGGAACATACTGTGCGAGAACCGGAGCCCTGACGTTACTCTGCTCCCGTTTAACGCTGATCTGCGACGCCATATAGAGTCGCCCGCACGCCACGCCCAAGATTCCAACAACCATCCCGGGGATGAAGAAGACGGGGGTGAAGATGACCACCGCGAAGAAGCGCGTGAAGATTCCGAGGGTGCTGTCTAGAATCGTCGTCGGTGAGATTGGGAACGATGTCTAGGAGGAAGGAGAAGCTCACCCATAAGACTCCAAAGGCCCTCTGAGAGAGAGTCGTCCACCGCGTCAGTATCCCCGGTGCATCGCGTGATAATGCGCGAAGTGGGAGTAACGTCTAACCATCTGGAGGAAGGAAGGAAGTATCATCGAGCCAACTCTAGGGAATGGTGTGATCCGACCAGGAAAACGAACCTGAAAGTCGCCGACCTAAGAAATGGGCTTCAGTATCAAAGCGTAGCAGTTTCCTGAAACGTAAACTGACATAATAGAACCGACGAGCCGCTTGTGAATCTCCTTCGACGCGTTGAAAGAGCCCACGGTGAAGTAGATGTAGGCGATGCAGTACACGGTGATGTCGGCCAATACGATGAGACAGAAGCCCCCGAGGTATCTGAAAATAGAGTGAGATCAACTCGGAGGAGGAATGCCAGAAGGGACGACACTTACTTGAACACAGACACCGGCGCGTCGTACTCGTATTGACTAGCACGTGGGCGGTTAATCAGAAGAGCGCGGCGAATGGGGTCGGGAGTTGAAACCACACACCTAGCCCAGTACCCCAGATACCAAGTCTCCAGACGCACAGTCACCGCAATCGCAAGCACAGCGACGAAGAGGCCGATGAAGAAGAGCACAGGGTTCGCCGCATGGGCGGAGAAGAACATCTCCAGCGCCTCCCAACTGACAGACCCAATCTCAATCTCCTCCGCCACGATCAACTTGCCGCTCGCCAGGTTCGCCTTCGCCTTGCTGCTTTCGTCTTCGTCCTCGGTCGACGCCGGAGCGGCAATCTTATCCTCCGCCTCGGCCAAAGCGAGGCTTTCCTCCTCCCTGCTGACCTCCTCCGCCAACACCTTGTCGGTGACGAGCGCCTCCGAAACCGAGTCCCGCCCACGCACCCGCCCATCTAACCCCACCGAGACGACAAAGTCCGCCAGCTTGCTCGTCATGGCCACATTGTGCGTTACGAGGATGACGGTCCGGCCCTGGATCAAGTCGCCCGCCAGACACTTGCTGTTGCAAATGCCCGACCAGGCTCCATCAGAACACACCCATGGATGTAAAAAAGAAAAAGAACGCACTCGACAACCCATTTCGCGGTGTGCACATCCAGCGCGGCGAGGACATCATCCAGGATGATCACCCGGCTGTCGGCGTAGATCGCCCTCGCAAGCGTAACGCGCGCCTTCTGCCCCCCGCTCAGCGTCAATCCCTGTGCCCCCCATTCTGCGTCAGCAATACTTCGAACTTCGCACTTCGCACGAATGCAAGAATGAATGAGGTGCCCGCACCTTCTCCCCAACCTCCGTCTCGTCCCCCGCCTCAAACAACTCTAAATCGCGCTCCAAACCGCACTGGTGCAGCACCTTATTGTACCGCTGCGGATCCAGGGGCGCGTGGAAGAGGATGTTGTTTCTGATGGTGTCGTTTAGGACCCAGCTTTCTTGGGCGGCGTAGGAGACGCTGCCGGGGGCGCGGGGGAGGTTGAACCACGACGCGGGGGACGACTGGATCATGTGCATCTCCCCTATGGACGCACAGATTACAGATTAATGGGGGGAATGGAAGTAAGAGGTGGAGGGACGAACCGAGCAGAGCCATGAGGAGGGAGGTTTTGCCCTGGGTTATTTATGCACATGAGAGAAGAATAGGAAGGCGGTAGTATAACGCACCGAGCCCGTGGGACCCACGACGAGGTTGAATCCCGGCTTGAACAAGAGCTCGCCCTCGATTCTGAGGATAAATCTGTGACTCGAGGGCGTCAGTGTGCCATCAGTATTCTCGTCGTTGGTCCAGCTGAATGTGGTGTCACGGAACCCGACGAGGTCCGACGTGGGTTTGTCGAGGATGACTGTAGTAGAATCATCCTGCGTCTGTGCGAACGAATCCAACAGCTCGGTCTGTGACTCCGTCAGTAAGCACAAGGACAGACCACTCGTTAATCGTGCGCACCTGATTCAAAAAGTCATTCAACCGGTTCAACGAGACCTGCGCCTTCACGATGAAGCGCATAGAGTAGAATGCGAGCCAGAGCTGTCCGCTGAGCAGGTCGAAGATCGCCATCGAGGAAAAGACGCTCGAGGCAGTCAGAGGCTGCTTCATAATGACCGTCTGCGCACATGGTTAAAATCGTCAATGTTGGCTTGAATCACACAGGCGGGCACACGTACACTGGAAAGAAAGAGAAGATGAATTAATCAGCGGCGAGAGTCTGAGAAGCGGGCGGACAGAAGAGACTCACTATGTTGCTGCACAGGGCGGAAAGAATGAGAAATCAGTCTCGGTAAGTAAGATGAACGCACCATAAGTAACCACCATCACAATCGTAGGGACGATGAAACTGCAGCAGATATGTCAGGCACACTCTCCGAACTAAACCATACAACATACTTCAGGATCCCGCTCGCGGTGTACACCACCTTGCGCCACCAAATCCACGTCAACTCATCCTCCCGCTTCTCCGCGACCTTTTCGTTCATCTGTTTCTCCCAGCCGAACATCCTGAGTTGGGTTGAGTTGAGTTACCGCATAGTAGCATGAAAAAATCAGGATTGATGGAGGGGGCGACGTACTTGATCATCCGCACCACGGTCATCGCTACAAGTACGTGTGAGCTCCTCTCGCATCTCTGGGGAGCGGGAGACGGAGGAGTAGGAATAAGACGCACTTTCAGTGAACATCTGCACCCTTGCGTCCGTCTTCTGCAACGCCGTCTCCTGCACATCTGCCAATGCCCCGCATCAGCGTCGCAGAAGGCACAAAAAGGATGAGGATGAATGGATGAACGCACTCGACTGCAACTTGGCCGCATACCCCGGGAGCGGAAATAGCGCAATCATCGTCCCCATCCCCACAAACGCACTGGTTTACAATTCCATCAGCACCTAAAATGGCAGTAGCAGCAGCACCCACCTCCACCCCAGGACCTGGTACAAGAACACGACACAGCCGATTATCTGGAGCGGGATGAGCACGACGATGAAGAGCACGTTCCGCGCCTCGTTGATGTTGGTGAGATCCGTCGTGAGAAGGTTGTTTATCCGTCCGATGATGGATTTTTGCGCCGTCTCGGTGTTGTTGTCGGCGGCGGTCTCTGCCTTGACGCGGATGCGCAGCGCGTGCTCGAAGACGAGCTGCGTGACGATGGCGCTCGTTTGGCACATGATGTGTGTCTACGTAGGAGGAGTTGAATTGGTGAGGGGACGCGAGAGAGGGTTTGGGACGTACCCCGACGAACATATCCCACTGGAACGCGAGCGAGTAGATGAACGAGCCCAGGAATAGGAGGAGGATCCAGAACCACGGTTTCATGAAAGATTCTGCACTCGGGTCCTCTAGGTAACTGCGGCACGTCAGCGCACATGAAGGGGACCGCAAAGAAATCGTTTATTTACTTGAGTATCCTGTTGAGTGCGAGGGGAGAGATGAAGTTGGCAAGGCCCGAGATGACTAGGACGACCGCCATGATGAACCATTCCCACCGGAACACCCACATGAAGCCAAAGAAGATGTGTCGCTTCTTTCCCGAAGTGAACGCGTCGAGGTGCTATTGGTTTCCGTTGAGCGACGCGTATGCGTATGCCGCAGAGGACACGTACCGGAAATGCGCGGGTCTTGAGGTCCTGCGCGCGGTCATAGTCGCACAAAGGGGGAAGTTCTTCGAAGGGGAGGTGCGGCATGCGGTATGCGAGGTAGATGATCGGGTCCAGCCAGAAGTACAGAACGCTGGAGAGGATCGACGCCGTTTGCTCCGGGTTGGGCAGTGGGGCCGGGTTCTGCCCTGATATGAGCCATAGTCTTTTCGGAAGGTTTTATGGATGAAACATACCTTGGCATCGAGCGGGGTATATTGGCGGGGTATAGCGAGAGGAATTATGACAGAGACCGCGCAGAGTACCGCGACTTTGAGCCAAAGGAGTTGACCTTCCCAGAGGTCCATGGGTGCGAGAGTGGTTGTTGCCAGCGGAAAGACGTCACGGTAGAGATACACGGCGAAGGTAGAGAGCACGACCGTGTTGAGGTGCCGCACGGCGACGCGGCTCCATTTTAGGTTCGCCGAGATGGACAGGCCGGCGAGAACCGCGGTATAGAACTAGGGTACGGTCAGGAAGAGGGCATATACAAAGAGGAGGGAATCCGCACATAGATAGCGCACATCGACGACTGCAGGAATACATGGGAGGTGGTGGTTTTGATTCTGATTTTCTCCGGGTCGTCATCCAGGGCAAAGGCAGCGGTCGACAGGCCAAGCAACACGAGACAACCGGCCAATCGCACAGTCTTGTAGGCGAAGATTGTCTTGCCACCGTGCTTTTGGATGTGCTCGTGGATCGAACGTGCGGCGCCGTCGTCGTCTGTCGCTTCCTGCGCCGAAGGTTCAGTTTTGAGGAGTGCAGTGCGCAGTTGGTGGCCAAGGGTGCTGTCCCAAAGGATCTGTACAAGGAAAGTGATAATCGAGGCGGCTCCCACGTAGAGAGGCAGAATGAGGGTATTGGACCACGAGCTGGCGGGAGCAACGTTAAGTATTAGCGGGTGCAGCGACAGGACGAATGAGGCTCACCTGGTCATCGTTGGCAGAAGTCGGTTTCAATGAGGGTGCGGTTGTTGAATGAAAGTATAGTTGAGATGTGGGGTATTTTGAGGATTGTAGGTTACAGCTTTGTCTACAGCTCTTTTCGCGGTCGTCGACGTCAAGGACAAGACGCGAAAGCTGTGCCTCGCGTGGCAGCCGAAACGTGATCGATCCGTGAAGACACGGCAAATCCCGTCAACCAATCCAATTCGACCGTCCAGAAGCGGCTTCACACCATTCGCCTCGTACGTGCATCGGCCGGAGATGTCCAACAGGGATTCAATACAGCAAGTGCTGTCGGTTCTCAAACCTCGGCGGATTTCGACCGTGTTCACGAATAATATTGTTGAGGCTGTAGAGAAGGATTCCCACATTGAAGCCCCTCGCTGTACTAGCTCGAGTCAATCCGCAAGACCTGGACGCGGAATCTTACCGATCCGCATCTGCCCTGCAATCACTTCCTTCTCGAAACGGTGTCTGTTCGACTCGGGCCCGGGTCATTTGGCTTGCCAGATCGTATCTTTTTCCGGCCGGGCCAACCAAACACACTCTTCAAGGTTTGACCTCAAGCACACCCTGCGAGCCCACGAGATGTCTGCGCAAGACCTGGACGCCCACAAGTAGCCTGTATCAAGTTTCAACCAATCGACACAGACCAAGAGGGTCGTTCGTTCGATTAGGACTCAGGTTATATCGTGACGAGGAGATGTCTTTTCCTTCTTTTTGCCATATTTTCGTCGTTGCGTCTCCGCACTAGTACTTACGCAGAACCGTTGCTTGACAGTGTGCTGCCCCCCCCACCCCAGCGGCGGCGTGCCAAAAAGAACGAAATGATACTCTATCACAACCTGGGTCCGAATCGAACGGACGAACGACGGATTGGTTTTGTTGCCGGTGGGTTCCCACTAGTGCGCGCCAGGTCTTGCGTAGGGGTGTTGCAGGGTTGATTGAAGGAGTAACTGGGTGCGGGTAAGTACCCATCCAAAGAAAAAGTGCGTTTGGCCGCGTTGCATGACCCCGCCCGAATTGAACGGGCTAGTCGGAGAAGGGGTTGGAGGGCAGAGGCGAACCCTTGATATTCCGCGTCCAGGTCTTAACTTAGGCGAATTGATTTCAAGCTCCTCCCTTCCACAAATCCAGCCGAGGCCACTACGCGTACTTAAGGCCGAAGTTGAAAAAATGCACTTGCGTTTAGGCAGACCCCCGTTTACTTACTCACTCCAATCACCGACACAACTTCTCTGCCCCTACATATCCAACATACCATCCTCTCCCAGGTATTTCCTCCAATCACACCCCACAGTGTACACGCCTCCGAAATATCTGCGCAGAAACCTGGACGCGCAACAGCGTGACAGAATCAACAGTCACTTCACGTAGACCGAAAGCGCTGTTCGTTCGATTCGGACCCCGGTTATGCATCGTGCCCAGCAGATGGCTTTTCCTTCCTTTTGCCATATTTTCGTTGTTGCGTCCCAGCACTTACCCAGATTCGAATTTAACACTCTGCCTTAGGTAGACCCTCGCAAGTAAGTTTATTCACTCCAATTATCAGGACAAGTTCTCCGCCCATATCAATATTTCCTCCAATCACAGCCTACACTAGCACGCCGGCGAAATATCCGCGCACCACCTGGATGCTCAACAGTGAAACAACCCGGCGGGAAAAAAGTCACACAGAGCGTGTCGTTCGTTCGATTCGGACCTAGGTTATTGGTGCGAATGGTCGTGTACCCGATTTTTTTGACCGTTTTTATTTCCTGCTGTGCGGCGGAGCACCCCGTCAATCACACTTGCTTAGTTAGCCCTGCCTAAAGATGGGGGTTGAACGCAGGTTGAAAAGTGGGATGACCGCCTGATGCTCCCACCTCCCAACTCCTACCAGTCCAACCGTCCTCCTGTGATCATGGCAAAGGTGAAATCTCAGCCGGAGTCGTGAGGCGGCATCATAGGTCGCACAAGACCTGGACGCAGACTCATGGTCCGCATCTGCTTCCCGAACCTCCGAGAAGGCGTCCGTTCGATTCGGGCTCAGCTCATGTAAAGCAGAGCGATAGAAAAGTATCTTTTCTTCAATACTGCGTACCTCTGTACTACAACTTTCTTCAATCACACCCTACGCGCCTACGAAATGTCTACACAAGACCTGGATGTGCACTAGTTTGAATCAACCCAGCAGACACTTCACACAGACTGTGAGCGTCGCTCGTTTGTTTGATTCGGATCCAGGTCATAGGGTCGGAAGCCGTGCATTTTCGTTTTTTGTTTGCTGGGCTTGGGTCCGCCCAGTCCACTGTCCGGCAATACGCAGAGGGGGAATAATGACTCCGCTTCCCCTTCTCTGAACTGACCCAGTGACTCCATCCAATCATCCAATGACTAGCACAACTTATCAATATTTCCTTTAATCACAGGCACGTCTCTGAGATACCTGCGCAAAAACCTGGACGCGCAACAGCGTGAATCGACCAGCCAATTCGCACAGACCACACCCAGGTTCTGACATGACTAGCAATGCGTTTTTTATAAAAGCATTTTCACCGAAAATTGCCTACACTCTTGAGCGAGGTTTGTGTATGAGAGTAGAGAGCGACATAGTCAGTGTTCGTGTAAAGTCTCGTGGTCTATACTGCTCGCATGCACATGGTTCTGCAAGTGGTTCAAGTTGAACCTTTGAACGACGTGCCCACAGGTGCTCATGTGCCACTCAAGAACTAACTTTCTCGGCGCCAGCCCAGACGGGGGAACAAACAAAACTGGTCACTTCATCAACCTGCCTACTTGGACCATCAATCGGCAGATTTCAAGCATTGAACCGTTCCTTATCCGCAGAAAACTTGAATCGGGGGAAGCCTTTGCGGGGGGACACATGGGACCGAACTGATTTTTTGAGGCCATGGATATGCCATAAATAGGCTATACTAGTACTACTTAACCACCTTGAGAGGGATGTGCGCAGAAGCGCGAAGCGTTCGGTCAGCAGAGGCCAATAATGGGATGGGGTGGAAAAGTTGAACCGTGAGAAAGGGGCCGGGCATTTCAGCGATGTTGAATCACAGCCCGCCGTGTTATTGGCTTTGGAATTTGTGCAGCACTTCCTCCTGAAATCAAACTGAGTTATTTGTCTAACCACGAAACACCTGCTCACCCATCAATCAAAACATCATATCAAATCTGGACTGAGGTCACCGCCAACGACGCTAATTGCCGAGGCTCAAGCACTGTACATGGCGAGTTCATGTAGTACGGCCCCCCATCGGCAAGGCAGTTGGTCCCAGGGTGCTGAATCTCGAGTACTGGGACGCAACGAAAACATGGCAAAAATAAGGAAAATACATCTCTCGTCACGATGCATAACCTGGGTCCGAATCGAACGAACGCTCTCAGGCTGTGTTAATTGACTCTTGATTCACGCTCTTGCGCTTTCAGGTGGTGCTCGGATCCTTCAGAGGCGCGTAGGGTGTGATTGGAGGAAATGCTTACGGGACGAAATGCTTGGGAGATAATGTTGGAGGCAGAGAAGTGGTGCTGGTATTCGGAGCGAGTAAACGAGGGTCTGCCTCAGGCAGAGTTTTAAATTCGAATCTGCGTAAGTGCCGAGACGCAACGAAGACAATGAGACATGGCAAAAATACCCAATAGGTGGCTATGGCATAACCTGGGTCCGAATCGAACGAACACCCCTCTCGGTCTGTGTAGATTGGTTGATTCGCGCTACTTGTGCGCGTCCAGGTCTTGCATGAATATTTCTGAGGTGCGTAGTAGGGTGTGCTCGGGGTCAATCGTTGAAGCGTTGTTGGTTGGCCAGGCCGGAAAAAGATACGATCTGGCAAGCCAAATGACCTGGGCCCGAGTCGAACGGACACCCTCTGGAGAAGCGATTGTAGGGCAGATGCGGAACGTTGATGTTCCGCGTCCAGGTCTGGCGCATTGACTCGACCTCGTACGGCGGGGTTCAAATTTCAATGTGGGAATCCTCCACAGCCACAGCGATATTATTTGTGAGCACGGTCGCAATCCGCCGAGGTTTAGGAACCGACAGCAGTTGCTGTATCGAATCCCTGTTGAGGCGTACGAGACCAATGGTGTGAAGCCGCTTCTGGACGGTTGAATTGGATTGGTGTACGGGTTTTGCCGTATCTTCACAGATCTTCTCACGTTTCGGCTGCCACGCGAGGCACAGCTTTCGCGTCTTGGACCTTGACGACCGCGAAAAGGTGCTGTAGACAAAGCTGTAAGCCCACAATCCTCAAATACCCCACGTTCTCTATTTCAACTATACCCGCATCCTCATTGCAAACCCGACTTCTGCCAACGATGACCAGGTGAGCCTCATTCGTCCTGCCGCTGCAGTCGCTAATAACGCAGCTCATGGTCCAATACCCTCATTCTGCCACTCTACGTAGCGACCGCCTCGATTATCGCGCTCCTTCTGCAGTTCTTTTGGGACAGCACCCTTGGCAACCAACTGCGCACCGCCCTCTTCAAAACTGAACCTCCGGAACGGCAGGAAGCGACAAGCGACGACGCCGCCACGGCACGTTCGATCCACGCGCACATCCAAAAGCACGGTGGCAAGACCATCTTCGCGTACAAGACTGCGCGGTTGGGCGGTTGTCTTCTATTGCTTGGTTTGTCGAACGCTGCCCTTGCTCTGGACGACGACGACGCGGGGAAAATCAAAACTACAACCACCACCTCCCACGTATTCCTGCAGTCGGCGATGTGCGCTATCTATGTGCGCATTTCCTCCTCCTCCTCTTCGTCGCTACCTACTCTCTTCCTGACCGTACCTTACTCACTCTAGTTCTACACCGCCCTCCTCGCTGTCCTCTCCATCTCAACGACGAACCCAAAATGGAGCCGCCTCGCTGTGAGGCACCTAAACACGGTCCTGCTCGCTACCTTGGGCGTGTACCTCTACCGCGACGTCTTCCCGCTGGCGACGACCACCCGCGCGCCCATGGACGACCTCTGGGAAGGTGCGCTCCTCCTCTGGTCCAAAATCGCCGTGCTCTTCGCGGTCGCCGGGATCATACCCCTCGCGATTCCGCGCCAGTATACCCCGCTGGATGTCAAGGTGTGTTTCCTCTTTAGTACCATCCGAAGAGAAGCCTGCGGTGGTTTATATTAATTATTAATGGAGAACCCGACCCCAGTCCCGAACCCAGAACAAACAGCCTCCATCCTCTCGAGCGCCCTCTACACCTGGCTGGACCCAACAATCTACCTCGCCTACCGCATGCCGCACCTCCCCTTCGACGCGCTCCCCCCCCTGTGCGACTATGACCGTGCGCAGGACCTTAAGGTGCGCGCGTTTCCTGTACGTGTTGTCCCCCTCCCCTCACTTCCTTGCAATACGCGTGCTTAGCTCAATGGAATGCAAACTAATACAACAACACTGACAGCACCTGGACACATTCACCCCCGGCACCAAGAAGCATTCGAAGCCGCGCCGGCACAGACACATCTTCTGGGGCTTCCTGTGGGTGTTCCGGTGGGAATGGGCCACCATGGCGCTCGTCCTCATCATCTCGGGCCTCGCGAATTTCGTTTCGCCGCTTGCGCTTAATAGGATACTCAAGTAAATAAACGATTTCTTTGCGGTCCCTTTCATGTGCGCTGACGTGCCGTAGGTATCTGGAAGACCCGACCGCAGAATCAGCGATGAAACCGTGGTTCTGGATCCTCCTCCTCTTCTTGGGCCCGGTGGTCTACTCACTCGCGTTCCAGTGGATATGTTCGTTGGGGTGCGTCCTGAATCCTCTCCCACGTCTCTCCTTCGAATCCCAAACTCCCCTCCCACCTCTGCGAACGAGCGCGATCGTGACGCAGCTCGTGTTCGAGCACGCGCTGCGTATGCGCGTCTCTGCCTCCTCCTCTTCTTCCTCCTTCTCTTCCTCTCCCTCTACCCCCGCCGCCTCCACGCCTTCCCCTTCCAACGAAAACAACACGCAAAAGTCACGGATAAACATAAATAACTTGCTTACAACGGATCTCTCCAACATCAACGAAGCGCGCAACGCGCTCTTCCTCGTCGTGCTCATCCCGCTGCAGGTGGTGGGGTGTGTGGTGTTTTTGGAGAGGGTGCTTGGGTGGAGGTGTGTGTCTTGCCGCCATTCTACTCTACTCCTTTCCACTCCACTTTTCTTTTGAGTTGATTGTGAGTTTTTAGCGCGTTCGTAGGCATGGGCACGATGATCGCGCTCTTCCCCCTGCCGGGGTATGCGGCGAGGTTGCAGTCGAGTGCGTTTATTCCCTCCTTCCCCCCACCGTTCATCCCCCTCTATTTCATTTTTTATTTATTTGTGGGGGCGGTGGGTAGACGTACAAGAAACGGCGTTGCAGAAGACGGACGCGAGGGTGCAGGTGTTCACCGAAAGTGAGTCTTATTCTTCCTCCTCCCGCTCCCCTCCTCTGCCCCCCGCTCCGCCGCGCTACCCCAGAGACGCAGAGACGCGAGACGCTAACGCGTATGGATGTGTGTACTTGGCAGCGATGACCGTCGTGCGGATGATCAAGTGCGTTCTTCCTTCTTCCCTCCCCTCCCCCCTCCCTAATCCCACTCCTAATAATCCTAATCCTAATTGTGATTGTGCGGCAACGCAGGATGTTCGGCTGGGAAACCCATCTAACCGCCAAGGTCGCGGAGAAGCGGGAGGACGAGCTGACGTGGATTTGGTGGCGCAAGGTCGTGTATACTGCGAGTGGGATTTTGAAGTACGTTTCCCCCTTTTCGATTTTTTTGCGGTATTTTGGGGAGAGAGGCTGACGTGTCTGTGAAAGTTTTATCGTGCCGACGGTGGTGATGGTGGTTACTTATGGTGCGTTCGAGTTTTGCCGCGACGACGACGTGCTGAATTCTCCCCTGTTCAGCGACATAGTGAGTCTCTTCTGTCTATCCGCTTCTCGCAGACGCCCGCCGCTAATCGCTTCCCTCTAGTGTACGTCTGCCCGCCCAACCTCCATTCCCCGTCGTTTTCCCCTCTTAACCATGCGCGCTGTCGCAGACGGTGATAATGAACCAACCCCTAACCGCCTCTCGCGTCTTCTCCTCCATGGCGATCTTCGACCTCCTCAGCGGCCAGCTCTGGCTCGCGTTCTACTCCATGCGGTTTATCGTGAAGGCGAAGGTGTCGTTGGGAAGGTTGGATGAGTTTTTGAATGGGGTGCGTGCCATCATCGAAACTTGCGCATGGGTACTTACGCATGTGTGCTTACGCGGTGACCGGGCGATAGACGGAGCTCCTGGATTCGTTCCAGACGCAGAAGGCGGAGGCGGAGGTGGAGGAGGAGGAGGACGACCGCGTCGGGTTCCGCGACGCCGCGTTCAGCTGGGCCAACGACGACGACGAGAATGCGAATGCGAATGCGAATGCTGATGGCACGCTGACGCCCTCGAGCCATGGCCACAGGTTTATCCTCAGAATCGAGGGCGAGCTGTTGTTCAAGTTGGGGGGGTTCAACCTCGTCGTGGGGCCCACGGGCTCGGTGCGTTGTCATATTGCTATTGCTTTTCTTCTCTGACTCGGATGTACATAAATGATGCAGGGCAAAACCTCCCTGCTCATGGCGCTGCTCGGTGCGTCCCTCCCTCCACCTCTAACTTCCATCCCCCCCATTAATCCTTAATCTGTGCGTACGTGTAGGGGAGATGCACATGATCCGCTCGTCCCCCGCATCGCGCTCATCGTGGTTCAACCTCCCCCGCGCCCCCGGCGGCGTCTCCTACGCCGCCCAAGAAAGCTGGGTCCTAAACGACACCATCAGAAACAACATCCTCTTCCACGCGCCCCTGAATACGCAGCGGTACAATAAGGTGCTGCACCAATGCGGGCTGGAGCGCGATTTAGAGCTGTTTGAGGCGGGGGATGAGACGGAGGTTGGGGAGAAGGTGCGTTGCGTGCGGGGTCTACTACAGGCACGAAGGATGAATGAGTGCTATTACTGACGCAAAAGGGGGGGTACAGGGATTGACGCTGAGTGGGGGGCAGAAGGCGCGCGTTACGCTTGCGAGGGCGATTTATGCCGAGAGCCGGGTGATCATTCTGGACGATGTGCTCGCCGCGTTAGATGTGCACACCGCTAAATGGGTTGTCGAGTGCGTTTTTCTTACATTTTAGCTGTGAGAGCGTCGTCGTCGTTCTGATGGAGCTTTGCAGCAAGTGCCTGGCGGGCGACTTGATCAAGGGGCGTACTGTCATCCTCGTAACGCATAATGTGGCGATGACGAGCAAGCTGGCGGATTTTGTGGTGTCGGTGGGGCTGGATGGGCGGGTGCGGGGGCGGGACTCGGTTTCGGAGGCGCTCGTCACGGATAAAGTGTTGGCCGAGGAAGTCAGCAGGGAGGAGGAGGTTCTCGCTATGGCCGAGGCGGAGGATAAGGTTGCCGCTCCGGCGTCGACCGAGGACGACGAAAGCAAGGCGAAGGCGAGCGGCAAGTTGATCGTGGCGGACGAGATTGAGATCGGGTCTGTCAGTTGGGAGGCGCTGGAGATGTTCTTCTCCGCGCATGCGGCGAACCCCGTCCTCTTCTTCATCGGCCTCTTCGTTGCTGTGTTTGCGATTGCGGTGACTGTGCGTTTGGAGACTTGGTATTTGGGGTATTGGGCTAGGTGTGTTGCTTCAACTCCCGACCCCATTCGCCGCGTTATTTCTGATCAACCGCCCACACAGTCAATACGAGCACGACGCGCCGGTGTCTGTGTTCAAGTGAGTGCCCCAATGCCCTCTCCGAATTAATCCTCACCGTGTTTTCAACAGATACCTTGGGGGCTTCTGTGAGCGGCATACATGTATTCCACTGACCGATCTACGATGCTAAACGCCAGACTTCACTCAGGTCTCATCGTATTGGCCGACATCACTGTATACTGCATTGCCTACATCTACTTCACCGTGGGTTCTTTCAACGCGTCGAAGGAAATTCACAAGCGGCTCGTCGGTTCCATTATGTCAGTTCACGTTCAGGAAATTGCTGCTGCGCCTTGATACTGAAGCCCATTCTTTAGGTCGGCGACATTCAGGTTAGTCTCCCTATCATTTAGACCATAACAGTCTAGAGTTGGCTCGATGATACTTCCTTCCTCCAGATGGCTGGACGTCACCCCCACCTCGCGCATTATCACGCGATGCACCGGGGATACTGACGCGGTCGACGACTCTCTGTCAGAGGGCCTTTGGAGTCTTATGGGTGAGCTTGTTCTTCTCCCTAGACATCGTTCTCGATCTCACCGACGACCATCTAGACAGCACCCTCGGAATCTTCACGCGCTTCTTCGCGGTGGTCATCTTCACCCCCGTCTTCTTCATCCCCGGGATGGTTGTTGGAATCTTGGGCGTCGCGTGCGGGCGGCTCTACATGGCGTCGCAGATCAGCGTCAAGCGAGAGCAGAGTAACGTCAGGGCCCCGGTTCTCGCACAGTGCGTTCGGGCTTACGCTTACTGCTTGCGAATACTCCCATTTCTGACCACGCTCTTCTAGTATTGGTGCTGCTATCACTGGGCTCGGTCTGTCAATTTCGAGTTCACAGATTTGCCTTTGCTGAGTCGGAGTCGACAGCCTCTGTGCGCGCGTATGGCGCGCAAGATACTTTGATCCAGGTTTCAATCGATCGAATTAATCGGTTGACGAGGGCCTCGCGCACATTCGCCAACTTAAACCGCTGGGCAACTGTCCGTTTAGGCAAGTTTTCTTCAGCACAGACACGCGACGCGGTAATTGACAGCACTTCCAGATCTCCTCGGCGCCCTCTTTGCAAGCCACCCTTTCTCTTTCGTTCTTCGCAGCGGCTGCTGACTGACCTGATCTAGGCGACGTGTTTGGCATATTATCTCGTCTATGTCCAAAGCTACAACGCGTCCAATATTGGGTTCAGCTTGAACATGGCGCTAGGGTTCTCTGGCGCGCTCCTCGGGTGGACCCGGCTCTGGAATCAATTCGAGGTCCAAAGCAACAGGCAAGTCCAATTCAGTCCCGGCGAATATACCCCGCCCGCACTTGACTCACTGTGCATGCAGTCTCGAACGCATCAAGCAGTACATCGAGATCGAGCAAGAACCCAAGGCCACAGCGGCGGGGGTTCCACCTGCGTATTGGCCGGCGAGCGGGGACATTAGTGTTCAGAACCTCTCGGCCAAGTATTCGGCGGATGGACCAAAGGTTCTCCATGGGATCTCCTTTGATATCAAATCCGGCGAGCGTGTCGGCGTCGGTGCGTCTTGCGAACTATCGTCTGCATCCCCCAGTGCTCACAATCCTCACGGATACTTAGTCGGACGAACAGGATCGGGCAAAGTGAGTGCTGCCACACCGTATCTGTCTCGGGGTTGAACCGTGGTACTCACCCCCAGAGTTCCCTGACACTTGCACTCTTGCGTTGCATATTCACGGACGGGACCGTGTACTACGACGGCCTTCCCACCTCCTCCCTTAACCTCGAGGCTCTCCGCGCCAACGTCACCATCATCCCCCAGATTGTAAGCCCATCGACTCTCCCGATCCTTCCTTCCGTTACTAACTAGATACGTTCTCCAACGCACGCAGCCTGAGCTGCTCGCAGGTTCTCTCCGCGCCAATCTAGACATCCTGGGTCAGTTCGATGACGCGGTCTTGAACGATGCACTGCGCGCTGCGGGGCTGTTTGCCCTCCAGGCGGAGATGGAGGAGGGAAAACTGACTCTAGATACCGAGATCGCAGCCGGTGGGAACAATCTTTCCGTGGGCGAACGCCAGATCATTGCGTTGGGTGCGTGTCGGAATTGCTGCAAAACCCGTCCAGTTGATTTATTGTCCAGCTCGCGCCATCGTTCGCCGGAGTAAATTGTTGATTTTGGACGAAGGTGCGTGGTTGCGGTTCTGTGTTGCTCGAATCTCATACGTTATTCCAGCCACATCCGCTATAGGTACGGGTACCCCTTTGAGCATAGGTATTCGCTGACCGTTTGCAGATTACAAGACAGACGCGGTCATTCAGTCCTCGTTGCGCACCGAGCTGCCCAGTGACACCACTCTGTTTACGGTGGCGCACAGACTCCACAGCATTATGGACGCGGACAAAATCGTGAGCCAAAGCCATAATTGTATCGCGTACATTTTGTATACTAAACTCTCTTCTCTTCCCCCAGATGGTTCTCGACGCCGGTCGCATCGTGAGTGGTCGCAGTTACTTCTGCACTTGCGACTCACGTTTTTGTAGGTCGAGTTTGACAGCCCGAAGGTATTGCTCCAGAATGAACAAGGCTTGCTGCGTGCCCTGGTGGACGAGTCGGGCGACAAGGAGGTGTTGTACAAGATGGTTCAGCAGTCTTGAAAGTACCCCGGAGTGTGTCCTTCATGTCCCCTTCAATACAATATTGGCTCCGCACCAGATCGATTGGGTGGCGTCTTGTTTTCTGCCCAGTTCTGGTTCAGCTTTTGTTGGCGGCTTGTTGTCATCAATCTGATTCAAACTCCGATCGTCGGAGTTTGAGCGAGCTTTGTCCGGACTCCTCCTTATGGCGTGCTGAAATCCAGGCCAGATTTCTGAGAAGGCATAGGTTAGGAAGAGTTGATTCGCACAAGACCTGGACACGGACAGGCTCATGGTCGGCATCGGCTCTGCAATTGCTTGTCAAGAGGTGTCCGTTCGATTCGGGCCCTGGTCATTCGTCGTGATAAAGGACTCTCTTTTTCTTTCGCTAACGCGTATCAACCTCACTCCGGCCAATCACGTATACCCATAATCCTACGCGCCTCCGGAATATCTGCGCAGTACCTGGAGGCGTACTGATGTGAATCAACCCAGCAGAAAAATCACAGACTGAGAGCGTCGCTCGTTCGTTCGATTCGGACCCAGGTCATAGGCCAAGAAATTTGTGTGTGTTTCCGTTTTTCGTTTGGTGGGCTTGAGGCCCAGCACACACTCAGGTCGGGCGATACGTAGACGCTGCGCTTCCCCTTATTTTGGACTGGGAGTAACTTGATACGTTTACTCACCGCATCTAATTACTTGCAACTTTCCCGCACAATTTTATGTCCTGCACCCTCTACGGCTCCTTTCAATCACACCCTACACACGTCCGGAATATCTGCGCAAGACCTGGACGCGCAATAGCGTGAATCAACCCCTGTGCAATTCACGCGGATTGAGAGCGTCGTTCGATTCGGACTCAGGCAATACATGAAGGAGCCTCGGCGTTTTTGTCACGACTTCGTTGGCACCCAGGACAACACTCAGGCGCGGGTAAATAACGGTCATCGTTGCAAGGAAGGGCGTGAGCTCGAGCTCCGATCAAAATAATCCCAGCCAAACTCGTGTTGTCGGGAGTTGCCTGCCTGTGCCCTGTGGTAGTAAATGTGGATTCAACATTGTTGTTATCAGTTACCAACGATATGCCAGTTCATAAAGAGTACAGGAGGTTTAACTGTCCGGGCGATACATCGAGAAAGATCAACGAAAGCTACGTAAATCAATTGTGGTACGACGGAGGCGGACCCGTCTCCGAGCCCACCCCTAGCGAGTCTCGCGCGGACCCGTACGTCGTCGGGGAAGCAGGTTGCTGCCGCGGATCGCTGGTCGAGCTGTACGTGGGTGCCGCAGAAGCCTTGACGTGCCAGTTGTTTGAGCTGGGCGACTCGGAGGCGTCGTGGACGGGGAAGGGCACGACTACTGAATTCGGGTCACGATTCCGGTTGAGATTCTGGCATCCAACGCACGGAGTTGAGGCGACGCACCTGATTCCCGCCGGCGGCGGCGCCTGCGGAGACACAAGACGAGGGCGAGGACGAGAAGAATGATGATGATGAGGGCGCCGAGGACCCCGCCTACGATTGCGCCGATGGGAGGGCTTTTCTTGCTTGGCGCGGAAGCCTATATGTTATAGTCGGTGATCGTGAGGTCAATATCATGATCATCGAAATCCATAATTAGGCTAAAACGTACTTGAGTGGAACCACCACCCGTGGAGGACGACTGGGGAAGCTGTGGAGTGAGCAAGAGCATCAGTTCGGGAAGGGAAGGGACGGGACTGTTATTCAGGATAGTTACCCCTTGGGCCACAGAGGTAGTTGTAGATGCGGAAGACGGTGACGAGCTCGTTCCCGATCTCTTGTTGGTGTTGTTGTGTGAGCCTATTTTTGTCGGATTGAATTTCGAGTTGAAGACGTACCCCCGCGCTCGCCACTTCGCTCGCGAACTCGGACAATTGAGCCGGAAGATCCTGCTGGTTATCCGCTACATTGGATATGTACACCGCAGCCGCCCCGGCGGCCTCGAGCTGGTTGATGACCGTGCTGTACGACCCAGACGCGGGAGCGTCGACTAGGATCACCGATTGCTTGGAGACGGTCCCGGACAGTGAGTTGGCGTTGAACGCCGAGTAGGAGTCTTCGTAGGTATTCACGAGGTCGGCCATGGAGAAGAAAGACGCGTCTGTCGTTTCGCCGGGGTCCAACCCAATCTAATAAGTATGCAGACCGCATCATCACAAAAGGCGCCTAACGGTGAAAAAAAAGATCGGAACGCACAAAGGTGAATCCCTTGGACCGAGCGTGCGACACATAGGCTTGATATGTGCTCAGCCGATCGGCAGTGGGCGAGACGTTGTCGAAGAAGATCCCGACCGGGCGCGCAGCGCTGTCCCACCCCGCATATGTGTCAATATCCCCGTCGACGTTCCCACCAAGGGTGTCGACGAGGCCCATGATGATTTGTCCGTCCGAGGCCGGGATTTTTGAGACGCATGATTGGTAGGTTGCGTCGGTCGGGCCTGGCCCGTTGTCGGGATTGACGATGATGTACCATTTTGCGCGCGGCTGAGTGGAGATACTGGGAGGGGAGGGCAGGTCAGCAAGAACTTGCCAAGGGAGCGGGCGCGGGGATGGAGAAGATCCTCACGCGGCGGACACGGGCGCCCATGAGGTACAGTTTGAGTTGGGGTAAATATTTAGTGGCAGGAGGATCTGTGGGCAATGAGGTCAGCGTCTGGGTGAGCGAGGCGAGAAAGCGGGAAGGCGCACTCCGAGAGCCTGAATGCATGGCACAACGAAAAGTTGGGTGGCGAGTAAGAAAGCCACATAGTGGTACATCGGAAGGAAGCAAAAGAGAAGTGGCTCCGCAATGCCGCGCCCAAACCATCACCGAAGATGACCGTTGATAGATGTGAGCCTGTGAGACAGGATGGATGAGGTCTAAAACTAGCAAACCTCCACGCCCAGGTCAGGATCGTCGTTGAAACGTTGAGGGCCAGTCAAAGGGTCTACGGACCCTTCAAGAGTCAAGTTGCACCCGAAATGCGAACACCTCAGCCACTGTCAGGACCAATTTGCGGACTGGACCCGACGGGAGAAGGACTTGGCCGTGAGATCCCTTCCCGCATTCAATGATGAGATGACGGGAGGGTTCCTGAGACCTTGAGTAACATCCAATCAATCAGGAAGAAGCGGGTTGGAGGATTGGTTTTGGAAGCAAAGCGTGGAGAAAAACTAGAAAGCGAGGAAGACCGGAGAAGAGGACAGAAAGCGTGCGAAGCAAAAGCGAGACGCGCGGGAGGGAGGCCGCTGTTCCACCTGGAAAAGGTTGGATGAGTAGGACGACCCGAGTCGTAAAGTAGATACCTCGCGCGAAGATGATGTCGTCCTCGGATGAGTGGGGATCCACAGTGGTTGTATGCTTCGACTTTGAGTCGCCTCCGCCCCTTTGTGCTGCGAACAAGTGGTGCGCCGTAAAGAGCAGGAGCAAAGGGGCCGCCGGGGTGGCATTTAAACGTCGAGGATCGAAAGGGATGCCTTAAGTCAATTCGAAGTTGATTCGAACTTGGAAGTCGTACCAGTGGTGTAAGGACCACTGCTGTGGCACTGAGGGAGGAGCGACGGTAATGCCTGGGACTAAAGGCTCGGGATGTTCCAAGTGATTGCGTTTGAAAAATGGCCGTGGAAGTTGAGGAGGAGCCGTGTGACAGGTGGCGGTGCACCCCGGAACGCATCAACCACTGAACCAAACATGAACAACACTCACGCCTTTTTCCGAACCACAACCTCGTTTTCAGATTTTACTCCTGCGCGGATTTTCCTTCAGACTAATCCGAAACCCAGCTGTCCCGTCAGACTTTATCTGGAGGATGCCATAAGCCGCATCATCATCGCCACTGCAGATCCCCATGGACCTGCACGGGTCGTCCAGCCAACCCGCATTTATAGACATACATAAACGCGCTCGTCCTTCCTCCAGACCTTGTCGCTCGTTTCTCGGTCTAATACCCGCCACTCATGGCTCCCCAAACACTCTTTTCCCTCCTCACACTGACGGCGCTGCTTGGCCTCGCATCGGGAAAGCCAACGCCAACGTCGAAAGCCGCCTCCTCGGTGTCTGCGTCCGCGTCCGCACCGGCATATACCACATACTGCTCCCCCCCAGCCAGTGCCACCCATATCTCGCTCACCAACGCCAACCTCTCGACGCAGGACGGGATCTTCCCCCCGGGGCCGATGGAGCTCGGTCTGCTGAGTCTCGACAACCCCTTCCTCTTCTGGGCGCCCCCTACTACTGCAGGCGGTCCCTGGAACCTAGTCAAGAACGGCTCGTTCTTCACCGTCCAGTTCGTCGCGTCGTCTTCTTGTGTCAGGCTACCACCGATTGAACTGATCTCGCCGCGTGTGTAGACATACCCAAGTCCCCGGCCTCGTCCTCACCGCCGACCAAGGCGGCGCGGACGTCCTGCTCGCTTCCGGACCTACCGGACGCCAGTACGTTCCCCCCTCCTATCGTAGTTCGCATTTATCACAAGAGACTGATGACGATTGAACGCCAGGCAATGGAACATCACCTGCACGACCTGCCCCCCAAGCGGCCTCGCCAACAACTGCACCTTCGCCAACTCGGACCCCGTACCCAACTTCCCCCAGATCGACACGCGGGTGTGCATATTGAACGAGAGGCTCAGAGAGCTCGGGAACGCGACGGTGGTGGGGGAGTGTACCAAGAGGTCGGTGGATAGTGCGTTCCAGATCGATTATCATCTGTGATTTCGGTGTGAGCGCCATTCATTCACCCATTTTATTCGTGCTGGAGAGAGATTTGTTCAAGATTCGTTCGTACTTACCGTCTGTGGTCACAAGATTGTGCATGCAATATCGTTCACTAGATCGTCCGCCCAACGTCCGTGTCACGAGGGCATTCCTTCAAGATTCCGCTATATTCCGCCCAACATCCGTGCCGAAGCAGCGCATTTCTACCGTATCGCGTCGAAAATTCCCTCCCACGTCGACGAAGTCGGACGCAAGCCCTTGGACAATATCAATGGCCGACCTTCGGCGCTCCTGCTCATGCCCTGTTCGAGCCTCGATGACTCTAAACGGGCTGTGGTTTGTTGAATTTATGGATGGAATTAATAATTCAGCCGGTCTTCTGGGGCTTCCGCTTGCTCGGCGGGATCCTCCGTTATCAACACTGTGCTGCGACTTCGACGCACGCGCCGACAGGACTTGGACCTTCAATGAAAATGAGGCGATACCCCATTTTTTCTCTCGGTCTTCGCAATTTATGCCGAAAGAAAATCTCAACTGGAACTGGACTGGTTGACTCTGAGGATGTGGGCCAGGTCGGTGGTATTTTGGGGGAATCCACCCATGAAAGGCGCTAACTCACTGGGGCTCTGCTAGCGTCGGAGAACTTATTGGATGCGAAAGAAAAAAATGCGCCTCAAGAAATCACTGAAAATGGGGGTATTTATTCCTGGGCTCTGGTCAGCGTGAAGGTATCGCGTTAATCGGGTTACAGAGGCCGGAGCTGTAGCAGCATCGTCCAGTTGTTGCTGGTACCGTGGATCCGGAGCGAACGAATGATACCGCCGGCAGATTTTCCGTGGGTATTGCGACTGTCACTATCGTACAACTTGTTCATAGAGCGCATAGTGACTGCTGTTCGGATTTCTCTCAGCTTCCACGTCGAGTAAGTACCTTTTGTTCAACCAAACCTTGGACGATGCGAAGAATGGGCAATAAATATAATTCGGATTCAGGTGTTCAACTGCCTCAGAGATACTAGGCAATGAAATACGTGGACTTTGGGATTTTAGCAGAGCTGTATTTCACTGGTGCGTGAAACTTCTAAAAATCCAAGGAACGGTTCGGCCGAGCCTGCCGAACACGCGGGAGACAGTTCGTGACCGAATTTGATCTCTTCCTGCCACCATCCTCCTCACGTCGATATTGCATTCCGCCGGTGTCTCCGCGCCTGAAAGGTGAGCAAACCTTACTAGTCATCCCCTTGACCCATACTTACTGCAGTCATTCTCAGAAGTCTGATCAAAGTCCTACAGTAGGCGTCCTCGCCCCCTTCTAGGAGTTGACTCACGAGTCGCTCAATCCCAGTGTATTTCCCCCCTGAACTGGTGGATCGGTTCCTCGACAACTTGCACGATGACCGGAACACCTTGGCAACTTGCGCTTTGGTCAGCAGAACCTGGACGCCCGCAAGCCGTTATCATCTCTTCAGCCACATCGTTCTTTCGGAAAGCTGGAGGGACTTCCTCCAGCTTCTGGCGTCACCCTTTGCAACATTTACGCCGCACTCTGTCCGTGGAATCGCCGTCAAGACCCACAGCCCTATGGCTCCGCTGCTCAACGATATGGTGCCCAAACTTCCGCAGCTCCCCGCCGTCAACTCGCTTTATTTGGGTTTTCTCGATTGGAAAGAAATCTCCCCGCTTACGGTCACCTGTCTGGCTGCCTTGTTCGGGAACATAACTGTGCTCGACATCGCTAACGTCTACGTCCGCGACATCCACGAACTCGCACACGTTGTCTCCCTCTTCCCTCGCCTGGAGAATGTTGCTCTGACCCCATCCTTCCGCAACGACGTCGCCGATCCGCAAGTACCCGCCGTTCCCCGAGTTGCCGCGGGGTCTAGTGGATGTCGCGCTGACCTCGTTCGATCACTACACCCCACGCGGCATGTTCGTGGAAACCCTTCCCTGGCTCGAGGGAACGAGCACCCAGCCCTCTCGCATCAAAAGCCTCCGATTGGACACGATCGCACGGGGGGCGCTCCCCGCCCTCGGGCGCCTTCTCCGCGTGCTTGGTCCACAACTCCAGGCCCTCGATGTCCGCTTTAGTCACTGGGTTACGCCCGGTGCGCTCGCTGATCTTACTATTGAGTACCTGCAATGCTCACCGTCGGATTTTGACAGCCGACATCGATGAACACGTCGACCTCTCGGAGAACCGGAATCTAAACCTCACGGTCCATGCCAGCAGTGAGGGCATGCCACCCTGGGGTCTCATCTCCGCTGTGCGCGCCCCCATCTGCACGCTCACCGCCCACCTCCTCCTAAACTCCCGCATCACCCTCAACGGCTTTGATTGGGACATTCTCACCTCCCTCCTCAGCAAAAGCCCCCACTTTTCGGCCCTGCAAGGACTGCGCTTTGTGGTGAATATTCCGAGGGGTGATACGCGGCAGGCGGTGGATGCGGCGGTCCGGGCGCGGGTGGCGGAGTGGGATGCGCGGGGGATTGTGGATGTCAGGGTGCGGGGCGGACATTGAGGGGGTTTCCCGACCGCCTGTGCGAATTGACTCGATGTAGACGTTCTTCGCCCGAGACTCTGCGTGGTGTTGACTCGATTCAAAAACCGAGTAAATCACGCAACCATATTCATCCCATTTTGCTGCCAAACTCAAGACTGCGAACAAACTCGCAATACCCCCGTCCTCGCACGCGGTGAATTGGAAAGACGCTGGCGTCTTGGTGCCTCGGACGAGTCGGACTCGACTTTTCAAGATGCGATATTAGTCGAACTTTATTTCCATCTCTCTCGTTTTTTCCAAGTGGAGATGAGAGGCGGGAGATTGAAGCTGCCGCCCACTGCCCAAATGCACGGATATATTTATCCTGCAGAAGTTGAGAACTCGGTGTATAACTCTCAGTGCTCACCCATCGTCCTGGATCTGTACGCCTTCTCGACGTTGAATTGTTCCTTCATTGAGGTTCATCGCTCTCGCGGTTCGTATGCCACGGGTGTAACCCCGATGGGCTCGCCGCCAGCCTCCAGGGAAGTGTTCGGCTGCAACGAACACGATTCGGATTCAACCAAGGCGGGAAATCCCTCTTACGCAACAAAGTCGGACGCAAACTTGGAGGCGTGTTGATATTAATGACCAACCTTTTTTCAGCGCTCCTCTGTTGGAGCCTGCAATCGTGGCAAGGAGTTTGAACAGGACCGAGGATGCAGAGGGCGGTACTTCATGCAATCCAACCAGTCGGCAAACACCCCGGCTCAATTTTGAGCTTTACAACTTGATACTCCAGCATCGACACAAATATGTTGGAAAAAGCTCATTCGGCCGCGGAGTTTGAAGCAGTGCACTTTTGGACTCTGAGAAGACGGGCCATGGTCGACGGGTCTCGGTGTCATCTTGGGAATCCCACCATGTGAGGCGTTGACTGAGGTTCCCGCCTGGGAACTTGTAACTGGAGGCAGTGCTTCGATCAGATTTACTTTTCTCTTCCTCCCGCCATCCTCCTCACGTCGATATTGCTCCCCGCCCGTGTCTCCGCGCCAGAAAGGTAAGCCAAGCGGGCTAGACCCCTCCTTAACCCCATACTTAACCCCATACTTACTGCAGCCAGCCTTGGACGTCTGATCAAAGCCCTACAGTACGCGTCTCCGCCCTCTTCGACAGGCAACTCACTAGTCGCCGATACAGTGAAACTTCCACCCGAGCTGGTGGATCGGCTCATCGACTACTTGCACGATGATATCCACGCGTTGGCGAATTGTGCTCTGGTCAGCAGGACCTGGGCGCCCGCAAGCCGTTACCATGTCTTCGGCCACGTCGTTCTTTTGGACAAGAGCTGGACGGAATACCTTCGGCTTTTGACTTCGCCCTTCGCAACCTTTACGCCGCACTCTACCCACACTCTCACCTTCGCTACGGCCTTCGGGTCAAGAACTACTTTGGCGTCGCTGCTCGACGACATTGTGCCCAAACTTCCGCAATTCTCCGCCGTCACCTCTCTTTGTCTGGGGATTCTCAATTGGAGCGAGATGTCCACACCCACGGTCATTTCTCTGGCTGCCCTGTTCGTCAGCATCACTGCACTCGACATTCGTCACGTTCAAGTCGACGACGTCCACGAACTCGCGGGTGTTATCTCCCTCTTCCCTCACTTGGAAAAAATGTCCGTGGCCCCCTTCTTCCTTGGGGATCCCGCCGATATCCACGTAGCACCATTCCCCGACCTACCGCGTGGTCTGGTGCATGTGGCGTTGACCTGGTTCGGCCCCTCCGGCACACGCGACATGTTGGCGGAGGCCTTTCCCTGGCTCGAAGGAACGAGCGCCCAGCCCTCTCCCGTGCAAAGCCTCACATTGTCCCTAGTGGACACGTCGACGCTTCCCGCCCTCGGGCGCCTCCTCCGCGTGCTCGGACCCCAGCTGCAGGCCCTCGCCATCGCATTCACGTCACTCGCGTCTGTTACCGCTGGTGCGCCTGCTCCGTACTTGCACCGCTCACCCTTACATTATATTCTGCCAGACGATATCGATAACCACATCGACCTCTCGGAGAACCCGAATCTGAGGGACCTCACGGTCCACGTCAGCCCCAGTGAACGCACTTGGGGTTTATTGTCCGCTGTGCGCGCACCCATCCGCACGCTCACCATCCACCTTTCCCTATACTCCGACACGACCCTCGACGACCTCGATTGGACCATTCTTACCACCACACTCAGCAAAAGCCCCCACTTTTCGACCCTGCAAAGACTGCACTTTGTGATGTTTGGTTTGAGGAACGATGAGGTGGGGGCGCTGAACACGGCGGTCCGAGCGCGGGTTGCGGAGTGCGATGCCCGGGGGATCGTGGATGTTCAGGTGCTGAGAAGACCGTGAGGGTGGAGGGGTTTTTCTTCCTCCAAATTGACTGGGTATGCATGTTCTGCGCCCGAGATCATGTACGCGTTAACCACAGGGGTTGCTTGATTTCCAAACCCGAGTAACCTATTTAGTGTATATTCATCCCGATCTCCTCTCAAATCCAAAGCGGCGAAGGAACTAAGTTCAGTGCCTCGGTCCCCTCACGCGGTGAATCAGAAAAACGCGATTACACGCCGGCGGCTTGGTGGCCACGATTGTTCGAGTGCCCGCACATATAGAAGTTGAGAGCTTCATCGGCTTCCACTTCGGATTGATAACTCTCACCCATCGTCTTGTCGCAGCCAGGGAAGCGTTTGATTGCATTCAGCCCGATTCGAATTCAGTTAACAATTTCGCGCCATGCAAGTCAAAACGACACTCATTCCCGCAGCAAATGTGAATGATTAGGTCCTTCGATTCTACCCTATGCAAGGCTACTTGTTCTGGATCCCAATGGCGCAGTTCTGAGCTACGTGCTCATCGTCGGCACCCTATCATTTGAACCTGGGAACTTCACCTTGGATTGAAGATTAGATACAAACCCCGAACGTCTCGGTGACGCATAACGCGGTGCGGACGACCACGTTCTGCCTGTCGGCGTGGGGGATCATGCGGTGCAGAATCGGGCCTTTGACGCTACCCGAATGGGAACGCGGGCCGTATTTGGGCCGTATCGTTTCTGCGGAATGATGGTACATTGCGAGTTTAACACGACCTTGCCGCCAGTATGGTCCGGAGGATGCTTCCCTGCAAAGACGAGGAGATCTCATAGATCCGGGGTCGACAGCGGAACAGTGTATCCGTACTGTCGTAACCTATGTTCCTCATTGCACAAGCGATTGAATTGGAGAGATCACTGCGCCAACCTGGCGGGCCTTATCTGCTAAATCTGCACCCCATATTGACGGCTTGTCTGCTTTTGGCTCCGAACGTCTGAAAGGAGGAGGCGACCTGGTCAGGAGGAAGGTGAAAATCTCGCGCTGTTGATTTGCATCCGCGGAGGCAGATGAACTGCAACACATGTCTGACTCGCATTGGACGCGCTGACTGCGCTGGGAGTACTTTGCCTCGAGGCTCAGAGTCAAGTGCGGAGTAATCCGATTACAAGTACACGCGCCTCGACCGCAAAGGCTATCCCTCGAGTACTGGGCCCGGGCATCGAGGCGACAGGTATCATACTCGGCTCGTGATTTACTCCCGAGTATCTCTCCGAACCCCGACGGCGGGCCCCGCTTTTCAACGCCACAGGGAATGGAAGCTCACGTAGTGGCAGACGGGAGCTCTGGTAGGCTCCTCGAGACCGCCCTGGATTTTACACGGACCGCCCTTTCTACGCGTTCTTGCATTGCATCGAATCCATTCTCTCTCGTTTGCTGTCCATTCCTGTGTGCTGGCTATTCAGAGGTGCAAGCCCCATATTTGTCCGAACTTCTGATCGTGGACTTGAGAAAGTGTAACTGGAATTACTAGTAGGTCCATTCGCGTTGAACTCAGACCAGGGTCAAGAAAATTGGGTGATGGGTGTAATTTGAGACCCAATTATCCTCCCGATTCACCCTCAGCGAGCTATTCAAGAAAACCAACCCTACGGGGTTCGGCCTGTGTTCGGCGGTCAACGTTTGATCCTCAGTGTTTCGCCCGTGATCAAAAACATCACCAAACCTCTTCTCCTTGACGCCAACGACGACGTCCGGTTTGCGACTCTACAACTGTGTCAACCTGCAACCTCTACAGGGGACTCTGGTACCAAACCCGCAGTCCTGTCTTTGAGCTTGAAATACTGGGTCCCCTTCCGACGAAAATTGCCGCCTGCATCGAGGCGTGTTTTTGGGGCTGCGCGGCACAAACCAGTCGTTATCTAGGCCCTCCTCATTCCCTCCCCCGCACTCTCCAGCAACAATTCTTGGCTTCTGTGGCACCGTTCGCCCACGCGTTCCTCTTTGCCTTCTGCTGTTCCTCTTGCTTGCTCGCAACGCGTCTTTCCGACCCAGTGAATTTCCGGTTCCGAGAACTGGCTGAACTCGCTCTCCCCTCCATGCAGTCCCAGCAAAGTTAACGCCACGAGCGCTTACCTCTGGGACGAGTCACTCAAACGCCGTGATCCCGGAAACCCCCGTGTTTTCCAAGGATGAACCCAGAAACACATAAATTGCTCAACTGCTTTGGTTCATAAACTGACTGGTGCGAATTATCTTTCCATGCGTCCCCTTCGCGTTCTCGTGATCGCTAAAATATCTCACCAGCACCCAAAATATCATGCTGTTCTTGCACTGGTGTTGTTTAATCGTCCACGCTGCGCCTCGTGTATCATTCAGACCTGTGGGTCCGCCGGCCAAGGCGCCTCGTGGATTTTACCATAAAAGCTGGTATCCTTCCTGGTTTCCAATCATTCCCGGTATCCTGTTCGGTGTGTCCTCTCTTCTCGCAAAATTTATCTTCGACTCACGTTCTTCAGTACACGATCAGCGCACATCCACGGTCCCAATTCTCTGCTCCCTGCGTCCGAACGAGAATGAAACTTGTTCATTCAATTATCGCCTATTATCGCCGTCGAGTTAGTATCTGCCTGGAAGTGAGAGACGCTGAAGACATCCCCTTGTACCAGCGCTTCCAACTAACTACTTACCTTTGAGCTCCGATAGCGAACCGTTCGCCGGGCACGCCCATTATCGACTTCGTCCTCGCACTCGTCCTCACCTCCTCGTCAAGGTAGTAACACCAGTGTTATCCCGCTCTAGGCCAAGGTGATAAACCTGCCCTCTAGTTGACAGCATTGACTGTCTCCTCACGGCCACCTCCCAATTTATAGAAGGTGGGTCTACTATTCTCCTTCCCCGATCATTCGCTGGTCTTCAGTTAATTTCCCAGTCAATGTCAATGTCCACAGAGTCGATCGGCGCTCGTCGGCCCTCCGGTGACTTTCCATCGGCCGATGACATGCACGACCGTTAACGTCGGTGCGCGATAACACTCTCGCACGTATGTTTACCGACCCAGTGGTCAGCGCCCCGTGTCCAGGCCACCAAGATCGCCTCTCCGTCGTTTGCCAGCCGACTTGCATTGTGCGTTTTCCGCTCATCTTCTCCTTGAGTTCTCCGCGTCCCCGCTTCGACTCGATAACGCTCCTTTATTCGCCGCCGACAACGGGGCGAGCATACTCTCCTTTGTTGACATCTCCACTTCCATTTTGCACCGAGCTTCTGCCGCTTACAGTGTCCACGCGGTCGATTGCTCGGCTGATTTAATTTACAGGTCTTCTTTCCTGCATTTTCCCTTCGCCGTGCGTTCATTCCCATTCCGACAAGCCGTCCTCGTCTCATCCTAGTGACCAGAAACCAGAACGCCCGGCCAACCCTTCGCCGTTTCGGTGAGAGAGCCGGTCCTGAATCAGATTTCAACCATGCTGATTGATCAACGCCACCAACTTCCCGCCTCACTTGACAGATATTTTGCGAGGTCCTTTGTTGCGACCCCCGATGGCCGCCGAGCTGTTGGTTCTGCTTCCGCGGGATCTGCGGGCACGGAATTTCCCGTTTCTTTGTCCAAAGCTCGACGCGCGTCCGCTTCAAGTCCCCCTAACTCAAGGCACGCTAATTCATGCACATGAGTCTCCCCTATTCGTCCTCCAAACTCGCCGCGCATGGCCATATAACTGGCGGTTCGGTCAACCAAACGGGCGGAAAACGATCGTCAAATTGGTCGGCGGCCGTGTTGGCTGCATTCTACGCGACAGCATAGGACTGGGTTGGAGATTTTAGAGTGCGCGAGCCTGAGGGTACGCGCCACACGGCCATGAGGCTCGCGCCTCCCAACTTGGCCTAGTGCGTCGGCTACGGCGGTTAACATCGGATTTTCTCCTCTTCTCCGTTCGTTGCCTGATGTGCGGTGCTCTTGAGTCTCCACCCACAAGCGGAGCTGATAGGACACCGCACCATCAACGACTGCGTCCGACGACCAACTCCCGAAGAGTCCTTCACCTTGCGAAATGGCGCAGAAATCGGGAGTAATATTCGCGTGCGTAAACACCACCAATTGGCCGTGATATGGGGTACACACTAACAGTCTTCTTCAAGTTCCACAACAGAAGGGACAATTGAATGCGGAGAATGTTCAACTGTCCTCCTTGACGTCCTCAGCATTCTGAGGGATCTTCGTTGCGACCTAACGCTTTTAAGGTCTGATCCTTTGCTGGCCACACAAATCAGGAGTCGCTTTACTCGCGGAGGTTTTTTGCTTTGATTGAGCTGGAGATGGAGACTCACTGACCAACGTTCCAGGGTCGGTGTTGAATGGTTCCGCCCACAGCGCGGACCTCGAGTTAGTAAGTAGCTGTCTACTGATACTCGAGCTCCATCGATTCCAGATTTCCCCAACTTGTCAACGCCGCAAAAGTTGAACATATACTAGGTTCGCAACCGATGTCGCCGCTGTTTCTGCGCCCACTCGAGCAATTTGGCGTCTATGGGCACAGCGAGCGATGTCCGGGATCGCGGACGGCAACCAGCAGCCGAACGGTGTCATGGACCCACAAAAACTTTGTCCAACCCAACATGATTCGGGTAATCAGTAATCATTATCCGGTAATTTTGGCGCACCTCTCCTCGACTTGGTGGGGGGAAAGAGTTACAAAGAACTTACAGTGACTGGGGCTAGTTGAAGTCGTTGCGGGAGACGAGCAGTGCTTGATACGTTTCCGTTGGACTTTATCGGTTTCGGCGCGGTTCATTCCGTCCATTGTCCTATCGAACAAACCTTTTACTCCGTGCCCCCGCTTTGACTGAATCCCACGGTGAAAGTCCAGGCGCACTACGGCGGTAAGTTCACGCAGATACGTACCAGTTTTTCGTACTCATGCAGCACCAGAAGCGCGGCGTAGCTCGCGCATTGTCCCTCACCATTGTGCGTTTTGACCTGGGCCCATCTCACGTTCCGCGCTAAGACCGATCTTCTGCCCAGGACACCCGGAGTCACAGAACTTTGCAGATTCTTCGTGAAATCACCCATTGTTCTTGCCGATTGCGAAATCTTGGTGCGAGGATCGCGATATTTGTTGGTGCGACCTTTCACAGAAGCGAAGTTGGTCGTACACCTGTAAGAAGCGCCCAATTCGATTTCTGAAGGCGCGGTCATCACTGGGAGGCACACGAGGATATTCAAGGAGACCGATATAGCGAACAATGGGTGTTGCTTGCGGCCTAGGGCGGCATCGGGTTGTAAATTATCCCAGTACTACTACCGACGATGTGATCGTTGGCATAGACGAGGGGGATGTGGGATGCGTACTAAAGCTTGAGGCTTGAAGACTTTGTGCAAACTGAGATATGGTTGAAATTTTAATCTGGCGGTAATCTCCGTAATTTCAGGCCGGAGATTACAGGCATTCAAAGGAACATGTCCTCCCCGAGAACCGGTTGACCTTGAGGTAAATCGACTGAAGGCGAGTAGGTATTTCATCGCGGGTGTGCCGCCCCAGGAAAGTACGAATCTTGACTCATGCCCGCCCGATGTACGGCACAACAATGCACAGTGGCAAGCTGCCGTGAGCTCGCCACAGAGTACGCCCCGATTAAACCTGTCGCGGGTTCGCTAGGCGGAATGAATGATGGTACTTTGTGCACGAGGGAGGTTACCGCCGGGATTGCGTTAATCTACCAAAGCGCAGCGATACCGCTACTCGGGACTGTGGTCCGGACGAGGCGGCGTGCACCAGATCTCCAGTCAGATCGGGGGCGCAACGGAACAGCTTATCCGTACCGTCGTAACCTACTTCCCATATGGCATAGCGGACTGAATTGCGGAGATCATTCGCCATATGTTCGGGCGTTATCTGCCTCATGTGAGCGACGAATCGGCGACATCGCAGGGTCACATGCGGACTCTCCGCCCCGTTTAACAAAGTTCGGTGCGGCGTCGGGCAGCGAAATGAACACCAACGTTCCGTGTAGGCATCTGATTTTCGTGCGACCAGATTTACATCCGCGGAGGTTTATTCTGTCCCAATGGAACCGAAACAGGCGGGAGACACAGTATTTACACCGCCTTGAGCCTCGAGGCGTGGGCAGAGGGCAGCGAGTTGCGCTGAAGGAGATCCGATAATAGTGCCCCAACGTTGAAGAATCTCCCCGCCGGCCAACGTCGCAAGTCGCGGCGAGGAAATTCGACAGCAGTGAGATATTAAATGTCGAACTAGTCGGCCGACTACCCCGATTGAAGGATTGGGTTAGTACATACATTGAACTGCCATGTTCCGAATGATTATTCATTCACAACACGCTCGCGCTCGAGATTTGGTTACGCCGCTTCACCTTGAACAGTGCATTTTCCGAGGACCGCCCATATGAGCGGGTTCAGGACGGGCATCATTGAGCAGGTATGTGCAGATGGCAAACTGAACCACGGGATGATTGAAATGCAATACCTATCATCCAGCGGCGTACCAAGGGGATTATCGTCGGGGAACTCAAACAGAAAGTCGTCGTCAAGTCATCCGGATCTTGGGAGATGACGTTGTAGTTGGAAGAGCCACAGGACAGCCATGAGGGAAGATAGGATATTCAACACGCGGGTCGTTAGAGTTACTTTCTGTCAAGAGTCAGTTGGGTCGCGAATCGCACAGTGACCGAGGACCGGATAAGGACGGACGAGCAGCTGAGCAGTTTAATTCCGAGAGAGGTGTTGTCCGCATAGTAACTGAAGCAAGAGACGGTAAGTCGAGGCCTAAGCTCATCGTAAGCGCTCAATCTTCAACACAGGCTCCAGCTCGATGAGATTAAAGAAATTAATGAAAACGTTGGGCCGAGTTGCCAGACGCCGTGAGGAGTTGATTAGTGGCACATGTACAGGTCAGGAGTCTGCGGAAATGGTTGTAGCAGCTTTGAGGACTTCAAGTTGGCTGAGAGTCTTTGGTTCAAATTGTGGAAGCAAAGTAGAAGTGCCGACGCGGCGATCATGTGGCTGGGCATTGTTGCCGAGACCTGCCGAGGTGTGGAGGCCGAGGTTGAATCCAAGGCTTAAAAGACGGAAATATTAACCATGCTAGGTTACCACGTTTTCCAGTTGTACCGCAGCGTGGCCAATTTCTCAGCGCGTTGCGTGCGATAAGGCATTGATGCACGAAAGGCTATTGAATCAGGATTCGATAGGACAATGTAACGCGAGGAAAGATAACTCATGGCTGCGGCACTCGGGACAGGGAGGCTCTTGTATTGGTCGAATCATAGACTCGTCTGCTCCGCTCCCGGCACAATTATAATACACTCGAATCAGAATATCCGCCGAGAGGTAGACTTCTGCCAGTGTTCCTGTTTCCTCCCCCATCGCGGCGGCGACCGGTATTTCATCCCGTCATCCATCCTAACATGTCCCAAACGAGTAACCTGAATGGTTCATCGCAGAATGTTGCGATGGTGCGTTGTTGATAGAGGGACTTCCTTTTTGGGCACTCCCCTTGCGCCTTCATTCAGTGAAGACAATAGGCGCGCATAAGATTAGCAGCAATTGTGGACTAGCCCTTGTCTGCGCTCTACCGCCGATTGCCCCGTGGTCGAAGCGGAGTCGCTGGGTGGCGTCCGCCTTGAACTTCGAATTCCGCTTCAATATTCGCACACCGAGTCAGTCATCCAAAATATCTCCCACAGCACCGCCGCGGTTCCTTTGACAATGACTCGAGCTCAGAACCGCGTGGCGCAGGCCGAGGCGCGCCAACAATGGCAGAATTCGCGCCTTTTACGTATGAGGTTCCTGCGCACGCGGCACGCCGCCGCCGCAGGTTTCCTGGCTCAGGCCCAGGGACGAGGAGGGATGCAACACTGGAAAGCCTCCATTCGCGGGAGGCTCCATATTCACTCAATTGCACTAGCGCGCTCCGGATATCAAACTTCCATTCGATGGAACACAACGAATTCAACCGCGGTGCCTCAATATATGAATGAAAATGCGGTGATTTATCGCAAGGATCCAGTCAGCGTGAAGGCAATCGGCCAATACCTGACCCTAGCCGCGGATCTGGAAACTGATCCTCCGTGATCCTTGCCATGAGGCTCATAACTCTCGCTTTGGTATGTATATAACATTCATATACCGTATCCATTTATGGCTTTCCGGCTTTCTCTTCGTTTCCACGTCGAGTAGTTTTTGTTCAACCAAACCTCGGATTTCAAACCATGGGCAATTTGAGTCGCGTTCGGACACTCAATGGCTGCAAGTATACTGGGCAATGGCAAACGCGAGCTTTGGGATTTTACCAGACGTGTGGTCCACTGCGTCGCTCGTCGCTGGTTCGTGAAACTTAGTAAACCGAAGCAACTTAAACCAAACTTGAACGGCCAACGGTTCGGCCGAGTTTGCGGTCACACCGTTGTGATCGGATTTACGTTTCTCTTCCTCCCACCATCGTCGATATTGCTCCCCGCCCGCGTCTCCGCGCCTGAAAGGCAACTTGTCCTATCCTCCACCCATACTTACTGCAGCCAACCTCAGACGTCTGCTCAAAGCCCTACAGTAGGCGTCTGCGCCCTCTTCGACTAGTCAACTCACGAGTCGCCCTATCTCAGTGCATTTCCCCCCAGAACTGGCGGATCGGTTCATAGACAACTTGCACGATGACCGGCACACCTTGGCAACTTGTGCTTTGGTCAGCAAAACCTGGACGCCCGCAAGCCGTTATCATCTCTTCAGGCACGTCGTTCTTGCGGAAAACAGTTGGATGGACTTCCTCCGGCTTCTGGCCTCACCCTTCGCGACTTTTACGCCGCACTCTGTCCGTATCATTACCCCCGAGCCAAACCGTCCTTTGACGCCGCTGCTCAACGATATTGTGCCCAAACTGGCGTCGCTGCTCGACGACATTGTGCCCAAACTTCCGCACTTGCCCGCTGTCACCTTTGTTCATTTGTGGAATCTCGATTGGAGAGACATTTCCCCGCCCACGGTCACTTCTCTGGCTGCCTTGTTTGTGCAAATTACTGCGCTCGACATCGGTCGCGTCTACCTCCGCGACGTCCACGAATTCGCCCGCGTTGTATCGCTCTTCCATCGCCTGGAGGAGATGTCCATTCACCCCTCCTTCCGCAACGATCATCCACAGGTAGCGCCGTTCCCCGGCCTACCGCGCGGTCTGGTGCACGTGGCGCTGTCTTGGTCCGGTCGCTCCAGTGTACGCGACATGTTCATGGAAACCCTTCCCTGGCTCGAGGGAACAAGCACCCAGCCCTCTCCCGTCCAAAGCCTCCGATTGACTGATGTGCCAGCGGCGGCGCTCCCCGCCCTCGGGCGCCTTCTTCGCGTGCTCGGCCCACAACTCCAGGTCCTCGATGTCAGATTCAGGAGCTGGGCTAACTTGGTTACGCCCGGTGCGCTCGCTCATCTCAAATCCAGTACAAGCAATGCTCACAGTCTGATTTTCCCAGACAACATTGATGATCACGTCGACCTCTCGGAGAACCCGAATCTGAGGGACCTCACGGTCCACGCGTACAGTGACTGCATCAGCTCCTGGGGTCTCATGTTTGCTGTGCGCGCGCCCCTCCGCACGCTCACAATCGAGCTCTTCCTCGACACCCGCACCACCCTCGCCCTCGACGACTTTGATTGGGACATTCTCGCCTCTCTTCTCAGCAAACGGCCCCACTTTGCGGCCCTGCAGAGGCTGCACCTCATCCTCGCTGGCTGGACTTCGATTGATACGGTGGAGCTGCACGCGGCGGTCCGGGCGCGGGTTGCGGAGTGTGATGCCCGGGGGATTGTAGACGTTGACATTTCGCCGTACCTTTTGGGCCCAGGTGGGAGGATGGGACAGCGGTGAGGGTGATCACGCCGCGTGGCCGAGATGGTTGTTTGGCCTCTAAGAATTTTGTGCTCCAGAAGTAACTTGACTTCGCTTTGCTACTTTGTAGACCGGTGTGTCCCTCTCAAGCCCTTATTTCCCGCCATCTTCATCCATCCGCCGGACACAGCCGTAGATCCCCGGCTTCAACATAATGGTCCAGGCCCAATGACCTGTTCTACACTAACTGAACAAAAAGAATGTCCGATGCGTTTTCGACGACGAGGATAGATTTGGCTTCAAACCAAAATGTCAGATCCTCGAGAAACCTATGCCGACCTCATTTACACTTTGATGCAATCAAAGCAACTTGATCCGCGACCACACAGCCGGAAACAATGGATTTCGCTGCAATCGACTCTTACCATTCTCTTTTCCGGGACCATCCAAGGACACCAAACTGTAGTCCGAGAGGAGTAGATTATTTCTACACTTTGAACTAAGGAAAAATATACCGGCGTTCATGCGTTATGTGCCTTGCAAAACGGTCAAAACAGCAAAAATCGGCCATTTTCGGCCGAAAACGGCAAAATACCGTCAAAATCGCTGATTTGCTCGGCCTCTAACACGTTTTTGCCTGTATATTTTTGCATCATTCAACATGGTGAGCTTGAGAGGGGAAACTAAGCTACAATCCTAGGAAGTCAGCTTGTTACGGAGAGTGTATTTGAGCAAGTTGAAAAACCTCAATTTTATAGTTCGGCGTAAAATGATGCCGGATCACTGCATTTTGATGGTCTCAAAGAGTGGAATCTGTTCCTCTCCTTCCACTGAGTCGCCTGGCATTTTGTTTTGCGCCAAAATACCGAGTCATTGTGGAAAAACGGCTCAAAAGCGATCGGACATTCTTTTTGTTCAGTTAGTGTAATACGCGCCGTAATATTCGTGGACAGTTTCTGGGTCCTCTGCCGCGCTCTTCCGTACTCAACTCTCGGTCTCGGTGTGCCGCTTCTGCTAGCACTAATCGCTCAGCTTCTCACTCGGCCCAATATATCAATTGCTGAATCCCGCCCAAACACAGGTTCAAGAAATCCTTGTTCAACCTTCGAATCCGTCGACATCTCCAGGCCCCAAATTATGGTGCGTACATTCATTACATGCATATACTCGTAGAGTAAGCATAACGCTCCAATAGCGTCCAATTCTCGCCGCTGCGCGCGCCCGTCCAAACTCCGTGAACTCCACACGTCCAAAGGCTCGGCGTCGCCGCTGAATCGCCACGTTTTTTTTCACAAACACGGGTTCAACAAATCCTTGTCCTACCTCGTCAATCCATCGGCATCTCCAAGGCCTAAATTATGGTGTGTAATTCCTGAAATACTCGTAGAGTAAGCATAACGCGCTAATAGCGCCTGATTCTCGCCTTACACGCGCCCGTATACCCCGCGGTGAACTCCACACGACCAAGGCTCGGCGTCACTGCTAAATCGCTGTTAAATCCTCGAACTCAATTCCATCGGCATCTCCAAGGCCCGAATTCTAGTGCGTAAATTCATTGCATGCTCGTAGAACAATCAATCATAACGCTCCAACGTAGTGTCTAATTAACTCGGTGACTCGTGTGCCGCGTACTCCCGTACAAACCCAAACCGCAGTGAATTCCGCACGTCGAAAACTGGTTCAAAAGTGGCTACTCGATCGCCACGCCCTCCCGAACTCTGGGTTCAAATCCTCTGCGCGAAGTTCATAAATTACGGTGCGTACATAGCTGATTATACTTTTCTAACAATAACAATAAAGCTCTAGCATAGCGTCTACTCAAAACTCGACCCAACAACGACCAGTTCCCAGTCACGCCCGCCCCGTCCCCATACCGCCCCCCTCCGCGCGCCACGTTGCCATCCACCCCGCCCTCGTCGAATCATGCCCCATCCCCCCAAAAAACCTGACAACATTCCACACATCCTGGAAATTACTCGCCAGCCCAAGGCTAATCCTTACCACGCCCAGATCCGCGCCGATCGTGCGCTCGATGTCGGCGTACCGAACGCCGGGGTAGAGGAGCGCCATCGCCGCAGAAGGGTCGGAGATGGAGATGGCGGCGGCGCCGCCGGGGTTACACATACACCCGGTGCGGAGGGAGATATTCTGCCGCGACGCCGCGTGCTCGATGAACGCGTTCGGGAGCTTGCTCCCGCTCGGACTCAGCACCTCCAGCGCCAGCAGCGAGCCGACGTCGCTCTGCTCCCCCACCCGGCTCAACTTCTTCGCCGGGAGAGCGGAGAGGATCCGGACGACGGGCGTAAAGGTGAGGTCGTGCCGCAGGGCGGACAGGGCGGTCGCGAGGTGGTGGAGGAGGGAGGAGAGACGGAGGGGGAGGAAGGGGAGGTAGGCGGAGAGGAAGTGGAGGCCGGAGGTTATGGAGGGGAGGGAGAGGTAGTTGATTGTGCCGTCCTGTGTGAGTGAATCCCCTCGTCAGTAATCCAAATCCTGCTTAAACGTAGATTGAATAGAGAATATAGCGCACCTCGAACTGCTCATGTATCTCCTCCGCCCTCGTCACGATAGTGCCGGGCACCTGCACCACATCCACAGTGCCCCCCGCGAACCACGGCCTTTCCAACTTTCTTAAAAAACTCTTCTTCGCAATCAACGCGCCGACGCCGGTGGGGAAGCCGAACATCTTATAAAAAGAAACGGCCATCGCATCCACATTTATACCATCGGCGGAGGAGAGGTCGATGACGGAGGTGGGCGCGAGGGCGGCGGCGTCGAGGAGGGTGTGGTACCCGAGCGCGGATGCTTCGGAGAGGAGGGAGAGGGGGGATTTGGTGTTTGTGATGTTGGATTGGGCGGTCATTACGAAGAGGGATGAGGTGTCGGCGGGGGGAGCGTGGGTTTGCAGGATCTCCTGCGACGCGCCGTAATATCAGCACTGGGAGTAGAATTGGGGAAAGAGAAAAGCCAAACACACCCTAACAACCCCCCCATCCACGCCACCCCTCCCCGCCCCCGCCGTCGGCACATAAACAACCTCCGCCCCCCGCCTTCGCGCGAACTCACGCACCCCGTGCACGCTGTTGTGCGCGTCGCACGGGAGGATGCAGGTGCTCGCAGGGGTGAAGGGGAAGGATTCGGCGACGAGCTTGAGGGCGGCGGAGGCGTTGGGGGTGAATATTACTGTGTACTCAGAGGAGGGGGAGGAGGAGGAGGAGGAGGAGGAGGAGGAGGAGGAGGAGGGGGCGTTGAAGAAGGACAGGACGGCGAGCCGGGCGGCGGAGGCGTGGGTGGAGGAGAGGCGCGAACTAGTCGCAACCGCATTAGGTTCAATGAATAAAACAAGAACGTAGGAGGGAGGGGAGGATTGAACGCGCACCTATTACTAACAGAATGCGTATTCCCCAACACGCCCCGCGTGAGGAACTCGGCGTGCACGCGCACGAGGCTTTCTGGGTAGAGCGCGCCGCCCATGTAGTCCACGTAGGTTTCCTCCTCCCCATGTCCTCCTCCATGTTCTGATTCTACTATACCCGCACTGAGGCGAGCATAATCTGTGCGCCGCAGCGTGTCGAGGATCCAGGTGAGCTTGTACGCGGGGTAGGATGCGAGGAAGGCTTTGTAGGCGGAGGCGGCGTCTTGCGTGACGGTAGCGGCACCAGGATAGACCGTGTCGCGCTCGGGGTCGCGTTCTGAGTGGCCTCGATCGCGCTCCAGCTCGCGATCGTGGGTGTAGGAGTGTGCGGTAGAAGAGGAATACGACGGAGCGGAGGGGGCAGAGGAGGAGAAGTGCGAGCCGGGCGGCGTCGCGTACATGTAGCCTCCCGCGCCCGCGCTACTAAAGGAAGCGCTGCTCGAGTCGCGGTAGTGGCGTTTAGTCGTGGTGTCACGGTAGGAGGTGCTGAGACGCGGGGAGAGGGGGAGCATGAGCGGGCGGGGGAATGTGCTGGTGGTGGACGACAGCTTTGCTGGCTTCAAATTCAAGTTCGGGAACTTGTGAGTTGTGAGTGCGGTTGAGTTTTTGTTTTGGTGGGGTGGACGCGGTAGGTATTTATATGATATGATATGTTTTAACTTTTGGGTGAGACGAGACGAGACAATCCCGGTTCCGGAATGTCACCGATTCTGGGCGGCGCGCTGCAGCTGCACTGCCCTCGCGCGTTTGTTTTGTTGACATATTGTGTCGTGCCAAGCGAACTTATGTTCAACTAATTACCACCCCGGTTGATTAATTTCATTCTGCGCTAACGAATCTCCTTCTCTCTTTGCTACTCTACTTCCCGAGTCGCGAATCGCTCTCTCCCAACCAGACTCAGAGAATATATCTGATTCCCCTCGAATCTCCCCCCTTCTGTCGCAACCGAAAAGTTGAAACCTATCCAGGTACCACAAGCCTGTCGCCTCGCGCCTCGCGCCGGCGTCCTCTCTCCTCCGATCGCGATTTTCATTACGGGCCTCGTCCCGGGCCGGTCTGGGCCCTTTCAAGCGAGCGAGTCAGTGACAGTGAGGATCTGCGTTCTTTTTTTTTTTAGTGATGCGTCGGGGCGTTTACCTGGTACCTGTGCATACTACTACAAATTGAGTATCAATTCGGATAACCCCGACTAGCTATAGGATACCGAATTCCAGTGAAGATACTCAAGACGAGACAAGACGATCCCGGTTCGATAATGTCACCGATTCTGCGCGGCGTATTGCACTGCCCGTTGGAGAATACATTATCTTGAATCTACTTACTCTCAATCTCTCGAGGTTCGCAACCGAAAACCTATCCAGGGACCACAGCACGCGTCACCAAGCCAAGTCGCCTCGCGCCTCCGCTCCGGCGTTCTGTGTCCTCCGATCGCGATTGCCTCGTCCCGGGCCGGGCACCGTCGCAAGCGAGCGAGCGACGGATGCGTTTGGTCGTCGCACCGGAGTTGCTAATACGAATACCTACCTGCCCAAGTACATACTACGAATTGTAAGTATTCGGATTCCCTTGTGACTGACATTCCGAATTCCCCACTCCAAGATTCCGAATTCCCGACGGTCGACCCCTATACACCGCGCAGCACAAGGCGCACGCCAATCCAGGCCCGGAATTATCTCGTCGCCGGAATGACATTCTACGCGAGATTGTCTCGTCTCGAGTCGGGAGATTGAGGGAGAGATTCGTATCACTCTCCGCCCCAGAAGTTGTGGCGAAAATTGCGCAGGGGAGGGTGCAATTTTCAGGGGAGGGGGTTTGGTTTGTTTGGGGTGAAGTTTTGAGGGTTGAGAAATTGGTTCAATGGGGGAGACGAGGCTTGGGTGAGCAAGGGTGCGCGTGGTGCCTTCGAGACGGAGACGGTGCTGCCAAGGTGAAACTTGAACACAAGTTCCGTTAATATTAATCCTAGTTTCTTGCAACTTGAACCACAAGAGAACGAGTTCCCAGTGCGAGTCCTGGACCTCAAAGCAAGACACGAAATTAACCACCGCGAACGCATCAGGTGACCGCGTCCCTCGTCTATAAATACCGCACTTCGTGGGATTGATTGATCGATGGGACCGACACCGCCACGCCGTGAAAAAAACGCCGTCTGTCTCAACCTGTCTCAACCCTCTCGCGAGTCGTTCGCCTTGGCCACCTTTAGTTGCGTCCTTGGCGCCGCGAAGACACTGCCCGCCATCGATCTCCGTCCCCCCCGTCCTGCGCCGTGTGCTGTGGGTCGAGGGCAAGCAAGCGAGATTGAAAGCGAGTGCCAGTGCCCGCCTCCGCTGGCTTCGGTGCTGGCATGCAGACATACGTGCTACACACATACATACTGGCTGGCACGAACGACTAAACGAAGCCCAAGAAATGACAGACACCGAGACGCAAGGACGACGCACGGACGTTAACGAGGAACCGGACATTAAAACTTTTGGTGTCGCAGTGTCGCAGATCCCTCGCGACACCTCTTTTCGGCGACCAACCGACACCGACATAGCATCCGTCTGTGACGCCAAGCCGCGTCTGTTCATTTTCAGTGTGTCTTTTTTTTTTTTGAGGGTGCGCGGGGACGATCGGATTCCGAATTGGCGCCGAGTGTGTAGTGTAGTGTGACTGACGGCAGGCACCAACGCGCTAGCTTATAAGGTCAAGCCCCTTTGCTGTCCTGTTTTGCTATCCTGTCCCCGCCTACCACGACAACTCCCACCACTCCTAATACCACGACAACGCGACCGATGTCCGTCCACTCCTCCCCCTCCTCCTTTACACCGGGACCCGGCGCAGAAAAAGGCGCGCACGCTTCGGGCTCGAACTCGGGCTCGACGGTCGTGTTCGAGCACCTCAGCTACCAAGTCCCCGGGAAGGCTGGTGCAGGCAAGCTCCTCGTCGACGACGTGTCCGTCAGCGTCAAGGCGGGCGAGTTGCTCGCTATCATGGTGCGTCCTCTGTCCGTCCAACTCCGGTGGCGCATATCCGTGATTGACGGAGTTTTCTCCCTTTGTGGTAGGGCCCGTCGGGAGCTGGTATGTCGCGTTTGCCCGTTCTACGCCGTGTTTAGTGCTAATGGGAGGTAGGCAAAAGCACCCTCCTCGACCTCATGGCGTTCCGCAAGACCCCGCTCGACGGCGCCGTGGTGGGTCACCCTTTCCCCAACAACGCTAGTGTAACAGTATTTCTAACGAAGCCCGTTCCTCCCCGACAGATAACCCTAAACGGCGCCCCGTTAAACGCGCGCAAGATGCAGCAGATGAGCACGTTCGTGGAGCAGGAGGACGCGCTCCTCGGCGTGCTCACCGTGCGCGAGAGTGTCGCGTATGCGTTGAGGTTGCAGTGCGTGGCTCCGCTTTCTCACTTAGCCTTCAAGGATCCCGAACAAACTCACTAACGCTCGTTCGTTCTTCAGCCTCCCCCTCCTAACCACCCGCGAAGTCGCCGCGCGCGTGAACCGCGTCCTCACCGCGCTCGGCCTGCAGGCGTGCGCGCACCAGAGGATCGGGACGCCGATATCGAGGGGGATAAGTGGGGGTGCGTGTATTCGTGCTTTGCGTTTTTTCTCGATTTCTCCGTCCTGGATTGACGCCCGCGTCCCTTTCGCCGCGTCCCTTTCCCCAATTCCTTTCGCCGCGTACTGCCATTACCTTCCTCGCCTTGGGACGCGATGGCCTCGGCGTCCTGCCCTAGATTGACGCGATGACCGCTATCCTTCACTTCCCCATCCCTCCTCGGAGCTTTCCGCCCTGGATTGACGCGCTTCCCTCGCGCTTGACTTCCCCGTCCCTTCACTCCCCGCTTCCCTCCTCCCTGTCCGCTCACTTCGCGCTTGACTTCCCCGGTATCCCCTCGGACTGCCCTGGATTCCCTCCTGCCATCTCCGTTCATCTCCTCCTTGACGCGCTATTACCTCCTACTTTTGACGCGCCCGTCTGATTCAATTAACTGACACGACGTCTTTTTCGACAGGCCAAAAACGCCGTGTCACGGCTGCCTGCGCGATGGTCACTTTTCCGTACGTATTCGTGTTCATCTCTGCTTGACTTGAACTAATGGGCGGACAGACGAATCCTGCTGCTCGACGAGGTCACGTCTGGCGTGGGTACCCCCTCCTTACTCGCAGTTTTGTTTTTTCAACGTCGTTTGCTATAGCTCGACAGCACAGCCGCCCACTCCGTCCTCTCCGCAATCCGCACCCTCGCTCAATCCGAGTCCATGCACGTCATCGCGACGATCCACCAGCCCTCGCTCGCTAGCCTCGGAGAGTTTACGAATATGATGTTGATTGCGGGGGGGAGGGTGTGTTGGTTGGGGCGCGTCGGGGGTGGCGGCAATGGGGGGAAAGGGGATGGGGGGAAAGGGGATGGGGGGGAAGGAGAGTTGGCGAGGTGGATGGAGGAGTGGGGGTGGCCTGTTGGGCGGTTTGTGAGTACCTTCCCTACTATCCTCTTCCATGTTATGTGAAGAGCGAGATGCTGATTGTTTTTGACGCGCCAGACGACCCCCTCGGACCACGCCATGAACTTCCTCAATAACGACTTTACCTCCACGACGACCACGGCGGACGGGCGGACCCCGCCCGACGCGAGGGCGTTCCGGGCGCATTGGCTCGCTACCAGCGCTGCGGCTTCGTCCAACGCCAACTCCAATCTCTCCGCGCCGTATGCAGCAACACACAACGCCGGACATCCCTACTCGAACTCCGCCAACGAGAACGTGTACGGGGGCGGGGGCGCGGACTATCCGTACGCATACGGCGCCCACCGCAAGAGCGCGAGCCTCGACCGCAGCTCGCTCCACCACGGCTCCGCCCTCCACCACCACGGCTCCGCTCTCCACCATGGCGCTCATGGAGAAATACCCGGAGAGGAGATGTTGGAATACGGCCGCGCCGGCCCCTGGGGTACTTTGTTCTGGAACACGGTGGTGCTGGCGGAGAGGACGGGGGTGAACTATGGGCGGAATTTGTTGGCGTATGGGGTTAGGGGGGGGATGTATGCTGGGATGGGGTTCATGCTTGCGTGCGTTTGCGTCTTTTCCCTCTTTCACTCCTTCCTTCATCCCTACCGTCCTTCCGCCGACCTTCGCTCCCCCGCAAAAGAGATGTGTGGAAGACAGGATGATTACTAATCTGGAGTTTTGCAGGACGATCTGGATCCACCTGGGGACGAACGACTCGACGATCAACGACCGGCTTTCGGTGCATTTTTTTAGTGTGGCGTTTTTGGCGTTTATGAGTGTTGCGGGGATTCCGGGGTGTGAGTGGTTGGCTTCCTTCGTTCCCCATTCTTTTCCCTCCCCGTTGCCTCTTTCGTTCCACCGTCTTTTGTTCCAACCCTACCTTTCGTGCCGCGACCCGGGCGCGCCCCGTCCTCGCCTCGCTTCGCCCCGACCCTCGCCTCGCTTCGCCCCATAACTTAATTCTAACGAGAAAGAGAGAACTAACACCCCCACAGTCCTAGAAGAACGCGCAGTCTACTACCGCGAAACCAACAACGGGCTCTACTCGACCCTCCCGTTCGTGCTCGCGAACACGCTGATCAATATGCCGTTTTTGTTTGTGTGCACGCTGCTGTTTGGGTTGATTTCGTATTGGGCGATCGTGAGTTCCTCTTCTATTCCTCTCCCTGTTACCCATTCCCGGGCTCGTTCTGTTACTTGCGCACGTCCGCGGTGTCGGACTCCGCTCGCAAACGGAGCGTAGACGCGAGACGAGGAGATGGACACCAGACGCGGAGCGTGACGGACGAGACGGAGCGCGAGACGGTTTGATCACCTCCGATCACGAAGCGCGGCGGATACCCCAAAATGACTCGAGGCTAATCTAATTTTTTTTTCGCAGGGCCTCCACCCAGGCGGCGCAGCCTTCTTCCGCTTCCTCGGCTTCCTCTACCTCGCCATCCTCGCCGCGGAGAGCCAGATGGTCGTCATCGCCGCGCTCATGCCTATATTCGTCGCTGCGCTCGCTATTGGGGCTTTGTGAGTTCCTTTCTCCCACCCTCGATTGTTTTGAATGGTTGTTGATGTGATTTTGGGGGGCACAGTGTGAACGGGTTTTGGATGAGTGTGGGGGGGTATTTGTGAGTTTTTTTCTGCTTCTGTTTTTGGTTCTTGTTTCTGTTCGCATTGCCGTCCATCTATCTATCCATCCAAACTCCTCGATGGATGGACGTCCCATCCGAACTGCGCGCGATGGACGGCGGACGGCGGACGTCCCATCCCCATCTCTTCGCCACCCTACCCACCTCCTTCCACCAGAGTTCGATTGACTGTTTGCTGATTGTTGCTGTTCTATAGCATCAAAGCCCGCTCGCTCCCGCGGTTCTGGTACTACTCGTTCCACTACATGGATTACCAGCGGTATGCGTTTGAGCTGCTCGTTAACGTGCGTCTCTTCCTCTCCCTCCCCCCTCCCTCCCTCCCTTCTTCCCTCAATTTATTATATTCATACTCACTCCCCGAATTTCGTTGCAGTCGGACCTACGCGGCCTAACCTTCAAATGCGTAACGACGCTCAACGACACGTGCGCGTGCGCGTACCCGTCCTCGACGCCCGAGACGTGCACCGTCTCGGGCGCGGACGTGCTGGCGTACCTGGATGTGGGGGATATCTCGTACGGGAGCTGGGCGGTGATACTTATTGCGATTACGCTGATTTATCGGATTGCGTGCGTGTTTCTCTTGCCTCTCCTTCTTTCCTTCCCATCCGTGCTTCCTTCATCCTTTCCCTTATCTCCCTTACCCTGCTCCCCATCTCTCCTCCCTTTCCCTTCCATCCTTCCTTCCCGCCTCTGTGTCGCTTGATTGTTTGAACTGACGATGGATACGCTCACAGGCTGTACGCTGCGCTAAAACTGCACTCCAAGTGATCGATTTGCGATTCGCTTTTTTTGGGCGTGCTTCATCTGGACTCGACTCGACTCCTCGACTCCTCTATCTTGTATACGTATCGATATCTAGAACCTAAATTATTAAGTATCATACTGTAATGTGTTTTGGGTTAATTATATCTTGCGCAGCGGCATTTGGCGGCGCCCTAATTTTATTTTTGTGGCGTGTACGAGTGTACGAATACGACTGTACGAGTAGAGATGTAACAGTGGCATGGACATGCGATTGACAGACATTGAACGATGCAACGAGCGGACGTGTGAATGAGCGGATTATCATATTGATAGTTGGAAGAAGGATCGTTGGAAGAAGGAAGGTGTAGATATTTCTCGGCTGGGGTATACTGGTACGCAGTACCCTGCAAAATCTGAACCAACTTTGAACTTGAGGCTGCACTTGCACTTTAGCAGACGACGCATCCGTCCCAGATGTTGCCGCCCCCTCCGCCCCAGCCCCAGCCGCCCCACCCGCCGTTGTCGAACCGGTCTTCGGCCTTGACGAGCGGGGGGGTGAATACGCCGGGGTCGGCGGAGGAGGTGGTGCTGGCCATGGGTTCGGTGGCGGGTTCGGTGTTGGGTTCGGTGCGCTGTGTATCGAACGTCAGCAACAGCAACTTGAATTGGGAGGAGGCAAGGCTCACGGCTGTGGTGCTCTGCACTGGGGAGCTCAGGGTCGGACTGGTTAACGCCCCCTCGGAGTCGGAGCTGCTGGTGGTAAAGGAATCGGTTGCGTCCTGGGTGTGGGTGGAATTTACGCTGGGAGGTTTGAGTGAATTTAGAGGGACTCACGGAGCTCGGGGTGATGCTCGGGAAGGTAATCAACGTGAACGAGTCGGAGCTGCTTGCGGTGAAGGACTCGATGGCATCCTGGATGTGGGTTGAACTTTACGTCGGGAGAAAATTAAGTTGAATGACTCACGGAGCTCGAGGTCACGGGCGGGAAAGTGACCAATGTGAACGATTCCGACTCCGTCGCAGCGCTGGTGGAAAACTTGCGGGGTGTGAGTGTGGTTTCTCCTTGGTATCGGGGATGAGGAACTCACCGAGCTCGGAACTGGGAAGCTGAGGCTTGTGAATGACGCAGAGTCCGTGCTGCTGCCGGAGAGAGACTCGATGTTGTCCTGGATGAGGGTTGAATTTTACGTCGGGAGGAAATTGAGTTGAAGGACTCACGGAACTCGGTGCCAGTGTCGGGAGGGTGATCGAGGTGAATGAGTCGACTGCGGAAAACTTGCCGCGTGTGAGTGTGGTTTCTCCTTGATATCGGAGATGAAGACTCACCGAGCTCGGGACCGGGAAGCTGAGCCTGGTGAATGAGCCAGAGTCCACGCTGCTGGCAGTGAAAGACTCGGTGACGTCCTAGATGTGGTTGAGTTTTATGGAGGTAGCTGAGTTAATTTTGAGGGACTCACAGAGGTCAGGAAGGTGGAAAACTGGCGGCGAGTAAGTCAGGTTTCGTCAAAATAATCGACGAGAAACTCACGGAGCTCGGGATTGGGAAGCTGAGGCTAGTGAACGACCCAGAGTCCGTGCTGCTGGTGTGGAAAGACTCGGTGATGTCCTAGAGGTGCACGGTTGAGTTTTTGGGACGGATTTAAGTTGAGGCACTCACGGAGCTTGAGGTTGGGACCGTGCTCGAGGTTCCTGAATCGACCGCGGCGGTGGAGAACTTGCGGCGTGTGAGTGTGGTTTCTCTTCAAAATCGCTCACGGGAACTCACTGAGGTCGGAGTTGGGAAGCTGAGGCTGGTAAATGACCCAGAGTCGGTGCTGCTAGTGGGGAACGATTCGGTAATGTCCTTGATGTACACGGTTAAGTTTTACGGGAGGTATTTTAGTTGAAGTACTCACGGAACTCGGGACCAGGCTCGAGAGGGTGATCGAGGTGAACGAGTCGGTCCCGGCGGTGGTGGAGAACTTGCCGCCCGGGCTCTGAGATTCGCTTGGGAAGTCCAGACTCTCGGATGATGTGGGGCCATGGAGACTCGAGGAGGTGACCGAAGCGGTATTCTTCGCCAGCTATAAGTAGGTTGAATATGTCGCTAAGAATCGAGAACTCACGGAGGTTGCGAATGGGGACCTAGTCAAGCGGGAAGCATCGTGATCGGCGCTGCTGGATGACTTGGTAGGGGTAAGTAAACGTTTCCTTCAGAACCGGTGACGAGAGACTCACAGAGCTCTCAGCTTGGACGGGGAAACTAGGACTCGGTGATAAGTCTGTGGTGCGGGTGGCGGATACCTCGATATTCTTCGACATCCATCAGTAGGTTGAACTTGTCGCCAAGAATTGGGTAACTCACGGAGGTCGCGAACGGGGACCTAGTCAAAGGGGACGAATGCGGGTCTGGGAAACCGATGCTTGTGAATGGAACGTCGGGCTCAGGCAGATTCGAAGAGGTGAAGGACTCGGTATTCTTCTACGTTCTTCAACGGGTTGAATTTATTGCCAAGGATCGGGTAACTCACTGAAGTCGCGAACGGGGACCTATCCGGACCGGAATGGTCGGAGTCGGCGGGGCTGGATAACTTGAGAGGTGTAAGCAAGCGTAATCCTGAAGCTTAGTGATGAAACTGACGCCAAGGCTGGTGGATGAGTCGGTGGCGTTGGGAGCATGCGCACTCAGAGGGGAGACCGACTCGATCTCCTTCGTTGTCTTTCGGCGGGTCGAGTTTGTGGCCAATAATTAAATTGAGGCACTCACGGAGGTAGGGATGGAGGTGGAAGTGTCCTTGGTCCGAAATGGGTCCCTAACCTCTGTAGTAGATGGGTCCGTACGATCGGCGGAGGAGACCTGGAGCCACTTAGATGAGGTTTCCGGTAGTGAATCCGAGAGACGCACATCTGTGTCGGGAGGCGCGTCCGGGGGGTGCGAGACTACGGGGGTGGGTTGACTTGCAGTGGTCTCCGTAGGGCGAGCAGACTCTTGCGGCAATTTAAACGGCGTCGACTGAGGGAGGTCTTGAGCACGTATGGCAATGAGGAAGGGTTCAATCGGCCAACCTTGACTACGCCTTGCGTCAAGGTATCCAGTGCGTCTGAGATCTGAAAACCGCGAGTTAGCCCTGTGGTGGAAAGAGGCGGCGAAACGCACAGATGTTTCAACATTATTTTCTGGGTCCTCTGTTCGGACAACCTGTGACGGAGACAAAGGAGCGGCGAGGGAGGCGAGACATAGGACTGAGAAAATATAAAGGCGTGCGATGAGGTGCATTTGTGAAGAGCGTAGGTTGCTAGGTTCCCGAGTGGGGGGCAGGCTTGAACGAATGATGCAGATTGGACAGTTTATGGAGGCTATTCGTGAACGACGTCAGTCAGATAGATGTGCGTGCTTCGAGTCAGAAACTAGATGCGCGCCCCGTGTCAGGCAGTTGAGACGAACAAAATGGATGGAAGTGGGTAAACACTGACTGTCAAGTTAAATTTGTTCTGACTGCAAGCAGTGAGGGGCCTTGCCCCCGGCACAACGGATTGAGTGAAGCCATATGGCTCTCCTGGATGCAGAGCTCCAAATGCTGGGCTATCGTGGATGACGACGACGGCAGGAGATGACGGCCACAATTCCTCCATCTGCCACGTCAAGTTTCAACCAATCTTGACTGATTCCGAGAGGACGGTGGGGCGCACTTCGATGCTGCTCCAGACTGACTCACAGCCTTTAACAGCCTTCACGACTCGATTCGGTGATTGTGTGGTCACGGCACGTTTGCGGCAGGCACGCCGATTCGGGTTGAAGACAGCTGCCGCACTCTCAACCAATTCTGTTCCGGCAGGGAATATAAACTACGTTACTACGGTGTACAAAGCAACTTTTAGCATACTTCTTAGGACATAAAGGACGGTTCCCCACTTTGTGAAACGAAAGAAACCGAGCTCGGATCAGCGTGGCAAGCGAAGCCGAAGTTCGGAGTGGGCGGACCTTGAAGACTCAACTTGGATCTCTCACACACTGTAAAATAATCCGGTACCTTTCCAAATATATTCCCGCATACAGATCCTTCATGTCGAGGAGTGTCTGTTCTCTCAGAAAGGCCGGCATGAAGGCGGAACGGCAAGCCTAGTTACCTGGATGGTTGCCCCATATCTGCCTGCTTCTTCCCCCTCTCATTTCCTCCGCCTGTCCTTTCATGGCCGCCGCACTTTCCGCCCCTGCCTTCCTTGCTGCTGCGCTCGTTCTCATTCCTCTTCCAGGACACTGGCGCACTCGAAACATAGCGACTCTTTCGATCATTTCATGGCTGTTCCTTCTCAATCTCAGTTATGGCGTGAATGCCCTCGTATGGGCGGGAAATGCGGACATCGTCCTCCCTGTCTGGTGTGATATTGGTGAGCATGGTCCTTCCCGCCGGTTGCTTGCTCATACAACTGGATACAGTAACGAAAATAAAGATCGGAGCAACCTTCGCGCTGCCCTCTTCGTGTTTCTGTCTGGCACTCCAGCTGCACGCCATAGCGAGTGATCTCAAGACTCCCAACAAGACTCGGAAAGGTGTCATTGTTGACTTGATTCTCTGCTTTGGGCTCCCGGTGTTGTTCATGGCGCTCCGTGAGTTCCTCCACCACTATCGGCTTAAATTGCTTGAGCAGTGTCTGGTCTTAGATTATATTGTCCAGGGCCACCGTTTCGACATCATCGAAGACTTTGGCTGCCGCCCGGCAATATACGTGTCGGTGGTCTCACTCCTGCTCGTCGACCTCCCCCCCGTCATCGCATCATTTCTGGCGCTAGTCTTCTGTGTCCTGGCGCTTTTCTTCTTTTTCCGACGGCGCAGCACCTTCTTCCATATGATGAAGGACTCCAACTCCGGTCTTACCACCTCCCGGTATATCCGGCTGATGGCCATGACGACCCTCCTGGGCACCTGGAACGCGATTGTCATCAGCATCGGAGTGTGGGCGACGTACGCCGGGGGGTTCCGCCCGTGGACCAGCTGGGCCGACGTGCACTTCGGTTTTTCGCGCATCCAGCCGTTCACGATCGCCGAGATTCCGCCTCCGCTCCTGCGGTTGAATTACCTCCTGTGGGCAGCCGTCCCCATCAGCTCCCTCTTCTTCTTCTCGTTCTTCGCCTTTGGTGGCGATGCAATGAAGGAGTATAGGCACCTGTATTTGTGGATACGGCGGAATGTGTTCAGGATTCCTGATCATCCTCCACGCCCAGCGCGCGTAGAGGTACCCTCGCTGTATGCACCGACCTTGGAGGACGATCCTTCAGGCGCCGAGCTGCGGTACGGGCACACACCTTCACCGTTGCTGCGGCCTTCCGACCTCCAGCCGGTTCGAAAGAACATGTATCCCAGTCGCCATTATTCGGCCGCCACGTTCAACTCGGAGAGCACCCTTGTCGCGAGGGAATATCCCACTACGACAGATGGGAGGCTCCACCGCAAGTCGGAATTCTGGGCGATGTAGTACTCACTAGCCATACGTTCCTCTCATTATTACCCTCTTTCCGTCAAACATGTACTCCCTCTTGTCAGCTTGGGTTTTCTCGGCATTTTGGTTCGAAACTAAAATTCAACTTCAACCCTAAATATATTCGTCACGTGTCCTCGTCGCGTCGCGCGTTTTGTCCAAGCACTCGTAAACACCCCCTGCCTCAGCAAAGATTAGACAATTACATAGTTCTAGGTTCTATACAGTGGAGCAGATATTCTATCTATTAGCAAGTTGTGGTACATATTACTATTCACCCCAAATTCCCAAACCTCAAATTATCCAACGCTCAGTCAATTGTCCGACCAGACATCAACAATACGGTGGATATGACCAACGCCTTCAGCAGTCCTTTCTGAGTTGCGCTAGTCGCAACTTCGAGGACAGTCTCGCCTGACCTCTGTGATATCCGTGCAAGGGCTGTTGAATTTGAAGTGTTAAGAGAAAACAGCTTTCAAGCGGCACGCAGTTAGTACTCGGCCACGCAGCTGGATGGAAACAGAGCACACCTCAATAGCGGTGCTGTTGGGCCTCCAGCTGAATTGTTCGCCACCTGCGATCATGGTTCTACACCTGGAAAGACATTAATCAAACAACGCGGGGAGGGTAAAATTCTGAAACTCACGTTCGGTCAGAGGCGAGGTATAACCACTCTGCCGTCCGCATCGTCCATCCGAGTTCATCCATCGCGAGCGTGGGCTGCGGCAAATCCCATGTAATCACCGCGACGCGCGCCCGAAGCCGTGCATCTTCCACCACCGTCCACCCCGAGGTAATATCATCGTCGGTGGTCACGCAGAAGCGCGGCCGATCATCCGCTCCGACCAGGATGGAATTGAGGATCGTGGAACCGAATGAGAGGAATGTGTAGGTGAGGAAAGAGGGCTCGGAGGGGAGATGGGGTGTGGGGATGCGGGGTGGACGTGGGTGGCTGGACGTCGCGGTACCCCGGGTCGGCGTGAGGGCGTGGGCGCTCTGCTGGGAGGTGTTCCAACCGGGATTCATCGTTATTTGAGAAGGATATGGGACGACAAGGCCAGTCGGAGTGACTATTTGAATGCGCGAACGGGCCAAGAAGTGGGTAAAGGTTGACGCTCGTCTGGCATCGGTGCCCTTTGGGACCGACTGAACTCGGGGTCGGCCTTGGCAATCCAAGGGGCTGCTGCGATCTGAAAGGCGTGAATGAGACGCGAAGAGCCAACGGAAGAAGCGCACCGCCGCGCTGCAGGCTAGAAGAGTCTGATGATATTCTGGTGCCCCGACATCTCAGGCAATATAACGGGCGGTGTACGCGAGCCTCAACTTGTCAAATGCTAGGCCTGGGATCCGGGGGCTGCCAATGAAGTTGGGTGGAAAGTCTGCACCAGGACGTATATGAGCGAGGAATTCGCATCCATACGTATGCGCTTCGAGAGGGTCTCCTACAAACTCAGGACCGTGGTGCCCTTTAACATGTCAAGACAAGGCAGTGGCGTATCATCGCGGGAGCAAACAAAAAAGCCAAAACGCGGTGGGAAAGCCGCCACAGGGCGGCGTAACGCTTAATTGCCAGTGTGGGGATTAGTTTTTTGGCCGATGATGGATATAGCACTTAGCATAAACAGTTTCCATCCTCTAAAACATGATCGCAAGCGTGTCGCGAACCGAAAAAGCTTCAACAAGGCCAAGGGTACATTTTCATGCATGATCACGCTGTGTCTGTACATGTGGAACCGCCCTCCTTAATGCATAGCCGAGTGTTAATAGAGGTTGTTGGGTCTGATGAGAGCGAGTCCTACCTGGAAAATATTCCCCTCAATGATGTCGCCGTCCTCCATCTCCAACTTATGTCAAGCAACGTCGTTAGAATAACGGAACGGGTGTAAGGAGGAGAGCTCACATCCTCTGCTGTCGTATCTGCCTGTCGAATATTGTCGCCGTTGAAGTTGAACCGCACTGTGTCTGTGATGCACGATTGGATGGATGCATAGCGATGGTAATAGTCCACCGCGACTCACTGCGTTCAACGTTAATTTTTTCCTGTTAACCGAAGGGGTATGAACAAAATCCCACCTCGGACGGAATCGCGCACTCACACAGAACATGATGAAAAGCTTTTCAAGTGGCTTGGTCTTCTTGTATAGAAACGTCAATTCTGGGGCAGAATGAGGGCGGGGGAGTGATCAGGATGGCGAGAGTACACACGTTTACCGTTGTATTGCACGACGATGTGTAATTTTGACACGTCGGGCTTAACATCTTCGCCAGCTCCCATCGCGGTTTGGAAGGAGAAGTGTGACGCGCTAACAGAGTGACGGTCACCTCGGTGCCGCGCGAGGCCGTTGTCCATCAATGTTCACCTTGCCTCCTGCCCTCACACAGAAAATCGCGGTCAATTGCCCGCTCGATATTCAACGACTGCCGCCCATGGACTTTGTCCTCGCAGCTGGATCAAAGCCGGCGTCGAACTTCCTTGATGGCCACACCATGAGCACACGACCCAGAATCGAATCGGAATTTGGTTTGGATCCAGTTTGCATAACTATGTTCGAGCCCGGAAAGGATTTCACGGTGAACGACTACGGGATTCCTGTTCGGCCTGAACGTGACCCGGGCGCCTAAAGAGGCGCCTGGCTCCTTTGTCTGGTTTTTTCTTTGTCTTTGTTTATACTTCTCCTCTCAATCCCGACCATGGACACGATTTCACAACGCCTCAACGTGGTCTCGGACTCGCTACAAGTGCTGGCATACATGGGCGGCGTTCATGCGGTCAAGCCCGATGACCTGGTCTTGTACTACGACCTGAACGATGACTCGGGGCGTGCCCGGTGCGTTTTTATGCCACTTCCACTCTCACCACACGCTTACGGACCTTCCTTCCAACAGCCGTATCAACTTTGCCACTGCGACTGAGCAGGATCTGGCGACACTCGAGGAGTATTGCGAAACGATCACATCCGAAGGGCACAACGATGTCCCAGCGATGAATGTGAAAACCTTAGCCGCTGGATTCTCTACCCGCTTTGACGTCGCTGGCTCTGGACTTCTCAACGCTATCAGTGGCTACCTGCTCGAGGGAATAAATGCTCTGGATGGCCAGAGTCTCAGGGCGGAGATGGGTGATCTGACTGTTTACGGCGAGTGGCAGCGTTCTCCGATTATCTGCGTGGCAATGTCTGATTCCGAGTCTGCAGCCCCCGGTGCTTTCATGAAACCCACCAAAAGCACAACGCACGGCGAGGGGATGGTCGGGTCCCTCGTCATCATTTTCCCCACTACCTGCACCGGTGGTACCCTCAGCCTCGTGCATCAGCAGCCGTGGACTTTCACTCCGGACATTCCAACCAATGGCACCCCCGTGGTCGGATATGTCTTGTTCCGTAGTGACGTGATGCAAGCGGTCGAGCCCGTACTCTCTGGCCACCGCGTCACCCACACATTCAACATCTTCCTCGCCCCTCAGCGAGCGGATTCGCTTGCCACCCACCGCATCCTTCCCGCCCCCGAACGTACCTTTGAGGACACCCTCCGCCCGCTGCTCGTCGACCCCGCATTCCTTCCCGCGGGCGGATTCCTCGTGTACGGGCTCGCGCACAAGTACCACCTTCCCCTTAAAGCGCTCACCCCCCTCCACGACCCGGTCACGTACAAACCCATCAAGCCTGCCAGCCGGCTCATCCCGCTGCTCGGTGCGCTCCAGGGGCGCGATGAGCGCGTGCGCGCCATCTCGGTGCGCGCAGGCCTGCAACCGGAGCTCAAGCTACTGTATGACACTGAGGATGGGTACATGGAGGGGCGGGACGTCCTCGTCGACGAAATCGTGGACCTTTCCGGAGTGCACGAGGGAATCCCGGGCTTTGACGATATGGACGAGGAATCTGGTACGGCTGAAAAGACCATAGAAGAGGAGGGTGTGGTTCTGCTGCGTGGGCCGGAACGGGTGGCGGCGCTGAAGGAGCGCATCACCCGCACTTGGGTAGCCGCAGGATTGGACCCGGAGGCGGTCCTCAATGGGGGCTGGAACGGAGGGAACTGGAACGGAGGGAATCCCACACCACGCTTCCCTGGCTGGGACGAGTACGAGCAGGCAGAGATGGGAGTGGCTGTTCATTGGATGGCGAAAGTCGAGGAGGGACTGAACCGCGTGAGGTCAGAGTATATCAGGGAGGACGGCATGATCGAGAACATGTATGGTGATGCGGTTTTGGTTGTCAGCGTTCCTGCATTTGGGGTTGGGATCCGCGCAGCATAGACGTGGATTAAATGTGTCTTTAGAAGTTTCGAGAATATACAAGACGAATAAATGGTTCAAACCGCTGTCTAACACTGCTCCTGGATTGAACACAAAGCTGTACTGAAGCCGCTGACGCCGAGCTATCCTCGATGGAATGGTGAATCCGCAGCGATATTCGATGCCTCTCGGTGTTGAATGGCGCGCCGTCGCAGCACGCCAACCCAATGTCCTCGGCGACCCAACCCCACGGCGAAGTTTAACTGCTTCCACACGAAGCCGGCCGACAAGAGAAATGCCTTCCTGGCGCGGTAAGGTAAAAACATGCACAGGTCGTCCGGGAAATGCTACTGAGCTCGCGGATGTGAAAACAATAGCACCGGGCATTGGGAGACATCGGCCTAGAAGACGAAAGTCATCGCGGAGAAGAAGTAACCTTACTTTACTTCTTTCCTTGCTTCCTTCGCTGTTTTGCTTTCCGCGGCGAAAACAATACCCGGAAAGGCAAGGTGAAATACGAGAGTCAAATGACGGATCGGCGGATAAAAAAACTTACCATTCCCCCATGGTACGTGTTGGTGATCTGTGCGTGGTTTTCGTGCGGATTTTACCTTTTATTCGAAACCGTCGTCTGAAAGAGGCAAGGTCAACTGAATGAGAAGTTCCCACAAGCCCAATCTAAATGCCCGTCCGGTGCCTATGGTACCTTCGTTCGTTTGACTTCTTCGTTTGACTTCAACAAGCACCGCGACAGAAGTCAGAAGAGAAGTACGCACTGCCGCCACGTTCTCCCGCGCGCACCTGGTACCTGAGTACACCTCACTCAGCCTTTGCAGAAGATCGTCGCAGTGGTTACATACCGGTTACTATACATATTGCGTACGACGGTGAGGGGTGTCGGAAGTAATATCTGTCAGTTGGTTCAAGGGATACAGGGCCGCAATGAGTCTTTTCTGTTGAGTTTACTTTTATCTCAGAGGATCTGGGCGATATAACGTAACATCATATGGTATCCGCGTTTGAGCAAGACGAGGCCCTCGAGGCTCGGCCATGGCACCGCTGAGTCCATTGGAGATGCGGCGAGGAGTATTTGGGAGCTTGAGAGGCCGCGGCCCTAGAGAATCCACGGTAGAATACGCAGGCGTCTGGGAGGATGAGGTCGAGAGTCAAGACGCGTCGGGTCACATCAGTCACAATCCACGTGCATTTCCGATTAGGAATTTACGCGATACGTAGTTTAAGTTACGCGCGCCTCTAACCAGTATGACCGGTCCTGGGGACTCCGCGCAGAAGACCCAGCAGAGTTTGCTTCGTCACCTCAAACTCCAGCGGGGTCCGGAGTCAGGCCTAGTCAGGACTCGATTAACTCGATACCACAGTGCACCGTCATTCTGAGCGGGCGCCACCCTCCACGCTTTCGTCGGACGCGGAAAGGCGCGGGGGCTGCGGTCTCAATCAATCGCGCAGATTGACCGACTGACTAGGCGATTCGGTGCCGATGGCCATAGAGTTTTTTACAGATCTTTTACGCGGCAGGGCGAGTTACCGCCACGCGGCCTCTTCCAAAAACTCATTGTCCACCGAAATGAGCGTGAAAGCCTGCAACACCGATAAGTAGCCCTACGTATGTATCACAGCCGAGATCTCGTAGGGCAGCCCGGTAAAGCCGAGTACTTACCCCGCGTCCCATTGTTCTGTCAAGGCCGCGAGACTAATTTTGCGTACCCCGCGATGTCGCATGCGGTCGGCACGGCATGAATTATACTATAAGAGTAAGGTGCACGCCAGCACTTTGTACACTCTCACAGTTAGATGACCCAATGAGGGTGGAACACTGAAAAAAAAGTGACTCGATCGCGCTTCCAAGATGCCGATCAAAAACAACTTTGTCGAGTACTATTGGCGCTCTTGGTTAGTAAGGATGAAGGTCTGCCGACCCTCCGCGCGGCTGTCATTGCTCGGAAAAATCCGCGCGAGATGAGGTTCTGAACGCCGCCCATTGTGCGTTCAACTAAATGATCATCGTGCCATACTTATTGGGAGGTGAAATAATACATCAATCGGGACTCAGGGCACCCGAGGATAGATGGTGAGATCTCAGTAAGCACCCATTGTCCTCTAATTCCTCTACTCGCGAACTTGGTAGTAAGTATCCATTGTTCGAATCCCGCTATCGAACTGAAGGCGTGCACGCACCGACCACAGCAAAAACGCTCCCAGTCAGCACGCGCTCTTTGAACCGATTCGGCGAACAATGCCTGCTTGGTTAGTTATTGAATCGCCGCGCTGTCCCACCGCCCCCACGTTAGTGACATTCTGTGAGCTTCCGACCTCGGCGGTAAGCGTATACCAAAGCGCGTTCTCACCAACGCAATGCCATGAGAGCGGGATCATTGCCCCTGATCGGTGTCGTGGGTGCGGGAAACTAAATGGCATGTTCTCTACTGATTCGCACCCAGATGTCAGCGTGCAGTCGTGGACGCATGAGGCCCCCGACTCACGGCCCGCCCTTCACGCTCCCCGAATTAGAAAGCGGGGTGCGCCGCGAGAATGAGTTGAGTTTGTGCGCATCCATTCCAGTTGTAATGATGGGTTCAATATGGGGTGGCGTATACATTGGAGGGAACTTTCCTAGCGCGGGACATAGCACTCGGCCGGTGTGGCGACGCCATACTCTCGGGCCTCATCTGCCAATCTTGTACCCTGATTAACGGGGGCCTTCTATCTACCGGAGAGTCTCCGAAAAATGGAGGGAAAGGATTTGAATCCGCAGAAGGAACAACTTAATGAAGTTGGGATGCCGGTTGATATTTGGGGTGTAGCGTCAGTCTAATACAAGCCAATAGACAACCGAACGACGCGCTAATGTGCGTGCGGAACATCACGGCAAATCCCGCACTTACTTCTCTTCCATTTGTCCAACAGGAACACCCCGAAGGCGCACATGGAGGAGCAAAAGATTGCGGCGAGGAGTAGGCTCCACCAACCTAAGGATTATTGCAATCTCCCTCGCCATTCAGGATTCCAAAAATTCAGCTTTAACCTGGGGTAACTGAGAATACGCCGCGTTTCTGGATCTCCGTCAGAAGGTTTATTCCACCGTCAGAACACCGCTATTCATATCCACGGCCATGCCCAGAATCCGTTCTCCTCGAAGTCCGCATTGGTTAACCATCCCCCACTCAAAGTCCACCCCACAACCGCTTCAACTTTCCTTTCCCGCTCCCGCCCCAAGGCGCAAATATTAATACCTTGGAGGAGAACAAGGGAGCCGCCATTTCGGGACTCCGGCGGACGTCCCGACGTGCGCGGGGGTAAAGATAGGTCGTGCCTTGGGCGGCATGGTCAATGTTGGCTGGTCCGCGGGTTCATCGGAGCGTAGAATCCTCGGGCCGTTCGGCATGGGCAGCACGGTAGATATTCTTATCCGCTCAAACAAGGATGCTCGCAACCTTCTCCTCAGACGAGTTCATTGCCTCGATGGCCCGCATCTCCCCAGTCCCAGAGGGATAAATGTCCGTTTCTGATTCTCCCAAGTTTCTCCAGGAAGTCCAGTCTTCCCCTTGACCTGTTACACTACAGTACTCAGAAGAATCGATTCGCCTTTTAAAATGTCGAATAATCATCCAGTTTGCTGCACACATCGTTTGGTCGGGCAGTCTGCCGTTCCCACGATTCAGATCAAATACTGATCCGACGCGTGACTTCTCCTTTCACCACAACCACAACCCGCCGAAACGCACTTACCTGTCGAACTTCAAGTATCAAGAGTCGAGGGATTGGCCTCCGGTTCCTGTGGTACTTGGCTTCTTCTCCTCCCCGTGCTATGTGTCCGCTTCACCTTTCTCTCCCTCAAATGCAGCGCCAACCGGTCTATCGCTTGCTGAATGCTGCCAGTAGAACTCGTTCTCGGCCCTGCTTCCTTGGTCTGCCTTCAATTGAAGATGCTAGGTCCCCCGGTCCGACGAAGGAATCACGCGTGGGAGTGGGACGGGCATCAGGGCGTGTTTGCGGCGTGCGAGGTCACAAACGACTCTTTGTTTCCTTTGCCTTCACTGTCTACCGACCATCGACCATCGACCGAGTTCATTTCCTGTACTTGCTCTTTCCCGCAAAGACCGACGGCAGTTGGTACCTATGGCCCGCTTGCTGTGCCTCTTTTCCGCGAGTGGGTACTTCGACTCCCGTCTTTTCCGCCACCTCCTCTCTGGGCGGTAACAAATCCGTGGCTTCTGAGCTATGTTCCTCGCCCTCTCCCTCTGCAACCGCTCCCCACTCCACCCCACACCTCGACAGCCTGTATCCCTGCATTGACGCCCATCAAGCGCCCGCGGCGAATCACTTCGGCGCTTATGCTGGCCCACCTCAGCCGTCCATTTTGAGCGCGCCGGAGGTAGCCCCTTTGTGCTACACGCAGCAGCAGCATTACCCACACTCCGCCACTTCCTCTGAGACGACTTGACTCGCAATTAACAGCATCGCATTTATTCACGCGGAAGCGCCCACAGACTACAGTCAGCATCCCCAATTGGCTTCCTGGCGGGGGGCGCCGAGCATATAATACAAGGGTCGTCGTGAGCCCATTGTTCCCTCTGCTCCCTCCCCTCATCGACTGACCCTCCCAATCCCAGGAGCGCGCCCACAATATCACAACGTGCTCGCAAGCGTATTGTCTGCCCGCCCACACAACGCCTCATGTGTCCGCTAGGCGCCGGTGTGGGTCCACCCAGCTTCGGTATAAGTAGGACGCAGCGGACTGGTGGATCCCCCGTCCCGCGTTCTCAGGTTCGTCTCCTCAGTGTTGACGAGACAATCATGGCGCCTCCCGCCCCTGATGGATTCTGTTACAACAAGTTGTATTCGCGACATTCGAGTATCCTCCGAGAGCTTTGGCAATGGACAAAAGTGCGTGCTTATTTCATTTTTGTCGCGGCATGCTCCAAAGTCGCAGACACGCATATTTATTCGTTGGAAGAGGTAACGGTGAGTGCGATGCGTATCTTCCACGGATATTCCCAAGTAGGAGTCGTCGCACACCAAGACCGCACTTCGAACCGTGTTTCTTCCCGCTGGGTGTGTCCGCTACTGCGCCGTCGATCGCGTCACCGTCTTTTAGCGATCGCGCTCAGTCAAAAGAAACTAACTAATTATGTTGAAGGTTCCAGCGCGAGGATACCGTCTCCACGGAACCAAGACGGTGGGGCGGTGTGTATCTCCAAGAGCATTGGATATGCGAAGCAGCGGCCTTCCTCTTAGGTGCGTCTTTGTTCCCCGGCCGCGACACCCAACGTCCAATTCATCCCGGCCACCCCAATTTCGCGCGACCCCTGATATGAATATAATCGATAGCCCGCCTCCGCTCTTTGTTCATCGTCATTAACGTCCCGTCGCATCCCATCGATTTCGCGCAGGCTTCCGTCTTCCATTAATTATTCCACCAAATGACATGTCCGTCGGCTCTTCGGCCGACATGACGCCGACGCCGAGGTCTCAAGCTTCTTTTCATGTCGCGATACGCGAGGACAATCAATTAATCTCCTCCCCACGCGGCGCGGTCTGGCGCGGTGGTCTCCGCCACATGCCTTGACCCACCTCCTCGCCCGCCGCTGACTTACTCATCCTCGTCGCAGACTGAGACATGCACAGCGCTCCTTTGTCGTCCTTTGTCCTCTTGTCCGCCCTCGCGGCCGCCGACACTCCTTTGTCTGTCGTTCAAACTTCCATTCCGCGCTGCGCTGCTTCTCCCGGCTAGCGTCATGTCCATGCGGTCGGTGGGTCCGTCCCGAGCCCGGGGTTCAATCTTTAATTTTAATTTTCCAGAAATTCAAGGCCCGCCGCACTCCCACAGCACGTCGTTCCCACAGGCTGGAAGTAAATACATACCCATCTGCCAGGACGCAGGAGGGCTGGGTAGGGCTGGGTACAGGGCGCGCCTTCCTTGACGCGCCGATCACTCAGATTGGAATCATGCGCCTGCCAGTGATGAAAAAACGCCACCAACTCGGCCACCGACTTCATTTTGCGGGAAGCCCGACGTCCGCCGGTCGAGCTGGAGGTGAGTGCTCTCTCCGCTACTGCAGTTAACGGGATCTATTATATATCTTCCTTGATGCATACACAGGTTTTCTGTCGATTTTGCGCATGGATTCAAACTTGACCGTGCTCGCGAATTTTTCAGACAGTGGTGCGGGTGAGTTGGATGATTTTGGGCCTGAAATTTAGACAGGGTTCTGGCGATCCCACCGTTGGTCCTCCTGGCTAGCTGATCTCCGCTCATCCGCCAGCTTTTAGTGCATCAAATTCTGGTGCGTCGACCTGGCGCCTGGAGCCCGACTTCCACCTGATCTCTGGAAGCGCAATTGTAGCCTTCGGCGGCCTCGCCAATAAATTAAGCCCCCGGGCTCTGTCCTCGATCCGACGACATAGGCGACCGGCAAACTGTTGGGTGCGCGCCCATGAGGCTCGCAACCCCAGTTTGGATTAGTGCGTCGCCTACATAGCTTCTGCTCGAAGGGTGCGCCGTGGCTCGAACCCAATTCCCAGGATAAATCCGACGTCGGTGATAATAATGCAGGCTCGCGATCCCTTGTGGGCTCCATCATGGTCGTCGGTTATACGGCTGTAAGGACGATGGAGCGGTCCCGCTTCGACTCGGAGCAGCGTTACTCGAGGTGGCTCCGTGGCGCACACCAGCTAAGAACTTTTGCTTATGGACATACGTCGACTCGCAGCGTCTGGTCATCACTTCGACAACTCTGGCGCCGAAAGGTGCGTGAATGAGGGCTAACTATGACCGTGTACAACCGCGAAGCCGAGCACGCACGCGCCCGTAGGTAGGGGTCGCGGAGTACCCGGTTTCTGCCAATGTTCAGCGCCTCAAATTATCGGTCTTGCCTTCATCTCCTCTGACCCCGGTGGGACCTGGGTCGCCAATAAATCGTCTCGGACGCCGGCAAACTGACGGATACGCGGCTAACCTGCCCATGAGGCTCGCAACCCCAGTTTGGAATGGTCGCCTCGTCGCCTCCCGTATGTATTCAGCCTTCCGCTTTCTGTCCGTACGCTGATAGGTGTTAGAAGTACAATACATATTATCCACGCGCGCCTACGTTCCAACCCAATTACTGGGCCATCCGACGGCCGTGATATACAGACAGACACACACCAATCTTTTGTGGGGACCGTCGGGTAAGTTTAACAATAAGGAAGAGGACAAGGGAGCGGCCTAATGGGTGGGCAGAACCTGGCGTACGCTACATACTCATCATCACTCTGCAGAAGAAGAATGGGACTCGGACTCGATACTTCCACTTCGACTCTTCCTCGCGGCCCTAACAACTGGCAATCGTTCTTTCATTATTGAATCCGCCGTGTCCACACAGATCAGGCGTGGACCCACATCCAGTGTATTGGCCGCCACCGATGCAAGTAAGTATCACTTCTTCAATTAATACTGACTGACTGACATTCCAGGGTCGCGGTGGCTTCGAGATCCAATATTAGGCAGGCGGAGCTGGTGGGTGCGTACCAACTTCCAAATCAATGTTGGTTGCGTCCAGGTTGAATGACTTATTACCGACTACATGGCCAGCGTTTCCCAGCGTCAACGCCACGCGATGAACAAAAGTTAGGACGGGCGCCAAACATATAGATAGCATCTCACCGAAGTCCTATTTTTCGAACACGATCGGTCGGCACGCACGCAAGATTGGATTGGGCGCTTGCTTGCTTGTTCAGGAAATGAAATCGAAATCTTATCGCCGACCGACCGAAGGTAAGATCTCTTGTTATCTTAACGCCCAGATTGGAATTTTCCTTGTACGTGTTTTTTCTTGCTGGAAGTAAGCATTTCCTCCTGGGGGCGGCGCTACGGTCAGTGGAGATATGCTCACCCGCACACCGCTTCCCGGGGAGCGGGGCTGCGGAACGGCATCATGGACCCACTCGGTCGGCCTGCCATGGATGGACCCACAGCACTTAGTAACGTTGATTAACGCCTCAAAGGCGGGTCCAGTGGCCGTCCGCAACGCGCCCTTAAGCCAAGGCCGAGTCGTTTTTGCCAACCGCCCGAACGAACACTCTGACCATCGTCCAGCCAGTATTCACGGATCCTGTTATTTCACAGTCGCCGATATCCAAGGTTTCGGCGCACGCGTCTGTGGCCCGAGTTGTGCGTGGTGTGGCGGCGCCCGTTTCAGAGATCCCATTTTTGTTTCAATTGCACACGCCGCAACATCGACCTCGAGGTGATCTCCCCACCCTTGAACTTCCGCTTTCGCAATTTCTCGATGACTCCCGCCCGTCCCGCCTTCCCAGCCACTATTCCGGTGTGACTCGCAAGCTCGTCGGTTGGGATTGAACGATCGCCATCTAGATTCAAAATCAAAAGGCCGAATACTTCAGTGGGAGGACTTTGAATCGGGTACGGTTCGAAGACAGTAGTTTCGACTGACTCCCCTGCCGCTGCACGTCATGGCTATGTTGCCATGGATGTGGAACTTAGAAACCCGCCTCGTTTTCAACCTCATACGAATCTAAGTTCGGTTTCCTTGAAAATACTCTCTGGGCAGGTTCACAGCTTGCTGGTCTAATCAAAATACTGATAGAACATAGCGAGCAAGGAGCTTCAACACTCCTTCGCTTTTATATCGCCAACCGCGCGAAACAATTCCGTCGAACGAACACATCAAATATCCCATCATTCCCAATTGACAATGCTGTGCACAATTCAAACTCCGACGTCCTTCTCCTCTGGCCACCGTCGCGTCGATTTTAGCTTTTCACGCCTGCGACGCGCCATCTGTGCACCGACAGTATGTCCCACCATCCCGTCGGCGCTCCTAGTGCCTTCTGGCTCTCACAGCTCGCGGACCTCGTCTCTGAAAGCTAGATCTCACTATTTTCTTTTCCGCCGCGAAAAGCGTGTATCGGCGGCGCTGGCGCTCCTTCGCCCGGGCCGGGAGTGGTACAGGCCCTTGGTATGCTCATGGAACGCGCTTGGGTGCTCGGGATAGGAGGACAGGACGACGGTGCGTTCTCTTCACCTTTGGTACAATTTAAATCGATACACCCACGACTCTTCGCGTTCTTGCATGCCATTTTAAAACACCACACTCTACTCCTTACCACGGCCACCCCGATTAAAACCTCCACAATCGCGTACTCGCCCTTTGCACCAATCTTTTTCGACTTTGCTTTCCCGCCGTCCGTTTCGCGCGCGGTTCAACGTTTCCCTTTCTCCGTGGATTGCTGTTGCGTATCTCGAACCCCATTCAATGTACGACGGTCGTCATCTTCGACGCTGACCTACTTTCAGTCTCTGGGATCGCCATGGGCCAGGCGGCTTGATATTTATTCCCTTCCCTCTCAATCTTTCACTCTACTCCATTCATTTCGCGTACGATTCAACGCTTTTCCATGGATCGCTGCTTGCTAAATATTCCGAGCCTCATTCGGTCTACGACCGTTCCAATCCTCGGTACTGCCTATGGGATCCCCGCGGGCAAGTTTCGTTTATTTTCCCCATGTCCCCTGTCTTGCCGTTCTCACTCTACCCGTGACACCGGCCAGACATGTTTCACTCCAATGATTTTCAACCTCTGCCCGGAGTCGCAGTCATTGTTCCCGGTGAGTTTCACGCTTCTCTCGAAACATTTCTCAACCACAGTGCCAGTACAACCGCTCAGATACATCCAACTTGCATTTCCAACATTCGGTGAAAACCTATAGTGTTTACCCTTCCCCAGCTCCACTAATGCCTACGCCTAGCGCTATTGTACCCAACTGGAGTCATACGATCCTCCTCCATAATCCATTCACACACTGGCACCCACCCTATTGTATCTTTGCTCGCTTATTGTCGTCTGCAAATCCCCGATGTGGCTCCCCGTTTACAATATAATCTCCACACCTCCGTCCATATTCCTTCTCTTTCTCCTCCACCCCGCCCCCTCCCGCTCCTGCACGTCGTGGACGGCGACCCCGAAGTTTATTTTCCGTGATCATGATCCGGCTATAGTGCATGCGAGTGGCAGGCGCTGTACCTTTGTCCAGCCTGTCCGCCCTTGGACTGGTGGATGACCATGAACCGGTACGCTGTTCCATTCCAATCACCAGCGCTGGTCATTCACGAGTGTAAGCTGGATCTACGCTTACTCTTTCAAGATATTCGGCAATGGGACGGACCCACCCTCGCCACCGCCGCTCTTCGCATTATCTCCCGCTTCCCGGGGCATGTCTCACAAGTCTCTTGTTTGTCGGCAATCGGACCGATTGGCGAGCATTTCTGTGGCAGTGGCTCGTGTCATATGGGAAACGCAACCCTCAACCCTTATCGGGAAGTGAACAAAGAGACGCGACTTGGATTATTAAAGCCTCGAGCCTCAGCGAGGGCGGTCAGGTGAGTCGCTTACCTGTGCTGATTTTTTTAATTTCCCGGACCATGGAGAGTCGTTATCGGGGGACGGCGGGGAGAATGGGTATTCGAGGGGGACCATTCGATTTTCTCGTCGACGGAGGACTGACTCTCTTTTGCAGGAGGATACACGATCGTGACTCTGTTCACCGAGTTCTCAGGGACGTAAAGCGCGATGACTGGAGCTTCCCTCCAGATATGGTAATTTGAAAGTCGTCGTGTCAGCCTGGGAGTTCCCGCGATTCGGTGCAGATTCGAGGTGATGCCGATTGCAGTACGAATGGGCCTGACGATACGGCATCCATCGCAGACCACTCGACCGGCCGAATCCTACATAAGACGATGAACAATAAACCCTCCCAATTGTGCCCGTCGCCAGGAAATTCACACTGCCCTGCAGTAATCGAAAAGCGTCGAGGCCAGCCCGGTCTCCACCCTTTTCTCCTCGTCCTCCTCCTGCGCTACCCCCATAATTTAACGCCATTGTCCTCCTCCACGACGACCTGTATTGTCCCCAACAATGCCCGCCTTACGCACTCGCGACACACATTCCGCCGCCCGAGGTGCGTCTTCAATTCTTCTCGGCCTTCCACGCTTCCCCGATTGACCCCGAACTTTAGCACTCGAAGTGAGCACCGTTGCGCCGCCATCCCTGACGATCATCTCGCCGACACCCCGCGCATTCACCTTCCCCGTCCGCCACAACCTCGCCGACAGTCCCTACTCTTCACCGTCCAACTCTCCATTTGAACCCGATCTGCGAGCGCTTGCTTTGTCAGCTTCCTCCGCATCAACGACGCCGACATCATCTGTTTCCTCCCACAACGATGAATGCCGAACCCCACCCCCACTTTCTGCCTTCACGCGCACCCTCTCTCCCGTCAGCACCCCGGGATCGCCGCCAGCCATCCCGATACGACGCAAGTCCACCAGCGCCGCTGTTGCTCTCCCCGAGGAGCGGCGCCCAAAAAAGGGCGACGACGACTACGTGAAGCGCCCTGAAAACGCCTTCATCCTCTTCCGTCGCAAATGCTGCGAGGACCGCGCATCCGCATCCGCCCCGTCGTTGATGGGTGGCCCGTCCTCCGCCGACTCACCTTCTCTGGCAGCGAACGCGCCGGGGGCGGGGACGGCGAAGAAGCAGCGCCAGGCCGACCTCAGCAAGACCATCTCGCAGCAGTGGAAGGCGCTCTCCCCCGCGGAGCGCGCGCCCTGGGAGGCGCTGGCGAAGGAGAAGAAGCGCGAGCACGAGACGCTGCACCCGAACTACGTCTACCGCCCGCAGCGCACTGGCGCTAAGAACCGCAGCACCAACGCAGCCGCGTCCGGCTCCGCCTCGTCCTCCACCACCCCTGCCCAGCGTCGCAAAAACTCCGCCCCACAGGTCGAGTTCGTCATCCCCGCCCCCCGCGGCCGCGGGACGCACTCCCGCAGTGCCAGCGCACCGACGCCCCCGCCCTACCAGGCGATCCACGTCCCCAACGTCTACCTCCCCGCGAGTGGCTCCGGCTCCTTCTCCATGGACCCAGACGCCGACGCGAGCCTCCTGCCCCTACTGGTCCGTCACGGCGTAGGGAATGGGAACGGCGGCTTCGACTACTTGCCGACCTTCAGCGGTGCATACGACTTCGAGGCGAGTCTTCAAGTACGTCTTTGTCTTTGTACTTTTCTTTGTATACGTGCTGACGAGCGTTTTGCAGTCCTCAGACTTCCTGCGCTCGATGTTCCCGGCGACGATATCGCCCACGTCACCACCTTCCGACACGGGCGCGATCCTCTCCCCCGCATCGAGCACCTCCGGGTCGGGGCCATCCTCGCCGTATACGCCCGCGACGGGCGCCTTCCACCCCTCCGCCTTCACCTCCGCGTATGCAGCCCCATCCGACCCCTCCGCCCTCGACGCCGCCATGGCGTACCCCAGCGCCGACGGCCTCGGGCTGAGCACGGAGGCCGACGCGCACGCCTACACCTCCTACGCGTCCGCGTGGGCCGCGTCCTCGCCGTGGGCCTCCGCCGCCCCCAGCGCGGGGCTCACCGAGAGCGACTTTGACATCGGGCGCATCCCCGAGATCGGGTGGGACCTCGGGTGCGGGACCGGTACCACCTCTGCCTACGGCGGCGCGGTCGAGGGGGGCGACGAGTTCCCTGCGATGTACGAGTATGGGGGTGAGGCTGGCCCCGGCGCTGGCGGGGACGGTGGGGAGCTCGATATGCACTTTGGGGAGATGGATATGGATATGGGGGGTTTCGACGATATGATGGCTGGGCGGGGATTTTGACCCCGACGGTCGTCGTCGTCTCCCTCCTCCTCCTCCTCCCCCTCCTCCTACCACGCTGCCCCACCCGCAAGTCGCCGCACATCCTGTCCTTCCTCCCCCGCTCCACGCTCCCTCTAGACGCCCCGCTCCCTCCATCCTGTGTATATCACCGCCCGCGCCGCGCTGCGCCAATTTCTTGTATATTATATATAATCTCCCCTCCTCACTTCTCTTATCTATCCTGGCGACCTCTCTACCTACACATCTTGTACATCACCACATCTCACAACACGTATCTTGTCTCCTCCTGCCCCTTCACTCTGTTGTTGTTTTGCTATCTCGCCAGCATCTCCCTCCCCCTTTATTCCACCCCACCACCCACCCCCATCCCTGCGCACCCCCGGCGGTGCTTGTTTGCGACGGCCTCTGGACGTCCGCGACGCCCACCCCTTACTTATTGCTCACTTTATACCCACCGTCCCTTACGCCTCTTGACGCTTTCTTCACGCTCCATAATGAAACAACTATTTACTGTGTATGGTGTACGTGTGCTACTTTACTTCTTCCTGTATACTCGCACCGATGCAGAAACGATTTGCTTGCCTCGCAGTTTTCGTGCGATGTGAGTCAGTGAGCGCCGAGCGGTCTTGGCGATTGGTGTGCATGCACCCTTGAGGTCATGGCGGCGACCGTCCAGACATTCGAAAACTGCGTGAATCGACCTAACAAGTACGAGATAACCGCGGGCTCGGGTGCCTAAATTCATTGCTAAGCGCCGGCCAACTTAGGCGCCCAAACTCGATCGTGTTACAGAGTACTAAAGTACTGAGGCGCCTTCGTTTCCTAAACAGCGCTCTCTGGCGCGCGGCTAAGAATACAGGTTCAGCAGTCCTGCAATCTCGGGGAGGGGCGGATGATCGATTTTGATTTATTTTTCGTTGGTTTATTCAGATTTCAGGCACGCCCAGTGAACGCAGAACTGCGTCGCGGTTGGCTGCTAAATACGACCCGGAGCGTGAGGGCCGCGAGGTGCTCGGGAAGATCGAGCAAATATCCGACTGCGGCGTATGTACTGTACTCGCTCGTCGATCTTCATTACATGATCATCTACGGTAGGCGTCTACATACAGGATGCATAAATGGAACTCAGGAACTGTGGGTCCGTGGTATAATCTGATGTGTGGCCACCGTGTACACGGTAATTGAGTAGTCTCCATGCAGACGTTTTGCAGAGGCGTGCCGGTGGTAAGTTTTACTCTTTTAAGTTGCGCCTCATATCAGAAAATTTGTTCAAAGTCCAACTTACCGACGCTCAGCGGACGAGCCTAAATCTCAACAGGATGCTCGTCGTCTGGGCGAGATATTCACGGAGCAGTTGTAACAAGCCCGAATCAACTGATGTTTGGACTTGAATGAATTGGAATCTGAATCGCCGTGCCTGGTTGAAGAAACGCCTCGGCTTGGTTGAACAAAATGTAGTAGGGCATCTATCACAGATTGTGGCTACCTCGACGTGAAAGCTGGGAAGAATGGAGTGAATGTATGCATGGAGCGTATAATATATACCAATCCGAGAGTTGTGAGCCTCATGGCAGGGATGGGCACGGAGGACCAGGTCCCCGATTTAGATACGGCGCGACTCGACTCGGTTGGTGGAAAGTAGTGATTCGTTCCATGAGACTAGTGGAGTTAAATCATATAACTCCTCACGTCTATAGTGCCCAGGGTCCTGCGGCGTAGATGCTGGACGCTGGAATAAATCACCGCATTTTCATTCATATATTGAGGCACCGCGGTTAAATTCGTTGTGTTCCATCGAATGGAAGTTTGATATCCGGAGCGCGCTAGTGCAATTGAGTGAATATGGAGCCTCTCGGGAATGGAGGCTTGCCAGTGTTGCATCCCTCCTCGTCCCTGGGCCTGAGCCAGGAAACCCGCGGCGGCGGCGTGCGCAGGAATCTCATACGTAAAAATTAATAAAAGGCGCGACTCGAATTCCACCGTTGGAGCGCCACGCGTTGCTGAGCTAGAGTCATCCATTGAACCGAACCGCGGCGGTGCTGTGGGAGATACTCTCGATGACTCGGTGCAGTGTGCGAAGAGCGGAAGCAAGTTCGCATTCTCTCCCGCATCGCGGCGGTGACCGGTAGCTCATGCCGTCATCCCAATACGTCCCAAACGAGTAACCTGAATGATTTATCCCAAAATGTTGCGATGGTGTTGTTGATAAAGGGACTTCCTCTTTGGGCACTTTCCTCGCGCCTTTGATTCGGTGAAGACAATAAGCCCTCATAATATTAGCAGCGGGCAGGGGGGAATATGAGCGCTTTAAGTACGCCCGCGTGCGCTGCGTGGTCGGCGCGGAGTCACTGGTGGCGTCTAACCAATCACAAGTGCCTTAACGTCCTCGGCGGATATTCTAAGTCCTGACTCGAGTGCATTGTGGGAAATGTGCCGGGACCTTTGCCGCGAGTCTTTCATTCGGTCAAACACAATCTTTCCCCCCGTGTGGCATGCCTTTCCTCGCGTTACAATGCATTGTCTTGTCGAATCCTGATCGAATAACCTTCGTGCATTATCGCAACGCGCTGAGGAAATCGGCCACGCTGCAGCACAGTTGGAAGGCGTGGTTGCTTAGTATGGTTGACCTTTCTACCTCGTCGTTGGGCGTTTGGCTGTAACATTCAACCTCGGTTCCACCCGCGCCTCGGCCAACACTGCACAGCCATATGATCGCCGCGTCGGCAGTTCCCCTTGCGTTGAACCAAAGATTCTCAACCAAGTTGAAGCTCTTGAAGCTACCCTGGGCGCATCTATTGAGACAGATGACCTGAGCAGGCGCTCTTGATTGACTCCTTCCGGTGCAGGGTCTGGCCAACATTTTCATTAATTTATTTAATTTCATCGAGCAGGAGTTGAAAACTGGTCGCACAGGATGAGCTTATGCCTGCAATTGCCGTCTCTAGCTCCAGTTACAATGCGGACAGTACCTCTCCCGGAATTATCCTGCTCAGCTGCTCGTCCGTCCTTATCCGGTCCTCGGTCACTGTGCGATTCGCGGCCCAACTGACTCTTGACAGCAAGTCACTCTGACGACCCGCGTGTTGAATATCCTATCTTCTCTCATTGCTGTCCTGTGGCTCTTCCAACTACAACTTCATCTCCCAAGATCCGGATGACTTGACGACGACTTTCTGTTCGAGTTCCCCGACGATAATCCCCTTGGTACGCCGCTGGATGATAGGTATTGCATTTTAATCATCCCGTGGTTCAGCTTGCCATCTGCACGTACCTGCTCAGTGATGCCCGTCTCGAACCCGACCCATTCATATGGGCGGTCTTCGGAAAATGCTCTGTTCAGGGTGGGAAGCGGCTTCACCAAATTTCGAGAACACGAATGTGTCTTGAATGAATTATCACTCGGACCATGGTCAGTTCAATCTCCTTCAATCGGGGTAGTCGGCCGACTAGTTCGACATTTAATATCTAACTGCTGTCGAATTTCCTCGCCGCGACGTTGGCCGGCGGGGAGATTCTTCAACGTTGGGCGCGTACCATTATCGGATCTCCTCCAACGTGAGCTGCCCTCTGCCCACGCCTCGAGGCTCAAGGCGGTGTGAACACTGTGTCTCCCGCCTGTTTTGGTTCCATTGGGACAGAATAAACCTCCGCGGACGTAAATCCGGTCGCACGAAAATCAGATGCATACACGGAACGTTGGTGTTCATTTCGCTGCCCGACGCCGCACCGACCTTTGTTGAACAGGGCGGAGAGTACGCATGTGACCCTGCGATGTCGCCGATTCGTCGCTCACATGAGGCAGATAACGCCCGAACATATGGCGAATGATCTCCGCAATACACTCCGCTTGGGCCATATGGGAAATAGGTTACGAAGGTACGGATAAGCTGTTCCGTTGCGCCCCCGATCTGACTGGAGATCTGGTGCAGGCGGCCTCGTCCGGACCACAGTCCCAAGTAGCGGTATCGCTGCGCTTTGGTAGATTAACGCAATCCCGGCGGTAACTCCCCTCGTGCACAAAGTACCATCATTCATTCCGCCTAGCTAATCCGCGACGGGTTTAATCGGGGCGTGCTCCGTGACGAGCTCACGGCAGCTACCCCTACTGTGCATTGTTGTGCCGTACCTCGGGCGGGCATGAGTCAAGATCCGTACTTTTCTTGGGCGGCACACCCGCGATGGATACTTACGCACCTTCATTGCACCTTCAGTTGATTTACCTCAATGTCAACCGGCTCTCGGGGACAACGTGTTTCTTGGATGCTTGGGCCTGAAATCACGGAGATTACCGCCAGATTAAAATTTCAACCATATCTCAATTTGCCCCAAGTGTTCAAGGCTCAAGCTTAGAACACATCCCATATTTCCCTCGTCTATATCAACAATCACATCGTCGGAAGTACTAAGAGGCAATCGATGCCGCCTTCGGCTGCCAGCAACACCCATTGTTCGCCGTATCGGTCTGGTTGGATTTTCTCGTGTGTCCAAGACCGCGCCTTGGGCTGCCTTGGGAGGTGGAATCGAGTGCTTCTGACGGTGTGCAGCCGACTGGCTTCTGTGAAATGTCGCACCAGTTGATCATTCCAAATATCGCGATCCTCGCACCAAAATATCGCGATCGGCAAGAACAATGGGTGATTTCACGAAGAATTTGCAAAGTTCTGTGACTCCGGGTGTGCTGGGCAGAAGGTCGGTCTTAGCGCGGAACGTGAGATGGGCCCAGGTCAAAACGCACAATGGTGAGGGACAATGCGCGACCTACGCCGCGCTTCTAGTGCTGCATGAGTCCGGAAAACTCGTACATAACTTACCGCCGTAGTGCGCCTGGGCCTTCGCGGTGGGAGTTAGTCAAAGCGGGGCATGGAGCAAAAGTGTTTGACAGGACAATGGATCGAATGAACGGAGATTATCTGCCGCGACGAAACCGACGGAGTCCAACGGGAAGTTCTCAAGCACTGGTCGCCTTCTGCAATGCCAACGATTTCAGGTAGCCCAAGTCGCTGTAAGTTCTTTATAGCTTTTCCCCCACTAATTCGAAGAGAGGTGCGCTGGATTTACCTGGTCATGATTACCCCAATCATGTTGGGTTGGGCAAAGTTTTTGTGGGTCCATGACACCGTTCGGCTGGTGGTCGCCGTCCATAATCCCATACTTACTCGCTGCAGTACCCATAGGCGCTAAATTGCTCGGGTGGGTGCGAAAAGGCGCGATATTCGGTGCGAAACTACCATATGTTCAACTTTTGTGGCGTTGACAAGCTGGGGAAATCTCGAGTCGATGGAGCTGGAGCTCAACCATCAATAAACAGCCTCTTACTAACTCGAGGTCCGCACTGTGGGTGGAACGATCGAACCTCGGCCCTGGAACGTTGGTCAGTCAATCTTCAGCTCCAGGTCAATTACACAAAAGAAACCTCCGCGAGTAAAGCGGCTGTGCGTCCACACCTGATTTGTGTGGCCAGCAAAGGATCAGGCCTTAAAAGCGTTAGGGTCGCAACGAAGATGGTTTCCCTCAGAATGCTGAGGACGTCAAGGAGGACAGTTGAACATTCTCCGCATTCAATTGTCTCTTCTGTTGTGGAACTTGGAGAAGACTGTTAGTGTGTACCCCATATCACGGCCAATTAGTTGGTATACGCACGCGAATAGTACTCCCGATTTCTGCGCCATTTGATCTCGCAAGGTGAAAGAACCTTGGTGAGCAAGCGTTGGAGGGTGCGATATTCCATCAGCCTCCGCCTTGTGGGTGGATACCTCAAGAGCACTGCACATCAGCAACGAACGGAGAAGAGGAGACAATCCGATGTTAACCGCCGTAGCCGACGCACTAGGCCAAGGTGGGAGACGCGAGCCTCATGGCCGTGTGGTGCGCACCCCTAAATTTGCAACCCGACCGTACGCTGTCGCGCAGATCCAGGCAACGCCGCCGCCGACCAGTTTGGCGGTCGTTTTCCTCCGCTCGGTCGTTCGAACCACCATTTCTTGGTTCTATGGCCATGCGCGGCGAGCTTACAGGACGAATAGAGGCCAGAGTGGCAGACTCATGTGCATGAATTAGCGTGCCTTGAGTTAGGGGGACTGGAAGTGGGCGCGTGGAGCTTTGGACAAAGAAACGGGAAATTGCGCGCTCGGCAGATCCCGCGGAAGCAGAACCAACAGCTCGGCGGCCATCGGGGGTCGCAACAAAGGACCTCGCAAAATATCCGTCAAGTGAGGCGGGAAGTTGGTGGCGTTGATCAATCAGCATGGTTGAAATCTGATTCAGGACCGGCTCTCTCACCGAAACGGCGAGGGCTTGGCCGGGCGTTCTGGTTTCTGGTCGTCAGAATGAGACGGGGACGGATTGTCGGAATGGGAATCAACGCACGGCGAAGGGAAATCCAGGAAAGAAGTCCTGTAAATTAAATCAGCCGGGCAGCCGACCGCGTGGACACTCTAGGCGGCAGAAGCTCGGTGCGAAATGGAAGTGGGAGATGGGAAAATCTGCTCCCCGTTGTCGTCGGCAGCGAATAAAGGTAACTGTGTAAGGAAGGTCGTCGAGGCCGGGACGTGCAGAAGTGGCAAAACGCGAAGGCGCCAGCCTCAAGTTGGCCGGAGGATGGACAGGGGACGTTGATGTACATTTTCAGGAGGACATGCGGCGCTGGGTCGGTAAACATATGTACGCCAGTGTACGCCTGAGAGAGTGTTATCGTCCACGAACATGGAAAGAAGACCGCTGCATGACGTCGGCCGATGGAAAGCCGTTGAGAGCCGACGAGCCTCGACCGACTCCTTGGACATTGACTGGGAAATTAATTGAACACCAGCAATGATGCGAGGGGAAAATGAGAATAGTAAACCCACTATCAACGAATGAGGTACAGGCGGGAGGATCCGGGCAAAGGGCGAATGAACAAGTTCCCGCCGAACGGTTTGCTGTCGGACCTCAAGGGCAAGTAGTCGGGTTGAATCAGCGGCAGAAGGTGAGGCACTCACCCCTTGTTCCTGGACGCCCTTCAACGTCTCTCGCTTTCAGACAGGCACTCACTCGATAGCGATAATCGAATGAACGAGTTTCATTATGATTTCGACCCAAGGAGTAGGAAATTGGGACCGTGAATGTGCGCTGAACCGTGTACTGAAGAACGTGAGTCGAAAGGAAAATTTGCGAGAAGCCTCAGAGGACGCACCTAACAGGATACCGGGAATGAACCTAAGGCAGGAAGGGTGCCCGCTCTTATAGCAAATCCAAGAGGCACCTTAGTTGGCCCACAAGTCTGAATGATACACGAGGCGCAGCGTGGACGATTAAACAATACCCCTGAGAGGACAGCGTGATATTGTGGGTACTGGTGAAATATTCTAGTGATCATGAGGACGGGAAGGGGAGACATGGAAAGATAATTGGCACCCGTCAGTTTATTAACCAAAGTAGTTGGGCAATATATGTGTTTCTGGGTTCATGCTTAGACAAAACGGGGGTTTCCAGGATCACGGGCGTTTGAGTGACTCGTCCCAGAGGTAAGCGCTCGTGGCGTTAACTTTGTTGAGACTGCATGGAGGGGAAAGCGAGTTGACCCAGTCCTCGGCAGGCGGACCGACTGGACATCCACTGGGCCAGAAAGACGCGCTGCGGGTAAGCAAGAGGAATAGCAGGAACGCCAGGGCAAACGGTGCCACAGAAGCCAAGAGTCACTAAGAGTGTGAGGAGGGGATGAAGAGGGCCTACTTAGTAGTCCATCGTGAAAGAAAGCGGATAACGACTGGCTTGTGCCTGCGCAGACAGCGCAGGCCCAAAACACGCCTCGATGCAGGTGGCAATTTCCGTCGGAAGGATTCAAGCCAAGGAAAGAAAGGCAGGTTTGGTACCAGGGTCCCCTATGGAGGTTGCAGTTGTAGAGTCGCAAACCGGGCGTTGTCGTTTGCGTCAAGGAGAGGAGGTTTGGTGATGTTTGCGATCACGGGCCAAACACTGCGCATCAAGCTTTGACCGCCGAACACAGGCCGAACCGAACGAACACTGGAGGTTGGTTTTCTTGGAAAGCCTGTTCAGGGTCGGTCTGGGGCTCAGGAGTTTGGGAGGATATTTAGGTGTCATAATTCTCGACCCAAGTCGAATACATTTTCTGAGTTCAACGCGGATGGATCTGATCCCAGTTGTACTCCCCAAATCCGCAGTCAGAAGTCATCTGAAGCAATTTGTGGCTCGCACCTCTGAGATACGTAGCATACAGGGATGGACACTAGAGAGACTGAATTCAATGGAATGCAAGAACACAAAAAAAGGGCGGCCCGTGCAAAATCCAGGGGTCTCGAGTTGCCAACCAGAGCTCCCATCTGCCTAGTATACGTGAGCTTCCATTTCTTGTGGCGTTGAAAAGCGGGGCCCGCCGTCGGAGCTCGGAGAGATGCTCGGGAGTAAATCACGAGCCGAGTATGATACCTGTCGCCTCGATGCCCGGGTCTAGTGCCCGACGGGTACCCTACGCGGTCGAGGAGTGTGTACCTGTAATCGGATTACTCCGAACTTGACTCGGAGCCTCGAGGCAGAGTACTCACAGTGCAGCCACCGCCGCACCGCGTCCAGTGCCAGTCAGACATGTGCCGCAGTTCATTTGCCTCCGCGGATTCAAATCAACAGTGCGAGATTTTCATCTTCCTGCCGTCGTCCCCCTCTCCTCCTTTCAGACGTTCCGAGCCAAAAGCAGACAACCCGTCAATATGGGGTGCAGATTTAGCAGATAAGGCCCGCCAGGTTGGCGCAGTGATCTCTGCAATTCAATCGCTTGCGCAATGAGGAATATAGGTTACGACAGTACGGATACCTGTTCCGCTGTCGACCCCGGATCTGGGAGATCTCCTCGTCTTTGCAGGGAAGCAATCCTCCGGACCATACTGGCGGAGACTGGCGGCAAGGTCGTGTTAAACTCGCAAAGTACCATCAGTCCGAAGGAATGCTGCGGTCCGCGTTCCCATTCGGGTAGCGTGAAAGACCCGATTCTGCACCGCATGATCCCTCACGCCGACAGGCAGAACGTGGTCGTCCGCACCGCGTTATGCGTCACCGAGACGTCCGGGGCTCCGCGCTTTTGTATCTAATTTTCAATCGACGTGAAGTTCCCAGGTTCAAAGTAGGGTGCCGACGGATGAGCAGCACGTAGCTCAGAACTGCGCCATTGGGATCCAGAACAAGTAGCCTTGCATAGCGTAGAATCGAAGGACCTAATCATTCACCATTTGCTGCGGGAATGAGTGTCGTTTTGACTTGCGTGGCGCGAAATTGTTAGCTGAATTCGAATCGGGCTCAATTCAATCAATCGCTTTCCTGGCTGCGATAAGACGATGGGTGAGACTTGGGGAGCCAATTGGGTTCTCAACTTCTATAGGTGCGTGCACTTGAACAACGGGTGGCAGCTTGAATCTCCCCCTCGACGCAAAAAAGAGAGATGGAAACAAAGTTGATATCGGCATCTTGAGAAGTGGAGTCCGAGTCCATCAAGCCGCCGGTGTGTAATCGCGTCTTTGATTCACCGCGTGCGGGGACCGGGGTACTGAAAGTTTCTTCGCCGCCTTGAATTTGAGAAGAGAACGGGATGAACACACTCTGGGATAGGTTACTCGGGTTTGGAAATAAATCAACACTGTGGCGAACGCGTAGTCTCGGGCGGGGTACGTGCACACCCAGTCAAATCGAACAGGCGGGAGGAAGAGAAACACCTCTACCCTCACGGTCTTCCCAGCACCTCAACATCCACGATTCCCCGAGCATCCAACTCCGCCACCCGCGCCCGGACTGCCGCCTTCAGAGCCTGCACCCCCTCGTTCCTCAAACTAAAGACGACAAACTGCAATGTTTGCAGGGCCGCAAAATGGGAGCTTTGACCGAGGAGGGAGGTGAGAGTGTGCCAATTAAAGTTGTCGAGGGTGGTGTGGGAATCGAGCGAGAAGTGGATGGTGAGCGTGCGGATGGGCGCTCGCACAGCGGACACAAACCCCCAGGTGTGTTCGCTGCTGGTGACGTGGACCGTGAGGTCCCTCATATTTGTGTTTTCCGACAGGTCGATGTCATTATCGATATCGTCTGCCAAAATATAAGGGTGAGCGGTGGAAGTGTGAAGTGGTACGGTGGGACGGCGCACCGGCGGTGGTACCATACAGGAGTTTGATGTCGAGGGCCTGCAGCTGGGATCCAAGTACGCGGAGGAGTCGCCCGAGGGCGGGAAGGGCGAATGGGGCCACCATGGCCAATTCAAGGCGCTGAATCAGAGAGGAGTGGAGGATGCTCGTGTCTTCCAGCCAGGGAAGGGCTTCCATCAACATGTCGCGTGTGCCGGGGCGGCCGAACCACCTCACCGCGACATGCACCAGACCCCGCGGTAAGTCGGGGAACGGCGCAATTTGCGGATTGGCGGCGTTCCCACGGAATGAGGGGGCCACGGAGATCTTTTTCAGGTGATGGAAGAGGGAGATAACGCCGACAAGTTCTTGGATGTCCTGAAAGTAAACGTGACGAATGTCGAGCGCAGTGATGTTTACGAACTGGGCAGCCAGAGAAGTGACCGTGTGCGGGGAGAGAAATCTCCAATTGAGAATCCCCAGATAAAGAGAGGTAACGGCGGGGAACTGCGGAAGTTTCGGCAAAATGTCGTCGAGCAGCGACGCCAAAATAGTGCTTGACCCAACGGTCTTAGCAAAGGCGAGAGTGTGGACAGAGTGCGGCGTGAAGGTTGCGAAGGGCGAAGTCAAAAGCCGAAGGAATGCCATCCAGTTTGCGTTGGAGAGAACGACCAGACTGAAGAGATGGTAACGGCTTGCGGGAAGCCAGGTTTTGCTGACCAAAGCACAGTTCCCCAAGGCATGGTCGTCATCGTGTAAGTAGTCGATGAACGGATCCACGAGCTCGGGTGGGAAGTTCACTAATATTGGGCGGCTAGTGAGTTAAGTACCTTGTCTAAGAGGGCGGAGACGCGTACTGTAGGGCTTTGATCAGCCGTACAAGGCTGGCTGAAGTAAGAGGAGAGGTCTATCTCGTTTGGTTCACCTTGCTGGGGCGGAGACACCGGCGGGAAGCAATGTCGACGTGAGGAGGATGGTGGTAGGAAGAGAAACGTAAATTCTCTCACGAGGCACTGCCTCCAATTGCGGCCGACTCGGAGGTCTACATTATACATAGTTGTACAAGTTCTGAGACGGTGGCGCCCAAATCAGCACCTTTCTGGCATTTCCTCAGAAAGACCACCGGGACCCGTCGACCTGTTCTCGGAGCTCAGAAGTGCAGTCAAACTTTCCAACCGGCATCATCTCGGCATCCCTCACAACCTCACCACACCTGGTCTACCCGGCGAAAACCCACAGGACACATGATTTATCGCGTTATCAAACGACTAAGTCCTGCCGGGGACATTAATTCATCTGCTTGAAAGTCTTATAAGTACTTGTATCGATGCCGGAGTACGGAACTATCTTTTTAAAGCTCCGCAAGTTGAGCCGAGGTGATTGCCGCCTTGGTTGAACTCCAGCCCGCTCTGCCTGGCACAGTCACTCAACCCTAAACTCGAACAGGGGAGCGTTGAATTCGAAGGTCGTGTAACATTTCCAAGCTTGTTCGTCGCGCAAAGAAAAATTCTGACACTTTGGTTTTAGTGAAGCGCGACTTATTCAATCCCCCCCTTGAAATTACGAACCGTCGCTGTGAATACGGGTGCCAGGCAAATCACAGATGATAATCGATCTGGAACGCATCATCCCCCAGCTCCCCACAATTCCCGACCAGCCCCTGGTCCCCCAAATCCACTATCCTCTGGTTCAATAGACACACCCGGGTGTTGATCGTGGGGAAGTTGGGAACGGGATCCGAGTTCTCGAAGGTGCAGTTGTTGGCGAGGCCGCTCGGGGGGCAGGTCGTGCAGGTTACATTCCATTGCCTTCGGAGTGACCAGGTGAGCGACGAGAGACAAGGGGACGGAGGGAGGGAGGGACGCACTGGCGTCCGATGGGGCCAGTAGCGAGCGGGACGTCCATGCCACCTTGGTCGGCGGTGAGGAGGAGGCCACGGCCGGGTTCTTGAGCAAATCTGGGCGAGACGAGGTCAGTTCAATCGGCGGGGGCCGTACATAACGCAAAACGACGGGAAGACGAACTGGATGTTGAAGAACGAGCCATTCCTGAAGATGTTCCATTGACCGACGGCAACGGGGGACGCCCAGACAAGGGAGTCGGCGAGGATACCGAGCTCCAGCGGACCCGGGTGAAGCAGCCCGCCGTTCGTCGAGAGATTGAAGTTGGTGATCGTGACGTTGGTGGCAATCGCTGGGGGGGAGCAAGTGGAGGCCTTGCCAGCCTGCGTCGGTGAACCCGACGCGAGCCCAAGGAGCGCCGTCAGTGTGAGGAGGGAAAAGAGTGTTTGGGGAGCCATGGCTAGATTAGACGGAGAAACAAGGGAAAGAGTCTGGAGGAAGGACGAGGGTGGGCGCGTTTATATGAATGATAATGCGCGAGGTCCATTGGCATGAGGATCTGAGATGGGTTCAGCCTTAGTTGATGATCATGGATGCGACCGCCATTCGGCTCGCTCCCTTGCTGACCCACCAGTTTCTCCAATGCCGAGCGCAAAATGGTAAGTACCTCGTACAACGTCGAGGCGGATGATGTACATCTACGGGGTGGGACAACGCTGCACGGCCGGTCGAGATCTTTTTTCGACAACGGCTCAGCGCCCACCAAAAAAGTCAGACGCGTCTTTCTTCTCCATGCTGACCTATGCGTAATTACGCGCCACCGCGGGCAAACCCCGTGGCAGTACAGAATGTACTGCCGTAACGCCAGCACCCGGGCAGTCAGCACGACGGCAGGTTACAATCCTCCACCATGCGTCCAACACATGTTCCGGGTACACCGTGTCACGGTCCGAACCATCTCGGCACCCAGCTTTCTCGCAGGCGCTCGGGCTGACCGATAGGTTGGTATTATTGGTGGCTTGTTTGTTTTTGGCCTGCCTTGCAGCTGCCGTGTGGACTGCCAAGTGTGCTGCCAACGGTACTGCCGTGCACCTGCCTTGCCGGCAGTAGAGGCTGTACTGCCACGGGGTTTGCCCGCGGTGCTTATAAGGGCATATCGGTTTGCTGTGCTTCGGTCGGAGCAGAGAGCGCATAGGAACTTTTCTTTTCTGGATACCACCAGACACATAGGACGGAATTGCACTGAGCCTCAGAATTAGAATGACCCCCCAGTGACCGGGGCGTTCTTGATCGTGCCCGCCGAGCCGCCGGTCACGGTCAGCGCACCGAAGTTCCATGTCCTGACGTCGAAGTGTTATGATTAGCCGGGAATGCAGGGTAACAAAAACAGGCGCACCCGGTGCAGCTTTTCGTACTCCCGCAATTCACGCTGACGCGCTTCGCGGCAGAGGTGACGGAGATGGTGTTCGTGCCCGAAAAGGCGACATTCTGTAACCATGGGTGTTAGACATGGCGAGGAGGGAAGAGGGACACGCACGCTAATCACCACGCCAGTCCCCGGCGTGCCTAGACGACTTTAGTTGCGATCAAGACTAAGACGATGAAAGCAAGGGCACCGAGGGTATCGGGGTAACTCTGATCGATGAGCACGCCGAACTCAGTGATGCCGGAGAGCTTGTTATTCGTGTACACGACGTTGCTGACTGTCGAGCCCGTCGCGGTCGCGTCGGTCTTGATGCGCAGGCCGTTCGTGCTGCGGAAACCGGGGCGTGCGTGAGCCTCGGCCCGCCGGAGACAAGGAGAGAGCGACGCACTTGCCCGTGACCGTGTTGCCTGTGATGTGCACGGTGTTGACAACAACGCTGCTAGCGATAGAGCCCTGGGCGCGGAAGAAAGTGAGCGGACGAAGAATGCGCTCTGAGGCTGCCGAAAACGCCTACAATGGATATCCCGTGTCCTGTTTCCTTTCTTTAGAGCTGGATTCAGTCGATTGAATCATTCCGACGCACCTCCAACACACACGTTGTTCTGGAAGGTGATGTTGGACCCGCCATTCACGGCGAGGCAGTCGTCTGAAATGCCGACATCATTCAGTCAGAGCCTCAGATAAACCAGGGAAGCGCGAACCCTGGTTGTGCACCATACTGTTCTGAAATGTTCATCAGCAGCAGGAGGCGTTGAGCCGGAATGACTCGTACCTGGATAATGACATTGTTCGCGTTGGAGATCCCGAAGCCGTCCGTGTTATGTCCTGCAATCACCTTCAGCATCAACCCTCCGCCCCACACTCAACACGCACCTGCTGCGAGCCCATTCGACCTGCTATTCGGTAGGTCGCCGAGCGAGTTGTCAATGGTGATGTTGCTAATGGTGACGGGCGAGCCCTTGACCGCGATCGAGCGCTCTGGCGCGTTCAGGATACGTACGTTGGAAAAGGAGCCGGCGTTGTTCACGCGGATGAATGGCGCGGGCTTGGTGACGCCGCCGTTGCCGCCGAGCTGGAATGGAAGTGAGCCGGCGCTCTCGAGCGCGAAGTTGGGAGCTTACGCCGTCCTAGGAGAACAGATTTTGAGCACGGACGGAAGGAAGGAAGGAAAAATAAACGCACCCAGTACTGGTCACCCTGTCCAAAGAGGGTGTGGCCATTCCCGTTAACTCCGAGAAAAAGACTCAGTTTGGCGGTTCAGGAGTGAACACTTGACCATACAGGTGACGTTTGTGCCGCTGACGAGCTACGCAGACGATGAGCTCCGAAATTCAAGGCCGACCTCATCATACCATGAGCGGGCCAGCCCAGAGCTTCCGGAGACATTTGAGCAGGAAAACACTCGATGGAGCTGGAAGACGCACCGCAAAGCCGAACGTTACATCGCCCATCATGGTGATGGTCGCTCCGGTGGCAGCGTTAATCGTGAATGTCTGCCCACCGGGGACGGTGAATGTGTTGATCTGCGAGCCTCATCAGCGGATAAAAGCGCGCAAGAACTGAACGCACGATAATGGTCGTGCAGACCTGCGCAGCGGCGACGTCTGCGAGGGAGTTGATCGTTCCCGTGCAGCGTTTGGCCATCGGCGCGGGAGGGTCGGCATCGAGCGCCAGAACACTGGCAAAGAGCGCGGGGATGAGAGCGAGAGCGAGCATAGTGTATGAGATTTTTAGCGACGAGGGAGGATCGTACTACGGGGTATCACTCCACGTACCACGAAGGGCTTATATCGAGCTCAGATAGTCCGGGCCTTGAGAAAAGGGGAGAATAGACCTGTGAAGCCCGCGCATCTGACCGCCTTCGCAGCGGTCCGCCGCGGCGCACGGGGCGGTTTCCACTGCGACGAGGGAAACTGCAAGCGAAGCGATCCGAGGATTAGCCTGCCAGCGTAATAACCTGGACGGGAGAGGTCGGTGCTTGTTCCTTCGAGGCGACTTCACCGATATTCAGCGCGGTGATTTTGACGAACAGTGCGGCTAGAGAGGTGACGACGTGCAGGGTAACTTCTTCCCTAACTCCAAGGCAGATCGTGGATGGTGATTCCGGGAGATACCGTGAAGGACGGTTGGCCAGAATGTCGTCGAACAGCGTTTAACGGTGAATTCGAAGCACCATGTGATTCGTAGCCGGTGGCTGCCGGTGAGGGTTGGGGTGAGGGTGTAGGTAGAGCGCGTCAAGCCTGCGAGGGGCGAACCCAAAAGCAGAAGGAATGGCCCCCAGTCGTCGGTCTTGACAGAAAACTTGCTGAAGACATGGTAATGTGCAAGAATACACCAGCTCGGGTGGAAGATCCACTAGGTTTGGTCAAGTACTGGGTTAACTGTCTACTTTCGTCGAAGAATGCAAGGAAACACATACCGTAAGGCTTTAACCACTCCGCGCTCAATTTCGTAGAAACCCAAGACCGAATGCACACATCAGCAGGGGTTAAGGTTGTTCCCCTCACGTTTCTGGCCCCCAGATACTGGCAGGTCGCAATATCGACTCGAGGAAGATGGTGGGAGGAAGAGAGGTTAAATCCGATCACGAACCGGCCGCGAGTTGCCGAAGTCTGCACTTCTCAGGTAGTAGGGGACCGTAGAAGTTGGGTCAGCGCCTTTCATCACTTGGACGAACTCGCACCAGGATTCTCGACCCGGCCCACGTCCTCAGACTCATGCCAATGGCGGAGGATCGACTGCGCCGTGGACTGGTTGAACGACCCTCAAAATTTCTGCCTAAACTCGGCTCCAGGACGGTTTCTTGCCCTAGTACCATGGCCGGATAGGCTACATGTAGTTACAAAACTGAAATAATCAAATCAAAATCAAGCCCTACAGCCTGAGCCTAGCGACTTGTTTGCTAGGGAGACGATGGTGTGCAGTGGCTGGTGGTGGAGCGGTTGGCTCGGATGCGTCGCTGAGGAAGAGGAAGAGTCGGATTACGGGAAGTGTAAGTTGAACGAGGTCATTTATTCGGCAGGAAACGAAAACAAAGACATAGCAATTGTCCTCACAGCAGGGTTCTTGAAAGGGAAATGGGAAATGTGTGCCTTGACTCCACGGAAGCCAGCCAGTCTACGCGAAGTCCTCCCCATAGAATGGCAGCGCTTCATGCGCCGTCTTGACCTTGGCTTCCTCGGAGGGCCATCGTGCCAGAGGGTTAACGATAGATGCTAAACAAACGCATAGTCAGATATTTTCCGCCGACCAGAAAGAAGAGAAACACACATTTTGGCCCATTGCCATCTACGCCAAACCGCCCAACGACTTCGTCGTAATCGTCGAAACCAGGTCGCCACTCCGTCCCATTGGGAAGGTACGCGTCACTCTGCACGTTGAGCAGCCTAAACCAGTCATGCGCAATCTGCATGTCATCTTCGGGCACCCTTGCCTGCGCCCACTTTTCCAACGCCGCCGTCCGGCACTCCCACGACTGAGTCGTCGCGTCCTCGCCCGCGAGGACCACGAGCCAGGCGATTATCGGGCAGACCTTGCGGTGGGGGTACTTCTCCTCGCGCCACGCGCGCGTCTGGCACGCCTTGCTGCAGTAGCACACCACGCGACACTGCGAGCACCGCATAAAAGCTTTGCCCGAGCTCTGGAAGGACTGCGTACAGTCGAGGGCGGCGCAGCTCATCGCCTTGTGCATGGACGCGAGGCCGATGTGCACCGTCTCGCGCACGTTGCGGACCGTCGGCGGCGGGGGGAAGTGCGAGAGGTCGTAGCGCGCGACGGCGGGGTGGAGGACGATGGGCGGGCGCGGGGGCAGGTACATGTGGAACATGCGGTAGGAGGTGCTTGCCCACATGATACACCCCGCGAGGGGGCGGCGCGTGTCGCCGTTCGGCCGTTCGGGGGGGAGGCGTGGGTCGGTGGAGAGGTGGACCAGGAGGTTGCACAGCTGGACGAGCTTCGTCTCGTTTCCCCGGGCAAACTGCACCTCGCCGATGGTGTTACAGTGCTCCATGAGACACAGTAAGAGAGAGGAAATTGGGTAGACCTGATGGAAGAATCGGTTGGCATAGTGGCGTCGCACCTCCAGGTCGGCCGCGTCCAGTCCAGCGTAGGTGCTATCAAATAGAGCTCGCCCAGAAGATACCATCAAACCCGGCAGCGGAGAGTCCGCAATTTGGGGCAAGATGAGCGTTCGACAGACTCGAACCATGGGTTCGAGGATGGAGAATACGAGGAGGTCGTTTTCCAGTGCACGGTGCCACTGGACTATGGCTTTAACGGCAGCCTCTGCGCCAAGAGGGATGAGGTCGGTGATTGTCTTTGGCCAGCTTTGTTTCGCTCCTTTGGCCAACTTTTTCGTTTTGACTGTGCCAATCGCCCATGCCAGCAGGGAGAAGAGAGTCTCCGGGAAAAGAGCGCGAGAGATATAATCTGCGTCCGAACGAACCCAACGGTCGCCGCCACGCTCGCGCTTGCCTTCCTCCCAGCGTGAGGCCTGCGCATGCAAGTCAAGCACGTATGGATCCTTCAGTGAGCAGTGACACTCAGAGAGGCGATCCACTAAGCCTTGGATGACCTCTTCGCTGCGATTGTGGGTAAGAAATCCCAGAGATACATCCCAAAACTCGGGGTGCGAGGCACGGACATCTGTGTCCACCGTGTTGGTCGGTAAGGGCAGGACATAAGTGAGAAGTCCGAATAAACCGCGGCCACAGAAGGCGGGGTTGTCGGGGTCTTTGAGTGCCCTCACGTAGATTCCAACGGCCTTGCTAACGGCCTTGTCGCGAGCGGATGCCAGTTTCGGTGGCATCAGGGAAGGAGGAAGCGGTGTTGTCACAGTCACGCGTTACCATCTCCCGTCCTGCCACCATCGCGCCGAAGCGGGTCCAAGCTCATCGTCGTCCGAAGCTCCAACTAGGACCCTTTTCAACCTCCGATTCAACCCCCGACAACGATGCATCTTACTCCCGAAGCCATGGCGCGCGCGGAGGAAGCGGAGAGACAGCCTTTGCCGCCGCATGAGGCGAAGGAGTGGGTCTCGACAAGGGAGAAAGAAGACGGCCAATACCTGGCCGAAATTACCGGCACAGACCTCGCAGACGCTCTCCGCATCCTCCGCGCGCACGACGGGAACATGGAGAAGGCTGCGGATTCCATATTTAACGGAGCCACCACCGTCGTCATCCCGGTGGACGACGAAACCCCAGGGCGCACCCGCGAGGAGCTCGAGAGCATCGCGAACATCAAGGAAGACTTTGGTCACTTGTTCCCCTCACCGCCAAATCACGGAGCATCCGGACAAGTCATCGACCTTACTGGCAACGACAGTCCGCCGTTGGACACACGCTTCCGCGCCACGACGCGCTCGCCGGACCCGGCGTGGCAGATGGTCCGCAGTAATCAGCCTACGGAGGACGAACAACTCAACGAGGTCATGCAAGCGAGCCTGCATGATTTCACCGCACAGGAGGTGGACGCTGTGCCTGCTGAGGACGTGGTGCAGCGAGAACCCGGACGGTGCGTTCATCTGCTGCCAGTCTCATACATCCGGCTAATTTCCCTTCAGTCCAGCGGCGCTTCACGCCGACTTGCCTGGGAAAGCGTACGCAGCATTGGTGAGCGAATTTATGGCCCAATTTCCGTCTACGCTACAATCCGCTGCAGATTATTCAAGCTTTATTCGCTGTACCCCAAGTGCGGCAGCGATGCTCCCAGCTACACCTCAATCTGGTCGATGGCGATGTTCCGAAACCCGGTCATGGTCATGGTGCGTGAACCAACTCAATAAGGTGGACGCACTTACCATTACTGCGCCTCTCAGAGTGGGCGATGTGGAGCCTGATCGAAATGTTCACTGCGCTCAACCATGGCATTGTCACTGTCTTCACGGACGTGGATCTATTCACGGCATGGGAGGCGGCTCCGCTCACGCCAGATGTCTCGGTCGGCGAATTATCGAAACGTATTCCCTTCCTCACTTTCTCGCTGATTCATATTCACTACTCTATCCATAGGGTTCCTCTCAGACCTTGCCGCTGGCATTCAAAGTGATCTCGATAACCAGGGCGTAGAGGAACCGTGAGTTTTCGGATGCGCCTTCTCCTCCCCGACACTCACGAACAAGCGTAGCGGCGTCCACAAGCTATTTCATTTCAAGCACTGCAGTGTTTACAGCCCCGTCACCGGCCCGCCTCGAGCAACGAGCGAGCTTGACATTGAGCACGTCGTCACCCTCGATATCAACCCGGAGGCGCCCCCAAACGAGCTGCTCGCGCGCCTCTCGGAGACCCTCAACACATACCACCCCGATGGCTCGTCGGCGCACCGGCTCATCATCGAGCCCTCGGAGGTCGTGACGTTTCACATAAGCGTCAGCACCCCCAGCTCGACGACGGGCGGGCCCTCCCCCGAGCCGTTTGTGTTCCCGAAGAGTATTTACATGGACCAGTTCCTGGGAGCCAATTTGGACTTGGCGAACGAGACGCGTGCGACGCAGCGGGACCTTCAGAAGGAACTCGGGGAGCTCGCTGCGAAGAGGAGGAGTATCACGCGATTCGAGGTATGGTTTTTCGCCTCCCTTCGTTCCGCGGGTGTTGATCTCCTTCCCTTGAACTTGATATTCGGCGCACGATAGGACTGCGATGTGTTCGAGGATCTCCGCGGCGGCATCGAGTACTATGAGAATGTCGCCCAGGCCGATACTCCGGAGCGGTTGGTGGAGATTAAGACCACAGCCACGAAGCTCAAGAACATATTGCGCAAGTTCGAGGCTGACGTCGCTGGTGCGTCTGTCGATCCCTTTCCTTCCCGACTCTTCTTTTTCCTTCCGTCTCTGAATTTAACTGTTAGAAATCGACACGAAGATGACGACTCTTCAGGCCGAGCTCGACATAGTTTTCGATGATCCTGACTTGCAAGCCAACCCGGTGCGTCTGTCGAGAAATGAATGAACGCATGGAGGCGATCGCTGACGAAGAGCTTCGTTTGTAGTACGACCTGCGCGCGGTGCTCGTGCACACGGGCCTCCCTGGGCGCAAACACATCTACTCCTACGTCCACGACCCCGTCGAGGGCGTGTGGTGGAAGACTGTGGACTATACCGTCACCGAGGTACGTCCTGCCCCCCATCCTCCGAGCCCAATTGATCACTCACTTGCATTCATTCGAACAAAGGTCTCCGAAGACACCGTCCTCTCCGACTCTGCGGGCCTCCATCTCGGCGCGGGCCCATACATGCTCATCTACAGCCGCCGCCAGTCGGACGAGGAGCTGCGCGCACCCGTCAATTGGCCGCCGGCCTTTGTGGTGCGTCTTCTCTTTTCCTCCCCTCCCCTTCTGTTGCTTTATTGATGCGCGGGACGACACGTTTAGAACAAGGTCTTGGAGAACAACGAGTTTTTCTTGCGCCAGTCGGCGGCGGAGGCGGCGGCGGCGGCAGCGACGCTGACGCAGACGCAAACACAAGTTAGGGCAGACGATGATATGATGGATACGAGCTGAGCTGGATTCTCATGTCGATTGTAAACCCATTACTCTTATTGTAGTTCACGCAAGGTCTCCAGATCCTGGGGTAGTTTCACAGTGGGTCGGTTCCTGAGTTTGATCACTTGGAGGACTTCGGCCGCAAATCAGCTGCTCCCAATATCCACAGATGTCTGCCACGACCTTTTCGCTACTCTGTGGTAGAGCAACCTTAAGACAACTCTTCATGTGGCGAGGAATGCATGTAAGCGGGCAGTTCTGAGTTCTGTCAGATAGGCAATTGCTGAAGGCAGTGGACTTGTCGTGCTCCAACTCGCGCTGGATGTTCTAACAATTGGGTGATTCTGACGAACGGTAGGATTAGGCCAGGGAAATAATCCCTCGGGTCGTTGCTGTTCAAGCTTTGTTGCGGTAAGCTCAGTGAAGTGATTTGCGGTCTTGATGGTAGTTTCTGCAGACGAAATGAAGGACAATCAGATTGGAATATCCAAAGTTGTATATTCGGTCAAGTGTGGAGGGACAAAATGAAGTTGAGGATAGGTGCCTAAATTTTACCCTCCTGCACCATCTGGCGCACCACAGCAAGAGTACTCTCGACTGCCTTGCCAACAATTGCGTTGAGCTCCTTGGCAGTTGGCTTTGGCTTGTCCGCAGGAACTCCGGGAACTGAGCTCCCAGTTTTAGCAGTGACGAAATAACGGCAAAGAAATAGACGCACTTCCGTTCGCAAAGCCATAGGTGAGTAACATCTCGTCGTCGGGCCCGTACGAGACTACATTGGTTACACGGTTGCCGGTGTCCATCTCAAAGTACACCTGCGGCATAGTGAGGCACAGTGAGATAATGATTAATCTGCCAGGACGTACGATGGTTGAAGCATGGGCCTCAATCTGCTCGGTGATGACCTTGGGTGAGTTTCCGAACGTTACTTCGCGAACAAGCTGAGTAGGTGCGTCAGAATCGCCGACTTGGCTGTGCTGGCAGCGAGATGGGGAGACAGACAAACCTTGTTCCCGTCGTCTGAGGTAACTTTGCAGGAAGAGATTATCGGAACGAAGATCTGTAAAGGGATTCGGGACCTCAGGGAAGGACTGAACCGAACTCGATGACACTGAACGTACAGATGGCTCCCGTGCTTTCTTCTCCAATCCTTTCCAGAGCTGCTCTTCGGTGAGTATGGGTGTGGAACCAGCTGGGTTCACGGGGCGAGTGACTGCGAATGCGTAGGACATCTGGAATACGAGAGGAGGAATGGGAGTTGACTGGTTTGAGCTATGAACGAACTAGCCTTGGTCTGTTATAAAGTGTCCAAAGCAACTCCAAAAAGTTACTCAGGCCGCGCGGATCGGCAAGCATATTGCCGTTTTGCCGCAAAAACGTAAGTTCTGAACTGGTCAGTCAGCAAAGTCCGGCGTTCAGGTGGGGACAAGGGAAGCAATTTTCGAGTTACAGCGGCCGGTAAAACCGTTATAATCCACGCAGATTCAACCGTGGAGATGACGGCGGCCTTGAGAAGATATTACTGTGAACTGACCAAGCTGTATCCCTGGCCTTAATCATCCACTGGGGCGGCGGCAGTTGAGTAAAGGCTTGAAACAAAAGGTCAGCGAGGCGTAGACCTGTAATCAACCTAGAAGAAACGCGGCCGCGTGGCCACGCCCGGCGCCGGCACACTCAAGATTGCCAGACTTCAGTGTCCTGATTCGATGACCACGGCCTGTCCCCGGACTCCGAGTCGCCCCGGAATTCCACAGTAACTTGCGCCAAAGACCCAGCTCTTGAGCTGTCGACAATCCAGAAATTCAAAAGCGCGATGGTGGTCGGGATCAAGGAGAGTTGGCACGTGCAGGGGTCCGTGCGCGGGATCAAACCTGAGTAAGCTGCTATAAAAGGCCAATCCGCGCGTTTTTGGTTTCTTCGAACAAATTCTGCGGACGTACGTTGCCTTTATCTTTTTTGTTGGTTCGGTGCTCACACATTTCCTTGCAGATAAAAGTTCGGACTTGGTATAAGCTCTTCCGCCTCCTCGTCCGCGTTCCCGTCCTCTAGACTGTCGGCCGGCGTGTACGCACGCCGGGGTTGTCTGCTGATGCCATACTCTTGCTGAGGACCCCGGGATCGACGAGGCGCCGCTTCGGCTGGCTCTCATGATGCGGTTTTGTGGGCGGAAGAGAGTGTGGTTGTCGGTGGGCGCCCTACATTTTTTACTCTATGTACTTTCTTTTACCAAGTGCGTCGCAATTGAATTGTACTGTTGTCCTGCCTCCCTCCGTCCTACTAGTACTAAGCTTTGCTCCCCAACGGTCCTTTCTCGTGTTAATTTCTCTCGTGTATCGGTCATTTTTGTCGGTTTACCATAAGGGACGACTTTGGGTTGAACGCTGTACGTTCAACCCAGTCGCTCGCAATGATACAAAGCCCTCATCTTCTTCCTTTGCAATAAGTCCTAATTCCGGAAACCGCACCCACAAACTCATGCTGTGGCCACATCTATGTAGTGATCCCGATCTTCGAGGTTCAAAAACAGTGAGCGATAGAACAGAAGATACACCGCAACCCCTTCTACTTTTTTTTCCGCCTCACGAAATGGTTGGTTTGTGTCGCTCTTCGATCTACAGCTAATTATAATCCCATTCCGAGCACAGGTTTTACCTTATTGTGCACGCCTTGACCGTTACCACGGTTGGCCACAGTGTTTATTGTACCCTTCCTTGTGACTAACCTGACCTTGTGTCGCACTGCTTTTGTTCCAGACCTTGTCCTCCGGGCATATAAAACGGGCGACTGACCTCTTTGCCACATCTCCTTCATGAACACGATTTACCGCAAAGTATTCTCCAAGCCAGCTTGTCAGTCATCGTTCCGCTGTCTAGTCGAGGCTAATCCTAGTTTACAGCGCCCCGCCTCGTGGCCACCCCCGAGCCACTCGAGCAGCCGCTGCTTCCTTCGACCGAGCGAGACGCGGACGGTCCGTCTACCTATGCGGATGCTGCATTGTATACTTACTCGTGACGAAACTCACCAGCCCTCGATGCCGACATGCACATCATAGTCCTGGGGACGTTCGGGAGACTGCTCCTGGACGGCACAGTGTTGTCCCTCGGCCTCGTACATGCCGCAGTGATTACCATGTGCGCCCACGCCCTTCTTGTCATCGCTTCCCCCGATCGCTATTCACCCACTCTTCCGTGGTCTCCCGCCATCGGGGCCGTTGGAGTGCTCCTCTCGCTTTCCATCACGCTCTTCATCAAGGCCGGACTGTCTTTTGTCGCTCCCCCGAGCACGACAGATCCGGAGAAGGACGACGACGCCCCCGCGCTCCAAACCGATAGGCCTTATTGGTCCATGTGCGTGCACTACCCCTTCGGCACCCTCCTCGGCGTCTTCGTGCTCTCCCTATCTGGGTTCAACCCCGCGCTGCTCTACGCAGAAGCCTTCAACATCGGCGTTACCGCAGGCGTGATGCACCTCGTCCTGCATCTCGCACAGTTTGGCACGGAAGCCGAGGGGCTGTGGCTGGTGATGGAACCAATGAAAGGCGCGGCCATCGCGCTCTGTGGCCACGCCGCCTTCGTCATCGCCGCCGCCCACCTCGCTGACTACGCCACCACGCTTCCCGACGCACCGTGGATTGGCTTCTACGGCGCCTTGATTGGAGTACCCGTGGCCTATACATATAGATACTGTGTTGGCCAAGACCCCGACAACCGCGAAGTGCTGGAAATTGACTACGTGGATTGTGCCCACGTTCTTTACGACGTTGCGAGCAACACATTTTTCGGGGCATGCAACGGGCTTGTATGGTTCGGCGTTATTGGCGGTCTCATCAGTATGTCTTCCGAGGGGCTTGATATCCTGCCCGCAATGGGTGTTGGGCTGGTGGGAGGAACTCTCATGGGATTGTGTGGTATCCGATTTGTCTTCGAGTAAATAGGGTCCCACTTTCTACCTACTTTTGCAATTATCGTGACATCTCGTGGCTCGGCCGCAAATACAATTCCCAAGATCTGGGCAGGTTTCAGAGTCCGCGCATACTCTGGCCGTATTGGAGGAACTTAACTTGCACTTTCCGCGACGCAACCTTCAGAACAATATATTTGAAGTCCGACTCAACCCATATGAAGGAGAGCTTGCACGTGCGGGGGTCTGTGCGCGTTATTCAACGCCTATAAAAGGTAGTATCCACGCATTCCGGGTCGCTTCGAATAAACTTTGACCGCCTTCACCTTTTCAATTCGCCTTGCTCTCGCAGATTCGGACAGAATTTCACTCGGACCTTCCGCCTCCGTGTTCTCGTCGGCCAGCGGAGTTGTTTCGCTTCCGTACCTTTGTTGAGGACCCTCGTGCTCTCGAGAATGGTTATTGTCCTTGAATCTCACGTCGCCGTCTCACCGAGTCCTCCTCCCTGAAACCTCTTACTCCCCGCAATTTCTCCGGTGTCCATGGACCATCATCTGCAAATTTCCCTGCCGTCGCGGTTTGTATTCCTAGGTTCTAGTTCAATCGAAGACCGTATTTCCTTCCATTGCAGCAAGTCCTAATTACGGACACCGCACCCACAAACTCACGGTGTGGCCACATCTGGTGATCCCGATTTCCTTCCTCCCAATTGGTGGAATGCAAACACTGTCAGAGATAGGACAGCTCCACTTTCTGCTTTCAATTCCTCCCCGTAATGATCGGGCGGTGAGTTTTATGCCGCTCTTCGATCTACCCACCACTAAGATTCTACGCCGTCGTTCAAGCATTGACCGTTACCACGGTTGGCCACAGTGTTTATTGTTACCCCCCTTGTTCGCGCTGCCTTGTTTTTTGGCCCTTGTCCTCCGTTTGTTTAAAGCGGGCGAGTATTCTGTAAGACCCATCATTCAACCCACTTCTTTTACATCCGCACCATGGACACCAAAGCATCCTCCGGCCCAGCCAGTCCGCCATCGTTCTACGTTCTAGCCAAGTTACTAATCCTAGACTGCAGCCTCTGATCCACTCAAGCAGCCATTGATGCTTCCTTCGAGTGTTCAAGCCGCGCACAGTGCGTCTACATTTCTAAATCGTGCCGTTTCGCTACTCATCATGAAGTTCGGTAGCCAAAGCGGACGTCGCAGACTTGGGGCCGTTCAGAAGGCTGTTCTTGGGCGCTACAATGCTCTTTCTCGGCCTCGTGCATGCAGCGGTTATCACCATGTGCGCCCACGCGATCCTGACCCTCGCCTCCCCCGACCGTTATTTACCCACTCTGCGGTGGTCTCCCGCCATCGGCGCCGTCGGACTCATTCACTTAGTCTACATCATCTCCTTCATCCTCCTCGCGGTGTCCTTCGTCGTTCGCCCGATAAATCCGGAGAAGTCTCTCTACTGGGTGATTCCGTTCATATTCCAAACGGCTACCCCGTGGTATGCAATGTGTTTCCAGTACCCCTTCGGGACCCTCTTGGGTGTCTACGCCATCAGCTCCCCCTCACTCTTCGGAGTTGACACGGGCCTGCACTATACAGAGGCATTCAACATTGGCATCACTGCAGGTGTCGTGCACTTCTTCCTGCATCTCGCACAGGCCACAGAATATGATCGTCTGCTGTGGCCGGTGTGGTTCTCCAACTTCTGCGTGGAGCAGTCCAAAGGCACAGCCATCACTCTCTGTGGGCACGCTGCCTTCCACATCGCCGCGCCCCACCTCGCCGAATACGCCACTAGGTCTTCAAGCGCATCGCGTGTTGGCGCTTTTGGCGCCTTGATCAAAGTTCTCTTGGCCCATGCATATAGATACTATGGCGACCAGGCGCCCGGGAGCCGTGGAATGGAGGAGATACGATACACGGACTGCTCCCACGTTCTCTCCTGGGCTGCCAGCAACACATTCTTTGGAGCATGCAGCGGGCTTATATGGTTCGGCGTCACTGGTGGTCTCATTAGTATGCTCTTTGACGGGCTTGACATCTTCCCCGCGATGGGTGTCGGCCTGGTGGGAGGAACTCTCATGGGATTGTGTGGTATCCGATTTGTCTTCGAGTAAATAAGGTCCCACTATCTATCTGCTTGGCAACTATTGTGACATGCGTGGCTTCAGCTGCAAAGTAATAGTCAACCGTTTCCATTTATAAACATTTAAAACGAATAAACCGTGCATTTTTCCGTTTAGTTCACAAGGGGTTGCAAACGATACTTGAACACACGGGGGAAAAAAAGTTGAACAGTATTTCGGCTGGGAGTTCAAACATCAGAAGTTGAGAGACCTCTACCTCCCAGGTTAGATGTCCCAAAGGTGTTTCTCTATAATGGCTGCCTGTGCACGATGCTGCGCGTTAGATTGAACAACGCCGAGATGGCCGAGATATTTCTCACGGTTCACTTTGCTACTGCGGTAAACCGGCGCGCCTCAACACACATGTCCTCCGCATGACCGGTCTCTGGTTTCATTCCTCAGGTAATGCTCCCTCTTGAAGCAACTGAGGGCAACACTGGGAAGGTGCTTCCACGAAGTTATATGCTGGAACAAAAACTTTGAACCAGCTCGCAGATGCATCCCATATGAACCTTCTGTGATACTGAGCCACCCGAGAGAGTCACAAAGGGAGTCTTGAATCAATATTGATCTGAATCATGGCAGTAGGCACTCAGGCCGTTAATCCATCAACCCCCGCAAAATACCGTCAGGGTTCTGTTTAAGCTGTTTTCAAACGGTTTATTACCTTTTCTGTTTGGTTTAGGCTCCGGTCCAAACAGAAACTAAAAGGTTGGAGCCTTGTTGCAAACACAATCCGCGAGATCTGAGCAGGTTTCAGAGACCGCGCAGATCTTCCCCGTATTACTGCATCAGAATTTCAAGTCCGACTCACGCCGCCTGCATTTCGGCCGCGGCAGTAGGCGCCCACGTGAGCGCTACTGCAGATTCCTGGTCAGTATAGCCTTACCTCAGGTGATCCCGACTAGCGTGGCGGATTTTCTTCGACGCAAACAATTGAATTCGCAACTGGACTGGGACACCAAGGGGCTCAAAAGATGCTGCAAGCGACAAGAAAATAGGATGGCGTCCTAATTCTTGGTCCATCGCAATTTGCCAACTAATCGTGGGCCAGAGGCCTCATATTCTTCTATCGCAACGCGTCCTAATTTCGAAAACCCCGGCGCCCACAAAGTCACGCTGTGGCCATGTCTAGTGATCCCGATGACCTCCTAGTTTCAATCTGGTTCAAGCACGGTGAGCGATAGAACAGGGGATACACCAGTGGTGCCAACACGCCGGCAAAGACACCAACCCGCAGTGCGGTGGGGAGCGTGGCAGCGTAGTCCGAGTCGATGTGGGCGAGGTGAGCGTAGTCGACGTGGGCGAGGTGGGGCGCGGCGATGAGGAGGGCAGCATGGCCACAAAGTGCGATGACCACGTCTTTGAACGGCCCCGCCAGGCCCACGAGCTCCACCCCGCCGCCGACTTGCGTCACGGTGCCCAACTGCACGAAGTGCAAGACGAAGTGCAGCACACCTGCGGCGATGCCGATGTTTAATGCCTCGGCCCAGTGCAGGCCCGTGTCGACCCCGAAGAGGAAGGGAGAGCTGAGTGAGTAGACGCCGAGGAGCGTGGCGAAGGGGTAGTGGAGGCACATTGACCACCATGGCGTGGCGGTTCGGAAGATGAAGGAGGGGATCACGCAGTAGAGAGATTCCTCCGGAGCCGTCGGGCGAATGACAAAGGACACCGCGAGGATGATGAGGGAGAGGAAGTAGACGAAGTGGACGAGGCCGAGGACGCCGACGGCGGGAGCCCATGGCAGGGCGGGTAGATAGCGGTCGGGGAAGGCGACGGCCAGGATGGCGTGGGCGCACATGGTGAGAACCGCTACATTCACGAGGCCGAGAAGGAGCATTGTCGCGCCCAAGAACAGCCTCCTGAACGGCCCTAAGTCTGCGACGTCCGCGTTGGCATCGAGAGCTGCTAGATCTCGTCGTGAGTACACTGGAACGGAATTCAGGGATGCAGACACACTGTCCCCGGTTTGAACAGTCGAAGGAGGCGACAGCTGTTCTTCGAGTGCCTTGCAGGGGACTGTAGACTAGGATTAGTAAATTGGCTAGAACGCAGAACGATGACGGACTGGCTGGGTCGGAGGATGATTTGGTGTCCATGGCGCGGGTGTGGAAAAGAAGGTGGCCGAAGAATGGGCATCGCGGAAGACTCCCCCGTTTTATAACCGGAGGACGAGGCCTGAAACAAAGACACCGCGATGCAAGGTCCGTAAAACACAATGTTAAACACCGTGGCCAACAAGTGGCCAATCGTGGGAACGGACCATGGCTGATTATGCATGATCAGCGGCAGGTAAATTGAAAAACCACAGGGAATTCACGGTGAGGCGACAGACGGAATGAAACATATCTCTCACAGACTACAGTGTTCTCATTCAACCGATTATGATTAGGGGCAAGGAAATCAGGGCGACCACATGCCCGCGAGTTTGTGGCGCCGTTTGCGCTGCTATGACTTGATGCAATGGCAGGAGTTACACCCAAACCACCTAAACCAACTTGCGGCATCTCCAACACCGGCAAATTCCGACATGCCGAGGAGCCGATGTTCGCCATCATTTGATGTGATCCCTCTTGTGACTTGTCCTCTTTTTTTTTTTTTTTTTTTTTTTTTTTTTTTTTTTTTTTTGGAGTGTTTGCCCACAGCTTTGTTATGCTGTGCTGGCCTAGCTAACCTCTCCTCTGCAGAAGCATTGGAGAGGGGCCCACTTTGGACGCATGAGTATTAGTCATGCTAGTTGACTAGGATATCCGACTCCAGGTAGGGAATGCATTGACGCAGACACGTCAGGTGCCTCTTGATCCCGTACCACCACCATGGTCGAGATTTCCCACGCTTTTGTGGGCAAGAGGGGAGTAGCGCACCAGTTGGCAGAAGCGCTCCTCTACACAATCGACAGCACCTCGTCGCCCCGCCGCCCTTCACACGAAGACCCGGCTACCTGTTGGTAGCCAAACCGTTCACCCGCAGCGTCATCCGCGAAGTCGAGGTGCATCCACCTCTCTTCGACGTCGAACACGCTACCGCTCGCTTTCTGCGACCGCCACAGTCCACAATCAACCAGATAGCCTTGTTCATCCCCACGACGTCCAGGACTGCCCATCGCAGGCCCCCACTCGTCCTCGTCGCCCTCGACATTCATTGTCGCACGCCCCCGCGTATCACCTCGCTTGCTCGTCCGCGACGCAGGCCACCGTTCACCCATTTGGTTCGCCACCCCAGTCAACTGCGACCGCCCGTCCACACCCCTCCCTTCCCCTTCACCCATCACCCGCATGGAACCGCGACATATTGGCCCGGAGCCCTGCCCGAGATTTGAGGCGCGGCGGTAAGAGTCCGACCCGTTGTCAATAGGCCGCCCGGTACCCCAGTTTCCGTGGCTCGCTGGCTGGATCGAAGCGGGCAGGTGCAGGTGCGATACGGTGTCCCTCGCCACCGGCCGATCCCTATGCCCCCTTTTCCTTTCTTTATGTCTCTTCTTTATGTTACGAACGACCGCTACCGCCACCGGGTGCGCTCATGCACCTACTGTTCCGCGACCCCACTATAACGGACAACTATACATATACGTCGACACACCCCCGCATATTCTCCCCCACCTATCGGCTCGACTGCGCAGTTACTGTAGTAGTCGGCCACCGCGTCTTAGCACTAAGTGTTTGCTTGTAGCGGTATAGAAATGCAGATTCAAAAAAAAAAAAAAAAAAAAAAAGACGCAGACACGTGACAGACCAAGTCACGGTACTGTGGGACTCGGCAACCGGGATTTCAACCGGAAGAATACCCACTAAACCCTCCTGCGGTTTTGTGGGAATTGAACCCACGGCTAATAATCTTTTAGATTACAGCAGCTGCGTGACCTTTACAGCTAGGACGCGGGCACGTGACTTGTCCTCTTCTCTCATGTCCTCACTGGCTTTTTACGCTACCTGTAGGCCTGGAGCCTCCAGGTTCGTTGCCACTCGAGGATGCACCAGTACAAAGGAACACGACGATCGATCGGCGACCCAAATGGTGGGTGGCGCCGGATCCATCATAGACCTGCGACTTTTTCTGACCTTGTCCTCAACGCAGTGCCCTGTCCTTATCCTCGGCCACGTTCATCTCGTACCGACGGGTTATAGTTCAACCGCGCCAAGATAGACCTGTGCCTGCTTTGCGTTGACGGATCAGTCGCAATGTATCACCCAAATGAGGTTGTGGTATATCTCGAAGCTCGCGCTTTATCCAGGAGATTTCGAGCTGGTGGGTTTCCAATCTCCTTGCTCGTTCTTGCCAACGAAATCTCAGTTCTGTGCTGTCCCAGGTATGAAGCCTTTAGACCCCGAGCTCACTCGCCAAGGTTTTGACATATTAAATTCCGGCGCCATCAGACACTGGTCTGACAAGAGACAGGGACTCGAGGCGCCCGGACACTCTCTTATAAAACGCGCACTACTCCTTGTCGAAATCCCTCTCACCCACAACCCATGGCCCGAGGCTACTGTGGATGTAATGCCTGCTTGCAGCCCATCGCCGCAACCGATCCCCGCATCCACTGTCTCGAGTGCGAGGAATACGACCTGTGTGCGAACTGCGCCATCTCCGAACGGTTCAGCGCGGACCACGCCGCCTCTCACCCCACGTGTATATTCCAGATGAGCGGGGGCGGCGCACAGTTGTCGGTATTGGGCTCAACCACTATCTCATATGTCTCCTCCGAGCCGTTGGTCCGATCTTCGCCGCCTGTCTTCACGACGCCGAATCCCATCCCTTCACCTCCAATACCGCAGAATGCCTCCTCCTCCTCGACTTCATTGGGTTCGCCACGTCAGCGCTTTTCTTTGCCTCCGCCACCGCCACTACGGCAGGGGACGCCATCCCAACGAGCCTCTGTCGCATATAGCACGACGCCACCGGCTACTGCATTCGAATATCCGATGCCGCCAGCGGGCGAGCCCTCGGTCTCGCTGAGCAGGGCTGTCTCGATGGGCGCGCAATCCAGCGGTAGTGCTAGCGTGGGCGGCATGCAGTCCCCAGTCCCTATGGAAGCAGCAGCCATTACGTCTATCGGCGAGGTGACCTCGTACACCATGCCTCCGCGAGGCGACTATTCAAGACCGCAGACCGCGGCCCCGAAGCTACCTGCAACTCCCCCTCCCCCACCGCCGCCGCCAACCGCGTGGGGTCCATTTTTCAACCAGGATATGACTCCAACGCCCGTGTTTATGCAATTTATGGATTCAATCTTCACATACCTCGACACCCAGCGAACGAACACGCTCACTCCCGAAGTATACTCTCGCTTCCTAATCAACCAAGGATACGTCGGGCAGCAGAATATCTGTGCGTTGTATTCATTAATATCTGCTCTGTCAGTCGAGGTTGAATTGGCCGAGCCAGGGAACTCCAACCTCGTCGCTGCCTTCGGCCAGACCAAAGAAGAAGTCGCCGACGCCGCCCTTAAACGCGCCTACGACCTCTTCAACATCCAACACACCCTCCGCCCCCGCATCCGCGAACCCACCAGCCCGCCTCCCGGCCAGCTCAAGTCCTTCGGCGCGTACTTTGCCCGCGCCGTCGCCCCCACGCCCGCCGCGGGTGCGATGACGCCGCTCCTCACGCGCACGGGCTTCGCCGCCATCACCGCCATCGAGGCGCTGTGCGACCCCGCGCGCCACCACGGTGGGCTCGCGCACCTCGTCAAGCTGTACGACCTCCCCGAGGGCCGCGCCTGGGGTGCGCTCCCACGCGGTGTGCTGCCCGCGGAGCCCGACGCGCGCATGCTCGCGCGTGTGGCGGGCGCGAGGCAGGCACAGCAGGCGGCGCAGCGCAAGAGTAGCTATAGGATGCCGAGTATCGATGCGCGGGATGCGGCGGGAGCGGTGGGCCTGGTGGTGCAGGGCGCGGTGCAGGGGGCGGTGTTTGCGAAGAACCAGATTCAGAGGATCGATGCACAGGATGCGGTGAACGCGATTAATTTGGCGAACAATGTTGCGTTCATTGCGAGTGTGGCGAACTCGGATAATTAGAGAGGGTGTATCTGTAGCGAAGTAGACGAACTTCGAGATGTACGGCGGCGAGTGGGTGGATCCTGGTTTGAGCTTGAATCGCTGAACATCCCCACAATTTGCGGTGCGATTCCTGCTCCCTCTGTTAAATCGTTCGGTCTCTTACCAACCCGACCTGATCTTCAGTTCCACAGAAATAAGACCAAGTACCCCAGAAAATCAGAGGCTTGTTCCCCATCGGCGCCGTCCCATCTATGCATTTCTGCTGCACCTCCGACCCGTCTCAAAGGCTCAAAGGGCGGGATTGATCGTAACTTCCAAAACGGGATACAAATGATGGGGCGGAGGCGGCCGCCGAAGCGGGGGCGGCCTGATTAAGCGAAACGCCCCTGTCCTTTCTGCTCCAGAAGACTCGCTGAATCAGCATGGTTGCGACGAGTATAAGTACCACCATGAATCACCATTGCCCCAAACTCAAATCGACATGTCCCTCCCAACCTTTGGCGCTTCCACCACCTGCGACGACGTCGTCGACGCGCTCTCTAGCGAGATTGCTGGCAAGAACGGCGAGTGGGGCACGGCAACGTCTTGACCAGGATGCTGAATATAGTTTTTTCGCAGTTCTTGTCACTGGAACCTCGCGGAACGGGCTCGGTTTCGACACCGCTCGCGCGATCGCGAAACACGCTGGGCTTGTGATCATCACTGGCTACAACGCAGAGAGATTGCAGCTCTCGGCGGACGCCCTCCGCAAGGCAGTTCCCACTGGAAATATCCGCACTCTCGTCCTCGACCTCTCGTCCCTCGCTGCCGTGCGCAAAGCCGCGGCGGAGGTCAACGCGTACACTGAACCGCTTCATGTATGTCCTTCACTTCATTCCCTTAGTTGTTCACAATGCTCACTCGCCACAGGTGCTCATCCACAACGCCGCCGACACCAGCGGCGCCTGGTCCATCACGGTAGACGACTTCGAGAGCCAAATGGCCGTCGACCATATCAGCCCGTTCCTCTTCACGAAGCTCCTTGCCCCCAAACTGCTCGCTTCAGCCTCGCCGAGCTGGCTCCCGCGCATCGTCTACGTCTCCTCCGAGGCGCAGGCCTTGGGCCCCGGCATCGAGCTTTCTGTCTCCACATTGCGCCACCCTCCTCCCGGCTCGGTGCAAGTGACGAACTACTGGCTGCGCTACCACGAGGCCAAGTCCGCCGGCGTGCTCACCGCACTGGCGCTCGCGAAGCGTGGGGCGGGCAAGTTGCGCGCGTATAGTCTGCATCCCGGTGGTGCGTCGACCTCAACTCTTTCCTTGCGATGAACTCAATTTGCCCATGGCATTAGTCATTTTCACCAACGTCCACACCAAGGAGGCGATCGTTCCTCAGCTACAGGCGATCGGTGAGTTCACATACACTCTGAGCCCGTGTCCGAGGAGGTATCTGATATGATTTCTTACCTACCTTGCAGGAAATCTCAAGGAAGACGGCCAGCCAAACCCCGACAGCGCACCATGGAAGACGATTCCTCAAGGCGCTGCGACGTATGTACGATTCCGGTGCCCTAGCATGCCACTCACACCCTCTATTAGCACCGTCGTCGCTGCATTCGACCCCCGTCTCAATGGTCCGCCCCTCCTTCAATTTCTTGTCCGAGTCTCCTAAAGCTGACTTGTTCACAGACAAATCCGGTTCCTTCCTCTGGGACTGTGTCGTGGACAATGATAAACGACTTGCCTACAACGGCGATCCCGTATGTGCTACGTCTCAGGGTATCATCACAGCTCCTGATTTTTGACAGGCGAACGCGGAGAAGCTTTGGAAGTTGACGGAGGAGATCATAGGCGAGGAGTTTGTCATCTAGGTCTGGACTGTCGTTACATCCGCCAATTAGTCTCACCATTTCATCGCGACCAATAGCTACGATTATGACCCTTAAAAGTTACATTAAATAAATGCCCGTTGTTCGTCGTTCACAGCGCGTTTTGAACTTGAATTTTTCCGGCCCGAGATCAATCAGGTGACCGCGTTCACTTTGATTGTGCCAAAATTCGAGCGACGCGACTTCCATCTTGCCTGCTGCATGTGTCAACCATCAGAACTACCTGCGCTCGACCTGTGAAGGGTCCGTCGCCGCTCTGTCGCCGGATGACGGTGTCGATTTTTTTCTGAAGAACCACTGTCCTGCAAAAAATACGAGCCTGGTTCAAAATGACGAACTTAGGCTTGAGCGATTCTCACGCCCAGTTTTTCTTGCTCTCCTTGCTTGAGTTGAGACGAGGTGGACGCCAGAAACGTTGTAATGCCGCGGAATCCACTGCGGCTGGATACTCTGGGGATAAATGATGCGGGGACCTTTCAAGCGACGGCATCGCGGTCCATTGAACTCGTTGGCATCGTGTATCTTCCCGCCCGCCAGCATCCCCGAGGACATAGAAGACATCAAACGCTCTCGGTACGCCCCGACCTCAGTGCACCATGGTTACAACGGCGTTCGAGTGTCAACACCAGAGATGACGAGAACCTTGCGGACCCACACAAAAAAATCGGTACAAAAGGCCGCCGTGTCGACTAGAATTACCTGGATCCCCCTCAACACTCCATGCATCGCACTCCCTCCCGCCGCTCCGGCTTTCTCTCCGAGACAAACACCAAGGATAGAGAATATGAAGAGAGTCTCGACGAGCATCAGGGATACTCGGACACTTTGAACGAAGAGAAGGAATACGAGGCAACCCTCATCGATTCACCGGGCCTCCTTCCGAAGGGGCATCCCGCCGGGACGTGGTTTCAGTCCACCGGTGTATTTCGTCTGGTGTCGCTGGTGCTACATGCTCTTCTGATCGCAATCCATCTGGGGTTGTTGATCGTGTGGTCAAAAAACCTGGAACACCGCGTCGTATTTTCTATTGAGCGCCAGCGGACGGTTTCCTTCATTCTCACAGCAGTCACAACAACAGTCGGAACGGTCAGTTCCTTCTGCTACCAATTATATTTAAAGGAGGAGCTAAACTCACTTGTCAGACCTACTTGGCGGTCCTGGTGTTCGTGACACAGACTCTGTTCACCAGACGGAACTTGCAGATGAAGCAAACGGTCACAGCCATCCACGACAGTGCTGCTGCATGGGCAGGGATAGGCTCTGCAATATTGCACCTATGGCGCCAGGTGGCCGTTCACGGGTCCATGTTTGGTGTCCTTTCTGCCTTGCTGTATCTCGGCAACATCCTGGCACTGCATATCAGCACACCCGCATTATTCTCGGTTGTTGTGTTCAACGCGACCCACGACATGTCGGTTGGAATTGAATACCATATGCCCCAGGGTAATGCCACAGGCTATCCGTCAACACTCCAGGATGAAGGTTCATTGTTTTTGTTGGTATTCAACTTGATCCCGATGCAATGGCTCATCATGCCTCCCGTACAGTCGAGATGACCTGACCACCTATATGACAGGATCCCTGGCTTACCTTCCATGGGTCCTGGGCAACACAACATCCCCCGGTCTTCTTGAGGGGACATTGTATGATGTGTTGGATAGCAATGCGGGCATAGGAAATGTGGAAGTCAATGCCACTGGCTTCAATGTCACATGTCATTACCCCTCATTCCTGAACAGCTCCTACCCCAAGCCAAACTGGTACCAGTTGTACCTGGATCCCAAGGAGCCTCAAGAGCGGGTCTATTATTTTGCCGAATGTCGTGAGATCTATCACCATTTTTGAAGACCGCTTATACCTGATCCCATATAAATACAGAAGCAGGCATGATACGGCCTGTCTACACAACCACAGGGCACCCAGAGATTGGGTACCCAAACCTACTGCTCTACAGCACCATCCCCATAGTTGATTCCAGCAACAACCACCCCCTAGTGCTCAATCTCGACCCGCCCATGGAGCGTGGGACAGCATATGTCCAAATCTTGCAGTGTGACCTGAGTCTGGTCCCGCAAAAGGTCGTCCTAGCGCCTGAAACACAAACAATAATCAGTCTGGAACCCAACATCACAAAGACGACATCTGTTTGGACAGAATACACTTATTATGACGGCAATTCTGCATTTTCGAAGATAAACACACCCACCGGCAATGAATTTATTGATCTGGTACCTTTCCTCTCTACAATTATAACCTAGTTCTCTGATCAGTTTGAATAGTGGTCATTATTCTATGCACTGGCCATACCACTGGCAGATTTCTCCTTTGCTTTAGACCCCGAGGATTGGACAAACTCCCAGACATCTTTTGACAAGTCATTCGGGCGTGCCTTTGCCTCAGACGTGTGAGTTGGTTGTATATTGATATTCCATTCACCCAGACCAGCTCCCTGCTAGGTATCTTTTCCAAACCCTGAATATAACCTACTCCCCGGACGCAACAGTAGCACTTCATGAACTTGAAAATGCCCTCTCTAGGATCCTGGCTGCACTATTCTGGACCAGTAAGCTAGAACAATGCCAAATGACACCTCGGGCAATAACATTATTCTGCAGGCGGACATGTCACCCCAGCGCTCGGTACAGCAGATATCCGTGAGGATGGGCAGATGTTGTTTAGCCGTGTCAACACCCCTGCAAAGCAAGTTCACCTTTCCAGAGGTACCATACCAGTGACCGGGATAACGGCTGAAGGTCGATTGGATGTGCGCACATTGTTTCCTCACCCACGATGAGAAACTGACACTCAAATGTTACACCAGTCCAGTCTCATCGCGGTATGATTTGTTGGCTCTGGCTCACTCCATGCAGCAAACATGACACCTGTTTCCTAGATTGTGACCGGCCTTGTCGCCTCCGTATTCCTCACACTGCTTGCCATCCCCTCCATGCGGTCCAGCCGGGCCACGGACTTCCCAATCGACGGAACCGGTATCCTTCACACCATCTGGATGTACAGGAACCACCCCGAACTCAACAGCCTTCTCCCACAAGTGGAGCATCCAACCACCAATAACTTGCGCAGGGCAGGTATGGTTCGTACGAGGTTGAAAGCAGCGCGCATGGACGGAGGGGATACCGATTAAAACTCGGGTTATCGTACATGTTAACTGGGAATATACCAACGGGTTTTTTTTCTCTTTCTTCCAACGGTTGAGCCATGGAGCCATAAATTTATTCAACTTGTTTTGAACTTTCGTCTGATCAGATAATGGTTTGCTCTACATATCAACTTTCAAGCAACGACGTCGACACGGCGAACTAGTTGCGTACATGTTTGAGTTCCTTCATTGACCGGGATCTCGCGGATTGACGGTCAAAATGATCTTCCCAATCCGATCATGTCGGCAGCAATGGCTTCTCCACAACCACCATGCATCCCGCAACGTTGGCTCAGTTCCATGCAACGCGTTTCTTGACGATCCCTTTTATGGACTCCAGGATTAGCGCGCTTAGCGGCCCCCTTGTTCGTCAACGCGGTACGTGCGCAGTTGACACTACGCACGCTCGTCGCTGGCGGATTCACATTCAGATTCCTTTACTTCGACGCAAGGCCTCGTAATCTCGGAAAAAATATAGTGAGCGGCCTAGCAAAGACCGAGTCTGCTCCATGAGGTAGCAAATTCTGGTCACAGCAGCGTAACAACCTCGGGTCTGAGCGCATACGTCCTTTTACCGTCCTGTATGTTCTTCAACACCGTCTCACTCCTCCCAGTGTACTCATTCTCCCGCATCCAGCGCTCCAACGTATACGTCCCCGGGTGAATCCTCCGAATCCACTCCATATCCTTGCGCATAATGTCATCGCGCAACACGCGCCAGAACGCCCCGTTATTCTGTCGGAACGTCTCCGTGCCGTTGCCGCGCTCCTTCTCGCTCGCAAAAGGCTGCTCAGCGTCAAAGTTCGCGCACCACTCGTCGAGGGTGAGACGCTTGAACACCGCGGGCCGCCCAGTTACCTTAGTGAAGGTCGCGACGAGCTGGTCCCAGTGCACGCGCTCCGAGGCAATGTTCAGATCCTGGCCCGACGCGGCCTCGCGGTGGTCAAAGGTCCAACGGGCCCACCAGCCAATGTCCTTCAGCGCGATCATGGGAACGTGCCCGTCTTCGATTGGGGCGCCGAAGACGACGGTACCGTCTTTCCGGACATTCAGGGGACTGAACCTGTCCTGCATTCATTCATCTTGGTGAGTTGGATGGGCGTGACGACGTCGCCGAATACTCACCCCTTTGAGCATGTCCATGTAGGGCGCGGTAGTCACCTGGCTCCAGGTAAGTCCATCGCCCACCTCCGAGGGCTGCGCGCTGAGCCACTCGCCCACTCGGCCCTTCGCGTTCGCTTGATCGGCGGAGTACTGGGGATCGAATTGCGCATTCTATGATATTCATGAGCATCTCTTCTCGAAACTGCCGGCTTCACTCACCTTAAGAACGTATTGCAGATTGCTCCAGACGTAGTGCCGAAGCGAGGGAACAGTTTTCGCGACCTCGTATATGCGCATCCCCGCGTACTGTGCGATCGCAGTAGTGAGTGATCGAGTCTCCACAGATGTGAATATTAACTGACCACCTCCTCCATCGCACCAACACTGAAAGTATCGGTGTTGACCCACGCACCATACGCGCCCTCGAGCGCTTTCCCAACCCCGGGGTAGTCGGTGAACGAGCCTAACCGGCGCAGGTCAATAGATACGGAAACCGGTGTAGCAAGCCGACGGACCTGTGACGCACTCGACCCCGCGCGCGGCCAACGCCTTCGCGTGTGTGCTGCTGGGGTCCCGTGTGAGAGCGCGCACCGCATACGGCGACGGCTCTCCCGTTTCGGTAGGCGCGAGCAGGCTCTCGATGACGGCCTGGCCCTGTGCCCCCGTTGCGCCGATTACGAGGATAAGTTTCTTCGCGTTGGAGGCAGACATGGGTTGAAATTTCCACACGATGCGTCGTTTGAGTTGAGTTGAGGTACTTACTTAAGTGAAGTCGTCAACTTGGCAGATGGCCTTTGCACTACGCTAATTGATCTCTTTCTTATTCAGCCCGACTCGGATGCGGCGGGGCTGCCCGAAGCGATGACTCACTGACCTCGGGCATGGTCTTAGAAGCCCGGCCCAGGCTAAATCCAACCATAGCGATGGCGTCCCGAGAAGGTCTCGACCCTTAGTCAATGTCTGCATCCAACGCGCTCACCCTCGTCATTGGCACAACGGGGGCACAGGGACAAGCAGAGGCTGTTCAACAACTGCGAGATGGTTGTCTGACCGCAGCTACTCACAAGGTTTAAATCCCCATGTTCCTCTTACAGTAAGTGTCCCCCAATCTTCTTTCTGCGAGTCCACCAATCTTTCTCCTGCGTTCGCGAGTCGCGCTGATAGCATGTCTACTCAAATTGAGTACACGTATCCCTCTCGCCGAATCAACCGTCCGGCTTCAAGCCCCGCGATACAACACAAGTAACACTCTCGTATGTATGCCCATTAAATTCCGCTGAGATCCTGCTCAGTATGTGTTCCCCTTCTGGTCCAGTTTCACCTTGACCAAGCTGTCAGGTCGGGTCACAGTCGGTACATACCGTACCTCTCGGCGCTCCTCCGGCCTGCAAAACCTGCTACACAACGCTTAAACCATCCGCTATGATATTAACGCTCAATCCTTTCGTTCAAATATTCCCCGAACTCCTTCCCTCCCGTCAGAACTCGTGGAATTCAACCAGTACGTGCATCGAGTCATACACACACAAGACACATTCACAGCCACAAAACCCAGATAAAATCCCAACGCTCCTCACAGATGATAATCGATCTGGAACGTACTATCCCTAAAACCCTGACACTCCCCCAACACCGTCGCGTTCCCCAACTCCTTCATCCGCTGGTTCAGGATACACACGCGCGTGTCAATCTGAGGAAAGTTTGGGAAGGGGTCCGAGTTTGCGAAGGTGCAGTTGTTGGCGAGGCCGGAGGGGGGGCAGGTCGTGCAGGTGATGTTCCATTGTCTGCCAATGTTCAATCGTGAGTGATGAATGCGGGACACGATGAGTAAGTGGAGGGAGGGACGCACTGCCGTCCGATGGGGCCGTGCGCGAGCTGGGCGTCAGCGCCACCTTGGTCCGCGGTTAGGACGAGTCCGGGGACTTGGGTATGTCTGCCCACACGTGAGTTTGATCCAGCGTGGACAAGTAAAGCAAGCAAGTAAGACTTACTGGACGAGAAAGAGCGAGCCGTTCTGGACAAGGTTCCAGGGGCCGACGGGGGAGGGGGGTCCCCAGGTGAGGAACGGCGCGCGGAGGCTGAGGAGACCGAGTTCCATGGGCCCGGGAGGGAAGATGCCGCCCACCGTCGAGAGGTTGGAGTTGGTGAGGGAGATGTGGTTCGCCGCTGAGGGGGAGCAGTAGGTGTACGTCGCCGCTGCCGATGCGGATGCGGACGTCGAGGGCGACGTCGGCGTTGGGGTTCCCGAGACGAGGCTAAGGAAGGCGGCGGCGACGAGGAAAAAGAGCGCGGGGAGGACCATGACGGGGGGCGAGCAAGGAGCGACGGGGTCTGAGAGGTTCAGGACAATCTCTTCAACGCTGAGTGGGTGCCTTTATCCGTCCGCGTATGTGGCAGCACCATGCACCCGCATATGGGGATCTGCAGTGGCGATGAAGACCTCTTGATAGCTCTTGATGCGGCGTCGCGGCCTTGATGCTGAACCAAGCTGCTTGTCCAAGTACTGGCCTTGGGAAAGTTTGGGAGGTTGCTAGTGGCTTGTCGCCTTGCGTTTTGCCAGTCAAGAATGAGGAAAATTCCCGCTATCAAACTTGCATAGTGGGTTTTGGGGGGATTCCAAAAAAGTACTTCGAGGCGTTTTTGCACATCAGTTCTGATGCCTTGATCCATCAGTGTTTCCCTGCCAGAGCCGCTGTGCCGAAGTGATGGATAATTTCGGCCGTGATGCTTGCCGCTGATTGATTGATGTACCCGCTCACCCGTTCCAGCGCCTCCCTAGCCCTGTTTTTCCATGTCTCGGGTTCCCTTGTTGCTTCCACGGCTACTCCGGTGCTCCCTTGCAAACGACAATATCTTCTGCCTTTTTAATTATGTCACCGACCTTCGAGGCATCCAGAAATCCGGCCGGCCTCCTGTTCTGGGTGTTCACCCTCCATGGCTTCTGGCCTGCCTTTCCCCAGGTTTCCTCAAATAATGTTCACACGACGCCGCAGTATAGTAGTCTATGTCGCCATATAATCCATTCCCGGAAAGTTGTTCGGGTATTTTGCGAATGCGAACTGACCGTCACCTTGCCCATTGTGGTCGCGCACACCGCCATGCATGCGCACACACTGCGGTCTTGGTCTCTCACTACTCTCAGGTCAAATGTAATATGTGTAAGGTGCTATGGCATTTTTTTAATGGGCTCTGTCTTCGCCCATTCAACCTCCCGCTAACTCGTTCTTCCCGCAGGCAGCCGTGAGCCTGCGAGTTCAACCATACCCTGCACCTCATCTTATGTCCCCTCCTCACAGTTAATCTTGCCCTTGCATTCTCAAGTGACTTTACTGACGTGATTGAGACTGCCTCATTTTTTCACTGTGCCATAACCACTCCGGTCCCACCAATACTTGTCCCCTTTTGTGCTAATCTTGAGATTGGACCTAGATAGCGGGCTCTGCCGCGGCACGCGGGCTACAACAATTATACGAGCAGGAATAAGAAACCGGAAACGAGGTCATGGTTCGGGAGCAAGACGCGAATGATGGGTTGATGCTGATGCATTGTTCCCACGCAGCGGCATCTGTCGCCTTCTCCTCAACGGTCATCTGCAATTTCTCTAAGGCTGTCTTGTGGCTCAAGCAGCACCGGGAAACTCCTCACAAAGACCGCTTGGCCGCCGTAGGAACTGTCCTTGATGGACTATGGTCGGCGGCAATTTGCTTTTGGAACCTGGGCGTGGGTGCAGATGCCAGATGGCGTCGACTAAGCGAAGCTTGCGCCGCGACTCCCTTCCAAAATGACGGATTTTCGGGCCCCGAATTGACTATTGGCACCGCCCGTAACTCCAGGAACAACGCGGTCATCACTCGGGAGGCCAAGGCATCGAAAACCCACGGTACACGCCCTCACTCGTTGTTAACGCTGGCGCCAGCACCAGCATCGATTCAGCCCTATCAAATTACAGGTAAGGTAGGTATCACTCGTATCGGCGCGACGTAACGTAGCGCCACAGGGTATACAGAATCTCAGACATAGGAAGACGAGGTATCGGAATCTCTACGGGGTGGGTGATATCCGAGCGCGTTGAGATCGATAATTTTCATCTCCTCCGCATCCTCATCGGAAGAGGAGCCCTCAAAGTCGGCCTTGATATCCAGGACGCTGTCGGTCCCGTACGTCTGCGGCGGCGGCGGCGCCAGATGCGCACGGGACGACGTCGAGACAGTGGTGCTTGTGATGGTCGTGTCGGCGCGCGTCGCCCAGCGCCACCACGGCGCGTACTCGCGGGCCGCGTCCTCCCCCAGACCGAACGAGCAGAAGAACGACAGCCCGCTGATCGGGATCGTCCACCACGCGACGTACGTCCACGCCAGCACGTCGCGCGGGATGAACGCGCTCGGGAACTGGTCGATGCGCGAAAAGTCAAAGTGCACGTCCGCCCAGGAGGTGTACGGGCGCAGGCCGCCGCCGGTGAAGGTGATGCCGAAGATGAGCCCGATGACGGCGGCCTCCCAGAGCGCGAGGACGGTGGTGATGATCATGAGGCGGACGTAGCGGCGCGCGGTGAAGGAGGACTTTTTGGTTTGCAGGAAGGAGGTGAAGGTACGGCGGCGCTGGTAGAACGCGGAGAAGGCGAGGCTCGAGAAGGCGAAGGTGAGGACGACGACGAGGGCGATGGGGACGTAGAACATGAGGACGGCGGGGAGGGAGAGGTAGGTGGTGGGGCGGCAGCCGATATCCTCGATGATATCGAAGCGGTGGCCTTGAAAGGTGTAGTCTGGCTTCGGGTGAGTCGAATTTCTCATCTAATCGAGGCGGACCGCACTCACGCAGAATCATTAGCAGCGCAGGGAATCCCCAGCACAGAGCGATGTCGATTATGGCGCTCGTTCGTTTACTGGTTGTATTCGATGGATGGGAGACCCGCCATAATTGGAGCGCGAGCGAGAGACAACAGGCGGGCAGGGCGGCAGTGGCGCCGATCTGCGATTTCGTGACTACATCCCCACCCCGCTCCGTCAGCAACGGTGAGCCGATCATGCGAATCAACACCAAAGACTAACCTATATCACACCAGACAGGAACGACGATGTCGACGCTCCCTGCCCAGATTATCGAGTTGATTGCGTAGGTGAGGTTGGACACCCAGAGCCACGCGAGCATGGAGAGCGTGGCGGTATTTCGGGCGCGCCAGTGCCATGGTAGGGGGACGAGTACAAGGAAGGAAGCGAGGAATGCGCCGATGGCCAGCTCGGGGTGCATTGCGTTGTGTGTGTTGTGAACAAAAGGGTTTCCGACGCCCTTGGTGGACGACGACGTTATATACGCCGCGTTGGCCACAACAAGGTCGTCATGGCCCATGTGGTCTTGAGGCGGCTTGCGACAACTGTTGCCTGAAAGGTGAACGCCGTCTGGAGGTTATTGTCTTGAAACACAAGGTGTCTGATTTTGTGTGTACAGGAATTCGACAGGATCTTGGCCTTGCCGAAATCAAAGGCGGATCCGGTGAGTCCCGAGCTCATATCCCTCCTTCCTGCCGCGTCGACGCCGAACCGCGCGGGCGTAACGAGCACTACGCCGGATTTAGAACTCAGAAACTGGCGGCAATCTGTCAAGTTCACGGAGAACCTCATCCCACCCAGACAACCTGTCTACCCGGCAACCCGGGCGCGGGATGGCGCAACGGGGCGGGGAATACGCCTGGCTTCTATGCGGAGGATCCTTTCACAACCCGGTAGCCGTTCAACGGTGAGATCATTTGAGCTCACTGGATGCTTCCACCATTTACCGCCGATTCATCCTTCTAGACGCACGCTGCACATTGAATTACGGTGAATATAAACAATTACACTTGTGTCTGGGACTGCGACAGGTAAGCGGGATCAAGCGGAGGAAGAGGATCCGAAAACTCGACGAGGTGGGTAATAGTCTCGAGAATTGCTATCGACACCTTTCATCTCCTGCGCAGATTCGAGGGAGGACGCGCCTTGAACGTCGGTTTTGATATCGAGGACGCTCATGCTGGAGGAGGCACGGTATGTCCGGGCCAGAGGCCGACGGGATGATTTCGACGCCGAGCTGACAGAGCTCTGGTTGATTCCAGAGGCAGGTGGCGGGGCCGACCCTAAGAGCCTTCTCGCCCAACGCCACCAAGGCCCATACGCCCGCATCCCCTCCTCCCCAAACGAGAAGAACAACACGAAGCAGTACGCGCTGATCGGCACCGTCCACCACGCGACGTACGTCCAAGTGAGTACTTGTTTTGGGATGGACGCCGCCGGGTGCTGGTTTATACGGGAAAAGTCGTGGTGCACGGCCGCCCAGGAGGGGTACGGGCGCAGCCCGCCGCTGCTGTGGAAACTGAGCCCGAAGATGAGGGCTACGACGGTGGCTTCCCAGAGCGCGAGCACGGTGGTGATGAGCATGAGACGGACGTAGCGGCGCGCCGTGAAGGGCGATTTCTTGCTCTGCAGGAATGAGGCGAAGGTGCGGCGGCGCTGGTAGAAGGCGTGGAAGGCGAGGCTCGAGAAGGTGAAGGTGAGAAGTACGACGAGGGCGATGGGAGCGTAGAAGAGGAAGATGGCGGGAAGGGAGATGTATGTTGTGGGACGACAGCCGAGGTCCTCGATGATGTCGAATCGATGGTCCTGGACGATGTAGTCTGCTTTCGGTGAGTTGATTCGATTGTGATTCGTGAACGGACTCACGCAGGATTATTAGGAGCGCGGGGGATCCCCAACACCAAAGGATGTCGATCATAATGGCCGTCCGTTTGCTGGTGCTATTGAACGCAGAGGAGACCCGCCATAATTGAAGCGCAAGTGATAGGCAACACGCAGGAAGCGCGCCCATCGCTCCTACCTGCAGTTTCGTTACTATCCGCACAGTTATTTCCGCGACGTGCGTTAAAAACAAAGGTGAGCCGAACCAGCAGAGGACCGGGGACTAACCTATATCGCACCAGACGGGAACGACGATGTTGACATTGCCAGACCAAACTATCGAGTTGATGGCGAAGGTTAAGTTGACGAAACATAGCCATACGACGATGGAGACGGTGGCGATGTTTCGGGCTCGCCAGTGCCCCGGGAGGGGTAAGAGTACGATACCAGAGGCGAGGAACGCGCCGATGGCCAGCTCCGGGTGCATGGGGACAAAAGAATTTTCGGTGCGCTTACAGGACGACATCATATATGCGCTGGACCATTCTTTGGACTGGTGCGACTCGTTGATGATTTCACACCCTAGCGGCCATCTGTACGATCCGGTGGTTTTAACGAATCGGGATTGGGCCCGCACCTTGCGGCCCGCAGTTTGGCCCGCCTTCAGCGGTCCAATGTCCGTCGGTGAACCGATGGTCCCTTACCCAACAGACTTACGAAATCATTCCAAGATACGTCCATGCCTCTGATTTCTCCAGCTATATGGGTGACCTGACGATGATATTCCTCCGCGGAATCAAAATTCAACTCCACTGTGAGATGAGTACTCGAACCAACGAGTTTACCGAACGCGCAGTACTCGGACACAAAGAAGAAGATGGGCGACTCATTAGAGAGCCGCCATCTCATTTTCCATGTGCTCACCCGCTTCTTGGGATTTTAATCCTAGTGCCGCGTGGATTATAATATCCCGAACCGGTAATGCCGCTCCATGACATGAAAACTTGAAGGACGTTGACGTTCCTCGACATCGACCCCTGGTTTGCAGACTGATGGTAGGACGGCCTTCGTGCTGAGCTGAGCTGAGCTGAGGACGCGCCACCCAACACATCGCGTTTGTGTCAATCACCCTGCCACGGATGCCTCTTCAAAAGCAAAGCCATCTGGGGGGCGGTGGTCCCAGTTCCTCACTTCGCTTTCGCCCCAGGTCAAGCTGAGCTTCGACGTTCTTTCCTCGGCCCTATCCATCCACTCTTTCGTCCTTCGCCGTTAATTCTTTTTTGGTTCATCAATCACCATGCGCCTCGTCTCCGCCATCCACGTCTCCCTCGCCCTCATTTACACCGTTCACGCGATCCCGGTCCCCGCTTCGCTGGCTCAGGTATGTCTTCGAATCTCCGAGTGTCACTGGCCTAATTAACACTGAGACGCAGGAAATATCGAACCCACCCACTGTTCCTGGGTCGGGGGACCGTTTCACGACCCTGGGGGACCTCCCGACCCCGGCTGCGCTCGCTCCCCACCTGCAACGCAGAAACGACGACGTATGTCCCACCGTGGATGTTTCCGGCCAGTTGTATTGACTTATTGTGTTGCAGGCTAACCCCGACGGTAGTGACGACGACCAGGGGAATCAGGAGGGTACTTCAGCTTCGAACGAATCGCAGGGTGAGGAAGATGGAGAGCCTCGCCAGGGCGGGAGGAGCTGCATTATATGTTAGCCCGAGCAGGATTCAGTGACCCCAGTGATAATCCCAGCTAGGGAAATCGACGTGGATAGGAAATGTTTTTCTGTCGAGGCAGATCGACGATGGTCTAAATCATCCAACTAGTACGAGAAACGACGTGCCACATCCAGCACGTAGAAGCTCGATTGGCCTGGTTGATTTAGACTGTTGTCGATACACCTCGATGCTAGCGCAGGTTTCTCGATCTGCCTCGATCTACTTAGCTGGAATTTTGACTGGGCTGCAGGAACGTTGTTGGATGTCCAGGACGCCGCACTTATGCTGATCCTACGAAATTCACTATTCGTGTGCGGCTGCTAGTGATCAGATGTTCGGATCATCATGTTTGAACCATTCAACCTCCGCGCGCGGCGACTCACCCTGACGCCTGAACGGCGTCCGCGTCACCGAGAGACTGAACATCGCCCCGAATCCGTTGTCATCGCGCCCGTGATAAAAGGACTTCGTCCGTTCAGCTCCCTGCAGCTGTGCTCCTTCCTCCCTTTCTGTTCATTCCCACCGGCCGAGCTGGACTCGCCGACGTGGTTTCTGTTCGTTTTACCTCACCCCATTCAACCTCCCGTCACGCAACGTTCCTATGTTACTCGTCCTCGCTGTATCTATAGCCGTGGTTTGGACGGCCTGTGGTGCGCTTCCGGTCCCACAGGCCGGGGATATTTCTGTGGTATCCGACCCGCCGGCCGTCTCCCAGGTCGGTGTCTTATACTCCTCTACCAAATGTAGTTCATCTGAATACGTCCATATTCAGGCCGTCTCAACATCTTCAGTTGCGATCATCTCCGAGAGCGCTAATAGTACTGAGCTCACCACAATGACGGTTTCAACCTCCAGTGCTCAAAATTCCACGGGGGTGGAGGTACGTGTCGCCGATATTCGTGCTCTGAATCATCTAACGGACGAGAAGTTCCAGAGCCTATCGAACTCCGCCGTAGATCAATTCAGCACCATCTCAATCTCAAGTTCAACCCTTTCCGCTGCGAGCGCGCAAGGCAGTGAAGTACATCCGGTAGGTCCAAGTTTTAGTTTCAATCGTGTCAATGCATGTTGAACCGGTAATAGACCCCCATAGCGCAGGGGAAGGAAGCCGTCGATGGTTCTCAACGTAGTTCAAATGGGTCGGGTTGTATCATTTCTTGAGAGGAGGAGGAAGCAGCAGACGGCTGAATGGTGGGACGCCGAGGTTCGGGCGCACCTCTGCGATGTTGGTTGAATGCACTGTAGTTGCAGTTGAATCGAGATGGTTCATCGTATGAGGTCCGATGCTAGGTCTGAGGTCGGCCATTCCAGACGCAGAAAAATCAGCGCCATTGTTGAAATGCGTGTCCTGACGGGACAAAATTGAAACTTTTGACACGCCTTCTGACGAATGCACTTTCGTCGCGGCTGGACCGCTGGTTGAGATTTTCTTGAAACCCCGAAGGTCGAACATTAGTTTCTTTTCCTTCCTCGCCGCGGGCCCAGTTCTCCGCTGTGCCGGTTCTCTAGCACACAAATCGGCCCCCAAAAAAAGATACAGACAAATTTACTTACTATGTATGGAGCAAGCAACAAGGCCAGAGAAACTTTGCACTTTTGGTTGAATTTCTGCTTGGGGTTCCCCAAACTTTCCATTCAGCTGCGTGAACTTCCCCTACCATTCGACCGGTTCCACACCCTAACGAGCTTTCCTGGTTCGTCACACTGTTTCGAAAAAGATTATGCGTACTGTGGACGTTCGACCAGAAAATGAGAGCAACTGTGACCTGATTTGATCAGCGGAGTCTGATTTGTGACCTTGATGCTGTTCTTCCTTGCTCCTTACTCCCACCGTCCATGCGCTTCGACGAGCTGCGTAAAGAGCTGGCCCGGATCGAAGTCGAGCTGTGAGTCCCCCGCAGTCCCACCTCGATGCTTATGCCTTGACCGAGCCCAGAGCACTCGCCAAGCTGCAACTCGACAGCATTGTGTATCCAGTCCTGACGCTCCCAGGAGAAATCACTTCAGCCATCTTCCTTAAATGTGTCGAGTCCGAGGTTCCCTTTGGCTTCCAACGCAACGAGTGGGGAGATCGATATCGGATGACATCCCTGGCCACGGAGGCTCCCCTACTCTTGTTACAAATTTGCAAAAGTTGGAGAAGTATCGCTCTTGGAACCCCTGCCTTATGGGCCAACCTCAGCTCAGGTCACAGCTTCGAAGCCGATGACCCTGCCACCGTCGTCTCTCCTAACACGCTTGAGCAAGGAATTGACCGATGGCTCCGCCGTGCCGCCGCCGTCCCAGTATCGCTCTCCCTCTTTGGCGCCAACGGTAGCGCCAACTGCAACACCACTGAGATGTGGCTCAAAAGCGTGAGGAACTTACTCCGTGCGCATGCCTTGCGACTCCGTTCGCTTTCCCTCGTGTACAACCTCGATGTCTCCGCCCTAGGAGAGTCCCTACACTTTCCTATACTCCACTCCCTGACAGTCAACTACGCTTCCTCGGACGCCGTCATCGACACCTTTCACGACAGCCCCCAGCTCCGCGAGGTTTACTTCGTGTCGGCGGAGTCACCCATTCTGTCTCACCAGATCACTCTTCCGTGGCACCAACTCGCCGTTTTCCGCGCCAACGAGCTCCCGATCTCAGATTGTCTGCAGATCCTCCGTTGGTGCCCCTGCCTCAAATCGCTCACCCTCGCCTTGATTCCCAATCCGGAGCCCTCTGCGCGCCCCCTGGTCGTGCATCAAAGCCTCGAACAGCTTAGCATCTCGCACCTCTCCGGCGCACTCACCCACCTGCTCGACCTCCCCGCCCTTCGCTCCCTCACGCTCCATGAAGTCACCCTCGATGGCCCTGCATTCCTCGCATTCCTCCGCCGCTCGTCCTGCTCCCTCCGCGTGTTCACATACAACCACAACGCTCAGTCCGGCGTCAGCGCCATAGCGCTTGACTGGTTCCGCATCGCGGAGGGTTTGCGCGAGGTCACCCTCGCGGGCCTGCAACCAGCCTTCATCCACGCGTTGCTCAGCGCGCTGGACCGTGCCGAGAACCCGAAGTTCCTCCCCCAGCTGTACCGCCTGGAGCTATCGACGACTAGGTTCACCGTCGACGCACCAGTCGTGAGCTTTGCGCTCCAGGTTCCCCGTGAATGGCCCTATCAGCGAGCGTGAGACCAATGTCGGGTCGGAGGCCAACGGCGCGACGCTCGAGTCCCTCAAGTTGGTCGTCCCCCCCAACAACCACGACCTTCCCTGGGACGAGCTCGGCCCCATCGACTGGGACGCACTGTATAATTTGGGCACAGATGGTATGGATATTTATGCGGGCTCGGACAAGGAGAATTTCTTGTGGGAGTGGTGTTAATACGTGGTGCGTTCACCGTTTGTTGATATCGAGGTGAGGTTGACGTTGCTTCCAGATTTTGGGCTGATTGAAAGGCGGTACCATTATCTTGACCTGATTGATGTTCGCCCCCGTATTTAAGGCTCGGCTGTGGCAAATCAGAGACTACGAAGACGATGGGTGGCTGCCTTGAGAACGACGATAATCACTGGTGATATTCTTCATGTGCTCGCCCACCTCTTGAACTTAATTTACCGCGGCGTGGATTGGAAATATCCTGAACAGGTAATGCCGCTCCATAACGCGAAAAGCCGGTTGACGTTCCTCGACCTCGACCCCCGGTTCACAACCTGATGGTAGCATGAATCTCGTCCTGCGCTGCGGACGAGGCGCCTAACACCTCGCGTTTATCACAATCATTCTGCGATGAATCCCCCCTCAAAAAGCGCAGTTTTCAGGACGTAGGAGTCCCAGTTCTCCACTTCACCCTCGCCCCAGGTCAAGCTGAGCTTCGACGTTCTCACCTCGGCCCCATACATTATCTATCCACTCTTTCGCCCTTCGCCCTTCGTTATTAATATCCGTTTTTAATCCGTTCTTGATTCCCCCTCCGAACCATGCGCCTCATATCCGCTATTCGCGTCTCCCTCGCCCTCGTCTGGACCGTTTACGCTATCCCAGTTCCACCTACCTCGGTTCAGGTATCTCAACTGTAGTGCTTCCGGCATTCCTCGCCTGATCGAGAGTCAGATGCAGGAAATATCCAACCCACCTTCCGTCCCTGAGACGGGGGACCGCTTCACGACTTTGGTCTTGGACCTCGCCCGCCGCCCAACGTAGAGGCAAAGACGTCCGTCCCACCGCGGTACCGTGAATATCTTCCCGCTGGGTGTATATATTGACTGGTGTTTTGTTGGAAGTCCAACCACGACGGGACTGACACTGACGACCAGGGCAATACCGAGCAGGACGGTGCCAGTGATCCGACTCTCGGTCCAGTGCCTCCAAGCGAATCCACGAGTGATGAAAGTGGAGAGAATCGTCAGGGCGGGAGGACCTGCATTGTATGTTAGCAGCAGCGAGCAATAGCATTGTTGATTATTCTTCTACGCAATTCAACGGTCATGCGCCGCGAGAAATGGCGTTGAAGTAACGAGAGGAAATTATGTGGCACATTTGTACCGCGTCGAGAGCTGTTGAGCTTGCTGGCCAGGTGGTCCGTTCTGGTTAGGATTCCAACACTCCCCCTCAAACCCCAAACGGAGCCAGAGCGCGGCTGCGACATACTTTGCCTTGGCACTGAAAGAGCCTTGGTGAGAGTGTCGGCCACCATGTCATTGGTTGGGCTGGGCAATACTTAAAACAAGGGGGATGGTGCACAGCTCTACAACTAACGAGGTACGAGATAACTGTTGTAGCGTCTGTCTACGACTCGACGAGAGACTAGCACAGCTCTCAATTCCGCTGAATCTTTTTGCAGCGAGATATTGACTCTGGACCACATCTTAGATCTCTTGGTGGATATGCATGAATCTTTGCAACTGTTGCCTGCAAGGTACTTATATAATATATCGTTCGGGGTGATACAAAACAAATTTGGCTATTTGAAGCAGCAAGAACTATCCATAATATGATCACTCTTCACCAACTCGTGTGCGCAACCGTCCTCCCGCCAATCGTGTCCGAACCATCCCGGCCCGACGTAAGTTCTCATTTGTGGGATGTTCGACTTGAGGGAGCAGGACATCGAGTTCAGGGTGGTTTCGATACATCCAGATGGTGTGGAGCACCCCCATTCCATCGATCAGGATCTCTGTATCCTCGCCGGATGGCATCAATTGGATGGCCAGGAGTGCAAGTAAGACAGAGGCAACAAGACCGGCCACGATCTGGACAATAAAAAATACATTTAGTGCGACTGAGCAATCTAAGGTGGAAAATCATACTGCGATGAGACTGGACTGGAGTAGCATTTGCATGTAAGTTTCTAGCTCACTGTTGTCAAAGAGAAGCTTACACACTTCTAAACGTCCTTTGGCTAATATTCCGCCCACTTCCTTTGTACCTCGCGCGAGTTGTATGATATTTGCCTCTTGCGAAATGTTGCTGACATTGCTGAACGCTATATTGCCAATTGACTGATACCGCTGAACTCCACTGGCTGGGGTGACATGTGAACCTGGAGAAAGGCTTGTCAACAAAGTGAAATTTGGCACTACTCGAGCTTACTGGTCCAGAATAACGCCGCAAGGAATCTGGAAAGGGCATTTTCTAGATCATGAAGTGTTACTGTCTTGTTTGGGAAGTAAGGCGAATTTGTGGTGGTTATATTGAGTGTCTGGAGCAGATACCTAGCACCAGAATTGGCTCAGTGACCCTCGTGGATGAGTCTGACTCACACGTCGGCCACGGAGGCATGCCCATATGCCCCGTCAATGATTGATGTAGTCTCATCTTCCCACTCCGTAGGGTTGACAACATAGGAAAAGTCTGCTTGCGGGACATAATATGCATACAGTAGCGACCACTGTTCAAAGAGATGAGATAATTGGCTAGGCAGTGTAGAAAGAGAGGCTGCCAGATCGATGAACTCGTTCCCGGTGGGTGTGTTTATCGACGAAAACTTCGTGGGATCATTGTAATAGATATATTCTGCCCACACAGATTTTGTCTTCCTGATATCAGGTTCCAAACCAATTATTGTTTGTGTTCGAGCCGTTAGGACAACTTCTTGTGGAACCAGGCTCAGGTCGCACTGCAAGATTTGGACATACGATGTTGAGTTCTCCATGGCTGGAGTGATTTTGAGCAGGGGAGGGTGGGTGTTACTGGAGTCAACTATCGGCATAGTGCTGTACATCGGAAGATTTGGGGGCAATTGACCGGGACTGAGGACTGGTCGTATCATGCCTGCTACTACAGGGAGGGGGGGGTAAGATATAGTTGAGTCGGAAGGATAGTAAATCTTACGAGTTGCGGGGATCCAATAGGGGAAATTGTCAACTCGACCGCCCGACTCTGCAGCGGCATTGACAGCCTTATATCCCAGATTGACCCTCCACCACTTATAGTCAAATTCTTTCCCAGCATTGGAACTGTTCTGGAATGGCGGGTAGCCACAGGTGACATTGAAGCCGGTGGCGTTGACAGTCACATTTCCTACGCCCTCGTTGCTGTCCAGCACATCATATAATGTCGCCTCGTGTAGGCCGGGGGACGGGGTCGTATCACTGAGGATCCATGGAAGGAGAGCCAGGGATCCCTTCATGTAGACGGCAAGGAGAGACTCAGAATAGCTGTACGAGGGACGGTGAGCAAAGGAAGTTTGAATCAGCATTAGAGCACCCACTGTGTCAGGTATGACCCATTGGTGATCGGCATATGATATTCGATTCCAACCTGGATGTTGTGCGAGGAGTTGAATGCCACCACAGAAAATAGTGCCGGTGTTGTAATATGTAAAACTAGGATGTTGGCAAGATATGCCAGAGCGGAGAGGACACCGAAGGTTGACCCGTGAACTGTGGTCTGTCCCCATAACTGCATGACTGCAGATCCTATGCCCACCCATGCAGCAGCACTGTCGTGGATAGCCGTGAGTGTCTGCTTCACGCCCAAACTCCGTCTGGTGAAGAGCGTCTGTGTCATGAAGACCAAGACGGCCGAGTAAGTCTGTGATCCGGTGGTTCAGCATCGTATCTAAGGTCAACTTGAAGGACTGACCGTTCCGCAGGTCGTAGTAACTGCCGTGAGGATGAAGGAAACCGTCCGTTGGCGGTCGAGGGAGAACACGACTTGCTGCTCCAGGTTTTTTGACCACACGACCAACAAGCCCACATGGATCGCGATCAGCAGAGAGTGTAGCGCCAGCGACACCGGACGCAGGAAGCCGGTTGACTGAGGCCACGACCTGGTCGGAATCAGTGACTTGGGAAGGGAACCCGGAGAATCGATGAGAGTTGCTTCGCATTCATTGCGTTTGTTCAAAGGGTCTGTGTATTCTTGGTGGTGGTCGAGCTGAGGCTCTTCAAATTCCCTGTCCTCGGCGTCCATTTTCCGGTCGGGGAGTATGATGCTTGGAGTGTTGCGGGGATTTGTCGACACGGGCAGCATTTTATAGCGAAGCCTTTTGTGTGGCGTCCGTGCGGGTATTAATCACGATGAAACCAGACTTCCGTGGCGTCTGGCGACAATCTCATCTTTGGAGTTGACATACTGTTGTAGTCTTTGACATGATGCACTGAGGTCGGGAGGTATCATAGCCGTTAAGATATCCTGGGGGATCCGACGGACCTCGTTTTTTCGAGCCCATAGTCGTGCACAAGATAATTTGTCTGCCAGCGTGGTGTTCCGCATACCGCCAAGGTAAGTACCCGCGATTAAAGAGTTGAAAGAGTGGCGGGAACACAACTTACGAGATTTCCCCCCAACGAGGAACAAATCTCGACGACATGGAAACAAGACAGCGGATTTAGAAGTTTACAAGAGCGCGAAGCGCCCCGCCACTTTGGCGCGGCAGCTGTTCTGCTTCATAGCAGTTAAGAGCATTTGAACTTCCTGTGACTCGATTGGGTGATTGTGTGGCACCCTTGCCAGTCACGCCGATTCGGGTCAGATGAGACTGCCGAGCTTTCAAGTCATTCAGTTGCAGTGAGGAATGTAGTCTGCCTCACTGGAGTGAATCCGATAAAACTTTTTCTCCCGATAAACCTTTATATGGATATAAGATTTCAGAAAGAACAGCTGCCCGAATCAGAAAATAAAGAAACAGAGTTCTCGGATCGAAGATAGAAGGATGGATGGTGGCGCCGGGAAGATGGAGCGATGACACACTGCGCGGCCTGCGTTTTGATCCCGTACGCGTCGCTCCAGAGGGAGGTCGGGCCCGCGCATCATTTATCCCATTGTCTGTGGATTCTGCGGCAGCACAGCGTTCAACTCGTCGACTGAGGCAGTAAGCGGGTGAGCAAGAGAAGCAGGGTCGGGGTGAGGATCGAGTCAGGCCTTTCCGCCGGACGAGTCACCCACAACAAATGCTGAAGGATTCCCACAGTACCAGTGGCGGCGGCAACTGTGATGTATCTTTGACCAGGGTCCAGATAAGCGCCAAAAGCACATCGCGACCTTGTTCCCGAAGTTGATACACTGCAGTTGTTCCTAGAGACTAGAGTGGCGGGAGCGCTTGCGAGTTTATTTTCTGCCCAAATCATTAGGTTGACGCGCGCCCCCGTTGGTTTGATTGGAGCAGGAGGTTCCTGGCGGAAGGTGAGGCCGTGTTGACGAGTAAATGTTAAGTAGGACTTGCGACAAGGAAGGATATTCATTCCACGGAGGCCGGTAGAGCTTTAGCGGCCTGAAGCAGGCGCCAAACTTAAGACAAACATCGATCAAGATCGCTGCCGCCGCGGCGCATAGATCTATCCATTATTTCGCCCATCGCCCCTCGTGGTTCATTTTTTTTCTGATTCATCAACACCATGCGCCTCATCTCCGCCATCCACGTTTCCCTCGCCCTCGTCTGGACCGTTTACGCCATCCCGATTCACGACTTCCGTTCAGGTACATCTGTCGGATCTCGCGCCTTTGGGTGTACCTCCCTTTGACCTCCCTGCTCGAGAGCCAAACGCAGGGTATATCGAACCGGCCTACTGTTCCTGAGACGGGGGATCGTATCATGACCTTGGTTGTGGACCTCCCGACCAGGAACGAGGTACGTTGGCGTCCGCTGTGAATATTCTCTTGCCGTGGTATTGAGCGGCGTGTCTTGCAGCTCGACAGCGGGACGAACAACAACGGGGTAGACACGAGGAGAGTTTCCTCTGCGTTGTAGTATGTTAGCCGGGGGCAAGAGTAATGATGTTGGGTGTTGGTTCGGCGAAATTGAATATTGATGTCGTCTCCACGAGAGGACTCCGAGTCTCCGAGTCGTGCGCACCAAGTACGATAGGAGCCGGCGCTCGGTTACTACACAGCAGCTCCTGAGCCATTCCCGATGCCTGAACGGCGTCTGCGTCGCCTTGACTCAAGGCGTTTGAAACTGAAGACCCCGCCGAGGTGAATCGCCGGGTCTGTTAGCCGACATCGCATTCATACATCAAGGGAACAACCCCTCGTCAGTTCCTCCTCAACGCAAAACTCGAAATCGCCTTGGATTCCGAATCTCAACCACGATTGAATAAAGTTCATAACGCGCCACGTGACCCGAACGCGTCTCGAGATCGGGCTAACAAGGACAAATTAGGACTCCCTCCCTCCCCGCCTTCCGAGTCGAGTCGCAGTGAGGGTCGCGGCGCAAATGAGACAAGGAGATCGCACCAACTCAATCTCCTCGAGCGGCGTCGCTCACAAAGCCCCCAGAGTAAACGGCACAAGGCTCGGAGGCTCGAAGCATTCACAAAAAAATCCTCTCTAATTCCAAATTCGCATAGTAGTGGGTAGTTCGTAAAGATACACGGTAGAGGTAGATAATGAATAAACAAAACCAAGGAATGTTTAAAGGGGCGTAGTCGTTCGTAAGGAGTAGTATATAGGTGCTAAAGATACAGTGGTGGTAGTTCGGGAGCGCGTACAGGTGTATGGTATAGTGGGGGAGCGTCGCAGCAGGAATGAGCAAGGGAAGAGGATGAGCGCCGTTATACCACATCCGCCGCGTCAGTGGCGACGGGCATAGGCACGTCCGGCGCGCTGCGCAGATGCGCCGCCGGGGGCGGGGCGGGGACATAGACGGAGGACCGGTGTAGGGAGGAGATTTCGATCTCGCCCTCGCCCTCTCCCAACTCCTCGTGCTCCTTCGCAATCGACGCAGAGGACGAGGACGAGTCGGTTGGGGAAGACGCCGAAGAGTAATCCGGCAACAGCCCCCCCACATCTCCGAGCGACAGCTGTCCGACGGACTTCTCGGTGTATTCAAGGGCGTTGAAGGACGCAGACATATCCGTATCCGAAAACGAATCAAAGCTATCCCGATCCCGCTTCTGGGTGGTCTTTTTGGAGATGAAGACGGGGAGGGCGGCGGAGCGGCCGTTGCCGTGGGAGGCCATGGCGGGGTAGGCGTATTTGGGGGTTGAGTTCGTTCTGCATTGTACGCGTCAGCAAACGATTAAGAGGCGAAGAGAGGAATAGGGAAGGGGGGAGAAGAGAAGAGACGCACCCCGAACTCATCACCCCACTCGATCCCATACTCCCAGTGGAGATGCCCACCCGGCGCGCAACGCTCACAAACGCACTCCTATAATTCTTCATCGCCTCATCCGCAAACCCAAACCACCCAAAGAACAACAACGCACACCCCACCGTCGCCCACCTAGTCACCTCCAGACTCGCCACCGTCCACACATCGCTCCGCCAAAAAATCCCCGGCACGCTAACCACCCGCGAGAAATTCGAGTGCGTGTCGGCCCAGGAGACGTAGGGGGCGAGGCCGACGACGCGGGCGTTGATGAATAAGGTGAGAGAGGAGAGGGGGATGGTGAGGAGGAGGTCGGTGGAGGCGAGGGCCATGAGGCGGATGTAGCGGTTTAGGTTGAGGTTGGCGTTGTGCGAGGAGAGGAGTTCTTTGAATTGGGCGCGGGAGCGGTAGAATGATTTTATGCTGAGCACTACGCAACACACACAACGCGTCAGCATTGAGGAAGCAGAAGGAGGAAGGAGGAGAAGAAAGGGATGGGAGGGAGGAGGGGGAGGGGGGAGGGGAGGGACGCGTACCACAGTAGACGGCAGAGATGCAGCCGACGAGGAGGGGGGGGAGGTGGAAGAGGACGATGGCGACGGGGGTTTCGAAGGTCTCGCCCAGGCAGCCGATGTCCTCGAAGATGTTGTACCGGTGGCCCTGTACGATGTATTCTGTGGCGCAAAAAAAACACTTAGCATTACAATCGAAGGAAAGGGGGCAGAGAGGACGCACGGAGAGGAATTTGTAGGACAGGGAGCCCGAGGCCGATAGCGAGGTCGATGAGGATGGCGCGGCGCTTGTCCGCGGCGCTCTTCGTCACGGTGCGCACCGAGGCGATCTGGTACAGCCGCCTGTTGATGCACAGCGAGCAGGCGGGGATGGCGAGGTTGAAGCCGTTCAGGAAGTGCGTCGCTGCAAAAGTCCAACCGCTCGTTCAACAACCGCTCGACAAACAGGAAGAAGGGGAGGCGACGCACAGATATCGCACCAAGTCGGCGACCAATCGATCATGTTCCCGCTCCAGACGATAGAGTCGACGAAGAATACCATGCAGGCCATGGCGGTCCAGATCATGTAGAGGCAGGTGCCGGTGTTCCACGCTTCGAGGTGCCACGGGAGGGGGATGGTGGTCGCGAGGAAGCCGATGAAGGCGAACATGGAGAAGACCCAGTTCGGGGTGCCGACGTAGAAGTAGGTCATCTCTGATGTTGCGGCGGCGGTGGCGGCGGGGATGTCGCGGGAGTTGCGCGGGAAGGGGACGGGATGGGGCAGCAAAAGCAAGCTTGAGGATCAACCAACGCCCCACTCACCGGCTTATGAACCATTTCTACTACATACGCCTTCTCACCTTGTGGGCCATTAGGAACTGGCCTTGTATCGGCAAACGTGCTGGATTAGGGAGTCAGTCGACGGAACGGGCGAGTCCTTTGTTTCGCGTAAGTGTCGCCATCAGAAAGTGGTCAGCCTCCGTTTGGCCGTTCGCTTGTCCCGATTAGGCAGTCCCCTTGTCTAAGAATAGAAGCAAGAGTCGCGTGAGGGGCGTCCTTGAAGGGGAGCCCTTAATCGAGCACAACGTCGTCGAGCGGCGGACAAGGGCGCGGCCAGAGTAGATGCAAAGAACAAGAAAATGGGAGGGGGTTTTGTTCGATACGGGGATGAGGCTTGGGTTGAGGGGAAAAACAAGGGTCGAGTCAATGGTCGAGTCGCAGGAAAATAATGGCGCCGGGGCCCGCGAGAACGTCGCTCCCATGACAGGCCCGCGATACGAGCGGACGGCTCTTGTTCAGCTCGAGTCGAGTTTGCGGCGGGGGGAACGATTGTTTTAAGTGTGGGGGGGAAGTAAGTAAGAGGAGATCCCCAGCCCGCCTCCGCACTCTTATATGTACGCACACCCTCCATTGTCTCGAGTCACTGCACAAAAGCCTTATTGTCTTCAGCGATCGGTGGGAAGAGCGGTTCCACGCTGCCATGGATGGCGCTGGTGATTAACATCGGGTGATATCGGTGCCTCCGCGGGAGCAGATAAGATGTAGAAAATACAGTGGTACGGTGCGATACGGTGCGAGTAAGTAGATACAGAGGTGGAATTATGTGTACAGTTGAGTTTCGTCGAAGTATAAACTCGATATCGTGCTGGGTCGTTGTCGAAAAAAGAAAACAAATGATTCTGATTGGAAGTAAGATGGATTTATACCACCGTCCCGACATCCGTGATGCGCTACCACTACGGCAGCGGGGCGGGGGGCGCGTACGTCGGGAGTCAACTTACTCGACCGTGAAGAGAGTATGTTCAGCAGACAAGCACGGATAATTCTATTTAGCAGCCCCCCTTCTTTGGCAGCCCCCACCAAACATGGGGGGCTGCCAAATAACGATATGATGATTTGTAAGTTCATCGTGATGGCGGCTGATGGCGGCGGCGGCGGGATTGGGCGGGACGTGCTTCAGTGAATGAAAATGGGTGGAGAAATGTCGGAAAAATGCTCGGAGATACAATCAGCTCTGCTGAGCTCACTGATTTTTCTCAGAGAGGTAGGTACAGTGCAATGACCACGAAAACTTCGTCCTTGTGCAACAAGTGCACCAAAGTGCCTAGAAAACTGCGAAAAATAGGTGAAAAAAGGCGGGGAAAAATAAGGGAGGTCCCCATTGTCAAACCCGGCGATATGGAGCCCTGTAAGGAATTTTCTCTTGTTGCACCATGGCCTCAGACCAACATGAACCATCGAGATTCACTGGGAGATTAGATTAGATGACCTCACGTGGGGGCTGCTAAATAGAAAAGTTCTATTTGGCAGCCCCATTCCTCGGGCAAGGGGGGCTGCCAAATAGAATTATCCGACAAGCACATTTGGATTCTTGGCATTGTGACGAGGAATACGGTGCATTGTCTCCGCTTGCACCCTCTATGTAAAACGCGATGCAGTTCGTGAAGCAAGTTTACAATCGTTTGCGACGTCATGGATTGCTCTGTAGCGGCTGCCTGTTTCTGCTGCTACTCTCCTCAGAGTCTCCTGGTGTAGACATGTGGAATGCAGGAGATACTTTAGAACGGACCCGGTTGCGCCTATGTGCTTCCCCACAACTCCTAGATTTCGGAGTTGAACCTGACTTCATTGAGTTTCATCGAATGGGGTTCGAGCTCAACCCGTCTAAGTTTCTTCCGAGTCCCAGGCATGGCTGGTGGTTTGCCCCCACGCCCATAGTTGGCTCCCGAAGTCCAAGTTGTCTCGATTTGGGTGCAGGGCAACTTTCAATCAATCATTGAATGCTCCGATATCTAAATTCCATCCTCTCCTCAGGAGATTGCTCCCAAGTTCAAGGATGGGAGTGCCTCTCCTTCGAACCATAGATTCAGTTATCTCCATTGGAGCTTTCCCTCGACTAGTTCTGGACGGACTTTCCTCAATTCGAACATCGCCGAGATGCCCGACACGCTTCCCACGCGCCCCGTTTCTACTCTCAACCATCGTCGTAAATGGCCCGACCTCAAGATACTTGCGCTAGGTACATACTGCTTCTTGCTGCCCTCAATCCCCGGCATCTCTTGATTGCATCGGTTGTCCCTGGCACTCATCCTCCTTGAATCCCAATCGCTTCGTTGTCTGTTGTGTTGAACGCGTTACGCATTCAACTCGGTGGGTTATTCCGGATAGCTTGCCCAGTGCTAGCGCTAATGTGTAATTAGAATTCACTTCCAGTTAAGTAGTTGAAGGTGGATATGGACCCCAATTTGAATGTGCGTCGATAGACCCTATTCCTCGGTGTGCCGAGCCTGAAGTCCAAAAATTTCAAGGTGGGGATTTTTGAACCCAATGCACTCATTTCAATGCGAAACGTCGTCGCCTCCAGTTGGTTAGGGAGTCTAGGAGGTGGTTTTGAAAGAAGTGGGGGTGGCGCGCCGATGCCGCGTATGTAACGCCGCGTCCGTAACGCCGCGTCCCGTGTGCCACGCCGGTGCGCGCGGACGTACAAAGAGCGGGTCAACCTACAGTACTCGCGGTGCCAGTCGGTCGCAGACAAGGCATAGGAAATACAATGTGAGTAAATAAAATACAAAATACAGAGGAGGAATTAAGTATGTACGGTTGATCATGAGTGTGCGCTGCAGGTTCAGGTTCAGGTTCGTCGAAGGGTAGAGTATAAACTATATATCGTAGGTATAAATCGTCGTCGAAAAAGTGCGAGGAAATGATTCAATTCTGATTGGAATTTGGAAGGAAGATGGAAGATGGATGGATTCATAAGTCATACCGGTACCACCATTGGCGCGGCGGGAGGTGCGTACGTCGGGTGCGGGTGCGGGCGGGGACGCGGTGCGGTGGGGGTGGTTGAGCGCGAACGCGACGACTGCGAGAGTGTACGCGTGGGGGAGGACGACTGAGACGAGGACGAAGCGGTATTGGTGGGCGACGCCGTGGGCGCGCGCGTACGAGATGGCGTGGGGGAGCGTGTGGGCGACAGTGATACGGTGGGCGACCGCGTAGACGCGCGAGACAGAGTTGGCGAGGCTGCCGACGTTAACGTCCGCGTAGACGTCGGCGACAGCCCACGAGATGATACCGTGGGGGACCGCCGAACACTACCCGACGCGGCCCGCCCAAGCGTAGGCGACGACGCCAACGTCCTCGTCGGCGGACGCGTCACCGGCGACACTGGTGGCAAGGGCCACCCCCCAACCCAGAGCGACGACTCTGAGATCGTCGACGCCGCGTCGTCCGGGATCGGTTGCTTTGGCGGGTGAGGGGAGTGTCCGTCCGTGTGCGCGCGGGGGTGCGGGACGGTGAGGCGCAAAGCGGGGCGGAGGGGCGGGGGGGGGGTGGGCGCGGGTGGGATCGCTATCGGGGTCGGGGGTGCTCCGTGGTCAGGTTGAATTGGACTCGAACTTGGGCTGGTGCGCGGAGCGGGGTTAGGGAGTAAAGCCGCGAACGTCGCCGATCCAACAGGACTCTCCAGCCCCAGCGCCTGTGCCACAGGCGACGCGAGGTACGACAGCGTCGAGCTCGTGAACGCCTCTTCCTCTTCATCCGAACTCGCCCTACCGCCCTTCTCCGCATCACCACCGTAATCTGAATACGCTGCAGATATAACGGATTTGCGGCTTGCGTTTGGATTAATCAGGAATCCCAACCCCACTCCTAATCCCGGCCTCCGCGAGGAAGCAGCGGGCGTCCGAGTCTTGACGTCGTCCAGCATCCCATCCCACCCCGAACGCAATTGCAGCTGGACGGGCGACGGGACTGTGGGCGCGGGCGTCATCAGGAGGGAGGATTTGGACAGCATCTCGTGTTGGCTGTGGTCAAAGCAAAAAAAAAACGAATATTATTAGCTCTGGTTGAAAACAGACTTGGGATAAAGGAAGAGAAGACGTACAAAGACAAAGTCAACCGCCTCAGCTCGGGGCGGTTTTGCTTCCGCGGGGTCGGGAGGCGTCCTCGCAACCAGTTCCTCGCCGCCGCCGTCGTATCCGCCCCCAAAAGGAAGAAGGGCGCGAGCAAAAGGAACGCAATCGAGACGCCGGGGAGGGCCCACCACGCCGTGCGCGCGGCGCTCACTTCTGCGGGGACGCGGATGAGGAGGATTGAACTGAAGTCCCTGTTGAACCCTGCGCCGGTGTGCGGCCCGAAGAGCGGGAGCAGCGTGGCGAGGAGGACGGCGGTGGTGAGGAGGAGGGTGTGTGTGGTGTCTGCGAGGCGCAGGCCGTTGAGGGAAGGAGTTGAGGTGGAGGGGGAACGAGGAGCGGGGGGGGTGGCGCGCGCGGGCGGCGGTGTAGATCGAGAACACTGAAAATGGACCATCAGTAAGGTTGAGATAGGGAAGAAATGATGAACGCACAGCAGACAACCAACGCCGCCCCACACAGTCCCAACGGCGGGAGGATCATCACGAGCATCGCGCCGGTGGAGCGGTGGATCGAGGCGGAGCAGCCGAGGGAAAGCGTCAGGTCGAAGCGGTGCTCTTGGACCGCGAAGTCTACGTGTTCCATTAGCACTCAATGAATAAAACAGGATGAAGAAGAATAATGAGAGGATGGGACGCACGGAGAACCATGTAAAGGAGCGGGAGGACGTAGCAGAGCGCCACGTCGACGAGGCGCGAGTAGTCGTAGGTCTTGCGCTGCGAGGAGAGCGAGGAGCGAAGGGCGAGCGCGAGGGAGATACAGGCGCCGGGGAGCGCCATCGTCGTTCCCAGGAGCAGTTTCGTTACTATTCCACGCACGTTCAATGTCTTTGTGAAGGAGATACGAGGAGGGAGGGAGGAGGGATGAGAGAAGAGACACACACCGATATCGCACCAAACAGGAACCCGGACTGCATCGGTGGAGGCCCAGACGAGCGTGTTGACGGCGTGTACGGCGTTCCCGAGCAGGAGCCACAGCGCGAGGGCGATGATGGCGGTCCGGTAACTTGTGTTGGTGTAAACTGTGTTTGTGGAGCCGGTGCTTGGGACGCGGCGCCAGAGGAGGGTGAGGATTAAAAATACAGCAAGGAGACCGGCGAGGAGGAACGAGAGGACGGGGAACACGGCGGCGGGGGACATTTCTTTCTATCTTTTTTTTGGAGTTGGTTGGCGCCCGAGGGCTGTTTGTTAGGTGGGTATGTATGGATACAGTGGGGAAGGGAAGGATCTGCATCTCGCGCCGCTCATCCGTATATCAGGATAAATCAGAACAAAGGCAGCGCCCTGTGCATTCTTCGCGCGCGTAGCTCGTCGCGACGGGTCCGGAAGAACAAGTTAACAGCCAATTTGGAGTACAAGGCGAAGAACAGCGGCAGGTATTCCCGGCGGAAGCTGGGTCTAGGGCTGGGGAGCTGACCGTGGGCGTTATTTTGATTTTCGGAGGCGAGACAAGGAGCGGTTGCGAATGCGGACGAGGTTGCCGGAAAAGGAAACTTTTGAGAGGCGAGTAGCCGTGAGTTTTGAAAGGAGGCTCCAAAGGGGGGACAAGGCAGGTAGAGGGTGTTGTGGCGCCTCCGGAGGGATGGACCGAGTGAATGACTCGGCGAGCGGGAGAGGAAAGTGCCAGAAGGATGAGTGTGACCCGCGGGTGGCATACTGATACAAGGCAGGGCTAGAGTCAAAGCAGGGTGGGCGCTCTGAGCTTCAGAAAGCGACAGAAGATCCGTTTGCGCGCCAGAATTGACTCGGATGCGGGGTCACGGAAGAGCACGGAAGTCAGCGCAAGAGAGGCTGGGTTCGGGGACCCTAGAAGATATTGGATGCTGGTGACTCGGCGGGAGTTTCGGGAAGCCTAGACCGCCGTCTGAAAAAGCGCGCTGGAGCTGGCCGGGGGCGACGGCGCAGGCGCTGACAGAGGGCGCTGACAGAGGGCGCCGATGGCGGTTAACCCTAACCCGAAAATGATGGCGTTCGGAGCCGCAGATGATGAAAATGCTCCGTTTTGAACCATGGTGGTAAGTATACGAATTCTCCGGCTTGGATCCATTATCACGGATAAAAAACCCCTCCCGCCGAGTGAACGCAATAACTTTCGGATGTTGGAATTCAATCCCGAAGGACGCCGAAGGCGGGAGAACATCACGGAAGGTGCCAAAACTTTCCGCCGGTGAAGCCGACGGGATGCCCGTAGAGGCTCAGTCAGCTTCGCGGAGATGGCTCATCTTCCAGGATCCTCGTGGATAGTTCTAGTGTACTTCTCCAGTAGTATGTTTGCGCCCTCGTAAATATCTCATATTCTTCGAATTCTGAACCTCAGTTGAACCTTCAATATCCATACCTTCAGAATCGGATCGGCAGAGGCTTCCAACTCTGCAAGTTAATTGCCCGTGTTCCGGCGAACAACTTGACTTATTCAAGTTGAAGGTCACCTCTCACTTCCCTGCAGACTTCCCCTACCCATGCAAATTCAGCTTGAATTCAGCAGCGGCAAAACACGAGTCATGCAGCTGCTCAACCCCCCTCGATACCATCTCTCGATCTCTTGGTGGGAGATTGAGTCTAAAGATAGGTAGTCAGCGGGAGATGAACAGTTAGTTGCCAATGAGCGTGATGGTTCTCAGGGGCCTTCGACATATAAAAGGACAACAAACCTCCGGTGACAGGGCCTTTCCACCCAAATGCCTCGCCGATCAACCACCACTGAAATTCGTGTGAACGACATCACAGGCTGTTTGATGATCACCGCCAGCACTCTTGATGTCCTTGTGAACACCCTCGGGATATCTGACCTAGGACCTGTTTCAAATACTATCCAGTCAGTACTGAAACTGGCACAGGTGGGTTTTTTCCTGTAGTGGTGCATTGAGGTCACTCTAAGGCATAATTCTAGACCATCAAACAAGAAAAAAATGAGTGTGCAGAGATGATGGAGAAGACCAATATACTGCTCACGGCAGTCATTGGTGCCTATATCAGCTCTGACACTGGTCTTGACCTGGCACCAACGGTGTTGAGCCAGATTGCAAAATTCACAGAGTAATGTTCTCATCAGACAACTATACTGGATATTGATTATGTACCTTAGGACCATGTACATGATTCATAGCTTCCTTGAGGCCCAGCAAGGGGGGTAGCAAGGTCAAAAAACTCCTCCGACATGGTGAACTCGGTGTCTTGCTCAAAAACTGCAAAGTGGGATTGCAGCAAGGAATCGAATTCTTCAAGGTACATATCTTGCATTATGATGGACCTCCGGTGCTGAAGAGGACAACCAGATCAGTGGTAGTGGCACTGTTACAGACCTGAAAGAAATGCAGAGACATGCAGAGAGTAGGCACAAAGAGATAATTGATCTCATCGAGACAATGTCAAGTTCGGACTCCGCATCTTCGGTATGTCCGCAGAACCCTGTTGATGTAAGATTGACCATGCCTCAGATTAGCATGGTTTACTCTGGCGTTTCTTCAAGGTAAAAACTAAAACCATCATTCTGTCCACTGCTCAGAAAACTTCAGTTCCAACTCTATCGCTATGCTGCCGTCCACACCCCAGATATTTCATGGACGTGACTCAGAGTTTGAAGAGATTCTCAAGCTGTTTAGACAGGGTACTCCAAGGATTGCCATCCTGGGAATGGGTGGCATGGGGAAGACAAGCCTGGCTCAAGCTGTCCTACACCACACAGAAGTCACCATCAAGTACACTGGAAATTCCTTCTTTGTTCCGTGTGACAAGGCTTCAAACAAAATTGAGCTAGCAGGTCACATTGGAGCTCATCTAGGTTTGAAGACCAGCCCAGACATGACACAGGAGGTTCTGCTGCACCTGTCCAGCAATGAATCACCCACATTGTTGGTTCTGGACAATCTTGAAACAGTGTGGGAGCCAGTTGAATCACGGAATGCTGTAGAGGATTTCTTGTCCAAGCTGACAGACTTACCCGGCCTTGCCTTAATGGTGCGTACATCAACCTGTAGAAAGCATTTACTTAGGGAGCTCCAGATCACAATGCGAGGTGCTGAGCGGCCTGCAAAAGTTCAGTGGACAAGGCCCTTCCCTTTGCCCTTGTCACCCTTGAACCAGGATGCTGCTCGCATGCTGTTTATCGACATTGCAGATGATCACCATTCCGTCGAGGAAGTGGATAAGATTCTTTCCCTCACAAATAACATGCCTCTCGCAATCACTCTTCTAGCACATCTGGTGGATGCAGAAGACTGCACAGAGATCCTATCTCGCTGGGAGAAAGAGAAAACATCTCTCATCTCTGATGGATACGACAAAAGATCCAATCTTGAATTGTCCATTTCTCTTTCCCTTGCTAGTCCCAGGATAACCTCGATGACTGGGGCTCAGGATCTTCTCAGTCTACTGTCAATGCTGCCAGATGGACTTTCCGATGCGGAACTCAAGTGCAGTAATTTCCCGATCAAGAACATTCTTGGATGCAAGACTGCCTTGCTTCGCACAGCATTGGCCTATAGTGATGACCACAAACGTCTGAAGGCCTTGGTACCTATCCGGGAATACATGGCAACAGCCTTTCCCCCAACAGAGCAGATGATAAGGCCCCTTCGGAAGCACTTCCAAGAGCTTCTTGAACTATTCACAACTGAGAGTGGAAAGCAGTCCTCCGCATTACTGGTAGATCGACTCACATCCAATCTCACAAACATCCAGAACCTCCTCCATAACAGCCTTGAATTAGGAAATCCAGATCTCACAGGCTCCATATACTCTGTCTGCCACATGAACATCCTTTGGAGATACATTGGCCGTGGCGCAATACCTCTTCTCCATCAGATTCACACCTTTCTAAAAACTTCAGAGAATCATCATCTGATCACCTTTGTGATCACGGAGACTATAAAGACAACCCAGTATCACCTGGTTTCGGAGTTTGAAGCACTTATTGCCCAAGCTTTGGAACATGTTAACCACATCAATGACATTGAACTCGAGGGTAAGATTGCTGCTATCTCTTTCTTCTATTGGTATTGAAATCAACCTTGCAGCCCTATTTCATACCAGCCTTGCAAGACATTACACAATCTTCAAGCAGGACATTCTCAAGGCCTCTAAACACTATCAAAATGCTCTCTCTTTGGCACAATCACATGACAACTACAAGGCACAATCCAATGCACTACTTGGGCTCTCATACAATAAATATTACACTGGGAAGCACACCAAGGCCCAAGAATATGCATGGGAAGCCAGGAAGTTTGCCCAGCTCTGCGGAAATTCTCACATGGAGGCACAGGCCCTGCATATAGAGGCCATATGTGCATATGCACTGGGCGATTTGACCGAATGCATCTCCCTAGTCATCAGAGCGGAAAAAGCTGCGGCTTTGTGTGGGCTGTCCAATGGGGCCCTCCACCTTGGTCTTATGAACTTGCAGGCAGAGGTCCATGTGCTCAAGTCAGAATATGTTGAGGCCCATGGTATCCACACCCAGATCCACCGGGTTGCCAATGATCCGTTCACTTCTGGGCTTGCCCTATCCAACCTTACTGACATTGCGCTGTTGACACATGGTTCCGCTATGGAAATACAAAAGATGATTGATGCAGCACAAATCTTTGCACAAAAGATGGGCCAACCCAGGGGACTCACATTTTGTGATATGTACCAGGCGGACCTCAATCTCCAAGAAGGCAATATGTCAGCTATGCTGTTTTGTGACTGTCTCAACAGGTCATGGGGGAGAGATTCCGCCATAGTGAGCTATTGTCTTGAGCGACTTGGGGATATCAGTCGCTGGGAGGGCTCAGGCCATGATTCCTCATGGAGTACGATCTTTTTGGCACATTCTCTCAAGGTCAAAGAGAGCATAGGAATTACAAAGGCTCTTCTATTTCTTGGAGATGTCTTTCTCGCAGAGGGTGATGAAGTCTCTGCCATCAGCCTGTTCACTGTTGCACTAGAGGGATTCACGAACATGGATGTCCATCGCAGTAGGGCAGAATGCATGATCCGGATTGGAGATATCTCTCAGAAGAATGACAATCCTCTCAAGGCACTAGAACTCTGGGAAACAGCAAGACCACTCTTTGAGCGCTCATCCCAGGCCAAGCGGGTGCAAGATATCAACACAAGGCTTGCAAAGATTGGCGAAGATGTGAGGGAACAGTATAAGAGAAACTTGGCTCAACTTGCAGAGCTTGTTGCTCCTACGGGAGAGGTAGAGGAGGCAGATGCATCATCTGATGTTGAAGACACAGAGGTGAGAGCGGTGGAAGTGCTTGCGATCTGATGCATATGGGTGGCTGCAAGTGTTTATTATTTATGTGTCACAGTGTGGGTTCAAATTTACAACAAATTTATTTATTCGAAATACAAACACTGCATGGTGTAGTAGCAGTTTCTGCTCCCAGGAACTCTACATAATCAGTAAACACCCCTCCATCCCTCCTGCACTTATCCCCAAACCAGTGTGGTTCAAAGAATCAATGGTTTTGCTTGACTGTCTGTTGCTTTTTCCCCGTTGTTTCCAACATCCTTTTTGAACCACGGTTGGTCAACGGGTTCTCACCATTCAAAGTATTCTCCACACTAAAAAATAAAAATAAACCGTCCAGTGGCTTTGGCAAAAAAATATTATTTCACAACACAAACACTAATTTCTGCCTTCGTCACTCACTGCGTGACTCGGTGAAGAAGTAAAGGTTGGTTCACAGGCGGACCCGAGTGGTGTCTAGGCTGTGCTGGCCGGATGTTGAGCCTTGGAGGTAATTTGGATGTCGCGGCTGGGAATTGATCTCTGAAGCTGTGGATGAAGGAGGAGAAGAAATAAAATGTGCAACTTAGCTTGTATCAACTCAAATGGACGTGGATTCGTTGCAAATCCTCAGCAAGAGAGTACACTCATTGTGGTAAGAGGTAAAGAGAGCGTGAGAGTCCAGACAAATGATACCAATATGTACATAAAGAGTCCGTGGTTGAAAAAGAGCCACAGCTCAGAGGGAGACCGTCACCGAACGGACAATCTGGGAGCTACGCAAAGACGGTATAGGGAGAGCACGTCCCCCGCAAGATGTTGACGAGTGGGTGCCCAATCCACCGTCGGCTCAATCCCCGGTGTAGTCCGAGAAAGCCGAAGGTTGAGATCCAACTCGTTGCATTGGCGGTAGGTAAGACCAAGATAGGTATGAGTCTGTCGTATATGGGTAGGTGAATAATGAGGTAGAGGGTAAAATGTGCGTAGTGGGATATTTGCCGCATGAACGAATATTTGTGGCTGAAATCGCGAGTTGAGTGGCTTGCGAATAAACTAGGTATTGTGGTCGCGGAGGTGGGAGGTGATTCTGAGAGGGACGGTGGAGCGAGTATGAGTGTATGTCTATAATGTATCAGATTCGGTGTGTGGCGGTTGAATAAAATCCGGCGGAGTTTGGTTGAAAGTTTTGTTTTGAAGTTGAAATTGGCTCGAAGCCCGAGAGCGATGAGCGGGGCGAGTCGCGCTTCCACATCGGCGCAATTGTTCACTGCGTTGAAATTCCTTCGCATCAGTTTGGGAGTATATATTGTTTCTCAACCGATTGTTACAGTCGACAGCGCAGGCCCAGAATATAGCAGTGGCAGAATGGCGCGCGCCGATGGCGGTCAACCCTAACGCGGGAATGATGGTGTTCGGAGCCGCAGTCTGAGATGGCATTGTTGCTCCCTTCTCCAACCACAGTTGGCCTTGCGGTTGGTCAATGGATTCTCCCCATTCAAAAAATGCGGAACGACGTAGTGACCTCAACAAAACATATTCGTGTAAAGCCCCAACACTAATCTTCTAGCTCCACCGCTGAACCACCAGCGGCAAAACATGAATACTTATCAGATAAGAGCATTTGGTTGGCATTTGGCGTCAACTTTCATTACATCAGTAAGCAATAAATTCGGTTCATAAATTAAAAAAGTCAAATCCTCACGCGGAGGTTGAATGGTTTCAAAATGATTACTCCTCGACTCGCGACCATGCACAGAGCTAGTAGTAACCGAGCGCGCACTCTTGTGCTTTTTGCGTCTGACTCTGTGTTGAACAAGAATATTGAATTTCCTGAACTAACATCCAACAATGTTCTGCTCTGACTAACATACGAGGCACAAGAAACTCTCCCCGTGTCTACCCCGTTGTTGTTCGTTGGAAACGATCGTCTCGGCGTCAGGCTGCGAGACACGCTAATCAATACGACCGTAAGAGAATATTCACAGCGGACACCAACGTACCTTGTTTCTGCGGTGCGGGGTCGGGCGGTCCACGACCAAAGTCGTGAAACGGTCTCCCGTCTCAGGAATAATGGGTGGCTCCGATATTTGAATTTCCTGCGTCTGACTCTCGATCAGGGGGAGGTATACCCAAAGGCGCGAGATCATTTGAGACATACCTGAACGGGGGCCGGGACAGCGTGAACGGTCCAGATGAGGGCGAGGGCGACGTGCGTGACGGAGATGAGGCGCATGGTGATGATGAATCAAAGAAAAAAGAATGAACGACGACGAAGGGGAGTGGTAGATAGATCTGTGGGGCCGAGAAAAGAAAAGAACGTCCGTCGAAGCTTGGCTTGACCTGCACGAAAGGGAAATGAAGAAGAACTGGAGTCTGGAAATGCATTCCTCCCAACTGCGTCGGCTTTTGAAGAGGAATTGATGGCATGGTGATTGACACAAGCGCGAGGTCCAGGATGAACCCCGTTCTACCATCAGCCTGTGTGCTCGGAACAAGTGTTCCATGTCGCGGAACGTCAACCTGCTTTTCGTGTCTCAGCGCGGCATTACTCGTTCGGGATATTTTCATCCAGGCGGCGGTAAGCTCAATCGCAAAGAGGCGTGCGAGCACATGGGATGAGTCTCACCAATGATATCGTTGTCCTCGGCCAAGCATCCCCCAGCAGTCGTTCGAGTTTGCACGGTATTGTTCTAAATACGCGCGCGAATATCAAGATACCAACATGGATAATACTGCCTTTCGAATCTAGGACCATTGACCAACGTCAACTTCCCCGCCATATCAACAAAAAATGAACGCACCACGTATCACCACTCCCACAGTAAGTTCTCTGTGTCGGAGCCTGCATAAATATCCATGCCGTCCATGCCCAAATTATGGAGTGCATCCCAGTCGATGGGGCCGAGCTCGTCCCACGAGATATCGTAGTTGTAAGGAGAGGGGACGATCAACCCGAGCGACTCGAGCGTGGTGCCGCTGGACTTAGGCTCGAGTCTTACCGCGTTGGGCTCCGGCTCGACGTCGGTCTTCAACGCGTTCGTCTCGGGAACCGGAACGGGGAACCTGGAGCGCAGTGCTGCCACCACGGGCGCATCGACGGTGAACCGACTGGCCGATAGCTCGAGGTAGTGGAGCTCCGCGAGGAATGTCGGGTCTGCAGCGCGGTCAAGCGCGCTGAAGAGCACGTCGAGAAAGTCCGCTCGGAGGCCGCTAAGCTTGACCTCGCGCAGGCCCTTGGCGATGCGGAACCACTCCAGGGTTATGGTGCTAACGGCTGACTGGCGGTCTGCCCGGTATGTCAGTGCGCGGAGGGAGCGCGACGAGCGGCGCAGGAAGGCGAGCAAGCCTACGCCGTCGAAGGTAACTTCGTGCAGGGTGAGCGCACGAAGGGCGGGGAGGTCGAGCAGATGGGTAATTCCGGCCGAGAGGTGCGAGATGCTGAGCGTTTCGAGGCGTTTGTGCACGACCAGCGAGCGGCGAGGACCCGTATCGTGGAGCCAGCCGAGGGTGAGCGATTTGAGGCGGGGGCACTCGCGGAGTATCCCCAGACAATCTGGGATGGGGAGCTTGTCGGCGGTGAACGCGGTGAGTTGATGCCACGGAAGTTCAATCTGCGGAGGCCGGAGAGGGGACCCGAACTCGAAGCAAACTTCGCGCAGCTGAGGGGCGTTGGAAAAGGTGCGGATGAGGGCGTTCGACGGTGAGGCGTGGTTGATGGTGAGGGAGTGGAGTATAGGAAAGCGCACGGGCTCTCCGAGGGCGGAAGCATCGAGGTTGTACGCAAGGGAGAGCGAACCGAGTCGCGAAGCATGTTCAGAGAGTAAGGCCCTCACGCCTTGAAGCCAAACGCTGGTGGCGCTGTCGGTGGCGCCGAAGAGCGAGAGCGATACCGGGAGGGCGGAGGCGCGGCGGAGCCATCGGTCAATTCCGTACACACGCGCCTCGGGAGGGACCATGCCAGTGCCATTTGGGCCGAGGCACTGACCTGTGCTGAGGTTAACCCATAGGGCAGGGGTTCCAAGGGCGATACTCGTCCAGGTCCTGCAAATTTGTAGCAAGAGTAGCGGAGCCTCCGAGGCAAAGGGGGTGACTCGGTATGGAAACTCCGCCGACGAGTCGCGCTGAAATTCGAAGGGAGCCTCTGCGTCCACGCATTTGGTGAAGATCTCTGAAGTGACCTCCCCTGGGAGCGTCAGGACTGGATATACAACACTGTCAAGTTGCAGCTTGGCGGTGGTCCTGCGCTCGGCCAATGCAGAAGCATCGACGCCGGTTTGCGAGGAAGTCAGCGCGGCTTCCATCCTGGCCAGCTCTTCGCGCAGCTCGTCGAAGCGCATGACGGGAGGAAGAGAGAATTTTGCAGTATCCCCATCAAGGTCAGAAATCAAAGTCCGCTGATCAATCAGGCGCAGTATTCCTCGCGGTTTTCTTTTGTTCAAACGTCTCTTAGCACCTGAATTGTATCGCACCTGAGTGCGAAATATACCTCCTCACCAGAGCATACCCGTGCGGAATCCCAAGGATATTGAAGGATATTCCACGATTTCTCGACATATTCATCCAGCAACTCGAGTTGCACGGATGATCTGTACCGTGAAGCTGGCTTTAGAGGTCTTCAAGTGAGTTGACGCGATTTAAATGCCTTGGAATGAGTGCGCTTGCAACCAAGTCGACAGGTTGCACTCTGTTTGTCGTTGTTACCGACATGTCAAGACGGACGCGATGCAGTCACGTGTCGTCCTCTCCAACGCAATTTTGGCCTCAAAGTATTTCCAGAGCGCTAAAAATCCTGTGTTTCTGCTTTTGCATGGACTAAGGCCACGACTACCACCGGACTTGGGACGATCACCCAAATCTGCCACTTCATAGATGCTGAAGTTGAAACAAATCTGTGATGGAGATCGTTGCTCTACTCCTCAACACTGCCCATTCTGCTGTCACTGCCCAGTACCAGATCGCATACTGGGGCTTGGGGCTTTAGTAACGCCCCCGTTCATTTGAGGAGTTCAACTCGCCATTTGTGTTAAATATACAAATTATTTTGAACGTCGAGGAAGTACTAGACTCGCAGAGCCATTGACATGCATCCCTTCCCACAAATTGACTACGCCGACTCGAACGATGTGCCTTTCGTCGGGCCCTCGGACATCGTGGCCTGAGAGCCTTGAGCCTGATCGTTCCGGCGCAACACCGCCGTTTCAAACCACCTCAACGACGCCCGATACTCCCTCTCCGCCTCCACGCCAAACGCAAAGAACACAAACACGAAAAGACTGCTAATCGGCACCGAGGACCAGCTGAAGTAGAGCCAGGCCAGCAGGTCGGGGGGGATGGGCGCGAGTGGGTATATGCTGACGAGCCAGAAGTCCACGTGCACGTCCGCCCAGGTCGTCCACGGGAGCAACCCGTGCCGGTACGTGCTGGCGCGCGTGAGCGCAATGACGAGGGCGTTCCAGAGCCCGAGGAGGAGCGTGAGGGACATGAGGCGCAGGTACCCCGATTTGCTGAGCGCGAGTGTTTTCGGGTCACGCACGCGGACGAGGCGGTCGAACGCCTGGCGCTGTTTGGCGAAGTTGACAAGGGCGAGGGCGCAGAAGCACAGCGCGAGGGTGGCGGCGATGAGGGGCGGGAGATCGAGGATGAATATGGAGGGAGTGGAGAGGTAGATGGCGGGATTACAGCCGAAGTCTTCGTAGATGTCGAACCGGTGCCCTTGCACGATGGTGTCTTCGGATTGAGATTTGAAGTCAGGTTCAATGGGCGTGATGAGTCGTACTTACGAAGGACCATGATTAAGAACGGAAATCCGACACAGATCCCCAGCTCAAGGGGCATCCCGAGGCGGCTTTTCTGAAGTGTGATACGATATACCTGGAGCGCCAGCGCGAATGCGGAAGCCGGCAGCGCGATGTCGCCTCCGATCTTGAGCTTTGTTGCTACCGAAAACTCGTTAACTATTAGGACTGGACGCATTGGTGGGGCACTCACTGATATCACACGACACGAGCGCAACGAGGTTTTCGTTCCCGGCCCAGATGGTGGAGTTTATGGCGTATATCAGGTCGGAGAGTGCGAGCCATGCGATTATGGAAAGGAGGGGGATGTTGCGTGATTTGCGATGCAGGAGAAGGGGGATAAAGGCTAGGATGAAGGCAATGAACGAAATGGCGGGGAGTGCGCCGGCCATGTGAAGCACTGAGTGAGGGAGAAATCGAGGGAGGTGGAAGGGAAGGAAAGATGTATAGGTGCTTGTAGTTACGACCCGGGCACCGATTTTGTTGCGAACTTGGCAGGTTCTAATTGTGGTTGATTTTCCGCGTATGCTGTGATACTGAGACAGCTTTTCCGGTGATATCTCTCGTATGGTATCTGTAACATAGGATTAGAGCATTGCGGGTTGATGTCGATAAATATCCGGGTGTAAGTATATTTGGGTCTTGATAAAGGTGAGGTTTTATTAGTGCTTGTCACTTGAGATGGATGACGCGTACTTTCTCGCTCGCGGGACCTCGTTGGAGATCCTGAGGTTAACCTAGATCCACTACTTGGTAGTGTCCCAAGTATATATCTGTCTGAACACACGTACCCCTACATACGCATCGCACCCAAAATATCAACCGTGGGAGTTTACCTCGGCAAACAAATGATCGGGCGCGTCGAGCCTATTTCTGTTCCCCTGCTTTGATTCGACCATACCTATACCTATAGTGACCACATATGCGGTCGAGTTGGACGTATACATCCTCTCTTTGCCTGTCTGAGCCAAGACTTGAGTTGAAGAAAGAGAATGACCGACGTTCAACTCGTTGGTTGAAAGTAGTATTTCCTAGACCGACGCTACAACACGGGCAATTGCACCTCGTCGTATTGTAAGTTGAGAGTCTAACGGTAAACAAATACACAATATTAGTCCGAAATATCATATCTCCACAATCTCAGCCCCGTGTTACACGGCCTCAATATATCCCTCCCTCGCCGGACTGCTAGCCGTCATCGACTGGGCGCCCGTCCCACGACGAAAAACACTTGTTTCGAACCACACCCACCATATCTAATACTCCCTCTTCGCTTCCTCACCAAACGCAAAGAACGCGAAGACAAATAAGCTGGTAATTGGTACCGAGGCCCAGCTGAAGTACAACCAACGCAGTAGGTCGCGTGAGATGACGGCAAGTGGATATTGCGGGACGAGCCAGAAGTCCGCATGCACGGTGTTCCAGCTCGTCCACGGCAGGAGCCCGTCATAATACGTGGGGGCTCTTGTGAGTGGGATGGCGATCGCGTTCCATAGCCCGAGGAGCAATGTGAGGGACATGAGGCGTATGTGCGCTGAGTTGCTGATACCTTGACCCCCGCGCGGACCTCTCGATAGTTTGCCAAAGGCCTTACGCTGCTTGACAAAGTTGACTAGGGCGAGGATACAGAAGGAGAGTCCGAATCCCGCGGCGGCCAGGGGCGGGACGTCGAGCAGGAATATGGAGGGGAGCGAGGGATATATCGCCGGTTGGCAGCCGAAGTCTTCGTACATGTCGAATCGGTGTCCTTGGACGATGGTGTCTTGAGATTTGGGCCGAGGTCAACTGATGTCGGCCTCAAGATGGGCAAGTACTCACGCAAACCCATGGTCAAAAAGGGAAGGCCAACACAGATCCCCAGCTCGAGTGGCATTCCGAGTCGACTCTGTTGCAGTGTGATACGATACACCTGTAGCGCGAGGGCAAATGCAGAAGCCGGTAGAGCGACATCCGCGCCGATTTGGAGCTTCGTTGCTGAAGGGGCGTCAGAACGAAAAGGTAGTTGGACTCATAACGCCGCTCACTAATATCACACCATACGAGATCGGTGAGGTTTTCGTTTCCCGCCCAGATTACAGCGTTGATCCCGTAGATCAAATCGGAAATAGCGAGCCACAAGATGATGGAGAGTAAGGGGATGTTCCGGGAGGAGCGATGCAGCAGGAGTGGAACGAGGGTCAAAAGAAAAGCGAGGAATGGAATGGCGGGAAGTGCGCCTGGCATTGGGGGGAAGGAAATACTGGATGAAGGATGGACTGGTCTAATTTAACCAGTCCTTCCGGCTGCGGACGTGGCAACTTGCCGGCCTAATTCTGGTTGATTTCTCTATATGCCCGCCCTAGCCCGCCCCAGCATCGCATGTTGCCATCTGTCCAGATATCTGTGCATATGTTTATACCCGGGTCCGCACCGGATTCTGATAGAGAGACGCGACCTCACTGAGACTGCGGCACGTCCAATGCACTGTATCCCATAAAACGAACTTCGGCTTACGCACCTGATTATATCTGGGTGTGTCTCATTGGCGAGCGTTGACCGAATGGCAGTTTGCATAGATTTTCTGTGTCAGTCAAAGTGTCAGTTCAGTGAACAATATCTGATCCACATACCTCGGAAGATCGAGACAGATCATTCTTCGAGGGACGATAAGATCATCACTAGCCCTCTCCCAGTCAATGCGTCGTGGCTACCGCAGCGCCCGAGACACGACGTCCAAATTGCAGTACATCTAGAATCCGAGTAAGAATCCGAGATTATAAGCGCAGCAAGCACGTTTTTTCCTTAGTTTTTCAACCCGCGGTGGGGGCCCTCAAGCGAAGTCATCTGAGTGAGCCGACGAGGCTCGTTGCCCAAAGAAACGGTGCGGCCGAAGGAGCTGCTAGCAGGCTGTGCCAAGACGCCGAAACGAAGCTGCTTCCTTCGACCCACGGCGCAGAGGCGGACGGCGGCGGAAGGATTGGCATGGCTTCGTCCAGCGAGGCTGCATAAGTCGCACGCACATCAGTCCGAGTGGCCACGAAGACGAGCACGATAGCACCCAGGACGTGCCATAGGGGGTAGGAAAAGGCCGTGATTTGATGGCGGCAGTGTTCGGCAAGCCGCTGCTTGACTCAAACCGTCACCGGGGGGGGGGGGGGGGGGGGGGGGGGGGATATATTATACTCGCGTGGTCCAAATGCCTGAACAACGAGTTTACGGAAGACAAACATGCAGTACCGTACGGGTGGTTATCCTTACGAATAGCTACAAGATGCCAACCGAGCACACACTCGTTCCAGGGGTTAGAATCACGCAAGACGCTGGCTCTCTGATGAACCGGCCGGCCAGCAGCTGTTCTGCTGGCTGGACTCAATCGGTGGCAACCTCATGGGCCCTGACCTCCTCGCAAATTAATGCCGGAGTACAGGAGGATTCCTCCTCCCAGGGATAGCTCTTCCGAAGTCCACCGATCCACCAGATGCTGTCGCATGCCGTCCCTTTGCAAAGTGCATGCATACCATCCGCTTCCGAGGAAACGAACCCAAGGACTTTTGGGAGGCCATCAAGACCAAGGAACACGAAGGCTCCATAGAAAAATGCACGCCGTGGGGCAACACAGAGCTGAGAACACAGGCGCGGAGCCGGGCTCGACACGCCAACAGATAGAATAGAAACCCGCGGAGCTGAGATCGACGTGCCATGGGAGAGAATAATTGCACGCAGGGGCGTCTCGGCGTCCCACACTCCCGGACGAGTGCCGCGTTCCACGAGCGAGCTCAAGCGGACATCGAGCAGCCGCTCGGAAGAAACAGAGCCCGTCGTCGATGCCAAGCCCTCGCCAAGTTTGATTGACGGCGCGCGGGTCGAACCGGGTGACGACCCCGTCGCGAGGGTCGGAAGTGCCAGCGGAGAGGCGAGGGAGAGGCGCCGCCCGCGGTGGGGGCAGCGTACGCCAACGAGTTCTCCGGTGGAGTGGGGACACCAGCGCCGTCGGCCGAGGGAGGCACGCACGGAACATGGCAGCCCGACGCCACGACTGGCAGGCGAGACGGTCGCGGCAGAGGAATCCACGTCGTCCTGGACTTCTGGGGCTGCAAACGGACCACGTCGGCCAGGGGGACCACAAGCGCATCGTGCGCGACCCAGGTGGGTACGGAGCAGGTGGGGCGGGGTGCTCCAGCGGAGGCCGGATGTCAGAAAGCATGCATCAGCAGCGCGTAGCGTTTTCTGGGGCTCCAGGGACGCCGCTTGGCCCAGGTCTTGTACGCAGGTTATCGACGAGAGACACCCCAGAGAGACCGTTGGGTGTTGGCGCCGTCGAGTTGAGGAATTGCGGATTTTCAAATTCGACATGGTGGTCGGGATAATGATATGTTTGTTGTCTCAAGACATGAATGTTACAGCCATAGACTCGTCTTGAGATGGCCAGTGCTCGGATCTGAGTGCTCAGACTGTGCTAGTACCCGTTAACATGAAGAACTTGTGCACTTGGAACACGCTGCGCAGCCCCTATTCTATGCTAGATCGCTTAGAAACCTAAACAGCGTCTGCGGCCGACGCAAGAGCCGCCAGTCCTACCCCTGCGTATAAAATCCATAATTTTCCTAGAGCAAGGCACCTGGCGGCCCCCGTCGCACTCGACGTGGTGGAGGTCGGAACGCTGTCGGACGGACGCGACGGGGCATAGAAGGGACCGTTGCACGAAAAACCGCCGTTCACCCCTGGATGGGTATCGAGGCAGTCTTTCTGCACAGTATCCGACGCGTTCGCAGACGCGAATTTATCGTTGTAGGGGCATCCCGTTGTTCCATTCGCAGTGACAACAGCACTTCCGAGTATGGCGCAACACTCGTCCCGCAGGGAGTCCGGGAATATCACGCAGCCTGTGGATGCGGCATCCAAAGTAAGTGTCCAAAGCCTCAAGCATGACAAGCGGTTCACCCGAAAAAAATGGAGTGAGGGTGGCGCGGAGATTCATTCCTTCGGTCGTAGTGAGTGGGCAGGGTGGGTAGGGTGCTTCTGAATGGTAATTCTCCAAGATTCTTTTAATAAGGTAGAGAGAGAGAGTAGTTGACGGCGATCATCCACCTTGTCATTGTGCGCCATTGATTCCAGGACGCCGCCGTAGAAAGAGTCTGGTAGCCACGGAACTCGTCGCCCAGGTCCTTATCCTGATGCGTCGGCAATTCCCCGTCCACTTGGCGTGTCTGACTGGCATTCACCGCGCCTCAGGGTTGCAGACCCCGTTGGCGCGGCGTGATTCGCCTCGCGTCGGGTTGCCCGCATTTCGATTTCTTATATTACTGAAAGACGCCGTACGGATTGGCTGAGACCTGGTATGATGATGAACCAGATGTGTGATAGGATTTCAGAGACGACGAGTTACGCGAAGAATTTGAATTTGACATTGGGCTTGTTGAGTTATGGGGGAATAAAATCGACCTTCACCGAGCTTCAACCCAGACTCGACGCTCTATCCCGAGACGCGGAACTGAACCGCAATAGTATACCACCCACCGTTCCCCGCGGCTATCACCGTAATATCGAGGACTCCCACCACCGGTTTCGCGCGACCATCGCCGCTGACCTGGCGAAGGCACATCGAGCGTGCTGTGACTCCGCCGGGGATCTCCGCCGCCGGCAGCGCACGGTGGAAATGCAGCCCGCATATCGCGGATATCTCGGCCCTCAGCGCGGATGCGATGGTCCGGGGGCGGGCTGGGACGTGTGTGGAATGGTAATACATGTATGTGCCGCGGAAGGAGAACTTGCGCGTGGCGGGTGGGGGCGCGGTATTGCATTTGCGCAGCTCGGCGCATAAGGCGGCGACTAGCGCGACGCTGTCCGGGAACACGGGTGTGAGTGGCTCGGCGGGATTCTGGGGACATGTTTATTGGTTTGAAAGGAGGGGCCTGCAGGATGCAAGTAATCTGACGCACTGGATTCAAGATCTGAGCAGCACAGCAAGGTTCACCGGTGAGTTTAGGTTTCGAGTCCTGTTTAGTATGGCGCCGAGTCAACCACTTGTGAGATAATTACACGAGGGGTCTCACCAAATCAAAGCGCAAGGATTTTGAGGAGACTGCCTGTCCCGCGTCGGTACGTTCTGTCTTGAACGGCATCTGAACTCGGTCAGTCAAGGCGAAGAAGATGGTCACGCTGACGTTGAGGAACAGGATTCGGAGTCCGAATTGGGGTTTGCCGCGCTCTCACCTGCGCAAGCTCGGCGTCATCAGGGTACATCAATTCGAGATCGAACAGTTCTAGATCTAACTCGTCCTTGCATGGAGTGAAGACGGTCTCAAAGTCAACGTCGCGCGATAGATGTAGGTAGAGGTCTTCCTCGAAGGACGTCGTGCCACTTGGGAGCCGCGGATTTTTGTGTAGCGTTGGCGGCGTGGCCTATCCACAGAGTCAATCTCAGCTTTTGCGAGAAGGTTATGCGGGGTTGAGGAGAGAGTAACCTTCTTTTCGCAGAAGCCGTAGGTCATGGAAGCTGAAAGAAGAAACAGCCACACTAGCACTCTGCGGTGTGGATCGGACGACGGAAAGACGGGGAGGTTCTGAGAGCAACGTGGATCAGATTTGAGCAGGAATTCGCCAGTGCGACGAAAGAGCAGACACCGTCGTCGATTCTGACCGAGGAAGGGAGGGAGGAAGACGCAGGAAGAAGTCAAGAGAAAGTGGTACGATCGACCTGATGGCCGTTCAGGTTCTATGGTCCGATTGACGGCCGGTGGCGAATGGCTGATGCGTTAACTTTGAAAGAAACATTTTTGTTTTGGAACTTCCCGCCGTGTGGTTTAAAAAGGCAGAGTCAATCACGCATACCCGCAGATCCTGAGTCGTTTTCTCATGATCATATTAACGAGACGCTACGAAAAACAAGGGGTTCAACCAAGCCCAGTGGACTCCCAAGTTCCATTCTAGAGTCGTATTAAGTACATCCCTCACAAACAAGCGATGCACTTGGGCTATTAGAAGTTCAAACCCGTCAGGCTGCTGCTGCTCACACTACAGCATCACCACTCACTATGGTTCTGGCCGCAATGATAGAGTCGAGGATGCAAGAGGCATCGGCGAAGATATCTGAACGCCACGTTAACGATCTCCAGCATTGAGTAACTGATACACAGAAACTCACTACATCCACCTTCGAGAACCGCAGCCGCGCAGGCAATCCCTTGGGCCGCGAGGGCCTCAAAGCATTCTGAACAGAGGGTGCATCAGTTTCGATCCATTACCGCTCTGAAGGAATGAAGGCTGACCACACCAGTTGCACGAGGCGCTCGTAGCTGTGTTGGTCGCGCTCGTGACGGTCTTGGTTCCCGTTGTGCCAGTTACGGTTGTGGCGGTCGCGGTGCGTTCAACCAGGGTACGCCCGGCGATTGCGAGCTCGTCGACATTCAGTGCGGACGCATTGATGGTGGAGCCAGTGGCCAAGATGAGCAGAGGAAGGAGGAGGGATTTGAACTGCATCTTGGACCAGAGGGGGCGGAGTGATGGAAATAATAATAATATCCTGTCCGTTTTATACTCGGAGAAGCATTCAAACTCGGTCGATTTGCTTGGCTGAAACAACTTCATCGAAGTCGATACCGGCCTCGACGGGCGCAGCGATGATTGTGGCAATCTTGACAGTAAAGATGTGCCTTACTGTTGCTTTAATCATTTGTGAATTTTGACCTGCGGGCATTATCAACCAAAGCAAGGCCGTCGGAGCGCGTCTGCTGAGCTGCCTCTCCCGTTCAGACCCCCACAGCGCTTTCGCCTCCAGCTTAAATGCACGCCTTCCGCAAGAACTCCCCTGGCTTCCCCTGGCTTATGTCCTTGGTCTCGACGCTTCGTGTCATCTCTCAACACGCCATCAACTGAACTACCTGTCTCGGTAAAACTGACATCGCTCAAGCTCGGTGGTAAGACTGACATCGCTCAAGCTTCGTCTTCGACAGACGTATCGTTGGATCCATAGGCGAGCTCAGGCACACACTCTCTTGCCGGATAAGTGTCTCAAGACTGTCCACGATCAATTTAATCCATAGCCGTCGACTGACAGGAACACAGTTACCGCGGAGGTGCTCGTGGACCACTTTGCGCCATCTTCCTCTTGCGAATGATGAACAATTCCAAAACCTCTCTGTAACATGCAAATCAAGGGGGGGACTAATATAATATAACATCGCCAATCCCCCACCGCGTGGGGTTTATCGACGTTCCCCTGCCCAGTGAACGCTTACGTATGGCCCTTTTACTGGCTTAAGCCCTGAATCGTCGAGAAATCGTTTATGTCGCGTTCAGTAGAGGCGTGGTATGTTCACGTGATCGCGATTCAAGCCCCGCACAGCCGGATCAGGTCGGCATGTTGAAGGCCGCTCGACTTCTATTTTCATTGCCGTCCAAGGTGGAATCATCCAGGCAACCAGATGAGCCAGAACATACAATTTGAGGCGGAAGTGCTAACAGACTCAAGCGGAACTTCCCCTGCTAAATAAATGCGCACGCCAACTCGTGTAACGCGTTGAAAGTTGAACATCTGCATTTGATTGATATCGACGCAAGGGACTCAGTGGCAGGACGCCGAGATCCCTCCCTCCCAAATTTACTAAACAAAGCCCTAGCCCACTCAAACACCGCGAACTTGAACTCAGACACATTGGAAGAAGAACGGATTCAACACCGTGCAGACGAACGGCGACTGGCAGGTCGTCGCTCCGGTATATCCCTACCATCGCGCACCTTATCAGCACTCACTCTCGCGGCGAGATGAGGATGAGGGCGAGACTGACCTGGCCACCGCACTGTCCCCACTCCGCCACGGTACCGGTGCTCGTCGGACCCGTGCTCGTCGTCGTCTTCGTCACGGTTGTAGTTGTTGAAACCTTCGTTGTCGAAACCGTGGTGGTGGTCACGGGTGGGGTCGTCTTGATGACCGTCGTCGAGCTCGAGGTCGGGGGTGCGGGCTATACCAGTGAGATAATCAGTAGTGCTATGGGTCGACTGGATGAACGGAGGAGCTCACGGCGCCGGAACCGCTTGCGGGCCAGACGGCGGGGCCGGGCTGCAAGGGGTCGTAGTTAGTAGATGTGAGTGGCGCAGGAGTGCAGATTGATTAATTCCAACCTGGATGTACGTCGTCGGGATGGGGAAGTAGATGTTGATTCTGGAGAATAGGTAGTGAACAAGAGACGGATGAGGGGGTGTAGGAGCAGACGTACAGAATGCCGGGCTCCTGTAAAGCAAGCGGGGAAATATTGGACTGAGTAGAGGCGACTCCGTTGGAACACGAATACGAACGTTGCCCTAGAAGAAATTAAATAGTGTAAAGGCGGTCGGAATCGAGGACCTACTGTGTATGCCCCCGGGAAGGAGACAAGCGGAACCGGGGTGCCGTTCCCACCTAATATATATCAGCGAATCAGAGAGCAGGTGGAAGTGAACGCAAAAGCACGGACCGTTGGTGACCTGCGGACCCGGTTCAATGTAAGTAAATCTCCAGAATTTCTTTGAAATTTGGTCAATTAGGACTGACCTGGACTTGAGCACAGCCGATGTAGAACTAGATTAAAGAGTTGGGTCGGCGAATGGCCGACGCATTTATATACTCCACGTACCTGAGCACCTGCAAAAGTTTAGCAACGTCGCAATGATGTCAAAAAACGCGATTCACCTGCGAAGTCGAATGCCACATGAAGGGCGATGTTCTCGACTCGGATTAGGTACCTTGGAGAGTTTTAGCGGGAGGAAATCAGGGCAGTAAGAAGTACACACTGGCCAGAGGGCAGCTGGGAGGGGACGGTGAATATCACGGTGGCCAAGTCTGATGACGGCCCTCGTCAGTACACTTGCCACGCGAAAAGGCTACCATATCGTACTCTCGGCGGGGAAGTTGATTGTAACGCCGTCAGCAACGGCAGGAATTTGGAAAACCTGCAAAGACGTCAAACAGTGGTTCACACCGGTCATAAAATGAGCTTGAAGCTACCTTGAACCACACATTGCCGCTACCGTCCCAGCTGGCGACATCAGTCCCCGTCGGCGCCTTCGCCATGTAGACGTTCACAACCTGGGCGGAATGAGTGAGCATCTTGATGCAAGGACTCCGAGAAACAAAGAGAGCTTACGCCGGCGTGGTACATAGTAATGGGGACGCTGAATCCGATCGTCGACCCAGCGGCGACGGTCGCGATGGACGGGGCGGTGCCTGACTCCAAAGAGGTGTAGCAGCGAATATCGGTGCTGGTCACATCGGTCACCTAAGTACGGTTCTTTGGTTGAACTCGGTTCGGCAGGAAAGAACGTCAAGGCGTACGGGGTTCAAGTCCTGGAAGTTGTTGGTTTGACTGATTACTGTGATAAACACGCGCTAATGTGAAGAGTTGTGGGCACTCTCACCGAACGTATTGCCAGTCCGGGGACGTAGTTCCATTGAGGATGAGCCCAGGGAACGTGTCTACGCCGACAGTTGAGTGAATTTCGCGCGCGCGATAGAGATGAACGTACAGTGAGCGGAGACCTTAGCAGCTAAAGCGGCCACAGCAACGAGAATTGAGGATGTCTTCATGACGCTGGAAGATCTTGAGACTACTCACAGCAACGAAGAGCTTTAACTGGTTGAACTATGGGAAGATACAGCCTAACTCGTTGTCCGGCCAGGGATGAGAGACCTATGGTCGACAAAATCCGTTGATTTTCCGGGCAAACGTCATCTGGACTGGGTTACCGTCCATTCGACCTTCAGGTCACTGAGTCATGTGCTGAGGAAAGAAGGTTGCGAGGCTAATGACTGCATGAGTATAGCCACCAGACCTGAGGTGATTCGGGTCCGCTGCGTCTTCGGTGGTTCCACGGAGCTGGATAAACACCGGAATTGGGGCTCCAAGTGGTTTAAAAGCTGAGCGAGGGACGAGCGGGCGAATCCGTAGTCCTCGCAGATGGCGTCCTGTTTGTTTTAGACTGCTTCCGTCGAGCCTCAGAGCCAAGTCGGAAGAAACACACCGATCCTAGCCCGAGAAGGTTCCGAGAAAAGCCGGGGTTTAAGAGATATATTGATTCGTGCGGCGGGGTTTGAGAAGGACGTAAGATTCTTGCCAAGGAGACGGGCACATGAGCGGTGCCAGTAAGAGATTCCCCGACGCCATCCTACCCACGAGCTCAATCGAACATCCGGGGGTTTTGAGGAAGACCATCACGCGGGCGCTTGACGTGAGGGCCAAAGAGTCCAGGGACCAGGCTACAGCGGCGGGAGGCAGGTGGACAACGAAAAGGCGTTCTCGCCCCAGAATTGGTAGCGGTGGCACAACCAGGGATGGAGCGGTTGTTGTGGGGAGAAGCAAGAACCGGAACAAACCTTGATCGAGCTCGATCAAACACCGCCACCCGGAGTTTCCCGATATTCAACATTGGGTCTTTGAGGCCTTCAGAATAGTGCTGACGGCTCCATAGTATCACTTCTTCCCTCCTTTAAGAATCCAAATAGATATTGATTTAACGTGTCACCGTTTAAAAGCCTGAAATTTCCCGCGTTTGTTCAAAATAATCAACCGACTACAATTTGACTACACATCAGGAAAAATCGGACTGCATACAGTGCCCAATATAGCACTTATAGCACATGTAGCGCTGTCGACAACCCCCCGTTATATAGCCGACTGTAGTTTCCTGGGAGCAAACTATAGCAATTGGTAGACTGCCGCGTGTTTTTGTAGCACTGTATTTCACACCATTGGTCAGAGTCAACCCGACATAGTTTGGTATTGCCGTAGGAACAGAGCACAATGTAAGTCTTCAGAATTATTTGTAGCGACCAAACGGAGGGGAGGAAAAGTAAATGCTATTTGGGCGGTATACGGAAACAGACGATTAATATTCTACGGAAACAGGCATAATATTGGAATGGAGGACAATTAGAAAGAGGCGGTATCGGAGTGCTCGCCCTGCTCGCCATCGGTCTCGGTCTCCGAGTCCTCCTCAAATTCCTTGAGAGCGGCATCGAGAACCTCCGTACTAAGAACGGCAGTGGTGATTTGCGCAATGGGCTGGGCACCGGAATGGAACCTGGAGCAGGACGGGTCAGGTAATAGAGACAAATCAAGTAGAATGCGTACCGAGCAATATTGTGCATGCGAAGTAGGATGGTGTCGAGGAGATTGTACTTGGCGGTGTGGGTGGCAAACTGCTCCAATGCACGGAGGTGGGTTTGATAAACGGTGCGATAGTCGTTCGCGGTGAAGGGGACATCAGTCCGGATACCGGTAAGGTACTCGTCAATCGTGTTCTCGGTCTGTGAATGTTAGAGAAGGTGCGGATACATCGAGGTGAAAAACACATACAACAGTGATAAGAGCTGCCAAGGCCGGCGCAGTGAGGGGGTTGAAGAGGTCCGGCGCCATGGGGCCTTCGTCCCGGCGGTTGGCAAACCAGATGGTGTTGCACCCCTTCTGTAGGATGGCATTCTTGAATAAGCCCTTCTTGGCCTTCACATCCTACTCGTAGAGTGCGTTAACGGACGGAAGGGATTGAAATAGGGTTGATCACATACCTTCATCGTGAAGCGAGAGCCCTCCTTGAGATCCTCCGCACGCTTGCGATTGAAGGCGATCGTCTTCTTGTCATGGCCACTGCGGAAGCCGTAGATCGTCTCCGTGAGGGGCTTGACCTTCGTCTTCATCTCGCCCCGCAGCTGGGGCCCCCGAGCCGCGATCTAGAGTTTGTTAGAAAAGTGTACATTGGGGAAAGACGCACGCACCAGTTTGTAGATGGTCGGGGTCAGGGACAGGCGGGTGCCGAACTCCGTGCATGCCTCCTCCCATGACTCCTTGATGAATCCCCCATCCTGCACGAGCTCCGGGTAGAGGCAGACAGTGCTGAGGCGCGACCGATAGCGACGAATTGCAAACCCCACGTACTCCTTGGAGACCTCGTCCAGGTCTTTGGCGCGCGGACGACCACTAGAGCTGCTGGTGCGTTGTGATTGGGTGGATCTGATGTCGTCGCTGTCCTCCGACCGCGCGCGCTTATCGCCTGTGCTTGGGGACGACGAGCGGGGTGGGCTCGGCGGCGGTGAGTCATGGTGGGGAGCCGGCTGGCGCTGGTGGTGACGGGGAGGTGATGGGCGCTGAGGGCGAGGGGGCGGAGGAGAGAGAGGTTGCTCGTTGTCCTCCGTGCCGTTGTGGCGGTAAAGCTGGAGGGAGACTGAGTCGGGTACGATGCCGCCGTTTATATTGCGGATCTGGCTCTCATTAGTGACTGCAGCGCGCGAGAAAACATAAAGACGCACGGGCTCCCGAGCAGGAATACGGTTGGGGGCAGGGCTGCGGCCGCGGAAGGTATGTGTCGATGATCCATCTTGAGTGCGTTGGCTGGTGCTGGCGGTGCGCTGGTCTGCGGAGGAATGCCAGTCCGGGCTGGGGAACTTGGCAGGAGCGGGTACACGACTGTTACGCTGGGCAAGGCTTTTGGTGGCCGCTGGTCGGGTAGTGGTAACAGTGCGCGCCGTAAACTGGAAGTCGTCAGATTTTGGGTAAGTCCCAAAAAGGAAATACGCACGACATCGTCCTGGATAGGGCCGCGAGTGTCCTTCTCGACGATGCCTGCCTTCTTCTTGGCAGCCTTGACGGCTTTTAGAGCCTTCTCGTGCTTGCGAAACTTCGCCTGCTCTTGTTCTTCAACTGATCAAGACCGTTATGAGACTCGATTGGCACAACAGGCACAGAGAAACTTACGGAGCTGCGCCTGCTTATCGCTGACACGGCGAGTACGGGAAGGGCGCGTGTCTTCGTCGACCTCATCCTCCCCCTCGCTGTTGTTGCCATTGTCGTCGTCATCGGCGTTGTAGTCGCCGGGATAATTGTCATCAACATCTTCTTCCATGTCGTCCGCGGCGGGTGGGGCATACTCATCGTCTGGATGTGCTATGAGAACAACAGACTGTGAAAGGGATGGAGAGCTCTCACCAGGGTCATCGTCGCTCTCTGGAGCGTTGCCTTGCACTTGAGAGGCAGCTGTGAGAATGAGGTCAGTGAAGACGTTGACCAGTACAAGGATGTAAGACCGTACCTTGGGCCCTTGAGCTTGTGGTGGAGGCAGAAGGGTGGGCATGCCGGGGGGCAGACGAGGCCGAACGACGAAGGGTAGATTGAGCTGGGGCCATTGTCGTTGCGGTTGTAGTGGTAGATTGGGCTGTGAAGCTTTCTGAGTGCAGTGAGTGCGGTAGAGGGCAAAAGCGGGGGTGGGTGCCTCATCTTGGTGCGGACAGCCTGGTTTTATACCCCGGCGGCGCGTCGCGTCGATGTGGTGTTGGTTGGTGAAGTGTGGTGGTGGTTGTTGAGAGGAATAAACAAACTTGAAGTCACGGGAGTCGGTGACGCGTATATTTGCAGTGCGGGATCGGGAGCACTGAAACACGTGTCACGTTTCAGGGTCTACAGTGCAAATAACTCGCGTACCAGATAACCCCCCGCTGCTTGAATGCCTGTCTTTCGATGCCCCTACTGCGCCAAACGTGTTCCGACACATGCTGGAATTAATCAGCACATCTCCAAAGCCCGCCGCTGCCACCAGAAATGGCAGGAAAGCATCAAAGAATCATTTACCGTCGAGCAGGACGAAGCTGAAGAGCCCGAACGTCCACCTACCCCGGACTCAGACGACGACGAACCCATGGATGCTGTCGAGGACTTTGTGTACCCCACGCGCGAGGAGAGTCCGCCATTGCCGGAGCCGATTCTACCCTCGCGACGGGCTACAGTCGAGGAGGTGGAGGATGATGACGAGCCAGAGAACTTTGCGCGCTTCGTGGAGCCCTTCGAGCATGTCGCAGAAGGCAGGGCGCTCCCTGGAAGGCCGCTCCGGACGGGCGAGACACTGTTCCAGCGAATGCACGAGCACCACAAGTCGCAGCACGCCACCGAGTTCGGTCCATTCCGCGATGAAGAAGAGTGGGATCTTGCTCGCTGGCTGATGAAGAATGTTAACCAGACTGGGACGGATGAGTATTTACGGCTGCCAATTGTGAGTGCGACATTACTTCCAAGATACTTCTCCTTGCTCACCTCGTCCCAGAATAAGAACGCAAACCTGTCCTTCCACAACAATCGAGCGTTCCTCAAGAAGGTGGACCAGCTTCCCACGGGACCCGACTGGACGTGCAAGATGGTTACTGCGGCGGGGAATAAGCTGGACGAGAACGACGAGTTGATGTCCGAGGATTTGGAGCTATGGATGCGGGATCCTGTCGAGTGTATAAAAGAGCTATTGAGCAATCCAGTGTTCCGTGAGCACATGGCTTACGCACCGGAACGTGTATATGGACACAAAGATGGCCGTGAGGAAAGTCGAATATTCGATGAGATGTGGACGGCGGATTGGTGGTGGAAGCTACAGGTGTGCTAAGCGTTAACTAACTGAAACCAGGGCTAATATTCAACGCAGGAACTCTTACCTCCCGGCGCGTGCATCAGCGGCGTAATCTTGTCATCGGACAAGACGAAACTATCGCAGTTTTCCGGCGACAAAACAGCGTGGCCAGTCTACCTGACCATCGGGAATATCTCAAAAGAGATACGGCGTCAGCCCTCGGCACATGCGACAGTGTTAATAGGGTACCTACCGGTCTCGAAGCTTACTTGCTTCACCGACGACACACGTTCCCTCGCCGGGTACCGCCTCTTTCACAAGTGCATGTCGCTTCTTCTCGAGCCCCTTGTCGCGGCAGGAAAGGAGGGTGTGGACATGGTGTGCGCAGATGGTTTCATACGCCGTGTCTTCCCGATTCTTGCGGCCTACGTTGCGGACTTCCCGGAGCAGTGCCTCATTGCCTGCGTGAAGGAAAACCGCTGCCCACGATGCCGGGTGGGCCCAAAGCAGCGGGGGGATAACCTCGTGGCATCTTTGTGGCGCGACGAAGCCACGACGTTAGCTGCATTGGACGATCATCAGAACCGGCGCGCCCCACCTTTATTCGAGGACGACGGCATCCGGCCGGTCTACAAACCCTTCTGGGCAGAGCTCCCCCACACCGACATCTTTGCCTGCTTTACGCCCGACCTCCTGCACCAATTACACAAGGGCGTTTTCAAGGATCATCTTGTCAATTGGTGTACGGCGATTATCGGGGAGAAAGAGTTGGATGCGCGCTTCAAAGCGATGAACGTGTTTGCGGGCTTGCGGCACTTCAAGAAAGGGATATCGACGGTCTCGCAGTGGACGGGGACGGAGCACAAGGAGATGCAGCGCGTCTTCCTTGGCGTGCTGGCAGGTGCCGTCAACGCGAAAGTTCTCACAGTCATAAAAGCACTGATTGATTTCATTTACTACGCCCAACTCCAATCCCACACCAACAAGACCCTCGACGCCCTCCAGGCTGCTCTCGACACCTTCCACGCCAACAAGCAGGTCATCGTCGACCTCAAAATCCGCGAGCACTTCAATATCCCCAAGTTCCACTCCCTCCAGCACTATGTTGACGCAATCCGCCGCCTGGGCAGCGCCGATGGATATAATACCGAATCTCCCGAGCGGCTACACATCGACTTCGCCAAGAAGGCGTACCGGGCCAGCAACCGCCGGGACTACACAGAGCAAATGGCACTGTGGCTGCAACGCCAAGAGGCTATTGCCCTTCGCGTTTCCTACATTCAGTGGCGAAAGAATCAGGACCTCGCAGCTGCTGCTGCCGACTCCAGCGATGAATCCGATGACGAGGACGAGCCCCAGGCGACTGTGCCCCACCTTGTCGTCCGCCTTCCTCCCACGCACCTTCCCACAGTCTCGTACAAAATCGCTAAATTCCCCGCTGTCGAAAACACCACTGTTGCCCATCTACAAACGTCCTACGGTGCTACACACATCATCCCCGCCCTCACCACCTTCCTCAAACTTCACTTCAAGACTTCCCTCGTCCAGCCTGGCCCCTACGACCGCTTCGATCTTTTTAATCAAATCTCCATCCCCCTCCCGCGTAACCGCTACCTCAGTGACCAACCCCGGTCAAGCCGTATCCGGGCTGTACCTGCCGTCCCCCCCAAAGGTCGAACTGCTGGCTCCCCGGCTGTCTTCGATACAGCCTTGGTCATTGAGGATCCGTCCCAGTACACCGCTTCCTCTGGCATAACGGGTGAGAATTCTGTTGTGTCCCTATATTGCGGAAATTACTAACCTTCCAAAGGTCTTCGCCCTGCGCAGATTCGCGTAATCTTCAAACTCCCCCCTCAATTCGGCACTTATCCCCACCCACTCGCGTATGTTGAGTGGTTTACTCCCCTGAACCACCCCGACCCAACATCCGGCATGTTCACCACGCACCGTTCTACCCGTAACTTTACCCGCAACTCCGCTGTCATTTCGGTTGAGCACATTGTGCGTTCCTGCCATTTATTGGGTAAATGCGGAATGAAGATTGACCCTACTTGGACTTCATCCAATGTTTTGGAGAAGGCACCTGTGTTTTATGTTAATCCGTATGTACTCGTAGACACTTTTACTCGTCAAAATATATTTTAATACATTTTTTGGCCCACTTTTGAAGAAGCGGCACACGGGTGCCTCTTTGATGGCTATGGGGTGGCTGTGCTTAGTGCGATGAAGACCTCGTCGAAACCATTAGGTAATTCGACGAGGTCTTCATCGCACTTGCCGAAGGCTGCCGAAGTTCGCAAGCCAGGGCAATATGTTCCCAGGCAAAAGGAAGACTCAGAGTGAGGATTGAACATCCGATGAAGTAATCTAGAACGGCTGCACCGTACCAGCTGGCCCATTGACGTGTAGCAGCCTAGCTCACATAGGGCTGTACCGCAAGATAGGTCTTTGTGGACTACTGACACATTATTGTAGCGGTCTATTGTAATGCCCTGGTTATATGTAGACAAAACTTGTTCTGTAGTAGCTGTAGCTATACGCGGAGATTTGTAGGTCTTCATGGAGCTATCTAATCAACCGCGGTGCTACGGCCTGGGGGGTTTTTCCTGATGCAATGCTCGACCATGGGGAATTACTACCTTCCGTCCAACGATTTCAAACGCTCTCAATTCATCAATGACCCTGTTAATATTCTCAAGTGGCTCCGAACTGATATGCGCACGAACGGTGCCCTGCGCATAGCTCATGAGCGACAAATCAACCAATCCCCGGAAGTACATACATACCTTAGCGAACAGGTCTAACGCGGCGACGAGCGCGCTGCGCGGACCACACTGGTTCGCTCGAACTGTGAGTAACCATAGTCAGTACCATGGAGGGAACTTGTTTTCGGCGGCCTGACTCTGAACACCGGACCCAATAATGTCCGCAGTGCTGAAAGTCAGGTTCTCCGCACTGACTCCGACCTAAAGTCTGTTCGTCAACGGATGTGTGTACCTTCAAAGTACGAGAAGACCCACCATGGCCATAATGGGACTGCTTGGGAAGTTGACATCGTTTCCCCGGAGCGTAGCCATCGCCAGGTTGAACGCTGGAGCGGCGTAAGGGGTCGATGCCTGCTAAGAGAAGATAACTCACTTTGACTGTTGGAAACAAAGTCGATGGTCGTGTTGACCGTGAAGCCCGCGGCAGCTTTAGCCGTGAGTTCGATCAGACTGAAGGCCTCGGTCGCGCCGAGCTCAAGCGCAAGCTTCCTGGCGGCTGGCTTGAAATCGCAGACATACACTGCAAATCAACATAAGTCTAGGTTCGCGAGTCGCCGGAAGTTTGACTTGCCAGTTGCACCAAAATGCTTCGCATATTGAACTGCCAGGTGGCCCAGACCCCCGACTCCAAATATCAGGACCTTATCTCCCGGTTTCACCTGCGCGGGAGTCAGTGGTGGGAACATCGCGCTAAGATATTTCTTTCCCCTCACCCCGGCGGTATCCCGGACGGCATGGTATGCGGTCGTACCCGCATCGCTCGCAATGGCAGCTACTTCGGCAGGGACACCTTCTGGCTGCCGTGCGATACTCAAGATCAGCGAACACGCCAAGTAAGTAAATGAATCCGAACCCACCACCGGTACAAGCATGTCTGCAGTTACGATTGCATACTCCGCGTACCCGCCGTCGTTGCCAATACCGAAGGTGTTGTTTAGTGCTGGCCCACCGGCAAGCCCGTGCGTACACCCATCTGCAACGAGGACGGAGTAGAGCTTCCCTTTCCTGGCGACGTGCTCATCGACCTTGGCACCTAACCTGTTTGTTTTTCATTCAGCATTACTAGTAATGGGCCACCATGTAACCGAACGGGTCGATCAGACTAACTTGACGGGGGTTCCGCACACCTCGTGGCCCGCGACAAAGGTCCGGGTGTCCAGGGTGATTCCGCTGAGGAGCGCGACGTCCGAATGGCATACACCTGCAGCAGCTACTCTGAGGAGGATTTCGTTGTCGTGCAATTCGCGGATCGGATAATGCTGATGGAGAACAAGTCTCTGATTTCCCGGCGTATACACGGCTGCGAGCATGGAAGTTGGTGTCATTTCTGTGGAATTGAAAGTTCGGTGGTGTTGATGACCCGAAGAAGTGTAATTTATAGGTGAACGGCGAGTAAGAATCACATAGCAATGCGGTCTCACCGAAGTTCCAGACCTGAGTCTAACTCGCGGCCCTGTTAATTGAGTTTCATGAGCGGGGGTTCTGATACAAAGGCGGGATTTCGTTCTCGAGAGTGAATCATACCTTGAACCGTTTCAAATTTGTCATTCAGAGATCGTGTTTCGACTGCCGCGACGCGGGAAGCACAACGGACCCCTTGACGGACCCTGTCGATTACCTCGCCCGGGATTTGGTTCTGGATCTTAGTCCTGAGCGTCATCTGAGCCAAGATGTTCAGTTAGCAAACTCAAGCCTCTGAGGCTTTGGCTGCCCTTCAACATGAAGTTGAACTATGTTAGATCACTCACCGGATGGCAGTATAATATCGGACCGCGTTCAGCGGGCCTATCCCCATTCCACCCGGCGTTCGTTATTCGGACCGTGCCGTGTAATGCTACCTATCTACCTACCTACCACCCCTCTTCCCGCACTCACGGACGCGAAGATCGAATGCTATTCAGCTGCCAAGACGTATAGGCTGTGCAAATCGCAGCGCTTCGGTGCGACGCATCCGAGTCGGGTCCTGAGCACACTTTTGCATGTGCCGAAACATTGCAGACCTCTGGAACCGAATTTTTGTAGTGCCGCTCCAAGTCGCATGGGTCGTCGACCGCGTCGAATGGTGGCTGGAGCAGACCAAAGAAAAAACAAGGGGACTCATGAGGTCCTGCAGTAGAATTCCCGAGGACCAAGTGTCCCAATAGCAAGACATCGCACAACTTTGAGAACGGACGAAGAACGCGCTGTGAATGGCAGAGCTTCGGAGTGAGAAGGAACGATATCTTCTTGAACGGAACAGTACTTCGGCAGCAAGAACCCAGACCACCCCAGACGTTCCCGAAGCGTCGTGGACTCGTGCAAGCGTCGCAAGCGGCGTGACCTGATGGCTTCACAACGGTGACTGCTAGTCAAGCCGAAACTCGGCGATCACACTCGTATCCTTCTCTCCTCCCACCACCTCAATTTACCGCAGTGTGCAGCGCTGGCTCAGTTAACCCTCAACACCTTCACACCGTAAACTCACTGCAACCGATGGCGCAACTGCTACGCCAGTTTCCAAGAAAAGGCCCGCTCATTCGTTCTCTGCGCGTTGAGCAACTCGAGACCATCTATCCGCATGGCCACCCGAGCCCTGTTTTGTAATGCCGTCAAACCTGGCTCTAACTGGCTCAACCTTCAACAGGCTTGCGTTTCTGCGGCCCCGTGGAGCTAACTGGTCGTCGCGTCTCTCATGGCATGCAAAGCCTCCCTTCGTCCTTCATGTTCACGATCAACAACATCGCTTTGTCAACCTCAGATCACCGTACGACGGGGTTTAGAAGTCTCCTCTCGACTCAGCCGTCGTTATCTTGACCCCTTCCTTTCATGCACCACCCCCTCCATTGCACCCCGAATTCCCGACCGAAGTTGAAGCAAGCATCGACGACACAGGCTGGAACGAGGAAGGCGAAAACTTCCTCCTCCCGTCACAGCCGTCAACTCTCCGAAGGTCGCGGGATGGTACTGTCTCGTCCCACAAGGCTAATTTGGATGCCCCGTTATCTTAGGGCACACTCGGATTTGGATTCAATCGTCCAGCGTTCTGCGACTATATTCCATGGCTTGCTCGTGGCTATCCGTCTCGCCTTGTGAATCGTGTGGTCACCTCTGCTCGAGCATCGAGTCGTATTCGCTCTCGACAAGCAGCGGACGGCGTCCCTCGTCATCACCGGCGGTTACCGCAATTTTGACGACGTTTGGAACGGTGCGTCCTTTGATTTCCGTCGAGGGAACTCTTAGCCGGCAACTTCCACCTCTGATCGACGTTCAAGGTTGTGTATCATCCCTGCTTGGATTCGCCTCGTTCGTCAATCGAGGGCAGCTCGGCGGTATGTAGAATGCAACCCCGGTAGACAAATTATCTTGTTCACGACTATGTTCACGACTATGTCCTTGGAAAACCAGGTAGGTCAGATCCCGAGGACATAGAAGATGTCAAACGCTCTCATAGTATGCTCCGACCTCAGTACACCATGGTTACAGCGGCGTTCGACTGTCATTCAGGCTGACACCAAAGATGAGACGAGTCTGGTGTCCCCGCTGCACGACACGGAAGTCTGGTTGTATCATGATGAATAGCCCACACGGACCCACACAGAAGATTTTGGTACAAAAGGCCGCCTTGGTCGTTTGCAACGGGACATGGATCCCCTCATGCGCCGCACTCATTCCCACACTCCCTCCGAGCCCAACATCGAGGACAGAGAGTACGAAGAAGTGACACTCCACGGGCACGAAGAATATGGGAAGACCTTGAATGAAGACAAGGAATACGAGGCGACTCTCATCGATTCGCCAGTACTCCCTGCCAAGTCGGTCCCTACTAGATCATGGTTCCATTCGACCAATACCCTGCGCCTGGTTTCGCTCACCCTACACTCTCTGCTGGTCGCCATTCATCTGGGCTTGTTGGTTGTGTGGTCGAAGAACCTGGAGCACCGGATCGTGTTTTCCCTTGACCGCCAGCGGACGGTTTCCTTCATCCTCACTGCAGTCACGACGACATTCGGAACGGTCAGTTTACCGCCACTGGCAAATATCTGTGACTGAAGAACTGGGCCCCCATCACAGACTTACTCGGCGCTCCTTGTTTTCTTGACGCAGACTCTCTCGACGCGGCGGAGCTTGCAGATAAAGCAAACAGTCACGGCCATCCACGACAGTGCTGCCGCATGGGCGGGGATAGGATCCGCAGTCCTGCATTTATGGCGTCAAACGGCGGTTCGCGGGTCCGAGTCAACGTTCGGAGTCCTGTCCGCCCTCGTCTATCTCGGCAATATCTTGGTCCTCCATATTACGACGCCGGCGTTGTTCTCTGTGGTGGCATTCAACTCGTCTCGGGATATCTTCGTTCAAACAGAGCCCCATATGCCGGTGTGGGATTGGTCTGAAGATACAATGTGGGACATGTAAGTGTTCATCCTGTTGAGGAGCAAGCCATATTCACCATCCGGTGCAGTTGGGATCTCCAGACGTATATGAGTGGCGCGCTATATTTTATCCCCTCGGTCCTCGGCAATTCAACTTCTCCTGGTTTACTCGAAGGGACTTTGTACGATACTCTGGCCGATAACCAGGGGACAGGAAATGCGGTGGTCAATGCAACAGGTTTCAATGTTACATGTGGCTACCCACCTTACATGAAATCGGATTTCAATGATAGGGCACAGAGATGGGACTTGTCGCTTGAGCCATCGGTCAAGACAGATGATCCCTTTGCGTCGAGTTCAATTTATCCGACCGGTGAACTTTCCTTCAGTGACCTCGAGTCAAATCCCTTCTGACCTTGCAAAAGACCCAGGCATGATTCGGGCGGTCCCCACGCAGCAAAGATACCCTTCAGCTCTCACGCTCTACAGCACCATCCCAATTGTCGACTCAAATCACAGACTTCCACCCTTACTGGACCTGACCCCGCCCATGAATTATTCTGCATCCTCCGTCACAATCCTCCGCTGCGTCCTGACGCTGGTCCCGCAGCAAGTTGTCCTTGATGCCCGCACAAAGACAGTAATCAGCGTGGAGCCCAGCATCAGAAAAACCAGCTCTACATGGGCGGAGTACACTGGGCCCGCGAGCAATCCTCCCGCCTATAAACCAGACCCGGCCAACACATCGACCGGCAACCTATTCATCGATTTGGTATCCGCATATCAGCTAGGTTTCCCGCGAGCTCACTGATTTTCAAACAGTGGATGCTGTGGTACACGTGGAGAATGCCCCCGACATCGTTCTCATATTATTTTTGGACGATCGAAGGCTACGCCTCCGCTGCAGACATGTCAGTCACGCTAAACCTCCTGGTACATACCAACGTTATTTGCCTGATTTTAGGTATCTCATTCAGCAATTAAACCTGCATACACCAACTTCCGTGTCCTCTCCAAACGACACGGTCGCCCTGCACGACGTCGAGAATGTCCTGTCTAGCCTCGTTGCTGCGATGTTTTGGACCAGTACGCTTGAACCGTGGGAAAATCAGCGTGCTGACTGAGTATCTGCAGGCAATCACATGGCGCCGTGGCTCGAGCCCGGGCCAAAGACTCCGGCGTCTGACCTCTACACCTTCAACATAATGGTTCCCCCAGGACATATGCTCCGACTTGCCCAAGGAGTTACCACGGTAGCCGGCATCTTGACGGAAGGACGTTTAGACGTGAGTCCCCAATTCCAACACCAGTCGATTAGCAACTGATAGTAATGATTCAATTTAACTAGTCTAGCCTGATCGCGGTACTACCCTCGTTTCAACCCCGCACCTAACAGGACTGAAAATGTTGCATAGATCATCGTTGGCCTCACGGCCTCCATTTCCCTAACTCTCCTGGCCATTCCCTCTATGCCCTCTCGCAGGGATGCGGACACTCTGATTGACGGAACGGGGGTGCTCCACACGATCTGGATGTATCGAAACCACCCCGAACTCGATGTCCTGCTCCCTCAAGTCGAATATCCCACCAACGAAAATTTGCGCCGCGCCGGGACGGTTCGGACACGATTGGTGGGGGGACGGGCGCGCGAGTCGGTTGATAAAGTGTGATATGATGGATGGCTTTCCTGCTTGAAATGACTCCAGTAGTTCTGTGTCCCAGTCACGGACTCGCCGAACAATACAAGGGCCTTGCAGGCAACAAGGGTTCTCAGAGATGGTCCGAGAGAACGGAGAGTCTAAGAAGTGATTCAGAGCCAATATAGATCCCCCCGCAGAAGGCGTTCCGCAAGTCTGAGCTGCGGAGCCACGGGAACATTATTCAGTTGAGGACAGAGAGATGCCGAAGTGGCATTGCCTTATCTGGGTTGCGATGCACGTGTTGGTGTAGTCTCGTCCCAAACGGGTCGAAGACCCGCGAATGGCTATGTGCGCGCATTGTGCAGGGAGGTGATAGGAGGTGATCTACCGAGGAGTCCCAGGAAGTAAAGAGGATTACACGAGGCCAGTAAGGTACTTGGGTGGATGTAAGCTAAATAAGTGAGAGTGGGATGTGGGTGTAACGTAGATAGAGAGGACGGTCGCAGAAGATGATGCGGTGGAGGAGAGGAAGGGCATCGCGGGCCTGTTGCCACCGCGGTATACAAGACGTCTCCGACAGTATAGATACAGTGGAGGCTCGAGCCCAAACGGCCCAGCGGAAGGGGACGTCGAATATCAGCGTCGCCATTAACCTGAAGTAGCGTCGAGCGAACGCACGAAGACACCGCAGAAGCGTTATCACTACCGTTCCATCTCCCGCCGCGCCGCGCGGCCTGCATTCTCGACTCTGCCCGGCGCACGCACCCCACCACCATCGCCCTTCGCCACACCAGCAGTCCTCCGAAACGGCCCAAGACGGCGCACGGTGAAGACGCCCTAGTGCCCGTCTTCCATTTCCCGCGGCTCCGTCTTTGTCCCTGTCGCTCCCCTACGCCCCCCATCGCGCCCCACCACAGCTTCAGACTCCGGACCAGCATGAAGAGATCGAAAGGAAGCATTTCGGAGGCGACTTGCGCGAGTCGTGTGTGTGATCTTAGGCATGCTCTCGTCGTCGCCCTCTGTCCGGCCAATGGATGCTGGGACACCCCTCGCCCTCGCCCTCGCCATCCGTGTCCGTGGCCGTCTCCGACTCGAGCCCATCCTCGTGCTCGCACCCTATCCCGACCCTGTAACGCCCGCGGGGACGATGAAAGCGAGTGCTGACGCGGGGAGACGAGGGTGATGTGCCGGTACGACGACATGTGCAGGAGGAGGAGTATGACGTCGAGAATGCGACATCCCCGCCGCATGTCCCATCCTCGACCTCATGCCCGTACTCGCCCCACCCCACATCGCGCCCCACAAAGACAGCAGAGGGAGCGCCGGACGCGTGTCGCAGTGCTACAGGGGGAGAACGACGACCCGGCGCAGGCAATGACTGAGATGGGTGACGCTGTGGAGGCGCGCGCGCGGTGCGCTAGGGTACTGCCTGTCTCCGCCACACCAGCCACCCCTCCTACGCGCGTGCGCACCTCAAGTGCCCCCGAGACGATCCAGGAACAACGCCAGACATCCACCCCGACTCCCCACCGATCCCCGCTACACCGCACCTACGCCCGCGCAAGTCGCCCCGACGCGCCCGTCCTCAGACCCTCCCGTACATCCTGCCCATTCTCCGCCTCGATTGCCAGCTTCAGCAGGAGCGCGGGGCTCGCGGGATTTTCAGGAGAAGGTAGGGGACGAGGACGAGGACGGGAATGCCGCGGAGGTGGAGTACGGGGGCAGGAGAGACGCGACGAGGGATTGGGCCACGGCGAGTGGAAGGGGGTACGGAGACGGACGCGGGGACGGAGGATGGGCCAGCGATGGTGGTGCCCGCCGCCCCCGCCACGACGAGTAGACACTGAGTAGTCGAGGCTGCGGACGCCGACCGCTGCACGCCGGCCATCTCGAGCGGCAGGCCAGTAGCGGCGTTTGAGGGCTCCTGGAGACGACGGGCCCGTATCGCGATGACGGCGATGCACCCACGGCGACGCACGCTGGGGAGACGGGACAAAGGGGGGCGCGGACGCGGAGGACGCGCGCGAGCGAAGGCTCGATGACTTGGGGACGCGGTGAATGCTGCCAGGCAGGAATTCGTCATCGTCACAGCGCGACCCCGGCCAGAGAGCGCGCATCTGCAGCGCAGCCGACGCATCCACAGCGCCCCGTCGGCGCCGCATGTACGGGACGTCGCATACACTAGCCACGCATCACCTCTGCGCGAGCGCTTGCCCCTGCAGTCCCACCCGCGTATATGTACGCAGCATAGGGAGGCGCTGTGCGTGATGCGCCTGCGCCGGGGAGGAGGAACGCGCCGCGTGGAGAGTGCGCAGGGTGGGCATCCCTAAGGAAAGAAGGGGAGAGGGAATGGGCCAGGGTAGATGCTGCGATTGGGGAAGCCGCCGGAGGTAAATGGGGCGCGCGCGCGGGGGTGTCCTATTCTCCGGATGACGAGTCCACCGCGGAGGAAATCGAAGCGGCGTCGCTCGCGCGTTCCGTAGTGGTGGGGGAGAGAAAGGTGTGCGAGTGGGATATGTGAAAGGCGAGAGGCGAACGCGGGGTGCGGAATGAAATAGCCTTGCACGTTGCGCCCGTTGTTCTTAGTATGATCCTGTGGGTTCCTTGCTCGTGCGGTCCCGACAAGTCGATTCAGTGAGACTGTAGGAGGAAAAGGTAAGTGGTGAGACGCGTCGACAGGGAGTGGGCGCACATTCGCTGCACCCAGTGTCGAGGTGGCAATCCAACGATGGTGAAACTTGAAGGCCGGGGCTGCCTGCGAGGCTCCAGTGTCTAGATTTTCGGCGCTCAGCGTGCCGTTTTCCCACTGCAATATGTACTGGATACCGACAATCGGTCCTGTCTGTCGTAGACGAAGGTCGGAGTTTCGCAGCCTAGTTCAAGGCGAAGGCATGGGACGAATATCGAGAAAGGCGGCAATAGCCCCGTGCCGCGGTCGACCGTTCGTGCCTTGGCACCAGTTGGTGAGGTTCCCTCGTCGGAAATCGGACGATGGGGAGCTCGAGTGGGATTCTGGCTGCTACATCTCAGCAAAGTTTTTGTATTGAGAAGGTCCAGTAAGCGCGTCGGACGGTCTGAGAGGTTGAATTCATTGTGAGCAGCTTGCAGCAGAGTGGATGCGAGATTTTCTGGTGGTCGAAGGATTTGGGGGGAGTCACGGTTCCAGTCACGGTCACAGTGACGCTCTCTTCCCGACTTCCATCTTACTTCCATCTCGGTTTTGAAACGACGCTGCAATCGACGCTGCTAAAGGCTCTCCTGATTTCTCCAAAGTAACTTGATTGCCTGGTGCAAGTCCTATGGAGTCACCTTGCACTCGGCCTGCAAAAAAAAACGGTATGCAGTTTTCGAGTCTCGAGTCGAGTTAGTCACCGACAGGCTTTCATCTGGCGGCGTCCAGGTGGACCTAGAAGCTCCTGTTTTATATTCTCCTCTCGCTACTCTCTCGATTTGATGCAAACTTCCCGGCGCGGCGAAATTTGGGGGACAAGGTTGCTATGCATGAACATTTCTCGCCGTGGTCTTGTCCTCTTCTGGAACTCTTCTTCTCTCCGAGAACACGGGAGGCGCACCTCAATCAAGTGATTCGGGCAGAAAATAACCTGACAAGCGCTCCCGCAAGTATGTAACCACTCCAGGAACAAATCGCGGACGAAAATACTTGAACTCGACGTCTATCCTGCCGTCAGGAAAGTTAGTGTATCAACTTCAGGAACAAGGTCGCGGTATGCGCAACACAACCCCTGTATACAGATTGTTTCGTTCACGACCATGGGCTCGAAAAACAAGGTACATCCGAACCCCTAGAATATCAACTGCGGTCATCATGATACCTCTCGACCTTAGTGCATCATGTCAAGATGTTTGAGTGTCAACGCGAGTGAAGAAGAAGGAGATCACGGCTCACCTCACTACGTGGGAGGGTCGTAGGCGCCGGTGTATGTTCCTCAGGACTGGGCCGAGTTGGGCAGTCCAGTCACGGTTCGGGTGAGTTGAATATGACCTCGGCAACCTGCGGTTTTGCGATTTTTGAGGACGAGAAGGGGAGGAGGTCAGGGGAGGAAAGAGCTGCAGCTTAAGCACCCGGGCGCCTGCGGGCAGCTAGTTCTGTTCCCGCCGGCGGAGGACAAGGGCCACGCGCCGCCGCCGCCACCGTCGTCCCCAATTAACCCATCTCCTTCTCCGCTGTTGCCCTTCCTCCGTTCGTGATCAGTGTTGAAGACGCCCAGTGCTATGCTTAGAGAATCCACACAAGGGCATTCACGTATGGAGGGGATACAAGGGCTGGATGATAACTTGCGTTAAAATCGGCCGTGATTGGCGGGGGCGAGGACGTTCTTAAGGGAGAACACTGGCCCCAGTGAATGCACAAACTCTCTCTCAGTCCCTCATTTTGTCCTGTTCCTTGCACTTCCTTCCTAACTGCGAGTCGACACCCCTGGCGAGCCCTATCACCCTCGGAATAATCCACAACTCCACCTCCACGCAAAAAATCCCCCCTGTGAATGGCAAAGTCGCGCCGCCAGAGTGCGATTCCTGATGTTCGCATCCTTGACGAATTTCTGACCCATCAATCAACAGGAAAGGCAGCAGACGCTTTGGCGGCAGCGGCCCACAAGCGGGCAATGACCTCCCAGCAGTCGGCCTCCCAGTATGTGCGGGACTACCAGCAGGCAGCAGCAAACTACCAGCAGGCGGGTTACCCGCAAGTGGCAGAGGCCTATCGGCGGGCGGAGGAGCATCAGCAGCAGGCGATGACCTACCAGCAGCAGGCGATGACCTACCTGAAGCAGGCGATGACCCACCAACAGTGGGCGGACCGCCAAGCGGGGGTGGCGAGGCAGGCGGCGGTGGCAGCGGCGCTGGAAGACGATGCCGGGTGCTGCTGCGTTGTTATGTAACTCTGGCATTTGTGATTAGTCTCTTATGAGCTCGTACCTGTACTATTTAATTCAATCCTCCCCTGTGTTTCTACCACAGCGCGCGGTTCAGAGAAAAGGCCACTCAGTCGCTCAAATCATCCTAGTTAGCATGTAAAATCCCCGAAAAAAGACAACGCACACACGTCACTAGCGATCGATGCCCGTCCTTTCGTCCGTACGAGGACTGTAGTCTGGAACATGTAATTACACGACGGGCGTTGACTGAGAGCGATCGGGGCCAGATTTGTGGATAGACTCGGCCCGGGGTTGTCTTTCAACTTTGGGGATCGTTTAAGTTTTCATGGGAGTTGATTGGCGGTTCGGGGAAGTACTTATGTGACTATGTCGTGTCCGGACTTGTTCCAAGTGTGCTGATGGTACCAGTTTTCAGTGCTTGGATCATGATGAAAGAGGCGCCAGGCCACGTCACGGTGTTCGTGATTGCCGCCCGGCGATTTATTGACGGCGACGGAGCGCCAGCTAGCTGCCATCAACAAACGACGCTCACAGTGACCGAAAGATTAGTGTCCGCGGCGCTCTTCCTATCCCACCGGAGGTTCTCCGCTATCGAACATGCTGAAGTGGGCCTCCACGGCAGCATCCGACGAAAAGCGTGCACCGCAGATACAGTGGTATTTGAGATCCTCCTTCCAGTTCTGGTTGGGATGATGCGGTTCGGGGAGTGTATAAACAACACTGCTTGTCAGCTCATTGAAGTTCGGCGTATTCAAAGCAGGACGCGGCAAGGAAGCTTGGAAGGAAGGTTGCAAGGAATTGCTCTGCAGCACGAATGTTCACAATCGGATCCGCTCGAGGATGAAAGATCACGAACCGTGTGCGGAGGAGTTTCGGTGTGCATGGAGAGTGGCGTGTTGCCGAACAGAGTCTGGCGGTAGAAATGAGTTCGTGACAGAGCAGCACTCGAGGAGTCTCACTTCCGCAGAGGTCTCAGATGATGGTTGGGGGGCCTCGTTGAAGAAACGAGGGGTTGGATTACTCGGGTGTTCTACCGATGGTTGAGATGTGTCTTGCTCATTCTGTAGGGATGAAAGAAATTCAGAGACGACACGGGAAGGATTGAGGTTTTTCGCCTCTGCACGAGCCGGCAACGGATCGAAAGAGTGGGGAAATGCCTGTAAAATTGTTGAAAACACGCAGTCTACCATTTCAATTTTCAGATCACTCACTGGCCACGGAGAGTTTGGTCTGGAACTATCGAGGCTTGATTCTCTCGACTTCCGTGGCGAACAGCTGTTACCATCCAGTATAGGATCGGATGGTGTTTCTTCGTGTCTGGCCCGTTTGGTGGGTGGCTCGTCATCGGATTGGGATGGGGATCGGCAGTGTGCTGAATGACAGAGAAATCAACCCAGGAAAGAAATCCAGCAAAAGCTATGTGCACATACCCCGACGCTCCGTTTCATCCGGCAGGTCCCGCGCAGCTTGCATGGTGTTCTCGATGCGACGAAGTTGGGTGATAGCCTGAGCGGTCACATCATGCCACATCTCAACCTGCGCGGCGGCGTGGAGCTGTTTTTCGAAGCGCTTAGAGCGTTCTTGTTCTTGCTGGAGCAGGGTCTCCGCCGCTCGCCGCCGTTGAGACTCAATGACAAGTAGAGCCTGAATTTCGGCAACTCCGTTGCTGCCTGCCTCCAGTGTGTTTTGAAGCCGAAGAAGACCGGTGGCTACGCTCATGAGGCCCTCTTTCGTTCCGAGCGCGGTGACAGAAGAACTGGACGCTGTTTCCGTCAGAAAGACCGCAAAGGTGGAAAGAGAAAGCGATGCGGTGCGCAAAGCATTCCGGAGAGTGCCAGCGACATTGACCAGGCCTTGCGAGGTCTTTGCCGTTGGATCCATCTGGATGATGAGGGTACAGAGCAGAAAATTGCATCCGCGTGAGTCTCTCACGCGGTCCATCACAGAATTCAAACTCCGCGTCAACTCCGCAATTGAACATGGTTCAATTCAAATGTGATCAATTTACTTTCATTCGTGGGTCCATTAGATGCCTTGAAGGAGTCAGTGGAGAGTCCAGAAACCGATTTGGAAAGAAAGCATACAGTCTGAACTTACTTACGCGCTGAAGGTTCGGCTCAACCTACGATTGTATTATGGGGCGGATCTGGACTACATACACCTATGGTGCGTTCAACTCGCAACCGAGATCTTAAGAGAACATCATGGCATACCTCAGGTCAAACATCGAATCGATGTGCTTCATCGAGAGCATCTGCTGCCTCGCGATCGCGTCCGGTAACCGATAGGCCCGTCGAGTAACATGCCAGGCAATTTTCGAGGTGTTCCTTGAAGAGGGCGGGTGCGTACTCGACCAACTTGCGGCAAAGTTCAACTGTAGTCACCATCGCTGCCAGAACTCGGTCGCTGGGTGCGACTCCTCCGCGCGCCAAGGCGGCGAGTGCACTCAAAATCCTTCCGATGGACCAAGAGAAGTCGTCTTCGTCAACGGCTCCGGGTTCCTGCGCGGCGAGGTCGCTAAATAACTTCACAGATTCGAGTAATGCGTTGAGACCATCAAGATCTCCAATACCGAGGAGGCACCGGGCGCGGGTGGAAGAGTAGATCCCCTGAGCGAAGCGATTGTCCACAGAAGTGGGGAACTCGGAAATGATACTCTCCGCCCGTATGATGGCCGCCAAACCGCCCGTGTAATCGCCACAGCCGGCCAACATGTTGGCATAAGTATCCAGGACGTTCGAAAGCATCCGTGTGTATGGAGCCGGAGCCTTTTCGGCGAGGGCCTCCGATATCCTCAGACACTCCGCAGATGCCGCAAGTGCTGCATCCGGAAGTTGAGACAATGAATGTTCGACGGCAGAGGTGTTCAGAGCCATGACGAGGCAGCACTGAGAATAGTCGGCAGCGTCATCGGCGATACTGCGTTGTGCGTTGAGCGTCTCTTGGGCGAGCCTGAAAGAATCGGATGGGCGACCCATGCTGCGCAAATAATGTGCCAAAATTCCCGAGGCCAGAACCAATGATTCGGTCCAATTTTCCGGGTCGGTTTCAGTCATGCCCTTCAGCAGTCGCAGTTCCTCCTCTACGGCCGCCAGCGGAGACCGGCCCAATGTGAAATAACCCATGGCCAGAGTATGCAGTACAGCAGTGAGCTTCGCATTCTTCGTGGACTCGGAATCCGGGAGTTGGCGGAGTAAGTCCACCTGCTCTTCGTCGATGCGTACGGCTGCATCATGTCGCCCGACCCTTCTGAGGTAAATTGCAAGGCCGCCCAGTGAATTGAGGAGGTCATCCCTCTTTTCCGCATTCTGCGTGAAGAGTTCCCGCCGCAGGCCAACCGCTCGCTCTGAAGAAGTGATGGCCTCTTGGTAGCGCCCGACGACATTATAGCTGATGGCGAGGTTATGAGACGACATCGCAATATTTTGCTTGATATCAGAGTCGTCGGTCAGGGCTTTCAGGCGTACGCGGAGCGCCTCCTCGTTGAGAGGAATCGCGTCCTGATGTTTCTCCTCCTTCATGAGCCTCACAGCAAGAGCATGGAGCTGAACTGCGAGATCGAGCTGCAGTTGAACGTCCGCTCCCGCAAGCTCCTGCTGGAATAGAACGACGGCGTCGGGGTTGCGGCCAGTAAGCATCAAGTCCAGCGCGACGTTGTGAACTGTGGTGGCAAAATCCGCTCTGGTAGACTGAACATCCCCCAGAAGCTCTCTGCGCACATCGAGGGCAGAACGGTCGGCAGTCAACGCTATCTCCGCCCGCTCGATAACCCTGGAGTAGATGCCAAAATTATGCAGCGAATGTCCCAAATCCTGCTTTGCGTCGGAATCAGTGAGAACGAGTCTGCGCAGTGCCACCGTTTCTTCGCCGATGATCCAGACTTCGTCGTCGTGGTCACCCAGGTTGTTCAAGTCTATCCCGAGACAGTGAAGGGCCTCCGCGAGCGCTCGCCGATTATCAACAGTCGGAGACTGCGATGCGAGCTCGCGGCGTAGTTGCACTACTTCTCTGTCTGCCTCCACCGCCGCTGTATGGTCCCCGCGAGTAGCGAGCCCGGTAGCTAGTGTAGCCAGGGAGTCTGCTAGATCTGGCTTGGCCTTCGGATCGATAATGGCACGTCCTCTACGCAAATCAGCCGCCTCTTTGTGCGTTGCAACCGCCTCATCCACCAAACCGACGGCCTTCTGGATGACCGCGAGGTCGTACAGTAACCGAGCGAGTTCGGTCGTATCCGTTAGGCGGAGTGCGCGGTGGAGTTTCACTGCGTCCTTTGCAGCTGCGTGCGCGTCCTCAAAGTGTTTGAGATTATACTGGATGTAGGCGAGATCGCTGAGGGAGGCCGACAGCTGAGAGTCGTAAGGCCCAGGCTCCCCAGGAGGCGTTGGATCAACGTAGCTCTTCGTGATGAGACGGCGAATTTCCACTGCCTCTAGGATGAGTGGCAATGCTTCGTCTGCGTTCGCCTCCCGCGGACACATAGCGAGGTTCTCGAGAGAATTCGCGAATTTCTCGAGTTTCGTCCAACTTGGCGCTTGGATCCACATTATACGCCGGATCCTCGTGGCCTCCTCGCCTGCCTTCCGAGAGTCCTCGTGTTGACCCAGGGTCGTGAACGCGGTGGCGTGGCCCTCGAGCAGTTCCGCCACGTCGCCCTCGAATGCGGTTGGATATTTTGCGGACAACCGCTCGAACACCTTCAAGGCGATAGATATTTCCCGCTCGGTGTCCTCCGGGCGTTTCTGTTGGAGGGCTGCGACGTAGTTGGCAGCCATCTCCCCAGAGAGAGCCATGAACCGCAGGCGCTGTATCCAGTAATCCTCGTCGCGTTCGTGGCCAGAGGTGTCCTCGGAGTTCCAGAGTGCCTTGAGGCTCTCGATCGCCTCGATCGTGAAGGACACATCGAACAAATCCATGTCAACTCTGTCGGCCAATTTCGTCGCCCAGTCAAGTGTGCCCGCCTCGATCTCTTGGCCTACGAAGGTGGCCCAGTCGATCTCGTCCCTTTCCCGCAGGAACGTAGCCTTTGGGCGATAGTCTTTGCTCTTGAAGGCCACTGAGGCGTGAATCAACTGTCCTGGGACGATTTTGCGCCCCTCGCCGCGGTGGGGAACTCTGGTGATTAAATCACTCAACAAAACCGCACCTCGGTTGCAAAAACTCGGGACCTACCGGGTAACCTCGTCGGCGTTTTTGAACGATAACCGAGCGATGGGCAGTTTTTCAACCACCGACCAAAGAAAGCTCATCGAGTCGTGGCCCTCGTCATCTCGGAGAGCATGCCAGTTCCAACCACCGCCGGTCGAACGAGGCTGCAACTTCAACCCCGCGGATGTTGCCTCGTTCTCCATCCACAGCAGCGGCACCGACGACAGGTTGAGGTTGAGGTTGTTTTTCAGGCCGCCACCACTGTCATTCCCACATGTTAGCAAGAGTGTAGGACGCGAAGAAGTACGGATGGGTCACTCACATATCGGAATGGGTGCCAGCGAACCACACCTCCTTCACATTCCCGGGATTGGGCGCCCCGATGGGCCCGAGTCCGGGCTGATCGACGACTTTGTCGGATGTGTATTCGCGCAGGCCTCGCGTCTTGGAGCTCCCGCCATCGACATACTCGGGTAGGAATTTAACGCGCGCCTCGTCGAGGGCCAACGCATGGCGGAAGATGCAGACGTGGTTTGCCGAGCCAGTGAGCGGTAGGGGTTTCTCGCGGGCAATGCCGACAGAGGAAACAGTATCCCTGGAGTTGAACGTTAAAAGCACGTCGGTGACGAAGACGTCGAGCTCACCAGACACCAATGAAATGAACTTTTACAGTTCGCGAAAACGTGTTCTTGAAGGTGGTGGCCATGGCCTCCGCTTGACCGTCGGCTGCGCGCAGTCAGTGGAAGATATCTCGTCGATAATAACACGACAGACCCGCGTCCTTGTGACGTTCCGAGTATATTTCGTATGCACTGGGCGGGAGTTCGGTGATATCCACATTATCGAGATAAGAGAACGTACTATGGTATGAGTTCTTGGTTTCCCGCATTGACCAGTCCGACCTGGGTTGAATTTTTTGAATCAGGATTGCGGAAGCGAGGGGGGAGGGGACTCCGACGTACTTTCTCGATCATCGCGCCCAAAGTCCGGCTTTGATACGCTCCACGCGAGAATCCTGGGTTCGCACTCAGTCGAGGATTTTACACCAAACGTTCTCCCTACCGATCAGGAATATCTTGTCGCCGGGTTGATATACATTCGACAACCAGCGGTAAGCCTTTTGCACGATATCTTCAAAGTTCCTGTGTCCTCACGAGTCAACACAGGCCCATGGTCTGAAGGATTGACTCACCAAGCGATGGCCAAGTCAACCAAATTGTCGAGTCGCTGGCGCAAGTACTTGTACGTCTTGCGATGGTTCGGGACATAGGTCCCAATCCCGCAATTATAATACGTCAACTGCTCGTCGACCGTGGCATTATCGACGATAATCCGGCTATGCAGCTCCACGACGTTGGTATTCTGGTAGGCAGAACGAATATAGATAAATGCGTGAATTGATATCATTAATGTTGGGAGTGAGACTCACATGGACGCCGAACTGGTTGGAGGTCCCATCGAGCGACACGACGAGATTCCGCGACCGGCGCGAGCCACACCGCCCCCGACACGACTCCCGCCGGCAGACACAGTGCTCGACGCAGGCGCATGTGCATTTGCAGTCGCACTCGGGCTTGCAGGCGCAGCCGCACTTGCGGGCGGGGCCTTGCGGGCGTGGGACGTCGTCGGAGATAGTCTTTCCATCTATCGTTTGCGCGCTGGTGCCTTGGGTGCGCTGGACCGTGGCGGAGGCATTCGGGCTGTTGACGATTTGGGGCTGCTTCTCGATTATGAAGTGCGGAGTTCGCTGAACTGTGGCAGATACGCTCATCGGGCGGTAAATATGTTGGTGGGTATGAAAGGAAAAGGATGTCGCCCCCGTTGGCGCAGGAGCGTCTTAAACTGCGCATCTGTTAGCATAGCGACATAGTTAGGCGCCTCAGGTCGGATACAGACGTTCTTGTCGACATTTTGGATGCTGGTGATGTGTCGTAAACCGCCACCGCTTGGCAGAGTCAGAGCAGTGGGAATGAGTCGGGTGTGTGAAGTTCTTGCAGTCCTGGTAAGAATAGAAGAAACTGCTGGATGCCACCGAAGGCGCAGACAAATCATAAATGGACTTCCACGGACTCGTCCACCAGAGAAACAGCCTGAGGGAGGCACCAAAGACAGACAGCAATTAAGAGCGGCGCGCAACAAGGTACCTCGACGTCGCGTGGATAAGTATCGACGGCGAGAAAGGTACGTCGTGACCTTGTTCCTCAAGTGGATATACTAAATTCCTCGACGGTAGAATATTGAATTGACTTGACGTTTGGCCTTGAGAGGTACTTTGTTCCTTGTTCCTACGGTGACCTTTGTGAGAATGCTTCGAACGGGAGCGCTTGTCAGTTTATTTTCTGCCCGAATCACATGATTGACGCGCGCCTCCCGTTGGTTCAATGCGGTTCAATTGGTGCGAGAAGGTCCCGGAGGGATTGCGAGTGAATAATCCACCAGGGAAGCCAGTCATCTTGCCGAATTCCGAACGACTCATCCAGAACTTGAATTGAGCTTCGCTTTGGCAGGAAAAATATAAGTACATGACTCGCTTTTGCAGCCAGCTGACTCCATAGGACTTGCAGCAGAGATTGAGTTGCCCAGAGAAACCAGTAAAACCTTATTAGCGTCGAATCCAGCGTAATTTCAGAATCGAGATGGAAGTTGGAGAGAGAGAGCGCCAGTGTGACTGTGACTGAAACGTGACTCCCCTTCAATCCTTCCACCAGAAAATCTCGCATTCACTCTGCTGCAAGCTCCTCATAATGAAATCACCCTCGCACGCCGTTCACCGCGCCTGTCTGAACCCGAAAAGACAAGGACTTGTCGATATGTAACAGCCAGTGTCAGCAGCCAGCCGCGAGCCCCCGATTCCTTTCATTCGACGAAGGAAGCTTCATCAACTGGTGTCAAAGCACGACACGGGGCTATTACCCGTCCTCGGCCTTCATCCCATGCCTTGACCCCGAAGTACGCTGCGAGACCCCGACGACTTCCATGTACGACGTCTTGGACCGATAGTGGGTCCAGTAAATACTTTCAGTGACAACGCCATGCTGAGCACGGGGATCCAGACAGTGAAACCTCGCCGCCCGCGGCCTGCCTATAGGCCTAGATACTTCGCGATCGGTGGATTGCCACCGTAGCATTGTGGGTTGGAGCCACCACAGGTACGCCCGCTTATGGTGAACGCATCGCTGCTCACCTTTTGATCCTACAGCCTCCCTGAGTCGCCTCGTCGCCATCCCAGTGAACAACGAACCCGCGCCATAATACCACGAGCATTGTGCCCAAGGTTACCAGCAGCTCTTGATTACGCACCTTCCGGCAGGCCTTTCTCTGCCCCGCCACCCCGAGACTCGTCGACCGGGTCTCGCTTGCTTGAGTCCACCCACCACATCTACCCCGCCGAGCTACGTCCGCTTGTGGGTGAATACCTCAGAAGCAGGAGATTGCACACCAACGCCGCTTCCAATGGTGGACTTATCACACCCGCCCGCGTGCCCCACGGTGTACCTCCGGCTTCGACAATCGCGGTATCCGCCTCAGCCCTCATTTCCTCCCCCTTCCTTGCATATGCGACCCCACATCACATGCCCCGCCCCGCTCCTCTCACCGCATCCACACCCCGCACGTTCCTCCTCTCCGGCGCAGGCGCCCCTTGGGCAGCGCGTCGATATGAGGCCTACACCAACGCCACTGGGACTGCGCAGGCCAATGCCTAGCTGGGGAGGATGCGTGGCTATGCCTACCTGTATCCAAGAGGGCGGCGCCGGCGGACTGCAGATGAATGTGCTCGTGCTTCGAAATCGCGCTGCAGATGCGCGCGGTCGTCGCACTGGACCAATGCGAGTTTCTGCGAGCATCACCGCCTCGACTCATCTCGCGCGCACAGCGTCGTCCGCGTCCGCACCCACCATCATCCCCTCCACCCTGCGAGCGTCGTCGCGGGTGTATCGCCGTTAAGGGGAGACGGCCCGTCGCATCCAGAATGACTTATGCGTCGCCACTAGCACGGCGCTCGAGATGGCCGACATACAGCATGCGGTGGTCGGCGTCCGAAACGTGGGTCGCTCCGGGTGCCGCTCGTACTGCTCGCATCGGGGCGGCGACTGCGCATCACCATGGTCAGCTCCTCCTCCGCGTCTGCGGCATCCCCCCCTGCATCCCCGTCGCCCATTCCCTCCTCGCGTCTTCCGCGACATCCACGCCCCCGTCCCAGTCCATCCTGGAGACTCCGCACGCGCGGCGGTCCTGGGGAAGCTTGTAATCGGGGCGGAGAATGTGTATGCCGCGAAGCAGACCTGCGGCGGGGTCCGCCGTGGACGGGCACATGTGCAGTGTATGGGCGTGCCTGAGGCGGCGAGAGGATTGGTGGGGAGCTCAGACACCCGCATGGCCGCGACGGCGTCGATGTCTGGGTAGTGTCCTTGGGCCGTCTTGGGGAGCACTTGAATCTGGGCGGACACAGCAGTTCGGGAACAGCGATGTCGCGCGTATTCTACCCCAGGCCGTCGGTCTCTTCCCCCTCCCCATCCAGCGGCCCGCGCTCGTTCCCTGCACTCAGGCGCCCCCTCTCGCGCCTTCGTTGGTGCCTTCGCGGGGGCGCGAGGTCGAGGATGCGACATGCGGCAGCAGCGATGGGAACTACACGGGATCGCGCCACATCGCATCTCCGACGTCCTACCCCTTACCTCCCGCTCATCCCGGCGCGCGCTCCCTTCATCATGCGCGCGTTCCAGCCTGGATCCCCCATTCCACGAACGGCACACGGGAATTCGGGACGGGGCACAAAGGGAGACGAAGACGGCGACGCAGCGGAGGGGCATCGTGTCCCCTCCGAGCGGAGGCTGAAGATGAAGCCTGTAGCGCGATCGACGACGGAGTCGCGGGAAGGGGGAGGACGCGCAGTATGTCGTCTCAATCCTGCACGCTCCTGACCCGATTCGGAGCAGTTGTGGGGTGGGGTGCTGTCCCGGGCTGGGACGGGGATGTCGATCGCGCGAGAGATGGGAACGGCAGCCACGGCGCTTCCATGAGCTCCTTCGATGTCACCTTCCGCCGTGCCGCTGGGGTGAAGGGTCCCTCCACTGCCTCTATGCCGTCGGACACGTCTTGGCTCGCGGGGTGCAGCTAGGCTTGTCTTCGTGTTAATCCCCCCCGCCTCATCGTTGTCTACGAGTGTCTACGCCGTCTTCTTTCCTTGAAGTTACATCCTTGTCTCCCTACTGATGTGACCTCCTCGCACCCACCTACCTCAAGTTACTTGCGTTACCGGGACTTCTGTAATCCCCTTTACCGACTTTTATCTACCCAGTACTTCTTTTTAGCTCTTCCTCGATGTGCCTCCTTACATATGTCGAGACGTGGTGCGCATTCGCGGGTCGTCGACCCGTTGGGGATGACACTACGCCAACACGTGCATCGCAATCCAAATATGGCAATCCCGCATCGAGAACCTTTGCAGCTTCGACTCCGCTGAACCTCATCTACTGTCGAGTGACAAGGCCTCTGCATCACTTCTCCAGGTTGCATTTCTGGGAGCATTCACGGGAACGTCTGTTGCGTGCAAGTTTTTTCTGTTGCTGGTGATAAGTACGAAACTACCCTTCGAAACAGGAAGAGGTATCCATTATATCACTGAATATTTGCCACCTCAACCGCGCACCCGTCCGCCCACCAATCTCGTCCGGACCGTCCCTGCCTAGCGCAAATTAACATTGTTGTTCGTGGGATATTCGACTTGAGGCAGCAGCACATCGAGTTCGGGGTGGTTTCGATACCTCCAGATTGCGTGGAGGATTCCTGCTCCGTCAAGTGGGATGGTTATGCGCTGACCGGAAGGCATGGACGGATGGCTAGGAGTATAAGTAAGACAGAGGCAACAAGGCCAGCCAGAATCTGGAGAATACAGGGTGTTCAGTGCGACTCAGTACCTGGGCTTGGAAAGTCATACTGCGATGAAACTGGACTGGGGTGAATGTAAACTTCCTGTTTGCTATTACTGAGAAAAACCTGACACACTTCTCAACGTCCTTCGGCCAGTATACCGGCCACAGCCCGGGTACCTCGCGCGAGGTGTTCCTATTCCATATCATTGCATAGCACCAAACTAATGTACACAGGAATCCTCGTCTTCTATCCATCCGCCCTCGTCGTAGATATCAATACATTCTCCCCCTTGGATACATAAGTATCATCCGAAAGTTCTAAGTAGGAAACGGAATCAAAACGCTACAGCTTCGCGGGAACGGGCTGCATCTTGTTGAGGAAGGCCGAGGCGACGACGCGGCCGGTGGATTTGTCTGTTATCTGGGAGGATGTCAGCAAGTTACTTTTTGGGGAAGGAGGGGAGCAAAGAACGGGGGAGACGGCAAGGGGTTGATGCGTTAGCGCAAAACGTTCGAGAACGACACCGCCGAGAGCCTAGCGTAAAACCCTAGCCTCCGTCCCATATAAAGCGTAGCGATGGCCTGCGAAATGAACGCAACCGGGATTTCAATCGCGCCCGGGTCGCGAAATGAATTGAGATACACGTCAAGTGTAAGCCCAATCCTCAACCCCGCTGCAGATCTGGATCCGCATCGATAGTATGTACCCCGTAGGGATCCGCACGCAAAAGGAGATCAAATGAAGGAAATGAAGGAAATGAAGTTCATTTCGTCTGGGATCGCAGGGCGGATCGACGTTGCGGCGCCACAGAGAGAGAATGCAGCGAGGAGCGAACGAAGCCGAAAAAAAAGAGAGAAACGGAGGGAGAGGAAACACAAACACACCTCACACCTTGCCGCCATCACGCGACTCCCCATCGAGATTGAGGAGGAGGATATTCGGAGGGTGGAGCCGCTGTCAGGACGAGTAGTCAGTGTCGGTTTACGGCCACGCGAAACGAAACCAAGGAAGGGCGGAGCAGGTAGACTGATTTGTGAGCGGAGTAAGTTGCACCGGCGACTCAGCTCTGGCCTGGGCCAGCGGCAGAACAAAGGAACCAGGCACGTTGGGCAGGGATGGAAGCACCGCGGCGTCTTACCACTGGGGATCGCGTCCGGCTGTGTTGTGTACACAACATCAGATTCAAAGCGCGGGCCCCGTCCCGATAGTGAGACGCCGTCGAACATGAACGCGTCGCGTCGCAAAATCCGCGGACAACCAGGAGCATAGATACGGCGGAGGCACACATCGATATCCGATGCCATGCACACCAGGGAGGTTGAGTCGCGTCCGGTGGGGTGGTTCACCGATCCCCAACATGGAGACGCCGTGAGCACGAGCGCGAACGTCGCGTGGGGGATTTGGAGACGCGTAACAAACAAAACACCACGATATGTCCAGCCCACAATCCGATGAGGTTGGGCCGCGTGGATTGCCCCGCAGGGCCGTGGAGCGACGTATCTCACTTTCGAATGCGCGTTCCCGATATCGAGACGCCGCGAGCACGATACGCGTCGCGTAGAGTGTTCGGAGAGCGACGTGAACCCCGCGCGATGCGATACGCCCGACTCCACCGGCCACAGAACCAACGGTCACCTCGCCGCCGCCGAAACGAAGCCGAAGGTAGTAGAGTAGAGAGGGAAGGATTGAACAAGGAAGGAACACTCACAGCCCAACAGGTGCATGGAACAGAACGTTCATGCCCTGTGTGACGCCGACGCCGTTGGTGCCATTGAGGAGGCCGAGTACGACGAGAGGGGTGGATGCGCAGCTTTAATTGCCGTTTAGAATTCGGAATATTTGACGAGGATGAAGAAGACGCTCACTTGTCGATGAGATACGTGACGCAGCCGCCGTGCAGCATTCCTGCGCCGTTCAGCATGTCTAACCCGTCGTCAGTACCACAACTTAGGACACCGCAAAATCGCGCACGCTTGGCCACGCTGACCTCCTGCACCACTACCGCCTCCATCCGTCCGCCCCTCTCCTCGGGGTACTCGACGCGCATCTCAACGAAGCGCACTGCACGCCCCACAGCATAGCCGAACGTCTCGTACTCGGTGGGATCGGAGTCGTAAGGGTGGCGGGATCCGACGCCGTATGCGAAGAAGGTGTTGCAGGTGAGCTGCTTGATAGAGGGTGGGACGTTTCCCGCGATGGAGGCGATGGTGGACGCGGAGGTAAGCGGGTCCGGCGGGAGTGCGCTCGGGTCGACCCAGGGTTTCGCCCCCTTGGACGAGCCAGCTTGGGGCGTGCGGGGGGTTTGGGAGGAGGACATGGTGGTGGTGGGAAGCAAGGTGGGTGGGGAGATGGATTGGATTGGAGAATGGAAGATGGAAGCGATGGAGTGAAATAGAACACCAGCAGGATCGTGGGTAGATCTAGACTTTACACGCGCCCAATGCAATTTTTGGCTTTCTCATGAGGTGTGACCGCGGCAAGGACGATCCGGGTACTGGCCCCGAGGGCGCGTACATACATACCATTTGGGGCGCGAGCTTCTTCGCGGATCCGCTAACTGCAAACACCCGAACAAGGACGGGGTTTCAGCCAGTGGAGACAGGAACTGAGCTGGTTGTCGTCGAGGAGGTAAGGTAAGGTTGTCGGTAAGCTTTCATGCATGACTGGCTTGGACCGGGCCTGGCGACGCTGAGACTTTTCGCTTTTGAGTTGGACGTCGGCGGAGGAAGAAGCAGGAGCGAAGACGTGGCCCTGGGAAACTATTACGTGACGTTCAGATTGGTCAGCTTTACCTTCTTTGGCTTTCACCACCATGCCGTCCTCGACGTGCCGCTCGGCTTTGGATTCATTCTTGCACGTCGATGTAGTTATCCCGCTCACCGTCTCCATGACTCGCCACAACTGGTCCGCGGTGTTGCCAACTCGGAGCTTGCGGTGGATGTGCTACCCATCCGCACCCACAAACGGCGACTAAATCTCGAGATCTGGCCCAATGGCGTCGACCCTGCCTGGTGGACTCTATGGGTGTCTTTGCGAGAATGTCGCTGCTGTCCCCCGTCGCTCTCGGTCGCTCTCGGTCGAGTGTCATCCCTGGTGTCAAGGGTTGCCCCCGGAAATGCAGATGCTATACACCTCGGCCTCAATCGGGTCCACTCAGCTCACTTAGCAGCGTCATGATTTCTAGCTCCCAATACAGTACCGGGCCCCGCGATATCAATCACCCTGGCAGCTTCCCTCGATGTTTCCCTCGATGTCATTCGCGGCACACAGTATTTTCGTGTCGACTGCGGTCAAGGTATTTTTATGCGACAGATCCTTACTTCCTGCTCCGGCCCTCGGTTTATTTAGTGGCCGCTCCTGCTGCTACTCGACTCTATGCAAATGTCTGTACGCGCTCGAACCCCGGAACGCCCCGAATCCGAGGTGATGCGTTACGAGTAGGCTTCGCGGACGTGTTCTGCTGTGCAAGGTTTTTTTTTACTTCCGGATGCACTAGTTGCGCCGATTTGCGCACTGGGACTAGGCTGGTTCGCGGGTGGTGATCTATGCTACCTCCCATTGGCTCGGGACTACCGCCACAAAATCCCCTCGAGGTGTTCCCTCCGAGACGTACCCTCCCTTCCTTCCGCGCGTAACAAACCAACCAGTCCTACGCTATCGGCCTCGAAACCCTACTGAATAACATAAATTGAACCCGCCAACCGGATCCGACGCGAGCCAGCGCACCCGGGAGTTCTTCGGCTTGGCCCCGACATTGGCTTCGCATGGCGTTCCCGAGATGACGATGCACCAACGATGCACTGCGACTTGATTGACCTGCAATAAATACCCAATAAATACCCAATACTCTCAGCGCTCGCTCGGCGTCTCGGACCAATACTCACTCTCTCCGATTCAATGTTGAAACTGTCACGACGGTTTGCAATTGGAACACCCACTCCGCTGTGAATTCTGCAACCAATCGTAGGCCGCGTGGTTTGCGTTTCCGAATGCGCTGACCCGACTGAGAGGCATGGCGAGTTAAAAAACGGAGGTTGTTGAGTGCAAGCTCCCCCACCCCATTACATTGTTGAACAATTTGGAAACTCTGATTCGAATGCAAGGCAGCGACAAACACTCATGCGCAGGCTAACTAACTACGGTTTAGGTCCAGGCGAATTTGCCACAGTGACCTCATTGCCGCGTCCACCATCGGTTCATCGAGAGGTGTCGACGAGTTAATATGGAATCGCAGTTGCCCTTGCGCCGAAAAGAAAGTCGCCACTGGAGGTGCCACCTCCTGGGTTATCACATCCTCATTTCCAATCTCCCTCCTCGTGTCTTCTTGCTTGGCCACTTCAAGCCCATCTTCAATCAGCGCATTCAATCCGCCACTCTCGTCCGCTGGCGCAGTTGCAGTCTTGCCTCGCCCTCTCTCCTCGAGCGCCTGGTCGTATCTCACTCTGTGTAGCTGAGGCGGCAATGAGATGGGATGTCGGTTCCGGACTACTACTCTAGGAACACACGTACCTTCATCACGGGCCACGTATCCTTCCATCTAGGCTCGATACCAGCCTCTCTTAGCATAATCTGCGTGATTTTCTGAAGATAGTCGTTCAGAATCACGTATACTATAGTCTCCATTCAAATTCAACCTCGGATCCTCCAACCTCACAGTGAAATCTTTGGGTCCACCATTAGGACCGAGCGACAGTACATTTACACTCACTTCGCAACCTGCGCCTTCTTGCTCACGATTCCCAGTCCTACTTCGCACACGAACTTGTTGCGGATTATATTGGATTGAGTCCCTATGTCGTGTTGATAGAACTCCCAGGAGTCTGATTGGTTTTCGCGCTCAAACACCACGTCTGTGTCCCTCGGCGGCGGGTTCCGACATCGATTACTAGTGGGCTAGCGTCTTCCAAGGCTCGAAATTGAGGGAGGTGAGAGGGGGAGGAGTAGAAGAGCGAGTGTGTCGGACTTTAAGTATACCACTTTGGCGGCGCCCATCAATGCGGTTGGCCACACCACGGTCGCCACACTCGACGGAAGATGCCACACTTACACAGCAGTTGTGTCATCTGTTTTGAGCCCTTCCTTGTGACTCAGTGAGTTGCACCTATCTAGATGCCCCGGGTTAAACTAACCGTTTGAACCGTACTTAATTGACTGGTTGAGACTCGCCACACTAGCATCCCGACCCTGTCTACTTCCTGCGTGTGGTGTTAGATTTCGGGTCATGATCGGGACTACTTAACAATGCACTGTCAGCCTTATGAGGGAGGATTCAAGCCACTCCCATTTACTCGGCTCTATGCCGTCTCCCACCGAATTCAAGTTCCGCTGATTCGATCACACTGTCGTCTATGTACGCGCCGATCTTCTCGGCCCGTGCGGCGCCTCATTGTTATCTGGTTTATCTATGTAGAATGTTTGTGAGGGAATAATTTCTTATCCTCTAGACCTAAATTGTCTGACTGGATCTGCTCTCGCCGGTTGCTTCTTTACCATAACACTGGTTCAACTGCGTCCCCTGGACCAGTAGTGCGCCAAATAATGATGTGCTTCAGCTGATAGCGACACCATGACTCCACGAACCAAACAGTTGAACTCGCCCTCAGTTCATCGCTTATCGTGCAATCTCCAGTTCGAATCAGTACTATTCATCTGGAACTAAATAATTTAGTCTCTGCAATCACTTACGCTCTCAGAACATATGGTTCGGCTTGAGACACAGGAACCTGCCCGCATTCATGGTTATGCTCCAGTAGCAGACTTGAAGAAGAGACACATGAATATCTGCGCATGCAATATCCATGCTTCAGGCCTTACACCTGCAGTGATTGTCTTCGACTGGGACACCAGAAACAATGATTCAACCATCTACGACTCCCATCCACTCAGGTCTCCACTGCACACTGGATTTCCTTGAAAGTCGGCTGTTGCTGACTCGGCACAACCCATAGATCATTACCAAGTTACGGCAGCTGGTGAGGCTTCTTCTGGACCCACACTCATGGCCAACGAGCAGAAAGGGCGGCGAGTCCACAGGATACGAGGTTACGAGTGTCGGTCTGTCGGGAGAGACTAGCGAGTCCACCATGGTCTGTGATTGTCCTTGTACCCACAAGTTTCCTGATTGTGACACATCTCCATGGCCAGCAGCTGGTAACTCTGCCGATGAAGCCGCCGCGGCCAAGCTGTGGGCAGTGTATATCTCTGAAGCTGAGAAATATGACAAGGGGCTAGTCGAGAGTTGGAAAGCGGACATGGAGGGTCTGCTCATATTTGTGAGCCTACTGCAAGTTCCCACTCTCTACACAACTAGACACATGATCCTGCCTCTGTAGGCTGGTCTTTTTTCAGCCATTTTGACGGCATTCCTCATCGAAAGCTACAAGACACTCAACAGTGATTCTGGCGACCTGACAGTGCAGCTCTTGATGCAGATCTCACAGCAGATGGCAGCAATAGCAAATGGAACCACCCCTCCCACCCTCCCAACAGCTCCATTTTCCCCCAAAGCTTCTGCCATTGCATGCAATGCGCTTTGGTTTGCCAGTCTCGCATTCAGCCTCACCTCAGCCCTTGTTGCAACATTTGTTCAGCAATGGGCCCGAGACTTTCTCCACAAGACAGACCTACACTCTGCTCCTGTCATCCGGGCACGCATCTTTTCCTATTTGTATTACGGGATGAAGAGATTCCAGATGCACACAATGGTGGAAATCATCCCCCTCCTTATCCACCAATCTCTGCTGTTCTTTCTTGGTGGTCTCATCGCATTCCTCATTCCGGTGAACATTGTCATGGCGGTGGTCGTAGCTGCTGGTCTTCTTGTTGTGGTGGTAGCATATGCCATCCTAACTGTGCTACCTCTATATCATCTTGACTGCCCCTACCACACACCTCTATCTGGTCCCATCTGGCGTGTGATGAAACTATTCACACAAATCTGGCCTGCCGTGGCGTCGCAATTCACCACCACAGCACACCATTCACATCCTGAGTCCCACATGTCCGCTGGCATATATGATGCAGACACCCGGACACTGGTGGGGGCCATGTCGCATGCTGCTGTTAACGATTCCGAAAATCGTTTGAAAAGGGATCAGCAGGCTTTGGTTTGGACAGTCAAAGCATTGGCAACCGACATAGAGTTGGAGCCCTTTGTGGAAGCCATTCCTGATCTGTTGTGGGGTCCCAAGGGCCGCCATTACACACACTACGGACACACCATTCTAGGATTGGCACATCACCCAGAGATTCGACTCCATGACCGCATTCACACTCTCCTCAACAGCTGTGATACAGGCCTATTGAGCTTGCCGGAGCAGGACCGGTGTCGAATCACTTGCTATAAGGCACTTTGGTCGATTGCAAGCTCACACAGACATACAAACTCTGGGAGAACAGAGCCTATCCACTCTTATGACTTTGACTACATACAGCGGATGTTTGCTACCAGACTGGACATCAACGCAACACTGGTGGCTTCAAGTACATCCTGGGCCACTCCTGCTCTTCCTCTTCTGGGACAGGATAATACCGTTGAAGACTCATCTGACAAATATGGCCCATTGGACTTCACGCACATACACCACCAGTTTGCATTTGATGCCTCGAATCCCGCAGCTCCGTACTTTCTATCGGCTTCTGCAATGATGCAGTGGAGTACATTCTGCACTGTGGACTTCCCGCTTCTTCAGATCCAGCAATCTCAGCCTCAGGACATCTCTCTTGGCAGTGTGTTGGAATCTATCGAGGCCAAGTTTTGCGAGATGGATCTTACATGGGCATCTCTTGACTATAGGTCACTCCCCGACCTACAGCAACGGGTTCAAATCCTGCGTCATCTCCCAGTCACAATCCTACTGCGATATCTCATGAAATCCACTGACTTGCCAACCCTCCCATATCGTTTTCTCGAAACATGCTCCATCATTCCCATGGATTTTACTCCGTCTCGAATCCAGCACATCATCACTACCCACCTGAATACAACGGACACCCTCCATGGTACCCACAGAGCTAGGGTAGCCAAAGTTGTATCCGAGTTACTCTCCCTGTGGCAAAGCAAGGGCCCAGTATATGCTCCGCGCATCATTGTTGAGTTATGGGCCCGCTGGCATGCGGAAGCCGGCTTGCAGGATGTCATGTACGACATGGAACCCTTTGTGTGGGCCAACCTCGCCCAGGCATCGTCGGACACCCCGCCATATCATTTTGAAGATCCCCGGGTGTCAGACGCAATCTGGCACCTAGCTTGCTGGCCACGCCATCCGAAGTTCACAGGCATCACACTGTCATATGCAAGTGACCTTCAGCCTGTCTTCAACACACTTTCCAGGTTCCCACATCCAAACACTGTTGCTGCCGCCGTTGTCATCAAATTCCGCATCATTCGCACCCGCCAGGTTCTGCCGTGGAGCTCAACTGTAGGGAGTGTGCTCTTGTCCCTTGGCAGTAGCATTTTCCCTGCTGAATCCGCAAGCATGCTTCCAGATGACCTGCTGGATGGCATCACTCAGGATGAGTTACTGTCTGAAACCCAGCTGGCCCTTCTGCGAACACACATGTATCGGTTGGGAAATGAAGCCAGAATTGCTGCACTTGCTGAATTCCTTGAAGAGTGTCATAGAGCTCACGTTACAAAGGCACCGGAAACTCTTGCAGAACTTCGCAACACCTGGGATGTTCCAGTCTTTGCTCCAACAGAGATTCATCGGGAACAACAGCTGCGTCTCACAACCATTGTCTACAAAATTTTTACAACCACAAGCAATGCTCCTGAAACTAGCAGTCTGCGGGAGGCAATTGTTGATTGTTTTTGCTGGGACGTCTATGCAAATCAACTTCACATGGGTGGTGTGGCGAGGCTTTGGCTCGATGAGCCCGTTGCTCGCATGGACATTCGAGATGCTTTTGCAACATATGCAACAGAAGACCTCGAAGAGAACCTTCGGCTGCGTTTAGGGAATATTATCCAAACCCTGGATGTAGAGCGACCCCAGCTCCCTTAGTCAGAAGTGGCTTGTGGGGCTGCTCCTAGTTGGTTGTGGATAAAAAACCAATGTACTACTCATTAAACCTGTTGAGATGAGAGGTTTGATGTGAGGACTCGAGGTATGAAACCTGAATGATAGAAATGAATATTGAGAGGCTAATTTACAGGGCTTATATACTGTAGAGAATAGTATCTAGAATGTACTACTAGCAGAGGAAATAGAGGGAAGCTGAGTAAGAGCTGAATAAGTAGAGTCGGGCAGAACATCGGCGATGCTCGGCGAAAAGTTGAACCGTGGGAAATACCAAAATAACAACACTCCCCCTCAAGCACGAGTCGTATCGAGGCGGAAGTCTGAAGGACTCGTGATTGGAATGGGCGAAGCGAGTGAGGGTGTGTCGGAATGGAAGATAGCAGATGGAGACTGATGCTCTGTGAGGAGCTGATTCTCCCGAGTGAGTTGGGGATTAAAAAGTGAAGTCGGGTGGCGATGAGTCCGGTGATGGACCTGGTGCGCGAGATGTAGCGATAGAACGCGGAGTGGGAAGAGGGTGAGGTGTGTGAACACCGCGTGTGTTGGCGTGTCCTTGTCGAACTATGCGGGCGTGATGAGTGATAGCGCCGTGGGGGTTGCGTTTGGTGCGGAAAATCCAGTGATAGGATGGTGGGAGTTGTGTCGAAGAAATGGAGAGAAGACCAGATGATTTGGCCTTGGAAACTGCGAGGTCGATGGCAGCTTTCCACTCGAACCAGTCGGGGCGGTGTTTTGCCTCGGTAACAGTGAGCGGATCAGGATCTGTTGGCGCGTGATGTTTGCGCGATGCAGAGACGTGAGCGGGCGGTGTAGCCTCGGGCTCAGAAGTGATGCTGGTTGTGATTCTCTCCCCCTTGAGCTGAGGCGGAAACGGGTCGATGCTCGAAGCGGGGAACGGATGTGCGTGTGTCGGGACAGGCGTGGGAGGTGTCATGTGCAGTGAATTGTCGTCGATGGATTCCTGCCGTTGGACCGCGTGCGGGTCGGAAGTCAGTGCCCCGGGAATACCTGTAGTCCGGCTGCAGTCATTTGGCAGATGGACGGAAGGTGATTCGGGGATGTACGGGATGGCGACGGTGTCGTGACCGTGGTTGCCGAATATTCTGATGATGGCCGGATTGGACAGCGACGAATCGCCGGAGTGAACAATGTGATGGGGGGCTCCAGAGTCGGTAATCCAGGCACTCGGAGTAGATGGTCAGCCAGCCTCGGCAAAGAAGGCGTAGTCGGTGGTCGGGGTGAAGGTGGACTCGGCAAAATGAGCCTGTTCCGTGTCGGCACGGTGATGGCCAGAGGCGCGTCGGTTGCGCTCTTTTTCGGCGGCCGAGAAAGTCTTGCCTGCCTTGGTGTCGCGGCAGTCTTTGACCATGTGTCCGATTCTGCCACAGCCGTAGCAGGTGAGATCGGAATTAAAGTGGGAGCGGTTGTCGGTGGAACGATGATGCGAGCGAGCCGGAAGCGCAACTTCGTTGGAGGAAGTCTTGGCTTTGCGACGGCGATCCTGCTCGAGAATACGAGCGACGAGCTTCGTGGAGTCGGTCAACGATGCTGTGTCAACGCCCGAGATGAATGTGTCCCAGGAGTCCGGCAGTGACGTGAGAAGGGTGATGGAATATTCCTCCTCGGACAATTTAGCACCTTGCGCCGCGAGTTTGGAACGCAAGTTGGTGAGTGTGCGGATGTGCTCCTCAACGATGCCTCCCTCCTCACACTGAAGACGAGAGAGTTGGCGGCGGAGCGGAACAACTGTGATAACGCTTTTCGGCTGATAGGTGTCGGCCAGGGTTTTCCACGCTGCCGAAGATGTGGTGGCGTCTGTAACGTAGACGAGTGGATCGTCCGAGACGCGTAGTCGAATTTGGGAGAGGGCCTGTCGGTCCTTCCGTACCCATTCGGCGATAGCTCGGGCCTGTGTGCCCTGCGGGTCAACGACGACACCGTCCGCGTTGAGTGTGTGCTGCGGCCGCGGGATGATGCCGGTGACATAGTCGATGAGACCTTGGTCGGTCAGGATGTCTGTCATCTTGACAGCCCATGTGGGATAATTCTCCTCGCCAAGGAGATGCTGGATGTGGTACGCGGACATCGCGTGCGGGGTGATGAACGACGACATGGAGAATATCGTGTGATGCGGTGACTAGGCGTGCGAGAGGCTTCGAGTGCGCGTCGCGTGCGTGGGAGGTGCGAGAGGCTTAGAGTGCACGTCGCTACGTGGAAATGCGAGAGGTTGCGAGAGGCGTAGAGTGTGCGTCGCGTGCGGGGGTGCGAGAGGCGTGTAGTGGGCTTCGCGGGCGAGAGTGTGAGAGGCGTCGAGTGTGCGTCACAGCTGCTGATCCGAAGTCGGAGTCGGAGTAGACCTGTTTGGGCGGGTAGGGCCAAGCGCGCGAGAGTGCGGCGAGATGCGAGGTAAGATGACGGGAGAAGATCAGTTACGGCCGGGGCCCATAACCTGTTGAGATGAGAGGTTTGATGTGAGGACTCGAGGTATGAAACCTGAATGATAGAAATGAATATTGAGCGGCTAATTTACAGGGCTTATATACTGTAGAGAATAGTATCTAGAATGTACTACTAGCAGAGGAAATAGAGGGAAGCTGAGTAAGAGCTGAATAAGTAGAGTCGGGCAGAACATCGGCGATGCTCGGCGAAAAGTTGAACCGTGGGAAATACCAAAATAACAACAAAACCTATTTAAATTCGTGTCTTCCCAATATATGCTGTGTGTCTACTTTCTGAGCCCAGAGTTCGGCCCTTGCATGAAGAATTTACGAACATCGAGATATCGCTGCTCGAGGGGTTTGGTGTTCCGATGGCGTCACTGTCAGGCCTCGCCAAATTCAAGTTGCCTGGTCTAAGTATGGTCTAAGTAACTAAGTATGTGCAATGTTCGTGGTCATATTTCGTACATTTCAGACGGTCTTACATTATTCAACTGGATCTGCTTGGCTGCTTCTCTATCACCACTATCTTACCGTTACGGTCACGGTTCAACTTCGTCCCCTGAACCGGCAGCGAATCAAATATAACACGCCTCAGTGACACCGCGGCCTCAAAGACCAAGCGGTTGAACTCGCCGTCTGTTTCCCCCTTATTGTGGAATGTCACGGTATTCTCTCCACCGTCCAGAGTGGCTATCAGGTCCTCTTTCACTTCTTTACGCCCGGCTGGTGGCATCGGGGCTACATGCCACTCATCTGCCTCGGTAGGGGCATAGTTTTGGTCTTGCTCTGCATTCCAGAGGGTCATCTTTGGATCCCTTCGGTGGAGCTGTACCATTCGTCAGACGTAGATATAACATGTATGGTTCACCGGCGTTCATACCGTTAAAACCACAGGTTGCTTGGTATTGAAATTCCATTCAAATTGATTGGGGGCATCGGTTGGGAAGGAGAATCTGTTCAAGGTGATTTGAGCCTGGGAGAATTTCGAAGTTGGTGGAACAGGGCAACTGACGTGGCCATCCCAGGCTTGCCACCTTTACTTGCGGTGATGGCATTCAAACCCGAGGCGGAGACAAACCCCGACTTGCCGTATCTGAATGTATAACACTCCGATTGGGGTGGCGTTGCCTGTCCGTCCGAGGAATTGTGGTTGTATTCGAGCTTCGTCAAGGTATGTGTCTCAATGTCGATGCCTTGCCGAAGTTCCAGGCCATTGAGGTGGTAGTAATGATGAGGGTGAACACAGTGTCCTCTTCCTTGACAGAGGGAGGTTCGGTCTCTGGAAGCATTGGAAGTTATGGATGCGGAGGTTGAAATTTAGATGTTGAGGGGATGTGAGATCCAGAAGCAGAAACTGGCAGCCTTTTATACCGTTTCTGCAACCGCGCGGACAAGGTGAGGCGTTGTTTCATCACATTGGACACTCGCCACAATTCACCATTGGCCCACCTGCTAAGCCCACAATTTGTGGCAGACTAGCCAGGACTTGTCCCCCCTAAAGTCGGGCTGGTCTGCCCGGATTTTGCGGGTGTCCCACTTGGTCAGCCACGCCCCCCGCACGACCAGGACATGTCCTACCTACCCGGCCGAAAAATCGATTTTAGAGGGCGTTGTCCCCCCGGGAGAACGTATGTGGGCGGGTGGGCAGGACAACTACATAATGATGGCCGCGAGGGCGGGACACGAGCATGTAGGAGGTACAAGGCGTACCTGTCGGCCGCGTGGACGGGACACGGGTGTTCAGGGGGGTACATGGTACCCTGGGAGACCGCGCGGCCAGGACACGGGTGTTCAGGGGGGTACATGGTACCCGGAGAGACCGCGCGGCCAGGACACGGGTGTTCAGGGGGGTACATGTCGCCGTTCCAGACCGCGTGGGCGGGACACGGGTGTCTAGGAGGTACATGCCGCCGCGTGGGCGGGACACGGGTGTGTAGGGGGGGACGCTTCGAACTTGAATCAAATCTCACACTGCTGGTGGCCGGGTGGCCGGGACACATTGTTGTGGGCAGGACACGGTAAATACATGGTACGATAATCAACCAAAACACGAATACAACTGTCCATGATCACAGGTCAATAGAATCACCGTCGCCCGAAACGCTGTACACAATGTCCAATTCTTTTGCCATACGCTCGCCCTCCTCCCGCTCCCCGACATCATCATCCAAGTCATCCACCAACCCATCAGCCGGTCCAAGAGCCTCCATCGCCCGTGCGTGGGTCATGGCAGCTGCTTCTGCTTCCCCACGGGCTACTCCCCGAGCAGCGTGCATAGGCACATCCTCGCCGTCCGACGAATTGCTTGGGAGGTCGCCAGTGGGTTGGGTGTGAGGGACCGGCTTGGGCAGACGGACTCCGGGCTCCAAGGTGCCAGTGAAGAGGGGGCCTGCATCGACAGCGAGCTTGGCGAACCGCTGGAGGTGCATACTGTCATATCGACCTCGCTCCCACCGGTATGTCCGGATCCCCCAAGCAAGGTCTGGGTCCGTTTCCCGTACCTCTGCTTCCCTTGACAGCAGGAACTCCCTCTCATCGCGAATGTGGGTGACTAGCCGCCGGATCTCGATATTGCACCGTTGAATTTCCTCCCGGGCGCGCTCGATCTTGAAGTATTTGTCCAGGAGTAGGCGGGCGGCGGGGGTAGACCATGGCCTGACCTGCCCAAATGTCTCTGGGTCCCGCAGGAGGTCGAAGTCTGCCAGGAATGCATATTCCACCACCTCGTCCCAGCTCAGCTTGCGGCCCTCTGGGACGATCGAGGCGGCGGCGGCATTATACGACTTGAGGGCATTTCGAATGGCCTGCGAACGGGCTTGAAGTGCCTTGGCGATGTGCTTTCGAAGCTTGTACCCTGGGCAAGTGATGAGATACTGGGTGGAAGAGGCCAGTCAATAACTTACCTGTTTGCGATAAGTTCATCTTGGTCAGCTCGAACATCCGCTGAACGACAAGTCGCTCCAGCTTGAGAAGCGCGAGTCGGTATCTCTTCTTGCTGACGAGCTCTGCGGCGTCCGCCCACGCCTTACTCGTTGGTTCCCATCGGTCCACTACTCCCATCTTCAGCTCTGTCTCCTGGACCTCTGCCAGCGCCTTGTCGTAGTTCTCCTGGGCGTGCCGCCGAACCGTCTTTGAGGCTTTTGAACCTTCCTTGATCGCAAGGTCAAGGTTCACTCTGACCGAGGGGGGACGAGTTGGTGCGCGAGGGCAGGACAGGAAGGCCCGGGGGGGTGAGGGGGGGGGGGACAAAACATCGACGACAGGTTGGTGGGACACAAGTGGCGGGGGGCAGGACATCGACGACCGGGGAGGCGTGGGGGGGGGGACAAAACATTAGTTCAGGTAAGACAATGGTGACAAGTAAATCACGACGTACCGTCGCTCGGCAAAGTTCACCAGTCTCTGGTAGTACTCCATCTGGAGGGAGTCCTCGTCTGACTCCTTCATCAGTCCTTTCAGAAACTTGAACTCCTCATCCAGCCGTGTGGGGAATTCCGAAACATCCGCGATCCCTGCGGCGGCCATGGCAGCTTCCAGCGTTGACTGCCCCTCGAGGATCTCAAGCGCCTGCCAGTAGTTGTTGACGATGAATTTACCTAAACAACAGAATTAGCCAAGATTGAAGAACAAAATAATGAAGAAAATGCCTCTTACTCAGATTTGCGTACGCCTCGTGGCTGTCGGAGTGAGCAAAGTATGATGTGATAGTCTGGAGTCGATGAAAGGCGGTCGCATGACGGACGGCCCCAGCCATCTTATTTGAGGCTGAGAAAAAACGCTCACAGCCCTCGAGATCCTCGAGCCCGAGTCCAGTGATGTAGGTCGCAAGGAACCAGAGTTGGCAAAGTCGATTGTGGGCATGACCATGGAATGCCCCTACAAGCATAAGAAAATTCTTTAGCAGGGCTTTGTGGCCGAGGGGACTGTTCCACAGGGTGGTGCAGTGACCACATCCAATATCGTATCCGGCTCCCACATTTGCATCGAATGAGTTGAGGAGCTCATTGAATATTGCAAGGGGGTACTTCGCACTGTTGCAATCGGTCAGCGTAGTGATAAGGGGGGGGGGGGGGGGGGGGACACGGTGACGGGACACGGGACATGGACGTCAACTGCCGACAGGACGGGGGGTAGGGACACGGGGTGGAAAGGGGGGACACTACGGGCCGTGGGGGGGGGACAGGGACAAACTCACAGTTCCCCACTGCGCACCATATCCGCTGCCAGCAAGACGAAGCTATGGCGGCACAGGCAGAGGAAGAGGCCGGTCTCGTCGTATACTGCCCACATTCGCTCCCCTGCGCCGTCTGCTAGATTCTTCCACCGCTCTTCGCATGCTGAGGTGGCACAGCCCGCTGCTTCCTTTGGATCGGAAGGCGCAGGACGAGGGGGCTCGGAGGATGTCAGAAATCACCCACATAGAAAGTCGTTCGAGCCACATACCAGGCCTTTTCTCGACCTTGCCTCCCGCTCCTCACGCTCCATCTTCTTCCTCCGCTCCTTCACCTCCTTCTGCCACGCCTCAACCTTGTCCTTCGACCACAGATTGACCTTGTCCCGGGGGACAAAATAGTCCTTGCCGGCCGCCGCAAACCGGGGGTCAAAACGCTCCTTCGAGACCCCGGGGAGAAGGTTTCCTTCGTCGTCGTAGTCCTTGGCCTCCTTTCGTAGGACTCGCTTCAGTGAGTCGTTCCCGTCGCAAGTCACGAGCATGGAAAACTTCATCTCCTCCTCCCCCTCCAGCTTGTACATGCAGGGGGCGCAGCAATTCTCCAACCGCCAGGTGGGCGATCCTCGGCCAAGGACGTTCATGACACGAGACCTCGCCTTGTCGCGGGCACCGAGGTAGAGGTCAAATGCGATCGAAAATTGTTGCGCCACGTATGGGCGCCAGGGAACGCGCTGCAGGTCGGCGATCGTTTTGCTCCAAGCCTGAATCGAGAGAGTGGGGGTTCGAAGGTGCGCGACACGGAACAGCTCCAGCAGCCGCGTGGTGAATGCGACCTGAGCAACCCACGGAGCGCAGGGAAACAGGCCCTGGCTCACCAAGGTCGAACTGGTGAATTTATCGGTGTATCACATGGGAACGCGCGCAGTATAGACAGCTACCCCAATGATGTTGTTAACCAGCTGTAAAAATGTAGGCTAGGGATCCTCACCAAAAATATCGATGGCGGCAATCTCATAGAACTTCTCTATCTCCTCTTCTGCAGGCAGCGGGGGGGCCAAGCCACTCAGCGAACTTTCGGTAGTCCGCGCCCACTCGAGATATGCGTCCGCGATCGCGTCTATTTGCTGCGCAAACCCTTCGACCACCCTGGCGGTCCTCTCGCGCCGCTTCCTGTTGTCTCTCTTCCTCCTGGGGCTGGGTTGCAACAGCGTGTCGAACTGAAGAGAAAAAAATCATACTTTGTCTTTGCTCGCTCCCGCTCGGCGCGCATTGACGACTCAAGCGTGTCCATAAACTCGCCACCGGCGCCACTCTCATCAAGCCCTCCCCCTCCGTTCATCACGTCGTTCAAGTCGCGTTCATCGTCCTCCCAGCCGCCTCCGTCGGCCGGTGCTGGCTCCTCTGGGATATCGCGTAAGCGGTTGAAGGCCAGACGCTCTTGCAGGGTAAGTTCTAAACCTCCCTTAGTAATCTTCATCTCGCGCAGTGAAATGCATACTTACCATGGTACGCGTCCTGGATCTGTTTTTCCGTCGTGTCCCGCTCACGCTTCGCCATACCCGCGGTCATTGTCTTCATTCTTGAGATGCGGCCTCCATTGGCGGTGGTTAGCGTCTGTGTCGTGTGTACGAGCGACGGCCGGACAGCGACACCCAACCGCTTCCTCCCCTTGGTGGCGGTCATTTGAAAGTGTAAACAGTCACGTCACACCTGATGTGCAGTCGTTGAGTGTCCCGGCCCCCGAGGGACGTGTCCCCCCCGTGCGCCGGTGGTGTCCTGGCTTGCCCAGGGAAACAGGACCGGCAGCCGCACAAGAGACGTGTCCCCCGCGCGCGCCAGCTGTGTCCCGTCCTACCCCCGAATGGTCATCGGTCAGGGACGTGTCCCCCCAGCACGCTACCGCTGTCCTGCTTAGGCTTCACGAACAAACTATCAATCGGCCAAACAGGCACACGTGCAGCCAAACAACGCGTCCTTTCCTTCCTCCACGACCACCATGAGTCTTCCAGGTGAGCTCAATTTCACTTCTTCCACTCAAACTCCGAGTGGCAGTCCGGCTCAACCCCTCTCGGCCATGGTGGCACTCGAGCCCGGGAACACAGTGGTCCAGGGGGTGTGGGGTCGTGCTTGCCACCCGGCGGTCCCTTCTCTCTATCTTACGAAGTGACTGACTCCTTTTGTACCATTTAGAGCGCTTTGACGTGTCTGACGCGTTATCAACCAACTTTCGCGTTGTAAGACCCAATCGTCTTCCCATTACCTCAATATTCTCTAATTATTTGTCAGACACGCTCTGGACGCGCTTTTTCGCCGTGGGATGCGGCGCCAATCTGTGCTGCATTCGATATTGCGACCGCTGTCTCCCAAGCAGTCGAGGCCCAGGCGGAAGAAGACCTCGCTCAGCCCGATACCCACGACGGTCACCTCGACGACATCGACATTGCTCCCAACCCTCCGCCCAACCCTCCTCCGCCAGCTAACGTGGTATCCCGCAAGAAGCGCGACAAAGCCGGCTCCAAACTACGTCGATACGCTGCCAGACAGGCGGACAAGGTGCGGCAGCACGTCGAAATGATCCCGCCTGCCCGCCGCCCAGCACACGTCAAAAACGCTGCCCCCGCGCTCAAGACAACACTCCAATTCGTCAAGCAACGCGTCGCGTCCACCGGTTGGATTGGGCTGCGAGATGACGGCCGCTCCGAGGAGGAAAAGTCCATTGGTGTTGAGGAGCTTGGATGGACACCTACACACAACCTTGACTCTTTCTTCGGTCCCCACCCCTCCTTCGCCGGCTTCACCTTGGGGAAATATCTCGGCCCGTGCGTCATTCATACCCCCCATGCATGACCCCAAACTAACTGGACCTTCAGAGACGCGCGACCAATTGTGGACGCCGCTGGTAAGGTTTTCGGCGTTCACGCAGGCCACCCCGACGATCCAAATTGGATGCGAGACGTGCACGACCCGGCGGTCCAAGCCATGGAAGAGGCTCGAGCTCAGTGCAAAGTCTCCCAGGAGCGGCGCTACCACCGTCGGGGGAATTGGCCTCCGCTCAGTGCCGGCGATTCACACGGGGGGGGACAGATACAGCCGGGCGCGCTGGTGAATGGCGTGATAAACACCGCCATTCTCTGCTCTCTCCTCAGTAACATCGCGTTCATCCGACTGGCGGGATTTGCGACGGGAGTTTTCGCCAACTGGGCCCCAAACCTTTTTCAATATTACACCATTCGAATCCAGCGTTTTTACAAACGCTATACCCACCTCCGCCGCCCATTCCTCAACAGCATCTGGTCTGCGTGCACCTTCAATCTTGGGCCTCGAACCTGCTCCCTAGGCCACCGGGACTTCGCCAACCTCGCCTTCGGTTGGTGCGCCATCACCGCGCTCGGCGACTACGACTACACAAAGGGGGGACACCTAATCCTTTGGGATTGCAAACTCATTCTGGAGTTCCCGCCCGGTACGACCATCCTCATCCCCAGCGCCGCAATATTCCACTCCAACATTGGTATCGGACCCAACGAGCACCGGTACTCCTTCACCCAGTACACGGCGGGGGGGATCTTTCGTTGGATTGAGCATGGGTTTCGTTCAGAGGAGGAGTATATGCGCAGTTTGTCGAAGGAGGAGCAGGAGAGGGAGCGGAAGGAGGCGAAGGGTCGTTGGTCGATGGGTGCTGGATTGTATTCTACTTTGGCTGAACTTAGGAAATGAGAAATGTTTTTGTCCTCCCCACGGCTCCACTCGTCCCCCCTTCTTTAGACTTGAAAAATGAAAAATGTGTTTGTCCTACCCACGGAAGTCAGCGTGTCCCATGTGCACACCCATCAAAGTCTAGTTTTGTCCTGCCCACGGCGAGAAACAGTCCTTGGCGGGGGACAAGGCTCCCTGGTGGCGAACACGTTCTGGCGTGGTGGCGAACACGTCCTAATGATCTTGGAATAAAACGTACTCATTCTCTTCAGCGTGAGGGATACTCCCAATTTCAAGTCGGCAGAGTTGTTCTTGACAATGTCCTACACCTCTAGAATAAATTCGGCATTTTATGAGGCTGGTTGAAGGAACTTGAGAAGACATCTAATAATCGGCCAAGTTTGCTGGTATTTACATGGAATCTCATCCTGAACACCCATCCACCACACCACAAATCTTCGCTATGCCCAGCAACCGTCAGGAAACGGACGGGTAAGATCTATTCCACTCCTTTGACGACGTCCACGCTGACTACAGACGCATATTAGCTCTGCAAATACCGAAAAGACTCGAAAGGGACACTCACCTGCATCTCAATCCACGGACGCCCGTCGTGCTGTCTATGCCGCATATCGTGACAGGCTGGTCAGAATGCCCCTAGCGTCGCATGGAACTCACCGGGAACCCCAGGAACGAAGAGGAAATAAGGGAAAAAGCTCGAATTCGGATGCAGAGGTGCGCCGATCTGCAAACTCACCCTTTCGGACTGCAGACTCATGTCCTGCACCCATAGACTTCGACAAAGGGCCCGCGAGGATCCTCAACTCGCAGCGGAGGCCGTTGCTCGGCGACGCGAGCATGACGCTACGTATCGCAAGAAGTATGTTTGCCCACAATCGTCGAGTCACTGAAAAATCATGTTTCTCCGCAATGACGAGGCCCACTACCGGCTTTACGGCTCCCACAAAAAGGACAAGAAAGTTCGCGACTACACCGGGGATTGGGAGGCTTTTCGGGAGGAAATGTGGCAGCAGAGGATGCCGGCCCACGTGAAGGAGAGGCAGCAGAGGGTGTATGAGGCGCTTGCAAAGTACTGAGTCCATATCTTGAATGAATGAAGCTATTTCTTGCATTTTTTTTGAGAGCCAGTGGCTCGCCGTGTCCCGCCCCCACGATTGCCGGAGACAGGACACCCAGACGTGTCCCGGACACGGTCCCAACCCAGCTTATGCAAGGTGCACGTGTGGACAAGTTGATCTTGTGGCTTTCCTCTCGCCCTCACCCATGTCGAACTACTACTGCTTCCCCCCCGTCCACACGGATCTCAACTGGACTGCGGAGACCTCTGTCGGCTTCTGGCTCGTCACTGACATGGGGGCTAACAACCCAGGCCCTGGAATCTATACGTCTTGGTGAGTCTAATCGCCACCACCGTCCTACCTCTACTGACCGATATATGAACAGGGAAAGCTGCCTTCGCGCCATCGATGGGCGCCCCAACGCTGAGGGGATCTTCTACCCCACTCACGAGGCCACATTCCCTGCGTGGCAGACCCGCTGCCGCCAAGGGTGGCACAACCACCCAGTCAATCCGAATTTTAGGCCCAAAACACCCCCTGCCATCGCGCTCGAGAACGTGGCAGTTCCGCCCTTTGTCCCGTTCTCCGGTCCTCTCCAGAACTTTGCAGTTTTGGGGGGGAACATTACCTACACCACCATCTACCCGGCGATGGCTCAGTACCTCCGCCTCGCGAGGCAGCCTGGCGGTGTACAACTGCTGGCCACCTCTGATCACACCAAGGCGGTCTTTTTCTCGCTGGGACACGAGGAGTTTGCGGCGGAACAACTCGCTGCCGCCTCTGACGCTGCAACTCCTGGGGGAGTGGAGTTGCCATTCACGCCGACCCCGCAGCGCACGAAGCCGACGGCGCAGCGTAAGCCCGTCCCCACCTCCTCCTCGTCGTCGGCGCCTCCTCGCGCGCCTGCTCCATCGAAGGCCCCCCGCCCCGGACCTCCTCGAGCCCGCCCTGCGGAGACTACAGAGCGAGACCGCCAGGCGGCATCTCGCGCGCGTCTGATGGCCATCGAAGCGTCCCTCAAGGACGCCAAAATTAATGAAACGGTCCCCCACGAGGATTTTGCGGTGAACAAGGGGAAGGCGAAGGCGAAGGCGAAGCGCAAAGCCGACGCGACGGAGAGCGATTTCTACTTCGACAGTGACAACGACTTCGCGCTGATGGACCCCCTTGACCCCCTCGTTGTTGCGCTGGAACAGCAGAAGTGGGAGGCAATTGTGTCCCCGCGGGCGGAGGGGTTCGACCCACGTTTTGAGAACCACGCCTCGGACTGAACGTTTTATATATACTTGCTGAATCGTACTCACTGCGGCTGTTATTTCTTGTGCTTTGTATTTGAGAAATGTGTATATGATGTCCTGCCTTAAACGTCGTGTCCTGCCTAAGGCTTGAAAAAATTGCCTGGAAACATTTCAAGTGCTTGCTGTCCTGCTCTGAACGTCGTGTCCCGGGCGCGGCGCTGCGTGTCCTCCCTCGACGGCCACCGGGTGCTTGCAAAGTTGTGTCCCGGGTCCGACGCAACGTGTCCTTCCTCGGCGATAAGTCGGCACGTGCCATCAGTTGTGTTTGTTTGGAGAAGTCCACTTCATTCTCTTTTTTGTCCCGCCTCACCGACTCCATTTTACTGTTGCTCACTTGACTCTTCCCTAATCTTATCTTGACCACGCCCACCTCGTCTCTGTAAGTGTCAAAAAGGATTTTCCTGGGTTGCCACTCACGTTTGTGCAGATGGTTAGAACAAAGGCGACCGAGAAAGCGAAAATGGCAGAGGCCGCACGGGCACGTGGAAGCGCTGCGGCCGCTGCAGCCACGACCAGGACGACGCGCTCCAAAGCGGCCGAAGAGACGACAACTAGGACGACGCGCTCCAAACGCACAGGTAGTCGTGTCACCCCCGCGACGCGCTCACGCGCTGCCAGTGCTGGGCTTCCGAAGTGGGTCGTCCGCTCCCCTACCAAAAAACAAAAGGCGACCCCCCCCCGTGCCCAAGAAGAAAACCAACAAAACAGACCCCGAGCCTGACACCGAGCCCAACGACGACGTCCCGGCGCCAGACGACGGTCACCCCGACAGCGAGGCTGACGATGGCGGGAAGGACACCGACACGGAAGACAATGGGCCCAAGGCCGACGACGACGACGACAACGACGAGGACCCCGGGAACGACGGCAAGTCCGACGACGACGCGAGCAGTCCGCCCCCAAGTCGCTGTCCACCCCCAAGTCGCCGTCCACCCCCAAGTCGCGGTCGCGGTCCCGCCCACGGTCTCCATCTCCCTCCGCTCCCAAGTCGCCGTCGCGCCCTCGGTCGCTGTCCCGGTCACGGTCTCCCTCCGCCCCCAAGTCGCGGTCGCGGTCCCGTCCACGGTCGCCATCCGCCCCCAAGTCGCGGTCGCGGTCCCGCCCACGGTCTCCATCTCCCTCCGCTCCCAAGTCCCCGTCGCGCCCTCGGTCGCTGTCCCGGCCACGGTCTCCCTCCGCTCCCAAATCGCCATCGCGCCCGCGGTCGCTGTCCCGGCCACGGTCCCCCTCTTTCGGACTGGACAAACCTCTGCGCTCCCTGCACCGTTTGTCCCCCCGCTGGACGCCGACCTATGACTATGATTACCCGACCCCAAAGGCTTCTTTCCGCGACATATTTACCCCGCCTATCTCACCCACCCACTTGAGCTTCCCACCGCCGGTTCCGCCCAATGCTGACGGCACCCCCGCCACCGTGAACCCCGAGGACGTCACCCCCAAAGACACCTCGAACGACGGCGCCCCCGCCACCGTGAACCCCGAGGAAATCGTCCCCGACACTTCGAACGACGGCGCCCCCGCCACCGTGAACCCCGAGGACGTCGTCCCCGACACTTCGAACGACGGCGCCCCCGCCACCGTGAACCCCGAGGACGTCGTCCCCGACACTTCGAACGACGGCGCCCCCGCCACCGTCGCCGATCCCACCAAACCGGCAGATCTCTCGCTTGAGGGCCGCACCTGGGCGGAACGGAACCCCAACGCGATTAAGCAGCCCGTGAAGGAAAAGGGGAAGGGGAAGCAACTGGCTACTGCAGAGAAGGCGACCTTGAAGTTGAAGCGACAGGTGAAAGTGGATGCGAAGGAGGCCTGGGAGAAGGAGCTTGCAGAATTTGAGGCGGAGGTGGACAAGAAGGCGGGGGAGATGGCGAAGAAGCACGACAAGACCTACTCCGAGGTTCGCAAGGCGTTGCGCGGGGTCACGACGATGGCGAAGGAGCGCGCTCTGAACGTCCAGCACGCCAAGGTCTGGGCGCTCTCAAAGGAGATTAACAAAGGTAAGTTTTTGTGCCCGTCTGCGAGGTTGCGAAGAAACTGACGAAATCTCAAGATCGCCCGCGCGGGGAACGTCTCAGAGCCCACGAGGTCACCAAATTGACCAAGACCCACCCGCCGTTCATGAATATGACGGCGGAGGAGGAGCGGCTGTTGTTGGATGAGTACGAGGAGGAACGGGAGGCGAAGGATATTGGAGTGCGGCTGAACGATGCGGCGGCGGCAAAGGATGTGACGGCGTTCACGAAACGGGTCCACCGCGAGGTATGTGGGTTTTATCTTGGTCTTGACAAGAAACTGACAGCTTATGTTACTGCAGCTGAACAATCTCCAGAAACGCACCGGCGCCATCGGGTGCCTCCTCATCGGCAGGTCGGACGTCTCCGACACGCTGCTCCCAGCTTGTGTGGGGTCGGAGGATGGGATGTGCTTCTTCCCCCTCATCATGCGCACCACCAACAACGACTTCGCCACGAAATGGGATCACTTCACCGTCAACCGGGACAGAATCACCTGGGACGTCAACTTCAACGAGCTCCGCAAGACCTGCACCAGTATGATCTCTGAGGGATTCGGTATGTCCGTCTAGCTTTCTACAATGACCCCATTCTAAACTCCGTGATAGAGCGGGCAACGGGCTCGAAGACGGTGATCAAATATGTCGAGTATGACAAGTTGGTTCTCAAGTACGTATACAACGCGACTCACAAAATGTGTACTAATTTATTCCAGGCATGGAGTCGAGCTCGTCGGGTGGCCCGAGTCCATCCCCTTCAAGAGTCCAAGCGACCTCAACCGGATCGAGCTCCTTCGCCCTCTCTACGACGCCCTGATGAACGACTCCTGCCGGTGGGAAAAGATGTCCGAGGTGCGCAAGACGGAGCACGCGGCGGCTGTCGCGTCAAAACCCGCCAAGGCCAAGACGACGGAGGGGTCGGGGAAGAGGAAGCGGGGGGAAGCAGCGGACGGTGACGCGCCGAAGAAGAAGCGGACGAAGTTGTCCGACTTGACCAAGCGGCAGCGGATTCAGCACGCCCGCAAGATCGAGCGCCGCCACAAGCGCCGCCAGCGCGCGAGGCACCATGGGGCGGAGATCACCGGGATCGCGTCGGACAGTGACACCGACACCGACTACGGCGACCTCTCCGGCTCCGACACCGAGGAGGAGACGGGCGACGAGGGTGAGGAGGGGAAGGGGAAGGGGAAGGAGAAAGAGAAGCCCAAGCCGAAGCGCAAGGGGAAGGGGAATGGGAAGACGAAGGGGAAGGGCAAGGACGATGACGAGTACGAGGGTGAGAAGGGGAACGCGAAGAAGGCAAAGGCGAAGGGGAAGTCGAAGGACAACAGCGAGGAGGATGGGGACGGGCAGAAGAAGAAGAAGGCGAAGGGGAAGAAGAGGCCGCGATCTGACGACGAAGACGACGACAACGTCCCTCCCCCCAGGAAGTCAAAGAGGGCGAAGAGGTCTGCGGTGAAGAGCAGCGAGTTCGTCGAGGACAGCGACGACGACGAGCTCCCCCACGGCCCTGGTCCCCTTCGTCCCGACCGTTCCTCCTCTTCGTCGGGATCGGACTCGGAAGACGAGCGCCCCAGCCTCAACCTCCCCTTCTCCGCCAAGCCCAACAAGGGTATCCGACTCGCCAAAGCCCTCGCGAAGGAGATGAAAAAGGCGGAGAAGAAAAAGGAGAAGCAGCGGCGCCTCAGCAGCAACAGGAGCCCCAGCAAGAGTCCCAGGAAGTCCGGGCTCAAGCATGTTGCGAAGCGCCCCGGCGCGCCCGCCGCGCCCTCCAGTGGCCAGCCCGCCCAGCTTGCCCAGCCCACCGCGTCGTCCAATGGCGCGCCGGCCAACGCCCAGCTGCCCGCCAACGCCCAGCTGCCCGCGTCATCCAGTGGCCCGACGCCCGCCACCTTCAACGCCCAGCCTGTCGCGTCGACAAGTCGCCTCCAGCCCGGTTCGATTCGCCTCGCACCAGGCTGGCCATTCGTCAACCAGCCCGTGGCCTCGACGAGTCGCCTCCCACCGACCCAGCCTGTTGCGTCAACGAGTCGCCTTCCGCCCGCCCTCACTCAAATCGGCGGTTATGACTCTGAGACGGACGATGATTGAGCTCGTGGGTGCTTTCTCTTACCTTGCTTCATACGGACATACATCTACTACGACGGACTACATACGAATAGCATGCGACACGGACATTGCTGCCTTTCTTGATCTCCTTGTGACCCTTTCTTGCAATTAACTACATTTCTTGTCTTGATCGTGTGTATTTAGAACAGAATAAGTGTTCTTGTCCCCCCCCCACGGTGTAAATGTCCTGGACTCGGTGAGCTGATTGAGTCCTGCCTTCGGCTGGCCGTGTCCCCCCGCCCGGCGGTGACCTAAGGGTGTGAAGTTTTTTTCCACTGTGTTCAGAGAATGGAGGTATTTATGATGTCCAACTGCTAAGCCCACAATTTGTGGCAGACTAGCCAGGACTTGTCCCCAAAACTCTCACATAGAAAGGTAATGTTAATATAATTAATTATATCACGATTGCAGGAATCAGAAGTCCGAGGCGTCCCCCCTTGACCACCCGTGTCCCGGCCACGCGGTCTGGAACGGCGACATGTACCCCCTGAACACCCGTGTCCTGGCCGCGCGGTCTCCCAGGGTACCATGTACCCTCCTGAGCACCCGTGTCCTGGCCGCGCGGTCTCCCAGGGTACCATGTACCCTCCTGAGCGCCCGTGTCCCATCCACGCGGCCGTCAGGTACCCATGTACCCCCCTGAACACCCGTGTCCCGTCCACGCGGCCAACAGGTACGCCTTGTACCTCCTACATGCTCGTGTCCCGCCCTCGCGGCCATCATTATGTAGTTGTCCTGCCCACCCGCCCACATACGTTCTCCCGGGGGGACAACGCCCTCTAAAATCGATTTTTCGGCCGGGTAGGTAGGACATGTCCTGGTCGTGCGGGGGGCGTGGCTGACCAAGTGGGACACCCGCAAAATCCGGGCAGACCAGCCCGACTTTAGGGGGGACAAGTCCTGGCTAGTCTGCCACAAATTGTGGGCTTAGCAGGTGCATTGGCCACACTCGGTGATCGCCTAAAAGGTGACTTCGTTATAATAGTGCCCAAATACGGCATGGTTGAATCGAGCCTTGATGCCGCTCACTCTAAGAACGCTTTGATTTCGACAACTGCCAGTACACAACATTCCTTCCAACTCGAAAGACAAGGGACATCTAATGGATGAATGGATTTTTCTTTTTTCCTTGAGGGCTAAATCACGATCAGTGGGAAGGACTCTCGATTATGAACGTCGGGAAGAAAGAGATCAACCTGCCACGCCCATGGTCAGAGTAGTTTTCCCGAACTGTGGCAAGAGACGTACGAAGCTTAGGATGCAATGATGTGAGGCGCGGGCGGCCAGAGGTTTCTGAGTCCTGACGCAAGCTGTTCATGTCTGTTGGGCTAGAACAGAATATCCGTGGAAACTTGCTCCAAACGAGATACCGGGCGAGCAAAGGAGAACGTATAGAGGCAATACCTGTCGGTATTAGGATGAATCCTAAACACAAATCTCTAGGTTTTAGGATCAATCCTATTCAGCATTTTGAGAGTGCTTTCCAGCACCACTCTCCGCTATTTTTTACGTGTTTCCATCCTATCCTATCGATCCCATCCTACCCTTGACGTTGTAGTCTAATAAGGAAATAATTCTATCCTATCTCCATTCATCAATCCGATCCCAAACCGTGCGATGACGCTCCATTCACAATCCTATCCTATCCTATCGGTCAAAATTTGGTTACGAGCACATTGATCAGACACGAACCTCGCAGTACCCAAATAGCAGAATGAATCCAGCCCCCACGCACCCGTCTCAACGGAAATCACGGCTCGAGCCGAGCTCGAATTGTGTTTAATAACATTTCATACATTCATACAATTATACTACTACACTGCGACTCGAGCCGCTCGAGCTAATTTCGCAGCTCGAGTCCCGTCGGCGCCGTTGAATCTGAGTGCGCCGCTCGATTCGGGAAGGCACAGCCAATGCTACCAAACGGTGAATGCCACAAAATGGAAAATCAAGCAGCCGACGCACACCTTCAAGATTTTCCACTCCAATCACCTGGGTTGAATGCTTCGGCGGGGTAGAGACGCGGCACAGGCTGAAAGTCATCGCAGGGGGTCATTACCACAAGTAAGTAAAGAGTAAAGGGACTCACTCACCTCGAGTGGCTCAGATCGACCATTTCGGCGTTCATGCGGCCGTCGACGCCAAGTCAGACGGGTACGTCGACGCCAAGTCAGACGGGCACACGCGCATGTCGACGCCAAGTCAGACAGGAGAGCAGTCGCGCCGCACCGTCGTCGGTGAGTTTAAGGTGGTGGTGGTAGAGAAAGAGCCCGAGCGCCGTGATTGTCACACCGGAGGCGAGAACAATGGGAACGGGTTGATCCGAAGTGTGACGTGATGCCACGCGGTAAATTGGCGCGCCGGCCAAAGCGAGGGATTTCAGCAAGTATCATAGCCTCTCTGTAAACCATAGTTAGTCCAGTATGAATACATGTTTTTTCTGTACCAAAAATGAATTTCGTTGGCGCTTGTTGATCAAACCCATCCTTCTTTTGATCACCCACTACCACTGCCCTCTGTCCTCCACTTCGCGTGTTTCGACGACTCTTGGGACGATTCTTGGCCCTGGAAGGATAGAATAACTCAGTAAGTGAACGTTTATACCCTCTTGGCTCACCTCTGACCGTTCCCTATCTCTCTCTGGATCCACACTACCCCCAAGCTCTATCCTCCTCCTCTGGCCTTTCGACGGCTCTTGCGACGATTCTTTTCTCCTGCAAACATAAAATAACTCAGTAAGTCCTCATTGGGGCCCTCCTAGTTTAACTCTGACCGTTCCGACGTCCGTATATTCAGACGATATGGCTCGGTCTTCCCGTCCCCGTCCTCGAGCGCGGCTCATTCCCTTCATGCGGGCCCTTCGTTCTGGAAACCATCATCTCATTCCTAACCTGTAGGTCCTTTTTCTTCCTTTGCTTCTCCTGCCGTCCTCCTCACTTCGCTAGCCGCAACCCATATTGCGACGGCGAGGGCATCGGATATGTCGTCGTTCGACAGGACACAGCAGATATCGCCGCATACGATCGTGGCGACATTACCCGCAGGATGCTTCTGTCCCGCCGGGAAATCAAGTGGGGCGAATCCAAGGACTTTGATCGACGGCGCCCGGAATACGTAGGCTGCACTGTTCAGTACGAGCTTACTTGGATCGCGACCTACACCACCCCGGAAAGGAAACTTAGCGGTGCGTTCATCGTGTCTTCCTCTCGCTTCACTTGAATGCCCATTACCCAGAGGGCCTCATCCATGAAACGTTGCGCGTCCGGGATGCGGATGCGCCGCGCGTCCGCTGCTCGTGCGGCAAGAGGCATCGGGAGTGGTTTTCTCTCGACAAGGCGGGCGGGAAACGAGGAGTTGAGAGAATTTTTCGCCGCTGGATGCGGCTTCGCGGCCATGGCAGCTATGAGAAGTAAGTCTTTCACTTTTTTTCAGACGTTTATTCCCGACTCACCGTTCCTTCTAGGATCGTATTGAACAACCCTTGACTTGTGTATTTCTGTATACTTACTGTCCTGCAACAACGCCTCCTCCTTTGCCCGCGTGCCCCAGCCTTCCCAACCTCGCGCGCCCGTTCCTCCTCGACAAGGCGCTTTCCGGCGGAGGTTCATCTCCCCTTCCTTGGCTCCTGCTTTCTTCTCGGCTCGAACGACATACCAGCTCGGTGTACGCCCCCCTCGTCTTCAGGCTCGTCGATAAGTGTGAAGCTGCCGTCCGCCGCGGGGAAGAGCAGCGCGCGCGGCCCATGCACGCCGTCCGACAAGAAGGGCGACGACGACGTCCCACCCCGCGCTCCCGATGCGGGAGCACGACCTGCCCGTGAGACGCGCCTTGCTATGCGCGAAAGGGCGGGGCGAGCGCCACGGGGACGAGGAGGCGGAGAAGTCCTCATCCTCCTCCGTCTCCTCCAACGCACGATGCGACGACGAGATCGTCTCGCCCCCGCAGCTTCCCTCCTCTATTGTGCGCAAGCCCCCCTCCTCCCCGTACCCAACGTCGTCTCGTCTCCCCCGTGCTCCGCCTTGTCCCCCCCCCGCCGCCGCTTCCCAAGCCTCCATCCTCCCTGTACCCCGTATCGCCCCCGCCATTTTCCTCCTCCCCCTACCTTACCCAAGCCCCATACCCCCTCTCATCTTCCCCGTACTCCGCCTCGTCCCCGGCCCCCGCCGCTTCACAAGCCCGCCTTCTCCACGTCTCGCCCCCCTTACGACTTGTCCCCGTCCCGCCGATTCGGGTTGTAGGGAAGGCGCTGGGGAAGGAGGATACACGGAGGGTGTGTTAGAGGACTACGCGCCGGTTGGCTGCGCGCTTTTTTGGGACTGTGTGTGGCACGTTCCTGGTGTGCGACCCCGGCTGCGTTCGCGCGGGGGTACCTCTCGTCTACTGGCCTGCGTATGCGTGCGAGTTGGGACGGATACGAGGGAGGAGAGCGCGCCCGAGATGCGGGACGCGATATCGTCGTCTGCGGGTGCCAGCCTGGGATGTCGAGGAACCGCGTTGCTCACGCTTGTCTCGACAGGGGGCGCGCGCGGGAACGCTGGGTCATTTCCGTGTCCGTGACGCGAGCGCGCATGTTTGGATGCGGCGCGCTCAACGTGTGCTGCCGACATCCGTGTACCGCTGCGTTGTCGGTATCTGCATCGTGTCTGGATGGCGGACGTGTTGCCCGAGTAGTGCTCGTAGGATGCGCGCGCGTGCATCCCGTGCGGAGCAAGGAGGGCGCGCGGAAGAGCGATTTGAGTGGGCCATTGGTGGCTTGCTGCCTTCGCCACCAAACGAACCATTCGACCCAGGCGCAGACCGCGAGGGATGAACGCGACAGTTTCCGCGAGGAGCCGGCGAAGACCACCGACCCCCGCGCTGTCGTTGAGTGGGCCATTGGTGGCTTGCTGCCTTCGCCACCAAACAAATCATTCGACCCAGGCGCAGACCGCGAGGGATGAACGCGACAGTTTCCGCGAGGAGCCGGCGAAGACCACCGACCCCCGCGCTGTCGTCCTTGTTGTATCTAATCCGCGGGTACCGTCCATCCCATCCCGCCTCCTTTCAGACCTTGTACCCTCCATAACTGGGATTGACGTTAGGCAACGGAGAAGGAAGAGACTTAAACCAAACTTACTTGTACGACGCGCGGCTGTGGCTCGACCTACGGGAACGGTCAAATTTGGATGCGGAAGCGAAGTGACCGCACATACCACTCATTCCTACTGAGACCCACTATTTCGGCACAGCCACATCCGACCGCCGGCGTCTCTCGCACACCCTCCAGGAACGCCCCAGGTCTTGACGGCGACAGGAGCGGGAGGGTACGTGGTGCAAGTACCAGGGCCGGAGGGTCCGCTAGAGTGGGGTGAACTTGTGCTGAAGTTCTCGACAAGTATATCTATTATGTCGAGAGTCGGTTTGGTGGTCGTCACCGAAGTGGAAGTGAAAGGCGTACGATGCAATAACGAACGCGGACTGCGCAGTTACATTCCTGAAGAGTTGTTCGCCCCGCAAATCGACCCGACCATATTCCTCCAGTCTTCCCTTTCGGGAAGGTCCATTGCCTTTTTGAGAATACCCAAAACCGTGCATAATTTATTCAGTCCATCTAAGTACGCTGCCTCGTTTAATAAATCGGGGTCTGTATCGTTATTTCGTCTCCTATCCCGCGCCCTGGTGACAATTAGAACCGAACATCGTCAGGAAAGATATCAAAACATACTTGGGCTACTACTGCACTTTGGGTCGAGTAACGACGACGTAGTCGTCTGTCCAGCTGTAGGGGTTTGGCAATGTCGGGTCACCCTGAAGAACAGTGAGTACAAGCTTGCCTGCAAATTGCGAAGGAGACTCACCACTGCATACCAGTAAGTTTGGTTGTCGATCCTGACATTTCTGCCAGCAACTAATTCTGGCCCCGGTAACGGGCGGCTGCCGCGCGTTGCACGAGGCACGAAGGCCAGCGGCGTTTGCTTGGTCTTCTTTGGTGGGGGTGCACCGTCTTCCTCAGCGGCTTTGCGCTTGCGGGAGTCGCTCGCCGCTGTATCGTCGGGGGGCGGCGAAGGTGTCGGATGGGTACCGGCCGTCGACTTGCGTTTCTTGGCCGGGGGTTCAGCAGGGTTGGGACTGTCGGCCTGTTTTCGTTTGTTGGATCCCTCGCCGCTGATATCCTCACCTCAGCTTTCTTCTTCCCCTTCCCCTTCCCCTTCTTCGCCTTCGTTTTCCTCCCGACTCCACCGGCGCCCGCTGGGTTGCCGATGCTCGGGGAAAGAGGCGTTGTGGGCGCCAGCCGCGGTGCTACACTGCCCCCGGGGCCAGCAGAGCAAAGTCGGGGGTAGCACCCTCCTCTTCTCCAGACTTCTTCCCTTCCTCCCCGCTCTTGCGCTCTCCAGCCCTCTTCCGTCTACCGCTCCCCTTCTTCTTCGCTGTCTCCGTCTCCGCCTCCTTCTCCTTCCCCTTCCCCTCCACGTTCTCCATCTTCACTGCGCGAAACCTAGCTTGTACCGGATTGGCGGGATCCTGGAGTTGGACTAATCGCTCGTAGAGCCGCATCATTTCGTGCACGTCCATCTGGGCGGGATAAAAGTCTTCATATGATCCCTCCCCCTCGAAGACGTCGTCCCCGGAGTGCTTCCCGACTTGGAAGCTAAGGACGATGTCATTGACGTTTTCTGGAACAGATGCCTTCATTCTCTCTGCAACTCGATCAGTCGCGTTCCTTTGTGCGGAGGTGACGGTGCTTACCGTACAATCTACACGCGTACACGAGTAGCAGGCGTCGAGTCTCCGCCGGCGGGACGTCCTCCGTCAACAAGGGCAGCAATGGCGCACCATCGGCGGGGTCCGTTCGCACTGCCAGCCGCGAAGTATCGGCATCAAGGTCTAAGTGAAATCATGTCAGATAAGTTGGCCGCGTAAGGTGGCCGGCGTACCAGGAAACACCATGCTCCCCCACTCCAGCAACTGGCGCTTGTACTCCGGGAAGCCGGCCATGTAATTCTTGAACAGGGGAACGGTCCTCGCGCCGTCGGTCAGCTCGCAGCTGTGACCCCGTCAACATGCGACCGGGAGAAGAGCTAACATTGCACTCACGCAATGACCCGGTCCTGACTGATTTCATCACGAAACACACCACCGATGAAGAACGCTACGTCGCCTCCTCCACCCCAGCCATGACCAATCAGGGGCTGCAGAGCCGCTCCGATATTAGTTACGAGCTGTTTTTGATTCCTGGGGAACAGTGAGCCTTTTGAATGTCACAAGTGCGGCCAAAAACTGACTCATAAATGTGCTCCGGTGGTGGACCCTCATTGAGCTTTTCCTTCTCGTCTTTCGCCCGCCCCTCATATAGAGCCTTTTCCTGTGGCGATAGCTTATCCCAGAGCTCGTGCCGCGCTTGGCGGTAGTGAGGCAGGTTTGCGCCCAGGACGCCCTTCTCATCCGCTGGCTGCTTCACTTGCGCCGCAGCTGCAAGCTCGTCTCTTTTGTCTTGCGCGAATAGAGCAATGGCCTTCGGCGCGGCGGGTTTTTTGTTGTTGTGCTTGGGTTCCTTGCCACCACCGGCCTTGACGATCTTTTTTAGTCCGTGATTGTAAAACCACCGTTGCAGTTGCTGCGCGAAGAAAAGAAATTAGCGATAATTCACGAGGAGGTCGCCGATCAACGTACGGTCAGGATGCTATGCTCGTTATAGCCGGTAAAAGGAATTGTCTTCAGAATATCGGGGATGAGTGTCTGCGTGAGGAAGGTCTTCTTGTCCCCTTTGGCTTCGGCGGCGCGGGCTTCGTACTCGTGGTATTTTGCGACGAAGGTCTTCAAGGCGGACGCATGACGTGTTATCACGTCGCCTGTGAGCATCGGGAGCGGCGGGGGGGGGCACAGAGTTGGATTGGGGGGTGGAGGCAGTCGACATGGTAATGGAGTGGCGTGAACTGGAGGTGTATCGTCAGAAGGATGCGCCGCTGTTATATAGCCACATACCTGCGCTTTGACCCAATGACAATAGGCCGCTTTAACCCACAGAAACAATAAGCTGGATGAAGCGGTTGATGCTTCGTAAAGTAAGCGGTTGGCAGGCACGTTGTAAGTAAGCGGTGGAACTCGGGGCGGAGAGAATGCATGAGCGGGTAAAGCAGGGGTAGGAGGGATCCTGGTAAACGTGCAAGTGTAACTCCAGGTAGAGGAGGGGAATGGAGCCGAGTTTGAATCGTGTATAGTAAGAGGATAGGGAAGGATTGTAGCTGATGTCTAGGCGAGTATGTTAAAGAGCTGTATCGTAGCTGCGAAATGTGGCGAAAGAGTCTGCAGGTCATCTGTTGGAACCGAGGGACACAGTCGACCTCTGAGAATGCGTGGGGTGAACCTCATTCGAACCCCAGCAGGACGAGGAGGACGATGGACATGGCGTCGACATCGTGGTAGGAGCTGTTTGCTGGACCGTGTGGCGAAAAAGTCTGTGGGCCCATCTGTTGGAACCGAGGGACACAGTCGACCTCTGAGAATGCGTGGGGTGAAAATCATTCGAGCCCCAGTAGGACAAGCAGGACGATGGACATGGCGTCGACATCGGGGTGGAAGGGAGGGCGCTGTTTGCTGGCTGTTGTGACTGATGCGCCAAACAATCACTCGTGATCCATGTGACAAACTCACCCTTCGAGCCCAGAAATCCACCTAAAGAGAATCAAGGGATAAGTCTTCGGTACAATCATGAGAGCCAACTTGAAGGTCGGTCGTGGTTGAGGTTGGAATCAAGCTCAAAATTGAATTTCCATATCGAGTTTCGATTTCGTTAAAATTCGCCGCGCTGTCTCCAAAACTACTGGTGGAACGGAAAGTGGCGGACATTGAACTTCCCCGAGTCTGCGTAGCCAGTAATCGAATATCTACGGTTGGATACAGCTTCCCTGGAGACGTCCAGTATTTTTCAACGTTCACATCCAATTTAGTTACGGGTCACAACAAAAAATATTCTATCCATGCGAAACAGATAATTATGAGAAGGATTTGACATCGCAGAGCGAGCAAAAAGCGAGACAAGGGTGGGCGGGCAATGGGCGCGGACTAGTCTTCCTCAGAATCCGACTCCAACGCCGGCATATCGCTGTAGTCCGTTCCCGCTGATTCCGACCCCGGGTGGCCCAGCTTGAAGGTCCCGTCGGATGCAGCGTACACATTGTACGGGCAAACTGGGCAAACTGCTGCCACGTGCCCTGAAAAAGATGTGTCTTGTCGAGCATTAGGCACACTGAATGTACGGCGGAGAAAAGTTAACATACAGCTTTTGTGTTGGTTCTGTATAGCCGCAGCGCGCACACGGAGACCATTCACATCTGCGTTGAGCGTCAAGAAGTTGAACAAACGGTCCAGCGATGAACTAACAGTTTAGGCAGCGTCGAAATTTACGCCAATTCCATTCCGCTTCGTCAGTGTCGAGGCTATCATCTAAATCGGGTATTCAGCGATGTAGGAAAACAAGATCGTTTGACGCACGGCGTTGGCCGGACGGCGTCACGGACGACAGAGACGACGACAGCGGGCCCAGGCTCGCCCACGCGGTCTCTACCCCTTCTCCGTCCATGAGACGGATCCGGGTCAGTTCCCAGATTTCTAGGCTGTAATTAGCTCAGTAGTAAGGGGATCGATACGGAAGAGGGATGTACCGCGCCTGCCGCGTTCCGACCATTTATATGAGATACGCCCGGCGCACTCGATGGCCAGCACGTACTCACGAACACTTAGTGAGTTTACCATCATGTGCACGGCCCACGGCACGTCTGAAAATTAATCAGCGGCGTATCACAATGGGTGTTCGGCCAACGACCTACCGATGTCAGGATCTTCCAATTCTGGCATCTCGTCGTCGTCCTCGTCGTAGTCGTCGTTGTCGTTCCATTTGTCGGGCAGTGTGTACACGGCAGGCTCTGCATCCCTTCAACGTGGATGAGCAGAGGAAAGAGGGAGGGCAGAGGGGGTGGACCTTACCGAGCATGACAGAAACCTATCCAAGAAGCAGAGTTCTTCAACTGAAGAGCCCGCTAAGGATGGGTGTAAGGAGATATATACGGAGAGTAACAAGGTACACACCTCCTCCTCGTTGGCGCTGTTCCAAGTCTCGTAAGCGGCGTCTCGGCGCGCAACGGCCAACGTGGCGTCCACCGCGTTCTTCCGGTCCTAAGAATGAATCAGCTAGAACCCGCGCTGAAGGGCAAAAAGGCGAACCATGAGGTGCCGATCCCAGACCTATTCAAGTGAGTAGTCAGCTAACATATCAACCACGAGAGCCCAGTGTCGAACCATTGAAACAGTGATCAGGCTAGAAAACATGGTTCGGATGTGAGTCGCGTTTAGGAAAGAGACGAGTGAGATTGAAGTAGTCCGAGAAACGGACGGCAATTTATAGGAAGGCTGCGATGTGACCGAAGCGTAAGTCGATCGTGTCAATAACAGAACAAAAAAGAACAAAAAGACTCGGCAGAGAACAAGGGTGAGACAGTGGCCCGGACGTCGCAACGGATCGCCGACAACAACACCAGTGAGGTTACTTGGGAAGTCCGACGATGAGTCGAAGACACAACGGCCTGCAAGTTGCCTGACGCTCAGTCAAGACAGAGGGCGACCCGACTCTGTCGAGGGTCCAGGAAGAAAGTGTGTGGCACTTTGCACTGGTGGCAGCTGCGGAATGATCCGACCACGCGATCACGTGCTGAGCGCGTCGATAAAATACCAAGTCTCGCTACTATGTACATGTCCCACAAATAAATTGTCATCAAGTAGGTCGTTTGTCATTAGGTTGTGAGATATGTAGGGAAGTATCTATTCTATTCGCTGGATCCAGAAACAGTAACAATCTCATCCTTCGAGTCGTTCAATTTCTGTCGCTTGTTGTCCTGCTCAACGGGTGACGACGACTCAGTCTTCCTCTTCGAGGACGACACAGACTGCAGGGCCGCAGTGGTCGGCGATGGCGCGTTGTCGTGTTCGAGGGTCTGTTCGAGGGTCGCGGAAGACGGGAGGGATATATCTGTGGCGAGGTATACCGTCAGATAAAGTCCACGCACACTCGGAAAGCCTACTCACAACCATTGGAATCAAGCTGCTCCCACAGCTCAGCGGAGGACGGAGGGGGGGGAGATGATGGTGGAAGCGGCGATGACGCGTCCGTGGCCAGAGACAGTTCAGACTCTGTGCAATACACGATGAGATTCCGAGTCAGGTAACACATTACGAGCGAGGCACGTACCGTCATCTACAGCCGACTCGAGCGCCAGCTGTTCCCATTCCTCGAGGTTGAGGCAGTCGCCTTTGGACATTTCAGCGGGGCGGAAGATCAAAATACGGCCAGAACAAAAGAGGTCGATGGATTGCGAGGGTTTGATCGAGATATAGTCCTGCGATTTGGTGCAGAAGTACTTGTAGTCCGTCCACGAGAGGGCGTTGCACGCAGTAGAGCTGTCTGGTGCCGGGTAGTCCGTGGGTATGAAGGAATGCACATTGGCCACTCGAATTCTGGAGTGAGTCGGCGGGTGATTGAAGTGAAAGATGATGCCACGGCAGAATTTTTCTACACCAGCATTAGCAACGTTTTTATACACATGTTGACACTGACTGGTCGGGGTCGGGCGATACACAAAGGGATACATGGCCGGCAGGGTAGCGAGGTCTGGCGCAGCTGTTGGAGTAACGTTAAATCTACCCCGCGGGCGCTTGAATGGATACAAACTTTGCTGAACAGCGGTGACACTCAAGGTGATCTTGTATGGCAAAAAGCTTGGGTTCAATCGCATGATGCGCCTGCATGCCCAGCTGAGGCGATCCTCTGAAGAATTGCGTCAGTCGGTCGGTGGTGTGCGGTGACATTGATTTACCGTGAGCTTGAACGATGATTTGTGGCATGCGAGTCTCCGGGGTGCAATAAACTCGTGCAAGCGCCTGCTCTAAGCTGTACACGCAGTGGAGAAGGTGGTCTATGGCGTCGTCGCGTGCGGTGAAGGCGTCCCCGTCGTATGGAGTTTCGGCGCGAGCTGTGAGGCGGCCCCACACTTGCCGTAGGAGAGAAGGAGAGACGAGATCGCTCATGGTGCAAAGTGAATGAAACGAAGAAATCTTCAGGGTTTATAAAGGCGTACCTCAAAGCGGGCGAGGCCTGTTTCATCGGTGGGCCTGCACGCTTGGGCCGGCTCGTTAAGAATTGGATACGCGAGTCATTGGCCAAAGCAGGACTTACCCAACAGAGTGGTCTTTCCGCAAGCATCCGCACAGCATGAGAGACGCGGATTGGCCCGGAGCAATAATACAAAGCGGGTGAGGCCTGCTTCATCGGGGGGCCTGCACGCGGTTGGACCGGCCTGTTGAGAATTGGATACGCGAATCATTGGCCAAAGCAGGACTTACCCAACAGAGGGGTCTTTCCGCAAGCATCACAGCATGAGAGACGCGGATTGGCCTGGAGCAACAGTACAAAGCGACTGTGCGGCCATAGACCCCGAATCGTGCGTGTCCATGGGCCACAGCAAGTACATCCAGGCGGCACGGCCATCTGGAATCCAGGTGAGCGAACAAAAGTGAAACAAAAGACAAAATCTTACCCGTAATAGGCTGGTACGCACACAATAGTAGAGCTAGGCGGGCCAACTACGCTTGGGCCATGGCCATGGCACACGCGCTTCCGGGAATTCTCCGCGGAGAGCCCTGGACGCAGAGTCCACAGGGAGGATGAGAGCCTGAAAACCTGGACGCTCGGTCGACAGGAGCACCTGGACATGATTCAGTCGACAGGTAAATGAAGAGAGTTGCCAGATCACATCTGATTAGTCACCCACGCGTGCCAATTTCGGCCACACAACGCGTCGCGTCAATTGACCAAACACGACCACATTGAAAATCACTTTCCTCTCGGGGCGTAAAGTTGTTCAGTGACACGACGAGTACTGTTTTCACTGCGCCACCCGATACAGTAGATATTTATTTATTACGAGTCAGAATACAAGCGTCCTAAGTTGTTTCCACTGTGCCACTCCAATACAGTGAATATTTATTTACTCCGAGTCAGAGACAAAGAAGGGGTTCGTGGGACTACCGTTACCGCGTTTGACGCGTTTCGCGGCAGGCGGTAGATCTCCGGTGGAAGCAGGCGGGCTACGCTTCCTCTTGGATATATTTACCGGCGTTGTCGGCGCTTCTGCCACTGGCTCCTCGACTGCTGAAGGGTTTAGAGTTCAGGCCGGTATAATCATGCGATCCACGACATCGGCGCACCTTCAGAGTCTGTTGATTCGTCACCAGATCTATCTGGGCTGGTCCCAGATGGTGACGACTCTCGGTCGTCGGTAACTGATTGAGGCGCAGGGGATCTTGCCTTGGATGGGGTAAGATCTGGGGACCCGGCTGAATTGCAAGTGAGTCCGGGGAGCGGGCAGAGGAAAAACTAAGAGCCGCATTACCTGCTTTGGCCGCCAGCGTGCAGGCATGTTTCTCCCACTCCCAAATCTGGGGACACTCGCCAGCGTGGAAGTCGCGTTTCTGCAGGATCAGGAAGGCCCCACGGTCGCTCATGTCGATCGGGCCTTCGACTCGGTGATAGAGGTTGTCGGATGTTGAGTAGAATTCAAATTCACCCCACGATACAGAGTGGGAAGGAGTCGGGTACGCTTGAGGGTTCATGCAGTCCGCCTTGCCAACCCACCATATGGCATGAGTGGCGGGCATCTTGGGCTCGCAGTAGATCGTAACCCGCATCGAGAAGTGTCAGCGCTTCTTAACCTCAATCACGGCGACACTCACTGGTTTCATCGGCCTCCCATGGTTCTGCCAATATTACGGGGAGCAGAGAAACTGGCGAGACACAAGTTCAGTGGAGGCGAGATAGTAGACATTAAATGGACCCACCTTCTTTGATAGCCATTGAGGGCGATGGTGGGGAAATGAGATGAAGTGGCGTTGCTAATCAGTTCGTCTTTTGTAGGACCATCGGGGGTCAAAGCGTCGAGCGTGTTCTATTGTTTTGGCGCTTTTGTCTTTCTGTGATCAAACAGGCGACGCAGGACGGAGCTTTTCTGGAGCAGCAGGAGATTCATGTTGAGGTGCGCAAAATATTTAATCATATAGCGAACGAAACACGAGTCGGTAGGTATTCAACGTCGATAATCGAGCTCAGCGGAGGATAAAGGTTCCCCGCACCGCTCTGTGAACGTCGACAGAAGTGCGCGACACATGCCATTTGTCGTAGGGCTTAGCATAGCCGGCAGCGGCTCCACCTAGCGAGTGAGTTGGAATGATTTCCCACTACTGTATAATTTCACGCACCATAGTAGCGCTCTTGCAGTTCGCGCCGCAAGTCCGAGAAACCCGGACACTCAGAATCATGGAGGCCCAAGCGCCGATAGATCAAGTGGCCGCGCGAACGGGATATATTGATGGCCTCCGAAATTCGCGCGTCGCCAGTAAAGTTGTCTTCACAGATAGAGTAGCGTTCGTAGGCGAGCGGCGGGGTGTTCTGCTGCTGGAATCTGGGGGAATCTTGCAGAACGAAAGCGGGTAGCATCGACGGAGGAAAGACGATGAACAAGCGCGGCAACATTGGGCTGTTTCAGGATTAACACAGGACAACTTCGAATAGAAGGCAAGATTCACCTCGAGAAATAGATGTACCTCGACGTCGATCCGTCGAGAACCATCCATCTGGCCCCCGGTCCACCGTTGGATCCAAAGAGGGTGTGCCCGAGGCATCTGGCCGTGAAAAAAGACGGTGATCTCATTGCAAAGCTGCGCGCGGTTCTTTGAGGTCATATTGTTGAGAAGGGTACACTTGAAGCTGTACGTGGCCGTTGGATGTCTGCGTTTGTTCGCAAGGGCGCAATCGTCGCACTGGAAAACAATTAGCCAACAAGTTCATGTTCCAGAAGTGCGAACGAAACAGACATTCACATACGCATAGACGTCTCCAAAGCGAGCCCGCTCTCTACCCTCTATGAAAAAGGACCGCTTCTTCTTGTGGGCACAATCAGGTTCTAGGTCGGCAAGACGGGGTCGTTGGCCTCGAGGCAACACACAAAACAGGAGTTGGAGACCGATATCGGATTGGTCAAGCGCCTGGAGTGAGCGCGCGGTGTGCGGGAAGTCTGCGGGGTCCATAGTATGGTGGGGGAAGAACTGAGAGACGCTAACCATTTACAAGGCCTGGAGACATCCCAAATTGAGCCAGAACAAGAGGAGAGCGGCTATTGTTGTGACCGGAGGACGCCTTCCAGCGCGAGTTAATTGTTCAGTGACCGACGCCTAGTCAGATCCGCCGACGCGAAGTCAAGCGCAAATCGCGACACAAGAGTCGAGCGATCATGGAAGTCAAGACAAAGAGGAGGCCGTCGGATCAGATCGACCGATCGACCGACCTAGGCCTAGGCCCAACTGCATCCGAGCTCCCGCTTCTCACCACCAACACCCATCGACTTTTGTGTCCGGGTGGATTGCGTTTGACTCTCGGTCACGCATGGGTTATTGACGTCCCGTTAGACTCTGCGTCGCGGCTTGGACCTTCAGGCGAACATCCCACGGTTTGCATTTTGCATGGACCACCGTTGCAAACAAAGCACTGTGAAGAGGAACCATCATGAATTTCAGCATGTTGTTCACGACCTTATGCATTGAAATTCCTCATGGTTCATCATGAATTCCCCGAGGTTTTGTTAGGAATTCATGACAATTCATCATGAACAGAATCCTTGAATTTCAAAAGGTGTTTAGGAACATTTCACGACATATTTTCACGATGCATCATCATGAACTTCCTAACGATTCGTGTTGAATAATGGGCTTACCCAGAATGAAAAATCAATGACTTGGAGACATTGTTTGAACCAGATCTATCATGGGTGGTTGAAGGGACTATGTGTTATGTCTCAATGTAATGTAATGGGTCTAATGTACCTAATGTTATCAAGAAAGGCTAGTACAATGCTAAGTTGAACTTGAACAACTATGAAGTCGCGCATACACATGTAGTAAAGTCTTGGCAGGTCATGACCTGAGTTTTGTACCTTGCTCGAGCCACCGGGCGCAGGCCCCACCCAGCTCCACAACCTGGGAAAAACTCAAGTGTCATGAATTCATGTTGAATCGTCATGAATTCAAGCGGTCCAAAAAAACCACCAAATGGTGAGTTCACCCATCATGAATGGCATCATGAAATTCAACAACCCAACCACGATGAAACATCATGAAATGTGAAATTCAAGAGGATTGTGTTGAAATTCATGACGAATCCTTCTTACAGTGAAGCACTGGACCTTTCTCCGCTTTGGTGCGTCAAGTTTTCTGTATATAAATTGTTGTTCCCGGGAACGAGCCTCAATTGACTTCCAGCATGTCTCTTCCCGTGCCTCTCAACGCGACCGGCCTTCGTTCTCGCCTCTTGTTTCATCTCATGCACCCCCGCCTGCGACCGTGTCTCTCGCAACATGCCCTTCTGTGCGCGCACGGCCAACCGCGTATCTTCGACATCGACCACGGGTCCGCACGATTCTCTGATGTCTACGCACGAGTTAACGTAGGGAATCTCATTGGAATAGTGTTTGCAGAAGGGCACCGTTCCACAGTGCCGTACCTGCGCCGAGAGCGACCCAAACTCCGACGGACTTCAAGCCTTCACCTGGTTAACTAACCAGTCAGAAGAATACCGGGCCTACAACACCGCTATCTTGCAATCCTTGGAGGACTCTCTGAATGACGACCAGAAATCCGCGTTGCTCACCATCATTGAGGAGAACCTTGGGGTTGTTCCCGGGGCACGAGAGCTGCGATTGTATTTGTTTCTCGAGGTGCGCGTCCCAACCTTTGTCTGGAGGTTTCTAAACGTTCTTAATAGCCCGATGTTCCTGCGATTGTCGACCGCCTCGTGGTTCCCGATACGTCGCGATTCAGCTTCAGAGATTCCTCTCTCTTTGAGTTGAGCAACGCGGGCTCATCGCCGCCTGTCTTTTACGAGCGGTATGAGTTGACCACCGACACGTTCAAGATGGACTCAGGCGTCCTCGATACCATCGACGTTTCGAAACGAGGCGACGTTCTCATCTACAGGCGCACCGGGATCCAGAACTGGGAGTGCCCCAATCTCTTCGAGCTTCGGATGGAACTGCAAGAAAAACACTACGGTATGTGGATCATCTGCTCTGCCAATTGTCCTTGTTCACTCTGTCAGGTACCGGCAACCCTCGCATCGACAGCAGGGACGACCCTTTGGTCCAGGCTTTTTTCAAACCGTAGACGAGACATATTTTACCAATGCCCCCAATTGAAATCATCTTACCATCCTGAAAGAAATTGTGGGCAACCGCTGAGTCCAGCCTCCTGAGCCGTCGAAAGCTTCTCTCTCGGAAGACAATAACGACGGCGGACATAATTCGGGTGATACAACAATTGTTCAACATCATTGCGCTTTGGCCCGACTGAATCATAATGGCTCGAGCACAAACAAATACAGGCCACTCTGTCCGTGCCACTCATCCCAATGTCCCTCCCCGTCCCAGGTATTCCTGCAGACTCTTCCCTGACTCCACTTCAAAACGACATCCTGCATGAGCTTACTCAGGCCGTGAACGAGTCCGTGTTTACTATCCGCTGCCCCGCTCGCCGCAAGGCTTGGGTTCAAGAACATATTCTGCCCCTCTTGGCGGAATCTTTCAATCTTCGAATCACTCGATCCTCGTCGTCGGTGAGTGCACACAGAAACTTCAACTCATCACGCTTACCAGCCTGTATAGCTTGCCACCATTTGGCTTCTGCGCCGCGCCAGCTTGAGAATCAAATCGGCGCGCTCGCGGGGTGCGTACGGATTCAACTGGCGATGGGGATACCAACATCCAACAATGCATCACGATGGGTGGGTGATTTGAATTTGTCCTGCGGCGAGTCCTCATCCGAAGTAGGAGTTACTATATCTTGACGTTCGACCAGGACGGCTGTCTCATGATCAATGTTGAGGATCCCGCACATAATCCTCGCCTCATCAATCCAACCAAGGTTTCGTAAGTTCCGCCGAATGTGCCACTCCGCGCGTACCCTCAACGTTCCTTCAGTGTCGTTGGAATTCCTCGAGTTTGACCAGCCAACAACTAACCGTTGCCGTCTGTAATTTAGTTGAGGTGCGTTCAGCACATATAGCCACAGTTCATGTCGCCGCTCCGTAATATAGTGTTTTCCATAGTTGAGTAGTTGATAGTGTTCCGTTTTGACGGGTTGACACGCCCTCAATAAATTATACTCCGACCTTCCACGCGCTGCTCCCGTGACCGCGAATACGGCGGATCAGCAAAATGCCGTCACCCCAAACGTTACCTCCTCTCTCCTCCTGCCATCGACTACGTGTCTGGCACGGTCGCCACTTGGCCTCAAGCCCTCGACTTCGAGTCGGGCTCCTATCTACCCGATGACTGGCTGTGCTCTCGACTCGGCGTCGGGCTTCTTCTCAACAAATTCGTGGCATCGGTTACGACCTTTTGTTCTGGCCCAAAGCGTATGCTACGGTGTCTCAGTCTTGTTGTTCCCTTTTCAAGTGTGCATCTTCTTTTTGCCCCGAACAGCAAGCACCCCCACTCTTCGCATCCTCTTCGCATCTTTCATGGCTCGCTCCCGGCCCTCCCGCCGCCCCGCCACCCTGACCAGAGCCCGTGCTAGGCGATTGCACGCTCGAGAATTGCTGCGTCTCCGTGAGGCTGCAGGTATGTGTTGATCTGTATGGCGAGATGTCGCTCACAGAACGTCCAGCGCTCACTGATAGGCACGATGACCCGGATATGGTACTTTATTTGGCCAGCGGTGAGACTCGTGTTCGTGTTTGCAACTCCACACTTACGCCTGTTGCAGCCGATGACTTCGAGGACCACTTCGGAGCTCTCCCTGCTTTCGAGGATGGCTGGGACCCCCACTTCGAGGTTATGCGTTTCCACACCCGGTTGGCCGAGGACCTCGCGCGGCGCTTCAACAACAACCCCGACCGCATCCTCGCGGAAGTTTCCAAGCCAATCGTTCTCATCGTCAGAAATCCATTCTCGAACGGGGACCCAAGACAGCTGGCTCTTGAAACAAAACGTTGGTTTACCTGCGCGCAGTTGTACGCACTAACTTACTTTACCCTTACTTTACCTTTTAGTTCGAGAATACAAGGCCGCGCTTGAGGGCGCAGATTCCATCGCTACACTTCCGGCGGCACTCAACATACGATTTCCCTTCCGGATAGTCAATGTGCACGCAGGTTCACCGGACTTGGCGCAATATACCTATTACAAGGGTGAGGTCGTCTCTTACTACCCAGCGAAGTCTTCAGCCTCATCTTTAGCAGCGGCACACACATGCTGCTTACTTGCCACCACACCCGCCTCCTTTTTGTAGCACGGTTCTATTTCAATAAATGTGTCTCGTTCTTCTCCGCCGTTTCGTTCTTCTCCGCCGATCAGTTGGGACTGTTGTTGTCTCCGATCGTTTTCGTGACAGGTCTATTGTTCTCCGAATCTATTTAGGCGGCGAGGCGACCGCTGAGTGACCCCGACCACAACCCCTTCGATGTCGCCCATCTCCACCGCCGTTGCGCATGAAGCAATTGAGGTACGAAGTTCGTTTTGCTGTCCCGCTTCTTTCGCTCAATCATTGCAGGTTCCTTCGGACGGCATTGCCCCGACCATGTCTACTTCCCCCTCCGACGGCATTACCTCTGAGGGCGCGGCCTCTCCTAAAACTGAGGTGTGTACCCTACCCATTCCCCCTTCATCCTTAATCTGAAACCGCTCCCTGAGGTGGCCGCGAGCGCCCTTCGTGCCCTGGAAGACTTTTACAAAGCGGCTGCTACCAATCTGCGGGATGGTGGAGACCCAGCGGTTAGTCAACGCTTCCAACCTCAGTCTCATCTCTCGTCACTCAAATATTCATTAAGATCCTCATCGTTGGACTGCGCCATCTGGCCGACCTCCTCGAGGCTTCAACAGACGACACTCCAACCGCCCCCGGGCTCGAAGACACTCGGGGGTTCTCTGGCGCGGCTAGTCTCTATATGAAAAATCACAACCCGCGGTGCCAGGCCCATCTTCACCACGGAGAACCATACTATGATGCAAAGCACGATATGTATATCCTACCGTGAGTCACCATCGTCGGTACTGTTCAGGTCTTTAATTCGTCCAACTTGCAGGAACGGTCATGTCATCTATGAGGACGATCTGAACAAGTGGCTGCGGGACCTGCTTTGACGGGGATGAATGGAACAATTGTCTTGTCTCGCGGCGGATAGAATAAATTTATTTTGTTTTGAGTCCTAGATGAATGTGGGAAACCTTCCAGATGAATGCGAGGCATCATTTTTTTTTTGAGGTCATTTGAAGTCTGGCATATCAACATGCAGCCGTTGAACACTTGCAGTCGGAAAAGAACGGGAAAGCTGGCGTGGGAACCCTCGGGTATCACGGATCATCAGGCGCCTACGTGGCGTACCGAATCTGTTCAATCTCCGCCATCCCCCTTTTCTCTACGGCTTGGACTACGCGTCAGCCACTACTTGAAGACCTTGCCTAAAGACCCTCGACTTGGTGTCGGGTCTTCGCCTCAGGCTTTCGACTTCCTGTCGAGCCATTCAAGTGGCAAGCGATAGAAGTGATGTGGCCCAGCCGACACGCTTGGGCCTCCAGAGACAACAATAGTACTGGGCAGTGTGTGCCCGAATGCGGCGAATTCAATTGTCATTCGTGATTGCTGTACCGCTGGGGCCTTACCGCTTGGGCTCACGTGTGGGCCAGTTTGGTTCTGAGCGCCACTCGGACTCGCTTTGTTCGATAAACTATAAAACCGTCGGTGTGTTCCTCCTCATTATCCATAACTCCAGTCTCACATGCCCCCCATGCTCGACCGTAAAGCCAGTGATCGAGTTCGCCATGCTTGGGACAACCTCCCCGACCATCTGAAGCCCACTGGGAAGGCTTACTGCCCGCATCGCATGCCGCGCATCCACACTGTGGTCATGACCAAAGAAGGTGACGAAGGGAACGTCACCGTCTTCAATCCAGTATGTTCCTCAACCGGATTTGCTGCTACCCACTAAATTCTTCGAAGTGCAAGAAGCCGGAGTGCCCCTCATACGCTACTGTGGTGACTCTCAACGCCGAGGATCGTGCGGAGCATCTGGCCAGGATGGCAGTCTTCGATGCCGCGCAGGCAGCTCTCAAAACTCCGAAGCGCAAGACGCCTGGTATGTGCCCCTTCCCTTTTTTTGCGCCACTGCGGCGCTAACTATTATCTGCAGTGAAAAAGACTTCTACTAGTGGAAAGAGCAAACGTGTGTACATCCACAATCTGCTTAGCATGTCGCTGACCCTCGCCTCCCAGAACCGCGCGCCAGTGGTTCCAAAGGCAAGGGCAAGGCAAAAGACGCTCTTACTCAAGACGCTACTACCCCACCCCGCAGTATGTTTCAGTTTTCAATGCACTTTGTCGTGATCTGATGCGCTTGATATAGAAAAGGCGCGTCGCGAACCGGTGAATGTGTCCCCGCCCGTTGCCCCAGAAGCGGAGGTCTCCGCGGAAGTGGCGAAGAACCTCACGGTGGTTCTGTATATGCAGGTGCATTTTTTTTTGCGACTACCAGAATAACCTTCGCTCACAACCTCCAGGCCGGCGTCGAGCCTGTCACGGCGACCGACATGGTACCTGACGTTAGGTCCTTCAAATTCACGGATCACAAGATTTTCTCTGCGAGCAACGCGGCCCCATCTACCGACAACCACTTCAAACCCACCCGCTACGTCCGCTATTCGCCCCATGCCGACGAGTTCAAGGACGAGGAGGGCTCTCGGGTCTTCGAGAAAACTAATCTCTCCGAGTCGGGTGAGATTGTTATCTATCGCGCCGTAGAATTGAAGGACTTTGAGTGTCCGGACCTGGAGAAGTTTAAGATCGAGGTGCAAATGCTGAGCCACTCTGGTGAGTCCCACTTCCCCGCTTTAAAAGATGTCGCTGAGTGAATTGGTTCAGGTTGCGCTAGATACCCCTCGTTTCCCAGTGGACCTATTGCCGGTCCCAGTAAGGCGGCTATCCCTGGGTCAGGCAATAAGAAACGCAGTTTCGAGGAAATGCTCGAGGAGTCCGATGCGAGTGGGGGCGAGGATTGGGACGCAGAGTCACTGTCAGAGGAAGAATAGATATATTGGCAGCGTCTTCTCGCGTAACACTATGTCTCATTCCTCTCTGTAAAAAAATACCTTTTATTGTACTTGAAATTGCGGCGCAAACCACAACTTGAATTTTCACTCTATTTGTTCAGATGATTTCAGTTCAAGCTTATGGCAAACATTAACAAACAACTGCCTCCTTCCTCCTCCTTGCTTGACTCAGGTCGCGAGCTTCCGTCCGTTTGACTCAGTGTCGCGAGACCACGAAACCGAGCTCGACTGCGGTCGCCCCGTCTCCGGCTCGACTCGACAAGCATCACCCCGTCTGGCTCGACAAGCGTCGCCATCGTATCTCGCTCGACACGCGTCGCGATTTCTACAAGTTCAATGGCCAGCTCCACTCTAGACATTCTCAAAAACCGGGATGAGGATAGTACGTCCAGCGAGTCTCACGATATTCCAATGAGCTGAACTCAAACCGCGCAGAACCCCTGGGGCCGTTCGATAGCAAAGTCGGCGCCGTTGTACGAATAGCCGGGGAATCATATTTCATCACAACCAACACCAATTACATCCCTGCCTTGCCCATCCGCGAGTCCCACACCATCTTCATGCGAACAGACTACCGATATGGCGATGACGACCCCACCAGATGGCCCCAGCAGTACAGTCGCAGGTTCTGTCATCTCGCCGCCATCCCCAAACAAGAGAACGAGAACTATCGCATCGCAATTATGTGGTGGACTCCCCTCCAGGAAGACCTCCTTTGCCCAGAATCGGGACGATCCATTATCCGCGGGTTGGGCCATCTGCGCCCCCGACGCATCACCGACCTCGTCGACGCCGTCGACCTCTACAAGAAGGAATATCACTCGTACGAGGCCTCCCTGGATCCCCAAGAACCCCTTCCCTTGTTCGCGGCGTTGATGGACCAGGTGTCGCGGGGGCTTGAACGCTTGAAAAGCTTACCCATGCCGTATAAAAGAATGGCCATGACGGTAACACAGCTTCAACGCAACTTTCTAGAGATGTACGGACTCCTCCGCTACATGAGCGAGTTCAAACCACAGATCGACATGGTCGGTGGGCCTAGCGAGGTTAGCGAGCCCCCGCCGCGTGTACACAAGTGCATTGGCACCTTCACAACGGAACTTGAAGTGGCGCAACAGCTGCGAGCGGCAGGGTTGCCGTATTGGCTGGTCCGCCCAATGACAGCCTTCCACGACGAAAACATCTTGGCGCTTGTGGAGCCCGTCGATCCCGCCACCTCACTGATTCTCGACCCAGCGCCGGGCTTCCCATCCATCCCCACCGCAGCCGCGACCCACGACAAAATTGAGGCCATGCGGGCCGCCCACAGATGTGGCCCTGTGTATCGCGATCCCTTCGAGTCTACGCGCAACGTGGATTCTCATGTGGGGGATAGGTCTGGCGCCGTCCGTGGCTCCGAGGCGGGCCCCTCCAACGCCACGAATTCGAATGTTGGACATGTTGTCGGCGGTGTCGCGCGGGGAAACCGAGAAAGAAACAAACCTCCTAACCCGTGTATGTCGCCATGTCCTCTATAGTCCCACGCTGATTATCCCTAGATCCAAACACCTCTGCTTCACGAGACTTGCTGATGTCCAACCGCTCGCGTGGACGGGGAAATGGACGAGGTAAACCAGATATTCTCGTGGTAGACCCGCAGCGCTAAGTAACATCCAGCAGCTCCAACAAACTCGGCCGGTCGAAACAAATTCGAGATCATCGTTCGCGAAGAGATGCCCCCTTCGATTCCTTCCTGGGAGGAGGCCTTGCGCACTGTCGACCGGACTCGCCCTGTTACAACTGACCGCAACATCGCGGATAGTCAATATGTGTTCCCGGAACCGGCCCTTCTGATCTCCTCGGAGAATCCTGGACAACGACAGCTGACGCTGCACCACTACACCCTGCTCCGCGACGCCCTGTTTTACCGTCTAGGGGACGAGGGTGAGCGGGATCGCACCGTTTCCACTCAACAGTGGCGCGATCTCCTGGCTGGGAAGACCCACCCCACCGGCCGCAGGAGCGCGCAACGCTGGGAAGGAGTGGAAAGCATTCTAGGTCCTGCTTTGCGCGCCTGTGGCGTCGACGAATTCAACAATTTCCCGGCCGATCCCGACTCAGTTCCGCAAATCACAGTGCACCGTGCCCGGGAGATCGTCTGGGATGTTGCGGAGAGCAACTTCCGCTACGAATTCCTCGCGCTCGATTGCCGCGCATCTGGTTTGGACCGGTCTGACGAATGTCGCGATTGTTTCGCTGGACGAACCCTCATAAACATACCCGTGGAGGAGAGCAAGGACGGTCTGGCGGCCATCTCGTCTGAAGTGCGCCATGTGTACATCTTGCGCATGGCCAGACTGATGACGGGGTGGCTGGCGACCCCGCCCCGCGTTATTATGACGGTGAATGACGAGAGCCCTCAGCATTGGAGCGGGGCGACGCGAAAGGTGTTGGAGGAGGCGGTGGCGGCCCATTACACGCAGACATTTTACGAGTACTTCGGGCGTGCGGCAGTGATCCCGATGCGGCTGGAGCATGAATTTGGCACTTGAGGCGATATAAAATTGCGAGCTCTCTCCATGAAATACCGACGGCTAATGCACTCCCAAGACGTCGCGTCTTTCCAAAGTAGATTCGGTTTTCTCCAGCAAGACCTTCGTCTCGTGAAAGACGCGCAAGACGTCCGGAGTCTTGAGGAAGTTGGCCCCAAGATGAGCTTCAAGACGCACAATAAAATGAAGAGAATCGAATATATTATGTATCTACGCAATACATATCCCAACTAAATGACCCCGCACCCCGTCGGCAACCACAACCACCGACACCCGCACAGTCCGGGCGATACGAGCCGCAGTAACGCACGAGGAAACATCTCGCAACAATGTCCAAGCAACTGACGGCGCCAACGCTCAAGGACCGCTGAGAGTCTAGCGGAGTATTTTTAGTAGATCCAACATGGAGAAGAGGGCACGGCACGGACATGGATTTATGAGCATGAGAACCAGTGCGGGCGGAAGGCGAGACAACATGAACCAGTTGGGGCGGAAGGCGAGGCGAAACGGGACTTGCAGAGCCTACTTGACAACGAAGCGCCGTTTGATGTTTGAGGTCTTGCATGATTCAGTTGCGGGATAGGGCTTGAGGATTGAGGATAGAGACAAAGGGAGAAGGCGGATTGAAAAGACACGACACATTGAAGGGGGGAGCGGGAGTTCTTGGGGTGGCAGCGTTGCGTGTTTGAGTAGGGTGAACACGGGAGTTTGAACGACGTAGATGTGGAGTCCGGCGGGGAAGGACCACGGGAGGACCGAGGGAGCCTCACGAGAGGGTGCGAAGCGTTAAGGTCCGCGGCACCGGTCGGGCGACTCGTTCTGGCAGGATTTGGGCGCCGTTGAGGGGTGTGGGTGTTGCGGGTGGTATTTGATGCCCGTGTGTCAATTTGCAGCGGGTTTCGACGGCACTGGAGGCGAGCAGAGAGTTGGCGTCGTCGGTGGTGGTGGTGGGAGGAGAAGAGAAGTGGGATCAAAATCAACGTCGCAACGCGGGTGATCTTTTGATGCGCACGGACCATGATCGGAGTTTCAAACACTTGTCTGATTCTCGATCCTTCACTCCAACCAAGCGTTCTCGGCGCCGCCAAAGAGTGCCGTTGGTGTCAATTCCTCCTCAAACCTTTCAGGTTATACCACCAAGACTCTATGCTGATGCAACGTCCAACTTCCTGGTGTAAAATATCTGACCGAATCAAGAAGTTCATCGAAAGATCCAAGACTCGGGTGCCAAGACGCAAGACGTCGGAAGACGAGCCCCCAAAGACGCAAGACACTTTCCAGAGACTAAAGATCCTCAAAGACGACATTCAAAGACCTAAGACTCCGAAGACTAATCAGCACATTTACTGATGTAGCACAATGACGCCCTCGCTTTGGCGTCTGTCCACGTGCACCTACTCTCTCTCCAGCCCTGCTCATCCTCCGCGCATCGAGCACACACCAGGCAATCTCCCATTCGGACGCACGCGCATCACCCGCCGACAGTCAAGTCCTTAAAAACGACCCGCCACCGCCGCATGGCCGAGTACCGCCGCACAAAGCTCCTCCACCGCGCTGCCTCGGACCTCGACGCATCCCCGCCAGGAATCCCAAGCTCGACACACCACCCGCACCCGCACCGCGGTAGCTCGTATGCGTCGAGCTAGACAGAGACGCGCAGGGAACACGAGGGCCTGAGGGCGGAAAGAGCACGCCCACCTCATGCGGCGTCGTACCTAGCGCCTGGACGTATCCCCGCGAGCGGGCGCACCGTACCATCCACTGCTCTCCTCCGCGCTCATTGCCGCAGCTTTGTTCTGCGCCGCGTGTCGTCGAGGAGTGGGGACACATCACGTGGACCCGAGAGCATCCGTGGGCCGTGATGGAGGGAGAGGTGAGCGAGCGTCTCCCCAGAGGCGTCGCGTTCCTGCAAGGATTCTTGTCAACGTGGACGGCTCCACCACGACCCGTGCTTGACACCCATAGGCGCACAACGCCGACGCTCCACCAGAAGCATTCCATCTGGGCGTCATCGTGGCGGTCCCGGACCATATGTCGCGCGTACAGTGAAGTCTACTTGACGCAGAGCTTCATGCGGAGGCGCAAGCCGTCCCACGAGCATCGATATATGTGCTCCCTGAACCGCAGAAGCGTCGACAGTCAGCAGAGGAACGGGGCGCGAGAGCAAGCTGAGAACAACGTACCTGAGCGTCGAGACGCAGATGTACGTTGATTGGTAGAGGGAGGGCTAAGAGTCTGCGACACAGGTCAGCGCAGTATAGTATCCGGAGAGTAAAGACGACCCACCGAGAAGGCCTGGGCACTCGGGATCCGGGAGCACACCCGCGAGTACCCGCCCGCCCCCGCCGCAGCTGTGTACTGCACCGCGCCACCTCTGTGTATATACAGCTGCATTTAGCCCCCTGCCACGCTCCGCCGCGTTTGGCGTCGACGCGCTCGAGGTGCCGGCGAGCGGGAATGTGATCCTGAGAGGAAGACCCGGGCCCGCAGACTCGACGTACTCATCCCTCGCACCACACTCCCGAGGACGCGCGCAGCACCAGCGCAGGCATCGGACGCCGAGGGCGCGAGTCGGGGTAGTACGCGCTGGTGTCCAGATGGACGCAGTCCAATCGCTACACACGAGGGGTTAGGACTAGAAAGGTATACGGCGAGGAGAGGAGCTTACCGGAAATGACACCAATGCAGCGCGAGCGGGACCGGTGAGCGCGAGGAGAGTCCTCGCGCTTGAGCGGCAGCAGATATCCGGTGGCGACGCGCGTCGGGAATGGAGGGTGAGTGCAGCCTGGCAGGAGCAGCACGCAGCCTCCCCGCCCATCGACGACAGTATGGAGGGGGTGCACGCACTCCTCCTGTTGAGGCGTTTGAAGCGCGAGGAGGCACGGTGGTGGCTCGTTTGGCGTCTCGACTCCAATGGTGTCGTTCGCGGATAGCACACACGGATGGGGAGCCACGAGGACGTCGCGAGCACAACCTCCACCGCAAGGTCGTCGTGGCTCTCGTACGCTATCATCCCCCGCCACCCGCGCACGGCGAGCTTCCAATACCTGCGGCACGTCGAGGTGCGTAGGCGGTCCGCAGGCAGCACTAGCATCTGCGTCAACGTCCAGCCCAGCCCCTCACTCCCTTCAAGCGGCTCGGGATGCGCTGGGCGACGGCGGACGTCCGGTTGGCATGCACGGAGGGAAGATCTATCCGCTCTTTGGAGTCCGGCACCCGGCGGAGGCGCCTGTACCAATCTGATATGACTGTGCAGACGTCCCCCGCTCTTGAACCCCGTCTCGGTGTGTGTCGTGTCGGCCTTGTCGCTTCTTCGCCGCCGATGTGAATGCGACGTTTCCGAGGACGACTATGGTGGAGTTGGCGGCGAGCTCGTCAAGATCATGATGTCTCAGGTCGAGTCTTTGAGGCGCAAGGGCAACGAGAAAGTGGCGGCGTGTCGGCAGGGAAGAAGGGATGGACCTGAGGAAACGTAACATGAATCTATGAGCCAGGTGAAGAAGAGAGGAAAGGACGAGGCGCACTGAGAGCTAATGTACGAGAACGTGCCGAAAGGACTCCCCGTGCGCCAGTGAATGTCATATTCTCGCGCGCCGCTGGATAAGCCTGAATTTACATTGCTTTGTTTCGTCTTCGCTTTGATTCGTCCATTCGTGTGGGCAAGGCTGCTAGATTTGGAGCAAAGGGCAAGTGCCTCGAGTTTTGGATGCGCGTGAGTGTATCTTGCCGTGAGGAATCAACATCACAGTGGCGGCGCAGGCGCTTATCCCGCCCTCTTCCTTCGCCTTGCCAGCTTTTGACCCGGCTTCAATCCTCCTTCGAGAATCGGACTTCGGGCAGCGCACTCAATCGAACTGGGACTGGTCTAGATCCAACTTGACCTTGAAACCTAACAAAAGGTCCCCGAGCGCTTCATGTGTCTAAATCGGTTTCCGATTATTTTCGTCCAACAGCAGCTGTGAACACGCCCCTTCTTTTTGACGCTCAAGCTGTATGGACAGCCTTTCTCGGGCGACTCATAAGCATGCACCAGCGCACTGCGTCCGATTTTTGACGCTCAAGCTGTATGGACAGCCTTTCTCGGGCGACTTATAAGCATGAACCAGCACACTGCGTCTGACGGGACCCCCACCTCCATGCCTCGACTTCGCTGGCCGTGGGGGCGGAAGCAGCCCCCGGACCCGACTGCTTTGCAGGTTTTATCAGCCTCGAGTCCAAAACCAAGCACCCTCCCCGATATTCTATCAACCTCACTCCTCGCATTGAAGGAATCGGCAGATGTGTTCCCGCCTCTTAGGAGCGCCGTCGCCGGTGTACTTGCGGTGTGGGATATCGCCAGGGTGAGTCGCGCCGCCGGGTTACACCTCGCTGACGACGTTTGGTTTAACTTTTGTCCAGCGCGCCAAACGCTGCAAATCCGATGCAGCCGACATCGCCAAGCGGACCGAAGATATAATCTGCCTCATCGCGGACGCCGTCCCCGATCCATCCGCCTGTTATATCCGAGCGGGGATATAGGAGTCTAGCCGACCAGTCGGACAGAACTCAGGTAGAGTATTGACCGGAGAGGGGTCGTGACCGGTGTTGACCGGAGGACTAGATATCGCAACGCCACAGAGGGGTAGGGCGAGCGACACTATCCGTTGATCCCAGGAGAAGACCGGATGGGGGGACAAGACGACCGGTGGAGACCGGTGACTCGGATTGCTGCACAGGGAAGGTGAAGCAACGTTTATTAACAAACTGAAGAACAAGGTTGTAGAGTACGAGATTATATAGTAGTGAAGCTTATTGTATAATATAAGGGGAAAGATAAAGCGTCCATGTGGATGTAACAATAGGGACAAGAACCCATATGGGGTTAGAAGTTCAAACACAATAGTAGAGAAACTTGAACAATAAGAAAGAAGACCTAGCACCACATGGCTGAGGGCCAGCTGGTGCTATGGTGCTACTATGGCGCCATACGATGTCCACGAGGTACCACCGCGCCACCGGTACCGGTCGTGACCGGCGCCGGTCGCTGACCGGTGCTACCGGTCGTGGTCTTGAGTTGTCGAGGCGCATTTCTGAAGGTTGGTTGTGCATGGATATAACAGTATCCCCCTCTTAGGTTCGGATTCCCAAGACGAACATTGGAGACCAGATGGGAGGTACTGTGGGTGACTTGGAATTTTGAAAAAACCGGCACCGGTCGAGACTAGTCGTCACCGGTCGGTGCGGGTTTATTGGGGAAACGGGTGTGGAAGTCGTGGATGTGTTCGGGTGCGTCAATGTCCTCGGCACTGACCCAGCTGTATTGCTCATCGGTGTTTTCATAGCCAAGCCACTCGACTTTGTACCGGAGGGGGTTCTTGTACCTCCGGTCGAACTTTGAGTCGACGATTTGCTTGATCTCAAAATGCTCGTCTCCGTCGATGATTTCGACCGCCGCCGGTGGAGCCTCTTCGCGACCGGCGAAGGGGTTCGGGTGGTGCGGTTCGAGTTGGGAGACATGGAATACCGGATGTACTTGAGCCAGAGATTTTGGTAGCCGGACGGTGTAGGATGCAGCGGAGGGTTTCCCTATGACCTCATATGGACCCAGGAGAATTTCTGAGAACTTCCTGGTAGGTCTGGTGGTGGAAAGGTTCTTTGCAGTGACGAAGACCTGGTCTCCAATGTTGAAGACCGGGTCCGGTGACCGGACGCGGTCACCTGTGATCTTATATCGTTCCTGCGCGAACTTGAGCTGCTCCCGGAGGAATTTGTGAAGGTCCTCCAGGTTGACGACGAAGTTCCGGGCGTGGGCGTTAGCCGCATCAACCTCCGGATGCACGGTGATTGATGGGTCGTAGCCTTTATTGGCGAAGAACGGTGAGATGCCGGTGGAAGCATTCGGGGCATTGTTAAGGGCAAACTCGCATAGCGGAAGGAGTTTGTCCCAATCGTCTTGTTGGTACAAGCAATAGATCCGGATGTACTGTTCCACCGTCTGGTTCATCCGCTCCGTCTGACCATCGGCCGACGGATGGTAACCGGAGGTATAATGCATCTTCATTTTAAGAAGTTCTCCGAGCGACCGGAAGAATGCCGAGATGAATTCCTTGCCCCGGTCGCATGTTACATGCGACGGGACCCCGTGTTTGGAGAAGACATGAATGAGGAAGAGTTGAGCAAGTTGAGCGGAAGTGATGTGGATATCGCAGGGTATGAGTATGGATTGTTTTGTTGCCCGGTCGACGATCACGAGTATTGCATCGTATTCGCCAGACTGCGGAAGTTGCTCGATGAAGTCCATGGATATCGAATCCCATGGTCGGAGAGGGACCGGTAGTGGCCGGAGCAGGCCGTATGGTCGGTGACGAGGTGCCTTGTTGCGTTTACAAAGGATGCAGGATTTGCAGTAGTTCTTTATAAATGTGCGGAGTTCTGGCCAGGTATAATCTCGCCGGACGAGGGCGAGAGTGCGGTTCTGGCCGAAGTGACCGGAGATGGGATGGTCGTGCATGAACTGGCAAACACGTATCCGGAGCGCGTCTGGTGTGTCACCTGGTACTGATGGGACCCAGATACGGTTGTCGAACCGGAGGTTACCGGTGGGGTCGATAGACCATCTGGATGGTTCACCGGTCGCAGCGGTCGCAAGACCGGCGGCTCCCTGTGGATCCAGAGGAATTGCGGCCTTGATGTCGGCATGTAACTGTTTGACGTCCATAACTGTGGATGCACGGAGGACGATTTCCTCGAGGAAAGTTGCCCGGAGGGAAGATTCGAGCTGGTCTTGAGTGAAAATGGGGCGAAAATTGTGAGGATTTAACTGCGTATAGCGCGTATCCCCCTCTTTTGGGTAGACGTCCCATCGTCTAGTTAAAGCGTCGGGCTTTCCTCCAAGTTTACCCGGTCGAAACCGGATGACCATATTGAACCGGCACAAATACTCAGACCACCGGACTTGCCGGCGGGTGAGTACTTTTGTTGTCGCAAAGTACTCGAGATTCTTGTGGTCGGTGACGACATCGATGGGAAGACCGGAGCCTTCGAGGTAATGCCTCCAATGTGAGAAGGCATCGAAGATTGCCATGAGTTCTTTATCGTGTGTGTCATAGTTGAGTTCAGCCGGTCCCAGTGTACGGGACCGGAAGGCGACCGGATGTATTTCCCCATCATCACCGGTAATGGAGAGGATAGCGGCGATGGCGTAGTCCGAGGCGTCCGTCTCGACTGTGATCTGTCGATTCGGTATCCAGTGTGAAAGCACCGGAGATTCCTTGAACTTGGCCTTGAGAGCATCGAATGCCTCTTGGCAATCAGTGTTCCAGTCCCACCAGTGGTTCGACCGGGTGAGACGGGTGAGTGGTATGGTGATGTCGGAGTATGCGTAGATGAACCGGCGGTAGAAGTTACAGAAGCCAAGGAAGGATTGCACATCCCGGACTTTCCGGGGGACCGGCCAGTCGACGACGGCCGAGATCTTCTCCGGTGACATTGTAAAGCCCTCCGGTGAGAGAATATACCCCAGATACTCGCAGGTTGTGATGCTGAACTCGCATTTCGATAGTTTGCAGTAAAGACCCTGCTCCCGGAGACGCCGGAGCACTTCTCGAACATGGGCTTCGTGCTCGGTGGGATCGTCAGAGTAGATGAGGATATCATCCAAATATACGATGACGTTCACGTCGAGGAGATCGGCGAAGACCGTGTTCAAGAAGCGCTGGAAGGCGGCCGGTGCATTGGCCAGCCCCTCCGGTACGACCTTAAACTCGTAAGAGCCATAGCGCGAGCGGAATGCGGTCTTCCACTCATCACCCGGTGCGATCCGGAGGAGGTGATATGCGTGCCGGAGGTCGAGCTTGGTATAGATTCGTGCTCTTCCAGGTGCGTCGAGTAAGTCAGAGATGAGCGGAAGAGGGTACCGGTCTTTCTTAGTGATCCGGTTGAGTCCCCGGTAGTCGACACACAACCGGAGGGACCCGTCCTTCTTCTTGGCGAACAATATTGGTGCTCCATGACTCGACGTTGACGGATATATGAATCCCGCCTTAAGGTTCTCGTCGAGGAATTTCCGGAGTGCCGATAGCTCATTTGCAGACAGAGAGTAGACGTGGCCGATAGGGGGAAGTTCACCATCGAGGGTCTCGATCTTGAGATCGAACTCGCGATGGGGAGGGAGGTTGTAGGCATCCCTCTCAGAGAACACATCGGCGAAGTCGTGGTAGGTCTCCGGTATACCGGTCATGTCCGGTGGATCCAGCGAAGCAGCGCGTGCTGTCATCTCTTCGGTCTGACAAGCCCGGAGAGTGTATTGGCACGTATCAGGGTGTTTGATGATGGTTCGGAATGCTGCTGCGCTGACTAATGCAATGGGTGGTGCCTTCATGACGACCGGTCGAGGATTGGTGACCGGTAGAACCGAGGAAGGACCGGTGGATACCGGTGGAAGTCCTGCGACATCAGGCGCAGGCCCGGTAGTTTCCATCGAAGGAGCTGGACCGTCCATAGAAGGACCAATGATTGGAGTCTTCAACCCGGTCGGTGAAGGCCCACCGGTAGGATCATACCTAGCCGGTCGTGCCCGGTCCGTATCCGGACCTACCGAAACAGATGCCAGCTTTATAGCTGAAGGTGTCGACGTTGATCTCTCCCCAGTAACAGTGGTACGGAATGTGATATTGGTTGTTTTCCAGTCAATCGACGGATTGAAGCTATGGAGCCAATTGTATCCCAGAACCATGTCGCAAGGAGAATCAAGACGGGTGACGAAGAAATCCTGGAGGTGGACATCGCCGGAAGGGAACCGGATGAGTAACCGGAGCTTCCGGTCGATTATTGAGGATGATCCATCGAGATACCGGAGTCTTACGGGGGGAACCGAATATGGAACAAAATGATTTATTTGCACTATTTTATCGGAGATAAAACAGTGTGATGATCCGGAGTCGATAAGTGCTCGTAAGAGGGAGAGGAATCCCGACGAGAATTTGGATATAAGCGATGGAGGGATGGTTGAACATTCCTCCGGCGGGTTGAATTTGGGACTGAGTGTAGATGGAGCGAGATCGATATATAGGGCATTGGGAGAAAGAGCAGAAACGTTGAGCCGGACCTCCGGTAGATCCCCGGAGTCAACGCAACCCGGTTGGGGATCAGAGGTATGGACCGAGTTGCGCTCTAATTTTTTGACGTTTCCGGAGTGTCCTGGGACGACCGGTCGGCATGCGCGAAGCGACCGGTCGCACCGGTGTCCTTGGGCTTCTTCTTGCAATCGCTCGCCTGATGACCAGCGCCACCGCAGTACAGGCAGAGGTTGCCTGCAATGCGACGCTCCCGTTCGGACTGCTTGATCTTGCCATCAGCTCCAAGCTTGTCCACGTATGAAGGTGGAGGCCTTGTCTTGGAGCTGAATTGACCGTTGGTGGCTTTGACGTTTCCACCGGTCGCGGCATTGTTGTTATTGTTGTGGGGTTTGGACGATTGTCCACCGCGGCCGTTGTCCTGCTGCTTGCCAGAAGGTTTCCCAGATGACCGGTCGTTTGACCGGTCGCCGGTCTTCTCACCGTAACCGGTGGGAGAAGACCAGGGATCCTTCCCTTGAGCGCGAGCTTTCTCAGCTTCGCGCTTATGGTAGCGAGCGTCGACGATACGAGCCATTTGCTTGACTCCCATGAGGGTGTTGTCATAGTGGTGGTGGAGCATCTCGTTCTTGATCCGGTCCGGTAGACCTTCGTAGAAGGTGTACCGGAGGGCGTTATCACCCCACTTGGTGAGCGAGGCGTAGGTGTCGAACGACAAGACGTAAGTGGCGATACGATCTCCGTGTTTCATCCTGATCGCGCGGATCCGGTCTTCGGCATCACCGACCGGATCGTGTGGGCCGAAGTTGAGCGTGATTTCCTCGATGAAAACCGGAAAGTTTCCATCCCATGCCGGTACGTTGTCCGGATCATAGAGATCCGGAGAGAACCACTGCAAAGCGATTCCCCGAAGGTACGAGATGATGAACAAGATTTTATCGGTGTCGGAGGGAAAATCCTGCTCGCGTTCGGCGAAGTGGAGATAACATTGGGTGAGGAACGGAGCGAGTTTAGCCGTGTCCTGGCCATCGAACGGATCCGGGTTCCGGAGGTTCGATTTGGTCGACCGGGGATCGGCAATCGTCCGCTTGTTGAACATCTCGAGAGATTCACCGAATTTCTCGATGAACTTCTCGAACTTGATGTCGAGAGAGGAAGGTGGAGCTCCGCGACGGGGAACCGGTACATGGAGCGGTCCACCGGGTCCACCGGGTCCTCCGGGCCCACCGGGTCCAGGGGGACCAGGCGATCCAGGGGGTCCTTGAGGCCCGCCGGGGCCTTGAGGTCCTCCAGGGCCTCCGGGACCACCAGGTCCTGGAGGGCCCGGTGGCCCACGGTTTGAACCGGGTGAACCTGGAGGGCTTGAAGGTCGGCTAGGGCCATGCGGGCCCGAGCCTACAGGACTAGCGGGACGGCTGGGGCCGTGGGGACCGGAGCCGACCGGACTAGCTGGGCGACTAGGGCCATGAGGCCCTGAGCCGACCGGACTTGCGGGTGGTGGAGGAGGAGCCGGAGAGCCAGCCCTGCTTCCACCGGTCGACTGAGGGTGACCGGTGGCGTCTGCAGGGCCCGCCACGCTGCCTGGAGCCGAATGAGAACTTCCCTCATCAATAGTGGAGAGGTGAGTGTCGGCTCCGAGGGGCGCAGGCGAGTAGGCAGGGCTGAGGATGAACTGCGGTAGTTCATTCGGGGATGGAGTGATGTATGCCGAGTCCGGTTCTTCACCGGGTTCCGGTGTGAACTGGGGACCTTGAATCGGCGTATCACGGTGCATGATGTGACCCGGGGGATAGTTACGGGACCGGGTCGGATGAGGTGAGACCGGGTACCGGACCGGGTTCTCGGGCGTCCGGGGGTTGGGTTCAAGCCCAGCCAGGTTCTCCGGACGGAGAGCAGGGTTGGAGGTGCGTCGAACCGTGATGTTCAGGGGCACCGGAGTCATACACATCCCAGGAACGTGTGACGTCGCCGGCATGCCCATCACGTTGGTAGGTGACAGGGACTGTGACGGGGACGACAGAGGGATGATTCCTCCGAACAGCCGGGACCGGCGGCGAGCTTCACCAACCGGTGGCTCAGGGTTCGGGTTCGTGGGGGCGTAGTGTGACATTGGACCAAAGGATAGTTGAGTTTGTTAATACTGTTATATCCGAGCGGGGATATAGGAGTCTAGCCGACCAGTCGGACAGAACTCAGGTAGAGTATTGACCGGAGAGGGGTCGTGACCGGTGTTGACCGGAGGACTAGATATCGCAACGCCACAGAGGGGTAGGGCGAGCGACACTATCCGTTGATCCCAGGAGAAGACCGGATGGGGGGACAAGACGACCGGTGGAGACCGGTGACTCGGATTGCTGCACAGGGAAGGTGAAGCAACGTTTATTAACAAACTGAAGAACAAGGTTGTAGAGTACGAGATTATATAGTAGTGAAGCTTATTGTATAATATAAGGGGAAAGATAAAGCGTCCATGTGGATGTAACAATAGGGACAAGAACCCATATGGGGTTAGAAGTTCAAACACAATAGTAGAGAAACTTGAACAATAAGAAAGAAGACCTAGCACCACATGGCTGAGGGCCAGCTGGTGCTATGGTGCTACTATGGCGCCATACGATGTCCACGAGGTACCACCGCGCCACCGGTACCGGTCGTGACCGGCGCCGGTCGCTGACCGGTGCTACCGGTCGTGGTCTTGAGTTGTCGAGGCGCATTTCTGAAGGTTGGTTGTGCATGGATATAACACCGCCATTCCTAGTCCGCTGCTCAAGAGCATCGAGGGTTTCACGTTGTGAGTCATACTTGGTGAATCACAGGGAAAATCTAACCGTTTTCCAGTCTCCTCAACGACATATGTACCGCGATGGAGAAAATCCTCCTCGCCCGCAGCATCTCGCGCATCGTGCATCTCAACAGCACTGAACGCACTTTGCAAGAAATCAAGTCCAGGCTCGACGACGCGTACCGTGATTTTCTGGTTGGTCTTTTACTCTTGAGTCCTGCTGGTGACGGTGCTGATTGCGCCACAGGCTGCCTCAGCCTTGCGTGTGGAGGTGCAGCAGGCGGAGATCGCTGTCGAACACAAGGCCCTCGCGGTTCAGCAAACACACATCGCCGTCGAACAAGTCAATGTATGTATACATAACCTCATCGGCGGTCTTTGCCAGCATTTGACACTGAAGACCAGAATGCTCTCAAACCCGACATCTCAACTATCCTATTTTATTCCAGATTATCATTTTTTTTGGCCTACTTGGAGAGTGCTATGTAATATCCCCCCTGTAATATCCCCCCGCTCCCCCCCCCCCCTATTTAATGAAATTGCCATCGTCGTTCATTCGAGCCAAATTTGAGGGTTCTTTTCTACTTTTCGGTGTACCGCCGACGTACATGCACCACACCCGGGTCTCTTCCTGGCTGAGCTTCATCGCGCTTACAAGGTCGGGTTTCACATACCCGGGGTGCCCGGTTGACCTTCCACTCTTCCGAACCACCATGTCGTTTTTCGGTTACTTTCCCAAATCCTCGCGCTCTGTCCTCTGATGTCCTCTGGGCCTCCCCTGCAGTTACTGTCTGAAGCAGACTACTCTCTGGTGTGCGGCTACTGGCCTCGCGGATACTGTCTCGTGGATACTGCGGATACGGATTTGCGGATACTGCTCTAACACCCTGCCCCTGCTGCAGAAAACCCATGCGTCGCCCGCGGATGCCATCCTGATGGGGAGTACGGGCACTGGGAAGGGTGCCCTGTACTCGTCCTGCCGCCTGTGGGGCATTTCGGGGGCATTGGGACGACTCGCGTCTGCTGGCACTTTTCCCGATGTTTCGCACCCACGCACGGACCATTGACGGGGTACGAATCTTGCTTGGCCCCCCGGTTCCTTCCGTGCCCCTTAGGGTGGTTTTCTGGTCTGTCGACAGTCCTCGAGTTCCTGTAGGACTGTTACTGTTGCTTGAGATTGACTTGTCCCTACTGTTTCTTCTCTCAGCCTCACATTCCATTTTTTGGGTTCTCGTCTTTTTTTGTGAAAGTTGAACTCAAATTTTAAATCCAGGAGGAGGGATCGAGTGCGTTTGGGAGTCTGAAATACCGGGTGCACCAGTACACCGCGGGTGTAGGCTGTGCGTATTTCGAATGATGCGGATCAGCGGCAGGCAAATGGCAGGGCTAAGGCACTCGTACCAAATATAGGTACAAATAAAGCCACTCTTTCATCCATGTCCCTCGCAGGCGCGCTTTCTGCGGCCTCTGACGCGTCAAACAATATCCGGCCCCTTTCGCTGGCTAAAACGATCCTTTTCACGCGTATTCTCTCCGTCCTCAAACGCGGGATTAACCAAAGGCAGCGTACACACACATTCTCATACACACCACATCCTTCTCAAGGGCACCACATTCCGATAACAGGCACCACATCCTCCTGGAATGTGTTGACTCTGAGCTGTGACGCGACACATTATTTTCAGAGACGTTGAACTTGCGCTCACTTACCCCAACTCGGCGGGCCGCGTTGCCGGCGTATCGATGCTCTGAACAGGCAAGAAACTTAGGTCAGACAACTGGGAGTGGAACAGAAATGTAGCTTGTTGGGTACATTTTGAATACAAAAGTAGAGACCGCAAAAAAGCTACCATTACACAAAGATTCAGACTGACAGCAGTCCTCCGCCGGCACGGGTTCTCCTGTGCGATCGGAGCGCAAATGCCCCAGCCCTCGTCTCCACCTCAAGACACGCCCCAAACTTTGTTCGCGACCTGGTCTCGAGGTCTCAATGCGCGATGCGGTGTAACCCAACAGCGGGGTGCAGGATTGTGCAGCCGCCCACGGAGGGGAGGAGGAGAGAAGAGGGGCGCACCTTGTTTGTGCTTCTAAGGCGACCACGGTGAGTCTCATGCGCACATGCAGCATTCGGCACGAACGTCAGCAGGATGATTATTTGAGTGGGGGGGCAGGCGGAGGTGCATATACACGCACGTTATCAATTCCCATGGCCGCACAGCGGACTCCCAAACTCCGGCGCGCCGCCGTCCATACCGATGTCCCGCCCGATGGCTCGTGTCACTGGCAGCATCGGGTGACCGGAGTTGTGGGCTGCCTCGGGCACTGTGGTCGACGGGAGGGGCGGGGAATGGTACGGGATGGTGGTGGTGGAAACAAGGTGGAAAGAAAGAGCGAACAACAAACAGGGTTCACACGAATGTCAACTTGCCGACACACGTAATAGGGGCATATGCCTGAAATGGAGTTGAGTTCAAAGGCGACACATTTTCATCAATGTGTCGCCTCGCTCGGAATGTGTCGCGCTTGTTGAGGATGTGGTGTCCTTCTCCTATGTGTGTGTACGTTGCTCTTTGTATATCCTCCCTCAAACGCGATATCATCCTCGTGCAGCCCGTGAATGTCCCAACCAATGTAGCGCCAATGGCGCTGCCCCCCACGATAGTCACCTTCGTCGCCGCGGCTGTGGATGTTCCAGTTGATCATGTCTCTGTTTTCTGGACCGCGCTGAGGCACGACATCTGGAGTCTACCACCACAACTCTTGAACGAGCACGAGGAAGAGCTGTTCAGAAACCATGGCTGGAAGCTGGGGATAAGTGAGCACACAACACATTATCCAGGAGTGGATGCACTGCAACTAAAAATGCTCAGCCTCCATGACACTTTACCCACCATCCGAGTTTTGCACGAACAGTCAATGCGGGCGCCATAAGCCTCTGAAGAAGGCCGAGACCTTGCAGGTTGTGGTATACACACTCGCGAGTGGTGTGGTTCCTGCATGGGAGGTGCACCTGTACTGCCCGGACTGTAACACCTCCTACTACACCAATTTTTCGGTCCAACACGGAACGCGCACCTACTATGGCAACATACCAACATTTATATCCATCGGCGCCCACCAATTTGCGGAGCGGAGACTTATTGGACATTGGATAAGCTTAATGCTTGTCGCGTGGTACGTCCTCATCTTCCCATTGCTGCCCTGGGTACCCACCAATGTAATGTATAGCGTCTCCGCGACAAACTGCTCTCGCGTATACGACATGTCCCTATCCGGTCAAGATGAACGCGACTTTGCTGCCGGGGGCTGGCAGTTTGGTTGTCGGCTCACCACTGATCACGTCTGGGACGCGTTCATCATCCTCACCCTCCTCGACTATCACCAACGGCGTGAGACCCAGCTCCAAGTGCCGCACACGGGAGAACAAAAGGATCGATTCACCGCGGCCATGACTGCTCGCAACACGGAGGTCATCGTCGAAGGGCAGGATGTCGCGGGTCACTGTTGCGATAAGTGTATGCGCGAATGGACGCGGCCCGATGGCACACCATGTATTTACTTTTCCAGCCGTGCACGCTCTTACAAGTCTAACTCCTCCTTAGATGATGTCCAAGCACTACTTAGCGACGGCTTGTACATGGGTCATGTTAGCTATCAAGTACCCCATTGCACCAAGTTCCTCAACAACAACCCCGACCGTTTCTGTCCGATGCATCGGCATCTTGCCGACATTTGCTCCATCGTAGGTTGCGACAGCCCTGCTGTCGCAGGAAAGAAATCGTGTGCCGATGCAAAACACGCCGACATGGAACGTCTTCACTACCAGAGGGGCAAGGCCGCCTTCACGCTCCGCGATCGTCTCCAAAAGCATCGCTTGACGCACCCCACAGGCGAAGCGGACCCAGAGCTCATTGTCGCCGAGGACGACATCGAGTGGTTCGAGGTCAACGACGATGGCGATCTTCGAGTTCGTTCGAAAGAGAATCCCGGCTCGGTGGGCACAGTCGACACCGACCCATGCGAGGCGTCAAAATCCGACGAGCCCCACCGCAAATATAAGGCTCTCTTTGGGCGCTGTCGTACGCATAACGAGCAGATCCTTGTCTGGCCTTGCGGGGTCATCTTTGCCAGGGCGACGTTCTATCACGCGGAGGCAGTTTCTAACGTCTTGGTAAGTTTGCCATCTTGTTCAAAAAATTGTGCTCACATCCTTCTTCGTAGCTCTTCGTCCAGAAGGCGTGTTCCGTGCCTCGCGCCCACAAACCCGAGCACTTGATCTACGACACCAACTGCGATGCGAAGCAGCAGGTCAACGCATCCAGAAACGTGGGCGTGGTTCAGGGACGTTGGAATGACCGTCGACGTCTTCCATTTCCTTCACAAACACTCCGTCGACCACGCATTCTGCCAAGAAAATTGCAATCCAGCCGATTTTCCGGAGCTCATGACGCCCGAGGGTCAGTGGTTCTTCAATACCTCCATCGCGGAACAGACGAACGTCTGGCTCGGGGGATACCATTCCGTTTGTCGTGAAATGCTTCCAACAAAGTATAATTTCTTCCTCGACGAAATGATTCGGTTGAAGAACATCCAGACGCTGGCGAAGCTGGAGGCAGATGGGCACCGCCGGCGGCAAAGGGCCCGACGAGACGGTAGCACCACGACATCGTAGTTTATTTTATGGTCGGCGCTTAAATCAGTACTCTTTGCATCGTTTGACGCCCATAATTGGATGTATTTATCGAGAAATTGAATGTATGTAACTACAGGATACGAGGTATTACAGGATGCAATGCGAGAGATATAAGTTGGGGAAAGGGAATGATTGTAAACGAGGGAAGGGAAATGAATGTATGTACGAGTCCTGAGGTCCATTCAATGGGTCAAATCAATCGCCGCCCTCGACTTCTCTTTCTGCTCCTCCTGGAGATCTACTTTGAAAGCGCTCCAGAGCCCCGCAGGCGTCTTCCCCAAGCCGATACTGCGGCGCTTTAACCCCTCCGACGCCCTCCTCCATAGCTTGATGTTGTTGTCGTAAGTCGTCGACACGTACGGCATGTGGAAAACCGCCTCGAATCGCGCCTTGCAATTCATCCCCTGTAGCTCGACGGAATCCATGCGCAGGAGACCCTGGGCCAAATCAACGACGTGAATATCTTGCGGCCACGGACGGCGTTTCACGGGGAGCTCGATGAGCATGTCGATGTCGATGTCGACGGACGGCGTGGAGGGACGAGAGGCTGTGGATGGGGTAGAGGACGCAGTAAAAAGGGCCGATGGCGGCACCGAGCTTGCACTGCTTGAGATGTCCGCATCGCGGGCAATTGCGGTGTTAATGGAGAGCCGGGGGCGGCGCGACGGGCGGGAAAGAGATTGGCTCTCGTCGTTATCATTGTCCACCACCCGCTTGCCTCTGCCCTTGGCACGACGCTCCTCGACGACCTCGACCTCGGAATCTGAGTCGATGATGACGGCAGCTTTGCTCTTGAGGGAGGCGCGGACGGCTGCGCGCTCTGCCGGGAGATTGTAACGCAGGTGAGCGGGAGAAGGTTGCTCCAAAAAGGCCTCAATGGTCTTGTCGTCGTCGGGCCCATGGACACCACGTCGGCGGAGGATTAGAAAGCTATCCGTGGAGACAGTGTGTACATAGTCGATGTCGATGCCCAGCCACAGGCGCTGGCGGGTAAGGTACATGTCCAGCTGCGTGATGGGGAATCCCTCATCGTCCTGAAGCTCGCTGCGCAACGTCTCCTGAGTCTTTGTGTCGGCGGAAAGTTGGTAAACAGGGAAACACGGCGACCGTATCTGTGAGGCATCAACGGACAGAATGTAGGGTGCAGCTCCGGTCTAGGTAGAAGTGCGTAAGTTTTTTTTTTGATCCTAACGAAAGATCAAGACTTACCAAGAAGACCAGCGTAAAGTGTTCGACTTGACGCGCGTTCGCAAAGGGCCGGCGCGTGCTCCCGCCGCGGACATGCAGGAAGCTCGACGAGGGAGGAGCCAGGGACGGCGAGGGAGGAGCCAGGGACGGCGACGTCGGCGACTCAGCGCCGCCATTGAGCGACATCCAGGTGTCGTTTAGCTGTGTAGTGATTCTAACCTGGGGAACACGGGGCCTTGAGGGAGCACTGGCCGCCTGCTGGCGGCGGCGAGGAACTGGTTTTTCCAAAACGTCGGGAGCGACAGCTCGACCGAGGCTTGGAGAGGGAACATGGATGTAGGATGCGGAGACAGAAGCGGCAAGGGAGGCAGGGAGGTCGGGGGAGAGGGAGAGAGAACGAAGGCGAGACGGGCCGGCAGATGGGGTCGCAGGGGGAGGGGAGGATGCAAAGAGGAGGTGAGGCGAAAGTGACTGTAGTCTGGCAGGGCCAGCAGACGGCTGCGCGGGGGGCGGGGAGAGGGTGAGGGTGGAGTGTTCTTCCTGCGACAGGCGAACGGCAAGCGCCATGTCCGCACGTTCCTGGTCTTTCAAGGCATTGCGTTCGCGTTGTTCATACTGGGCGAGTTCGTCCTCGAGGGAGAGATCCGGGTCATTGAACCCGATGCTCTCCTCGAATGCACGCTCCTCCTCCTCGAGACGCTGGCGATCCCACGTCGCCCGCTGTTCTAGCAGCTGGAGGGGCCGATTCGCCTCCGCAATTGACTCGGTAAACATCGTTGCCAACGAGGGCGAGGGAGGCGCCGGCACCGAGGGGATGGGAGGGAACAGGGCGATACGAGGAGCTACTGTACTATTTCGACCAAGTATTCATGGGGTGTGACCAGTGACCTAAAGTATTCGGTTTGCAAGTATTCAGATTGCCTTATAAGGTAATGATCCGGCGGAGCCGGAGCGAAAATTTGCCTCTTTGGGACGCAAAAGCTCAAAAACATCGATTCGAAAACTCGGTGACCTGTGACCCATGAAGCAAGTATTCGTTTCAGCGAGGGCTGTGACCTGTGACTGAATACTTGGTCGTAATAGTACAGTATGCCGGTTTTGCCTTTCGATGCCTTGGCAAGGCGCTGCTTTTCATGGGGACGTAACGAGCAGGCGCCGGTCATATTGCAGTGCTTGCGGTACATGTGCTGGCTACAGCCTGGATCGATGCGACCGTTTTTGCATGCGCTCCCGTCAGCCGTGTAGGCGCAGACCGAAGGTGGTGCGGGAGGTGCGGGAGGTGTAAGATTTGGGTGCATTGCCACATATTGAACTGGGCAGGTGGGGTACAAGTCACTGAGGTAGGTACAGTATTTCACTTGCTTTTATACCTTTCTAACCGCTTATTCACCGTCGGAGGGCGCATCAGTCAGCCCGAGTGCTGCCTGACCCCGACTCCCACGGTTGGCCGAGCTCCGATGCTCGCTCGGCCACCGGCCAACTCCAACAGGAGGTGCGGAAGGAGGAGCAGGTGGTCCTGAAGGAGGTGCGGGAGGTGCGGGCGCGGGGGCGGGCAGCGCGGGGGCGAATCGGTAAAAATAAGGGGTGTGGGAAGGATGTGTGCACTGGGCGAGTCGTCAGGACGGGCGTGGCGAGCAGCGAGGACAGGCGTGGCGAGCAGCGGGGTGAGACTTACTTGCACATATTCTGTATCGGGCGCCTGACCGCTCTTGGCGACCTTGGGGACGAGGAAGTTATGGCAGTGCGGACAAGGGTGGCCTTGAGCCATGGTAGAGAAGAACGAAGAAGGTGGAGAGCGAGGTGGCGGGAGGAAGGAAGGAGGAAGTAGAGGGGTGGAACGCGTTCGTGTTGTTTGTAGCCTGTCAATCACTGACATCAAGCTCCGCTTTGAGCTGCCGTGTTGCCGCCGGTGTAGCGGTGTGCCGGTGCACCCGGTATTTCGAACTCCCAAACTTTGTGGAGGGATCACGCCCCGTCTCACCTGAACTGGTCTAAGACGTGTCTGAAACTACATGCTTGCATGTGTTCTCGGACGGTGCTACTATGCTCTGCATTGATTCACCCGTGCATTTGCACGTAAAATCGCATTTGCCGTGCAAAGGGACAGCCATGCATTGACTCTCTGTGTGACTGGTGGACTCTGGGGATTTTTACCTGGGAGGGGGGGACTCCTCCTGTACATTGCTTCGATTTTTTTTGAAACAGTGGTCAGGTCCCACGAGGTTCTAGCCAGACGTCCCGCCATATATGGCCGGCCAGTCGCCAGCGGATGAGATGTGTACCCGACCCCCCGGAATCGGTTTGTGTTCGGTTGGGATCCTGTGGCTACATGTAAGAATAATCACTCTTACATTTACTACCTGTATACCTTCCGTAAACTGGTTGTTCAGACATTTGGACCACACGAGTATAATAAATCCCCCCCCCCCCCTTCCCGACTAGGCCAAGCTCACAAAGTTTGAGCAAAAGGAAATCAACCTGTACAGTTCACACACTTTTCACCTTTCTAGTTATATAATCGCCGCAAAACATCAGCTGAGGGGGGACTCGGGGCGGTAAATGGTTGAGAAATTGGCTGCTAGCTCGGCACGACGATGACTTGATCGCATCACCGCATTACGACACACTCGTCTTGAACACAGCTCTCATGGCGAACGAGCAGAGGCGGCGAGTCCACCGTGGTCTGTAGTTCTCTTTCCCTCCGAATGCTGAGGCTGACACCTTTTCTCGGCCAGCTGGTAGCTCTGCTGATGCAGCCGCTGCAGCCAAACTGTGGGCAGTGTATATCTCTGAAACCGAGAAGTATGACAAGGGCTTAGTCGAGAGTTGGAAAGCGGACATGGAGGGTCTGCTCATATTTGTGTGTCTTTTAGACATTTCCATTTTCCGCTTTAAACTAACTGCCCCGATCCCGCACCTGCAGGCCGGTCTTTTTTCGGCGATTTTGACGGCATTCCTCATCGAGAGCTACAAGACACTCAACAGCGACTCTGGTGACCTTACAGTGCAGCTCTTGATGCAGATATCACAGCAGATGGCAGCAACAGCAAATGGAACCACCCTTCCCACCGTTCCAACAGCGCCGTTCTCCCCAAAAGCCTCCGCCATTGCATGCAATGCGCTCTGGTTCGCCAGTCTCGCATTCAGTCTCACTTCAGCCCTCGTCGCAACTTTCGTTCAACAATGGGCCCGAGACTTTCTTCACAAGACAGAACTCCACTCAGCTCCCGTCATCCGGGCGCGCATCTTCTCCTATCTGTACTACGGGATGAAGATATTACAAATGCACACGATGGTGGAAGTCATCCCCCTCCTAATTCACCAATCACTGCTGTTCTTTTTCGGTAGTCTCATTGCATTCCTCATTCCGGTCAATATTGCGATGGCGGGGGTCGTTGCTGCCGTCCTCCTCGTTGTGGTGGCAGCCTACGTCATGCTGACGTTGTTGCCTCTGTATCATCTGGATTGCCCGTACCACACACCACTATCAGGTCCCATTTGGCGTGTGCTGAAGCTCTCCACACGGATCTGGTATCACCTCCAGTGGCGATTATTCGTTATTGGACGCCGTTCACGTTTCCCGTGGTTTCCCGGATCCCCCCCGTCCAGCCTCAACCCGGAGTCTCAGACACTGGTCGGGGCCATGTCCCACGCTGCTGTTAACAATTCCAAGAATCACTTCACAAGGGACCAACACGCCTTGGTCTGGACCGTCAAATCACTAGCGAGTGACGTGGAGTTGGAGCCATTTGTGGCGGCTATTCCCGATCTCCGACGTTACACACAGTACCGACACACCATTCTGGGATTGGCACATCATCCGGAGGTTCGACTCCATGACCGTATTCACACTCTCCTCGACAGCTGCGACACTGGGCTCTTGAGCTCGGCGGAGAGCGACCGACGTCGGATGACTTGCCATAAAGCACTTTGGTCGATCACCAGCTCACACAGGCATACAAACTCGGGGAGGACACAGCCTATTCACTCTTTCAACTTTGATTACATCCAGCGGATGTATACTACCAGACTGGACATCAATGCGACATTAGTGGCTTCAAGTACATCCTGGGCCATTCCTGCTCTTCCGATCTTGGGGGAGGATGAAACTGTCGAGGACTCGAGTGACAGCTTCGGCCCATTGGACTTCACGCGCATATACCACCAGTTTGCGTTCGACGCCTCGAATCCCGCGGCTCCGTACTTTTTATCGGCTTCCGCGATGATGCAGTGGAGCACATTCTGCACTGTGGACTTTCCGCTTCTTCAAATCCAACAATCTCCGCCTCCGTCGTTCCATCCCATGTCGAATGTTGGCAGTGTAGTGGAATCCATTGAGGCCAAGTTTCGCCAAATGGATCTTACTTGGGAGTCCCTTGGGTTCCGTCGGTCTCAGTCCGACATCCGGCAAAGCTTCCACATTCTGCGACACCTCCCATTCTCCATCCTACTCCGATATCTTATGAAATCCGCCGACTTACCGACCCTGCCCTATTGCTTTCTCGAAACATGCTCCCTCATTTCGAGCCGCATTCCGGTTGAGTTTAAACCTCCTCGGCTCCATTGAACAGATTATTGCCACTCACTTAAATGCGGCGGACGCTCCAAACAGAACGAGGGTGGCCCGAGCTGTATCCGAGTTGCTGGATCTATGGCGCTGCAAGGGGCCTGTTTATGTTCCCCGTATCGATCTTGAAATATGGGCTCACTGGCACGCAGAAGCTGATCATGAACTCAAGGATGTCCTGTATGTCATGGAACCCTTCGTGTGGACCAACCTCGCCCAGGCGTCGTCGGAAACCCGGCCGTATCATTTCCAGGATCCTTTGGTCTCGGTGGCCATCTGGCATCTAGCTTCCTGGCCACACCGTACGGATCCGGACACCACACGCTCATACGCAGAACACCTGCAGTCCGTCTACGACACACTTGCCTAGTTTCCCCATCCAAACACTGCCGCCGCAGCCGTTCTCATTAAATTTCGCATTATTAGCGTTCGTCAGGTTCTGCCGTGGGGTTCAACTGTCGAGACCGCGCTATCATTAGTCGGCAGTAGCGTCCTCCCCGCGGAATGTGCGAGCGTCCTTCCGAGCGAGCTGCTCGGCGCCGCGAGTGAATCGAAGTTGTCTGGAGCCCAGCAGACGCTCCTGCACAGGCACTTGCATCAGCTGGGGGACGAAGCCAGAATTGCCACACTCGCCAAATTCCTCGAGCAATGTCGTGAAGCTCAGACTACCAGGGGACCGGAGACTCTCGCGAAACTTCGCAACACCTGGAACTTTTCATTCTTTGCCCCGGTCGAAATCCATCCGACACAACAGCTGCGTCTCGCAACCATTGTTCACACAATTTTTACGACGACCAGCGATGGACCCAACACCCGTAGTCTGCGGGAGGCGATCGCTGATTGTTTCTGCTGGGATGTCTATGCGTTGAGTGCAGAGGAGATGGAATCTGAAATAGGCAGCGCGGCAAGACTCTGGCTTGACGATAACAGCCCGGAGGAAAATTGCAGACGCTTTCGCGACATACGCGGCAGAATTCGAAGATCTCCGGGATCTTCCCCCGCGTTTAGGGAATATCATCTCAGCTCTGGATAAAGAGCACCACAAGCGTGCGTCGGGGCAACCTATTGCTCAACCTGCTCCGTTGCGATGAATCAGTACATTGGTTGATCAATAAATCCACCTTCTCCCACTAAATGTCCTGTCCGAGCCCGGAGCGCGGTTGCGTGAGGTAGAAATTGAGATATTGTTGGTCTAGCAGTAGCGCCGGTCCTCTTCTTGTCCATATTCGTCTAGTCGGTGCAAACGTTAAGAGCTCGGTGGATGGATTTATACGTAAAAGGTAAAGAGAATGCGAAGGAAACTGGAGACATGACATAAGAAACAGTGTCGCAAGGAAAGTGAGAGGGCAGGTGAGGCGCTCCGAGTGTACGTGAGTGGAGTATACTTCGTGAGGAGCGAAAGTATCGTAATTATTAGCGACTTTGCGCTGCAGCCATTCAATGGCTAATGGCTAAAATGATTCGTCATTTCTGCGACGGTTTGGTAGACCTCTTCCACTTTCTGGGCGGTACATTGACATCATGGGAGGCTTGTATTGAACCTGAAAAGGTCTGGACTTGAAGTGTGCACCTTGGCCCAGAACATCGGCCATTCGATGGCTCGAATGGCTCTGCGCAAACTCTCTATATTGTCGGATTCGTTTTGATATCTCGCCCATGTCAGTCTGGAAACTAAGAGGGCAAAGCCGAACAATTGTTAGCAAGCACGCTCATACTGAAGAGTCAGAACAAACCTTACCTTGCTCTTCCTCTGGCGGACTTCGACGCCCAAGGTATCGTTGTGTTATCTGGAGCCGGCGGTGAAGGACACCGGAGGAAGAGGCCAGGCCTGTAGGCGGACATTGGGGGACATATAGCAAGTCTCTGCATATTGTCAGGGATCGCGCCACGAGGGCAAAAGGAGGACACAGTGATCATGTATGGGCTTCCCCGACGACACGGACGCGTACTCGACCACACTGGGCAACACGCGAGCAAGGTGGGCGAACAGAAACCACCGGGTTCCCACCCTCTATAAGTGTTCCATCCAGCTACAGGGACTCAGAGCCGCAGTCATGCCACCCTTTCCCCGATTCCTCCCCCGCCCGTTCTCGACCCTGCCTCGTCTCGGATAGGGACACACACATACAGCCCTCCGCGCAGGTTGACACAATCACCCTTGCCTGCGCCGCTGTTACCCCCGTCCCCGCCAGCGACCACATCGGACCCTCCGTGCATGCATACAGACACATTCGCTCGCGCCCCCAGCCCCCATGCGCAGCGTCTCCTCGACCCTCCCCTCCGCGGCCCCGCCTGCCCAAAGGACGAACGCAGGACAACGTCAGGGTAACGTCCACCCGAACCGGCTACGCGCATACCCGCCCCTCCTCCCGCGCACAGTGCACATTCTCTCCGCCCCCAGCCGCAGCACCCAAGCCCCGGGCTGACTGGAAGTAAACCGTCTTCCACACACCGGCGCCGCCTTGCTCTGCCCTCCAGTATCATCGAGGGCGCTGCGCGAGCCGGGGCCACGCAGAACGAACGAGGTGTCATGGGGAGCTGAGAAGGGAGGAGCTTGGCGGGTCGATGTCGAGGAAGGAGGTGGAAGTGCGGAACGCCTCGACGGGATTAGACCGACTCGGCGGAACGGACACGATGGATCCGATCGTATCCTGCACTGCGTCATGCATACACGAGTCCCCCGCGCATTTGCGCCATGCCCAGATCTTCACGGCGAATGCGCTTGTCTAACGCGCTCCGCTGCGCGTGCCCCTCCTCGAGTTTTCACTACCCCGTCCTCGACGAACATCTGCGCATACGGCCACACCGTCCTCAGTCGCATGCCCCCGCCGCGGACCTATCGTCTAACCCGCCGCACCGCGTACTCCACCTCGGCGCCCCGTGTTCCCCTGTTGTGGGCGGCTGAGCGTACGCGTACCGTCTCCAGCGGCGTGCGCTAACAGTCCGATCTGCGAAACGACGGGGAGGAAGAGCTCCATCGTCGACTCGAGCAGCGGGAGTTGGTGCCGACCTCGGGGATGAAACGAGAAGGACAATGACGAGCGGGGGCTCTGCCCGTTCCAATCGTGCCCAGCGTACCAGATGTCGACGAGGATGAGAGTGGTCTCGAGGTATACGAAGTGGGTGTAGAGGAAGGGTCCATGCGGATGAGTGCTGGCGATAGGAAGCCGAAGAGAATGAATGCGCCTAGTCGACGAACCAATGGGCGAGCTACAGGGGGTCCACCTGCGCCTAGCTTGAGCTTGACGGCGGCGAGGAAGGATAGCGTGGTCGGCGGGACGGTGATGAGGATGGGATATAAGGAAGCGTGCACACAGCGCGGAGGTCGAGGAAGACCCGGGGTGTGTGAGCTTGTGAAGATGGCAAGGAGGTGCTCGCGGTGGGGAAGTCGAGGATGCGCACGCAGCGACGACGTCGAAAACGAGTACGCCGGGTCGGCCTGAAAGACCCGGGGGGTGTGAGCGTGTGAAGATAACGAGGGGTGCTCGGGGTAAAGAAGCCGAGGATGCGCGCGCTGGAAGACGAGATGTGTTGGGTCGGCCTGCATGCGCACCCTGAGCGCAGCGAATGCACGAGCAGGACGCAGAGCGGGGGGGGGGGGGGGGGGGTTCCAGATGGCATCGCTCGCGCCATTCCTTCCCAGGCAGGCATGTGGGAGCACGCCTACGCCCTCGACCCAGCATCTATTCCATCTCGCCTTCCATCCTCTGCTCGCGCCGTTCCCGCCTGCAGCGTCGAGAGTACATCGACCCCGCAATCCACTCCCCCACCCCACCCTCGTCCTGCCGCCGCGACTCTTCTGTACTAGTAGCGTGTAACAAGAAGGAAGGGGAGCCGATCGGGACCGCGAGATGACGATTCAAGGGCTATGATGGGGCCATATGCCCGGAGACGATGGCAGGCGACGGGACGCGCCATCGGGGGTCGATGTGGGCGAGAGCGCTGCGCGCGTTGAAACGTGTGCTCGGTGAATAGGCCTAAGGATGCTACAAATGATAAACTACTCAGCAGCAATGCTCGTCAGATATCTTACTGTGAAGTAAGAGATCCCAACTAAAACTAAACACTCAACACTCAACACCCCTGCGCTAAACAGGCCTATTTCCGACGAGTAATGTGCTTGTCCAAGATTACACGAGTGTACTTCCAAGGACGAGGACCAAGGTAAAGTTCAACTCCAATTTCCGTGTTCTGATTCCGTATTTCGCGTTCGCAATGTGCCCAAATCTCCGCTGGACAGAGTCCTAACGTCGTTTGTGTGGTTTGTGGAATTTCAAAGCCTCCCAGCTTATAGTGTGCTTTCAAATGCTCTCAAATCAACCAACTCGGACTTAAGTCCCTTCAACCGAAAATGCGTCCTGTGTTCTCCTGCCGCCAATAGTATCACACGTCGGTGCCCGTTGTTCTCCTGCCGCCGTTAAGGTTGTTGTTGTGGTTGGTTCAGACTTAAGTCTCAAATTCGAAGCAAAACTCATTCAATATCAAACTACTCCAACCGGAGAAGCTTTAGTAGAAACGAGCCTGAATCCCTTTGTTCGTAGCGGCTTATCAGGCGCGTCTACTCGTGCGGGGAATTCAGTACCGTCTACACTAAAACTACTCTCCTTATATACTGCTCAAAACATATTACACATACTAGCTTATTCTACGCCCGGTAGCCCTTCGTTCCGTCCCGCTGCCCTTGCCCTATTCACATGCGATTAATAGTATACAGTTTCTATAATTAATATCTGTCAACCCCTTAGGTTCCTGTTGAGTAACCCCTCCAACCGATCGCTCAGTTGAATTAATATCGAACAAGTGGTTTAAGCCTCTGAGAGCTTAAACTCGCCCGTCCCATCCTTTGTATAGGCATATTTAGGTAGAGCTAGGTCGTAGCTTCCTGAGGATACCCATATTATCCTTATTCGGGTTCTTGGTTGCCAAGTTTGAACCATCATCAATATTGAACCTAAGTCGGACTTTGACTTAGGCCCTCGGCCGAAGCTGGCGAGGTCACGTGACCAGTCGCGTCGAGTCCTGGGCTTAAACCCTAGTAAACAATTCCACCAAACTGTTTCCAGCTGGTCCATATGTGCGGTAAAATCACACTAATATTCAGGGAGGACATTAAGGATACTAGGATGCCTATAGTCGAGTCTCAGAGCTCAGCAAGCTCTGAGAGTCCGTGCGTGCCGTCCGTTTGCCTTAAACCAGTATGTGAAGTTCTGGTTTTAGATAGTCGCGACACGCTGCGTCACGACTTAAGCGTTGAAAATCCTTCCTAATGTCATTCTACACGCCAAGGGTATGAATCCAGGCGAGTGAGGCTGAGTTATGTATACCAAAAGCGCACATTTCTGCGTGTTTCAGTACCCTGCTTATCAGCGTATGGATACGGCAGTAAGGCGTTCTTCCGCGAGTACGGGCGCAGAGTGGTCCGCCGACGGGGGTGAGAATCGGGTGTGACGACGCGACCTGAGGTGCTTTGCAGGCTGCGCGAAACATCAGGACGGGTAGAAAGGACACGAGTAAGAGGACGCGGGCCTACCAGTGAATTAATAGACCCGCCTCGGCGTTGGACACGCAGGGATGACGCCGAGGAAGCAGGGCGAGCCGTGATACCACAGGGAAACGCGGCATTGAAGCATCGCAGTCCGATCACGTACTTTTTCGAAGGGAGGTGCGCCTTGACCGGATGGAGATGAACGTGGGGGTGGAGCCTGGGTGGAGCTAGAGGATGGGTGCGGAGAGGATCCGTATGTCGTCGTCTACCGATTGGCGCTTTGCGCGCGACGTAGGGTAGCTGCGCCGTGTATAACGCTGAGACGGCTCCAGGAGCGCAGCAGGCACAATGAGTGGCAGGGAGGTTTAACCGGGGGCGAGTTTGAAGGACTGGGGAGGTTTGACCGGGGGCGAGTTTCGAGGACTGCAGGTGCCTGGTCTCGAGTGGGCGCAGAATACACGAGCTCCACTAAATCGCCGTCTTTACATCAGACGCCAGCGCAGCCTGAGATAGGCCGTACCCAGTCAGCCGGGTACACAATGCTCGAAGATACGACGCACCAGGATTTTTTTGCGCGCGTCTGCTTGGACAGTCCCTCCAATCAGTCTAACGTTTTGCGTTATGAATTTGGACTAAGGGCCACGGAGAAGGACATGAGCGAGGTTGCTATGAATACCCACCGAGGCAAGAGGTACACACCTTGGGGAATACGCTCAAGAACCTGCCTCAACTGAGTCTCGTGTTACAGTGAGCTTTTTATCAAGCTTGGATTATTTCGTATTCGTCCATTCGCCGCGGCCGGACTACCAGGTCTAGAGCGAAGGGCGACACCATAGCAGTAACCCGGATGCTGGATATTTTGCGAGTACATCCCGTCGCAAGAAGCGAAAACCAGCGCGGTGAGACGGCGCCATACCAAAGCACCGCCATCTAGCTTATTTTGCGATTTTGGCACTTTAAGTCTACTAGTTCAGCTAGTTGATTATAGGAAGCCAGAAGGACTATAATAGCTTACCAGAAACCTAATCAGTTAATGGGACTCTGTTTGGTGGTACAAGGAGGGTCAGAGCGAGCTCCAGCTACTGACTGTAGCATGCTACTTGCTTGCTAGGCGCGTGAACAAGCGTTACACACAATAGCATGCACTACCAAGGAGGACTATTGGGTTCAGGTTACAAATGGTGGAAACTCATTCAGGTTCAAATATGGGTTACGATTACAAGGACGGATATTACTACTATGGACATAGTAGTAAAAGGTCTAGATAAGTCTATAGGAGTGAATAGCGATACCAACTATGAGGTTTGGTGTCAACGGTTCACACCGGCGCGAGGTCGAAGTATCGAACCTGGCAAGGGTCATTTGATTTGGAACGCGGCTAGCGAACCTTGAGAAAGACATGTGACCGACGCGACGCGTCGAGCACATCAATACAATAGTCAACAATAGCATGTCCATTGGGACATTGCTGCGATGGCAGAATGAGAGATCGGCTGAATGTCCACTCGATGCACCGAACGGATAAACGGTTGAACTCTCGCACACAAGACAATCACGCGCTAGCTGAGGAATCATCTAGTAGCCAATAGGAGGGCTGCTATTGCAGTACTCGTGAGATAGATACCCGCTATACGCATGGGAGGATCAGCAACCGTTGGATCCGGGCCTATGCCGAGGCAAACTGAATGAACCGGCACTGTTTCCGTAGATGCCGCACGATACTTATCAATTTCACTTACTCAATTCCTCTCAAGTCATGTATCTCAGAAAGTAGTATAAAAGGACAGTAGAATAACGCTAATTGCCAGTTCATCCCCGCTCGCTGTACGCTGTTCAGTGAGGGTGTTCTCAGGCAAGCCTAGCGGAGAAATAGTACATAAATCTTCGTTTTGTAAAGAAAGTCTTTGAATTGAATCTTGGTTGTTGGATTGAATCTCTTGTGTGATCTTAGGTTTCCTCAAGGATAGTTCAGCAAAGTAAGCTTCGCGTTGGGAGTCAATAGCGGTATCGACTCTACGTATAAAACAGGACCATACGCACTGAGAAGAAAGGCTAATATTGCAATAGCTGCGCGTTAGCTTCGCATTGGACTTCGCAGGGACTGCGCTAGACTACTGGTGCTCTTAGAGGGAGTAGCCACGAACTGCTAGGTAGACTCATCTGGTCGCTTCATTGGAAGAACTAGCGGTAGAACTATCGGATATCTGTTGGATCTCTTAGGTCTCTAAGTGAAAGTGTACGGAAACGACCTTGGATTGTGGAGTCCAAGTCAACTAGCAAACGTTATCGCGAGCTAGTGAAGAGCCAGCAAAGTGACAGCAAGTATAGCCCTCGTGTTGCCCTATAACTTGTTTAGGGAGAAGTGGATTTTCAAGAAAGACCTTTAATTAACTCTGCCTAGAGATTACAGAGAACATTCTTCGGAACGCCACTCGTACTCTAGTATTCTACTCATACACCCGTTCATAACACCTGTTGGTGTTTTGTATCTTGGTCAATAGTAGCAGCAGCTAGTCAAGTTGAAGTGTGTTATAGTTGGCAATAGGAATTACAGACGAATCATATTATCTTTGCATTTGAACTCAGAACCCGTGGTCGCATATTACGACCCGAACCCCGAACTCACCCCGAGGAGTGCGCTAGTCTTGGAGAGTATAAAGGAGGATTTGTTTAGTGTGTGTGTGTAGTGGTGCTAGTTTCCAACTAGTTGCCATTTTGCCTATATTAGCCAAGTTCACTGTTAGGCGCATCTGCCCGTTTCATCTGGAGCCCACCGCGAGGGGTTCAGTTTTGAATTTTGGTGCAAGATAGAAATTGATTCTTGTAAAAAGACACACTACAACTGCAATAGCATTGCACAAAGAGAACAGAACCATCGAAAGGCAAACCTTTTCGTGACAAGCTGTCGAGAAGTGATACTTCGCCAGGACCTTTATCGAGGCGTGGACGAAGGACCTTACAGGAAGAACTACTATTATCGGAGTTTGATCAGTCAGGCAATACGGAAGCGACTAGTTCACGGAGTATTATACCCGAGGCTATAACATTTCCACCCACGGATCCAGGGAAAGCCAGAAAGACCAAAAATTCGAGTGTAGGCAGAACTTCTGTAATCAATACTCCTGTAGAGCAAGCTACAGACAATCAGAGCGAAGAATCTGAGCTAACCCCTTCACCGGATAGCCCACTAGCCGCTCCGAACACAACGACAGAAAGCACGGATCAGTCCTCAACTAGCACTTCGAACTCGCTAGCCGGACAGAACCAAAACTTTGTGTCTGCTTCACAGGCACAACTTTCGACCGCACAGATACAGCCGATACAGACCACGGCACAAACCAACGTCCCTAGCCAGCCTACTAGCCCTATACAGAAAGACACTATGGATCACAACAAGATGCCCCCGAACTATGGGCGGAACACGTTGAGATTTGCAGCAGAGGAGGAGGTAGAGGAACTGCCCTCCTTTCTGGAGAACATAGAGTCGGTATACAAGAGAGTAGGAGGCAGTACAGATGCTCATAAAAAGACGCTAGCTCTACGTTACTGTTCCCAGAAAACGAAAGAGCAATGGCAGGCTTTGACGACCATGGACGATGCTTTCACTTGGGAAGAATTCGTGCAAGAGCTGAAAAGCAATTATCCCGAGTTGAAAGAAAGCGAGAAAGGATCACTTAAGGGACTAGCAAAGTTTGTGGAGAAGATAGCAGCAAAGGCTATTAAAATTGGTGATCTCGTGGCGTTACAATCATACAACATGGAATTCCGTTCCAGAGTCAAGAAGTTGTTGGTGGGAACTGCGCGCATCACTAATCGAGAAGCATGTCGTTACTATTTGCTAGGCTTGAGCCGAGCGTTGAGAAGCGAAGTACGCTCTCTCATGCGGACAACTCCTCAAGCAGAGTTAAAATCGTTTCAGGCAGAGAAACTGCTATTCGAAACTGCAAACAAAGGGCAGACCTATGTGGCTCCAGTTCGCGATGAAGATGACCGATATATCTGGACAGACCTAGTTGAAGTAGCTACGAGGGTATGTGAAGAAGAAAACCTTACGGTTTTCGAATTTAAACGCCCAATTAGCGGAGACAAGGCAGGAACCGCAGGTGTAGCAGTTTTGCTTCATGAGAAAGACGATGAGGAGCAGAGCACGTTGCATGCAGTCCAAGCGCTAACTGATAAGTTCACGAAGCTAGCTGCAACAGCAGAGCAACAAGTGCGTGATGCCGCCAAAGAAAAGGAGGCCTTCCGCAAGGAAGTGCACCAAGGAATGTCAGAAGCCTTTGCGACCCACCTGGATAAATTTACGGCGGATCAGCACAAGGAAATGCAGCAGATGAGAATGGCTTTGGAAAATCGCAAGGAGAGTTCAAACCCAGCGCCTTTACAATCCAGCTAGTTCATCTCAGTATACCCCCACGTTTCTGAAAGTCCGAAATAACAACCCTAGTGGAGAGTGCTTCTACTGCTATGAACCGGGCCATTTTATTATGGAATGCGCACATCACAAGGAGGATGCTGCGAAGGGGATTATCAAGTTAGAGGGCAGCAAAGCAAGGCTCTATGACGGAAAGAATATACCCAGGGAACCAACAAACCGGTCCCCTCACGATAAGGCAGTGGAATATTTCATGCGTCGAACCGTTAGCCAGAATTACAACGACATGTACGACCAGTTCTTTGGCGACGAAACCGAGGCAACACCTAGTTTTGTACCAAAACCTGCAGCTTCAGGCAGCAGTGAAATGCAGCAAGTGCTAGCTGCTATTCAAGCAAACAACTATACTACGCGATCCCAGGGACAGGCTCCTGCTCATGGGGATTTTCAATAGATCCGAGGAAGGAGGCTGTAAGGAAGCGGAAGCCTCCGGAGGACATACCCGCAGAGCAGAGCAAAGCGAACCCGGAAAAACGTAGACAGATGGAAGTTGTAATAGAGACTCGGAAACCGAATAGCATGAAAGAGCAGACCCAACTAGCTGAAAAGAAAAGGAATAGAAAGCCAACGGTAGAAGAAGTGGAGGACTCTGATGATGAACGAGAACTGGCGCCTACTAGGAAAAGTAATGATGAACTACCTTTCCATGGGATAGAGCCGCTAGTTGATGAGCCAGCAATACCTGCTCTGCCTCGTAAACCAACCGATGTCCCGCTATTTACTCAGCACCAGCAACCTAAGAGAAAGAGGGACGAAAAATTACCGCTAATAAAGCAGTGGTTGAATAATCCATTGAAGAGACCAGAAGGCATGAATGATGACACTGAGTATCGATCGTTTATGCGGTACGCTTCCCATTTCTTTTTGAGGGGGGGGAGGATGTATAGAAAATCGATTGAGGAAGGTGACCCGCATAAACTAGTAGTGGACAAGAAATATCGAATGTACATGATGCGTGCCTCGCACGACAGTCTAGGACATAAGGGCATTTTTGCAACTAGGACACAGCTAGTGCAGCGGTACTGGTGGCCAGGATTGGAAAGCGATGTTGAATGGTATGTTAATTCATGTCATATGTGCCAGACCAGGCAAGCAACATTGATGAAGATCCCGCCGGTAGTCACTCATACACCTAGTCTGTTCCACACAATTCATACCGATGTAATGGTTATGGGTCAAGTATCCAATAAATGCGGACTAGTTGTCAATGCTAGATGTTCTCTATCTAGTTGGCTAGAGGGAAGACCACTAGTAAAAGACAACGCGCAGCAGCTAGGCATGTTTTTACTGGAAGATGTCATATGCAGATGGGGTTGTCCTCAGAAGTTTGTATGCGACAACGCACCTCAGTTCAAAGCAGCGGTAGCTTGGTTGGAAGAGAAGTATGGCATACCTAATATTCAGGTTTCACCATACAACTCGCAAGGAAACGGCAAGATTGAGTACGGCCACTATCCTATGAGGCAAGCTTTGTATAAAGCTACGGGCGGAAACCCAGCTAAATGGTTTTGGTTCTTCAACATCATGCTATGGGCAGACCGTATCACTATTAGGAAAGGAATAGGATGTTCCCCGTACTTCATGGTGACCGGTGCACATCCAATATTACCATTGGACATTGAGGAAGCCACTTGGCTAGTTGAATATCCGGGTCGGATTTTAACGGACTCAGAGTTGATAGGCCTAAGGGCGCAAGCACTGGCAAAACACATACAGCATGTGCAAGCAATGAAAGCGCGAGTAGATCACAACAAACGCGTCTCGGTAAGAAAATACGAGCGCTATAATGAGAATGTTATTAAAAACTACGATTTTCAACCAGGCAATTTGGTGCTAGTCAGACATACAGAAGTTGAGAAAGCTTTGAATTCAAAGATGCAAATCAGATATATGGGACCTATGGTAGTGATTAGACGCACCAAAGGTGGAGCATATCTAATAGCGGAAATGAATGGTGCGATGTTTCAGGACAGGATAGCCGCGTTCAGGGTAATACCCTATAAAGCTCGGCATGCTATTGAAATACCAGCGAATATTCACAAGTTTATTGACATCTCGAAAGGCACTCTAGAGCGACTAGTAGACGATACTAGTCAGCCTAGTGAACAGAAAAAGAAGGGCAAGATATATAAGGGCAAAGATCTGTTATTTGACAAAGTACATTTACGCGTCACAACAGAAGACTTTGAAGAACCCGAAACATCCGAGTCCGAGGCAGCTAGCGACAAAGAGGAACCATTCGGACTCGACAAAGAGCACGAAGAAGGGCCCCGACGTTCAAAACGCCACCGCTAGTTTAGATCACCAGCGAGGTTTCAAAACTAGGCGAACATGAGCAAGGGATACAATAGGTCACTAGCAGGAAGAAACGCACGTCATAGTAGCGGGAATAACAGCTCCGGCTGCGACGAGCGCAAGGGCACGATCATGAACCCACTTGCAGGGGCCCGGACCGTACTCGAAATAAAGGAAAGAAGACTCGAGCTGCAACACCTCGACGATGTCAGTCATACGGGCGACACGCTGTTTGATCTGGCGACGAGCGACGTTGTAGTAGCATCGACGGAGGTAGCGAAAGCAGGAAGGCACTTGGGGCAGTAGCTGATCCAAGGTGTACCTATCGCGACCAAAAGGGAAGCCTAGAACATAGATGGAGATAGCGTGAGTAACTATCGCGTAAAAACGATACAAAGACGCACCAGCGATAATTCCATCTCGGTTCTGGTCGACAAAACTGTAAAATGAATCCGGGTTCGCGATATTGCAGTCTAGCTGACGGCGCTCGCAGAAATGGCAAGCGCGTCCCCAAGAATAGACAAGGCAATAGAAGTCGGTTTCAGCACAATGGTTGCAGGTATTGTGCGGCTAGCAGGCAATAGTAAGGACTAGGATGGTCCTAGGATGATACTAGCCGACTCACTTTCTGGTCCTCGAGCATATATAAGCAGTGAGCCATGAGCGCGTCTCTGGGGAACATGTTGAAAATGTGGGGCAGAAAAGAGATCAGGTTTCATAAACGCATCCTGAGCTAGGACTTTAAATATAAGCCATAGGACAGTCTCAGGGGTAGTTCCGCACGATCGGACATGATAAACAAATGGATTATCAAGTGCTGCTACGATACGAACAAATGGAACCTCGAGGCGGTCAAAATCAGACCCTATGGACGCTACTGTTGAACTAGCTATCAATATGTCCTGTTGAAGGACGCGATGGTGGTTAACCGGATGGAAGTTGGGGAACGATCGGAATAAACGAGTGTGGGCAAATCAACGGATTTGAAACGGGCTAGTTCCAAATAGTTGAGCATAGGAAGGGAAACTAGTAACTTGAACGTACGTTTGGAAGAAAATCAATCGTCCTTGAGGAACTGGTCCATCTCCTGAGCCGTCGCGCTAGTCTTGAGATCGTCCAACTTGTCAACGAAATAGCGGTGAAGGTGGAAGAAATGCTGCATGCGATAGCCGCTAGCGTTGATCTCTCGGGCGAGTTCCTTTTCGCGGCGCTTGAGGAAGTTGTGGTCGACGGCGATGAATGTCTCTTGTTCAAGGATTTGGGTAACGTTATCCATAACGGACTGAGAGACCTCGTCGACGCCATCTGCATCCAATAGTAAGCAATAGGAAGCCTCGGGAAGCACAACTAGCAACATACCTGGAACCGCAGCATCCTGCTCGGTGTCGTGGTTCTGCGAACGAGTACGGCGGCGCTTGCGAGGGGTCGCAGCTATGGTGGCAGCAGGGGCCTGTAATATTGGGAATAAGTCACTCAATAGGACGACAAGAAAGAGGGAAAAAACACGTACTAGGGCAGGAGTGGCTTCCGGCTAAAAAGGAATATTAGCAGGGAGACGCAACAAGAGCTAGTAAAGAGGAGTACCTCGGTCTTCTTGGGTTCGCCACGCTTCTAAAATGAATAGGATGATAAGCTAGTAGAACTAGTGAAGAAAGATTTAGGGACGCACCTTCCGAACGGACTTGGATTCCTTGGTTGGAAATTCGATAGGGTCGTCAATAATGATGACGGCGCGGTCCTTGCTAGCAGCTGTGCTAGAACTAGCCGCAGGCTTTACAGGGCAAGCCATGGCGCCGTGGCCAGGCGCAGTACAGAGGTTACAAGTTTCAACCTGGAAACGCGTCAGAGTCAGCTAGTTGCAACTAGCGGAACGAACCTTGAGTTTCTTCCTGAAATGCAACTCGTTGGGGACTGAACCGGAACCAGCGCGGGACTCGGTGGACGAAGCAGTGTCCGTCTTGTCCACATCCATCTGCAAATCTATGAACTTGCGCACAACAAAGTTAAAACCTGAAAGAAATACCTCATCAGTATGCGCGGCAGGAGTCAAGTCGTCCGACACACGCTTCTCGTCGTCTTCGGACTCTTCCTCGGAATCGGTGGGAGGAGGCGGAAGGTCGACAGGGAGCGCGGCCTGCAGCAAACGATAGGATGAGCCCAACATTGCCAAATGGAAACAAGGGAAAATGAGGCTGGAAAGGCGCTAGGGGCGAATAGGAAGACATACTATTTGCTTGGAACGGGCGCGCTCCTCCGTTTTCTTCTTGGCGGCGGCGCGTTTAACTTCGTAGTTATCGAGCATACTATGGAGAATAGCGACGTTGGCGGCAGGAGCCTTGAAGCCAGCTTTGACGGCAGTGTTGATGAGGTCGCGGAGATGGTACAGAATCTCTTGGCGTCGTGGAACTGTTTTTGAAGAATCAAGTCGCGATAAACGTCGAAGGCCGCCTAGGAAAAGAACACAATAGTAAGCGATAGGACAGTCATGGATGGCAGCTAGTACGCACGGCGCGGTCGATGATATGACCCAAGGTGCGATTAGTCGTGGCCGAAGAAATGGCGGGAGTCTTGAGCATGGCGTCGTATTCGCCGACTAGCTCAATGAGACTAGCGCCGTCGGTCAAGCCGTCCGGAGCGCTAGGCTTTGGAGGCATGAGAAGGAGAAGGATAAAAGAGAACGAGATAGCGTTCACTTCTCGACAAGAGCGCTTTTAAATGAATTGATAATTCCGCGTCGGAATCTTCGCAAAAATTGCCGAGTAGCCAATAGGACTGCTCGCTATTGCAAGCTAGTTCCATCAGAAGCAGTGAAACCTGGACGAAAGTTGGTAACTGGGGACAGTTAGAATTTTTGAATCGGGGGGAACAATCGGGAACAAGGGAGTAATAGCGCGTGGGACAACAATAAATTTGAAATTTTGAATTTGGATTTGGAGTTGTGCATCTATCAGGATTGACTGGAATGATCAGCGGAGAGGCAACAGCCACAGTCTTGGAGCTTAGCACAAGGCCGCGGTCGGACTAGCTGTATAGCTAGGATGGCATGTAGGTTTGCAAGCGGGGGACTCGACGGGCTGGACTAGGAAGCAGAAAGATAAGAGTACCTTGAGAACTCATGCAGAAAGCCAACGATGCACCGAAGAAATGATCAGCCGGATTCAATAATAGCATGATGTCGTGCGTTGAATTTGACTAGTGAGATTGTTTAGATGTTAAGAATTTGTACGGGCGCGGCTAGTAAGAGCATGTAGCTCTTAGACAAATTGTTAACAACTATTACGGTCATTGGAGACGGGCAAACTTAATAGGAAGTCATAGTAGGCTGTCCTATTGAAGATACCGTCGTCAGAAAAAGCTAGTTTAGGCGGAGCTAACTCGGGAGGTCAAAGCGTCGCGATTGATGATCGGACATAAGAACAGAAAAGAAGCAAGATTTGGTTGCGACAGGTTTGTGGAGTGGCAATACGATAGGAGATCATAGCATGTTCATCAGAGATAGCTAGCGGTGGTCTGCAGGAGTACTGTCAGAAAGAAGAAACACGCGCCGAAACTTGAATGAAATTATGGTTGAAGTCTTAAGCGCCTAGGCGCTTATCAACAAATCCGGTCCATCAGTCGGAGTATGAACGGAACGAGCGGAGCTCGGACTTGCCGTACTATCGTAAGCTGGATTTGTCAAGTTCAATTTGAACCAAGTCCGCACGTTGAATTTTAATTGTTTTAAGACGCTCGCTCAAGTTCAAACGATAAAAGTCAAAGCAAAAGCAACTGTATTGAGACTACTACACTAGTGTGTACCAAAGGAATCACAGCTTTTGGAGTACAGTACAACTAGGTAGGGAGAGCGCGTGTAAATCAAAGCAAGTAAAAAGTCAATAAGCGGCGGCGGATGTAGATATAAAAAGTCAATAAAACGAGACGCGAGCACCATCCAACGACGAGTAAACCCCTACGCACCAGCGGGCGACGAGCCAGGCATGGTGTCGGCGCGAGCAACCGAAGTTGCGACCGGGGTAGCCGAACGACGAGGACCACCTCCACCCAACGCGCCACCCACCTCCCCGAAGTGTGATTGCGAAGACGATGCAACCGGCGGCGAGCGACCCGATGGGCGCGGACGAACAGGGGAGGAGCGGGCAAACGATTCCTCGAATCGATAGGCGAGTTGAGGGGCGCCGCGGACTTGGGAACCGGTGCGGAAGATCTGCTCGTTGGCCTTGTTGGTGGGCGCAACGTTGATCCAGCTGTCGGAACCAGTCACCTCGGGCGTGAAGTAGGAGTTCGTCGTCGAAGGCGGCAAGAACTCGTTGCGGAGTTTGGGCTCGGTGGTGGGGTGCGCCTCTTCGTACTGCATATAGAGGTCGCCGATGTTGTTTTCCTCGGTGGTGCGAACGGCGAGCGCCTGGATCTGCTGAAGGTCGCGGGGATTCTCGAAGTAGCGACGAAGGACCTCCGGGTCGAGGGTCGCGGACTGAGATTTGAAGCCCAAGACGACCTCGAGATCGGAGGTAGCGACGTCCTCGATGGCGCTAACAGTAGAGACCGTAAAGAACCTCGGCCTTGCGGCGGCGTTCGACGGCGCGCGCAATAAGGTTGAATAGGACTGTAAACTAGTTAGTTTGCGGGCAAATTTATGAAAGAAAAGCAACTTACAGTCGGCAGTCAACCCGTACTGAACGCGGATTTCGTCGAGGGACGTCAGTTGCTGGTCGGAGGAGTGGTTCCACGAGCAAGAGATGTTGCCGCGATGGCAGGGACCACAACGTTTGCCCTCGGACGGAACGCAAGTTTGGTTGGTGCGGTTGACGCACGACAAACACTTGACGAAGACTTTGGAGTACAAGCGCGGAGTAAAATAATCCTGGACGATGGCGTGAGGGATCGCGAGTACGGCGGAGACGGGCTCGTCGAAGTCAGCGCGGTCGGGGTTTACTAGAAACGCGTGGAAATCCAAGTTAGAAGAAGTGTGTAACAAAATCAGAAAGAAACAAGTACTTACAACCGACGGTGTTGGCAGCGCTCGACGTTGAGGCAGCGTAGACTCCTCCCCGAGTGGTGGCGCCGTGCTCGACCTGAGGAGTGGGCTTGTTAAAGCAGCGCGGAGGTTTGGTTTGTATAAAAACCTCGACTTGAGCGGTGCCCGGACGATGCGACGGCCCCGCGCGGGAGGCGCTTGACGTTGCAGTGGACGCTTGGCGCGCGGAGGTGGCTTGTGTGCTGGCGCGCGTCTGGAAGAAAGGGTTAGTTGAAACCATAAACAACAGAAATAGAAAGGAAACATACCTTTGGAGGCGATGAGGGGGTCGTTTCCATTTCGACATCTTCAGCCTCGTATGGCGAAGGAGAACGGCGCGAAGCTCGCGACCCTTGGAAGGAGTCGCGGCGTGGTTTCTTGCCAGGAGGTGGCGCGAGGTCGTCGTCAAAGTCGTCGTCGGAGAATTCGAGGGCGGCGGGCGCGGACTCGACAACGATATACGGAATGCGGAAGTTGGACGCCAGCAACGATTTCTTCTTCTCTGACTAGAAAAGGTCGTCAGTGGAAGTTGAAGGATGTTGAAAGAACAAAGTAAATACGTACCAACAAAGCCTTTACGTGCGGAGGGACGGTGTACGCCGTGAGCGCGGAAAAGTCAGGACGGGGCTGGCCCGAACGGACAGAAACGCGCGCCTCGAGTCGTTTGCTGACAGCGCGGATGGTGGCAAAGAATAACGCAATGTCGTCCGAGATGTCGGGGTAGCGTCGGTGGAACTCGACCTACAAACGATTGTCAGTACAACACGCAGTTAAAAGAAAAGAAAAGACAACGAACCGCGAGCGGCTGCAGGTTGGAGAGCACTTGACGAGCGGCCTTGGCCGTGGCGTTCAGCGGGGCGTCGGGGTGGAAATACTCGATGAAGTCGTGGAACGGCTGTTTCGCAGAAATGAAAGCCCAGGGAGCGCGAGAAGAGTTGGGAGCCACAGGCGTAGGACGTTCGGTCGCGGGAGCCATGTGTCGTTTGGAGCGACGAGAAATGGTGGAAAGCAAAGGATAGGGACGAAGATGTGGGAGGGAAGAGGGAAATTCAAACTCCGCTCTTCTGGACCTCCGTTATATCTGAAGTCCTGGGATCGGGTGATTCCGGTCGGAAGTGGAATAAGCGAGGAGATGGCCCTGGACGCGCAGCAAAGCTAAAAGAGCTCGGGTGCAGACGGCGAACTCAGCGAGATTCTGTGGAGACTGTAAAAAGTTGAGGCTGTGCGCATCACGGTGATGGCCGAGGCCTAGCGCCGCAACTGAAGAACTCACGACTTGGAATGTGGGACTAGGACTAGTTCCCAAACGACGTAGCGAGTTGTGTATAGGAAAGGGTCAGGAAAAGGATTACCCCTGACTCACATCTAAGACAGCTTGATCTACTTCCAAACTAGGAAATTCTGCCGAAGTACCGCAGATCCGCTTGGCGGGAAGTCCAAATTGACAGACGGCGTCTACCTAAAATGGACTAGGACCTCCAACTAGTAAGAATGACCGAAAAGGAGCCGAGGAATTTGTGGAAACCACATAAAGACCGAAATGAACCCCAAGTAAAAATAAAATATGAACGTGTCATAGCAAGCTACCATTGCTAGCACTACTAAACTGGAAAGTGAATGACACCTACCACAACCGGGGACGGTTGAGATTTAGTAAAGAGGAGATGAGACGGCGCCATACCAAAGCACCGCCATCTAGCTTATTTTGCGATTTTGGCACTTTAAGTCTACTAGTTCAGCTAGTTGATTATAGGAAGCCAGAAGGACTATAATAGCTTACCAGAAACCTAATCAGTTAATGGGACTCTGTTCGGTGGTACAAGGAGGGTCAGAGCGAGCTCCAGCTACTGACTGTAGCATGCTACTTGCTTGCTAGGCGCGTGAACAAGCGTTACACACAATAGCATGCACTACCAAGGAGGACTATTGGGTTCAGGTTACAAATGGTGGAAACTCATTCAGGTTCAAATATGGGTTACGATTACAAGGACGGATATTACTACTATGGACATAGTAGTAAAAGGTCTAGATAAGTCTATAGGAGTGAATAGCGATACCAACTATGAGGTTTGGCTGTCAACGGTTCACACCGGCGCGAGGTCGAAGTATCGAACCTGGCAAGGGTCATTTGATTTGGAACGCGGCTAGCGAACCTTGAGAAAGACATGTGACCGACGCGACTGCGTCGAGCACATCAATACAATAGTCAACAATAGCATGTCCATTGGGACATTGCTGCGATGGCAGAATGAGAGATCGGCTGAATGTCCACTCGATGCACCGAACGGATAAACGGTTGAACTCTCGCACACAAGACAATCACGCGCTAGCTGAGGAATCATCTAGTAGCCAATAGGAGGGCTGCTATTGCAGTACTCGTGAGATAGATACCCGCTATACGCATGGGAGGATCAGCAACCGTTGGATCCGGGCCTATGCCGAGGCAAACTGAATGAACCGGCACTGTTTCCGTAGATGCCGCACGATACTTATCAATTTCACTTACTCAATTCCTCTCAAGTCATGTATCTCAGAAAGTAGTATAAAAGGACAGTAGAATAACGCTAATTGCCAGTTCATCCCCGCTCGCTGTACGCTGTTCAGTGAGGGTGTTCTCAGGCAAGCCTAGCGGAGAAATAGTACATAAATCTTCGTTTTGTAAAGAAAGTCTTTGAATTGAATCTTGGTTGTTGGATTGAATCTCTTGTGTGATCTTAAGTTTCCTCAAGGATAGTTCAGCAAAGTAAGCTTCGCGTTGGGAGTCAATAGCGGTATCGACTCTACGTATAAAACAGGACCATACGCACTGAGAAGAAAGGCTAATATTGCAATAGCTGCGCGTTAGCTTCGCATTGGACTTCGCAGGGACTGCGCTAGACTACTGGTGCTCTTAGAGGGAGTAGCCACGAACTGCTAGGTAGACTCATCTGGTCGCTTCATTGGAAGAACTAGCGGTAGAACTATCGGATATCTGTTGGATCTCTTAGGTCTCTAAGTGAAAGTGTACGGAAACGACCTTGGATTGTGGAGTCCAAGTCAACTAGCAAACGTTATCGCGAGCTAGTGAAGAGCCAGCAAAGTGACAGCAAGTATAGCCCTCGTGTTGCCCTATAACTTGTTTAGGGAGAAGTGGATTTTCAAGAAAGACCTTTAATTAACTCTGCCTAGAGATTACAGAGAACATTCTTCGGAACGCCACTCGTACTCTAGTATTCTACTCATACACCCGTTCATAACGCCTGTTGGTGTTTTGTATCTTGGTCAATAGTAGCAGCAGCTAGTCAAGTTGAAGTGTGTTATAGTTGGCAATAGGAATTACAGACGAATCATATTATCTTTGCATTTGAACTCAGAACCCGTGGTCGCATATTACGACCCGAACCCCGAACTCACCCCGAGGAGTGCGCTAGTCTTGGAGAGTATAAAGGAGGATTTGTTTAGTGTGTGTGTTTAGTGGTGCTAGTTTCCAACTAGTTGCCATTTTGCCTATATTAGCCAAGTTCACTGTTAGGCGCATCTGCCCGTTTCAGCGGACACGGAGGAGGAAGCAGACAAGTCTGTGGGCGCCGATCAACATCAGAGCGTGGCGGTGCGGGCGCTTGTGCTGCTTTCTTCCAACAAGGGTCCACTGCGGCGCTCACTCGTTCTGCGCTGCCAACTCTTCCCTTTTGCAGATTATACTTGCAATAGGCTGATCGACCCCAAATTCTGTCAATCCGACTGCTAGCGCGCTCTGTGCTTGAAACTTCAAAATCAAGACGACAACAGCGGCCAGCCGGAGCTCCGAAAAATCGAATCTACGACGTCGACGCGACGGGGGTCCGACTCAGAGCCATCGCAGGCTCCACCCTTTCTAGTCGCTCCCAAAAGGCACACAACACTTGCATTCTGGCCCAGGGAGTCGAACCCCGACGAACTTTTTTTACCGGTTGCGGTGCGAACCATTTGTTATCCGGTAAAGCTCAACTAGGTTTGTAGCGCCGCAGGCCACCCCGATACCTTTTTACTCAAGCACAAACTCCCTATCTGAGTATCTCCTGCCTCGCGCTCAAGGTACAAAATACTGTCAATTGGATTCGTGAACGTTGAAAGCGGTGAGTCGCTTGCTGTCGGCTTTCAACGGAACACCCAGATAAAAGTGTGAATACCCGAGAAAAGGGGGTGTTGCTGCGACCACAAACTCGGGCGCGAGGAGTCGAACCCCAAGTTCTCCTGCGGCGCCCCTTTGATCGTGCGCTGCACGCCCGACATCATCAACCACGGCAGAATCGAGTTGTTTGTGGTTCAAATTTCACTCGGTGGGTAAGCTTCTGAACATTGGGTTCAATAACCTTTAAATAACTCAGGATTCGAATTTTCAACATTCAGCAAAAACATGTCATTACACGTCGAAGCCTCTCATTTGGGGGCGGTGGTAGAACTCTGAAAACTATTGCTGCGGCTTCTAATCACTCTGAACTCAATACCCTTTAAATTTTGCTGAAGCTCAACCTCTCTAGCCATCCACCCTAGCTCCTCGAGTAGTATGTATACCCTAAGTTGTTTCCTGAGCATTGGCAGTTGTGACCCTAAGATACAGCAGGTCTTACTCCTCGCACAAATTCCCCCAAAAAAGTCCGCAGTGGCAGAGTTGAACCCCGTCCACAGTCCTGCTGCAGCACTGATCGAGTTATCCAAGCAGCATGCACAGCCATGTTGCACCTGTATACTTACCATACCCAGTGAGTTGTTCATAGTCCTGCGCTCAAGGTGTAAATGCGATGGCACAAGTGTTTCAACCCACGAGCTAGAAGATATGGTTCATACCCAATCATTGACTTACTATAAGAATCAAGAAACACATGTGTCCTGACGTCGACTTGATCATGAGTTCTAGGAGAGACACTTGTTATCATTCTGGTTGCAAACATATAACATCCAGCCTGATGTACTCAAGACACACTATAGTAACTGCCACATGACTTTCAACCCTAGTAAATTTAAATGGGCACAGGACCAAAACCAGCAAGGTCAACACTAGGCATGGGCCGATGTGTTGATAAGAGCCTGTTTCCCGATGATCTTTGCTCTCAGTATAGCTGCATCCCACTGCATAATCATCTGGCACATCATATCTGACGGGGGTGAGGTAATCAACCTCGAGGGATACTGTGTCAAGGCATCCTTGACAATTTTCTGTGCATCTGGGTTGTCCAGATAACGCAGTATAAAGGCGGGATGGTCAACCATTGGATGGTGGAGGGTATTTGCCTCAGGGATGAATTTATCTTCAACAATTCCTATTGCTCGCAGGAGCTCTACCATGAATGCATCATGTTCCTCAGTCTTCTCAAGCAGGTCAGCGATGCTCTTTGCCAGCCGAAGCTGATAATCTAGATGAACCCCATAGAACACACCACCTTTGGCCTCTTTCCAGATGAGGTTGAAGGTTTCAATGCTTCCATGCCAAAAGTGGTGTCCATCATAAAGGACAGCATGTGGTCTGAGATATAACACAAAGGACTCCAAAAATTCAGCCAGAATGAGGACCACTGCTTCGTCCTGTCGTGCCCTCTGTACTGCATATGTTGACAGAACATGAGCTGACCCCGAGCTGCGAGGAGGCATCCAATCTTGCTGCGGAGGTTCTGATAAAGCATGATGCATTTGCGGATCTGCATCAAATAGACCCTGGAGATCCTCAAGATGAATTGCGGTGGTGACAGGGTACAGCGGATGATTGCCTGAATGTGTCAACAGAGTGTCTCTTCCATTTAAGATGGAACTTGCGAAGAGTCTCAGTTTTAGAAGAACAGTGATCCCGGCTTTGTGTTCTGGACGTGATTTCAAGGCAAAGATAGTAAAAAGTGGTTCATAGGTCTTGTGGCTGAAATGGCTAGGGTAATACTTCAGAATATGCCACAGTGCTTCATGAATGTCCAGCCATGGGTAAGATAGTACTGAGATGGCTAAACATTCCAGTGGAGAGTACTTGGCAACATGTTTCAAAAAGTGTTCAACAGCACTCTCAGAATTTCGACAGTTGAGGTAGCGAAGGAATTGTCTGGGGAGTCCCATGTGTCTGGTAAAACATAATTTCATCAAGAATATAACAACATTGTCAGCATATGTGACATCAATTGTGCCCCAGGTGCCTGGAATGAAGTCATCTAAAATCCAACCAATTTTTATAAATGTTCCCTGTGACAGATGGGATCTGTGATATGGGATCATCTTCTGGGTGTCCTCATACTGGTAGGGTTCTTCATGTTGCCTAGTAAGATACTGGCACAGAATCAAGAGGGATCCATGGGTGCGGATGTCCATCAATTTGTCCAGTGTTCTTTGCCTCCATGACTCATCCCAACTTTCATAATCAAAGTGCACTCGGGGACCAAACATGCTGGTCACTGAGCTGATACACAAGTCAATGATGTGTTTTGATTCAGATCTAGGTGTTACTAGCATCATATCCAAGGTCTGGAGAACTTCAATGGCATGGTCAATTTGAGGGCTCAATACACAGAATTGTATCCATTGCACAAGGGCCAGTGCAGAACTGCTGTAGTACTGGATAGTTTTGTCACCATTGGTATGGGTTAATAACAGTAGCTCCAAATCAAATTGGGCATAATTTTTGGCACTAGGTTCTGTCAAGCTACAAATAGCCCAGATAGCCCTGAGACAGGTAATCTGTCGTCGATTTGAAGTCTCCTTAGACATGAGTCCAGAGTGTGTACTGCGCAGAAGTCTGTCTATACGCGTGGTAAAGTCGAGTTGTGGGTGTGCCACTAATGCTTGAATATGGTCATCATAAATCCGACGTCTGCCATGTGGTCCCCACAATACATCAGGTATTGCTTCGAGAAATGGTTCCAGCTCGTCATCATCTGCAAGTGATTTCAAGGTCCAGATCAACGCACGGCTATCACGCTGTCCTGGATCCTCCCTTGCACTCTGGAAGATGGTCTCGGAGTTGGACATTAGAGGAGCAGAGGGTAGTTGAGTGGAAGGTGTGTGGGCATAATAATTGATGATAGACTGTGACCATGCACGAAGTTTCCAAAAGCTCCCGGAGAGTGGAGTGCGATAGGGGCAGTCGGTATAAAAGAGGGGCAATATAGTGAGAGCTGCATAAACCAGAAGAATAAGAGCAAGAATGACAGAAGCAAAGATGCATATGATCTTGTTGATTGGCAACAGAAATGCAACCAAGCCAGCAAAGAAAAAGGCCAGAGATGCATGAAGCAGCAGTGGGATGAGCTCCACAACAGCATGCATGTTGAACCGTTTCATGCCATAGTAAAGGTAGGAGAAGACTCGGGCACGGATGACTGGAGAGGAGCGCATATCAGCCCTGTGCAAGAAGTCACGGGCCCATTGTTCCAGGAGTGTGGCAATAAGGGCACAGCTGAGGCTGAGACCCAGACTGATGAACCAGAGTGTGTTGCACACAAGTGACGCTTTAGTGGGGACAAAAACCTCTGGTTGAGGAATCATGATTGAGCTCCCATTGATGGTGGCCGCCAGCTGTTGCGAGATCTGAGCGAGGAGAACCACCGTGATATCTCCAGAGTCAGCATTGAGAGTCTTGTAGCTCTCAATAATGAATGCTGTGAGACTTGCCGAGAAGAGACCTGCCTATTGGAGCAGTTGAGTAGGGAAGCATTGGGAAGTCTCCAGAGACTTACAAATATGAGCATTCCATCCATATCACTCCTCCACGTTGCAACTAATGCTTTATCATACTTCTCAGCTTCCGATACATAAACTGCCCACAGCTTTGCAGTTGCTGCCTCGTGATCTAATCAAGGGGTCAAGAATGTGGCCAACCTCAGAGATGAACATTACCCTCGGCTGCAGGTTGCTCATTTGCAAGGCGGTGCCCCATCTCAATATCATCACTTCCCTCATAGCTGGAGGGAGGTGATCGTGGGCCAAAGAAGTGGGGGCTGTCTCTTCCCGGCACGAGCAAGGTAATGTCCACCTCATCTGAGTCATCAGCACGGTGAGTCAACAATGTGGCAAGCCAAGGGATTGATCTTGCCTTCAAGATTAATCTCGCCTTCAGATGGAGGGTGCTCGCCGGCATTCAGCCCCTTCTCAATGTCTTCCATACTATTCTTGTTCTTCCTACTGAAAGAGGACCTCCAGACCGGCTGCTTGACCCCCTGAGTGGTTTTCTTGCCTTCGGATTCCTCATTGTTGTTATTTCGAGGGGGAACGGACCGCCAGCCCGGTTGCCCGGCAGGGTACGAGATTATGAGTGCTGGTCTGTCGGGATTGACTGGCTGGTAGTAGGATGGCCCCCTCTCGACATTCTGGGAAGGAAGCTGAACATCAGGGTCAGGCTTCCAGGTTCTCCAGGCAGGCACATAGTGATCCTCCATGGAGAGGCAAAGGTCAAAGGTCGAAGAGTAGAGTTGCCCACAGGACCAAACAGTGACCATCCCGCGCCCACAACGGTGATCACAGAATCTCCGCGACATTCACACGAGACTCTTTTTTTTTATGGCACACATACTGTCTCATAAATAAAATGCAACGTTGTAGCATGATTCCTGAAGTTTCCGCAACAATCTGCTGTATGTATTGTTCAGAAATTTACGCAATGTGAGCAGTCCGGAGAGGAAAAAACACGATGTAACTCGGCCGGTGAGAAAAGAATGTGTAGCAGAGTTGGTTCAAGGGATTTCAACGTGGCCAACTCCGCCTCTCACTATATTGCTAATTAACAGGTGAGAAGCCGAGGTCAGTGCTGTGAAGACCGACTGATTATTCCCATCAGTGCATCAAGATCGGCATTGGGCGCCATCCCCTGTCTTTGCCCTTTCAAGCGCATTCACGACCGACGGCGGGGTGAATATTCCTGTGTCAACTGGGACTTGCAGTCCCCAGCTGACCACACCATATGCTGCTGTAATTTTGCCATGATGTGCCCTTGAGGCATGCAGGCGAAGGCTCACCGAGGGCAAGCCAACCGAGTTTGAGGCAGACCCACTGTTATGCCATAGAATACTCAAGTTAACAGAAACTACACCCGGTCAGCCAGAATCACAGAAGATTCCGCCATTGTAATCTCAAGATCCCCTGCCCTCTTTCAAATGCCATCTGATCCGCCCATCGGCTTCCGGAATGAATCAAACTCCGCCCTGTTGGGCGGGTTGTGGCTCACGGAGATACATGGCAAAAGGTTCAAGGACAAGATTCATTTTAAACCGCTGCAAATGGGGTGCATCGCGTTTTTTTTTGCATTGGCCCTCACATTACGTCGCAAAGGTGACTTGGTGCACATGGTGTTTTTTTGAACCATTTGAGGTATTTATGAGACAGTATACCGCCCATATCTTTTGAGTAATTACAAGAATATTCATGCGCGCGCGTGCATGAAGCGAGAGTCTACGTCGACACCAAAACTCCATCGCTGCAGTTTCTCTCTAGATACGAAACGCAAGGTAAGTATGGTACTATACTCCGACCCAGTCACTTCAGATATGTAGGTAAGACTAACAGCACGGACGGCAGTGACTGTTAGTGAGAACAGATACGCGCGCGTCACGGACGACCCTCCCCAGGATCGAAGGAGTCAGATTTGTATTCTAAAAACAGGTCATTGAGCAACGGTGGACGACGACGGTCAGAGGCGCGAGAGGCTCACCGACTCGGCATGTACGCGGAGGCGACAGCGCGACAGCAGCACGGGTGGAAGATGGTTCGTAAGGAACACCTTACACCGTAATCGCATCCCCCTATGCGGGGGTACCTCCCAGCGCGGACTCGGGCGGTAAGGGGACGACGACGACGACTCCACCCCAACTAACCCTACGCCCCACGCCACTGCCCTCTCCGTCACTCATGCGCATCTCTCCTTCGGACTTGAGAGGCACGCCCCCAGCTCGAGCTCTCTCACCGCCGAGCAAACAAAAGATCGATCGAGGCGGGCGAGGCGGTGGAAGATACCTCGCGCGCGCATAATGCGGGTGCTGTAAACGAGAAGCCTCACAAATATCTGGGCGGACGATCAGTAGGGGAAGGGGTGCGAGATGAAGAGAACGACGCGCCTATATATTCGTAGGGTATCGAGAAACGCAGGGAGTCTCGTATGTAGTCTGGTCGGAAGCGCATGTCAGCGACGGCAGATTCGAGAGCAAGGAATACTCATGCATCAGCGACTCGGCGTGACGGTAAGGATGCGCGGGGAGACGGTACTGTATGCTGTATGCCATCCGACCTTGCTCTCTGGATGTCGGCGGTCGTGCATCTACCCCGTGCCCGCCTCTCCCTCATCCCGGCGGCACGGAGTCCGTCCCCGACCTATAAACGCCACCCGCCAGCGTCGCCTACACCTGCGCGCACGCGCTATCATCGTACACCCCCCTCTCGCGCATCTCATCTCCATCTCCCTCCTCCAAGACAGCCGCGCGTGTAGTGCCTGTACATTTACGCATGCGACTCGCACCGCGGCCTCTGCCGACCCTACCGCCCATCGGCCGCCTTATCCTCGCGGTGTCGACCCACTTGCCCACCCTCGTCACTCGCCCACCCGGGCCATCACCCATCGCGACCCTATCCCGCATGCGGCGAGACGCACGCTCTCATCTCGACAAGCACGACGCATGCACGGAGCTCCACCCCCACCCGCGCCTCGAAAGGTCCGAGTCCGCGTTGTCCACGCCCGGGGCGGGGAGGCAGACGACGGGGCACGCGCGTACGGCGGGGACGTGTCTGCCAGCCGCGGGGAGGCCGCGGGCAGATACTTGAGCTGGGCATGCGTAGGGCCGACGGGCGTGGGTCCCGGTGGCAGCCATTTCCCCGAGGACAAGTCGCCTCGGGTTAACGAAAGCATTGCGCGCGAAGACGGTGGTGGTGCGCACGGTAGAACTTGCGCTGCTGGCCGTATGCGTCGGGTGTGAGTCGTGCGGATGCGGAAGGTATTGCTGAGTGACACGTCAGCGACTGGGAGAAAGGAAATGAGAGGCGCGGCGTACCGAGTAGTGATAGAGACGCATTCGATCGCGAGGAGGGTACTATCTGCGCCCCCCAGGCTCAACTCAAACCCTCTTTCCCTCCAGTTCGTCGTGCCGAGTCCCCGCGCCGCCCGCCCATCCATAGCCCCCCGCAGATGTCCGTGCGGCACACGTCCTCACCTACGCCGTACTATGCCCGGCGCGTACTCGGGGGCGAGGCTCTAGGCGCAGCAACGGGCGCGGGGCAGGATGCAGTAGCGCTCGCTCCACTGTAAGATAAACGTAAGCTTAAGGTCGAGGTGTATGCATAGGGGCGAGAGTAATACTAATAAACCCACCTCCAGTACGACGAGGAATCGATGCGTCGGCGAACGCCGGCGCGGGGCACGGAGCGCGCGGAGGAGAACGTCGGGCGCGCTACCTTTTGTGTGTCGATATCGTCAAGTCGCAGGACAAGGACTGCATGAAGATGGCGTCCGTCGTGCCTGTGGTATCATGTCAGTAGCCAGCAGAGACAGCGAAAACTGGACGCACAGGCGGCCCACACGTCCGCTAGTTTACTCGCTGCGTAGGTGGTCGAGTAATCACACCCACGATGGCGATCCCCCTCCTTGTGTTCCAGGCGGAGGCGGTTATTTGCGATGACTCGCCGCCGGTGGAGTCCGCCTGCTGCTCGTAACACACGGTTACCGCGACCTGACAGTGGGTGGACGCCGCGCAATACCGTTGGTCCGATTTGCTCGTAAGGGGTGGGGTGCCTCGACCGGATACGGAAGTGGCCGCGGAGTCGAGGATGGGCGCGCAGAGGTGCGCACAGTGGCGAATCGCGCACGGTGTATAAAGCTGAGCCGTGTCGCAAATGCCGGCGCCAGCTGGACAGGCACCAAGCAGACAATGAGTGGCAAGAGCTTGCTTGAAGCGGGGCGAGGTGCAGGGACCACGACGACACATGGTCTCGAATCAAGAGGCTCCCGTCGTCAGGTCAGACGCGACCGCAGTCTGTCCAAGTTGCGCCTGATCAGTTCAATAAGTAACGGGTGAGGCAACGACGCACCAAGGAGTTGCTGCGTACCCATGCCAGATTTACATGGACCGACTCGTCGTCTGGATAAAGATTCGGCCTCCAACGAGTTTAAGGCTTGGAGTGGACTGAAAAAAGTGTCAGAATGAACGCTATGGACATCCGGCGGAGGGGATAGAGCAGTTGACGGGCAAAGAGACGACGCACCGAAGAATTTCTGCACACCGATACTGGCTTCGAATCGGTCTGTTCGTCCGGATCGTGGGCTCCAGAAAGCCTGAGGCTTTGAGTCCGCGTGGGCTGAGGAGAGCGTCGGCATGAACGCTACGGACAGCCAGCGGATGGAGGTACCCACAACATGGGACGGTATGCGAATCGGAACTTCAATCGGAAGGGGGAGTTTCGGGGGCTGGACAACTTCTGTTGCGCTCGGCGTGGAGAAGCAGATCGTATCTCCTCCATCGGAAGAGGGTGGCACGAATTGGCGGCGTAAGCCAAGTCAGCCTGAGGAGCGAGAGATCAAGCGCCCTACCTTGAAGTGCGGGACCGAACGGCGATCACTGTGGCGGTGCCGGCGCTTTTTTTTTTTTTTTTTTTTTTTTTTTTTTGGAGCGTTTAAGATAATACAACTCAGTCTGCAAAGCATCCCAAGCGTATCCGCTGGTTTAATCGGATTTTCACCAATAAAGCCGGAATGTTGTCCAGGAGGAAATGCCGTTATGCACAAGTTCGAATTTAGTGTGGGACTCTGGCCGTATGTCTAACCCACTCCGCGAGTGACCGGCCGTATACCCACTAAAACCCCCTTGACTGAAGTCCAGTCATCCGGCAAGGAATCTTCATCGAGCAGCGTCCCACTCCAGGTGTTGAGGACAAGCTGCTTATTTATTGCAAGGGAGCCATATCGGTTCCGATTTAACAGCATCCGGTCTCGCTTCAAGGCTGTGTTCATGCCAAGCGACACCCAGCGGTTATGAATTTCGGTCTCTGATGCATTGTTGTGGGTTTCCAGGACTCTCTGATTTCTTAGGGTCCAGATCAGCTTCATTGAAGTGGAGACGATGATAGTGAACAAGCGATTTTGAGCTTTGTTCGGTCTCCGACTCGAGGAAGTGAAACGAGCAAGTCCACATCCAAGGATCAGGCCCCAGTTTAACTTTGGCCACTTGCCGTATCTCAGTCTCCAGAGTCGTTCCGTCAATTGCCATACTTGACGTTGACCAGGGGCGCTACATTCTAGCATTATGTGTTCGAGGGTCTCTGGAACTTGACATGTCTCGCACTGGCCTAGCATGTGTAGGTTGGGTACATGGTCCCAGAATAAACCAACGTGGAAGATGTCGTGCATGCACTTCCAAAGGAAGTTCCGGGTGAGACGGTCGATGTTACTGGATCTAATCGACATCCAGATGTCGTTGTCGGTTGGTCGATATCCGAACGTCTCCTCGACACAGCATCGGACACGGTCAAGATTGATCGTAGTTGATTTCCGAGTGGGCCGGTCTTTTGAGCCTTTGATGATCTTCGCAAAGGTGCGTTGACTCCCTTGGTTCAATAGGATCCCCGGGCTGGTGAACATTAGGGGAAGTCAAACACTGTGAAAAGAATTCGTCATGAACTTCATGATGCCCCGTCATGAAGTTCAAGTTTCATGGTGTTTTGTCATGAACACAATGCTGAACTTCACGACCCAGTTCATGATGCTCAAATTCTCATATTGCTGACCATCATGAATTCATAACGACTGGACATGAATTCATCACCTCTACTACAAACTCGGTCCAAACTACTCTACACCTCGAAGGCGCCTCTGTCGATGATTTTGGGGCATCACAGTCTCCTCTGGATCATCATTTACCTCCAGAATTTTGTCGCAACCGACATGTTCGATGAATATATACTCACCCCGGTCAGGAACACGACCGACCACGATGTCCAAATCGTCCGCATCAATAATCTCGGCAGCGAGGAATTTCCCTTTGGTGTGCGGCATGTCGAGGCGATTTTTCACGGTCATGATGCTGTAAGGGCAACCTCGAGGCCCGAGAATACTCAAGAGTCCTAGCGAGGGGAATCCGAAGTATATTAATAATGTACACTAGAATACAGGAAAGCATAACGCACCTAGCGAGGGGAATCCGAAGAGAAGAAACTCTGAGGATTCCCACGCTAGGTCGGGACTCTAAATACGTACTATACAGGCGCATGTGACCGGAGTGATCGGCAGAGATCCCGGGCTCGGTCACAAGCGGAATGCCAACGGGAGATACCGGAGGGCTTAAAGGGGCGTCGGGAGGGGGTTCCCCTGACATCATCCCCCCCTTGGAATGCGGCGCCTCGACGCATAGACCGGACGTGGAGGGCAGGGTCGCGGAAGGGGAGAGAGTCGAAGGCTGCGACTGAGATCGACCGTGGAGCGGTTGGATGAGTACGATAATACTCCGCAACGGCTTCCGGAGCAAAGACATCAGAATGTTTGACCCACTGATTGTGTGAAGCGTTGTACCCTTTGAAAGACACCATATAATATAATGACTTCCATCGGATCTTAGCATCCAAAATCTTGTCGATCTCCCATTCCGGGGCATCCCCAGGCTGCTCTGGGAGGACTGGAGCAGGCTCGTCATAGCCCGGACGTCCCGGAAACGGGTCGTCCTCTGCCAGCTGCAACTTCACCACGGGGAAGACAGGGTGGAGGCGTGAGAGTCGAGGCGGGAGCTCCAGCTTGTAGGCGCCTCGACCGACACCGACAACCTTAACCACCTTAAAGGGGCCAAGGCGCCGGTGCGAGAGGCCCTGCGATGGACGAGTGGTCATGATGTCCGATGCGTCAAGCCAGACACGGTCGCCAACCCTGATGTCCGGCGCTGGGGTGCGCCGGCGGTCATAGTACCGCTTGTACTCCTCCTTGGCCTTCACCAGCGCAGCTTTGGCTTCCGAGACACCTGAGGCAATCCGATCGCGGAATTCGTTTGCTGACTCCACCTTCGAGCGTACCCCAGTCGGCTCAAACCCCATGCGAGGGAGCCGACCGGTATCGGTCATGAACGGGACCTGCTGCGTTGAAGAGTGGATGTGGTTGTTGTAAGCGAACTCCGCGGCTGGCAAGAGATAGTCCCAGTCATCCTGCTTATAATTGGTGAATATGCGCAAGAACTGCTCCATCTCTTGGTTAACGCGCTCAGTCTGACCGTCAGTCTGTGGGTGATACGCCGTAGAGGTGGCTGGGGTGATCCCGATGAGGCGCCAGAGCTCCGTGGTGAACTCCGCAATGAACTGCGAACCGCGGTCAGAGATGTACTTCTCGGGGGTGCCGTGGTGCCTCCAGACATTGCGGTAGTACAGCCGAGCAGCGCCAACAGCGTCGATGTGGGTTGTGCACTCATTGAAGTGAGCACACTTCCCGAGGACATCGACCACAACCATGATGGTGTCATAGCCATGCGCCTCGGGGAGCTCCACAACAAAGTCCACCGACACCGTGTGCCAACGCTCCGGAGGAATCTCAGTCGGGTGCAGCTCTCCGACTGGGAGCTTCCGGATTGCCTTGGTGCGGCAGCACAGGTCGCAGGTTGCAACATACCGGCCGACGTGTCGGGACAACTGGGGCCACCAGTAGTTCCGGGAGACAAGCTCCAACGTCTTGAAGCGGCCGGCGTGACCAGCAACCCGGGTGTCGTGATGCTGCTCCAAAATCCGGCGGCGAAGGTCCTTGTCCCTGGGGACAACAAGCTTGCCACGGAAATAGAGGAGACCGGCGTCAACATGCCACTCAGCGCTGCGGGCAGAGCGGGCGTTCCAGACCTTCAAAAGTTCCCGAGCCGCCAGAGCGACGGGGTCTTCGAGGTCAGGTTCACCGGCCAGCGCATCTCGGATGTCGCGCAGGATCGCAGTCTCAGGACCAGAGACGGAGACACCTTCGAGAGCGCGAAGGTGGAACAGCTTCGGACTCAGGAGAGTGACATCCTGGTTGTCCGGAGCTGACCCGTGGTCTGGTCTACGAGAGAGGGCATCGGGACGTCCCATGAGCTTTCCGGGCTTGTGATGAAGCGTAAAGTCGAACCGAGACAGGTACAGCGACCACCGTGCCTGTCTACGGTTGAGGTTTTGCGACTTCCGGAAATACTCCAGGTTCTTGTGGTCAGTCCAGATCTCGACGGGATGCTGTGCGCCCTCGAGGAAGTGTCGCCACTCTTCGAGGGACCGGACGATGGCGAGCATCTCCTTGTCGTGGATCTCGTAGTTGCGCTGGACCGGCGACAAGCTCTTGGAGAAGAATGCCACAGGGTGCCACTTGCCGTCAGAGCCTTCCTGCGAGAGGACAGCTCCGGAGGCAAAGTCGGAGCTATCCGCCTCAAGCCGGTACATCCGAGACTCGTCAGGGAGGATGAGGACTGGATCGGAGGTGACAGCGTCCTTGAGGGCTTGGAACGCGGCGGCCTCGATCTCAGTCCAGACCCACACCTTGCCCTTCGCGGTGAGGTCAAAGAGCGGACGGGCGATGTCGGAGAAGGCTCGGATGAACCGCCGGTAGAAGTTTGTGAAGCCAACAAACTGCTGCACATCCTTCTTGTTCTCCGGCGTCGGCCAGGCAGCAACACCAGCGACCTTGACGGGGTCCATCTCGACACGGTTGTGCGAGATGATCACTCCGAGGTATTCGATCAACGACTTCTCGAATTCGCACTTCTCCGGGCGCAAGTAGAGCTTGTGCTCCCGGAGACGTCGAAGCACCTCCCGGACAATCTCGCGATGCCGGGTGATGTCCGAATGTGCGATGAGGATGTCGTCGAGGTATATCATGACGTCGCCAGACATGATGAGATCCTGGAAAATGTCATTCATCATGGTCTGGAAGGTCGCGGGGGAGTTCGTCAAGCCGAAGTACATCATCAGCGCGGATCTGAACATGTCAGAAAAGGTTGCCACGATTGAATGATGGGCTTACATTCAACCAAGGCCGTCCCCGACATCTCCACCTTTCGACGACGACGGAGATCGAGTGTGTCGGAGAGTGAATAAATTGCCTTGATCTGAAAGAGCTGGGCCAGTTCGAGGATTCGGCGGTCAATACTGGCCCAGGGATGCCGGCGGCTCTTGATTGCAGGCAGGAGTGATCCACAGAATCGCTCCATCGCGTACGCCCAGTAGCACCAACTTGGGCCGACTATGCGAATGCTCGGCGCAATATGAAGCAAGCCGTGAATCGGTAGAGTGCAAACCGGAAGACGGTCTAGTTTGTACTGGTAATAAAGCCTATAGGTCGTGTTAGACCGGCGGGAGAGCAAAACACTGAAAAAACTCACTTCTCAAACTCCTGAACCCAGGCGGCCATCCCCTTCTCAATCGCGTCGATGTCAGCTGTAGAAATTTCGAATTGGAGGCATAGATAGAGCAGCTTGACGAGGGAGACGAAGTGTTGATAATAAACCGTCCGTCTGAACCGCTGCCGCAGAAGGATGGGACCGAGCGACATTGTCCACACCGACCACGTATCGGCAATGAAATAATAGCGCTCTTTGACGATGTGGGGAATGCGTGGACCAAAGCAGGAAGGAACCGTGTCGCCAGCTGCCTTTCCAGCGGCACCGATCGCCTCGAGGACAGTCGCACCGAGATGGTACTCCCCCGAGCCCTCATCCATCCCTTTGTGTTCACCAGACCATAGAAGGATTAGGGTCTTGATGACGTTCTCCTAAACGAGGTGCATGAAGTCGTATGGAAAGGAGTGCGGGATGGAGATTGAGGAAAGTGTGGATAGAAGCGGAACCCCCTTTATTCCGTACTCTTGGGAGCGCTCCTTTTCTTCAGTATCATCTGTTGCGCTCTCGACCAAGTGCGCTTGAGCCATGAGTGTGTCGTGGTCGCGTAATGGGAGGTCAAGTGGATCATATTGAACACCAGTCGGGCGATGCAATGGGATATAGAGCCGATTATCTGGACCGGGATTAAGAGTGTGTCCGAATAAATCACAATTCACGTACTTGGCGCCCGAATTCCAACGATGGAGCACATGCGACATGGGCACTGGCCATTATGGCCCTTCATCTTGAGCAGTTTCGCAACGGCGGGAATATCCCCGAATCCCAAGATGAGATATAGATGCAGGCTGAAGATCTCGTCTGCGTTGATGTCGTACGCCCGAACCCCCTCCGCCGCCTTCCACATCTCTTCCACAAACGGATAGATGAAGGAGTCTGAATCCTTGGGGTAGCCAGGTATTTCCCCGATGCAGAAGATATTTTGGAGGTGGAATCGAACCTCGGGCGGTAGGTTGTAGAGGAAAATGATTATCGGCCAAGAACTGTACTTCCTCCGCTTGAAGGGCGCAAATCCGTCCAGAGAAATGCCGAGGGCGATGTCCCGCGCGTCGGAAAAGAACTTGTGGGCCAATTTCTTGCCGTGCAGGGTAACAAATTTGCGCAGGAGTCCCCGGTAATGAGACCCATCGAAGACGTCCTTGACCTTGTCTGGTTCGGCCACAAACTCCGCGCGATAGGTTTGGAGAACCTCCGAGTGCTCCTTGTTGGTGTAGAGGGCGACGAGTCGAGGGATGATGGGGATGTACTGAAAGGTGCGCCGCGCTTTGCTGTCGGCGTCTAGCCTCGCTTCGTGGCAAAAGGGGCAGCGCTGCAGCATAGCGTAGCGCCCGGTATAGCACATACACGAGCCGATGCAACAGTCATATTTAACCGGCCTGACTCCCGAGAGGAATGCGATCCGCTTTTGAAGACCGTAGAGGGAGGACAAGTCCGCAAGCTGCGGAAAGGCCAAGGAGAGCTTGTTGTACGCGGCGTCGGTAATTTGGGTATCAGCCTTGAAGTTGAAGGCCCTTATATCATTCAGGTCGTCGTCGGAAAGAGTTTGCGCTGCGTGAAATGAGTTACTGCCAAATGCGATGGAAACTGGTGGGGCGTACCTGCGCGAGCAGCCTCCGCTTCGAATATACCCCCCAATCGATCCCCCTGGCTCAGACCCGCCTGCCACGGCTCCTCTCCTTCATCCCATGCATCATCATCCTCATCTGAGTTCCATCCGGCATCCTGGTCATCCTCCCCCGCAAAAAAACCATCCTCAGACTCGCTGTCCGAGTCCGCAATCAGCACTGGAGTATTATCAACATCCATGGGCTGGTCTGGAGCGTCGGCCGCGTCCACAAAACCGTTGAAGTCAACGGCGGAGTCGACATCCATTCCGAAATCCCCAGGCGGGTCCGGCGACTCCGGAACGGCGCTATGCATTCTATTCTGGGTGTATTGGATGTATAGCGGTGTGCCCAGCCCAGCCAGATGCCGTCGTTCCGTTGCCCGACTCTTAATCTCCTCCCCACACCCGCAGCTGCACACAAATTTGGTGATCGCGCGCGGCATCCACTCAGACTCGTTGAGGTCGATAACTTTGAGGCAGATGCAAAAGAGGGTAGCAGTGAGGAGTAGTAAGCCCAGTATGAGGCGTGGGCGGCGCATATGCAGGCTATAGTGGACGTAGTATACGCGTAGAGTGCGACAGAGTGCGACTTGAGAAGCGGGGGATGCAAAGTCGAACCGGGGATAAGTTACGTGAAGTGATGTCATCGCGCTCCGCAGCTCCAATCCCAACCACCACAGCGCCGCTCGCTCCTTCCCTCCCACCATCACCTTCCCTACTCATGCCTAACCACAAACCCACATCGAAGTCGAAGGCCGGTCGCGCCGTGAAGCCTTCCGCACGCCAACAGCAGAGCAACGAGAATCGGGCCCAGGACGCGGCCAAAAAGCAGAAACGGAAGGATACAGGACAGCGGTCTGCGGCGAAGAAGACCAAGCGCGCTGGCAACGACGTGCAGGCCGACGCACTCCGGGATACCACCAACAACCCGGGGAACTCGGCAGTTTCCCCCGAACAGCACATCGCTGTCTTGACAGGTGCGTGAGACGAGTCCTATTCCCGTTTCGTTTCTCATCCGAGTCGCACTGTCAGCCCGTCTCGAGTCCGCTGAAGCCAAGAACCATCGCCTCTCCATCAAGAATAAGAAACTTCGCCGTCAGTCAGCGCCCGCCGCCGAGAGCACGGAGATTGTCCCCATCCCGAAGCCGAAAGGCCGCTTCAGCATCCAGAGGGCGATGGTACTTGGGGAGGATAAATCGGAGTTCACGAGGACCCAGGTGCGTCGTGATCTTTTTGTTAATCTTCTGATTTACCCACACAACACCTAGGCTGTCGTTCACGCCCTCGCCATCGAGGCCAAAGTCGATTTTGACCTGCCGTGGTCACAACAGGACAACGCGACCATCGCCAAGATCTGTCGAGTGGTAGGTTTCCCACCCCGTCCTCCAACAACTCCGGCTCGACAGACGACAGGCTGAAGAACGCCACGCGTATCTCTCCGCCAAACGATTCCCGCGCCATTGGGCGACTCAAGCAATCCTCCAACGCTACATCAACAATGTCCGCGCGTACAACTCGGGGAAGGCCAAGCCGGACAGCGGGGTTTCTCGGCGTCGCGAGCGCAGGAACACCGGTGGACGTCGTGCAGCTGAAGAGCATCAGTGTATGTGCCTCTTTTGCGAAGTGTCATCCCTCTAACTTCCGTCTTCAGCGCCTCAACGCTCTATCTCACCTCCATTCGACGACGATCAAAGTAAGCAGTTTATTGATCTCGTAGACTCTGGCACTCAGTATCGTCACCTTTAGTGGATGTCGATGGTCATGTATCCGACCCCAATCCACCCGGTGAGCACAGAACCCATCAAATTCCACCGAACTCAAACTTCTCCTTGCAGGTTCTCGCGATTCAACGCCGTCGGATAAGGACTCCGACTCCGACAACGGCGGTCGCTGGACCCGAGATCACAACGTCCACAGCGACGTCGATGTCGATGACGACGATGAGTACGACGACGACGATCAGGAGGAGGGCGGGGCCGTGGCGGGGAATGAACTACCTCTAGCCGAGGATTGAATGTATTTTATTTTGAAATCCAACATGTTTTGAGCCGAATTCATGACGGATCGTAATGCACTGGGGTGCCGCGGACCAGCCTGTGGTCATGCTGTGAGGTTCATGATGTATCGCATTGAATTCAACACGAAACGTCATGAAATTAGCGTCATGAATGTTCCCATATTTGTGTTGATGTTCAATACCCGTGTTCATAATGTTTCGTCGGGGAACCATGATGAAAGGTAATGAATTTCATGTTCAAACATGCTGAATTTCGTAACTAAAAATCATGAACAACATCATGAAGTTCATGACACTTTGTCTTCACAGTGAAAGCGGTCGGTGGGACCGATTTTTACACCGATTTTTACACCGATTCTGTCACCGATTTTCGCGTCAGAATCGGTCGAGAATCGATCAAAAAAACGAATCGGTCGAGAATCGGTGTTCCTCCTCTGGAGGAGGAACTCTTGAGAATCGGTTGTGAACCGGTCTCGAGAATCGGCCTCGATGGAAGCAAACAGGAGTAAATTCATTCTTTAATTACATAATTCAATACACTTTGACTCTGTACCGCTCGCGCCCGAGTCCGACGTACACGACATGGCCCGTACCGCCAAAAAGCTGAAGCCCACAGCTGCTTCCCGAAGCACCCCCCCGCGCAAGAAGAACCCAACTGCGAAAGCTAAAGCAGAGACGGAGAGGAAACGCAAGAACAAGAAAAAGGCGGCGGACGACGACGGTGCCAGCAGCGACGACAGCGCTGACGAGGACGAGGATGAGAGCACCAAGACTGTCCTATGTGTGAAGTAAGTATTTATTCCACACAGAACAATGATAGCGCAAGTATTCACCAGACTCACCGCACACACAGCTGGAAAAAACACCCCGAGCTCAGCGAAAAGCTTGTCGCTATCATCCTAGAAGACAAGTTAATCAAGCAGTCGTTATTCCCCCCTTGCGGCCCCAACGCATCGACTACCAAGGGTGGTGGGAAGCCCAAGGCCACGGCTCATTGGGAGCTCTGCCTCCTGCTCCTCGGTGAGCTCCCGAGGTACAAGGAATCCCTCGCTGCGGCTGGGAATGTACCAGCCGACAAGCTGGCGTACGCAAACAAGATGAAGAACAGAATTACCGCGTAAGAATCCCTGCAAATATAAGTATCACTTCTCGACTGAAATGCATTGCCAGAATGGGCAAGACTACACGCAAATACAATCGAGAGATGGGCGAGACAGGGGCGGGCATAGACCACGCTGCGGACATCGACATGAACCTCCAAAATGCGTTCACAACCAAGTGGGGTACGTCTCCGCCTCTGTCATATACCGCGCGCACTCAAAGAAAAACCCCAGCCGCCATTTCGGCAGAATGTCCATGGTACTTCGACATGCGCAACCTCATCGGGCAGCGCCCCAACCTCGTCCCCACCGGCCTTGGGCACAGTGGTACTGCCGTGGCTCCCGGCGTCATCATACCAACCCCGACTGTCGACAGTGCGGCGCATACAGACGACCGCAACGATGACGACGACGCATCGAGCGTCCTAATCGATGACTGGGAGCCTACTCCGCCTCCTTCCCCGCGTCACCACCGCCACAAGCGCACCTTCGCCGAAATCGACAACGACGAGGCGCCGGCAGGAAGCGACGACGTGGCGTCTGAGTCGGCGCCTGCAGCGAAGGACGAAGATGAAGATGAAGAAGATGGAGGGGGGGAGGGAGAGGATGATGACGAGGGCGAGAAGAGGGTGAGGAAGAAGAGGGTGAAGGAGGTGAAGGAGGTGAAGGAGGTGAAGCCGCCCCGCAAAACTCCCGCCAAACCCACTGTATCGACTCCCGCAGTACCCACACCCTCTGTCGCTCCCAAGGCAGCCAAAAAGACGAGGATGGCGGAGTTCAGCGAGATTGCGAAGGACGAGGAGAGGACGCGTCGGCAGGAGATCGAGTTGGCGACATTGCGGGCGCGGCTCCAGATGAAGACGATCGAGGTGAAGGGTGGGATTGTGGAGAAGCGGGAGGAGAGGCGTCGGGTGAAGGAGGAGGCGAGGCGGGAGGAGAGGATGATGAAGTTGGAGATGAAGAAGGCGAGGATGCAGTACGCCCACGAGCTCCGGATGGCTGCAACGGGGACTGCGATGGGGACGGGCAGAATGTCATCGTCCGCTTCCCACGCCGGTACTTCCTTTGACACCTACTCCCGCGCCGTCTCGGATTCCCACTGCTCTTCCTCGGAGCAGCCCGACTACCCTTTCGATGGGTTCAATGGGAACGCGGTCGCTGGCTCCAGCTCGAGTGCGGGCGACGATACCATGAGTTCCTTCGATAACTTTGATTATTCCGCGATGGACTTCAGTAATCTTGGTTAAATCCCTACGTACTTTACCTATACTCCCGTTTCTTACCACGTTACTTACCACACTCTCTCTCCCCTTACTGGCTCACTGTCGCTACTTGCTCTTCGTCGAATCTGCGACACCGTGTGTCCGTATATAGAAATCAGATTCCCTTATTTGGAACAGCGTTAAAGACTCGGGCGTAAAATAATTGCATTGAACTGTGTCTAGTCACTGTCCATACCAAGCTCCTCTTGTTGTTGCCGTTCGCGATGGCGGCTCCGCCTCGCCTTCGCCCTGAACAGGCGACGTTTGAGCTGTTCTCGCTTGGCCTTTCCCGCGTGGACTGGAACACCGGCTGCCGCTCTGACACCGTTTGCCTCGGACTCGGAGCTCGAGTAGTCTATTAGTTACCACGCTATCACTGCAGGCGTCCTGCGTTATTATATAAGCATCCATTTTGGGATAGCCCGGACGCGACTTGACGCGTCGTGCATCTCCCCAAAGTGTTTTGCCCACTTCAAAGACATTAAATGGCATCTTCAGTGTTTAAAACATTTTCTAGTGGTACAGAATGTCGTCCTTGAGCGAGGTTAGAGTATACCTGGAGAAAGCCCCTGTTGTCACATAGCAACTGAGGGAAGCGGGTCCCTTGCCCTCATTTGGATCTAGTTTTGCCCCAAACCATCGGGGATTCAAGTAAGGTATGCCCGCTGAATCAGGAGCCCTCAATGTTCAGGCATCGCGTCAATTGCCTCAAAAACGCGTCGAAGTAAATGGTTTGTTTGGTTCTGCATCACCATCAATCAGTGATAGCGCAGGACGCCGGTTAATTGACGCGGTAACTAACAGACTATAAACTAGCGAGGAACGAGCGCAAATGTTTATAGCGTCTGTCTTGGTAGGTAGGTAGGTAGGTAGGTAGTATTACACGGCACGGTCCCGCTGAGGAACGCCGGTTTGAGGAAGTATCCTGGTGTACACATGAGGCTATCTAATGAACACCTTTGTCCCTCGCTTCTAAAAGTCTCTCGAGCCGAGCTGACGCACCCAGTCTCCTGTCGCGCTGTAGAACCCAATCGACTCCCAAAAGCAAACTCACTAATAAGTACATTCCGCCTGCCTGAATTATCACCGTTATCCAAGGTCGGCACCATTGAGGCTCAACCGTGGGTTCTGCTCCGGCGCAGTCGGTGAAGACTTCGCATTCGGAGGAGGATGGTTTGAGATCATCTGTGGCTCGATCCCAGGCACGGTGCGGAAGGTGAAGTGTACCGTCTTGATGAGCAGGTAAACACAACAGTAAGGTATGGAGACTGGCTGGATGAGGGTGTTGTTTCCAGGGTGGAAGATACATAGGTAGCCAAGCAGTCATCCTACCGCGGTGGGTGGATTCAGACTGTGGCACTGTCGTCCCAAAGAATTAGCCCGGTGCAGCGCGCTCTCACAGTTCATGTTGTGGGTCGCCTAAGAATTTAAAAGAGAAGAACTAAGGTGACGGTGAAACCCGTTTTGGAAGATCGTCTCGTCCGGGTCGCGCCCACGAAAAAAAGCGCGTCGCTGACTCAGCACCCAAAGAGGAAATTGGCCCGCAGATAGCGAGGGCGGCGGGCAGCAGGGCGACGGAGAGTGGGGCCAAACAAGACGGACGAGACGAAGTAAGGTCTCGTTGTCCGCGCGCAGGACAAAGAATGAAGCGAAAGGGACCACAGGTGAGCTGGATGCGAGGTTTTTCTGGTGGATGACGACGACAGGATTATTTGACACTCTTCATCGAGCGTTCGTTCCAGTCCAGCCGGTATGTGGACACATCGCATACAGTTCAAGCACGAGGTTTGGATGGTATCGTTCGCCGACGTCACTGTAGACAGAGAGGCAGGAAATATTGCGCAAAGCGGCTTTGATTTTTTTCACGGGAAAGTGGCAGCGCTGTCTCCGAAGCACTGCGATGGGTCCGGTGTAATGCATTGAGCAATGTACCGGCCGTAACGAGGACATCGTGGTAAGAGGCACAACGAAGGATCTCCCTGCTTCCCACCATCATCTCGAAACGAAGTTCGCCGTTAGCACGCCCAGACTTCACTGACACGCACAAAGTGCTGCAGTAGTCTTGAGAGCAGTCTAAACGTGCCCTTCCAAGAGACGACTGGCGCTGGATGTCGAAAAAAAATCATCCAATTTCATTGTCGAGCATCCAGCTCAGTTTTGGGTCCTAACGACCAATTCTACCACATACAATAAGCTATGAGCTCCCTCTTCCTATCCATGTCCCTCTATCGCTCCCGCAATGCACTGGCATTGCCTGCCGTCGTCAATGCCCATCTCCGCTGCCCGGCATTCGGCCTTCAATGTAGCCGGACATCAAATTGTTGGCATCCGCGGAAGCGGGAGCCGCACTTTCAACCAAACAAATAACGCGCACCGCTGCGACTCGCCTTAGCGAAGACTTCCGCCCACTGCCTCTCGTTGCACACTTGCAGTTACTTCATCCCAGCTGTTTCCGAGCCAATTTCCCATTACTGCCACCTGGGTATTCCGCCTCGTCGACAACTTAAGCTCAAGTCTATGCAGAACAGATCTTGGAACAGATGCTATTCATGCGGCACAGATGTGGCCTCTTTGAAGACAAGTCTCGCAGTGTGTAGCACGCACAATTTTTCAATTAATCTCCTCCAATTCTGGTGCGAACCACAAGCGAAAGTCATACAGGCACCGTTTTTTGGCAAGATATCTATGTAATACCGAGCTACGCTATCTGCGGAAGGCTCTTCGGCCTATACATGCCGGGATATTCCATCTTGCAAATCTGACGTGCACTGACCTGACTTCTGCCGTTGTGTCTACTGGCTTTTTAGGCGGTACACTGCTACTTCCCGATGAGCACCGACCAAACCCTCTGACCATGATGGCCCAACATCTCAGACCCTATTAACCTCTGAAACACAACAGAGCAAATTACACGCATGGGGTTCAAGTGGCAGTCTCCAGGTTTGGTCTTGGGCAATCATCGGGGTAAGTTGGGTGTGCTTCTTACTGAGTTTGCTTCTAGGAGTCAATTGGGTTCTACAGCACGACGGGCAACTGGGTGTGTGAGCTCGGCTCGAGAGATCTCTAGAAGTGAGGGACAATGGTGAACATTAGTATAGCGCTCTATTGGAGAGACTAGAGCTCGAGGAACGCCCTTCCTCGATGAAGGGATCAGCCATGACTGCATCGTCATCCCCGTCGGAGCCCCGCTCCTCCGCCTCGCACTGCATGGCATACGAATGAACACCAATACATGCGGCAACCCAGTAAGTTGCGAACTGGTGTGTCTTGGCATCCTTGATATTGACACGGAGACCTTTGAGCGAATGGAAGCGGCCTTTCAGGAAGCCGATGGCGTGCTCTGAACGAATGCGGACCATGGAGACATGATTATTGAACTCCTCGTTCCGTGGTTCCAGACTGAAAGGCTTCTTAAAGGGCGCAACCATCCATTTTTCAAGCTAACGCGCACATAAGAATTTGATAGCATAACAAAATGATTCATACGGTATAAGCTGAGTCTGCCCAGATAAATTCACCGTCTTCAAGTAGCGTCTCTCGTTCCTGAGCGAGACGAGTCTCCGCCCACGCGGTCGAGTCGTGAGTACTGCCCGTAAAGCCGTAACCGAAGTCGATGATACGCAAATTCGGCAGATTTACGACCTGCGTCGGAAATTAGTGGATTAGAAGGAGATGAATAACAGATACGTACCTGGACATTGAGAGAGTAGTTGCATTTACGATCGAAATAACTTTCCCCAAACCAGAAGGGCCTGTCGAAGAGCACCACTAGAGTGCCGTCGACCATGCACCACCCATCCCGCCAAGCCCTGCAGGAATGGGCTTCGACCCATGATTTCGCTTCCTTCTTCTCCGCCTCCATCGGCATCCGCACCGCTTCCGCCATGAAGTCTGGGTGAAGGATCGCTGTCATGACCCGTCTCGTTACAAGTGTGATGGTGCCTTTCCCGACCCCCGCCCAATTTGCAACCTTCTGGAGGGCCGCAGCGTTCCCCGAGTGGCCAAATCGATAGAGGGTAATGGCGAGTTGATCCTCGACGGGCATCTGGCCATTGGAGGAGTTGTTTGCAAAGACAGGATCACCGGCGAGTTTAGTAACGATCTTGTCGAAGGTGAACGGGGACATGCGAATCTCCTGCCGGAAAAGATCTGGGCGTGTGTCTTTGAGGACCCCAAGGGTATGGCGTAACAGAGAAGGGCCCGGTGGGTGGGGGAAAGCATCGCGCGCAAGCTCGTAACGTGCACTGTACATTTCTTCCAAATTATGTCGCACCCATCGCGCGCCGGTGTTGGTGCGACGACCACCATACGCGAGGTCATCTTCCGGTCCCAGCTCCTCCCCCCAACCACTCTCGTCGTCACCCTCACCCCCTGAGCTCGCCGTGGAAGTGCTCGTCTCGGAACTGCTGTCAGAGGTGACAGCGACATCTTCCTCGTCCGAATCCGGGTATCCGAGTGGATGTAAGTCCGGCATGCTATCTGAGGCATCAAAGAGCGAGTCCGTCGAGGTGGCCGTGGATGTGGAAGTCGAAGAGCCTCGCCAATCAGACCCCAGGAGGTCGGACCAGTCCAAAGTCGACTCGGACCTGTTGCTCGACAGTCCAGAGCTGATGGAGGAGTCGATGGAAGAGCCTGTGTTGGAGGTAGAGTCGGAGGCCATGTCGATGGACACCGTCTCGCAAATGTGCGCCAGTGACAAGACATTATTATTCAAGTCTTCGATATCCTCCGGGGCCAAGCCAGCGCGGGCAAAATTCCGCTTAGATTTGTTCTTGCGTCGTAGCATGGCTTTGAGACGTGTAGTGTGGTGCTCGAGGAAGGCTTGAAGGACGTCGCGAGCTCGGCGCTGGCGCGACGAAAGGCGGGGCATGATGGCGGCGGTCAAAACAAGAATATCATTATTATTTAGGTGGGTATGATGTCACCACATCCCGCGTGTCTACGCTAAAATCGACTCAGAATCACGGTTTGGAAGCGGGGGGGTCAAAGTTGAGACCGATTATTTTCCGATTCTCCGAACAAAATCAGAAGTGAATCGGTGACAGAATCGGTACAAAAATCGGTCGCGGGGACCGCTTTGACTTCCCCTATTAAGTCCGGTTGTGTGTCAACAACCATTCGGGACGGGCTCGGGAAAGTCTCAGTTGCGGCGGGGTTGCATCTTATCTTCTTGAAATGGGTTTTCCCCGATCGCTCTTGAAGGGCGGCCACCACTTTCTTTCTGGCCATGATCTTGCCATGATCTCCCGCCGTTCGAGCACATTGACACTGCACAAGCACTGGTAGCAGCTCGCGCCCGGCATCGCGTCTCTAGAGTCTATTTACATTGTCATGTGTGTGGCACGCAGGGGAGCTGCGGGTCCTGGGCTTTAGGCTCGTCGTCGACGACTCGAATAAGTAGCTCTGAAGCGCTGACCGGTCGATCTCGCTTACCATCACCATGCGCCTGGTCAATGCCCCTCCTGGCCTCCTTCATTGTTCCAATGATCATCGGAGCGGACTCCGATGTGGCACTTTGTCCGAACCGGCCGCAAAAGATCAGACAGTAAGTGTGCTTCTGTCCCACGTTTCTCTGTGTGGGTCCCACACAGTTGTCCTGCTCAGCAATGGCCAGCACACCAGGCCCTTTCAAGATGCCACGCCCGAACGGAATATGGCCCAACCGCGACGCAAACCAGATTCCCAGTGAGTTGGATGACTCCCTCTTCGGCAGATTTACTTGATCTGTCGATCGATAGCTCAATTTGCCACAAAGCAAGACCATGAGGCAGCTAGTGCCAAGATGTGGACCATCTATGTATCTGAGGCCGAGAAATACGACAAGGCCTTGGTCGCAAGTTGGAGAAGTGATATGGACGGAATGCTCATATTCGTGTGTCTCATAATTGTCTCCCGATTTCCTTCGATCCTCAAGCACTTGACTAGGCCGGGCTCTTCTCGGCGACACTCACTGCATTCATTATCGAAAGCTACAAGAGCCTTAGTGTCGACTCCGGCGATATGACCCTGGTGCTTCTCAATCAAATCTCGCAGCAGCTTGCAGCGGCGGCGAATGGCAGCGAAATATCGCTTCCAGCTTCGGAAGTCTTCGTGCCTTCCGTCGCGTCGATCATCTGCAACGGGTTGTGGTTCACTAGCCTCGGTCTCAGTCTCAGCTGTGCCCTCGTCGCAACGCTTCTGGAACAATGGGCCCGCGATTTCTTGCACCGGGCTGATATGCGCTCCTCTCCAGTCATCCGCGCCCGAGTTTACTCCTACCTCTACTATGGGCTCAAGCGCTTCAACATGCACACTGTTGTCGAGGTCATCCCCCTCCTCCTGCACGCGTCTCTTCTCCTCTTCTTCGCCGGGCTCGTTGCATTTCTGCTCCAGGTCAGCAACATAATCTGTGGCCTCGCCGCTGCCATTCTTGCTTCAATGTTCTTCATCTACACGAGCCTCACCATACTCCCCCTTTTCCACCTCGACTGCCCGTACCGTACTCCGCTTTCGGGGGCGTTCTGGAGACTGCGACATTTATTACGTTCACTCCTGAAGCATCATCGGCGGGGTGGTTCCGTCCATGTTAGCCCACAGGAGTTGGACACCGTTATAGATGCTATTTTTCGGAGTGCACAAGAGGACCCAATGGTGCGCGACTGTCGCGCCCTTGTCTGGACCATGCAATCACTTGCGGACGATATCGAGCTTGAGCCCTTTATCCGATGCATCCCCGACATTTTGTGGGGGCCACTGGGCAGACGTCGCATTTACGATGACTGGATCAGGGTGCTGATATCCCACCCGGACTTGCAGTTCATCACACGTATCAATAATCTCCTGCGTAGCACACAATCCGGCCTCATGTCAACAGAGAGTGCCATGCAACGGCGCATTACCTGTCTCAAGGCCATCTGGGCAATTTGCAGTCTAACGGAGCCTGGTGCTGCATACTATGCTGTATTCGACCTCGCTCTGCTGTCCTCCATCTTGCAAAGTGCTGGGGATACAGACAGGCCCCTCATATTGTCTACATCAACGCTTGCAAGATGGGCGGCACTGTGTTCCCTGCAATCTCACCTCGATTATACGCTCCATCTCCCGCGCATGGTTGATCCACATGGTTCAGCTGCTTTGAACGAGGCTATTTTGAATTGCCTGAAACCACTCAGTAACATCTTCTCCGATTCGCCATTTACCAAATTCATCGCCCCACTCGAAACCCCCCTTGGCCTCCCCCACTCTGACATCCTAAAGGGAAAGGATGCCGTACGCGTGCGAGAGATAAAGAATAAGTGGAAAAATAATGTTTCTGAGGCGCGGGCCGCGGACCCCCAAACGCTCGCCGCGAGGCCCACTGCGTGGTGCGTTCGCTCGCCGCGGAGGCCCACTGCGTGGAGCTCTTAATATTTTTTTTCTCGTGTTGCGGGATTTTTTTTAGCTTATTGAGAGGATAAGAGACCTCTTACACGGGGGAGACCCCCGTGGACCCCCTTGCGCTCGCCGCGGGGCCCACTGCGTGGTGCTGCGCTCGCCGCTGGGCCCGCTGCACGGAGCGCAAGGCAAAACTATTTTTAGATGCTAAATGCGCGCGCTCGGAGTCGAACTCAAGCGAGTCAAAACGATAAATGATGTAACAGGAGGCATGCCAGTAGGCATAACCACTCACCGAGTGAGCTGATGGAAGCACCCCTATGTGCGCCACCTAGACGCGCCCCCACCGGCCGAGACTTCTATTTCGGGCTTATCTTTGATGACATCTTATCGTCGTCCAAATCAGGCATGTCAGAGTGGGGGAGGCGTGGGCCAGTTCCCACTCGAGGAGTACATCACTGACTATGGTCGTTCTGGCACTTTCCCCCCTCACATACTACCGTTGCTGGAGGCCATTCGCAGGGATGGGCCATTCTTGACTCTGATCGAGTACCTTTGGCGGCAGCTTTCTCTTCGTCAAGCTGAGAAGCCTTATAAATACGCGTCCACTCGGAGATGCTTAAAATACCCCAAATCTACCATCACTCTCTCGCGCTGGACTACTCTAACTATCATCGAAGTCCTCCGGGACGCAAATTACAGCATTATGACGACTGGTGGTAATATAGGGGACGGTGTCACGGTTCCTCGCCCCGACCAAATCGTGGCATTCCTCGTGGCATTGTGGATGAGGGGGAACGACTCGTTTTTCTTTTCGGTGGAACTTACCCACTACCTCATACGAAGGACCTCGAAACTTAGCGTCGAGCACGTTCTTGAGAATGTCTGCACCGACTCTGGGTGGCAGCGCCTGGCACTTATGCTAAACGACTCGTACCCCGAAGAGAGCAATGGTCTGATGCAAGTTCTGTGGCAGTTCCTAATAAAAGGCGCCGACCTCGCAAGTATCGCCACCCAACAGGTGCTTCTTGCCGCCGTCGTCAATCATCAAGCCTCCTCACCCTGGTTGAAAGCATGCCTCATTGCGCTTGTAAAATACCGCCTTCTGTGTTTGCACCGGTTCGAAATCGCCTTGGAATCCGCCAGTGCCAAGCACCAACTCTTTCCTAGCACCACCGTGGTCCGTCTTAGCGACCTTCAAAGCGCATATGATCATGATCCACGCAAACACAAACAATTGCGGGCGTTCATGGAAAACGTGGAGAACGGTATAGTTGGGAAGTCCGCAATGGTAGTGGGGCAATTTGCAGAAGCTGCAACAGTGATCTTGGCGGAATTTCTCGAGTCGTTCGCCTCATATTCCATGGCTCAGGGACACCCGAAGGACCTTGCCGGAGGCCCGCGGCTCCTGGCAAGCAATGTCGGGGAAACACTTCGCTACCTCATCCCCGCCTCATACCCAACGTATGGGGTGCACATGGAACACCAAACTCGCTTGGCCAGGAGCATCGCGGCGTTTTTGCAAGCAGAGCCCGAGGCGCATGTCAATGAGATGTCTATATTTACCATGGAGGCATTGCTGCCAGCACTTGGAATTCCCAGTGTGGAGGTTGCCCCGGAATTGTCCTCGGATCCACCGTGGCCAGCCCGTAGACCCACCCCCATATTTACGCTGGTATATTACCTACAGGATCCGGCTGCCCGTCAAATCGTCAAGGACTCGTTGATGAATTATCTGGCGAAATGTTCCCCGCCCGATGCATTACACGAGAAAATATCGAACTGGGGATCAGACGAGTCGCTCACGACACTGCTCAGGCTCAGCGAAGCCGTGAAAAAGGATATGCCTCCTATGTAACCTGTATGATAGCTCTTCGTCCTGTGTTTCCGAGCTCATTTGTTTCAACCATGCCTTCCTTGACATACCTGAAGCTTTCAAAATCGGACCAACATCTCAACGTTTCAGCTCAGAGCCGGTGCCGCCCAGATTTCTGAGGGTAAGATCGTATACAATGATGTCCAACCAGAGTTCAAACATGCGTGAGATCAAACAAAGCTCAAGAAGCAAAAAGATACACAAAGCAAGCATGCACGAACCTAGAACCCAACCCAGCAGATCACGCCCCCCGCCCCTCCCCCTGCTCCAACCAAGCCAAGGCCTTCTTCGCCTGCTCAACCACATCCCGATCATCATCCAACGGATTCGCCCCTCGTCCCCCTTGCACCCCTCCTGCGCCTGCAACAGGCGAATGCGCGCTACACATCTGCTTCAGCGTGCTCGCGACGCCCGCGTCCCCGAGGGCGCGCCGTGCGGCGGTGCTGCTGCGCGCGAGCTCGAGGATGGCGGAGACGGCAGGGCGGCGCACGGGCGGGCCGCGTTCCGCGAGCGCACGCCGGAGGGCGGCGAGCAGGGGAGGGGAGGTAAGGAGGTGCGATTGGTACGTGGCGGCGCCGTTGGCGATGTTCGCGAGGGTGTACGTCGCCTGCAGGCAAAAAAGAACAAAACCAGTGAGTTAAGTTGTTTCCGGTTCGGTATTGTTAAGAGGAGTTGGGACAGGGGCAGTTGAGGAGGGAATGGATAGGCACCTGCAAGACGACGTCGTCATCCTCCGCCGAGAGCGCCGCGGTGATATGCCGCAAAACCGCCCCCGCGCCCAATTCGCGGAAAACCATCTCGATGCCGGGCTCATTCTCCGCAAGGTTCCGAACGAGGTGGAACGCCTGCTCCTGCACCGCCCCATCTGCGTCTTCCAGCAGTCTAGAAATTGTAAAGTGATTAGTTGAACGATATCCGCATATACCACGCACTCGACGAGCCGATTCCAGCCCAAACACTGCATGACATCGCGCTTGGTCTCGCCGCTCGTCTTGCTGAGGAGGTTCTTGACAGCCCACAGCGCGCTGAGCCGCAGCGTCGCGTCTCCCCCGCCCAGCAGCTTCACCAACCGCGGCATCAGCCCCAGGTCCAAGTATATCTGGGTTAACCAAGGTTAGTTCATTTTGATAAGCGGAGTCGATTGTGGAGGAGAGTACGCACAGGCCTCAACGGCGAAAACTCGTTCACGATATTACACACCGCAGCCAACGCCGCCGCAGTCACTCTCCGATCCTCCTTCTCCTCCCCCTTGCCTCCCTGTTTTCCCTCCCCTTCTCCACCCCCACCCCCTTCCGCATCTTCATCCTCACCCGCCCCCTCCCTCAAAAAAATCCGGAACACCGCCATCCCAAGCCCGCTATCGACGATATTCGTGCGTAGTACAGCGACGGCGCGCGAGAGCGCCCGCACGCACTGGCACGCGGCGTAGCGCACGCCGAGGGCGCGGTGAGCGAGCGCGGCGTGGATGGGCGGGAGGAGGCGCTGGTCGTCGGTCACGCTCCGTCGGATCGTGTTGTCGAAGAGCGCGAGCGCGGCGAGGGCGGTGAGCGCGCCCTGCGGGTAGTTGAGTTGGTTATCGTTATGAAATGGATGAAAGGGAAGGAGGAAAAGACGCACCTCACGCAGGGCAGCGATGCTCTCCGGCTCGTCTTCTTCCCATTCCGCGCCTGGCGTGGCAGGCGACAAATCCCGGAGCACCGCAGCCAGTTTCGCGAGGCACCCGCGGTCGAACGCGGAAAACGCCAGAGCGGGGTGGTCTGTCACCAAATAATCTACCGCAAAGAAAAAAACCAATCGGCCTCAGCTCAGTACTACTTAACACAGCAGCAGGCTGGGTTGGAGGACGAGCATACGCACAGAGAACGAAACACGCCTTGGTGCGGCTCGCGAGCGGTTCCGCGGGGGAGGACACGATGCGGTTAACGACGTTCATGATGGTGCGCGCCGCGGTGTCGTCCGCGGCTGGGATCGTGTTGCTTGTGGGTGTTGGGTGGGCGGCGAGGGTGGCGCGCAGAATGTTAGTTGCGCTGTGGCGGAGTCAATTCAATCAACAGAGGGATACAAAAACAAATCGAAACCACCGACCAGAGACATGCAGCGAGCTGGGTGTCGGTTGAGCGCGCTTTTGCGAGGGTAAGTGCGATGGTGAGGAGGGACGGGCCTGGGTTGGGTGTAAGGCAGGGTGTGAGATGAAGAGAGAGCTCTACCTCTGTCCGCGGGTGGCTTGCTCAAAGCAGAGGCAACGGTGGCGTTGTCTTTCGCGAGCGTGGCCAAAGCCCAAAGTGCCGCTTCCTGCAGCTGTGAACGCATCAGCGTAAGTGAACATCGAACCGTAAGCCCAGACAATCCACCTTTGCGTCCGAGCTGTGAACCAGCGCACTCAGATTCCGACACGCCCACCCGCCTTGTCGACTCGGCGCATTGGGGCTCGCAGCAGTCTTTTCCCACCCGCGCTTCGTTTTCACCTCCTTCAAGCGATCCTCTGGGGGGAGCCACGTCGCAACAGCAATCCGATGCTCCGCATTGCGGATCCCAAACGCCAACAGGCGCGCGATGGAGATGCGCGCGGCGGGGTCGAGGAGCAACGGAAGATACAGATCCAGGGATTCCGGCTGGTTCTCGGTTCGTCAACGTGAGCATTTAGTTGGAGAAAGGCATACCTGGAAGAAAAAGTCCAACGCCGCTTCCGCCTCGTTCTTTATCGACGTCCGTTCCTCCCTCAGCCCCCACTGAGACGGCCCAACCGTATCTGCGACCGCCACGGCCAACGCACGCAGGCCCCGCGCAAAGGCCGAGCGCAGCGCCGCCGTATCATCTTCCCCGAACTTGGATACGGCGTAGAGAAAGGCCCTGGGCGCGTCACAGCGCAGCAGCGTCCCCAAAACGGCTTCCGATCCTAAATTTCGAGTTAATTCATACGAGACCTTCCGAGAGCCACAACAGCCCAACCGTATGATATGGAAGCAACTACGTGAGCTGCCTCAACCCTCAGATCGTCCTCCCGTGGGTCGCTGGGCGGCGGATCGTTCAGACATTGGACAAGACTGGGGATAGCGTGAGAGGGGTGTGGCGCCCGTGGACACATTCAGGCGTACTTTTGGATGAATACCTGGTCCTGGGCGAGCTGTAGCTTCGCGGAGGGGTTGCCTATTACTGTGTTCTTGATGGTCTTGAGGCTAGAGACGGTTATGGGCGTGAAGGTCATCAGCGGAGGAAGGAAGGGAGGAACGTGGCGAGCGGGTGATCCGCGATTACACAGCCATCGGCGCCTAACTGCGGGCGTCTATTTCTCTGTCACCCGAGCGGAGTGGGTTTCTTAGTTTGAAACCGTGCAATAGATGGGTCGCGATAGTAATTATGTTACAATGAACTACAACCCAACCAAAGAGAGAGAGTAGGCGACGGTTTACCCCTGAACCAGCTAGTGATGTGCCGGCTCAGGCTTGGTCTGAAGCTCCCGGCTTTGGCCCGTAATTGGCGGCCTGGGCTCCGCAAAATCCGAGGCCGAGCTGCCACCCCCAGGCCTGGCTCGGCTTTGGCCCGGCTTTGACTCAAGCCGGGGCTTTGTGTGATATTTTTTGGTGAAGTCCTGGGTGGCTAGTAAGCGGCAAAATATAGCTGTGAGATGTTTTATGACCAATGGCCCTCATAAATGTTGTGTCTTGGTCCGTCACCACATGTTTGGCGCAATCGCGTCGACGCCGTTGAAAAATTGAGCCGTGGGAACCTTCAGCCAACCTGTCGAAGGTTCAAAACCGATCAAAAACAATAAATTTGTGTTCAAGATGAAGTACCTCAACCAATCTGTAAGGGATGAGTGTGTCTAACAGGTAAGGAAGATGTTCCACCTCTCGCATTCTCTCATTCTCGCCTCAACCAGAAAGCCAGGGCTTTCCGGCTCGGCTTTGGCTTCCAGGGTTCCAGGCCGGGCCAAAAGCCGTCTCAGGCCGACAATTCGGCTTGGCTTTGACCCAGTACCAAAGCCGAAAAGCCGGGGCTTTACGGCCTGAGGCCTAAGCCGGCACATCACTAGCCCAGCTGCCGCGCGGGCAATGTTTGCGGACTGGCTAGGCTTCAGTAAATTAAATGTAGTAGTCTCCATTCAATGAGAATGGTCAACTAGCAGTGACTTCAGCGGGAGTCAAAAAAACTGAGAATCTCGAATAAAACTGGTCACAGTCAAATGCTGGCGCGTCGAAATGCAATGGTTGTACGTACGGTAGCTTGTACAGTAGCGGTAGGGATTTGCACCTGCTGGAGCGCGAGTCTTTTGCTGAACAGCCATTTCTGCCTGCTGCGCAAGGTTGACGCGAGCTGAATGGATATATGTAGTTGTTCCAGCGGAATCATGAGCGGGCAAAATCCAACCTAGAAATCACGATACGCATCGTCCAGTCGGGATTTGATATCTTGCAACGTGCGTTCAGTCCTGTTGAGATGCAGCCTGAGACGGCCAGACCAGCTGGCCAAGAAGATTGTTTCCAGCGGTGGGCGGATTTTCGCGAGGAGGCTGCGGTCCGAGATGAGCTCTAGTGGAATAGAGAAGTATAGCTCACAACGTGAATCTCTCGATACTTTTGAGCCTCGGACTAGGGATGGCAGAAGGGTCCGGGATGGCGTCCACATAGAACCGATTATAACTTCGGTTCGGTCCGCTTCGAGATGTCGGCCGCGTCGGACTTCCAACGTTTGGCGCACTGGACCAACGAAACGTCGTCAGCTCGGTCCAACACCAGTCTAGAAGCGACGGGAAGGTGATGGAAGAGTACTAGCAGTATTACCTTCAATGCCATCTTGTTCCACATATATAGAAGCGACGGGACTCGCCTCGGTAATTTCCCATATGGCAGTCACTGCGCCGACAACATTCTTCAGAGGCGGGAACGGATCTGCGGATTCTTTCAATGCGCGGAGAGTGGTCAATAGAGTATCTGGGAGGGCGCTTGGCTTTGGATGGGAGGTTACGCGCGCATGACACTGGTGAAGCGGTCGGGGCAGGGGGCTGCTTCCGCCCCCAGGGCCAGGGGATTCGGGCCATGGAGGAGGGCTTTCCATCGGGCACAGTTCGACGGCCCAAGTCTATGAGTTGGGAGGAGAAGGCTGCCCATACAGCTTGGGCGCCAGAAGAAGAGATGACGGTGTCAACAGCCATTGGATGAGAATAATCCGGGGACAGCGCGAAGTATTTTGGCAGCGAAGCAAAGTAACAGCGGCTGCAATGTAAGCATCCTGAGAGTACTCGGTCTAAATCAAGACAGTCATCAGAAGCCACAGTCCAAGCCACAGGAAGACTGGGAAGACTCGAGACATCGAGACAAATTTACCGAGCCTCGACCAAGCCTGGAGGACCGGCCAGAGTTGTCAAGAAGATTTTTTGAGGATCCAGGGGCATTTCCTTGTATCGCCCCGAGCGATGAGGCTCGTACTTGAACCGCGGGGCACAGCAGGCATCATGGAAGAAGGAGGAAAGCAAGACGTAGGCGCCGTCACCGCCACAGTGATTGCCGTGCGGCTCCGGCGCTTATTGGGCGCTTAATCTTTTGCTCCTGACTTCCATCGCTCAGCTTTGCTTTTGGGCACGATTTTCGTTGGGACGACTCAGTTTCGCAACGCAAGTACATACTGTCGCTGAGTTTTAGTTCGAAACTCCGGACAGGCTCCACTTCACGCCAGGGCCAGGCACAGCGATGCGCTCAAGAGTCAGAAAGATGCGCCGCAAATTGCAATATAGCGAGGAACGAGCGTCTTATGTTGTAGCGTCTGTCTACGAGAGACTAGCCGCAAATACACTTCACAAATCTACAGCAATTGGGGTATCAAGACCAGCCTGCGCGAGGCCATCTTTCTTCCCTGCTAACCACAAGCCGGCATATATGTCCTTCGGGTGCAAACCATTCTTAGGATGTTCACCGTTTCCTGCCGGGCACGGTTGACTTGACGGACGATGTATCGGCGTCTTCGAAGTTCGACCTCAGATCGATACTTACTGACCGTCCTAGGTCAGGTTCAATAATCCCCATCGGCCGTTGACTCGATACTGGATAGACAATGAGGCAATAAGCGCGGACCACGGTACGGCGAACCGCGCTTTCGACTTCTTCTTCACCAGACAAACCTCAAACCTAATCAAATATCGAGGCAACGCCGGACTCTTGTTCATAGATGTTCCGAAGAGCTGTAAGTGGGAGGAAGATTTCCAACCTTCTCATACCACTCAATGAAATCATGGACAGTCATTATTGGGCACTCAAACCAACTCCTTCACCAAACGGAATCTCGTCACGGTGTCCATCGGCGACCCGCAAATCTACCAGACTGCCACGCAAATCTCCTGCCATGCTAGTTAGTCCAAGAAATCTGGTTGGGCTAGGTACATACAAGGGACGACTACATATTCGAAGCTTGGTTCGCCCTACGGCCGCGGAACCTCGTTACCCAATGCGCTGCAAATCTGGTTGTACTTCTCCTCCGGCGGTTCAGGCACGACCTCCTCGCGCACCCCATCGTCAGTGAATCGCAAAAGAAAATCGTCCCGGCCCTCAAAATCCTCCACTGCAAACCGAGACAACCGCCCCCACGTGCCGTCGTAGAAGTAGTAATATTTCTCCCCCCCCTGGAAGACGAGGTGGTAATCGTTGCTTTCGATGAATGCGAGCGGCACGATCGTCCCTGTCTGCTCGTAGATTCGATGAAACAGGAATTCCACCTCCGTGATCTTGTTGAACCAGGGCATGGTGCGGATGAAGGCCCCGCCGCGCCAGGAGTCCCAGTCGCATGAGAAACCTTGCGCGAGAGGAGCTGTGGTGGTGTAGCATTGGTATGGAGTCGGTTCGCGTGGCTATTGTGTGTAGCTTTAGCTTTCAGACAGAAAGCTGGGCACTCGAAAGGAAACGCACATCCCTGGTCGATTTTGCCGCGTCTGCTGGGGGTGGAAGGTAGAGTGATATCCGCGAGCGTTTGGTCGACTGGATATTAGGAATATAATGAGCTGTCGGCACTTTCGCATTAATCAGGCTCACACTGGGCGGACGAGGGAGGAAGTCGGCTGGTTTATCCCGACCACTGAGAGACGTCGTACTGTCCCGTCATAGTGTTGTCAAAGTTCGGTTCGGATTTCCGGTTCGAACCTGAACTGAACCGAACTGAACACGAAGTTCAGGTTCAGGTTCAGGATTTTTTCTTAATGGTCGAACCGAACCGAACCTCGAACCGATTTTCGGTCTGGGAACCCAATTTTCTCAAATTTCTGGATGATTCTGGGCACATTTGACTGCCAACAGCTCTCGAAAAATCCTCCAAACTACATAGGAGTGGTGTGAGGCTTCTATTGACCTTCTTTTATTGTTGGATCTGACTCGGGTCACTTCTCATTTTGGGGGAAAACATGTCCAAGTGTTGCTTTTGGGCGTACAATGGACCATAACCATCTTCCCAAACTGCGAGGACTCACAAAAACCTGACTTCACATGATATGAGTACAAATTCTGGTGATTTGAGGGTGGGAAAAAATTCAAGGTTCGAAAAGGTTCGAACCCGTTCGAACTCGAACCGAACCTGAACCGAAGTTCAGGTTCGGGGTTCGGGAAAAAAGGCTCTGAACCGAACTGAACTGAACTTTGACAACACTATCCCGTCACTGACGAGCGAGACCGGGCCAATCCTCAGCTGAAACAAAGAGAAGGCAGACTGGAGTCGATTCCGGAGGATATTGAGCGCCCGCATGGCCCTGGAGGCAAGAAAATGAAAAGTGAGGACGTGGAAAGGGGCAAGAGACAGCCGGCGCCAAATCATTGTCAACGGAGAAGCGTGTGTTCGGTGACGCACCGTGACCGTGACGGCCCTCTTCTCAACCCTCATGTCGAATTCAAGACCTGTCGTTTCTTCGCGCTCATTCCGCTAGAATCCTAGATCTCTGGCAAAGTGGAAAATAACTGTGTCTTCGATCTTCTCTGCGCAAATTTTTACGTCTCTGCTTCTGGCTTGTTTGCTCGGGACGCAAATTTAGGTCAAACGCTGCTACGATTTGCCTCCACCACAGGAGATGGGCATTCTCAGCTCGGTCGATGAGTACTCTCCTGGAGTAAAATCATGGGCCGGTAGCCGACACGGTGGAAGAGCTTATAGGTACTGCGCTTCCTCAATCTTGCCGTTTGAGCATTTAGAATGACTGCAGACCCTTCCGACCTCCAAATCGTGCTAGAAGACAACTCTTGACGACTACCTCAAACGACGACCTGGAAATACTCCTCGCCGGCTTGGTATCGAATAATGCAATGGCTCTGTCCTCTTGCGAACGTGGTCCGGCGGGTACTGGGCTAAAATGGCAAATCAAAGACGAGGTCGTGATTCAAGTCGACAAACTAACCTCCTTCAAATTCTCCCTCGAAGCAACTATTTGATTCGCGCATCGCGGCCGCAAAATTCTATCCATGTACTCACACCTAGTGGGTCGAACTCCATATACCACCACCAAACCCATTTGCGGCGTCCCCACCCCTCAATTTCCTGCCCGAATCCTCCTTCACCTCTCCCAATTAATCAAATCTCAACCATGCTGGCGTCCTGCTTGTAATCTCGCCTAAGGTATAATATCCTTCGAATTCGGGTCGGGTTTCGTGCAAACTCTTTGCTCCAACTTTCCCTGCGTAGATTTACACGTTGGCGCGAGATGAAAAAAACGTGGGCCTTCTTTTCACTTACAGCTGATTTCAAAAGTTTGTACCACTTTTACGAAACGCTGCTCCTCGATTTTTGCTTACCTTTGTTGTACTTTTGATTGTGGAGCCTCAGCTTTCGGAACCGCAAAACTGCAATTGAATCCCTTTCCTCGCTCCGTGAGCCATGCATTGATGTCAGGAAATATTCAAAATAAATTGTTGAGGTGACTCCGGTGAAGATTGGGATGCAGCAGGCTCAAAAAGCCAGGAAGCCCAAGCGGGAGTGTGGAGCAATTGACGTGGGAGCGTCAACAGAGGTAAGCACAAAACGAGCACCACCGTTTCGTAAAAGTGGTACAAACTTTTGAAATCAGCTGTATTCGAACGCGGGAAATCGAACCCGGTCGACCTTAGGTCCTTAGCCCACGACCCAGGGCATTTTCAGCGGATCGTCGTACGCCACGCCCAAGGTTCTGTTCCAGACGTTCAAGCTCAAGAAATCCTCATCATCTGGCTGCGTAGAAAATCGGCCGGTACTTATGCGACCCCTGAAGTCACGCGTTTCCTCGAGACTGTTTGAACCCCCTTCCCGTTTCAACCCGTTCAATTGATCGACTCCCATACCAACTTGAACAAAAACTGAGCACGCTCTTCAAGTTCAAGCAATGCCCGGACAAGGTCAAAAAGGGCGAAAGCGACATCCTCCACTCGGGGATTCGAACCCAATCCTCAGGCTGTCGGAACCGTAACAGGTTGCAACATGACCTTAGTCAACTTCTGCTTTTTTGAGCACATCCACGGCCTTCAAGTCCCGGGGACGCCGCATCTCCACGTTAGATCCCATCCAAAGTTCTTATGGCGCGTGTTCATCACTGGGATTCAGACTTGTTTTCAACTTGGATGACTCACAGCTAGCGGCTGAACAGATAAGAGTATCTGCGACATTCGGAATTTCGTACTGGGTCGCCTTCCCGATTTCTCCTCGACCGACGACACAGGATCCCATAAAAAATGTTTCAATAATGGACGATCCTGAACTGCCAATGAGCACGTAGGGGGTTCAACTTTGAACTTTCAAAAAGGCAAGTTGAACTGTTCAACGGGCGCTGGCTGTGTGTTTCAACGCTAAGCAACTCACTCTGACTCGATGAGCGTGACTGTTCGGATCCTGCCAGGGAGTGGCCAGGCGAGGGCCGTAGAAGTCTCTAGAAATTCAACCACAGCTTTTATTATGTGATTGTGGCCACTGTGTGTGCGCCAGTTGATGGAAGATGCCTCGCCTTGTCTCTGCGCCACTTGGAAAAGATATAAAAGGCCATCCAGTCCCTGCTTATTCTTCACCAAGCTCCCACATTCATCCCTCAGCATCAACTCTTCATATTACCTCCAATGCAACCACCCTCGATGTCAGCAGATAGTTCGACGACACTGGTTTCTCACATCCTCCCGAAGGGGGGAGAGGATGTTACCTTCAAGTTCTGGCTTCCCAAGACAGAAGAAGGGGGCAAAGCTGGGATCTACTTCCAACGTCTTCCAACGACGTCAGTTGAGGAGGTCGAAGTTTCCAGAATCAAGCTCCTGCGACACGCGTGGTTGGAAGATGCGCCGACCGAATATGACGACCTTTTTAAGGCCCCAGCTCACGAGTTCATGAAGAGTTGGGAAATTGGGTTCGATTCCAAAACCATGGAGTTAGTGCCATTCCACCTCATTCCGCCGTTTACCTGCGCTGATTCATCCCTGATGCGCAGATTCGACTACGCCCACGTTGACGGTGGTAACAGCCAGGTGACGATACCTATGGATGTCGAATACAAATGGCGCCTGGTAGAGGAGGGAGCCGGAGGATTAGAGGTGTGTACGGTAACCGGTGGCATGGGAAACCGCAGTTCTGACAAAGGACGCAGCTGTACGAACGCTCGGGAGGCGGAGAATTCCAGAAAAACAAAGAAGCGACAACGACAGTATACGGCACCTCGAAGCAGTTCCTCCTGAAATTTCACTACAGCACTCCAAAGACTACTACCGACGACGTGATGCAGACAATTAAGGCGTGTGGTGCCGTGGACACGCTCCACCAACTCATCTGGAACAAGCTGGAGGTTGATGGGAAGACATGGGAAAAAATCGTAGCAATGTTTCCGAAGGCGGAGGAGGAGGATGACTCGGAGGAATGGGACTCAGAAGAGGAGGCAGAGGCAGAGGCAGAGGAGGACTCGGAATAGGAGGAGGCGGCGGAGGAGGATGTATGTACCGCGGTGAATATTGTCGTGTCAGCTCCATGATTTGGCTCACAATGAATTACTTGTTGTGAATCTTCTTCAACCAGGTCGGATGTGCTAACCACTATTTAGCATCCGTAGATAACGCTCGAATCAGGTTCAAAGCTGATGTCCAAAAACAGCACTCACTGGGTGGCCCATGGGTGTGCTCGGCTGGTTCACAGAGGGCTGTTGTTGTTGTGGCGTACCTGCGCTCTTATCTGAGCCGGGACTCTGTGTTATTCTTCGTTCGAAGCCAATGTTCAGCAAACCGCGTTTGCTGATCAATACAGCGGTCACGAATTCAGAGGAAATACGATACCTCGAGCGCGAGACGGATAACAGGAAGGTTGGGCTTGAGTAGAAGGGAACCGCCTGATGAGGTTTACCGGACAATAAATGGCTCGCAAGATAGCTCGATCGTACTTAGCAGAACTGGCAACGGGTTCAAGTTTCTAAATTGTCAGGATTCGACTCCCTGCGCCGGACTGGAGTTATATTTTACGCCTTCTTGATTCAGAGAACGAGGAGGAATAGCGTGTGGACAGCGATGGTTCGCAGTCGACGTAAGTTGGACTGCTGCGTCTAAAGCGTCTAAAGCGTTCTTCGCATTTTTTTTAAAAAGCTCTCTGAGTCCTTTCAAGCCACGAGCCTAGAGCCACAGCAACTGCATTCACACAGTTTGAGTTGGATTTGGCCGAGTCCATCTTGCGGGCGAGGAGGATCCAGCTGGGCGGAGAATTGGCGGTGGTTGGAGGCAGGAGGCGCCCGGTTATGTCAGCGCTGATCGGCGCCGGCTCGGCCAGCTCTTGGACTCAAACTCAATCCTCGTTTTTTCTGTTCTCGCGACGACATCCACTCGCGATATTCCAACCAACCTCGGGGTCCTAATGCGATGTTGTGCCGCATGTACCTGCCCTGAATAGGCTGAATCCTGCCCTGAATCTGGTGGACAGGGACCTCAAAAAAAAACCGTCTCACTGGCCAGCAGCAAGTTGGTGCTCGTTTACCCGGTATGTACCTCCATCCGCCGGCTATTCGTAGCGTTCCTACTGATATTATGATGTACCCCTCAGTTCACGCGACCCCAAACCCTTAGCCTGATTGGATGCCCGCGAATCGGTGGCGTACAGAAACCCCTCAGTGCGTCGTCTCTTTGCCAGTTACTTGTTGAGCTGATCAGGCGCGACGTGGACAGACTGCGCCCGCGTCTAACGCAGACCATGCGTGCTGTAACTCACCCGCTTCAAGCAAGCCTCTTGCCACTCATCGTCTGTTTTGAGCCTGCCACACACTCCGCTTTATACACGCGACGCACTACGCGCGCCCCATCCCCGACTCCGCGTCCGCACTCGTCTCTATCCGGTCGAAGCGCCCTATCTCTTACATACAAGCAAATCGGACTACCGGCCTCACGACAGACATGTGCTACGAGCAGCGGGTAGACCACACTGGCGACGAGTCATCGCGGATTAACCGCCTCCACCCGAAGCACAAGGAGTCTACGTATGATGACCTTGACCGGCGGCGGAGCGCGCAGACTCGCGGACGTGGATGGGTCGCATGTATGTGCATGCAATTCTCGCTGTCTTGCTTGACTCCTAACCTGATGCTATAGGCCCGATGGACGCCGTCTTCCCCGATAAGCTGTTGTTTCACGATTCGACGACATCGCCACGAAACATTATCCTCCGCGCGCTCTATGCCCCGCGCCCGCGTTCCGGCGCATCACATCCACTCCCCGTCGTGCTGGAGCGACGTCGACCTCGTGAGTCTCTCGTCTTTTCCCCTATGCATGCACCTCGTCTTACGTTTCAGCCTATTCCACAGTAGAACGAGCCCGATCACATCCTGCCCTCCGGGTACGTGCCACATCGCGAACCTCGCCCGGGTACACGTCGACGATGGGCGCAAGAGTGCGAGCACGGCGTTACGCGCGCATGAGAACCTGCGTCATCTGCACGGGGCTGTGGATGGCAAGTGGTGCGGGGACTCAGCGGTGTCGTGTGGCTGGAGTCGGAGGACGCCGCTGTGTGGTGTGCGGAGGGGATCGTGAGGTGGGGGCTGGGGGTGGGTGCGCAGATACCTCCTTAATGCTGCGCTACTGCGCTATGGCGTTCCACGCGCCTGCGTCCTCACGTCCCAAGACGTCTCTATCACTACCCGGTACGCCGCGCCCCCCCCATTTCCTTCTTACCAGTCGCTGACGTGTCCCTCAGTCTTCAGAGCAACCTTCCGCCTCCGCATCCGCAGTGCCACAACCCCCTCCCGATGCATACGGCCAGCAGCGCCAGCTCTACCTACTGTCTGCACCACCCCCGCCCCGCCTTCCCGCGCGATCGTCGTAACCCCAAGGCGGCTCGTCTTCTTTGAGGAAACAGCTGTCACCGCGGCCGGTGCTGCCCATCGTCCCTGCGCGCGCTGTCGTAGGCCAGCCATCCGCTATCGACCTCTCCGGCATACGCGTACCCCGTCCCCCACCTCGCCTTCCCCCGGGTGTGGACAACGCGGAGTCTTCGACGCCACGCTCCGCGCCTGCGTTGTGCTCGTCGAGGTCGAGATGAGAGCGTGCCCTGCGGGATGGGGCGGTAGCGATGGCCCGGGCGGGGGAGGAATGCAGGTGGGGGAGTGGATCGACACCGCGAGGATCGGGCGGGCGATGGAGAGTAGGGGCAGCTGAGGCACATTTACGCTCACTGCGCGCGCGAGCTGTCTTAGAGGAGGAAGATGACGATAGGATGCGCAAGGAGGAGGGTGTACGGGAACAGCGCGTACGTGCAGGCGGAGTCGACGCCGGTGGGAGGCGTCTCGCAGTCGGGGACCGACTCCCTACTGCCGGGATGGAGGAGGGACGGGCGGGTGAGGGACATGCGGAGAGCAAGGTCGAATGTACTTCCCTTCGCGCATCCCGCCAATACGCAGCCCGCAGCAGCGTCCGCCTTTCGATCCTCTAGAGTCGCCGACGGGTGAGTACTCCTTCCTCCCACAATGTGCCGTGGCTGACATGCGCTTCGATCAGAGTATACGTGCGCCTCTCTCTCAATACTGCGCTACGAAAGTACGGGGTGCGTCGGTTTTGTGCTCCCGCACCCCGTCCGCCTGCTCACTGTCCGCCTAAATACCCGTCACTCGCATCATGCGCGGGCGAGGTATCCTTCACGGTCTCGCCCGCTTCGATTGATCTCCTGTTCGTCCGGCGGTGTGAGACCTCGAGCTGGGGGCGTGCCTCTCAAGCCCAACGGGAGATGGTCGTCCGATGCGCATGTGCGACGCGGGCGTGGGGTGTGAGATCAGTGGGATGGAGTCGTCGTCGCCGTTCGAGTCCGCGCTGCGAGGTGCCGCCGCAGAGGGTGGGCGGCGCTCCTTACGAACTATCTTCCACCCGCAGTCCTGTCGCGCCGTCGCCTCTGCGTATAAGTATGTCCAGTCCGTGAGCCTCTCACGCCTTCCACCTTCGTCCACCGTTGCTCATTGAGTCGCTTTTAGAATACAAATCTGATTCGGTCGATCCCGGGGGCATCTGCGTGCGCGTATCTGTGTTCGCACTGACTGGCACGGTCCCTCCTGTTAGTCTTGCCTACATATCTAAAGTGACTGCGGTCGGAGTATACCCTGCCAGCACCGTACCTTGCGTTTCGTATTTGGAGAGAAACTGCAGCGATGTAGTTTTGGTGTCGACGTAGACGGCGTCTCACTTCATGCACGCGCACGCATGATATTTCTCCATATTTCTGTACTCAAAGACTCTCGTGTGAATGTCGCGGAGATTCTATGATCCCCGTTGTGGGCGCGGGATGGTCACTGTTTGGTCCTGTGGGCAACTTAGTACTCGTCGTTGACCTTTGCGCTGCTCCTCCATGGCGACGCCGACAGCCGCCTGGCGAACCTGGAAGCCCGACCCTACTCTGACCTGGCCGCCTGACCCTGATGCTCCGACCTTGCTCCTGCCAGCGAAATCGAGCCCTGACCTCCTTGGCTTGGAAAGCCCTGGCAATGTGTCACAATCAAAGCCTTATCTCGTCCGACTATACAGAGATAGCGGATTGGGGAGTGAGATGCGCAGGACTTCGAGAAATGAATCGAATAAAAGACTAAGGAATACAAGAAACTAACTACTCTACTTATACTGTTCTGTGAACCGTGTGAATATGAATCGTGTATGTACTCGGTGCGTAAACCATCCTGCTGCAACATGTAGCGCCGGAATGTTCTGCAATGTTCTTTTACCATGTGTTTGCCAGGTGTTCAACTATCTAATCTAAGTCCATATCTAATCCCTTCGTTATCTCATCTGTGGGCGCTTCATTAGGCGCCTCCGAGATAGGCGTTGCCGCGATAAGATTGGAATCGAATCGTGACATTACCCCCCCTCTAGAATCGACGTCCTCGTCGATGGCGATGAAGGAGTTTGTTTCAGGAATAAATAACTTCTTCGTCGAGTATTGTTGCGACTCCTCGCGGCATTTGTATCTTTTAACTAAATAGTCCCAGTGGCCCTTCGGAAATATAGGCAAAGCACGGATAATGATTCCGTGATCCGTATTATATTTGTCAAGCATCTTTTTTGCGTGTGTAAGATGCCGTCTAGGTTCCCAAGTCCGTTCCGCCAGCGGATAATTTTTCCACTTGATTAAATACTGGTAGCCCTTGCCGCGCTTGCGGTGCTTCAATATCTCCTCCACCTCGTACTCCTCGTGGCCGCTCACTATCTGGGGAGCGGGGCGATTCTCCTTTCGATGCGCCGGGGGCTCCACATACGGCGTCAAGAGCTTCTCGTTGAAGACCGGATGTGACTTGTCCGTCTCCGGAAGTCTCAACTTCCAGGCCGATGCCCCCACCTTCTCCATGACCTCATACGGCCCCAGCCGTAAGTCATCAAACTTCTTTGTTGGCCGGTCCGTGGTTATGTCCTTCCCCTCCAGCCAGACCTTGTCTCCAACTTTAAATACTGGCGCGTCACGCCGGTGAGCGTCATAATATTTTTTCATGCTTTTCTGGGTTTTCTCCAGCGCTGCTGTCGCCTCGTCACGAATCTTTTTCATTTTTCCGGCAAAGTCGTTCGCGGCCTCGTTGCGCGACTCGACTGCATTCTCTATCCCCTTCCAGGGGTGGAGTCCGGAATTTATAAAAAACGGTGACATGCTCGTCGACGAGCTTGTCTTGTCGTTGTGGGTGAACTCCGCCAGCGCGAGCCATTCCGCCCAGTCCGACTGGCGATAATTTACATAGATACGGAGATATTTCTCAATCTCCTGGTTCATGCGCTCGGTCTGGCCATCGGTGATTGGGTGGAATGCCGTGCTCGGGTTCATCTCAATGCCGAGGAGCCGGTTCAGCTCCTTCATGAATCCCGAGACATACCGCGGATCCCGATCCGAGACGATCTTGCGAGGAATTCCATGGTATCGAATCACTCGGTCCCGGGTCAACCGGGCAACACCTTCGGAAGACAAGTCCATATTGACTGGCTCGCAGTGGATCATCTTCGAGAACATGTCGACCCAGACTTGTATAGCATTAAAACCATTGCTGACCGGTAGTGGTCCGATCAGATCCATGGATATATTCTGCCAGGGTCCTGCCGCAATCTCGTGCGGGTTAAGCTTTCCCTGCTTATACCGATGAACCGTCGTTCGTTGGCACGGCTCGCATGCTTTTATATATCCACCAACTTGGTTTCCCAGCCGTGGCCACCAATAATTACGCTCAATCATCTCCTGTGTCCGATTTGGTCCTGGGTGACCAAGCAGAGCATTATCGTGGTGCAACCCGATAATCTTATCTCGCAACTCCGGGTTGTGCGGCACATAGATGAGTCCATTATAATAGATAAGGTCATTGATCCTCTCCCAGCCAGGGAGTTTTTGTTGGAGCGCCAGCTTCACGCTCTTGTCGACCTTCTTCTCCGCTTTGATCTGTGACATGATCTCAGCTTCGGGTCCCTCTAACACGATCTCCTGAGATCGGAAATATTCGGGCTTGAGAAGAACAATATTCTCGTTATCATTCTTCCCTTGGTCGTGGTCCGCCCGGCGGGATAGTAAATCAGCTTTCTTGTTCAGCGCTCCAGGCCGGTGAGAAAGCGTGAAGTCGTATTCGGACAGCTCAACTATCCATCGCGCTTGCCTCCGATTGACTTTCTGAGGACTTTTAAAATACTGCAGGTTTTGATGATCCGTCCAGATCTCAAATGTTTCCTGCGCTCCCATCAAGAGAGATCTCCACTCCTCCAACGCGAGCATGATTGCGAGCATCTCTTTGTCGTAGATCTCGTAGTTCCGCTCCGTCTCGTTCAGTCCATGGGACTGGAACGCCACCGGGCGCCACCCCCCCTCTTGCTCCTGCTCAAGCACCGCCCCAGTTGCTCCCTCCGATGCATCAGCCTCTATCCGGAACTTCCCGTGATCCGTGGGAAGTGCGAGCACCACGTCCTCCGCAATCCGGTCCTTCAACTTCTGGAAGGCCGCCTTCTGCTCTTCTCCCCAGGAGAAGCCCTCTTTCCCCGTCAACCTCGTGAGGGGTTTGGCCACCTCACTGTATCCCCGTACGAATCGCCGATAGAAATTGGTGAACCCCAAAAACGCCTGGACTTGTTTGAGGTTTCTCGGTTCCGGCCACTCGGTGATCCCCCGGATCTTCACAGGGTCCATTCTCATGGAGTTGTGACCAATAATTACTCCGAGGTACTCGACCTCACTGCGCTCAAACTCGCATTTCTGCGGCTTTAAATACAATTGATTTCTCTCGAGTATCTCCAACACTCGTTTTACAATAAGTCGGTGCTCTTCCAGAGTGTCCGTGAAAATAAGGATGTCGTCGAGATAGACAATGACCTTTCCTTCGTTAATTAACTCGCGAAGGATGTCGTTCATCATTGTCTGGAAAGTGGCCGGCGAGTTTGTCAAGCCGAAGAACATCACGAGCGGCTCGAACAAGCCGCGGTTGGTTCGGAAAGCCGCCTTCCATTCATCTCCCTCTTTAATACGAATATTATTATATCCCCAGCGAATGTCCAGTTTCGTGAAGACCTTCGCTCCTCGGAGTTTATTGACAAGCTCCGAGATCAGCGGCAGTGGATAACGATTCTTGATCGTCATCTCGTTAAGCTTCCGGTAATCCTGCACCGGTCGAAGGCTTCCATCCTTCTTTTTAATAAAAAAGAACGCCGAAGCCATAGGTGATTTCGACGGTCTGATACGTCCACTCTTCAAGTTCTCCTCTAGGAACTTGGTCAACTCTCCCTGCTCCGTCTGGGACAACGGGTAGATCTTGCAATCAACTGCCTTGGAGTCCGGCTTTAGTTCGATCGCATGATCCCACGGCCTCTTTTCCGGAAGTCGGTCAAACGACTCTTTTGCAAACACCTTGATGTATTCGCGATACTGCTCCGGAACCGCGTCCTCCGTCATCTTTTCTCTGTCTCTATCTGCCTCCTCCGCCATCTGCTGTGCCTGAGTGGCCTTGACACGCAGGTCTATGTGCTCCGCAAAGTCGACCATCAAGATCGACTCACCCTCCTCGAGCGCTTCCTCCGGCTTCCAGCCCTCGGTTTCCTCGGTGCCTTGCATGTTGCACTCGGGCGGGCACCGACTGAAGGTAATTTTCTGAGACCTCCAGTCGATCTCGGGGTTGTGTTTAAATAACCAGTCGTATCCGATAAATACACGGGCCTTCCCGAGATTTGTAACCAAGAACTTTATTCGTTCCCGGTGGAGTCCAACTCCCATAATTAATTCTGCGTAATGCGTAATCCGTCCTCCAAGGTTCTCGGATCCGTCCGCATTCCGTGCGACAATTTTCTGGTCAAGCTCTCGGAGCTCAAAGTTTTCTGCTTTGGCGTAGTTTTCTGCTTTGGCGTACGCCCGATCAATGCACGTGGTAGTGCAGCCGTTGTCCAGCAGCGCCTTGATACGGCGTGTCTTCCCCGTGTCCGGAGACATCAGCTCCACTGACACCAGCATCTCATGCTGCTTCCGCTGCTTCTGGAACTCCCGGAGTTCCTGCGCTAATAGGTTGTCTGAGATACCCATCGCGCGTCGTGCAAGCCACCTGGCTGCCTCCTGCTTCTTGAGTCCAAAGGGGACTCGTGTGTGTTTTGGCGCTTCCCCCACAACTGTGGGTTGAGCCATCGCGGTAGCACCGCCCTTTTTATCCGCACTATTTTTCTCACTGGTTTGGGTTCCAGGGGCCTTTTTAAATAAACTCCAACGCTTGTTCACTTCGTTCATTCTACGGTTTTTAATATTACGGATGCGATTCAGATTCTCTAAAATACGTATTTGTTTTTTGTCTTTTTCTACATCTACTCCTACTACTACATTGTCCTGTGTACGTAGAGCAGTGCGCTGTTTTATATAATTTACAAAAGAACATCGGGTCTCGGTCGGTTCCACCTCAAGCGGAACATATTTATTTAGGGGAAGAGAAGTGGGGGGCGCCGATTCGGCCTTGATCGGGGCCCTCCTTAAAAATCCTGGCCATACATGGCCCGGGCCTGGTCAAAGAGGAATTTGAAATCCTCCTTCGACATCTCGTTCGTCCGCAGAGCGCGGACATTGATCTTTCCACGCTCCCGGCGTGGCTGTGGGCACTCGCGTGCCATGTGGCCTTCATCGCCACAGTTGTAACACTTGAAGGGTTTCCCCTTCGACTTCGAAGCATCCACGTCCATAGGGGCTACTTCCCCCGGACCGAGCTTCTTCGCCAAATTTGGCGCAGTTCCCCGGTAATTACCGCTGGGTGCGGGTGGGGGAGGTTTGGCGGGGACCCAGAACGGAGTCCCGGCCGCCTTCGGCTGCTGCGCCTTGCGCAGTTTCTGCCGCTCTAGGATGCGACTGATCGTCATCATCCTGGCCTTCATCCCGGCATAATCCTCCGGGATCTCTACGCCCCCGGCATAGAGCTGCGTGCGAACCTCCTCGTTGACGAGGTTCTCTAGGTTCTCGCACAGGAACTGGTTGTGGTGCCCGTGCAAGTCGTCGTGCGGGTCGTATCCCGCCTCCTCTGCGTTCAACTCGAACGCCTGGATAAAGTCCGCCAAGGCGGTCTTCCCTTGCCTCGTGGTGGTAAGGCGAATGTACGCTGTCTGGCGCACATTGTGGTCCCTGAACGTCCTGCCAAGGTCGTCCAAAAAACCCTTGAAGGAATATCCTTCCGGTAGCTCGTCGTCCTCGTCGAGCACTCGCTTGCGCCAATTACGGACCCAGTTGGAAGCTGGGCTGGGCGCGCCGTCCTTGCTGCCGAGCAGCGAAATTGTGAAGGCAATTTTTGTCTTCGGAGTGCGAAACTCCGCTTCGTATGCCCAGATGTAATTTCCGAGCGCATCTTTCCAAGTGTCCCACTTGGACTTGTCGTTCCCGTCAAAGTGCGGCGGGAGAGAGGCGAGGGTGATCCGAGAGGATGAGATTCTCGGCGTGGGAGCAAGGGGTTCGGGGTCGTTCATCTGCACACTAGGCGCAGGGGATGGGGCACGGCTTGGCCCCTGGGATGCGGCGTGGTGAGACATGTCGGTGAGGGTCGGGAACGAGTGGTAAAGGTGTGTGGCGGGGGACGGTGAAGTGGGTGGCGCAGTAGGTGTGGGGAGTATCAAGGGAAGAGGCGGTAGATGTGTAGGTACGCCGTGAGGAGGAGGAGGTGGTGGGTGCGCGGAGGAAGACGACGACGACGATGATGACTCCGAAGAGCCGGTGCTAGAGGGTGCGCGGAACAGCGCGACTGGTCTTCTTCCGCACTAAGCGGTTGGTGGGGTCCGTATCGGTCTTTTGCGAACAGAACTATCCCGGGTCTTCTACAACACCCCCGGTGATAGCGGGATGGGCCTCTCCGAGGATCTGCCCAGTACCCCTACGACTGCTATTGTACTTGGGACGGACTCAACGTTTCCCGTGGTACAGCGTCTGTCTGTTATAGTGGTCCGATACGGGTTGTCGGAAATGGAGGAAAGGGAAAGGAGGTTTGGAACGAGTGCGCGAGCGCGCGAGATGGTGAAATGGTAATGCTTACGCAAATAGTGCGTGGGTGGTGGTAAGGTGAAGTGGGGTGAGAGCGAGGTATGACGGTACGGGTGGTACGAAGGGGAGTCTTTTATTATGTCACAATCAAAGCCTTATCTCGTCCGACTATACAGAGATAGCGGATTGGGGAGTGAGATGCGCAGGACTTCGAGAAATGAATCGAATAAAAGACTAAGGAATACAAGAAACTAACTACTCTACTTATACTGTTCTGTGAACCGTGTGAATATGAATCGTGTATGTACTCGGTGCGTAAACCATCCTGCTGCAACATGTAGCGCCGGAATGTTCTGCAATGTTCTTTTACCATGTGTTTGCCAGGTGTTCAACTATCTAATCTAAGTCCATATCTAATCCCTTCGTTATCTCATCTGTGGGCGCTTCATTAGGCGCCTCCGAGATAGGCGTTGTCGCGATAAGATTGGAATCGAATCGTGACACAATGACGAGGAACATAATGCGCCAATGACCCCCGAAAGTCCGAGTCAGGGAGAATCAAGGTCATCAAGCCCTAGCCTCTTTGGGCCGAGGACCCCCGGGCCAGAAAGCCCTGGCCTCTTTGGGCCGAGGACCCCCAGGTCCTCTCTCAATCAAGAAAGCCCCACTCCTTCTGAGCACGATAAATTCACCAGTCGCCGCTGGAGGTCCTTTTTCAGTAGGAAGAAGAACAATAAGGGGGACACCAAGAACATCTTGGGGCCAAACAAGCACTCTCCATCTGAAGGCAAGATTAATCTCTTGGTTTGCGGCATTATTGACCCCTTGTTAAGATCATGAAGCAGCCACTGCAAAGCTGTGGGCAGTCTATGTGTCGGAAGCTGAGAAGTATGATAAAGCATTAGTTGCAACATGGAGGAGTGATATGGATGGGATGCTCATATTTGTGTGTTTGACTGAGCTTCCCAAAGTTTCCGTCACATGCTCAACTGCTCTGATAGGCTGGTCTCTTCTCTGCAAGTCTCACTGCATTCATCATCGAGAGCTACAAGACTCTCAATGCTGACTCTGGAGATGTCAGTGTCATCCTTCTGGCTCAGATCTCGCGACAACTTGCAGCCACCATGAATGGGAGCTCGATCAGCATCCCTGAACCAGAGGTCTTTGTCCCAACTACAGCATCACTTGTGTGCAATGCACTCTGGTTCATCAGTCTGGGTCTTAGCCTCAGCTGTGCCCTTATTGCCACACTGCTGGAGCAATGGGCCCGTGATTTCCTGCACAGGGCTGATATGCACTCCTCTCCCGTTGTCCGTGCCCGGGTTTTCTCCTACCTCTACTATGGCATGAAACAGTTCAACATGCATGCTGTTGTGGAGCTCATCCCCCTCCTGCTCCATGCATCTCTGGCCTTCTTCTTTGCTGGCTTGGTCGCATTCCTGTTGCCAGTCAACAAAATCATATGTGCCTTCGCTTCTGCTATTCTTGCTCTCATCCTTCTGGTCTATTCAGCTCTTACAATCTTGCCTCTCTTTCATACAGACTGCCCATACCACACTCCACTCTCCGGGAGCTTTTGGAAACTTCGTGCATGGTCACAGTCCATCATCAATCATTATGCCTACACACTTTCTACCCAACTACCCTCTGCTCCGCTCATGTCCAACTCCGAGACCATCTTGCAGAAGGCAAAGGAGGATCCAGGGCAGCGTGATTGCCGTGCACTGATCTGGACAATAAAATCACTTGCAGATGATGACGAGCTGCAACCGTTTATTGAAGCAATACCTGACATTTTGTGGGGGCCACATGGCAGACGTCGGATTTATGATGACTATATTCAAGCATTGGTGGCACATCCACAACTCCAGTTTACCGCCCGTATAGACAGGCTTCTGCGGAATGCACGCTCTGGACTCCTGTCGAAGGAGGCTTCAAATCGGCGATGTATCAGCTGTCTCAAGGCTATCTGGGCAATTTGCAGCCTAACAGAACCTGGGGCCACCTATTATGCCCGATTTGATTTGAAGCTACTGTTCTCAACCCATAGGACTGGTGACACAACCATCCAGTACTACAGCAGTTCTGCACTAGCACTTGCCCAATGGGCACAATTTTGTGTCTTAGCTCCTCAAATTGACCATGCCATCCATGTTCTCCGGACCTCAGACCAGTTTACACCCAAATCCGAATCACAACACATTCTTGATTGTCTCAAGCCACTGAGGAGCATCTTTGGTGACCTGGCGCCATGGTATTTTCACCTTGTGATTTGGAGTGACCCTTGGAGGAACGACATGCTGGCCAAGTTCGAAACCTTCCACACTCATGGATCCCTCTTGATTCTGGGCCAGTACCTTACCAGGCAACACGAAGAACCCTACCAATATGAAGTCACCAAGAAGAATATCCCATATTCCAAATCCCAACTGTCACAGGGGACAATCAGGTCGATTGAGTGGATTTTATATAACTTCATTCAAGGCACCTGGAGCACAACTGATGTCACACATGCTGACAATGTTGTGATATTCCTGATAGAATTCTATATGGCCCAAGAGATGAAACTCCCCCAAGAGTTCTTTCACTACCTCAGGCATCGAAGGTCTGACAGTGCTGTCAGCCACTTCCTGAAACACTTTGGCACCAACAATATGCTTGTACGTTTAGCCATTTCGATACCATCTTGCCTATCCGAGGACATTCATGAGGCTTTGCGGCATATATTGAAGGAGTATCCTGGACATTTCACACGCACAACCTATGAACCACTTTTTGCTATATTTACCAGACCACGAAGCTTGAAACATGAACCTGGGATTGTTGCTCTTCTGAAACTGAGACTGTTACCATCTTTGACCCGGGAACAGTTAGCTGGAGAAGATGATTTGTGGATACGTTCAGGCAATCATCCACTGTACCCTGCTACCACCGCAATTAACCTTGAGGATTTGCAGAGTCTATTTGATGCAGATCCACAAATGCATTATGCTCTATCAGAACCTCTGCACCAAAGTCGGCAAGCTCCTCGCAACTCGGGGTCAGCTCATGTTCTCTCAACATATGCAGTACAGTGGGCACGACAGGACGAAGCAGTGGTCCTCATTTTGGCTGAATTTTTGGAGTCCTTTGTGTTGTTACATCCCAGACCCCATTCTTTCCGTGACTATGGGCCCGAATTTTGGCATGGAAGCATTGCAATATTCAACCTCATCTGGCAAGAGGCCAAAGGGCATGTGTTTTATGGGGTTCATCTGGATTATCAGCTTCGGCTGGCAAAGTGCATCTCTGACCTTCTAAAGAAGGAACATAATCCATTTACAATGGAGCTCCTGCGGGCCATGGGAATTGTTGAAGATGAATTTATCCTTGCGGCAGATAATCTCCACCATCCAATGGTTGACCACCCCGGCTTCATACTGCGTTATCTGGTGGACCCAGTGGCACAGAAAATCGTCAAGGATGCATTGACCCAGTATCCTTCCAGGTTGCTAAGCTCACCCCCCTCAGATATGGTATGCCGGATGATTATGCAGTGGGATGCAGCTGCACTGAGAGCCAAGAGCATCGGGAAGCAGGCTCTCATCAACACATTGGCCCATGCCTGACATTTACATTGCCATACTTGGTCCTGTGCCCATTTGAATTTACTTACCAGGGTTGAGTCAAGTTATGTGGCAGTTGCTATAGTGTGTTTTGAGTAGATTAGGCCCAATGTTATATGTTTACAACCAGAATGATAACAAGTGTTTCAGCCTAGAACAGCCTAGAACTGATGATCATGTCAGGACACATCTAGTCTCTCGTAGACAGACGCTACAACAAAAATCTCGCACCTCGAATACAACATGGCCAGGTACGAGATAGCAGTTGTAGAGAGTTGTAGTGTCTGTTTGGAACGGACTAACCTCGAATAGGACACATCTGTTTCTTGATTCTTACGGTGAGTCAATAATTTGGTGCGGTTTACACAGTGTGGGGGAGCCACGTGCCTGCGCCCATTGGAAGGACAATGGTTTTGCGAGCGGAGGGGTGTCCGTGTGGAATGTCTGTGTGCCTGCGTGGATGAGGGGGGATCAAAAATGGGCTGTTGACAGTGGGAAATCCTGGGGGTTTTTGCCCTCCACCCGCTCAGTCCTCGAGGTGCGTGAGTGGGCTCAACGAGTGAGGAAGTGTGGTGAATGCGACACTCTGCGGCAATGACGAGATGGGCGGCGAGGTCCGCTCCCGAGGTAACGGCTGGAGCCTGGAGGTATGAAATGCGGGGAAACTGTTCTTCTTCTTCCCTTCTGTGTGGTAAGGTACATCTGGAATATATAGTAAAAGGTGAGATAAAAGTAGAAATATGTGCGAACCAATGAAATGTCACCAATGTCCATGCAAGTCCATCGGTACATTTGCAAATCCCGAAAGAAGCCGGACGCTGGCGGAGACAAATTTTAAACACTCTTGAGGCAAGGGAAACGGCTCGAGGACGCGACAATGTCGGAGATATGGCGACCGTGGCGAGGGGATGGTCGAAATCGTGGACGACACGTGAAATAGACGTGTTGAACAATAAATATGGTGCCAGTGGTCGTGTTTGTATCGGAGGTTGATCGGATTCGGCACGCAGCGGCAGACGCTGCTCATCACTGTCGCATCCTCCGTCTTTCTTCGGGGTGCAATCACGACGCACGTCGTGTTCAGCGCCGCCACGGCTGGGTGTGAGGCGTCCCCAGTTCAACTCGGTGGTTATGTATCATTTCCGGCCATTTTTTTCTTTTCAGGGTCGGGTTGCCACTGGCACTTTTCCCATTCTCCAAGATCTCAGGATTCGATGGCATGGTTTTGCTGCGCACTCTTTCACTCTGCGCACCTCTCGCTAATTCAACCCGTGGTCACTGGTGCACGTCCTTCCCAGGATTTAACAACAGACCTGGTGATTCTGATTCTGAGTGGTGAATCAACCCTCCAATGCCGCCACGACGAGGTGCGAGCTGTCCCGTTCAATTCCGGTGCGGGGTATTACGGGAATTGGGAAGTCATTACCTTTTTTCAAAGTCTAGTGTCCCTCCACTTTTGCCACTCCAGCAGTCATGCATCATGGCTTACAAGTTCGCAGAACTCGATAAATGGCCCTCGATACTCCCCTCGAGGTAGACGTCCTTCCGTGAATTCAGAGCGCTAATAGGCCCTGTTAACCACCTTTCCTGCGCACACTTACAGCTAAGTAGGCACCAGGTGAGCCCGTTCGATTCGGGACTGGGTCACTGCCATATCAGGATTTCTTTTCTTTTCTCTTTCAAACTTAAGGTTGGGATTAACCTCTTCGCCTTTCGGACGACGAACGAGTGAAGTGGCGCCAATCGCTAGCTCGAAACTCAAACTGACCCCGTCCATCGGAAGCAGACTTGACCGAGTTATACGCACAAACAGCACCGATTGAAAATAGACCGGTGAGTTCCGTCACGTCGCGCTGCTCTCGAGCCCGCGCCCAGAGCAAGGAAGTTCACACTAGCGCAGGTGTCGCCCGCAGTATAAAAAAGCTCATTTTCTCAGACAATCTCGGGCACAGGGAATCGAACACCGTCTTGCTGCAAGTCATCGGGGAAAATCAACCCAATATTTGCAAGGGACCACAGTGCGCCGTACACCAAACCCAACTCTGCATTCCTGTACTTTCAATTCACTGCAAAGCGATATTCTATCTGTGCAGCACATGCAGTCTTTCGGCTCACTAGGTGGCGAACACGACTCGCCTATCCAGATACTTCCGCTCCAATATATTCAGGTCGTCCAATTTCTCCACCAGCGCCACCATAGCCCCAACAACCTGATACTCCTGAAGTTTGTCCTCGATGAACTTGAGGTCATCGTTGAAACACTCGGGACTATCCAATTCCTGGCGCCGCAGGGTGATGAAGCTGCTTTGGAAGACGAGCTGCTGAGTGCTAGGGTCGTAGGTCGCGATGGGCTCGCCGTCGCATTGAAGGGTGGGTTTGGTGAATAGTGTGCGAGGCACTCCGGCGCTCAGGGTTGATATCCGCGAGGCGGAGAACATTCCCGGAGCCGGAGTATCGGGGCCCGATTCGAACCGTATTTGCTTGTAGTTCTTCTTCTCCAGCTAAACAGGATTTAAATGAGCCCATCGGCACAGATTCCTGCGAGTCACGAAGCGAAATTTACCAACAAGCCTCCCGACGCGGTGACAACCCACTGAAACTCTTCTTTCTCGGCGTCGTTGAAATAGAAGATGCTGTAATCCAGCCAGTCTCAGAGTGCGCATGCTGCAACCATGATTTTGAACTCACAGACAATCTTTCGCTCGTCGTGTGATCTCCATGCTCCTGCCAGTCTCCTTGATTTCCAGCCAGGAGCGGAGGCTAGCCTCCAGTATTTCGCAACTTTCGGTCCTCTCGATGTCATCGCTGCTGCGTGTTGACCAACGGACCTCGGCGGGAAACTCGACAGCATTGGTCTCTGATGTCCTGGTGAAAAGTAGGGCTGAACCCCGGGTGAAAGCGTAGGCAACATCGTGAGGCTGGGGGGTCGTTAATGTTATAGTCATGATGAGGGATGTGGATGAGTAGTGCTGGAGTGAGCGAGTGTGGATGGATGGATTATGGGGGGCCTTCATAGTGCTATCGCCGTGCGCAGTGTGAATTCGAAGAGGGTTGGTGGCCCTCGATGGCACCTGAACGACGGTCCACTGGGTTTGATGTAATTTAGGAGCCACATATAGCAAGGGCGGCAGATGCGGCAGAACCTGATGAGTGAAGTTTATTTCAAAAGCAGTTTTCGCAGAAGGGATAGGATCAAGTGAGTGATGCCAGGAGGAGCACATGGTCCCTAGGCAACAAAGCAAGCGGGGGAAATTTTGGGCGGGCATTGACGCGTGTGGTCCATAGAATCATATCGCCGGCACAGTACCTTGAGGGCACTCACATCCCGCACAGTGGCTAGGAACTCACTCATTTGCCGTATATAGTCCTTTGGCTGGAAGTCGGGCCCTGGGCGTGAGTTAGATTTTTGGTTCAAAAATTTCAATGTCCGACATCAGTGATCATTGATCTTATCCCACAACTTCAGGGAAGTACTTGCCCAACACCGAGTCTGCTACGCACTCAACAACGGGGGGGAAGGTTGAATTCAGGAGCAAAGGCGCAGTATATACAATAAATAAGTGCCAGAATTTCGAGCGGAAGAAAGGGAAAGAAAAAGACACCGTTCTCGGTACTATTCAGGGGCGGGGAATCGAACACCCTCCTGTTGCAGCATTTTGCCAACATGCAATACGGTGCGGCCGCACGCCATACCCGACACCCGGTCTGGAGCTCAAACTCACCCGCCCTTCCAATTCAAGACGAATTGTACGCAACGTAACAAGTTGAAAACGACTCAGTGCGTGTAACGACTTACTGCGTTCAAAATAACTCCGAAATAGCCACATAGATACAGAGGAGACCACTGCATAGGATCTACGATAACACTCAACCCAAGGTTGAGAGCAGCGGTTGAATCCGGGTTCAACGGAGGAGGAGGCTGTGCTGATGCGTTGTTCAGGCTCCGCCTTGATCGCCGGCGGCGAGTTCCCTGCTTGCTTCCTCCCGTCATCATCTCCAGCTTGAAAGTTGAAGCACTCGATGGAGTCCTCCCCGCCATCGACGCAAATCGCAGAAGTTCCGCCCGCGGCCGATCCTCGACTTCCACCAGAGCTTATGCTTGAGATCGCGTCGTTCCTCCTCGAGCCCCCATACGCCTACGCGCCCCAACTGGAACTACGCAAGGCCCAGATCCAGATGTGCCTCAGGCTCTCGCACAGCTGCCGTATATTCCGTGAAGTTTTCACTCCTCATCTATGGGCCACCCTCGACGCATTCTTCGCGGATGACGGGAACGACGGAAGCATTCGATTGGACGTTCGAATGCGGGAGATTCAGCAGGCTGCACACCTCGTTAAGCATGTCAAGTTCGTATCCGAACTTTACCTACCGAGAATCATACTCAACTGCTCCTCCCAGGTTAATCTCCATCTCCTTGCACGGGCCGGCGCTCAGCAACCCCGATCGCGCGGCGGCGTTCGTCGCCTGCCTCTGCGCATTTCCGAGTCTAGAGGCGCTCAAGATTGTATCTCTCGCCGTGGACCGTCCGCCCAACACCTTCAACTCGTTCGAGTACCTATACAGCGCGTTCCGCCCACACAGATTCCCGTCGGTCAGGCGCCTTGTCCTGCCGGACGTCCTCGCGCCGCTGCTCTCGTCTTTTCCGCAAGCGCGAAGTTTGTGCTGCGGTGAAGATCGTGCGACGGCGGGATTCCGGCTCATGCAGGCTGCGAAGAACTATTGCCCTCGACTCGAGGAGGTACTCTATGGCGGCTCCTCGCGCGTCATGATCGGATGTAAGCGATTAGATTACCATATTGCTAGTCGGCATTGACCTTCTGCAGGGATCTCGGTCGCCACACCTAATATACAACGCCTCATCCTCCGCAACACGCTCTTCGTGGTCCGTCCTTTCACCCTTCCCCTCGTATAATTATATCTAAAACCCTTGCAGGAGGACTTCGCGTTCATGCGCACCCTGACGAACCTCGTCTACCTTGAATTTGCGCACCGCGAGGAGCCGGATGCCCACCAGCAACTCTTCCTCTCCCTCGCGGACTGTGAGAAGTACGGCCGTGCGTTGCTCGCCATATCGCGTAACCCCGCCCCGAAGATATTGCGCATCCGGACGCTGCAGGGGCGGACGATGACTTTCGTCCGTGAGAAGGTCATTGAGCTTCCGTAGTTTTTGCTTGTACGTCTATCTGAGAAACTCTTCCACTGCAAACACGGATCGGGAATTTTTCAAGTGATAACAACAAGGCTGAGAGCAACATTCAAGTCTGTACACGCTACATCCACTCCTTGTTACCCTTCTGCGACACGAAGGCACCCGTATCTTCGACGCGCCACCGATGGATCACCTCGAGCTGCATCCTGACCGACTCCTCGGGGGACAACGGGCCCTTGGAGTCTGGCGAAGTCTTGCGGATGCTGCCGCGGAGCTTCACGAGCTCGGCGGTCTTCTCTTCCGAAACTGCACGACGTAAATTTAGCCGTTCGGATGAGGGTTGAATCGCGGAGACGACTGACTGGGGGTGACACGCGTAGCGCTGACGTCCACCACGCCCGGACTAATCGCTAAGAAGGTAAAGCCCTCGTCCTTGAGCTCCGCCGCGAATTTTGCCACGACCATATTCGCTGCGGCTTTGGCGATCGAGTAGGCGGGTTGTGTCGTGAGACCAGCTGTGAGGGTGAGCTCGGTGTCACCCGCGCCGCTGCTTATCGTGATGACCTTCTTGGCGCTACCCTTCTTGAGCAGCGGTAGGAACGCGTTGGTACTGTGGACCACGCTGATTGCGTTGAGTTTGAACTGCGAGGTAGGTAATACAATCAGCCTCGGAAATAACATGAGACCGGTTGGGGGACTGACACTGGAAAGCAGGTCCTCCTCGAGGATGTCTGCATTGGGACTGGGAAGGAGGGACGGTGAGAAATGGTAGTGTGGGATAAATTTCCGACCTACAATTGAGTCAGAGTCCCTGCCAACTCACTTCCACCGCCAGCGTTGTTGATCAGGAAGTCCAGTTTTCCACCAGTGTGCTTCGCGACCTCCGCGGCCGCAACCTGAAAGAGATTCAACTCTAAGTTCGTCGTTGAATCAAATGAAACCGACTCACATCGAGGGCCCTCGCATCGGTGACGTCTGCCTCAATAATTACGACGTTCGTCCGCGCGAGTTCGGTGAGATGGGTGGCAGTAGATTTGTTACGGACAATCGCGAAGACAGTGTTCGCGTCCTCGGCACTCAGCTGTTTGACGAACGCAAGCTATTTGCGACCAGTCAGTTTAATCCATAGTTGAGCAAGCGGGATGGACTCGAACCCCAATTCCCCTGGCGCTTCCGGTAACGACGTATGAGGGCATTCTGGTGGGAATAGTATATATGTGGGTGAGTTGAGGGATTAGGAGCTGAGCATCTAACTTATACCGTACGCGTCGTCAGCCGGTATTGTCATTCGTTGGCCCGAAAGTCTCGCGGCCCGACACTCGGAAACCTGGCGGATGTGTTTTCAATTCATCTTCAAAGCCCGATCATCGGGAAATCAGCACTGAGCGTGCCCGATGTTGCTACGCGCGGCGTTCCGCGACGGAAGACCGCACATTCTTGCAATCTGTAATCACCAGCTCGAGGTAGAATGGCGTGCGGAGGGAGGCCTCGATCAGCAACCAGCGCCGGCAGTGAGGTAGTTAGGTAGGTAGCTAGGTAAGGAACCAGTGTCCGAGTGGCCCGCGATGCGATGGTCGCGGGCCAGATTCCAGAATGACCAAGACACGGAACGCCGCGTGTTCAGAAACTGAGTTTGTGGGAGTGAGAGCCACTGGGACGATAAGAATGCAGGTCTCGCGCCGCACCGATGGAGCAAGTGTCTTTGGGTGGATTTGAGTGGCACAGCCGGGGAAGTCGGAGCGGGCGGGAGGGCCAGAAAGGCAGGGAGCTGAAGTTGCGCGGACGTGGACGTAGGTGGGGGAGGTCAGAGATGCGCACTAGAGGTCGACGGCGCAGAGGCATGTGGGGATAGAGAACCGTAGAGGATGGAGGGCGTGTGGGCCTAGGGAGCGCCCAGGGCTTCTCGAATCTCGGCCGATAGACGAGGTATTTATCCCTGCAGGCTGCCGTGGGGATTACTTATAGCGAAGCCACCAGACACTCGCGAGCGCGGAGAGGCTCTCGAAAGCGGTGGTGGTGTGTGTAGTCGGTAGCACCGACGTCGTCTTCCGCGCTTCACTTTCAGCTCTGAGGGTCAAGACGAAGCAGCGCCCATCACCAGCGCCAATCAACATCAGCCTGATGTTGATTGACGGCGCTCTGCGGGCCGCGGCTTCCTCTTGACCACGAACTGCATGCCAACTCGTCCTTTGCCCAGCTGGACCCTTCTCCCTCTCAAAATCCATCTCCCGCTCAAATTGGACTTTTGATCACCCCAGATTCTGTATATCTATCTGAAGCTTGCTCTGGGCTTGAGTAACTTGGAACGCACACTGCGAGCCAGTGGGAGTCCCAATGGCGCCGCGAATCCGTTATCCGATGCAACAATCAAGCCGAAATTCTCCCGAGGCCATTCCAAACACTTCGTCCAAGCAGCCTTTCAAATCATCTGCAAGAAAACATCTCTCCTGCGTCTGGCCATTTCGGCGCGGGGAACGAAGTTTTGTTGCTCCTGCGAGACTGGCGGTCCTCAAGTGTCGTGCGTCGTACTCAACATCCGATGGGTTTTCCCTTCTACTCATGCCTTAGTATATACTCGCCGAGTCTAACGCTGGATTTCTTCTTACCTCTCGAACCGCGGGATCAGCAACGAAGGTGAGTGCGTTGCCTGATCACCGTGAAAATGAACCCAAAATAAATCCGAGTCCCAGCCTACAGATAAGAGCGCACGTAGGCCACAAATTATCAGTTTCACCCCGAAAACAACAAGATGAGTCTCTCTACTTATATCGGGGGCGGGGCTCCTGCTGGACTCACTCTCAACCCAAGTGAAGTTCGTGAACCGGGTGGTGAATACGGTGGGTGCGCTCCCTGAGCGTTATGCTATACTTGACAAAAGCCGGCGTTGTTGTTGCAAATTTAAGTCGGACCCCGCTGCGAGGGGTCGTGTCCCTTTTCCCTGGCGCTTCAAGAACCGCAACTGACAGCGGCCTCAAGTACTCTCGATCCCCTCGATGAGTGACTTTTTCTCGAACGTTGGCTCTAAATGACCAAGTCGCCGATTGCCCAGAAAACCACCCATCTGAGCGCAAGACAATAGCGACAGTGGGGCCTTGAATCTGGAGGCGAGGAGTCAAACACCCTCCTGATGCAATACCGATCGAATCGCGCCGTGCACCATGCCCAAGTTCGTTCTTCAACAGACATCGCGGTTGTTATCTCTCTCAAATTCGACGGTTTGTGGACCCATGTACTCGTCGTATTTAGGCCTGAACTCTCCTCGCCCGCTCAGAGCTCTGGAAAGCAATCCGAGAGCGTGTAAATGAACAACTACCTGAGCACACTAGCAACCACTCGGCCTCGGCTTCAACACCCACCGTTCTTTCATTGTCGAGGCCCACGACATCGGAGCCAAAGACAATTTACACGTCCCTAATACGTGCGGGCTTCCCTTCCCGGTAGGTTATACCCACTGGTTCGGCGCATCGGAAACGAAGGTGATCCACGTGTCAGTACTCTCTTTGTTCCCGCCGTGGACCCACACACAATCGTGAAATGGATCCCGCTATCCCGACCCCTGCCCTTGGGACTGTGCGTTCAATTTGTGCCACATTGGATTGTATTTGATGCTTTGGTCAGTATGCTCGAGATGCAGACGAAGCCGAAGCCCAACCACCGAAAGTTGGCCTTGCGACGACCAACGAGAAAACAACACCTGCGATCCACGACGATAAGCATGGTGGATCTGCTTTCCGTCCGCTCAGACCACCACACTAACCATATGTTAGACGACGATGGCCCCTTTAGCCAATTTTGCACCGACAATGGACCAGGCCAAGATGTTCGACGATAATCTTGCAAATTTGTTCAACAGCGACCTTGATCCGTTGCTCATCTTCGTATGGATTTCCTGATGTCTCCTGCATCTCACTGACCTCGATCGCGTCTTAAGGCCGGTCTCTTTTCAGCGATCCTCGCGGCGTTTCTTATCGAGATCCGCAAGGGTTTGCAAGAGGATCTCCAAAGCGTCACCAACAACCTCCTCATCATTCTAATTCAAAATCAGCAAAACATCACTGCGGCGTCGACGTCGGCCAATAATTTCACACCGTCGGCGTCGTCGCGCTGGGTTAATGGTCTCTGGTTCTCCAGCCTGATGTTCAGTCTCATGAGCGCTCTCGGCGCGAGCCTCGCCAAGGGCTGGATCACCCAGTTCTCTGCCTCCGTCTCCGGTTCCAGCTGGGGCGACGCACTGCTTCACGCCCAGCGCTATCGGGGTCTCCAACGATGGCATCTCAAGGTTGTGATCCAGTGTCTCCCCATCCCTATACACATTGCATTCTTCCTGTTCAGCATCGGACTGGTCATCCTTCTTTTCCAGGACGACATTGCGATTGGAGTTGTCATCTCCGCGCTCACGGGTCTCATTCTGTCCCTGTACATTGCAAGCAGTACCCACCCTGTCTTCTCGCCGGACTCTCCCTTCCGTACCCCCGTTTCTGGCATGCTTCACCGCCTCATGGATCGTTCCTGGCGCTTCGTGCTGTTTCCTCCATTTCCGGACCGCAACGATGCGCAGAAAGCACATGCACTCACCTGGTTGGTCGCTGAGTCCCCAAATGTCGATACGGTTAACGCAGCTATCCGTGCCATCGCGGGTCTCCCGGCCAACCCCATCGTTCAAGATGCGCTCTTTGGCGATACAAATGCAGCGCTGTTGTTGCGAATCCTCTCTGCCAACCTTCTCAAGCGCTCACCGGATAACGAACTCATCAGCTCTTGCCTATATGCCTTGCTGCATCTGGTCCAGACTGCCCACCTTCCCAGCTCTGCCTCCAAATTCCTTCAGGAGGCGGTGCTCTCTGGGGGACCACTCGCAGATACGGACCAGATGCCCGCTGGCCTCCGGGAACTTGCGTTTTGTGTCAAGAGTCGGATAATCCTCCTGCACTCCGCCCCGCCACTCAACATCACCCTGTTCGATGATATCCTCATCCTCATCCATGCTTGTTCCGATTCCCATCTTCGCCGGATGCTAATCGAGATCTGCATCCTCTCACAACAGATGTCAAAGAGCTCTGCTTCGACACTTGACTTTCTTGCCATTCTCAGAAACCCGGCTTCGGTTAATAGAGAGCAGATCCACGGCAAATTGGTCAAGGAAGCTAGTTCAGGTGTGTTGCCTGCAACTTGCTTGGGGCTTGAAGGTTGATCTTGACTTTCCAGAACGGTATTTGACCGATGTAGTTGCAAGCTTTGGGGCTGCCACTCTTGTGGAGGGGCTGACAACGGGCTCATACCGGACACAATATGCAAAACTTTTTGCTGAGCTCACTGAAGCTTGTGAGTGGTACAACACATTGAACCATACTATTTATTGATCCAGCCGCGGAAGCTGCTTTTGTCAAGCAGTTGGCCTGGAATGGGTCTGAATCAACATTGAAGCTATTTAGGACTCTGCCGGTCATAGATGAAAATGGGCAGAGAGATATTCTGAGGGGCTTGCACCATCTGATCACTTCTGGCATGTACCTTCTTTTTTTTTGCGCCAGTTTGTTGAGGGCATTCATTATAGCCAATGGGCGACAGGTCTTGGCCATTGGGCTCCCTGTTATTATTGACTGTATAGACAGTCCAAACCCTGTGTTATCCGCCGAGGCTGCTCAACTCGTGAATGAAAGTGCTTCTCACGGTAAGTGTCTTACAGTTCAGTTTATGGAGTTGATACTGAGATAGATACAGATGATCTGCGAAATGTCATATCCACATCTGACCTCTCAACTCGACTGCATCACATTATGACGACCCCACCGAGCGTTAAACATCACTACACTGACAGCTTCGAAAGTTGTAGCCTGACATTGCTAGATGCCTTCGAGAATTTGACAGCGGGTGGTATGTTGGTTGAAATACAGAAGGTGGGCTATGCTCATAAGCACAGGTGAACTACATCTGGGAATCAGACCAGAACTGGTTCTCAGCTTGCTACTCAAGCGCATTGGTGCGCCAATGATGGGATATGATGAACCTAATGATATCATCATTAGATTTCTTCAGCGCGGTGAGTGATCATCTTGCAAGTGCTATTGCCTTCCTAACCATTCATTTCTGACCTCTAGACAACCTTCACCTGGCATTGTTCTGTGTGGATGCTGTGCCGCAAATTCGCGGGATGCTGGGTGATCCCAGTTGGGATATTCAACTCGGAACCATCGAGCTTCTTGCAGCCCTTGTACACGAAGGTTGCTTTCTTTCCCGAAACATTGTGACAAGCTTACCTACTGGAAGTAGACCGTGTCCGCCATCTGCTTTACTCGCCCGAGTTGTTTCCCAGCATTGTTGCACTCTTGCACGGTGATGGCATGAACTTCAGGGAACTCTCAAAAGCAGTGACTAAAATGATCACAACTCTGGTAGTACATGGTCAGTTGTTGTGAATGTTACCTTGCATTTGACCTGATGGGCTGGTGCAAACCCAGAAACCCCTCTTGATTTGGACAAGATTGAAAAGATTGTGGACATGGTGAAGCCTGATTGTAATGTGCGCGAAACATTGGAAGTGATTCAAGCGCTTGCACGCTATGGTTGGTCTCATGTATTTCCCCGTTGACTTTGAGTGATGTCCATCATCAGATGAAATAAGGCCGACAATGTTAACCCTTGGCATAATGCCAAAAATTTTGGCATGCTGCAAGCTTGATTATGTGGCACACACAACATTGATAGCTTTGGTTGCATATGGTCGGGGCTCAAACACTCTTTCATGTACTCAATCGATTTCCTCACTAGATGACATTCGCCCTGCAATCTCCATACAGATGTTGCAGATGGAGATCCTTGCCATGCTCAAGGGCGAGAACACAAACAAAACCATCCAACGTTGGACGATGGTTTCTGTTAGACAGCTCTCGCAATATGGTATACACTTTGTCAGCACACGGATGAGTGACTGAATGATGGTTGTTGCCACTGACAGACGACTTCCGTTCTTCAATCTGTTCTCCTTCAATTGTTCAAGAAATTGTGTCTCTGATGTGGCATCCCGGTCCAACAGTGGATGATATCCGCGAGGTGGCACTTTGTACTGCGCGTGCTATCACACAACACGGCATATATGCATGTTCTTCCTGTTCTCCATTGACTGACTCTTTGACCAGATGATCCGGAAGCACTGGGAGCAGTTTCTGGGGACACATTGCTCAACCCTCTGGTCAAAGCAGTCTCGATGTTGGGGAATGAAGATTGGGAATTCAGAGCAATGGCCCTACATGTTATTGCTGAACTAGTGCAGAATGGTTGGCTTGGCTGTTTCCAGGTCGCAAATTGGACTGACAACGTACGGATAGAGAAATTGCGTGCATATCTCAAATTTTCCACCGTCGTCCCGCACATTATAACAATGTTGGAGGATGAGTCCTTCCGTGTTGGGGAGAAGGCACTAGCTGCCATCACCAAGTTGTGCCAGTATGGTTAGCAAATCTTATCCCATGATGCATCTGTCGCCTCTTGGAGCTCAACTTCTGCTCAGATACTGTCCCCGCGATGATTGCAACTGCCACAGATCGTGTGGTGCCAAAGTTGATCTCCCTCCTGGAATCGGCACCGCGGGAGCGCATAAAATTCAGTGCACTGGCTGCCTTGACTAAATTTGCACATCATGGTATATCATCCTTGACCTTAGTTGGCCCGGTCAGCGATCTGAACAACAACCAGATGAATTATGCATCCTACTCTCATCTGACCAGAACCTCCTCAAGCTCTTCTGTCTGCTTGATCACCCGGACAAGCCACTGAGTCAAGGGGTACTGGCTATATTTGGTGCTCTCATTTGCCACGGTGGGACTCTTGCCCATCTGTAGGTGGTTATCACCAGTTAATTTGGTACCCAGACAATATCCGTATGGACAAGTTTAAACCAGAGGATTTTACAAAGATGCTGGTTGATGCAAGGCCAACTAAGGTGGTTGCATGGCATTGCCTTGTTTGTTTGGCTGAATATGGTCAGTTTCCGATATGTCATGGCGGACTGAGTGGTTTATATGCAAACAGATGATGGCTTCCGCCAGGCAATTTGCTCCTCCGAAACCATCCTCAAGAGAGTTCATATGCTCAAGGATTCACGTCAGCTGTATCTCAATGATCTGTCGGGAGTTGTTGCCCTTGCAAAATATGGTGAGTGAGCTACTTGAAAACTACTCCATGCCTGTAAGTACAGTGACTCCAACCCACCAGAGGATGTCCGCGTGTCAGTGTGCTCCCCAGAGGTGGTTAATAGCATCTTTTCACTGCTATGGGATCAAGACGTAACAGTATGGAGATGTGCACTGGAAGCACTTGGAAGTCTTATGAAGCATGGTGGCGACCTTACAACCATTCACCTACCACAGCTGATCTTTGTTTGGCTAGATGAAGTCCGCCAGTTATACCCCGCTCTGGAAATGTGCACAAGGGTTGAAGCCATGTTAGCTCAAGGAGCATCCGATGCAGAGATTGCAGAGGCCCTTGCAATACTCTCTTGTCTCCAAAAGTACCGTGTGTGGTTTCACCATCCTTAGTATAATTGACATTGAGCGCTGAGCAGCTGACATCTGCCCTTCCATCTTCTCTCCCTATGTCTTGGAACATCTTGAGGTAGCAATGGGTCATGAACTCGAGGCCATCCGTCGGGCGGCATGTCACGTATTCTTTGGTCTTGCAAACCACAGTGAGTGTAATATGCTGCCAGGGACTGAGGTTAAATGGGAATAATGACACTGAACTGGTAGTGGACTTCGGCGCAATGGCCTGCCAATGGCAGCCTCAAACCATCGTGGATGCAATCCGCAGCTTCGAAGCAGGATCAGAGTCCTCCAGTGGAAATGTTGAAAAATGACTTTATTGATTGAATGCGGTGAGCGAGGCCCGTCTGTGAATGGTTTTGGTTGACACTTGATTACTGAAAAAAAGAGCCCAATCTACTGCCGTCAAGACTGATTACTATCGTTGAACTGTTGACTGGTGGGTCGGAAGACAAGGAATATCTGGCTCTAATGCAAAGTCTGATAAAACACGGTACATATATCCGCTCCACTGGGACCTTCGCATGTGACTTGAATTTTGACCTTAGACAAAAATGACCCACTCGTCATCGCTGGAGTACTAGCCCACCAGATACTCCCGCAAATTGCTTCTGCGTTACCGGCTCTACGGGACTCATACAGAGACTTCATAGCAACTGTGGTCCCCTCGTTGGTCATCAACTCCCCCTTCCTCCCTTAATTGATTGAATCCTTAGATCGTTTACCCCATCGCTCGAAGACTGTAAAATCCTCTTATCCCTCCTCAGTAATCCTGATCCGCAGATCCTACGATGTGGGATAAACATCACACTTCATTTCGCGGCCAACTGTGGGTCAACCAGCACTTTCGCGATTGTGTCGCTTTATTTGTGTGGACGTTAATGTGAGATCTAGTCCAGTTCCGGCGCATGATATGTCAAAGCAACTTCTCCGCGGTGGCTGTTGAGGCTTTTCGGCGTGGTGCTACTGCGACGGACACTTTGGCCTTGATTACCGAGTTTGCGAAATACGGTGAAACTTGGTTGAACTTGTGTGAAGTCGACAGGCACTAATTCTCAATTACCGCAGAGGATCTACGACAAGCTATGATCGACCTTCGTTCGGGAATTGTCCAGGAGCTTCTCACGATGATGAAACGAGGGACCGCCGACTTGGATCGCTGGCAAATCGGACTCAAGGGTAGCATTGCGTTGAATCTGCTTTAGGCGAATGTATATGGCTGACCTTGTCATACCTCTACTGACATGGTATCATTGCTATGCTTTCGTGAATGAGGGCACGAAACAGCACGACTGTGATATTTCATTCAAATCGAACCGGGGGGGTGATGCGTAACCATTTAAACCAATTCGACATTTCGACAACGCCGCCAAAGGTGCATGACATCAGAAAAATCTCGATAGAGGCCCGAAATCATACAGCTAGGTTCCATTTTAGCTCCTGGACATCTGCACAATATTTGGGCTGTTTGGTTGAACACAAATCACAATTTTTGGTTTGTTTCCTCGGAAATGCAATTTGAACCAAGAAACTGAACCACACGGTGGAACTTTGAGTTCAGAGAGGCAATTTTGGTCCAACAACCGGCCAAACGAACGAAACTATAGCCAAGAGGATCAGGTGAGACCATGAAAATCCAATTCCCTGTCCATCGGAATTTTTCACGAACCGTCAGACCTCGTATTCAACATCGGCCGGGGTGACGCGTGACCTCGACTAATATGATCGACAAGGGTTGCGTGACGCATGACTGTCGCTTTGAACGAAATATTACCGTAGTTTGGCACTAGTTAGGCCAATTGAATTAGGCCCACCAAAGAAATCGAACAACGCCGAGATGCCCGATGGACTTCCCACGCTCCCGTTTCAACCGTGGTTCAGACTTCCGTAAACTGAGTCAGGAAGTATAGATCTGTAGGTTTATGAATATAGCTGTAATCTGGGATTCTTTGGGGCAGCGGGTTTGAGGAAGGTAAGCCGGACGGACCAGCGTCGGCCCACTACTAGTGCTCGTAGTGAAGTTCAAGCACGGAGTTCAAGGAGTGACTTTTCGAGTCGCTCTCGGAGAGCCAAAGTTCGGCTGACTCGTGAATTGTTTGCGAATCTCAGGTCACTTGTGGTCGAATGGTCTTCAAAAGATAGGGGCAGGCACCAGCCATCTGGGCAAAGCCCATTTGGCGAAGAGAGATGCGACGTAAAGCGAGGGATAGACAGACGGCCTCCTCAGGCTTGCAGCCGTCATGGATGTGCAGGAGCATCAGGTTTTGTGGGCACATGACTATCAGCTCGGACAAGGTCGTCAGGAGTAAGCTGCGTGTGCGTCCAAGGTGCCAAAGAGCTTACACTGCGTGAAATCACCGCTCTGTCCTCGTACAGAGAGATTTAATTCCAATCCTCACCCCTTCTTCGTCCACTACCATTCCGCTGCTTTGTCGCACCATCGCCTTACCGAGTAGTCAGTGGTGGGTGGAGGGACGCCCTGGTACAGACGGCACTACGGATGAGCAACCGTCGGCGGTGAATGTGCCAGTGGGCCCATTGTGCGTCGGCCGTAGTGCGATCATGAAATCCTGGGCGTGGCGTTCTCCAGACGCCCATGCCTCGGGCGGGGCACGCAATCCCGCTGGAAGACGGGGCATCGGAGGAGCGACGCGCCGCGCGTTCTACCCTACGGCCGCGAAAGTCCATCGCCACCACCCGTCTCTTCTTTGAGCCCGCCCTGTGTCCCTATCCCAGCCAGCGTACGCAGACGCCCACCGACGTCGTCCTCCTCCTCCTCTCCCTCCCCACCGTCGGCCTACCTTCCCACCACACCACACCACGCCCTGTCATCGTTGAACGGAACGATCCGCACACCCAGCCCGCAGGCGGTGGAGGAAGTATGTACGTCCCCGGTCGGCGGAGAACATCTGGGCCTACACCGCCTGAGTGGCCGCGCACCGAGCGAGTGTCTCGAGGTGGATTTGAGCGGCACAACCCTGCAGACATGAGTGGGTGTACGGAATGCGCCGGTGGAACGGGCAGAACGGCAGAGATGTGAATGCACGGCGACGCGGTTGAGGTGCCTGTATGTGGCCATGGGCGGGAGGTCGTGGATGCACAGAAGCCAACAGCGCGGAAGCATGCGGGGATGGCGCTGGTCACAAAAAGTCGAGGGCGATGGTATCCATGTCGTGCATCGTCTACTTACAAGCGCAGGGAGGCCCTCCGGAATTGAGATACAGGAAACGATAGCAGGAACTTCTCGTCGACGTCGTCATGAGATTGACAATTGTGTGGGTCTATTGTGACGTACCGAGGAGTTTTTGCTCATCCATGCTAAGTAGACTTTGCATCTGTTCTGGACAGTTCTGAATCGCAGTCGATGTCGTTGCCTTGATACAGTTTTTTTGATTCTAGTCCAGCATCTGAGCGTGAGCGGAGACTCGGACGGCCAGGACGGTAGCGTTGTTAGAATATGGACACACCGGAGCTGTCGAGTCCCAGGTAACGAGCCCACTGGAGTGCAGTATGGTGTACTATGATGATGATGATAATGATACTATCGTCGTCCCTTGCATTCGTCCATCCGCGCTGCAGTGAAATTGTCTTGGAATGGTCCCAGATTTACAGTGGAGTGCTAGCGTCGGCGCAAACTCGTGGTGTATGAGCAGGTGAGATCCAACGGGCGCTTGAAAAGGCGGAACGGAAGAGAGACCGGCGCCGATCTCCATCAATGTGGCGGTGCAGGCGCTTAACCAGCTCCTGCTTGCTTGCTCCCAACTCCCATCTGCTTTCTTCTGGCCAACGGGGCCCCCGCTGAATGGACTGCAAATTGGCTCAACTCGCTGCCGCCTGTCTTGATCTTGACAGAAACTCAATGATGCTCTGTGCCAGGAACCAAAGAGTCAAGTTGCGAAGTCGAGCCGTTCGGATTCGTGGAAATTTCTCGCAAACCAACCTGGAGATTGGCGTCCAGAAGCTTGACTGGAAGTGGGATATCCTGCGGCCGTCAATTTCGGGCCTTGGACGCGAAAAAAGCGAGCAGACTGGATCCTTTGAACTCGGACGCGGGGAATCGAACCCTGTCCTCCTCCACAAGCCACCGGAAACATCAACATAAACTTTGGAGGCGTGCGCCGTGCACCACACCCGAGACGATTAACTTGAGTTCCACCCCGGCTACCCTTGCACCGACGCGCCCAAAATTCTTACGAAGTACTTAAGCTGGATGGACGAGTGCGTCCCGCAGTTTCCTCAACATTCTTAGTCCCTCTTCTGGCGCACCCCGGCTCGCCACAAGACTTTTCATTCCACACTACTCGCGCGCGCCTGGACTGAATTCAAAACATATGGAAAGCGATTTCTCACACCGAACGGAACAAGTTGAACACCACATCGATCGGTGGTCGTGCTGCTCTCAAGTCTCAACCGGTACCCTGCGAAATGAGCCGAACGCGACCACAGATAACGACCGCGCCGCGCGCTGAAAAAGAGCTCTGAATAACCGTCATTCCGACTCGGATGCGAGGAGTCGAACCTCCCTGCTGCAATACGCTATACAACTTCCTCGCAATCTTCACCTGTGCGCCACACCGGACACCCGATTTCCTGGTCTGACGGTGAGCTCGATTTCATCCAGATCTGCCTTGATGCAATACGTACAAGTGAAGGGTAAATCCCACTCCAATCTCGAACTGCCTCTCTGCGAAGTGAATTGAACGTGAACACTGAAACAACCAATCCTGAGTCAGGTGCGAAGAATCGGCTGCGAACGACACGTTTCTAAATTCCACTCTCCAGTTTCATGTAAACGGTGCGCCGCCCGTCATCGCCTTGAACTCACCTGGGTTTGTTTGTACTTTCGATTTCAAGAGAACCATTACATTCTAACGGACACTGACAGGCAGAGTGATCTCTCTGGCCCTCCGGCTGTTCTCGCACCGCAATAATGAGTTGGATGTGAACCCCACTGACCCACAGCGCCGCCGGGAAGAGAAAAAGGGATAGATAACAAGACACGAAATTCGGCTGCAAGGAATCGAACCTCGTTCCGCTGCAGGATGTTTGAATCCATTCTAGCCTCACAATTTCTGCAGCGGTGCTTCGTACACCCCCACATGTACACCTGGAGTCAACAGTCAAACTCACCTCATTCCAAATCGTTTTGAAACAACGGGAACACGTTCGGATCTGGTGCGCTGCTTTCAACCCCGCGCTCTGAAGAAATATGTTGAACGTGAACCCGCCGTCAGCAAGAAAAGAAGGGATTGCATGCTGGTTCATTCGGGTGCGAAGAATCGGACGTCTGCATTATTGCTAATCTGCTATCATCCCACAGTTCATAAGTGAGCGTTCCGTGTTACTGAGTTTCTTCCCAAAGCAACGGTTTAATTGGAGTCAAATCCACCTCGCTCACGCTGAAACCCTCAAACGGGTTGTTCTACGCCACTGCAACTCCTTGATTCCTGTCCGCAAGTTGAACCACCATGATTTATCGTCTAAGTAACTATTAACATCATGTCTGACTGCTAATGTGCTTGAACAGACACATAAGTGTGACTATCGCTCCGAATACGTATTTGAGTCCCGGGACCTCGGCGTATACAACCATCTGGGGCGTGAAGCTGACCTTGCCAGTGACTCCTTCGAAGCTCGCGAGGATGACCTCATTAATTTCCGGTTGACCTCCAATCGTCGGAGAGGCCCCAGTGTTCTCTGTGGTGGCAGGCATTCCAACGTTCTGTGAGCTGACGAGCACGTCCCGAGTGCCTGATTTCAGCTAATTGCAACGTCAACACCGGTCGCAATCAACCATAAGATATGTACCTGGTGGTCCCCGCCAGGTTTCTCTACCCACTGGAAAAACTTGTATTCGCCCTCGAACTCGAAGCTGCGAGTATTCAGCACCGCAGATTCATACGCTCCGCCTGACTTTACAACTCACATTCCATCTTGGGGTGTGATCTCGATCTCCTCAACCTCCAACCTTAGCGAGTTTGCGCTGCAGCCATTCAATGGCTAATGGCTGGAAAAAAACGCCATTTCCGCGACGGTTTCAGTGCAACCTTCCCGCTTTCAGGGTGTCATATTGACGATATGGAAGGTCTGTAGTAGATGCAAAACGATCTGGAACTGATACGCGCACCCAGGCCCAGAACATAAGCCATTAGATGGCTCAAATGGCTCTGCGCAAACTCTCTATTGTCCCAACGACCCTGCTCTTCAAGTTCTTGTTGCGAGGCGAGATAGATTTCAACTCCAGGGTGATTTCTGGTCGGCTGGCCCCGTATTTCTTTGTCCCCAGATCGTGTTCGACCGTTTCAGGAAAGGTCTGGTTGTAGTCGGCAGTCACACACTTGTACGACGAGGACTGCGACTCCCGGTTCCTGATAGTCTCGAACGCATATACTGCGGCATACTGGATGTTGGGATAGGACATTCGAGAGGAGCGATGGCTTGAGAGGGGTTATGAATTGGAGTAAGTGGGTAAGTCTCGAGTCGGAGGGGTTGAGTGAGGTTGAACCGAGGGAATTATGTGCTCTTTATACCAGTGTCGCCACTGGGCAGGCCCATTCGAGGCAGGTTTGGATCAAGGGTCGACTTGAGCCACCCTGTGTAATGTCCGAGTCACGTTCATTGGCAATAAGTGGCGGGCGATGAAGGACGTGAGGATGGGTGGTTGATCTTTTTCAACTGTACCCTCCAAAGAGCGATATCGGTCGCATAGCGAACGTTGGGGATTCGCGAGCTAATCGGACAAGCCCCCTAGTAAGCATTGTGGCGATTTGGACTCGATTTGGACGCCACTTCGAAGAACAAGGCTTTGTCTGCGTTGGTGGCGAAGCAACATCATAGTGACTCCATAACCATCCCTGGGCTTAATTGATGGAATAAGTTTGATCTCTTGCATTGTAATTTGACTGAGCTGGAGGTGGAATTAAATTATGTAGACGTGGTTCAACTTGTGGTTCGGAAATTTCAAAGTCCGACCATGTCACCATCATCGATGCATCATCTCACTGATTGTTTTGTCCTTTCGCGAAACGAAACAGGACAGGTTGAGACACCGAATCGGTGAGTTGCGTCGAACCAACGCTCGGGATTTTTGAGCATAGTTGTTGGACGCGAACGCAAAAACGGGCTGCAAAGTTTCGACGCGAGTCGTTGCAGCGGTGCGCCGCACCCCACACCCCTACTTTAAGTTCCTCTCTAGTCCCGTGGATCTGAAGACGAAGCCGATGGTTGATACATCCTTCCTACTCAGTAACCTCAGAACAATTTGGCCCGTGAAATCCTCGTCGGATAATGGATTGCAATGCAATTCTCTCCCGGGTACATCCAGGAGACTGAGTCCTGCTTCACTTGCCCTACGGTCGGGGATCTTCCTCACTCAAGTCCCGGCAAATCCGCCTGTATTCCTCTTCCGACGGTGCAGGCAAAATCTCCCCGTGCACACCTTCGTCGAACAAGTGCAACAGAAAGTCGTCCCGGCCGCCAGGGAACTCCTCCTTCGCATAGCAATATAGGTTTTCCCATATGCCATCCCAGAAGTAGTACTTCTCGCCGGCCTCGAAGACGAGACGGTGCTCGGCCCCCTCCATGAACGCAAGCGGCTTGATGGTCCCCGTCTGCTTGTAGATCCTTTCAAAGAGGAATTGCACTCTGGTGATCTTGTTGAAATGTGGAATGACGCGGATGAAGGTGTCGCCGCTCCAGTTGGCCCAGTCGCACGAGAAGTCTTCGGCGATGGGAGCTGTTGTGGTGTAACACTCGTATGGGGTGGGTTCGAATCGCTGGGGCGAAAAATTCTTAGCTCAAGAGGGTGGAGTTTGAAGAAAACCCACGATAGCCGTCATTTGACGTATTTGCTGGTGAGAAGGTTGGACGAGGGGCTGAGGTTTGCGGGCGTTCATCCAGCTAGATGTTAAGAAAAGGATGAGTAATGGCTTCCATCAACTCGAATTCAACGCGGCTCACAATCTAATGAGAGAGGGACAACTGGCTTCCTGAGATGGTAGAGGTAAGTCGCTGTTCGTGAATCTTTACGTTGAACATGAAGAAACCACCCTCGGGCCGCTGAGAGAGACCGCCTTCGTGCAGGACCGCGAGAAATTGCGCAAGGAGGTGCGCTGGATCATGACCGCTGAGAGCAAGAGTTTAGGCGCCCAATAAGCGCCCGTCACGGTTGATACGCCCACAAGCGCCCACGTCGATTCGAAGTGTGCATTGGGTCAGGCCCAGAACCCTTGCTGTACTTGTGTAGCTTGAGCTCGACACGAGCTCTAAAATGCTGCAGCCACTCGTAGCAGGAGGCGCGAGCCCGATCGGTCCAAGCGTCGAATCTCGATTCGTGATTGCGAAGAGACAGGGAGCGTAGGTAAAGAAAGCAGGCAGGAGAGACTCAGAGACATCGATTCATCGGTAATGATGAGAATTCGAAGAACCAAGTGAACAATAGAAGGTATGTAGAGTGAGGGTGCCAGTAGATGAAGACATTCGGTTTGGGGACCAAAATCACTTCGACTGGCGAGTGTACTGTCAGGGTTGGCAAAGGGAGGGGTGGGGTGGGGGGGGAGAAGGGTCGATGGTAAGCGGGCAGTAGGAAGCAGGAAGCAAGATCGTAGATGCGGATACATATCAAGGAAAGAGACCCTCAAGGAAAGAGACCAAAGGGTCCGGTCGAGAGGTACGTATGGTACGGAAAGACGAAGGACGGGGAGGTATCGAAAGTAACGGAGGTGCGGCGTGGCGTCGATAGAAGCAGGGTATCATATGTAGACATAACTGGATGGCGGATGGCCTGCGAGCGCGTAGGGAGGATGCTCCACGGCTCCACCGCTGCATCGTACCCTGGACTCCCAACCGTTGTGGCTTCTCCAACTCCCCCGCACGCGCGCGCATCTGCATCCAAAGAGTGCGCGCCACAGCCTCCCCTCCGACCATATCACCTCCCATATCACCCCCGTCCCGTGGAGGCGACGGCGCGCGTGGACAGTCGACGGGGTCTCAGCGGTAACCTCGAGGGCGAGTATTCGCGTCGCGAGGGACGACAGGCACGACGACAGGCCTGAGGGTGAGACAGGCGAGCGTGAGCTCCACGAGCGCGGTGGATACAAGTCCCAGCCCGCCGACGAGCTGCGAGGTGCGGACGAGAGAATGTGGCAGCGGGAGCAGCAAGGACATTCCATCACGAGGAAAGGGGAGAGCAGGTAAGCAGCCGAGTGTGAGCGACGAGACATAGACGTGGGCTGAGGAGACGGGCACGAGCACGTCGAGCTTGGAAACGGGCCAGACGAGGGTGAGCTCTACGAGCGCGGCGGCACTACGACGACGAGCTACGAGGGGGCAGGCGGAGTGACCGAGGGAGTAGGGGTAGCGATGTGGCACCGGAGAAGGGATGAGGAGGGCGAGGGCGAGGCCGGGCGCCATCGGCGAGACGGGGATGTAGATGTGGACGAGCACGAGCCCAACGCGCATGAGCTGCGAGCGCGGATGGGCACGGACGTGAGTACCAGCCATCGCCCACGAGCCCGCGACGCACATGTTCCTCACCCCGAAGCCGTGACGCCGCAGCTGCCGCCGACTTTGGGTGGCACATGGATGGGGTGCGGCGGTGATGAGGGCGCAGATATCGCGGAACGGGGGGGTACGAAGGGCGAGAGGCCAGGAGGAGTGGGCGAGCCATCCAGCCCGCTCGAGCTATACATACGGGGGCTCAAAGGCCCCGAGCCGACCGACGGGACGCGTCGAGCATGTCGTGCGGCGGTGACGAGGGCGCAAACATCGAGGAACGGGGGGCGAGGCCCCGGAAGTCATCGAGCCCGCTCAAGCTACATATGCGGGGTTTGGATAGAGAGGACGCCGAAACCCGCACAGAATATGTATGGCGGTCGACCACGGCCGACGACCGCCCTGGACGCGCCACGCACAATCTCCGGGTGTTGAGGGGGAGGTGGGTGAAGACGACGTCCTCGCGCTGTGTCTGTGTCTTCGGCGTCGGCGTCGGAGTTTGCACCCATGCCCCTCGTCCTGCCTCCATCGACGGGGGGCTGGATACCGAGGAGCATGCGCGTTCTCCTCGTCCCACCGACGAGCTCCATGACGAACCGCGGCAAGGACGCGCGGACGTCGGGGTGAGTAACTCATCGAGCACATCCTGCATCCGGGCTGCATAGGAAGGGCGCCAGAATCGGCTGCCGCCCACCGCATGCGACACGTGTCTTTCGACAAGGACCGCACGCAGGACACCGGGGGCTGTCGACGAGGACAACGGCGAAGACGCGGGGACGGGCGCGGTGGGCATGTCCTGCAGGAACAGAGAGCGTATGTGCAAACGCCGACGCCGACGAAGCGGAGATGGATAGGCAAAGCTTGGGGTCCGCCGCGCCGCGTGAGCTCTTCCGGCATACGACGTACACGCGACTGGGCGTACGGACCACACAGGTTCTCGGAAGCCTTACGATGACGATGTCGCCGTCTGGGCCGCGCCCACGCACACAGGACGGGTGGCATATCGCAGGGACGAAGGGCAGCGGCACCCTTCGGATACACGCAGCGCGACATCCGATCCTTCCTACCGCATGTCGCTCTTATCCATCCGACCTCCCGCCTTCTTTCGCGGCGACCCTCCCTCCCAGGTGTGCATAGTCGACGCAGAGCGCCCACTGAGGACGGTACGATGGTGGGCTGCGGTTCAGAGCGCCCAGGGCGGGTAGCTCCGGTGCTGACGAGGATGCGGGCTCGTCAAGCGATCGTACAAGAGTCGGCCGTGCTGAGATGCGTGAAAAGAAGATACGATGAGGACCTGAGAGCGAAAACACGACGTGGGTGAGTCGGCAGAGATGGTAGGGAGGCGCGGAGGACGCACCATACGTTGAGGAGGCGTGGGACTGGGGTAGAATCGTCGTCCGTCGCAGGTGTCCACTGTCGATTCTGAATACTGGAGTCTGGATGGCGGTATGAAAACCTCGTGCGCGGAATTCGATGACGCCCGCTCGAGGAAGAGCACATAGAGGGCCTGCGGCTCAGTTAGAATGAGGAAGACGAGGAAGAAGATAGACCGACCCACCTTGCAATTGAGACGCGCTTTCTGCCGTTCCTCGAAACCCGCCAAGGTCTCTGTCGATCTCAAGGGACATGGCGTCGACGAGTTTATTATTGATCCCTCTCCAAGTACCGGGTTCCGGCGAGCTCGAGGTAGGTCAGGGGGGCGTCCGTCGGGCTCCGAGTCGTTTTCTCTCCCTGATCTTGTGGAAATCGATTCGAAGTCGGGATGAGACTCAGACTCCAGGACGCAAAGTTGGACGTGCACAAATATGACGCTTATTCAAAACCGCAGGTAGAGAAGAAGGTTGCATTGGCAGGACGTTGCGGCGAAGGAAAACAAGAGAGCCTCGGATTCAAGCGGGAGGGGTGATGTGTTTGTAGGCACCGGGGTTTTCCTGAACGTTCATCCCCCAGTTTCCTCGCAATTCCAGCGATTTATGATCCCTTCGCCAGGATATTGGCCATTCCCATTGCTGCCTGTCGCGTTCTTCACTTTTCCCCCGGAATCACCAAAATCCCCCAAGCTCGGTCGGATAACGGATTGAAGAATCCCATTTCGGAGAGAGGACTTGAGGAGATCGGGCTCAGGACCGTCCCCGTCCCTGACCGTCAACCAACCCATCCGAGGTGTTTCAGTTTCCTCGAGCCATTTCGTACGCCGCGCAAAATGCAAGCACACATGCGCGTCCGCCTTGCCCCTTGTGCGCTCGTCCTGGGCTGGCTGATATCGTGTACGTGTGGCGGGTGGGGTGGAGCGCAGTGAAGTCGACGACGAGGGCGCGAGTCAGAGGCGCAGTCGACGAGGATGGCTGCTTACGCGTCGAAGCCGAAAGCGTACGCTGCGAAATCTGGTCTGGCGCGCGGGGGTGCGGGTGCGGGTATGTATACGCAGGACAGAGCGAACGCAGGGCGACGCGGCGCAGGAAAGGATGGCGGTCGGTGGTACCATGGTGGGGCAGGGTCGACGCGCCGAGTCCGGACGTCATGGTGTCGAGCCGTCGCTGAGCACGGATGGTATCGAGACGCGTCCACCTCGTCGTCGTCTGGGTAGTCTCGGGGCCAGTAAGCGCCGTTCCCAGCCCCACTCCCGCACCACGCTCGCCCGCTCTCCGCCGCCCACCGCGCTCTGCCCACACGCCATGGAATGGTCTTGTTCCCCTCGTTTCACAGGCACGACTCACGCGACGGATGTGTCGTCTGTACGCAGCCGCGGCTGGATGGATGGATGGATTCGAGCGCGATGGAGATGCGACGGTCGAAGCTTGGTAAGTAGTCAAAGCCTCGCTGCGCTCAATGCATACAGGCGGCAGCCGCGCGCTACCAGCGACGGGCGACGAAACGTCAGGCAGTGCACGTGAGCAGCCTATCAGACGGCGGAGGTGGAGGCCTCGGCGGTCCCCATGCTGCTCGTCCGCCGGCTCGGACCACGCCCGATGGCACGGCCCTTCTTCCCCCCCCGCCACGATACCGCCGCCGCCTTCCTCGACCGTCGCGTCTCCACCCCACCACATCTCACCCCGCCGCGCCCATCCTGCCCCACCCGCAGACGCACAACGACCTCGCCATCCCCTCCCCGCCTGACCAGCGCGTCCTGGGATAACCAAAGCCTCGCTTCACACCCTTACCATCTTGCTCCAACCCTCGCGCACGCCACCCTCCTCCTCCTTGAGGACCCGTGTCCGCAGTCCACGCGGCATCGAAGCACCTGGAAAGCGCAGGACGGTGTGAAAAACCGGCGCATGGGGAGGTTGGCGGGGACGCCGAGTAAGCGCAGCTGTGCGGGTATGCGCAGGCGGAAAAGCTGGCAACGCATGGGGATGCGGACGGCGGAGCGGCACGATGAGGCGGGTGCGCGCGGAGCGGTGGTGGACGCGCACGGGGAGCCTACGGCGGGGATACGACGCTGGGGCGGTAGAGGAGGATGAAGGTGACAGTGGAGAGTGTTGTTGCTCTCAAATCGCGGTACCGCATATATCCAAGTAGTGCTGGGGGTGTTGACGAGTGGAAGGGGGTTGCAGACGCCACGATGAGATCCAAACGCTCTCCTTTGCGGCGGTCGCGCGCGTGGGCGGACCAGAGTATCGAGTACGCAGGTAGACTTGTCGGCGGCCGGCTTCAGCTGCGGACGTCATCGCAGTCTGCCCAAAACAAAAGAACGGTCAGTCGACCAGGGAGACAATCGTGAAGCGCGACATACCAAGGAGTTCGTGTTCGTGCATGCCACAATAGAGTGCATAGGTCGGAATCGCACCGGATGTCGTTGTCTTGTCTACGAGGAAGGCAATTGGACGCGCGCGTCAGCGAGGAAACTACGGGGGAAAGTGGGTTCGAGGTGTACGCACCGAGAGTGTCCCCAGTCATCCAGTCAGTCGACATCTCCAATACAGTACCGTCATTCTGCCTGAGGAACGAGCTCAACCGTTATAGCGTCTGTCTTGGAGAGACTAATTCTGCCTCATTCTGCGCATGCGCCTGGAGGAGTCGTCGCAGATTTGAAGCGGAGGGATAGTAGCCGCGGAAGATCACGTTAAGCGACCGGGACGTTGAGTGCATCGAGGCGCGGAGAAGCAAGAAAGAATGCGAGATGACGGACGAGCAGAAAGAGATGCCGCTAACCCAGCGCTAATCGACATCAGTGTGGCGGTGCAAGCGTCTAACCCTCTTTTTTTTTTTTTTTTTTTTTTTTTTTTTACTCGCTGGCTGTTTCGAATCTACCAACTGACTGAGACTTGTGTGTCTGAATCCTCCGATGGTCTTCTGCCAGTGCTTGGGTTAGACGTCGAGAGTCGAGCTGCCTTTCAAACTGCGATAACAATGCTTCAAGAAGTCCGCTTGAGCCTCAAGAGTTTCGAGTCGGATGGGCTGCGAGTAGGCTCGATACCAGCCTGTCTCCGAGGGTAAACCTGTCGGAGACAGGCTGGTCGATCTGAGTTTGAATTCGCATGTCAAAATTCTTACCCAAAAAGGTTAACTCGGACCGCGATTCCGAGTGGTGGAAGCCGCGGGCAAACAAGAGCAACAGCCATCATTTCCCCTCTAACACTTCGAAAAATTCACCGTTTCGCCTCGGAAACCGCGGGATGGCGTCCCACAATGCAGGCGACCAAGCCTATGTAATTTTCTTCTCAGATGTACTGTGAGTAAAGCTCGAACATGAATAACCTTTTTTGGTAAAAAAATTGATCCGCCATTTGAAACTCAGATCGACTGGTCTGTCTTCGACAGGTTTACCTTCAAGACAGACCAGTGTCTGGTCTAGGCTGCGAGCACCCTTCTCCGAACGTATCAATCCCAAAAAATATATCTGCCAACATGTACTACTCATTTCGGGCGCGGGAGTCGAACCCGTCCTCGTCCACTCCCTCTCGACGTAGGCTCGGAAACGAACTGCAATCTGGACGCGTGCACTCTAGACCAGCCCAAGTCTCTGTCCTGGATCTCAACGACATTTGCGCTTCAACAATTTTTCCGTCAACTCAAAAACCAAAACACGACTCGAGCCGGCCGCAAGTGCATGCATCGCGCTGTACCTGTGGCTCTCCAAATATTTCCAAGCTCAATTCAAACCAAGACCGACCGCGGGCGAAGAAGAAAAAAAATGTATACTTCTGGGCCATTCGAGCGCGAGGACCGAACCTCGTCCTGCTGCAAACCTATTGACTATCGACCATATCACAATTTGCAGCGGTGCGCCGTACACCACACCCGAGTCCCCGTCCTGGAGTTCAACCTCGACAAGGTCCAGCTGGCACAACGCAAAGAGTTGAAAACAGATACGTACGAGTGTCCTGCTCGGTGAGCAAGTACATGTTATATTGACTCGGATCCGAGTCGTGAGCACAGATGGAAAAAATAGCCGTAGCGCTTCTTTCACCTATTCCGAATCCTGCTGGAAATATCTGCGCTCATCGCATGGGAAGCATTGCCAGCGGTACGTACACCATACCCGAGATGCTGACTACAGGCTCAAACTCAGTCAACCTCAACCTGATGAGGGCATCGTGATACGATCCCCGTCAACCGCTGGCTCACTGAGCATATATATTCCTTGAGGCGCAAGGGCCATCAACTTGTTCGTTTTCCTCAGTCTCAGAGCACTCAGGGTTACGACTAGGCGGAAAGACATCATATACATCGTTCGTGTACGAAAGCAACAAATGACTTGGTGTGAGCTTATAACAGTCAGTAATCATGAAAAAACAAGCTTCGCTAAGCACTCACATCTCGCTTTCTCCAAGGGTCAAAGTGCCCCACCCGCGGCATTCGACTCGGCCGTCTCAGCGAGCATTCCCAAACTACCACCGACGTTCCCCATGATCCCCGCGACTGGTCCCGCCAGAGCAGGGACAAGCGGCTTCAGGGCGTTTTCCGTAACTCCCTTGCCTACACTCTGTCCTGTCGTGGTGAGCGTATCGTTGTTTACGTCCACAGTTGAGCCGGGGGCAGTAACAGCGTCAGCGAGGCCTGCCAGAATGTCCGCCCCGGCGTCCGCAACGAGTGGACCGACGATTGGGCCAAGAATGGCCTTGGTAGCGCCCTCCACAGCCTCGGCGTCACTAACATCCTCCTGGCGGGCACTCTAAATAGCATCTGAATCGTCAGCGAGGGATGTCTTCTCAAAGTACAAAAGCAGCTCGCTTTTTCAGCCCCAGGCGCGGGATGGCCGCGCACGACGACAAAGTTCAACGCGACGAGGCAGGTGACGATGGTGAATTTCATACTGGTCTCGCAGGGTAGAGTGGATGCTGGACGGCTCGGGCGAGGAAGGAAGGTGGGCTTTATAGAACCGCGAGGAGCGCTATTCGGTGAGACGATGTTGCAGATGAAACTTGGAGGCTATCGGGGGGGTCGAATCTGGAACGACGAGACGTGCTAACTACTTGATTGATGGCGGGCGCGATGGGCAGCAGGTTGGCACCGAGGAGACGAAGAAGGTCGCATCCGGGTCGAGTTGAAGTGGAGGCAACCCTTCGGAGTCGCCGCCGAAGAGATCAACCGCGATGTAGTAGAAGCGTCGACGTCGGGGATTTTGAGTATTTCAAGGACATACGCGTGCGTCCAGGTTCCGAGGGCACTTGTCCTTGAATTTGAGATTGTTCGGAGCAGAACAGCAATATTGATCACCCGATGGCGAGATGATACACTGATGAACTCCCCGAGGATGTGGGCAATCCGGAGGCCAGACGGCGGCCGAACGACCACTTTTCCGCGGTGATTTGAACTTTGAGGGAGGTGACACGGGGCATTTGCGCCGGGATTAGAAGACGAGGCGCAAGACATAGATGTCGAGTCAGGTTAGAGGTTATGAAGTTGAGGTGAATCCCAAAAGCCGGAAATGGTGCGGTCAAGAGGAGTGGGTATTCAGAGGAGCGAATCAATCGATGGCGCGCAAGCCCAAGTGACCGGAGTTTACTAGGCTACCTTGCCACGGTGAAGGACGCGAGCCCGATCAAGAAGACACAGATTTGAATCGAGGAAGGGGCGAGGCGAGTACACCGGCCAACTGGCATTCAGGCACACATGCGGACCAAAGACTCCACTGGCTCCAAGAGTCAAGACTCGTCCAGATCGTCCCGATTTTTCGACTGCCGCCGAGGGATTTGTGTGATGACTGAAGTATGAATTGTGAGGAATATCTGCCGGCGGGGTGAGACCTGAATACGGCACCGAGAGTGTCCAGCGCCAGGTTTTCTCGCCAGGGCACTTGCACCATCGTAACATCGTTTTGCTTGGATGTGCCTGTCCGAGAATTGTCACAGCTTTGGAATTGAGATTGTCGAGCCCAGTCATCTTGTGTCATTCGCTTCCGTGCCTAGTCCTAGAGTCGCCCCAAAGTTGTTGTGGAAGGCCGACGGAAGGGGAGCGCCTTAAGCGCCAATCAAAGATCAACCCACGTGGAGGCGGTGCAGGCGCTCAATGGCGCTTTCTTCCTCCCACCAACTCTGTCTTCGCGACTGAGCTCTTCGCTCCCATTGGACTGAAAATCGACCCAACTGGGAGCTTGTGCGGTTTTTGCTTGGAGGTGGTCCACTGCGCTAGATTCTAGAACCGAGTTTCAACTCGTTGACCACTTCGCAAATCCGCTGCAAGCAAGCTTCAAGCCAAGACGAACGCGACGGCCTCGAACGTTAGAACTCGGCCGTTGGGAATCGAACAAAATCGAACCCCACACCTCCAGCCTGGTCGCGAACGGTTTAGGAGTTGGAGGCGTACACTGTACACCAGTCCCAGGTGACTGAACTTAAAATTTCCATATTCAGCCTCGTCTATGTCACTGTGCCCTTCTATTTACCGGACAGCGGAACCGTGAGCGCCATATACGCACTGGTTGAACGCGACGTGACTAAATACCGACCGGCGCGGGGTGAAAAAAGTACTGGTAGTGCCGGGGAACCCATTCGGGTGCGAGGAATTAAACCCCGTCCGGCTGCAAGAAACCGAACATTTCAGACCAATCTTTGCAGCGGTGCGTACCACATCCGACTCCTAGCCTGACCTTGAGTTTGAACTTATCTTGCGACAAAATGATCTCTAAACGGTGATTGTCCCAACAAGTTCAACTTTTCCCAAGCCCCCCTCCCGCTGAGACAGATACCGACGGCCGCGCCGCACACAAGAAAGAAGACAAAGCTTCAACAACCTTATTCAGGTACGAGGAACCGAACCCCGTCCGGCTGCAAGAGACTGGCAGATACTTCAGCATAATATTTGCAGCGGTGCGCCGTACACCATACCCGTGTCTAACCTTGAGTTCAAAGTCACCGTTGAATGAGTATCTCCCTTGAAGCAGACGGCGGGGAAAACTTCTGGCTGAAAGATGCAAATGCACACGATAAAGTTGTCGAGGCTTTCAGAGCGAAATTTGAAGAATTCGGCCCTACATTCAGGGAGCATTATCGCCACCCTGAATGCAAAACACTACGAGGAAACCTAGAGACAAAATGTGTTATCAGATACAACGTCGCAAGAGGAGGGGGGGAAAATAACCCACGCGGAAAAAAGAGCCGACAAGGAGCGCTCCAAGTAAAGAAAAGAAGGTATATCTGCGTGGAATATAGTCCGCGACGAGAATAGGACTCAGTCGAAATTAGCGCGACGCGGCCTCGACCCCGCCCTCTCCCGTAGTTTGTTCTACTTCAGATTCGCGTTTGTTTTTTGACCCACCCCTGATGTCGTGTATTGCAAGTCGTAGCTGAACGCTGAGTCCTCAACTGGCGACCAATCCTTAGCCTGTGCTACCACTTTATCCTGGCCATCATTGCACCGCACACTGTGGCACGCATCGCCCGCACGGCAGCGGGTTCAGGGGTTCAACGGCGCCTCTTTCAGTACTCCTGTTTATAATTTTTTCTCGTTGCCTCGATATTCCTGTAAATCAGTTTCATAACCAATCGCAGAGCGCGGCGGCGCCATCGGCTCCCACCGCCTACTAAGTACTTACTCTGTCTTCGTTCGGCTGATTCCGCCCCGTTCGCAAATTGGACTCGGCATCGACCAGTCTGACGCGCCGGACGATTGTCCCAGCTCAAGACACCAGATGCGCAAGTCAGAAAAGACGTGCACGTAGGCATTCGTTGCAATCTCTCCTGCCACCGCCACTGTCTAACTTCAACTATTACGTATCAACTGGTGGGGCGCCGGGAATGCGAAATTCATCACGCTCCCCTCCCACCTCAACCGGCGTTCCATCGACTAAAATTCGTTTGAGTGTGATCATAGCCCCGACCGCAGCCAGAGTCTGCATCTCGTTGTCTTTCAGAGTCCTTCGAGGATCGTGAAATACCAGAGTACTTGATTTACTTGGTTCACTTGGTTCACCTGGTATACTTTGTTTACGGGCCGTGAAGGTTGCGGTTGCGATTGCTGGTGAATCCAGCCTTTTGGGGCCAATGTCCTCATCATTGAACTCCTTCCAAAACTTTTTATCTTTCGCCAGCGCATGGAGCTGTGTCCGAGCCTTTCGTCAGAACGTGGCTCCGCAAAGCCACTGCGTACATACCGTGAGTATTGCACGTATTTCACTATTAGGATTCCTGCAGGCAACCTGCCAGCGGAACTCAAGGTCTCCGGTCCCGTTATGAGCGTCGTCCAGAGGTTCAAAGCAGAATCTGTACAAAATTACGGGCTGGCAAGACAAGAAAAGCAACAGATGCAACGCACCTCGTGTCGTTGAGGGTCATTATGCTCTTGGAAGAACTCGTAGCATGACTATGTGGTCCCGGTGTGAGGAACTCCAGGGCATAGTCGTTCTTCGGGTCTATGGGCGGCCAATAAAAACGAGTGATGTCGATGACTCTGGGGGCCGATTCTTTGACGCGTTGAATCACCAGCCGGGTGGGTGTGCCGATGATGACGAACGTCACTGTGACGGAGGTGAGGGTTACAATTTGGGCTGCCAACGCCGTGAAACCTGGTGCCAACTTACCATCGGTAATCTCAGGCTTGTTCTCTTCCTTGATAGAGGAAGTGTTTGTTTCATCTGTCATCATTGTGGGACTGTGCGCGACCGTCGCATCTAGCGTTGCAGTTGAAGAGGCAAGCGGTACGACCGCGACAGTTGATTCGCTTGCTGACATCGTCTAATTCGAGGGAGGGATGGGAAGTGCTGAGGGATGAATGTGGAACTTGTTGAAGATGGACTGGACGATCGATGGGCTTTTATACCGCTTCTTAGTGGCGCAGACACAAGGCAAGGCATACTCCATCAAATGGCACACACACGGTGGCCACAATTTGGCCACAATCACATAATAAAAGCTGTGGTTGGATCACTTTTCGTCGCTTTCGGAGCCTGAAAGGAGCCAATTATGTTCATTGAGTCAGTCTATGAACCAGCACGGCGGTTTTGGTCGCCATCCGATCGATGAACAGTTAAGTTGCACTTTTGGAGGTTGAACCCCCTATGTTGCCTGGCCGCTGGCGGCATCAAGCGGATCAGCAGTAGTGAAGGTTCCGGTAGCACGGCAGTGCGCGGTATTATAGTTCATCTGGGCATTGCTAGAGTCGATGCCATGTAATGTATCAAGTACAGGTCTCAGCAAACCAGACTCATAGAGTTCGACGAATTTAGCTGGTCAAAAAATGAAAACTCGGCCGATTCGGCATATTTTTCGGTCAGACTAACATCACCGGCCAGACTGACGCCAAGAACGGAGAAAAGGCGATGTAAGAAGGGAGAAAAAGCCATGACTCAAGTGTTACTCGATGCACATATCAGTACTAGTGAGACTGTCAATTGCTGAGAGCAACCGGCGGCGATCAACATCAGAGCGTGGCGGTGTAGGCCCCTTTACAGCTTCCTCCCGACCAACTGCATCTCAACTCGTCTTTTGCCCAGCTGGATCCTCTTTGCTCTGAAATTGGACTTGCGATCATAACGCCCCGCACACTGAATGGACTGGGAACACAAGGAAGGCTGCTACTTGTATTTCGCCCAAGAATTTCGCCGGCCATTCTCCATGCTCTGCTGGGAAACGATGTTACGAGCGTCAAACTTTCAACCGGCGATTCGCAAATAATTCAGACCAGCCTGAGGACTTGCCTTATCGAGGTCCACCTTGAAGTCAAATAGCCTTTGGCCGCGAATGACCAAGCGCCGCACACCAGACTCCATGGCACTCTGAGTTCCTCTCTAGTCCCGTAACTGAGAAGACGAGGCTCCAAGTGAATAAATTCTTCCTTCCGTCGCGTCACTTATGTGTTTCTCAAAACTCAATAACATTGGGTGGTTCCCCGCTCCGTGCTAAGGTCAACCCATCATCCACGAGGTACCGACCCAGTATATATACCTAGCCACAGGCTCAGGAATTCAAACACACTGTACAAAATTCGCAAAGAAGACTCTACGCGCAACGTGAGCCCACGAATCCTCGCTCTGATCCCAGGATGTACTTTGTTTCAGCGCCCTACGCGATCGTACAGTACCCAGGAAACCCGACCTTGTCATCGCGAGCCAACAGGAATAGCGGCTCATCCTCGGCGCCATCCAAGTCGTCAACTCGGAAACCTGCTAGGATCTTGTCTGGAACGACGAGGGTGAGGAATGTGTCCGTTCCGCCGCGGAGCGTCTGGGGAACGAGCGTTGGTGACGATAAACCACATGGACCATTGAGAGGGATGCCTACCGGACTGGCTTCGGTGCTGGCCGTGGCGGGCACGCGGACGGGGGCAGCGTGGCCTGCGAGCACAAGGGCGAGCAGGACATGTGCAGCGGTGATAGTGGTACGCATAGGTAAACTTCAAGTTGCGTGAGTGAAAAAAAGGACTCGACTGGGGTGGGAGTTGACGGCCAATTCCACTCGTGGCCCCTTTTGAATCATCCCTGCAGTGGGCGTTATTCCCAATATCGCTCAAGAACCACTCGAGGGACAATCAGGCTGTGCCGCGCAGTTCGAACAAGGGTCGTCCCTCGAATGGTATACCTTGGCTTGTACTCTGCATTTCGTGCTTGAGTTGGTCAGATCGTGGTCAGATCGACGGAGAAGAAACACAAGAGGACAATAATACTTCGGCCCAACATGCCAGGTCTCCCGATTCGACTTGGAACAAAACAAAATACACACACACTGTGGCCACAATCTTGAATCTTAGATCTCCGTTCCTAATGAACAAATGGAAGGAAATTTGTCAATCAATCGAACGACCGCCTGGCATTAGGACAGATTAGGACTCATACTAACTCACAGATGCGGATCCTGGAACAACAGGATAAGAAGTTCTATACATACGACAACTCTAGAAACGTCGGTGATATGAGGTGGTTCCGGTCAGTTATCGAGTCCTCGCAGATCCTCCCAGAACAGAGTGGGGGAAACTGAGGTGCGGGGACTGACCGACGACTTGAGGCAGTGCGGCACTTCTGGGTATGTGTTTCTTTTGGGCCGACATTTATTCCACGGCTCGGCGCCGTTCAAACTCACCAGCGTATCGATTGGTTCCGCTGTCTGGCCAATATATGGAGATACATTGCCAGTGCGGAAGATTTGCCTCTCTTTATAAACCGCATTCCTACCTCAAGACCAGCTCGGCGATTACCGCGGGAGGTTTGAACCGTGGGAATGTTGGGTGGTTCAACACGGAAATAGCAATGCCTGTGCTCGAAACTTCGGATTGGAACTAAACTTGCGGAGACCATCAGATATACCGAAACATATTCCCTGGTGGTCATAAAGCGATTTTCAATACGTATGTACGACAAGTTCTCACCCTTGAAGAACCTCGTTGGTTGAAAACCTGGCGGTGGGTAAGTCTGTGTGCCTTCACGACCTAAGCCTTTCCGCTTCCCGGTATTCACGAGGGAAGGAGCGGCATTGACCCCTTGAGGTAGCCCCAGAGCGGTGCTTCCGTCATGCTGCAATTCATGCAGGTTGAACTTCCCGAGTTTTTTCGAAATTTTTCCGTTTCCTGGGAGCCGACTATAGGAATTCCAAAGGACAACTCCCGCTCAGATATCATCCTCCTGTTCAACTCGAATCAAGACACTCCAACGGCGGAATCGGCCGCACTCGCCCGAATGTTGAACAATGCGGAGTTTGAAATTATTACGTCACCGCCGGGCCTTCTTTCTCTCCCTTTGCCACTGTCAACGACGAACTCCACTTATTCATCCTGCTGGGGGACTACCTGTTCCCGCCGGTACGGACGAAACAGGGAATCCCTCTCTGCTCTGTACGTCGGGCCAACTTGCCCGAAGGCCCATCATGATGCATCATGCACGGCCGACTTTGTCTTTCGATCCCAATTGGGCCGCGCCATCACTCAGCGCTTTCATTGTCTTTCCGTTTCGGTAACAATGTGACTACAATGGACGGCCCTGGCGCAGCCGGGGCGTATAAAAGGCAGGGCATTCACTGTGGGCTCTTCACCCACTCCCCCATATCAATCTGCCCATTTGCTGCTCTGCGCCATCTAGTCTCTCGCACTCACCCACTCACACCACCCATACACCTCGAGCCATCGCACCTATGGACTCCTTTGAAACCATCACCACCGCCGTGCTGTCTCTGGAAGGGACCGCCGCCCCGATAATGTCCGGCGAGCACAACAGCGGCGAAGATATGCCGCTCGTCGATTCCGACTCCAAGAGCACGGGCTACTATCCGACGTACTGCGTCGTTGCCTGATCCTCTGATCCTCGTACGTTTGACCGCCCCTCATTTCTGTTGCCCGATCCTCATATCCTTTCAGCTCCACCGCCTTCAAGTGCGCACCATACCCGTCGGCCTGCAACATTGCATCGACACCCACCATCGGCCTAGCGCCTGTTCTCGTTATCGTTATCGACGTCTCGTCAAAGATGTATCCTACTTCGCTTCCCTATCATACTGCGCCGTTCACTGTTGTATTTCTGCGTACCTACCACTCATTACCTTTTTTTTACACTCTGTATCCTCAGCGACATTGCTACCTACAATACATGCACTCTCAATCTCTATTTGTGTCCCTCTTGAGCACAAACTAGAAGGCTTCCGCCTCCGACTGTTCCCCTCGCAGAACAATGTTGAATTTTGACCTGAATTGGCAAAACCCGAACAATGCGCACTCTTGATCTGGTCATGCTGTCGGCGGTTTTTGGGGTTGGACGACCATCGCTCCCAGTCCCACGCCTTCCCGGCGCAAAGGCCCCTCGTGGCCTTCCACTGTCCAAGCGCAAAGTGCCTCATGCGCGCCGACTGCTTGCCGATCGGAGTTTGAAATATTGCCCATTGTTCGTTGGCGGAACCTGATCGCATCAAACCCTTTGTCCAAATCCCTTATTATCGTCGCGGCGAGAATTCGACAATGCTTTCAGCGTCCGCCCCATTCCTTTCGCCACTATGCATCCCGAATTCGCCCCCGTCGCCTTCATCGCCGCCTTCTCCCTTGTCCTCCCCCTGCCCTGGCATTGGCGCGCTGGCAATGTCGCCACACTCTCCATTATGTTCTGGCTCTTCATCGCCAATATGATCTACGCTATCGACGCGGTCGTGTGGAAGGGTAGCATCGACATCGTTGGCGTCGTTTGGTGCGACATATGTGCGTTTTCTCTTTGTCTCTCCCTGAGGTAGATCGTGTTTACTGACTTTCCGACGAAACAGCGACGAAACTTATCATGGGGACCAACATCGCTCTTCCTGCGGCCTGTCTGTGTATCTGTATCCATCTCGAGCAAGTGGCTTCTGTACGGCTGGCCCGAACGAGCCAATCCGACAAGAGGCGCCGACAAATTTTCGAATTGTTGATGTGTTTTGCTCTCCCGTTCCTTTACATGATTCTTCGTGCGTGTCTACCCCTTCACTCCCCCGACCAGCCACTCATTCATACCCCAGACTATATTGTTCAAGGCCACCGCTTCGACATCATCGAGGACTACGGGTGTCGTCCCACCGTGTATTTCTCGGTTCCCTCCATCATCCTCATTTGGATTGCGCCCATCGTGCTGTCTCTCGCGTCGATTGTATTCGGTGGTATGTCCTTTCCCCTCCTACTTGGACCTTCAGCTCACTGCGCCAAGGTCTTGCCCTTAGACACTTTATCAAGCGTCGTATTTCCTTCGCGGCCCATCTCGACGCGTCTCACTCCGCCCTCACCACGTCGCGCTATCTGCGCCTCATGCTGATGTCCATGCTCGAGATGGTCTGGTCCATAGCTGTCACGTCGTACACGCTCTGGTTCAATTTCCTCTCGAGTCCTGTCCGCCCATACACGTCTTGGGCCGACGTCCACTCCAACTTCTCGCGCATCGACGTGTATCCGACCGCCTTCCTCCCCCCGCTCGTCATCCGGGCTTATTACTTTCTCTGGTGGCTCATCCCCATCTCCACCTTCGCGTTCGTTACGATGTTTGCGTTTGGTCGCGACGCTGTGGAGGACTACAAGAAATTCTTCCTGGCGATTCGCACTCGAGTCTTGCCGTCAAAGTCTACCTCCCCCTCGTCCAAGGGCGCCTTTGATAAACGGTACGTCTTCTCCCTTTTTCGTCTTCTCCTCCCGTCTCAACCCACTTCCTAGTGGTGCAATGGAGCTCCCCAGTTACGACCCCAAACTCACAGCGGCCCCCGCCTACCCTCCTCCTACCCCGCCCTCGCCGAGCAAGTTCGACGAAAGCGACTACGACCTGCAATCCGAGACTTCCTCCCACTATGGACCGTGGCTTTCCTACAAGGGTGACCCCGTCCTTGTCCACGAAGACGAGCCGCAGTCCCCGTCGACCACAACCTCCCGTCAATGGACCCCTCGGCCGCTACTCCTCACTGGTTCGCCGACACGACCCGTCACGTACCCCTCATCTGACCACGACCACCGTGGTCTCAACGCATCCCACGTTTAATGGTTAATCTTACGAACAATTTCTTTCCGCCCTCATTCGCATCGTTATTCATTGCACTCCCCCTTACAATCGTTCATTCTTCCGTCGTGTATTCTGTGTATTAAATATATCATCCGTATCCCAAACGTTTGTTAACACCTCCAGTCCGAACCTCCTCCTGCACCGTCTCATGAAATGGTGTACATCTCCACATCTGAAGGCGAGAAAGCGCGAAAATTCGGGGGACCATCCCCATTGTTATCCGAGAGGACAAAGGAAGGGAAAAAGCAGCAACGCCGGCCCTAACGCTGACGTTGTGGGCCCACTGTCTTGCGCGAACAGCATTGTCCCTTGATCCCGAAGGAGAAGGTTCTAAATTTTGTCTAAAATAATACCTTGTGGCCACTCGAGTCTGCGTTTCCCGAGATCAGAATGCAGGGAAATATTCCGTTCGCATGTTCCGATTTAATCTAGGTCATTCAGGCTCCCAAACGGGGGTCGAGGGCCAAGCGCTCGAAGGCCTTGAGTGAATTTCGGCGATGTCGCCCAAAAAGGAAAGCAAATTCAAACTCCGCCCATTGTCCCTTTGTTCACCCACACAGTGGCCACTGTTCTCAAACGCCCTTTATAACAGACGAAAAAAATGTTCAATGGCAGTTTCGCGACTTCCCCCTCATCTCCACCCAACATATTCGCTGCTCCTCCACCACCATGTCTGACCCCATGTACCCCGTCTACCCAATCTTCGCCTTCATTGGCTTCATTCTCGTCTTGATTCCCCTGCCCTGGCACCTCCAGGCATGGAACTCGGGAACGTGTCTCTTCATGATCTGGACCGCCCTTGGCTGCCTGAACCTATTTATCAATACAATCGTCTGGCACAACAACATCACCGACTGGTCGCCAGTTTGGTGCGATATATGTGCGTCTTGGTCTTTGTCTTGTCTTCCCGCATTGACTGACGTTCGTTCTTCAGCCAGTCGCATTATAATCGCGGTGTCTGTCGGTATCCCGGCGTCATCTCTTTGCATTAATCGTCGACTCTACAATATTGCGACGTGCCAAACGGTTTCGATGACCAAGGCTCTGGTGCGTTCCTTATCCCTTTCACCGCGATGTCGTTCCTCATCTGCCCTCTAGAAACGCCGTGCCGTCATGATTGACCTCGCAATCGCCCTTGGGCTTCCAATCCTTCAGCTCCCTCTCCGTGCGTCCCTTGACCGACATTCCTCACGCGGCGACTGACCTTCATTCACAGAATACATCGTACAAGGCCACCGCTACGACATCCTGGAGGACATCGGCTGCTACCCGTACACCTATAACACCGTCCCCGCCTACCCCCTCATCTTCCTCTGGCCGAACGTCATGAACGTCATCTCGGGGACCTACAGCATCCTCACCATCCGTGCCTTCATGAAACGCCGGGCCCAGTTTAACCAATTCCTCTCCTCCAACGCCGCCCTCACCACCAACCGCTACTTCCGCCTTATGGCGCTTGCGACCATCGAGCTCGCCTTCAACACCCCCATCTCGTCGTACGGCCTCTACCTCAATATCACGCAGAGCCCCATCGCGCCATGGATTTCCTGGGAGAACACGCACTTCGACTTCAGCGTCATCGACGTGTTCCCAGCGCTCTTTTGGCGCTCCGACCACAAGACGGTCGTCGCCGTCGAGCTGAGCCGATGGGCGCAAGTCTTCTGCGCCTTCATCTTCTTCGCGTTCTTCGGTTTCGCAGCGGAGGCGCGCAAGCACTACCGCCTCGCCTTCTGGGCCGTCGGGAAGCGCCTCGGCTTCACCCCGCCCGCGGACGGCGCCTTCCCCTTCACCGTCCGCCTCCCATGGGCGCGGCGCGCGCCCACCGCGCTCGCGACCAGCAGCACCGCGAAGTCGCTCCCCATCTCTCTCCCCATGACGCCGGTGAAGCAGCGCCCCGAGTCCCTCTCGCCGTCGCTCGCCGACAGCAGCACGGACGCCGACACCGACTACGACTTCGAGAAGGGCAGCGCCGGCTATGTCCTCCCCACGCCCTCCTCCGGCTCGGCGCCGCAGTACGCGCGCGACATTGAGCACGGCGCATACGCACCCTACCCCTCGCCGTCGTCGCAGCGGACACTCACTGACGACGTCCAGCGACCGCCGCGGCCCGTGACGTGGCCCTCCCATGCGTCTTGACGACGCCCTCCTCTCTTTCTTTCCTCACTTCCTCTGTTGCACCACCATTCCTGTATTTCTAGCCTTATGCTTGCACGCACGCTCCTTCACTGACCTTTCACGTCTACGGGAGTCCCCCACGACACGAATACTTACTCCCCTCCATACCTGCGTAACTTCTTTCGCTTTATGTTTTGTGCGGATAGACAAATGAATAAATAAAAATTGTATAACGTCTCTCCTTCTGCACGCTTTTGTCTCCTTCAATGGGTTCGTCGTTCGCGCTCGCGCTCGCAGTCAGTACTTGGTACTTGACTTGTCCGTTTAAGGAAATCGCCATGGGCGCTTATTGGGCGCTTAGCCTCCTGCTTTCTGCGCCCATGCTCCTGCGGACTTTCTTGCTCAATTTATCGCCAACGTATCGCTCCACGAGCGCGTCATTCATCCTCCGGGCGAGTCTTGTACGGTCAAGGTATTCACGAACAACGACTTGATTAAGTTACACTGGCGCAGCTCACCAAGCCACTTCGCCTTCTCTTGACACCAGCCCTCTGTGCGTCTCATAGGTCCGACCCCCTGGAGCTCTTTATCCATGGTGTTCCAGCCGGCGCGAATACCAGCCTGCCCTCACACCTCCGTACCAGCAGACACGTCGAATAACTACGGTCCGTTACTCTTCAGCTCCTAGCTCTCTGACCGAATATACTAACCGAACTAGAAGTCAACAATTCCGCCCTCTCCACTTGAGTGCTACACCACGACAGCTCCCATGGCTCAAGATTTCTCGTGCGACTGGGACAAATGGAGCGACTGGACCTTCATACGCACACTCCCAGACTTCACCAGGATCACCCGAGTGGAATTCATCTTCCACAGGCTCTACGGCAAGCCCACGACGGACGTCATTAAGCCGCTTACATTCAACACGCAGACGAACGAGGCCTGTCTCGCCTTCAAGGCTGGTGGAAAGTACTACTTCTGGGACGGCACGTGGGAGAACTTGTACGAGTATGCGAGGGAGGACTTCGAGGAGGACGAGTTCCTTATGCGCTTCCTCGACCTCGATGTGGAGAAGGAGATCGTACCTCCACCATCGGAAGAGAGGCGTCGAGAGATTGGCGAGGCCATGCAGGCCGAGAATCCTCGGCCGTAGGGAAATGGAGCGGTATGTCATGGTCTACAGTATGATTGAGCGTCCTTGCTGAGGCGAATCTAGGGCGTGACGCAGACCGCTACCTCCCGCCAGCCCCCTCTGGTATGGCATGCTCCTTCGGCGTCGAGCACCGAGTGCGAGTGACCGAGCACTGACTGAGCACGCCTACATCTTCGTCACCAGAGCCCGACCTTCCCCGACCCGCCCGCCCCTTCGTCTTCTTCCCCATCTCAGCGGTCCAGGGAACCAGTGTCGCCGCGGCACATTTGTATCCATGTCTAGGACGATCCCCGCCTCGTCTCGTACAGCATTGCTGTGCTTCTACATTGCGCATCCTGCACGCGTTCCTCGAGGTGTCTTGCTCGTGCGCGTGCTGGCGTTCGGATGTTCCCCACCCAAGTCATCGGATTTGTAGCCCCCCCCGTCCGCGTTGCTGCTCTTCCTCCTCCTCAGACGCCGGGGCTCATCTTTCCCTTCAACTCGTCGTCACCGTCGCGCTGACGGGCGACGCTCGGCGCGCACGTACCCCCATACTCCTCCCGGCGTCACGCTCGTCTGCGTGCCTGTTCACTCACGGCTCGCGGCTCGTACCTCCTCGCCGCTCACACTCAATCGAGACACTGTCAAACTAACAACGCCTCGCTCCCTCTGTACTTTGGATGCAAATGCGCGCGCCGACGGGGGCGCTGGAGAGGCCACAACTGTTGGGGTGCCTTCGTCGTGGTTTCGCGCTCGTCGCTCGCAGCGAGTTGTCCGTTTCAGGAAATCACGAATGGGCGCTTATTGGGCGCTTAATCTCCTCCTCTCTGCGCTCATGAGTCTGGACCCTTTTCTGGGTCCAGCCGCGCCAGAGTGTACCCCGTAAGGACTCTGCCGCGATCCTATCCGGGCTTCTTCTCCTTCGTCCCGGCCGTCCCAGCTCCAGGGACCTCGTCCTTCAAAGCCCTCCCACGATTCGATATTGGGCTACTGTGTCTCGTTCCCAAGCTCTTCGACCGGTTTTGACACTCGCTCACCTGCGCATCTATCGCTCTGGCCTTCGCTCGGACAAGAAGGACGAGCCTGGACTACCTCTTCGGGCGACGGAAACCGGGATTCTGCGCTTGATTCTGTCAAGGATTTCACAAGCCCGCCCACGTCATGTACCTCCCGCAGATAAAGTTCTGGCGATTCTAAAAGTGCGTCTATGTTCTCCTTCGTCGTCCTCGAGTCTGACAAGTTCCGCAGGCGGTAGTCTCATACCCAGTAATCGGAACGAGAATCCGTATAGGTGGCAGTGCTTCAATGCTTGGGGCCTCGATGACTCGCTCGCTCCTCTTGACGTCCGGTAAACGCATCATGCTTCTGCGCCCTATGACTCCTCCTGGTCGACGTTCGCCCGCCATCGCCGCCCTCGTGCCGACACCTACTTGCTTCTCGTGCTCGACTCCCCGGTCGATCCACGGGCGCTAATTGGGCGCTTAGTCTCCTACTGTAACTCAGTTTCTTGCTCAATTCGAACTTGGGGCGACACGAAGGTATTCCTTGTGCCCGTGGCATTGTCCCGTATCCTCTGCCGGATCCCACAGTCACGGCTCTACCAGTAGTTAAGCTCGACTGCGACTCGTATTGCTGTACTAGACACTCGTCTGCGGATCTAGGAACTGCCAAACGACTCAACTAGCTCGCCTGTGCATCTTATCGATACCAGAAATAGACCCAAGTGCTTCGGTCACCTGCATGCACCTCCCATCTGCCGGCGCTCCCCGACAGAATCTAAACACTCTTGTGCGTCAGAGCTTGCGAAAAAAATTGCCATCCCGTCGGTCGAGACGTCTCTTGATGCTCGGACACTCCTCGCTTCTGCCCCCTGACAATTCGCCGGTCGCTTAATCGTCTCTCATGGTCGTTTGTAATCTCGTCACAGTTGTTGCGATAGAATGTGGATGTAACACAATATGCGAGTAAATAAGTGCCTATCTCCTCAGTGCTGCCAGTACCTGGGCCAAAATCTGCTCCAGGGTTATGTCCTCCAATATTGTTTTGTATTCTGTCTTCAGCGCCTGGGCCAGACCGTGGCAATTCCTGCATTGTCGTCGAAATGCATTCGACCTAATTAACAGGGACAGCAGTTCGGCGGACGTTTTGCATGCGGGAATCCCATAGTAAAACGGCAAGCTTGTTACTGGATCGTCTTCCAGGAGGTCATCGATGCTCAGGGCCAATGTGTAAAATTTCGCGCCGCGCTTGATTTCAAGATGCAACCTGACAATCTAATTAGTTCAGACCTTCTCGTCGGTCAATAATGGAACAGTTACGCAATCCACGCCATAAGCTCAGCACAATGGCCCAGACGCTGTCCCTGCATCTCGCGGAACATTGGTTCCAATCTGGCCAAGGTTGCCTCCGTAGCCTTGAACTTGTCAGAAAAGGTTTCGAAGAAGTTCGCTCGATGCGCGTCTGTGCAGAGGTTCTTCCAGTGTCCATTGGGGTCGGGAATGGTGCTGCCAATCGCAAGCGCACCGAGCGAATATTTGCCTGTTTCACGCTCCCAAGTAATCTGCACCATCGATGGATGATCGCGTGCCGTCCCCAGCCTCATGTCCGCCACCACACAACACATTCCTGCGAAGTTGGCAATGACCGACGCAAAATAGTCGGGTGAGTGTGGGTGCGTTTGATTGTTCAGGCCTTGAGTTTCAACCAGAGAAGCGAGGGCTCCTATCAAGCGCTGAGTTAACATGACAACACTTCCACTCGAGAACCACTCTCACCGAATCCGCCGAAGAAGTCCACGATTGCCAGTTTTGAATCTGGGATGTTGAGTTTGGGATTTCCGGGGAGTTTCATCTGAAAGGGTTCGAGCTTATTCTTTCCCATTGGCGGGGGTCGGATGTTGATTGATAGTGGAAATTTGTAGATGTGGGTGTGTCTGAGTGGCGTGAAAATTATTGAAGGGCCGAAAATGCACGGCACTCACAGGGACGGGTAAAGGACCTCTTTAAAGACCGCCTGGGCAGCGTCATTTCCCTCGCATAAACCACTAAGCTCTTGGATGACCTGGAAGATCGGTTTGTATTGAAGCGTTCCAATGAGGAAAATACCCACTTGACCAGTGAGAGCACGTTGCCAGTGGGGCGTCCCTGGCACGACTAGTGTATCAGTGAGACCTTTGGCATGGCCTATGACTTTTTTAAGTGGTGCGGCGAGGAGAGTTTGGAGAGAGAGGGACATTGAGGAGTCGGATGTTGAAGCTCATCCAACTCCTAGGACATTTTATAGCAAATGTGCGCCCACTAGACAGTGTGCCTGATGTGGTGGCGGCGAAAATTGGAATACAAGAGTCAGAGACAATAAAGGTTCAACATGGAGTCAGGTTGCAGTGATCCTGCAGGGATTTATGGGATCTAAGATCCCACTTGACGACCCTGAGTTAACAAGAAAGGAAGAAGGGTGCCTCGCGGCCAAGTTGAACACAAACCCAATACAGCTCGGTGTGTCCACAGAGATAGCCGCGCCAGTCATATTGGGCCTTTGGAGGTTCTGAGATGTCACAATACAAGAACAGCTATTTCAGCGCCTAACACAACCTTTAGAAGTACAACATGTTCAAAATGAGTCGACTCGTCGAATCTCAGAATCTCGGAGATCCCCTTTCGATGGCAGCGCCTTGTGTGAACATCTTTATCACCCTGAGCGCTTATTGGGTAGCTGTGGACCCTCTTCAGGGTCGAGCCAGTCACGAATGTAGTGGGTGTTGATGTTCAACTTGATGAAAACGGTGGCGTCTTGCGTGGGAAATTGCTAACGTAACGGTGCCAAATCAGTATATAAGCTGCACCCACCTTCAAAGACGACATGCGACGTGTCTCTACTGTGTTCCCCCGCCTCAGAAACCACCAAGCGACTTCTCCTTCCCTCATTGGACCATTGTGAGTCTCGTCGTGACCCACCCGCTGGAGGCCAATCGTTCATGCTGTTTCCAGCCGGACAAACACCCGTGAACATCAGCCGCCACTCATACCCTCGCACTTGCACCAGCAAACACGTCAAATGACTACGGTTCGTTACTCCTCACTTCCCAACTCCGCTGCTGACCCCTGGTACTCGGCCTAGGAACGGCAAATTCGACGCTCTCCCCTTGAGTGCCGCACCACACACGCTCCTATGTCGAGAGGTTTCTCCTGCGACTGGGACAACTGGGACTGCGGGAGCTTCATCCGCACCATGCCGCGTTTCAACAAGATCACCCGCGTGGAATTCCTCTTCCACAGAATCTACGAGCAGACGGGCGCCATCAAGCCGCTTGCTTGCAACATGGAGGGACACGACCCCCGCCTCGTGTTCGAAACTGAACCTGGGGAGTACTACTACTTCTGGGACGGTACATGGGGACATTTGTACCGATATCCCAAGGAGGACTTCAAGAGTCGGGACGAGTTCCTTTTGCGCTTCAACGACGCGGATGTGCGCGAGGGTAAGATCATGCCTCCACCGTCGGAAGAGAGGTATTCAGAGATTGCCGATGCCACGAGCTTGGAGAATCCTCGACCGTAGGGCGAATAAAGCAATATGTCTTCATGTACGGACAGAATACAACGCGCCGTAATATATATCCATCGTGAATGACCTGTCTTGCCTTGGTGTGTCTCAACAAACATGATCCCGAGGTATCGGACGGAGACGGAGGGAAGGTCGAACATGCTCCGTATACGGGCTGCCATCTTCGATCCACTTGAGTGGCGCCCGCGACAGAGATAAACAACTTAGGGAATCAAGGTGCTGCGCGACCAATGTGCGACCGAAAGACTTATGAATATAATAAGACTTAGAATCGGCTCTCCTACCGAATCGTTCATCAGGAATGGAGATCTGAGATTGTGGCCACCCCGTGCGTGTTCAGGCGATTCACCGATGTCCTAGTAGAGCATCGTCATATAACATCCAGCGTGATTCGGGAATGATTTATCGCGCTTGGTGTGTCGCGAGCATGCATGCTCCCGTATGCAGACAGTGCCGGAGAACGGTTACGATTGGTCGTCTTGTGTATTTCATTCGCTCCAGCAGCAACAATGCGGATGCGAGCACCGCGAACGACTCCCGAAATCAATTGAGAAGGCAGATAGCACCACCGAGAAGACAAGAGTTGTCCCCTAGATGGCATTAGTGTTGTGCCCACTTCAAGGTAGACGAACTCACGAATACAACGAGAACCTAAATCGGTCGCCTAATGATTGACGAATTGTTCGCCATTGGAATGGAGATCTGAGATTCGTGGCCACTGTGTGTGCGTGCGTCAGTTCGAGTCAAATCTGGAGATCTACGCACTGGCATGTCGTACATGCTGGAGTGTTGTCTTCCGGTCCACCGGCGAGCATTGACTTGACCGTCGACCGTCACAGTATATGAGTGGACGGATCTAGCTTCTATCGCCTCGAACCTTTTTCGCGTGTAGCCTATTGTCTGTTCAGTGGTCACTTAACCGACATTAAGAAGGACGCACCGCGACGCGCGAAGTAATGGAGTATCGTCCTGGTCCGCGGGCGGAGAGGCATAGCATTCATTTCACCATCGAGATGTAGAGTACAAGCCGCATCTCTGCATTTCATCGCCTCGAACCTTGTTCGCATGCGCCCTGGCTGCATAATTGTTCATTCAGTGGTTCTAACTTCTTGGGCAACATTGGGAACGACGTACCCGAGAGGACAGTGCACTGCCCCGCACAAGCATATCATGCTCCCCGCCGCCCGGCGTCGTCACCACACCGCCCTCGTGCTCCCAGCGGCCAGCCAGAGTTGACGCCACACTGGTCTATGAAGTCAATACTGGCCATTTCCCCAAAAAACTCCGCGGGACGCACACATTCCAGGCAGGTTGTCGGTCCTGACGACGGTCCCCATCCGCTCGCGATTACAAGGCCAGATTTTCACCGATTGTTTGGGTCAGGGAACGAGGAGACCTCGGACTCGTTGCGGAGCCAGCATCGAAGGCTTCTTGTGCCGATTTTGTGGCGTCAGTTTGCCAGACATAGTACGCCTGTTGAGTTGAACATAAATTCGTTGCATACCATATGAATAACCCGCCGCAAATATAGACCAGATACCCCGCAGCGAGGACGCCAGCTGCAGCGTTCGGTCTTGGGGAAATATAGTTTGGTGAACGAACGGCGATCGAGTCGTTTGAAAGGGGCTGGGGCGTTCTTCGAGACGGATACAGCGTTGAAGGTGCTATCGAGGGAGACACGACCTGTTGGACGCCGATTCCTCCAAGTTTGAGAGGGACGGCGAGGGATAGAGAAGGCGGCCGAGAATAGATATAACAGATAAATACAGCCGGCAGATTCGGCAGATTATGGGAGGCCAGAGAGGAGTGCAAGCCGCGGGTAAACCGAGTTGTGTTGAAAGGCTCCAGGACCTTCTCGAGTCCCCGGGAAAGGGGTTCTTCAATCCGACCAAATTTGGGAGAAAATCGATTCCGCGGGGGAAATGAAGAACGTAACAGGCGGCAGTAAGGATGGCTAGTGAGGTGGCCAAGGGAGCCAGAAATGGGTGGAATTGCGAGGAAATTGTGCGATTGTGAATTCGGGATGAACGTTCGGGAAGAAGCCGGTGCCAACCACGACCAAACACATCACTCCCGCCTGAATATCCGAGGCTCTCTTGTTTTGCTTCGCCGCAACGTCCTGCCATTGCAACCTCTTTCTCCACCTGCAGCTTTCCACAAGGCTTTTATTCATGCCCCTCTACCTCCGCGCCCTGGAGAAATCTCTTTTCATGCTCAATCCCATGCTCAATCCGACAAAATCAGAGAGAAGACCCACCTGAACTACCTCGAGCTCGTCGGAACCCGGTACTCTGAGAGAGATCAACGACAAAGTCGTCGACGCCATGTACTTTGGGGTCGACAGAGACCCTGGCGGCTCTTTGGGAACGAAGCAAGCGCATCCGAGTCTCGATTGCTACTAGCCTATTTGCTAGGTGGGTCTATCTCCACCTCGTCGTCCTCAGAATCTAACCGAGCCGCATACTCTTCCTCTAGTGGGTGTCTTCGACTCCTAAATAGGGTTTTTATACCGCAATCCGAAATACTACCGTAATCGGAGTGTCGCCACCCTTCCTCACACCCTGCCCGCGACGGACGAAGCGCTTTTCCAGAGACATTGCCACCACTGCAGTACTTCACACCCTCGGCGTCTGGTGCGTTTCCTCCGCCTCCTCTCTTGCCTCTCACGGCTCACCATAGCGTCCTTATTCATAGGTCCACAGTATCGTATTCGCGATCCCTTATGGCGTCCCTGTCTCGCATCCACGACCCTCGCGTTCCCAGCACCCGGCACCTGCCCTCCATGCCCCGCTGCTCGTCCCCGCCACGCGTACGGAAGCTCTTCGCCCTCAGCGTTCTAGCGGCGCGCGGGATGCGATGCCGCCGCACTGTTGTCGTTGACCGCCGTGCCTTGAAATCAGAGGAGCGCGCGTACGAGGGAGCCGGGCTCGCCGAGGAAGCGTGAAGGTGCTGCGTCCTTGCAAGCTGTCGCCGATTCACGACAGCGCTCGGTCCGCGGATGGTAGTGGGCGGGGCGGGACCCACGTCGTCTTTCCCGCAGCTCGTCCCCGTCGTGCGCGCCCCCGGTCGGCTCTACATAGCGCGAGAGGGGGCATCGGCGTCCTGGCAGTAGATCCCAAGCTCTGCCTGTCCGTATCCGCTACCGCTGCATCTGCGTCCTCGCCAGCTGCGTCTGCACCTCTGCCCTGTCCTCGTCGACAGACGGACGTCGCGCGTCCGCGTCCGTGGAGTGGTTTTGACCGTGCTCGTCGACAGACGCGTTTGGGGCGGACGTACCCCGAAGCACGACGTTCGGAGCTTGCTAGCTCACCGCTCTCCTCTCTTCCTCGATGTTTGCGCGTTCGTCGTCGCCTCGCCCGTCGCCCGCCGCACGACATGCCCGACGCGTCGGTCACCTCGTCGCCGTCCATGCGCCGACCCCAAGTCGCTTTTCGCAGCGAGGAACATACACGGCTCGCCGTCGTGCGCCGCGTTCGTGCCTGCGCTCGTGGACCATGGGTGGCACTCATGTCCGCGCTCATCCGCGCTCCGAGCTCACGCTCATCTGCCTCCCCTGAGGCTCGTCATGCCCATCCCATGCTCGTCGACATCTACATCCCCTTCTCGCCACTCGCACTCGACCTCCTAGTCGTCCCCATGACTGAAGCTCCTTACTCCGCTACCGCATTGCCTCGTTCGCTCCACGGCCGGACCTCGTAGCTCGTCGTCGTACTGCGGCCTCGCGCTTGCCGGTGACCTGGCACTGCATCCGCGCCCGTGGAGCTCATACTTGTCTGGCTCGTTGTCAGGCCCATTTGCGTCTAAGACTCGTGGCTCGCGCCGACCCACGCGCGCCCTCGACTTTGGGGAGGAGAGCTGCTTGTCCGCGCGCGCCGTCGCGTCCATGGTATGGGTGTGATATGAGTGGAGGGGGAGGCTGGTGCGGGCGGCGCGCACTCCCCGGATGCACACCCACAACGGGTGTGGGTCCGCCGCGACGCTACGACGCACCGGCAGACCATCATCGTCCTTGCGCGCTCGCAGGTCACCCGGGACGACGCCTGTGCAGTTATAGCTCCAGCCGACTACTTTGCTTCTCCGCGTTTATACCGACCCCGCGCCGCACCTAATAGTCCTTTCCTTTCGTTACCTCCCTGCCCTTCAGCTTTTCCCGCACTCGTACGATACGTATACGTACATCTCGTCCTGCACCCGACCTCCTTTTTCATCTCTTTCTTTGCTTTACATCCGCGTCTATGACCTACTTGGACCCTCACTTCGTCTTTCTGTGTAAATGCACTTGGTTCTTCGCATTATCACTGCTTTGGATCGACGTCTTTCTCCTGCCTACCCTTTTTGCCTGCATCATCTGTTTCTTTGTGATCATGCATCAAGATACAACGCTTAAAGACTAAAGTTAGACCGATCTGAAGGTGGGTCACGTCTTCCATCATGAGTGAATACGGCATTCTGGAGTCAAGATCGTATGGATTCCAAGCCTCCGAGCTTGCCACATGTACAGCGCGCACTTTTGACCTGGCCGGCGTTGATGGGCGCTTATTGGGCGCTTAGGTTTTCACGCTAACGCTTAACCTCCTGCGTCTGACGGTCATGATCCTGGGCACTTGCTTGCTCAATTTCTCGCGAACCGCACGGGGTACGAAGACAGTCTTTCTACAGGCGGGGGCATGGTCAAAGTAAGATTCACCAACAACTTGAACGACTTTGCTCTGGGCTTCACTCACCGACTTGTAGCAAGTTGTTCGTCATTAGATAGTGAGTCTCGTTCAGGCCGACCGACTGAATGCTAATTATCCATCCTGCTCTCAACCAGCCGGACAAACACTCGCGGATATCAGCGTCCCCTCAGGGCCCTCACGCCTTCGCAGCAGCAAACACGTCAAATGAGAGCTATGGTTCGTTTCTCTTTGGCTTCAAGCTCTCTGGCTAAACCTACTACTCGGAATAGCAACCCAGAATACGGCCCTCTCCACTCGAGTGCCACACCACAACGGGGCCGATCGCCCAAGATTTCTCGTGCGACTGGGACAAGTGTCACGGCGGGAGCTTCATACGCACACTGCCAGACTTCAACAGGATCACCCGGGTGGAATTCATCTTCCACAGGCTCTACAACAAGCCTGCTCGCGTTCGCCACGCAGTCGAACGAGGCCTGCCTCGCCTTCAAGGCTGGTGAGAAGTTCTACTTTTGGGACGGGACGTGGGGAAATTTAGATGAGTATGCGAGGACGGACTTCAAGGAGGACGAGTTCCTTGCGTGCTTCCTCGACCTCGACGTGGAGGCGGAGATCGTCCCTCCACCATCGGAAGAGAGGCGTCGGGAGATTATCGAGGCCTTGAATCTCGAGGATCCTCTGCCGTAGGGCGAATGGAGTAATGTACGCGCCGTAATTATGTAATCTCATGTTTTGGTTGAAATTGCGTCGCCAGTTCGTGCCTGTATTTTGGCGCCTTGAGCCAAATCTGGAAGAGCGCGAGACTGAACAGAACATAAAGCACCGTTGACAGCCCACCGAGAACTCAACCCGCTGGTATACAAACATTTATATTGAACAACATCTATATTAAACCACGGCTAGGTTCCCGTTCAACACAGTACATTTCGGAACACAGGAGGACTTCTTTCGATCTCTTCAATCGCTGGGAGTCTGACGTGTTGCGCTAGGCGTAGAAGGCGCTCTCAAAGTTGAACCTAAAGCACTATCAGTTTCCAAACAAATATCCAGCAAGACCGCTCGCCCATCGGGCGCAGTGAACCCGTTAGGGCCACCCTGGGTCAAAGTGGCGCCGTTGGTGTAGAAATCATGTCCCCCGCCAGACTCGAAGAACTGAATCTGGCCGGAGATGCCCGAGTAAACGCCAGTTGTTCGAACGCGTTTACTGGGATAAAGCATAAGCTAATTCAAGGATCGCAGTGAATTGCGCCGTTGATTCGCACCCATATTATGGGACACTACGGTAAGTCCGGGAGGTGATCGAGACTCAGATCTCAGAGGCGGTAACCGCGCGGGCCATGAACCGAAAACTCAATCGGAAGAGGCAGCAGAATCGCCACGCCAATCTTGCCTATCGAAACACGACCCCGAATCTCTGATATCTTGGGAAAACAATTTTCCTTGACACAACATCCCCGTACAGTTTACTACGTCCAGAACGGACACTTATTCATTGAGTCTGGGAACTCAAACAATCCTGGCGCTCTCGATGTTGAACCTACACAACGCCGATTAGTGACCAACCCAACCAAATGTGATTGGAGCCTGAGCTTACCCGTCGGGCGCAGTGACGCATCCAGACCCAGCTCCACGAGTGGTGAAGGGCGACCCTTGACAATTGTCGTTCGGGCCGCCGGACTGGAAGAACTGGATCTGGTTGGTGACTCCGGAATAGCTCCAGGAGCGCGCGGAGGCGCCGCCTTCGGTGAGACAGGTTCCAGGGCCTCCACTTCCGCTGCCCAGCTGAGCGCCGGTGCAGCCCGCCCCAGCGAAAGCGACGACGGTGGCCGACATCGCGGGTGCGGCGCACACCAACAAGGCGGTGGTCAGGAAGGCGAGGTTGAATTGCATTATGATTTGTAGCTTCTGGAGAAGAAATGTTAATACACGAGCGACGTGGGCAAGGGGAAGGAAGGTAGGAGAGAGGTGCTAACCTGATTGAAAGTGCAAAGAGGTGCTGAACAAAAACTCTGTAGCGGGGCAGTATTTATCTGGTTTCTGAACCACACGTGCCTCTCAGATAAATAAAGCATCGGCCGCTCTGGCTGTTCACCCCGGACGCATCTGGCATAGATCTGGGTAGCTGATTCATTCTCTGCAACAGCGGGACTCCATGACCTTACCCAAACTTGGAGCCCCAGCATATTTCAACACGGGAGCCCCGCGTCCTCGAGGAGCGCAATCTCATTAGCGGTTCCAAACACGTCAGTTGTCTTGTCCAGTTCGAATATCCATTAAGATTCTTCTCTGGCCCGCGAAGCTCTGTACTTGGCCGCAATTCGGGCACTTTTGATGCTCCGCAATGAGTATAAGGTTTTTTTTTCAGGCGTCTAGTTAGTAATAGCATGGTACTGCACACCAACAAATAAATTCCGACCTGGACGCGATATTACATCCTCTTTCTCAACCGATGGCTGAGCCACCTGCGTGAGATGTGAATAAATAAATAGAAGGGTATGGACGAAATGAATGAAAGGCACTCACGAACTAACTAACTAACGCGCAGTGACCAAATCCCGCTCCCCTTTGCGGGACGCTCCGTGGTTGAATTTTGAACCAGAGCAGTCGCAGTGTTTGAATATCAAGCGCCGTGTGACCGGCTGACCTCGCTGAATTATTTACAGCGCCCAGGGCCGCCACATATACATTTTCCTACCTATTTTGCAGTGATCTAGACTGTTGAGGCATTTGTTGGCCGCCGGCCTTGAAAACACTGCCCACATCCCGCGATGTTATTTTGGGACATCGTTAGGGTTCAACGTTCAACTTGAACTTGCCGTATACTCGTTCCACCGCAATTCCGTGGCGACCAGAGAACTAGTTCTGGTGCTCTGCGTTGAGCGGCTTTGACTGGCTACCTACCTCTTGAACTGTGGAATTAACTTTTGGGGGGTGAAGTGCACCCGGAGGCTGAGTCGTTAGTTATAGAACTTCGGAGTAGTCGCCGCTGTGGAGAAGAAACGGGATTGCGTTATCCCGCAAGCTTAAATCCAGAGGACACAACGCACGAACGGTACCAACTCCGGCTCCGAATCCTACCTCACTCTGTTATCCTGATTGAACTGGGCGAGCTGGCGGAGCTGGTCAAAAAAAGATGTGTTTCAGCTTTCCTTGTCGCTTGTGTCGGTGTAATTAGAATGCTCAACTGGTGGCTGCCTTGCTTAATTTATCAACGCCTATGCAACAGACTAGTGAAACTCACAGCTCATCTCGTCTCGGAACTTTACTCAGCGCGCTTCACGTTGGAGCTGCTGCATTCAAAGTAAGTCCCAACGGTTAGCCGGCGATCTTGTTATTTAGGGGATTTGGCTACATACCTTCCTGTTCAAGGAAATATCACCGTTTTTGCGGCATAACATCCATTTGGGCAAGGTTCGAGTGGAGCACGATTTTCATTCCAACGTTTGGTCGCGTCGCACGAGGTCCGTCCGTTGCCGCAGAATAGAGAATCGGGCGGCCCAGAGCAGGATGAATCAGCCTCGGGAAGGTCCCACACCGTATGGCTCCAAACATCCTCCCCCGACGAACAAGGAATAAGTAGGTGACGGGCAGCGTTGGGTCGCCCAAAGTCCGATGAACTCAATTTGTACCCGAAGGCGCTGCAGTAGTCTGTCGATAATTTCCGGCCTGAAGGGAATCCCACAAAGGCTTGAGTCTGCCGCTCGCGTGCAAGTCGTGCTTTCGCTGCTGTGCAATCCTAAAAGGTGGCGGAGGATCTGTGCGTTCACGGAATCGGTTTCAGTTCAAGAAGGAGCTTCATGACTCCTTTGGCTCACCTTCATTTGACCGTCATTAATCAGGAGCCGCTACTTCCGTCCACTGGAGGGACAGTACGCAAGTTGAGGTGGCTCCGAGTCGAAAGGACTGTTATTTGAATTGCACGCCTCGTATCAGATTGAGGCACACCAAGAATTAATGTACATATGAGAAGCTACCGCTGCTATGAGCACTGCCAATGTGGGAGCCCGGAATAATTCGAGACGAGGGCGGTAGTTGCTGGAAATTGAATCTGCTAGCGACTATCATTGAGTGGCCACTTTGCAACGAAATTAAACCTCGCCTGGACCATAGTTTTCCCCGAGCAGTCCTCGAGGATTCAGTCGAGTCCAGAGCCTGATTTTCCAAATGAGGCAATTCGATTGCCTAATCCGGCCCCCGACTCAATATTCGGTTTGGCTCCCGTGGCGAGTTTCCCGGGTCAGGTAAAGATGAGAGGCAATTCGAGGAGACAGGTGAATTGTGTGAGGGTACAGCTAGTTGATACAGTGGTGTATGCGTGAATATGAAATGTATGGGGGAGCGTGATGAAGCGTGAGTGCAGTAATCAGCACAAAGGAAGAGTGGGGTGCATGCCCATCGAGGGACTGCCGTAACATGAAGGTATTCCGTCATAACAATACCGGACAGAAAGAGGAGAGGGGGACAGTTCATGTCAACGCCCGCCCGCGCGCCGCCGTGTCCTGCTGCTGCGGTAACGCATCCATATTGACCGAGTGCGCGTCGGACACGGGTGACCACGAGCCGTCCGTGTGCGCGTCGTCGTCGTCGCTTGCATCCGGATCGCGCACTTGATGCGCGTAGGACGTGGGGCTCGCGGGGTAGGCCTCCTCGTGCCATCCGATGTGCAGCGGGAGTGCATACGCAAACGTCGACGCCGACGACGCTGTGCCGAAAGACGTCGCGGACGGGGGGACGAAATACGTCGAGGTGGCCGACGGCGGGGTGGGCATGGGCGGAGTGTGCGCGTCGACGTGGCTGTCAGCGGAGTACGCGCTCGACACCGACACAGAAAAGGCGAAGGAGGCGTCGTCGTCGTAGTCGCTGAATCGCGAGGTGGGGACGCGGCTGGCGGCGGAGAAGCGCGACAACGTGCTCTTGACGTCCTTCTCGAACGAGGGCGCTGGCTTGGTGTACCCGATCCCAGGCCCGAAGCGGCGACCGAGGGTGAGCGAGGATGCGGATGCGGCGGAGCCGGAGCCGGAGGCGGGGGCAGGCTGGACGAAGGGGGCGGCGAAGATGCCTGTCGCGGGGCGCTTGAAGCTCAGGAGGGCAAGGACGCGCCAGAGGGCGGCGGCCGTGACGGCGACGAAACGGGCGTACTGCTGGCGGGCCTCGGGCGCGAAGCCGAAGAGCGCGAAGAACGCCAGTGCGGACATGGGTGCAGACCACCGTGTCAGCTCGAGCGCGACGCCGAGGAGGTTGCTGCCGCGCCAAACGGACGCGGAGATGGCGTCCACGCGGGAGAAGTTGAGGTGCGTGGCAGCGAGCGAGTGCCAGCGCGCGACGGGGGCGCTGGTGACGGTGACCCAAAGAGCGAGGATGCTAAAGGGCGTGATGATGAGGATGGCGGTGGCGGCGAGGACCATGAGGCGGAGGTAGCGGGAGACCGTGAGCTCGGAGGGCACAGTGCCGGAGGTGGGTTGGAGGAATTGCGGAAAGGCGGCGCGACTGGCGCGGAAGGTGTAAAGAGATAGTAGGGAATACACGGCAGAGACCAGGCTGACGAGCGGGGGCCAAATCATGGACAGGAAATAGACGGGGATCGTGTTGGAAAGGGCGGGGAAGCACCCGACCTGCTCGTAGATATCGAAGCGGTGGCTCTGAACGATGTATTCTGTGTGCAAGTGAGTTTAGTTGTCGAGCGCACTCATGGGGGGAAGACTCACGCAGGGCGACATAAATGAGTGGAAATAAAACGCAGACGAGCGTGTCGATGAGGCATGAGCGCCGGTTCTGAGGAAGAAGGAAACGGTTAGTTGGAAGTATGTCAAGACGGAAAAATCGAAGCTCACCTCGGCGGCGCTCATTGTCTCGGTCTTTGCGCGCGCAATTTGGTAGAGACGGCGGTTGATGCACAAGGAGGCGGCGGGGATGCCAACAGAGGCGGCCAGGGTAACGCGAATCGCTGTTTTCCTCTTAGCAAGGACAAAATGAGGAGAGGAATCGACCCACAAATATCGCACCACCCAGGCGCCCGATTTATCGCGTCGTTGGCCCACACGACAGAGTTTACAAATTGGTTGAGGCACGCAAGGGCGGACCACATCATGAGGAAGCAGGTTCCAGAGTTCCAGGTCCGGAAGTGCCAGGGAAGGGGGATGAGAACGAGGACGAAGCCAAAGAAGGTAAAGACAGAGAAGAGTGGGTACAGGACATCAGACATGTTCGTGGAGGGAATCGTTATAGCGTGGAGGGTGAGGGGAACGAGAAGTATCGGAGAATCCAGTTCCTTGTGCCATTTTAGCTTGCAGCGTAGCGAGGAACAATAACAAGAAAACAATGGTCGACCGTGGGAAGACCAGCACAGCCACTTGATGCCGAGTTGCCGACGCCTGGGCCCAGTCTCTGATGGTATCACGGCATTGGCCGCCATCGGTCTCAACTTTTCTAGGCCGCCATCAGTCTCAACTTTTCTGCCAGACTCCAGCCCGCAGCGCAAGTCGGGTTCAATCTTTTTCAACGCTGCAGATAGATAATTTATTGATGGGACGGCGGGAAGCATCCCGCGGCTTTCGGGGCGCTGCGCTTCGACATGAGCATCGATCCTGAATCAACCAAGCGTCTTCGTTGAGCGTATCCGACTCGGTTGAGGAAGGGGAGCGACCATAGCAATTGGGGGAGTGCATCCTCAGTCATGTCTAGCAAAACAGTTGAATGTCATCTTTTTTTCGCTCGCCATTCTGCAATGTTCTGCAATGGTTGATTTTTTTGCAACCTCGAACCATCCAATCCATAATCTATTCGAGCCAAACTAATTGCAGTCTCCAATATATGACTTCAGACTCTCACTCGGACTATGAGCTCGAATTTTGGAGTAGTTAGGCGGCATTCCGTTAGATCGTACCCAAATGAGTCACTGATGGAAGGGCAGAAAAGGTGAAGGACACGTTCTTTGAGCCTTGGGCTGCACGTCCTCCAGCCCGCCACCTCCAGGATGACCGAAAACAGATGCTATGGACACAGGGCGGACAACGACGGCAACTAGGAATCGGATCATCCGTACCGGTCGGGTGATTCATTATCGTACCACTCTTGCCTCTTACCTCCATCTTCTCACTATGAACGCTCTTCCTGTGCTGCCCGTGGAGGTAGTGGGCGAGATATTCCTTGCCTTTCGCGATCTCCACCCGCAGGCATCCCCACAGTCGATGCTTGCCCTTCTCAGAGTCTCGCAGATATCCGGTCGATGGCGCGCGATTGCGCACCATACAACAGCTCTGTGGACCCACATCGCGCTGGACTTTCACACACGACAGCAGTACCGCCGTCTCCGTGAACAGATTGCGCACTGGGTGGCGCGCAGTCATCCGCGGCCGTTATGGGTGACCATTCGCAGCTGCTACCCAGGTCCACACAACCCAATCGTTGACTTCGTCCTCGCACACGCATCGCGGATCCGAAGCCTTTGCCTTACTCTCCCCCAAGATCACTTCCACCCTCTTCTTCTATCGCCAGGCGGAGTCTTCACCCTGCTCGACACTCTGACTCTGACCGCCATGGCAAAAGTGGAAACCATTTATGATCCCTCCCGCGGCGTCTCCAGGTCCGAATATTTCTCCGATGAGAACTATTACGCGAAAGGCGGCCACGTGGATGGGATTCTCTGGAAACCCGCTGGGCCGCAGCTCGCTGTATTCGCAAACCTCCCTCGCCTGCGAAATATCACAATCCACTCACGCGACATCAGTGATCTCGACACCAGCATGTTCCCTATATCCTGGGCAAATTTAACCCACATTGACCTCGAGTACACCTCCCTCAGCGTCCACGATACTGCCTTTCTCTTGCCACTTTGCGTCAACGCCGAGGTCCTGCGGTTTTCCACATCCGAGAGCATGTTCGATGATTATACGACGCCCCACGTCCCACCGTTTACACTCTCGCTGATCTCGCTGGAATGGGTCGGTTTCAACGTCGACTCCGCCTCTATATTCGCACCGGTCACAGTCCCGCACCTGACCTCTCTGGATTTGCGCGACGCATGTGAGGAAAGCATCCGCTCCCTCCACAGTCGTTCCTCCTTCGTCCTCCAGCACCTATCCCTCTGCTTTGTTCCCTTATCCCTGCCCTATCTTTCAACCCTTTTACGCAGCATGTCGTCACTCACGACTTTGGAGCTATACCATTGCATCGACATCTCCGACGCGCTCCTGACTTTCCTCAGATACAGCGAAGACAAACCCGTCCTCGCGTCTCTGACGAAGCTCATCCTATGTGACAGGGGACAGCGTTTCGATGAGCTGGAGATGCTCAGGCTGGTGGACTCCCGCTGGCGCATCACACCCTTCACCAAGATTAGGATTAGCACCAGGATAGAGCTACAGTCGGCTCCCTCAGACGCTGCTATAATGCATTGGGCAGTCCTTGATCAAATCGCAAAGCTCAACGCGGAGGGACTGGATTTCGAGTACGATGTCAAGTACGGACCGTAGGGCGGGGACGACTCCGGGGGAGATAGTTCGCCAACGCCGTTCGTGTAGGGCTGTAGTCGAGTAGTTAAGTCACATATGTACCGTGCAATTTTCTATGCACCCAAACACCGAGTATCAATGAACTTGAACTTCTGGAATAGGACCTCGAGCGTGGTCTATGACAGGCGGCGAAAAAACGCTTCGGATTGTGGGCCGATCGGGGTTGAATTCCCCCGCTCGAATAAGTTGTAATACTAAATCTCCTGCGCGGCGACGCATATATACTGTAGATCTGTGGAGAGCAGAGACGCGCACACGGTCTATCTGTTCTGAACTGGTTAATTCTGGCTCAGGGTTGAAACCGAGTACAAGCAAGGTCTAAGTGATGAAGGCGCGCGCGATAGAGACTTTGAACAGGGTCCAAGTTGGAGGATACTGCGTCCCAGGTTGCCACAGGTATTTGACAAGACGAGGGTGTGCGCGCTGTAACCTGTTGCAGATTAGAGCAGTTGCGGATCGCACGGGACGGGGTTCGACTTCCTCACGTCTGAGTAGGATGGTCGTGACGCTTTATTTTGACCTTCTTCACTACGCGGGTACTGCCTGAACTTGAAGAGCGTGCTGCATTTTTATTCAGGGAGTTGAACGGGTTGAACAGGGAACCCCGTTCAAAGTACAATCAATCTCGATTCTGGGGCAATAGTTCCTGAGTCACATAAGCACCATGCAATTTTTGCGCGGCCAAACCTGGACCGGGACCTCAGGTGTGGTGTACGACGGCTGGGTTGGAGGTCGATCGGGGTTCGATTCCCCGCGCTGGAATATGCTGAAGGTCAAGGTTTTTTTCATCTAAACTCCCTTCCCGGAAACGTAGATCTGAGGAGGTAAAGACAGCCTCGAATGTTGTCGCTTCGTTTTTATTTGTGCTGCGCTCGTTAGTTCGCGGCTCGTTAGTTCGCGTGATTGGTTGGACTTGGATTAGCACAAGCATGGAGAGGTGAACCGTGTTCGGCCGCAAGTGGACTTTGATTAGCACGGAGAGGTTCACCGTGTTCGGCCGGAAGCCGAGGTGAGAGAACTCGGGCGTGGTGTTATCTGGAGTTCGATGGTGCGCGAGTAGGTGCAAGGACATGCGTATCATTCTGCGGCAGCGCTGCGCGAAGTAACGATTCCGAATCGCTCGAAGGACAGATAATTTAAAGGAGAGTACAGGAAGGCCGAGGACCAGGCGACTGTAGACTGAGAAGAGATGGGGGAACGTCATATGGACGGGATGCGTGGATTGTTCGCCGTGGCGTGAATGAAATAGGAAGGAGGGGGGTAGGGCAACCAGTTCGAGGAGTTTGTCTACTTGAATCATGACCTCGTCTTGAGTCTTGAGTTTTGACTCTCGAGGTTGCTTTTCTCGCCGTTTCTAACGTGGACTTGACTTGTACCCGCCCGACCGCGTCCGCAAGAGGACGGACCGAGTTCGTTGGATTATTTGATCCCAAGGCGGGGAGTAGCAGAGGAGCATTTACGTCTTCGTTTGAGGTTCGTCGGGCGAGAGTCTTGAGGAGGGTATTTGGGAGTGCAAGAGGGAGGTACACGTCGGTTACGCCAAGCAGACTGAACTTGGACACAGCGAGATTTATAGATGTTGGGAAACGGTGACCGAAGTCCAGGTGATGGGCAGGATCCGGAAGAGCTTGAAGAATGGAATGGCTGAGTGTTTCAGCGCTCCTTCACGGACACGAGACACGGTATTTGTCCTTGAGCGTAAGGGGTGCCGACTTGAAGGCGTAACAAAGAAGCTTCAGGACACGACGATCGACGGTCACCAATTCGGTGTTCAACTCGTCTTCGGTTGGCATCAAAATTGTTTTGCGTTGAAAACTTGGGGAGTTTGAACTTGGTCAAGACTCGGGTGTGGCGCACGACGTAGCGCTGGAAGTATAACGTATTCCGGCAGGACGAGGCTCGATTCCTCGTAGCCAGTAACCCAGATGGCCCAAAACCAGAGTAATATTTCCCTGCTGCGCGGTCAGTCCATGAATTGAGGTCGAGAATGTTGGCAGAGAAAACGTTGTTCAGGGCGTTGGACCATTGGAGTCGTTAGAATTTAGAACAGAAACTCGTGCTGGTGTCCGGTGCACGCCTCCAGCCAATGTTGTGGAGTCGCTCGAGATTGGATGGAGGAGGAGGGGGTTCGACTCCCCGCGTCGAGCGTTGTTGCTACCACGTACCCTTTTTGAGATTAACGTACAGAGGAAGATCAGGCTTGTATTTCTTGTAGTTGCTGGTGGGCTGGCCCACTTGAATATGTACCTCTCGTGGCTTTGCAGGCTGGTTGGCGCAAACTTGAAAAGTTTTGGCTTTTCTTCGACTTTTGACGTCGTTCCCCGGACAAAGCACTGTCGAGAGGTCCACCCTAGTACCATACAGTCTAGTCGATTCCTAGCCTAACCAGTCAAGGAGCAATCGGAGACGAAAGACGTTGGAGAGAGGACGGTGAACGGAGGAGGCAAGAGAGTTAAGCGCCCGCACCGCCACAGTGATGTTGATTAGCGCCAAACCTCCCTTCTGCTTCCACTTCCTCCTTGCACGTTCTGCGACCTGCGCGCCGTTCTGCTTCCCCGCGACGGGATCCACTCGACGTCTCAGCTGTCCTCAAGTCTATCCTCCGAATCCCCACCCTATGCCGGCCCCGACTCTAAATCCGGGCGACCTGGACTGCGGAATGTACGAATGGAAAAGACGTCGATCCTGCGAGTCGGCGGGCTAGCTGCTCCTGCCTGGAAGCGACACTCCTAGTGCGTGACCCCCTCTCCTAGCCTCTGCCCAACCTTTCTCATTGCCATGCTCGTAGACTGGACTCGACAGAATACACCTCATCAAGAAAACGACATCCACTGCGATTCCGACCATTATATCCACAATACTGCGGCCTGTGTGAGCACCAACGCCCCCGGTATGTCGTCACCTCGTGCGTTGTCTATCCGGTGGACTGACTCTTTTCGTTTTGGCCAGGCTGCGATCGCGACGAGAGCTGAAGACCACCTTGCGCTGCTCCTCGATAGTGCAGTATCACCTGGCACTCCACTTGGCGATACTGGGCGCACTACATCCCACACCGATGCCGCGCGCGCACTACGACAAGAAAACCTCCGTCCTCTGTGCACCCACCGTCCGCGCATCACCCCCACGGGCCACGATGCGCGTCGTCACCCGCCGCACCCAGTGTAGGCCCTCTCCGCGCCCAGCCGCCTCGTACCTTGCACGTCACCCCGCCCATGCCAGCACGAGACAATCATTCGGTCTTTGGCGCGCTAGCCCCCCTCCTCCCATCCCAGACCACATGAGTTCTCTCCCTCCCGCGCGCCCAGCAACCGACAGAGGCTGGGCTTCAACTTCCGCTTTGAGGACGGGGTAGCCGATCGACGTGCTGCCCTTGCTCAACGAGCGGCGTTTGTGTGGAGGCCCCAAGACACGCGGGTCGAGAGGAGGATCGATGGTGGGGGCGCCGTCAGCTCGTTCGTGTGCGCATGCGTATGCGGGCGGCTAAGTCTGGCACTGAAAGACGCTGGATCGAGGAGCGCGGCTGTGGCGTTGCGAGTAGATGATGAAGTGAGGACGGACGCCGCTGGGTGGGGAAGTGAGGGCAGAGGCAGACGCAAGTGTAGACGCGGAGGTGGAGGAAGGGCCGGAGGCGTTACTGCGCGTATGCGTCTGTGTCTGTGGCGTATGCGCATGCGGGCGACCGGGAGGGGCAGATGCGTGGGTCGAGTCGTCGTCCGTGTGCGTATGCGGGCGCATCGAGGAGCACGGTGCATGTGTCGGCGAGACGACCCCGTGGAGAGAACGTGGGGATGGGTATGCATGTGTGGTGTGTGGACGAGACGTCGTTGCTTCTGAGTCTGGGTGCGGACGCGGAGGGGAGTTGTCGTTAGCGTACCACCCGCGCGTATGCGTGTGCGTGTGGGGACGACCGCGAAGAGAGAAAGCGAGGATGGCGTCACGGTCTCGGGAGGCGGTCCTCGAGGAGGAGGGGGTCGGGTTGTTGTCTCCCTGTGTATGCGTATGCGGACGACGGGCGAATGGGAGAGGGCGCGGAGGGGGAGGTCTTCTTACCGCAGGACGTGCTGGTCGTGGAGCACGGTGCTGTCCTTGTGCGTGTGCGTTTACGGCGGGGCGGATGGGGAAGGGAAGCTGGCAGTTGGAAGCTGGCAGTTGGAAGCTGGAACTGGAATATGGCGGTGTCCCGTGTATGTCTCTGTGAGCACCACCAGGGCGGGGAAGCTGGGAAGCTGAAATGTGCTGGGGACGTGGTGCTCGAGGAGGAGCAGGTGCGCAAGGGTGGTGCAAGGACGAGTGAGCGAGCATAGCGACCGACGAGGGCCTGGCCCCGCAGCGCCCACCGTTTCGTTGGAACGGGACGATCCTGAGCGCGGCACGTCTGGGTGATGAGAACCCCGCGCGGTCGCTGGATTTCCGGTTGGTATGCTCGCCCCTTCATTCAGCGCAGCTGGCTCTCTGGTGGACTGCGCAAAGTGTACGCGAGAGATCCCACACCAACCTGTACCTACTCCTACTCCTCCGCGGCGAATCGCATACCTACTTGCACGTTTATCGTCTTGTTTCTTGCGTCTGTCCTTCTCACATCTCTATTTCTCTCTATACGTCTCTTGCCCCGACCGCGTAGACCTCGACTTTCTTCATACCTCAGCTTTCGTGCATCCTTCCGGTTTACTAAATCGGGCAATTCGATTGCCTAATCCGGACATGGACTGGATATTCCGTCTGCGTTCCAATTTCTTTCCCGACCAGAGGCGCTGGGCCACCGCCGGCCCCGACCTATTCGGTGATGCGGTCTCATTTGTTTTCGGGTTTTCTAATCCCCCGAAGGGATATGCCGTGAGTAAAGTCGCTCACTGTTGGCTTACTGCTGAATATTTTAGGTATCCGAATCTGGTGCCACGGCGGTTGATGCCTCCGAAACCCTCCAAGTACACATCTAGCGTCTGGGCGCTTAGTTTTTCGCACCGGCGGTGCATTTTGTAAAGTGCAGGTGTTGCTTGGTCCGTCTGTCCGCTTTGCTGAATTCTTCCCAGCCCCAACACTTGCTATCAAGGATCCTCAGCCAAGAAGGGTGGTTGTGTGGTGAGCGCTAACTAATCTTCGTTTGGTCCGCGGCTCCCGCTCAACAATCTTCTTCCGCGCCTGCCAAAGTCTGGTTTGATCTCCGCATACGATACCAATTTGGGAATCGCAGAGGCGCGCCGCTCAGATCGATGAACTGGTGCAATAGGTATGGGGGCTGTGTCAAAGACTTTCGTGTGTTGATTTCTTTCACCTTCTCACAGCATATCGCATTCCTGACCACCACCACCGCCTTCAGCAGCGTCAGTGTTCATCCGTGCATCCCACTCTGTAGTGTTTCCATCCGATCTGTCTATCTCATCAAAGATGAACAAGGCTGTCCTCGAAGAGCGGCGCTTCCCTCGTTCTAAATCTAACTTGGGAAGGACGAACACAGAAAGAGTGCTCCCGTTCTGACTTGCCATAAATATGGATTGGGGCATCGCACCTGTCGAGTTCCCCTCCCCATCTTGCTGTCATCTCCCGCATGACTCTGGCCATCCGCCACGCATCGAACACCGACCGCGTCCTCCAGTATGGGACGGTGGCCGCTACCCTCCTCAACGATATTGGGAATGCCTCAGAGCAGCCGTACCTGCAGGCCGTCGCCAGCATATCGTTGCTCATTATGGAGACGGACAAGGTGCGTCGGCTGCCCTTTCTCCTCACCCCCGCTTACCGTCCGTTCTATCACTCAGCGAGTGAAGGACAATAAAGCCGGCACGTCTCTCTCATTCGATTCCCCGCGAGAAAGAAAAATTGACCGGGCCAGCCTGCATGACGATGACCCAGCGGGCGGTCGAACTCGTCGGCACAATCATCAACATCTGCGGCGATACTGAGGCAGAGCTCGCGCCCGCGATGATAAGGAGCATTACCCAGTTCGTCGAGTACGTCGGCCCCCAAAGTTCTAATCAAGGAACAAGCGCCGCTCACCCATCCTCAGAACGCTCGAAAAAATCCTGACCTTTGTCCGGGGCCAGGTCAAGGGCGGCTTTTGGCGCAGGGTGTGCCGCGCGATGGAGGACGCGGACCTCTTCACCCAATGCAATGCGGGTTTGAAGGACGCCCTGGACGTCTTCGGAGCAGGTCTAGCGTAAATCAGTCAGGCCGTATACAGCTAACAGGGATCGCAGGTCCAGTCTGGCATCCTCGCTGCGATGACTATAGGAGCGATGCAGGTGCGCTACTCCTCCCTATCTTCGCCGCAGGTGCGCTGATTCCCCTTGCAGAAGGAGCAGAAGAAGTACTACGACGAACTCATCGCCATCCTCAAGAAGAAGCGCTCCCGCCCGAAACGCTCCTCGAGCGGGGGCTTCGACGGCTCCTCCCGGGGCAAGATTGACGAACAGCGGTACTTATTTCCCGCTTTATGTAACAACCTTTTCCATGCTGACGGCGCGCTACCCTAGTCTCTCGTAGACAGACGCTACAACATAAAGACGCTCGTACCTCGCTATATTGTAGAAATTGCTTGACGAGATGTGCGGCCCAGAAATATCCCCGGAGGAGGAGGAAGACGAGGAAGAGCAAGAACTGGAGGAGAAGGAGAGTGAGGATGAAAGTGAGAGTGAGGGAGACGATTTGAAGACTGAGGATGAAAGCGAGAGCCGGGGAGACGATTGGGAGAGTGAAGACGAGGAGGATGATGATATTTGAGCGGGGCTCGGAAATTTGAACCGTGGGAAAATCTTAAATAATAACATGTACCACAGCAAATACAACGAGTAAGTACACCGGAAGATAGCTAAGGGTCCAAAGCACGCCGGCGCGATGTTCTATAAGGAGCAGAGTAAGTTTGACTCACCTCGGCCGCTGTTTGAAGCTTCCTCGGCGCGGCTTTCTGTGTACGCGCAGACCGCCGCTCGTTGGTAACCTCATTCAATATCCGCCTCGGGCGCTTGGGTGGCGGCGGTATCGGCGATGAGCGTGGGTGCGGGTCGACTTCTTCGTCCGAGCTCTCCTTTTCACTGGAATTGCCCTCCCCATCCATTTCCCCGCCACTGACCTCGTCCTCGCCGTCCTCGTCCGATTCCCGATCCCAAACTGCTGTCTTCTGTCTGCGACGACCCTTCCCACTCTTCTGGCGGCGAGCCTCCGTCTTCTTCACCTGCGCCTCCTCCCTCTGTGCGATGATCGTGGTTCGGAGTTGATGCACCACGGCGTAGAGGCGAACACGGTTTCCACTCGCAAATTTCCAGGACACTAGCAGCGGTACAATGTCGTTGAAGGAGGTGACACTGAGAAGGGCGTCGAGGAGGGAGCGAATTAGCGAGGGAGGGAAGAATGCTGAGTTGGGGCAGTTGATATGAGCCATATTTTTACGCTCGGCGCGGCGGACAGTGTGGCCAAATTCGAGGAGTTCGGGCTCGGCCTGTGCTCGTTCTTTTGCGGTCAGTTTGAGCTTCTTGTCGATGAGCATCCCGTGCTGTACCGGCAATGGAGCGGTGAATGGTGGGAGATGTGTGCCACGAGGTAGCGGAGGCGCGGGAAATTCGAGTACGATCCCAGCTCGAGCAGCGCACAAGCCGCAAGGGAAGCGGCGGTTGGCAGCAATGCAATCGAGGCCGGTCAGGTTGAGCGGTGGGTTTTGATAAACATGGTTGAATGCGGCGTTGAGACAAGTCTTCTCGGTCAGGACTTGGACCTTTGCGGGTTCCAGCGCCTTCGGGGATCGTGGTTTGGACTTCGAGTTTGGCGCAGAAGAAGATAAACCTGCGACAGGAATTAATTTGGCGCCGGAAGATAATCGTACCCGCACTCACCAGCAAGTTGTTTTTCCGCGGCCGCACGCACAGAAGGTTGATACAAGACTATGCCGCGTGCAGCGGTCTCAGGATTCCGCCCGACCCTCCCCTTCTCCTGCCAAAGCTGGTCTACGGTGTCGGGGAAGCCGAGGGAAATGCTGTCGAGGAGGGATTTGACATTGAGCCCGTTTGCAAAGGCAATCGTCGCGATAACAACCTGGCACAGAGGATCCTCGTCGAGGAGGCGAAGTATTTCTTCGTTATCTTCAGAGGATCGCAGCGAATGGTACATTTTCAGACGGCGCAGTCGGTGTTGACCGGGGGGGAGGGATTTCCAGAGATACAGGAAGACTCGGAGGACGTCGTCAATGGTGCGGCAATGAATCACAGCCTTTCGCCCCGAGTTTAGGATCCTAAGAAGCTGCGGAAAAATCTTCCCGCCGACGCCGTTCTCCAAGGGTTCAAAAATTAGCTGGGTGTTAGGGCGCTCATTGGACATCCGGAAGAGGTAGAAGTCGTCGCCTGACATGCCGAGACTGGAGCAGATTGATTTCAACGCGGGGCCGGGTTGTATCGTCGCCGAGAGAGCCATGATGGACGTCGATGAAGGCAGTCTACCGCGGAAGAAGGAGCCGATGTGCTGGAATTGCGGGCGGAATTCGGCACCCCACTCCTTGATGAGATGTGCCTCGTCGACGCAGCCGTAGACGATGTTGGCGCGGAAGGTGTCGGATCCGGTGATTATACGCCAATTCTTGTCGCGGAGATGCTCAGGATCGACACAAACAACGTTCCAGGTGGTGCACTTCGCAATCTCCTGGGCAAGATTCCGTCCGGATTGGCGCGCGGCGGTGACGGTGTCGTGGCAATAAGCGAAGGCGGAGACATCGAGTTTCTTCAGCTCAAGAACCTATTACTGATTTACATGAGCCCAGAACAGAGAAAGGAATCGTACAATGTTTGCTGCGAGCCCTTTTGTCGGTGTAACGACAATCCCGACAGGTAACGCGCGAGTGGGGAGATCGGGGTACAAAGCCGGATTCCGAGCCATTTCTAGGAGAATAACCATAGGGACAGCAAAGAGAGCTGATTTACCGCCGCCGGTGGCCATACAACACACAAGATCTTCACCGTCCAGTATGCGAACGATCAGCTTTTGCTGCGCGGGATAGAGGCCGTTCTTCCACTGGGGGATCAACTTCTTGACTATAGCAGAGACAGTGTGAATGCCCGGAGGGTCTTGCCATCGAAGCCTGGGTGCCATTGGGCGGCGGAGGTGGTCGTGGAGGTGGAGGTGGTGGAAGCGAGAGAGGGTGATCGCCGCGCCCTGCCAAAAGGCCGTGGGATTGCTGACCAAAATTGGTCAGCATTGGTAATAAGCCGAGCACCCTGCTTCCGCCGCGCGATAAACTCCAGACTAGCGCTACCCAGCCGCATCGCGATGCTCCCTGCCTCGCCGAAGGTTTTCTACGGGCGCGAGGAGGAGGTCGCACACATTATCAACACCATGCGGTCCACGCCCGCGGCGCGCATCTCCGTCTGCGGCGCGGAGGGCATCGGCAAGACAGCGGTGGCCCTCGCCGCGTCCCACAGCGCGGAGCTGGTGAAAATGTTCAAAGACTACCGCTACTTCGTCGACTGCGAGGGCGCGACCGATAGTAAGCAGCTCGTCACGATCCTCGCGAATCATTTCGGGCTGGAGAGCGGGGGCAGGATGCGTCTTATACGGCACCTCGCCACTCTCGCGACGGAGGCGCGCCCGGTCCTGCTCGTCCTCGACGCCCTCGACCGCGCGTGGAAGCCGCATGAGAACCGTGACGACGTCGAGGACTTCCTGTCGCTCCTCGCTGACTCCCAGTACCTCACCCTCATCGTGAGTCCCCTTCTCCCCCGCACAACGACAACGGCTAACACCTCTGGTGAAGGTAACCGTCCGCGGCGGCGAACACCCGCGCCAAGTACCCTGGACGCCCCTCCTCCACCTCCATCCGCTCCCTCTTGACGCCGCGCGCCAAACCTTCCTTGACATTTCCGACGTCTCCACCGACGAGCCGGAGCTCGACACGCTCCTCGCGCTCGCGGACAACAACCCCGGCACCCTCACGTTCCTCGCGGGCCTCGCCTCCTTCGAGGGCTGCGTCTCCCTCGTCTCGCGGTGGGAGTCCGAAGTGCCCGCGCTCCGCGCGGGGCGCGTGGTAGAGAGAGATATCCTCGCAATGCTGGAGAACGAAAGGGCGCGCGTGCGGGAGCCCCTACCCACCATCGACAGCCTGCTCATGCGTTCGCTGAGGCACGAGAGCACGCTCGTGAGCAGGTCGAGCACGAGCTCGATAGGCTCCGTGGGCTTCGTGGGCAGTCGGGTGAGTACGCCCCTCGATGCCGCGCGGCAAACCTTCCTCGACATCTCCGACGTCCCGACCGACGCATTTTCCGACGGTCCCACCGCTCAGACGAGCCTTCACGCAGTCAACGCCAGCCGAGCTTCTCTGCCGGAGTCAAACCTCGTTGTCCTGTCCTCCTCTCCGCTCCCCCAAGTATCTACCGGCGGACATGATGCGCAGGAAGTTGAACACCACCTTGCCACTCTTCCCGCACGTTCCGACAGCGCTACTAGTAATACTCTTCATACACTCAACACCGCCAGTCAGCCCTCTCTTGCGCGGCCTGACGCCGGTGCACAGCTTGTTGAACAGCGTAGTAACTGGTCACCGACCTCGACTTTGGTGTCGAACCTCGGTTCGCGGTCCTCCTCTCTGCTTCCTGGGGTATCTACCGGTGGACATGTGCAGGAAGTTGGGCTGATTACTAGCTGGTCGGCGAGCTCGGTGACAGCGGGGTCATTCCGCTCTCGGCGGTCCTCCCCTCCGCCAGCACGGGTATCCATCATCCGGCGGTTCAGACTATTACGCCCATTCAGGACTTCGTGAGGGGCCGTTGCCGCCTCTTCGACCGTCTAGCAGTCACATTTCGCACACGAAAACCTTGGCCACGGGTGCCAGTGCCCGCGACGTATGTCATGACCCACCTCCTGCTATAACTCTCGCCTCTGTCCCTCTCTCTACGTCTTGCAGAAAAAAACACATCTCGTCTCGTCTCTTCCACTCCGAGTCGCATTGGATCTGAAGAACAACTCGAACCAACCTAACTGTGACTCATTAGCTACCGGTTTGACAGCTAGGTGGTTTACCTACGGTCCCAATGTATCATATATACTTTGTTGTGTACTCAGTATTCGACTCAGTTCAACGGGACTCCAACCTGGCATCGTCTGGTTCGAAATTCAAACTCGCTGCCACGCCTTCCGGTATTCGCTCACAGCGCTTCGGGTGGCATCTTTGACTCCTGACAACCTCTTCAGCCCCCGTTTTTTTTGCAGAAGGTTTCATAGTTTCATAAAATGAACCAAAAATGAACCGACGTGATGTCGGTGCACGGCCACTGATGTTGATCTCTGACGCGCACTCGGTGGTAACGGGTCGTTGTGTTACCTATTTTCCGGCGGGTCACGGTAGCGGAGGGCCGTTGCCTGAAAAGATCCTGGCACAGAGAAAGAAAAACACGGAGAACAAAAATGCGGTAAATTTCTCAGGACTCGGCAGTATTCTCTACTGTCGCCGCCACCCGATTCCCATTCGAAACCGTCTTCGTTGAGATTGTTTGCAAAGGCGGTGCATTGCAAGGACTTGTCGGTTACAGGCGTTGGTTGAACTGTATGTCCCCTCTGGCGAATCTTTCCCACCCATGAACCGGCCCTTGCTATCAACTTTGCCCGAAGGCCCGGCGAGCGCACCGCGGCCGCACAGTGGTCCGCAAGAACACAATTTATCGACGCGGGTTAAACCCACGCCAAGAATACTGTGCTCTGGCGTGGTTGTGCGCAGAGTACGTGCTCATAACCCTTGGTCTCTCTCGCGGTTCCTGCCCAACAATATTCTTCATCGGCGCTGAATGGAAGTCGGTATTATCTTTGAGATTTTCGGCCGTCGCCGACAATGCGGGGGTCGCTGAAGACTGCTCTGCCGCCAGCGAGGGGCGCGACCATGATGGAGGGTCGAGACCTTCGAAGAGAGTGCTGAGCCGCTCGGTGGTTGGTTGAGAAACCTCGGCACTCTCAACCACCTGCGCCGTCGAAGTCGAAATGTTATCGTCCTGGCGCTGCCGCACCCGCTTGCGTTTGACGATTTCATTGTCTGCTGATCTCGTGGCAGATTGCTGCTGGACGGGCTGTGTTTGCGTAATAGTCAAAGTCGATTTCTGCTCCGTAAGGGTGCTGGCGAAGAACGCTGCCTGCTCCGTCGACGAGAACGAAAAATCGACGACCTCCCAGCCTGAGTTGGAGCGGTCGGCGATCATGTTCACAACAGTGTCGTGGATTTGCATGGCGGTCGGTCGTTCGGACGGATTCGCGGCCCAGCACTCACCGGCCAATTTCCAAACCTCGTCAGGGAGTGTCCGCCCTTCGTCTGCTTCCGGTCGTTCTGGACGCACACCGCGTCGGACCACGAGGTCGATGAACTCCCCATACGGAATAGAGAGCATTGGAATTTCGTCGGTATACAGCTAGTGGAAAAGGAAGGTGAGCATAAACTTAACAAGGGTAGTGAGATAGACAGTTGAACCGAACCTCGTACAAAGTCATACCGAACGCATAGACATCTGCTGGAACTCGGTATCGAGCCCCGGTTAGTAGTTCTGGAGCCATCCAATTACGACTCCCAAGCATCTCAGAAGCGTCCACAGTGGCCCGAGTACGCGATGCTATATCAGCTCGAAGACGAGCGAGTCCAAAGTCGCAGAGAAGAGCCTTCCCGGAGGACTCCACGAGAACGTTGATCTGTCCACAGACTGAATGCCATGCTCACAAGAGATGATGCAGACTACACACGGCTTTTAGGTCCCCATGACAGATCTTGCGCGAGTGGAGATACTGCAGTCCCAGAGAAATGTCCCGTAGCTATGCTCGATTTGTCAGTGAGCGCATTACTGAGACACGCGCGCACGTACAATAGGCAGTGGGTCGCATTCGGGCCGCGCGCGGAGAAAGTCTCTCGCGTTGTATGGGAGGTAAGGCATCACAATAAACGGTTTGTTGTCCAACGTATTTGCACCTAGGAACTGCAGAATGTGGGGATGTCGGAGTGTCGACCATAGATCGATCTCCCGGCGCAAAGCCTAGTTGGTGGTCATCAATATGAGTTACTCTCGGAGTCGTGCGTGTACAGGACGACTCACAGCACTACTTGGTTTTATTCCCGCCACATTTTCCAAAACCTTGATGGCAACATCCGTTCGATTCCACGTTCCGCGATAAACTGTCCCGCTATCGAGGTTCAGGCGGTACGAAAGAAGATAAGGACATAACTCACAATCCTCCAGCGCCGATTTCGGGACCGTATTCGATCTCAAACGAGGAGATCATCCACTCCTCAACCGTTACGTTTTGCCCACTCCTCGAAGTCAAATACCGCAGAGTATGCATGTAGAACTCTTCTTCCGCAGGGTTGACATTTTTATTGTTGAGTTGCTTCTGGATCGACACCATCATTGCGATGGTGTTGTACTGGTTGACCTCTTTCCGCAAGTCAGACCGCTCGTCGAAGGTGTCGTGAAGTCTCTACCTAAGGTTTGGAGCAACTTGGCGTTGTTTTTCTCCAGGCCGATGAGACGTTTATGCAGAGCCTCCACATCTTTTGTCTGTGCTCTCTTGCTGTCCGCCGCCATTGACTGAATATTGATTAAGGAAGAGATCTATTCAGATGGTAAGCGACGGTCGGTTTTAGGATGCAAGCATTACCTGGAAGGCGTCCACAGACATTCCGAGCCGCTTGTGGAACGAGTCTATCTTGGCCATCCGTGAATCCTTCTTGAAGAGCAGCTTCAAGAACACTGCCTCCTTCCCGCTTTCGACGAAGCGGTGAATTTCCCGAAGTAATCTGGTGCAGTGATATCATAAGGACAGGACACGAACCACCAGCAAAAACACGTACGCTTCCAAATCCGCCAGCGGTTTTGCGCATTTACTCGGGGTAAGTCGTGATTTAGCGAATTCTGTTCGCAGGGTCCGCAGGAGGCGCTCAGCAGATGCGGACAACACATCGAGCTGGTGGCGTAAAGTGTCCACTCCCTGGATCTCGGCGACAATGAAGCTGAGGATACTGAAGGCGGTCGTGAGTGCCGGAACGACGGGGAGGGACATCGCGGACGGAGGGGTGGGTGAGAGAGGTCGTCAGAGAATGATAGATTGCGTGGCTGAGAGCACCTTCTCCTGTGATACATTCCTGTCGGTGTGAGAGATGAATCATGACAGTCACTGCTTTTGGTACAGGTTGGTGGTGATTGTAACAAGGCAGAGATTGCTGGTAAGGCGGTGGCTTGGACGTGGTGTATGGCGCACCGCTTCCAAATTATCCACGATGTCCTGAGTTGGACCCCGCGCGTTGATCCAAGTTATGAGCATCGAGGGAGAACAGGTTAACTTGGTCTCAATCCCCGGAGACCATCCATGAGTCGCGAAGATGAAGCGTAGACCTTTACAAGTTTCAAGTCGGTGCTTCGTGCGTCGCGATCCGCAGCCTCCTGGGTCCCGATTCAACGTGTCTTCAAGCTCGTTCGCAGCTCGTCGCCGAGGACCGAAGACCGAGGACCGTCAGAAGATACACACAGGCCCCAGTTATTTGTGTGTTTACTGGCGAGCGCGCCATCGAGCGCAGGAGGAGCGAGCGGATTTTCTGGACTAAGAAAATTCGAGAAAATTCGGATTAAAAAATTCAGAACCATTGATTACGCTAGGAGAACCGAGGACATGAGTTGCAGTACAGAATTTGCGGCCGGGCAAGATTAGATTCCAGGACGAGTCGTCAGCTTGAATTCGACATGGCCGTTCGGGAGAAGAGTTGGTGCACCGCCACAGTACCGCCACCGACCGCGCTTCCTCGTCGGACGACGACTACCTTTTTATTCCCCGCCTTGGGCTGCACAACGTCTCTGTACCTCCTCCTCGAGCCTACTTTCGAAAATATCTGCGACTTGTCGTGTCCATGGATCCACTTTTCGCCACTTTCTGCCTGAAGGCTTGCACTCGTACTTTGAATCGTCGACAAGGAGCATGGACTGCTGGAGTCTTTCCTCGTTCATCTCTCGACAATGTAAACCGGTTGTTTGCCTAGCATTGCTGCCACTGAGTACTGAAGGACCTCCTGCAGTCCAACGGCGTTGGGAAGATGGACAGTGTCGATTGGAATGACGAGGTCCCAGATGTGCGTTCTTCCTGCCTTATTCGCTATCCTGAGAGGCTGACTGCTGTCGCAGACTATCCTGTAGACCATCCCCATGTAACCATAGGTGTCAGCGATTGCGCGCCTCCGGTGTTTCCCTTCTCATGCTCGTCCACAAGCCACTTGCGAATACGGCCAGGCGTACCGCGAGGAGGTCCACCTGCCACTGCGCGTACCCGCCGTCGTGGACACTGGCTTCTGGTGAGCCGCCCTCGACCTGCCTATCCGACTGCATACTCAGCATCTCAAGACTCGCTGTAGCCCTCCCCGTTTTCGTGATACGTACGGGTATAGCAGTTTCGACAGCACCCCGCCCGCGCTGCCAACGCTCATCACGGCCGCCTCCGCCGCCTGCGCTCGGCGCTTCGACCCTTGCGGCATCGGCCGCTGACTTGCTGGTCCTCGCCCTCCACGTCCCCCTCAATCTTCCGCATCACTCGACTGGCCACGCACTATGCGGCGGGGGTGGGTCCGCGCGCAGATAAACCAGACGTTACTCGTGGGCGGGATGGGTACGGGTGGATCTCAATAGGATATCCATCGGGTGCGTGCCGCCGTCCTCGTCCGTCCAAGTCTTCAGCGCTGCTGAGATACACACGAGCGCGAGCCCCGTCTGCCCGGCCTTCCGCGAGCCGAGCCATACCTGCGAGTCGTCCGGGATGCCATCCTCCGCCAGGGTCTCCCCGGGCCCATGTGTCGGCCGTCCGTCCGTGCTCTGCACTTCTATGCATCGCCAGGCGGGGCTGGTGCCGGGTTTTTCACATCCGCTTCCTCCGCATCCAATCCAGCCACCTCTGCACCCAAGCTACCCACACCCTCGCCAGCGCCGTCCGTCTCTGCTTCACAGCTCGCACATGGCGACACACGCATGTCGGACGTCGGCCTGCAAGTCAGCGGCGTGTCCAATCCCCAGATGCACGCCGCCCCCCGAGCGTGTCATCCTCCCCTTCTCCATAAACTCGATGTGGCGTCAGGCCGACCATCCCATGCATATGCGCATCTACCCCGTCCTCGCCCCCGCCCGCGCCCTGCCGCCCCACCTTCTTCGGACACCGGCGGTCGTTGGTCGTCTTTGACCTCCTGCACCTCGGCATGGACACACGCATATCGGACGTCACCGCCCGCAGCGGTAGAGACCGCCCCGGTGACGTGGAGACGTACTTCGGCTTCTTCATCCTCATGCGCCGCCTCCATCGTCGTCTCTGTGGATTGTCCCTGTCCCTGCTCCTCACGTCCACGTCCCGCCGCCATCCGGACGACGGAGCCCGTGGAGACTACCACGACTTTGCCACACATGTACACACCGTCCATGACCTCCCCCGCGGTCGCCTCTGCGCACACTGCGACGTACGGAGACGACCCCTCGTCGATCGAGATATGGATCGGTGCGCGCCGTCCCCAGCTACATCTACGGCTGCACCCGTAGGACAATCTCCATCTCCTGCATCTACTTTCCGTACTGCGCGCGTCGACCATCCGCTGGTACTCGTGCTTTTGCATGTCCGCGCCCGCTACCCGATATCCGACCTTACCACGCCCCAGTTAGCGCAATCCAGTGCCACCTCCTGGCCCACGTCCATCGACGTCTGCCTGGCTTGTCCTCACAGCTCAAGGTCGTCTGCTTTGTTTCCAATCCTCCTCCCGTTACCCGGACGAGTGCTCGGCCTCGGCGAGGCGCCTGGAGAGTACTACGACTTTGCCGCACACACCGCCCGACCTCCATCGCCGCCCCCCTGCGCACGACGGATCGCGAGCTGCGCTGCGTCAGAGCGCGGCGGCCGTCGAGCGATGTACGGATGACGTCGACTCGACGGGAGGGTATGGAAGGGGATGGGGTGCGGGAGGCTCGGTTTCGGGTGCGCCGGCGGGCGAAGCGAGGGAGGGACGGCAGGCAGAGGATGATTGGGTGCGCGGACAAGGAGCGGGAGTGGGTGCGGGTTCCGCTGCGCCTGACGATGGACGACGACGACATCTCCCTGTCCCAGATTCTGCCTACGTATATCGTTGCATACATACATTACCGTCCCGCTTCCACCCCTCCTCTTCGTCGATATCCGTTCTCACTTGTCGCATACTTACCTTGGTTATTTCCTCTCCGACTCTGTCCTTTCACATACATACATACATCCTCGTCGTTGTCCTCACTTGCTATACTGTTCGTGTCGCCGTACGCATGGGCAGAGTTCTCACAACTTGGGTGGCAACGGCGGGACTTGCATCTGAGAGTGGGTGGGGCGGTGTACTTATCACTTCTTTGAGGACCAGGCAGTCGTCGAGATGAGGACGGTGGCGCGATGGTTTTTGGATGCATCGTTAAGTGGACACGTCGTCGGGCGGTGGTAACGAGGGCGATTGGCGCGAGTGTCTGAGCGTCCAGGCGTTGGTGGACTGAGGCGGCGGGTGACGAGAGATGGATTCGGGCGGTGGCAAGGGGTGAAGCGGCATAATCAATATGGCATTCGGTTCATTCATGTATGTATGAGAGATAATGAGTAGGAGTAGGAATAGGAAGGGGAACGGGACGAATAACGTGAGAGTATGGCGCTGGCGGGAAGCCGAAGGGCGAGCGCGGGGCACGTAAGTAGGAATGTGTATGCTCGTAATGTAGACGGCGTAGAGGGGGGATGGATGGGTAAGAAGGAGTGTGTGGTGCGTGTGGGTATCATGGAAATACACGGGTGGTACATTGGCACCTGGGGAAGACGTTAGAATGGAGCGGGGGGCAGAAGGAGAGAGAGGGTGGCGTACTGAATAAGGGAGTCCGAATGAGATAACGATACAGTAGAGAAGACGGTGGAGGACTGGAAAAGCAAAGGTAGGTCAGCGAGGCGCTGGAAGAGGGTAGGGGTGTGGACGTACGAAGGTGCGGTCATCATGCGATGACGCAGAACGCGACAGAGGTACCGCCGCCGGTGCGCTCCTCGTCGATAGGCATGCCATCGGAGGTCGACTCGAACAATGATGACGACGCGTCGATCGCGACGGACTGCGAGACGATGGGGGTCTCGTTGGAGAGGAGGCTTTCGAGCGAGGTGAAAGAGTCCATTGGAGATATGTGTGGGGTGGGGTTGGTAGTGGTTTGGGTGGGTGGGTTAGACGCGGTAGAGTGTCAAGGTAAGACTGAGGGCGAAGTGGCAGATAGCGTTAGCTGAGAAGGCGATTCGCAGGTAGTGAAGAAAGGAAGGAAAGTTTGCGCCTCTTATATAGGGCTGGCGCAGAGGCCATTGTTCTGTACAATGTCCAGAGTGGGACAAAGAATTGATCGTATGCCCTTGTAGATGGATTGAAGCGGCCGGAGTTTAAAATTCTTCCATTGTTCGCCAAATTCGTCGTGGCCACCTTCACTCGCTTTGTAGGGAATGCGCAGTCGCCCGAGACCAAGGAATATAGGAAGCAGACTGCAGAGAGAGCATTATTCGGGGTCTTCTTGCCCGCCGTTGAGTGGATGAACAGGCGGACCAGGAGCGCGCAGGTGGTTTGGTCGCCGTTTGTGCAAGGCGGGTGTCACGTATGTGACACGATGTGACCATTGTGGCCACATTGTTTGCCGGCATCAATCGGCAAACCCTTTTTTGATCTCAATGCAACATGCGGCGAACAATAGAGGGCCTCGCGCGGTACGGGACCTGACTCGTAGACTCGATCTCTTCCACCATGCCGCCATGCCCCGAATCCCGGCGTAGGCGCGTTGGACACAGCAAGCCGTGGCGCCTTGCCAGTTCAACCGTCAAGACAGCGAATTCTGGAACCCCACCTCTCGGCGGCTCTCGGTAATAGCTTCGCGGAGCTCAGATCTACCCATGGAATCTCGCGGCTATCCTATTGTTCTCGCAAGGCATCCACTCTCGCACTTCTGGGGCCGATGGATGTTTGGGTCGTGAAACACAGGTTGCAAACGGGTCCTCTGTTGGGCGCAATTTTAGATGCACCCTCGAAAATGAACTGAACACATTATATTCTGGTATCCCTTTTGATCGCATGAATATGAACCATGTTCCATGCCCGAACCTGCTGGGAAAATGGAATATGTTTGCCGTCCTTTGCGAAGGGAGAAATAAACCTGTCTGGGGTCCAAACATGGAAAATCCCATTGTTCCTCTGATGTTTCCTGCGCAAACAGGGCAATTTTGGGTTCCCAAGGCTCAGGGAAACACGTAGAATTTTCTATCCACATCTGTGTCGCCAAAATCGTGTATGTTTGGGTGTCGAAACGTGATCCAAACAGAGTTTATTTTCCTTTGAAGTTTGACTCGACCACAAAAATAGCCCTAGAAATAAGACCCGTTTGCAGTCGATGTTTTGGTCCCAAACAGCCATCGGCCCCAGGAGTGTCGTCCGACATTCTTGATTACAAGGGCGGCATCAGTGATTCATTCTTGCTTGTGGCCACACCAAACCGGGGTCAGTTCCTCGTTCCGCCGCACACCTTCTCCGCCGGGAGAGTGACGCACTACTGGATACTGTCCTATAATTTTAGCCTCATCGATTCATTCTTTAACCTTCACCTCACATCGCATTCGATTTCACACTCGACTCGCTACCAATACGATGCCGAATTCTCAATTTCATGCTCGTCAAGTGTCCATAGGCGGTGGTTGGAACGTCCGGGGCTCGACAGTCTCCTTCAATGGCCCGCGTCGTCATCCATCCCCACTTCTATAGGTCCTCCGCGTCAGGTTCTCAAAAATAACTCCGCGGGACCGGAAATTCTCCACGCGTCTTATCGAGCCTCCGTGCCTTACTCTGGGCCGTCGTCCTTGGAGCTGTCTGTCTCTCAGTGTCAAGTCAAGTCCCGATGTACATTCACCTTGCACCCTCGGGCTCTAGGGAATATTTACAAAGCGGTCACAGAGCGATTATTGCACTCCGTCGAGGCCTTTCATATGACGACAAATGTACTCTAAATTTCAGGCACAGAGTCTTCCCCAGCCGCAGAGCGAGCAGCTGGCTGCCTTGGGCTGAATTGAAGTTCCTGCAGCAACACCACAGTAACGTGGTAGGATGTCATGAAGTGTGTGGTTGATGTTTTTTTCAACAGCAACTTTCCAAACGTGAGGGATTTCAACGACGGAGTACCGGAGAGACCACTTAGGGTCGCTGGACTACAGAGATTGTGGTGCTGCCTGACCACCACTTCGACGAACAAAGGCACCCTCCGCGACTCAGCGTCCGAGTTTGCTGGGGTGTTTAATCAATATCAGGCTCGAAATGGCTCTACTCCTCGTCATTATGATTTAAAGCCGCGTGTCTTCGCCCGGGATTTCGAGCGCAATAAGCCTTCCTTATCGTTCACGAGGGATTTGACAATTTGCGCTTGGACAATTGCCTAAGTCCGACATCACCGATCACTGATGTATTCCCACGGTTTCGTTTCTGAGTCCCGCACGCGGTCTCGCTCCCCGCGTCCTCCCCGTGCGAGACGGGAAGCCTCACCGCCGCCGACTCTCCCTCCTCCGTGTCCTTGCACTTGGACGCGGACCTCAAGCACGCGGGCTCGTTTGCGTCGACGTCGACTGCGTCGCGGTTCATGGAGCAATTCTCTCCCGATACGGAGAAGGGGGTGCAGGGGGAAGAGGGAGGGGGAGATAGAGTGGATCGCCCATTTACTGAAGCTGAACAAAAAATGAATTTTAAAAGAATGCCTGCTGAGAGGAGGAGTCCGTGTCGAGCGTGTACTGTAATATTTCGTTCAAATCGAACCGGGGGGTGACGCGTGACGATTTGAACCAATTCGACACTTCGACACTTCGACATCGCCGCCAAAGGTGTGTGACATCAGGAAAATTTCGATAAGGGCCTGAAATCATACAGCTAGGTTTTATCTTGGCTCCTGGACACCTGCACAATATTTGGGCTGTTTGGTTGAACACAAATCACCATTTTCGGTTCGCTTCCTCGGAAATGCAATTTGAACCAAGAAACTGAACCACAGGGTGGAAGTTTGAGTTTGGAGAGGCAATTTTGGTCCAAAAAACAGCAGAATGAGTAGTCTCCCACAGTCAGACTCTAATTTTCAGAAAATAAGATAGTCGAATTTTCTTTCAAGTTTTCGAAGTGTTAGGTTCCGCACCGCACCTGAGGAAACGTGACTAACGCGTGATGCAACGTGACATTCATGGGCCGAGGAAAAATGAAGAAAAATTTGGGAAGGATTTGGATTGTCTTCAGGAATTCGTAGTGTGGTTTTCAAAACATATAGAGCCGTAGTGGAAGCGGGATATATTATTTGGTGGCAGATCACTCGCGTGTGATCACGCGTTTGTCACGTTAAATTCAGCTGCGGTAAACAACCTGTCACTTAGTACAGACTACAGAATGAGACCACCAGTATGAAAGGAGCCCAGAAAAATTGCATTCCCTATCCAATGGGATTTTTTTGCTGGGTGACGAACCTTCAGACCTATTCGACATCGGCCGTCGTGACGCGTTACCTCGACCAATATTCGTGATCGACAAGGGGGTGCGTGACGCGTGACGGTCGATTTGAACGAAATATTACAGTATAAAGGTATCCCTGCCTACAGTGACGTCCCAACCATCGGCCGCCATTTGAACCTCCGCCGGGAACGTCTCGGCCAGCGCCGCATCGGCCACTTTGCTTTTCCGCGTGAAGCACTTTGCAGTCGGGTTGAATTCGTATAGAATATACTCTGGCTGGTCGGCCGCTGAGGCTGAGGCTGATTTGTTGGATGAGGTAGCCATTTGTGTGATGGTAGAGGAGGAGTGGTTGGTTTGAGGAGGTGAGTGGTTTTTCGTTCAGAGTACCGAGCCTCTTTATACCACGGCCGCCACATTTCAGAGGCTGCGTTGGATTCAGGGTTGCATCAGGCTTTCGCCACTTGCGCCACAGGGTGTAGTGTAATGCGGGCGTCAGAAGTGGCGAGTGAAGGAGGATGTGATGATGTGTGGTTGATTTTCTCAACAGCAGCTCTCAAACCGGTATTCAATTAAGTGCGAAATACGGAGGAGTCATAGAGGACAAAGCAACACGCCAAATCTGAACATCGTGGCGATTCTCAAGCGCCACCTTGAAGAACAAGGGCCATGTGTGGGGCGTCGCCGCGTTGGTGCGTCGCGCTCAATCGAACATGGACTCAGAGTGACTCTATTGCTCGTTTTGAGAGCTGGAGATTAACCTCTCTGTGTGAATGGATAAACGTTGCATGCGCTTGAAACGCTGCGATTTTTTTGTTCGAACATTTCGAACTCCGACCATCCCCGATCACTGATTACTTCCCACGGTTGCTTTTCTGGATTTATCAGCGTCGACTCTTCTTTTCAAAGGGAGATACGTAGTCCCAGACGATCAGCGACGGTCCACGACGGACTATGACAAACGCTTTCGTTAATCTCCATCGGCGACAACAATAGACGACATTGTTTCACCCGCCAAGTCCGTTCAGTATTCCATATAGCCCCTGCTAGACCGTGAGCGGCGAGTTCTCGCGCATAGAGTCGAGCTTGTACATGAACATATCGAGAACAGTCCAGCGCGAGTCGCCAAGCGTTCTATCGTTCACAGAGATAAAATTGGGCAATGCCAATTTCAGTCAAGACTCGGAGGAGCCTGGGTGCAAACCTGAGTATTGTATATTCCCAGAGGCCCTGAAGTCAGAGCGACCGCGACACAGAGAAGATGAAGACTGCTGAACTTCGGCAGACATGGGCGGCCATCACAAGAGCTGTGCTTGGGCTGTGCCGGCGCTTAGCGCTTGCTCAGCGCCTCCACCACACACAACTTGTCATGGAACCTCCTCACTCGCGACCACTTCTGGGCGGCGACAAGCCAACGGGCTGCTGTTCGGTGTGTTTCTCAGGCTGCTCCTCCGAGTCCTCTACGGACAGCGATGAGCAGTAACCATCATGATTCATCTCCCACGTCGGCGGGAGCGTATCAGGGATAAGAGTCGGTATTACACGATCTATGATTCACTGCCCATCTCTCCCCAAGCCTCTCCTTCCTACTGCTCACCCATGGCCCTCCCCGTCGTCCCTGCGCTCACAACCGCCTTCAGTATCCTCGGCTTCATTATCACCGAGATACAGACAGTGGACACTCTACGCCACCAGCTTGATGCGTTGTCGGCATCTGCAGAGCAGCTGCTGCGGACGCTTCACACCGAATTTGCTGAATCACGACTGACCCCGTCGAAATGCGCGAAACCGCTAGCGGATTTGGAAGCGTACGTGTGCCAGTACGGGTGGTTCGTATCATTAAACCAATGCACCAGATTACTTCGAGAAATTCACCGCTTCGCCAAGGGTGAAAGGGAGGCAGCGTTTCTGAAGCTGCTCCTCCAGAAGGATTCGCGGATGTCCAAAATAGATTTGTTCCACAGGCGGCTTGGAATGTGTATCGACGCCTTCCAGGTATTCCTTGCCTCCTGATAACCGGCCGTGGCTTATCCTCTGGACAGATTTCCTCCTTGCTCAATATCCAATCAATGTTAGCGGACGGCAAGAAAGCACGGCAACGAGACGTGGAGGCTCTGCATGAACGCCTCATCAGCTTGGAGAAAAACAACGCGAGGCTCCTTCAAACATTAGGTGAAACTCCACGATACCTTTGACCGGCGGACTGACTGTCGGGGAAAGAGATCAACCAGAACAACACAATCGCACTGATGGTGTCTATCCAGAAGCAACTAAACAACAAAAATGTCAATCCTGTGGAAGAAGAATTCTACACGCACACTTTGCGATACTTAACCTCAACAAGCGGGCAAAATGTGACCGTCGAGGAATGGATGATCTCCTCGTTTGAGATCGAGTATGGTGCGGAAATTGGTGCTGGTGGATTGTAAGTTGTGTTTTTCTGTTCTTCCGCGCAATCTAAACCTCGGTAGTGGAACAGTTTATCGTGGAACGTGGAATCGAACGGATGTCGCTATCAAGGTTTTGCGGAATGTGGCTGGAGTGCAGCCAAGTAATACTGTACGTCTTCTTGAACACGAAGGGGGACTTCGCACTGACCGTCCCCGACCAGGCCCTGCGCAATGAGATTGACCTCTGGTCCACGCTCCGACATCCCAATATTCTGCAATTCTTGGGTGCAAATACTTTGGACGACCAACCGTTCATGGTGATGCCTTATGTTCGATACAATGCGAGAGAGTTCCTTCGCGCGCATCTTGAAAGCGACCCTCTGCATATTGTACGTGCGCGGCGCGTCTACGGAGCCCCGACTGACCGATTGAACCATAGTTGCGTGACATTTCTCTTGGGCTCCAATATCTCCACTCCCGCAAGATCTGCCATGGGGACCTGAAGGCCGTGCGTAATCTACATCATCCGTCGTGAATGTGAACAGTGACATTCAGTACTCCTGGCAGATCAATGTTCTCGTCGACTCACACGGGAAGGCTCTGCTGTGCGATTTTGGACTTGCCCGTCTTCGAGCCGACGCGGCGTCGCGCACTCGGACTACCGCGGACGCTTCTGCGATGATCGGAAGTCGCAACTGGATGGCCCCAGAAATGCTAACCGGCGGTCGATACAGGGTGCCAGCAGATATCTATGCGTTTGGCATGACTTTGTACGAGGTTCAACTTTCTATCTCACAACCCTTGTTTTATCACGCTCACCTTCTTTTTCCACCAGTTGTACACTGACGAAGTTCCGATGGTTTCCATTCCGTATGGCGACTTCATCGACCTCGTGGTTCGGCGTGGTGTGCGTCCAGAACGACCCGAACCAGACGAAGGGCGGACACTCCCTGACGAGGTTTGGAAACTGGCCGCTGAGTGCTGGGCCGCGAACCCGTCCGAACGACCGACCGCCATGCAAATCCACGACACTGTGGTGAACATGATCGCCAACCACCCCAACTCAGGCTCGGAGGTCCTCGATTTTACGTTGACGGAGCAGGCAGCGCCCTCCGCCAGCACCTTCAAGGAGCAGGAATCGGCTTCCACTACTGCGCAAACACTTCCCGTCCAGCAGCAATTCATCACGAGATCAGCCAACAAGAAAATCGTTAAAAGCGAGCGGGTGCGGCAGCGCTGGGAAGATAATATCTTGATCGCGCGGAAGATTGGTGGGTCGCTCATCACCCGTGGGGTATTCTGATCTCACTCCTCGCATTCCCCACTTCCTCAGAGATTTTGAGTTCTACCGCCTCAGAGGACTGGGACCTCATTCTGGATGTCTGCAACGACGTAGGGACCACAAAAGCAAATGCAAAACAGGCTGTGCGGGCGCTGCGCCGCGAGTTCCAAGACGGCAAGCCCACCGCACAGTTGGCTGCCGCCCGTGTAAGTCGCTTTCCTTCATCTGGCCAGACCGCACTTTTGCTCACGAGCCCCCGCGCACAGCTCTGGGCCATTATGCTCCGCCATTCCAACATCACCTTCGTCAACGAGTGTACAGCCAAAAAGTTTCTGAAAACCATTGAGAACGTCGTCACCTCCCCCAATACCCTCCCAGTTGTCCGCGAACGCGTTATGAATATTCTTGCTGCGGCGGCATATGCCAGTAGTGGGTCCAGTAAGCCGTTGTTCTCGCCCATGACACTCTCCTTCTGACTCTCCACAAACAAAAGAACCGGACGTCGGGTTCCGCGGGCTCTGGCGACGGGTCCGTCCAGACCATGAGCCTGAGGAGGGCACACCCTTCAACTTCGACGACACCATGTTCAACCCGCCCCCTTTGACCGCAGGCCGCCGCCCACCGTCCGCCGATAAGACTGTTGGGTCCTTGACCTCGACGGCCTACGATTCCGACGCGACGCCGATCGTCCCCGATCCTCCTGGGCGACCCCCCACGGCCAACAAGATATCATTCGCGGGACCGTCTTCACCATCGCAGGCGTCGTCGGAAGTACTCAAGATGAATGAATATCTCAAAGACGCCGACCTCGACGGCTTAATTAATGGCCGGGATTGGGACCTCACTCCTGACGGCCTCCGCCGTTTAGTGATACTACAGGAGAATGTTCTATCGGAGAGTCAGCAGAACCTGGGTGCTGACCACGTGGAGACTCTCCTGGTCGCGTTGAATCTGGGGGTGACATACTTCCGGGTGGGCATGTTCCACCAGGCAGAGGAGCTGCAACGCCGTGTGGTTGATAAACGGAAAGTGGTGTCGGGAACAGACCACGAGGACACACTGACCGCGATGTTCCACCTAGCGGCCACCTATCGCAGCACTAAACGCCTGCAGGAGGCGCTCACATTGGGAACTGAGGTCGTGCTGGGTCGAAAGAGTTTGTTCGGCGCGTTCAACCTCCCGACGCTGGCCGCCGTTCACGGTGTTGCCTTGACATGTTATCACTTGCGCAGATACTCACAGGCGAAGGAAACTGAGCTTATAGTGTTCAAGGGACGGAAGAAGAGTCTCGGCCTCACCCACCAGGACACCGTTCGGTCGATGAAGGCTTTGGCCGTCTACCGCACGCTGGACGATGCGGGGAGGTCGAAGGGTGCTGAAAATACACTGACAGAAACGTTCAACCGCACGTTGGCCGCGTTAGAGAAGGGTGCTAAATGATCTGGATTCTGTTGAGCAGGATGATGTAGACTTTGTACTATGAATTTGTCTCCCTGTTGCTTTCGTCGCACAACTAAAATAAACCGTGAGTTCAGGTTGAATGAATGACCGCTCTGCGTTCAGAGGTAACGAACGAAGAACGAGGACAAAGTTAAGGAAGCAAAGAAGACAGTACCAAGTAAAGCCGGAGAACACCCTGACCGTATCGGAGAAACCGGGATTGGCGGTAGGGAAGAAACACAAGAGGAAGGGCCGACCACAAAGAAAATCTCTCATATCGAGATCTCTCCCGATGTCAGTCTATACGCACTAAATAAAGCCTCCAACGAGTCCAACGAGCAGGCCAAGAAATTCAGTACCGTACCCCGCTGCTTGGTGACAAGTGTTTTCCGCAGGAGGGTGAAACCGGGCATGTGCTCGAGGCAGAGGCGTGAAATGTGGGTTGGAGATCCGGATATTGCGCGGTGAAGAAAGTGGCGGAGTCGATGGGCCAGGGAGGCGATGCAGGGCCACGATGTACCGAGGGTGATTACTTCTCCAGCCAATTCTGGTGTACGAGCACAGGCGTTACGGTCTTGACTTCATTCCGAATCATTCGTCCATCATCCATGTACGCGCCTCCTACTTACTAGTACTTAGTCGTCAAGTCGGCGCAGATTTAGAGCAGAGGACCAGCGTTGACACGAGACTCGGGCCAGCCTGGTCGGAATATTGAAACGAGGCGTCCAAAAAGCGACGACATGGGCGGACGGTTGGCGGACGGAGCAAGGACGGAGAAAGACGCCCGGCGCCGATCAACATTTGATCACATCAGCATGGCGGTGCAGGCGCTTACCTCGCCTTTCTCCCAACTCCCATCTGCTTTCTCATCCAAATGGAATCCTCGCTCGCTGAATGCAATCGAAGTCAACGAATCGGTCTGGAACTGGCTACTGTTCTCCGATGGTGCTGTATCTCATAAGGAACGAGCTCGGAGCGTCGGAAGTCAGGCTGGGCCGCTCGGTATGATTTGCAGAGTCAAATTTACTTGAAAACGTGGTCAGCTTGAAATTGGAGAGCTTGCGAGCCGGAGGGACGCGAACGAGTCAACCCCATTCTTGTGCTCGCAATGGCAGCGCGGCCTCGTCCCTCTGCCTCAAGGCGCCACGTCAGTTTCGTCCTTTTATTTCTCACTTTATATAGAGGATTTCACATCTCACCACACAGTACGAGCACGCCGCTCATCGGCACTCTCCTCGATTTCTTCCTCTTTGGCACCCTTTTCAACCAAGTCTGTAATAGCCTAATGTACCTTCACAACCCGCTATTGGTGCGCCTCCTGTGCTGCTTGGGCTCTACTCACGATACTTAAACCAGCGTCTATGCCGATGAACCTCTGCAATGTTGAGTCCTGTATTTTTTGGTCTGCTTTTTGGAGACGAATCTTCAGTAAGGATTGAAATTTTTACCTTAAAACCCCCCGGCCTCAATGCGTTGGGCGCGCTGAAGAGCGGTTCACAGATATGTAATTCTGAGTACCCATTCACTCTGGCCACAAAGATTACTGTTCAAAGTTCGTATTCTATTCGACTGCTACTGTCCATGTCATGAATCAACTAACATCACCTTAAACCAGCTGGACCAGCGCCAAGACCGCGCCAGCCACTGCAAGTGAGACCGCCGTCGATGCCCTCCCCGCCGAGCCAGGCTTGTCGGAGGGCTGGGAAGTCGGCGTCCCTGAGTCCGACCCACTCTTCGTCTTCGTCGGCGCTGCACCGCTCCCGCTGCCACTACCACCCACAGGCGCCGTCGTCGCGATATCAAGCACGAACGCCTCGCCCGACAGCGTTGTCGTCACCGGCTTCGAATTCTTGTCGACGTCGGAGCAGATGGCGTTGCCCCCGCTTATCCCGCAGTCGAAGCCAACGATCAGGTCGAGGCCCGCGCTTGAGGCGGCGATGGTGTAGAACGCGTGGTCGGCGCCGGCGACCAAGGTCGCTGAGGTGCAGGGATACGCTCAATGGGATTGCGGCGGGGAAGGGAGGGATACGTACCGGTGAGGAGCTGGATGGTGCTCTTTCCCTGCGTCTCGTCCTCGGGGATGAGGTACGTGGTTCTACCCAACGAGTCGACGCCGCCGACTATGACGTCCGACGCGGTTTGCGCGAGCGGCGCGGTCACTGTGATCAGCGCAGGGGACGCTTCGACGTCTGGGTGAAAGACAGGTTATGATTTGTCCCCACTCAGGCACAGCGCAAACTTACATCCGAGTCTGGCCGTCAGTCCCAAAGCCGCGATGTGAAGGAGGGTTGCGGTCAACATATTAAAGGTTCGGGGGGATTTCTCGTGGGGAAGGGGGAAAAGAGACGAGGTGAGGATGCTGCTTCAACCGGACCCCACTCACTATTTGTACTGTGAGCGTGGCTCCAATCAATCGTCCGAAACGGACGTTCAAGTCAACATCTCACCAGGGGCGGTGTTGGGGCGCTGCACCAGCGCATCACGCAAATCCTTGCTATCCCCGAACCGCGCAAGGCACACAGACGAGCATCACTCAGAAATGCAGTTGGAGGAATTGGCTTTGAGCTTGAACGTTTGTACCACCGATACCGTCCGAATTACCGAAAAAAAACACACAGTTCGCAACCAAGCTCAAGGGTCTGGCATGGATTGTTGGACGAGGTCTGGGCGGAGCGACCCTGGCTGTGCACAAGCGGAGAGTTTCGCCTTCGCTTCATAGGCTCCCATCGTCGCAGCGGCGGGATTCACCACTTACTAATGAAATACGAAATTCCGGTTTTTTCGGACACACTCCTGTTTCGACTGGCCCCACGGCTAAACGGTTTAACAAGGGTGAAGTCATGGCTTCGCAATTACCGCCTGAAGCATCCACTGCCTCAAGCTACTCCTCTAATATCCGCTATGTTTCATTTGCCCATCGACGAAGAGACTCGGGAATATCCGTTCCGTCAAACTTCAACCGCGGGAATGCACCAGGCAGTACCTGTTGAATAGTCGGTCACAACAAACTTGTCAAACCGTTGACGAAAGAAAAGGGATCATTTCGAGTCCAAACTGTCTGTTCTGCGCTACCTACGCTACAATTTGTCGCAAACCGCGTGCAACTTGGGATACGACGGCGACCCAAAGCCGGTGACCTGCGCAGCCGATGAGTGGGTCAGTGAATCGAGCGCAATTCCGAATGCGAAGAAGAATCAGCTTACAGGATCCCAACCCACGGTCGAATTGAATCCCGGCGTGTTACATCCCGGGTTGCTCCCTAATGAAGTCAACGTTAGACACCCCACAGTGGAGGATACGCCATTAAACGACTCGCCGGTCTTCATATCCTTGAACGCATCCCCGTTCGCGTAGATCAGGGGGTTGAGAAACCCAAGCCCCGGCTTGCCCGCGGCGATGCGTTCGTTATTGAGCAGCGCGACGATACTGCGAGCATTATAATAATATTCACAAGAATGCGGGGAAGCAACCCACCTGGCAAAGATATCCGCACTATACTCAACCGACGCGAAGAAATCGATAACTTCACCGGCGAATATCCACGTGACGTCCCAGAGGGCCGCTACGTCGGGAACTGCGACCTCCGTGTCAGAATACTATACTCTAGTAGCTTTCATGCAACGAGGCGAAGCTCACTCGCACGCCCGGAGATATTGAAAGCCGTCGCATGCGTGTTGCCCGTCTTCTTCAAGTACCCAGAGACCGCGGCGTCTTGATACTTCGGGCGCGGGAACAGTATGGAGAAACCGCCGCCGCTGAACTGGGAGGCGATCTCTTCTGGGTCGTCGGTGTCGAACTCCGTCGCGCCCACCGCGGTGACGCTGTCGGTGTCGGAATTATTACTGCCGCGAGAAGGACACTGGACTCACAAGGGGCAGGTGGCCGGGAAGGACGCGTCGAAGGACTTGCAGTTCTCGATAGGAACGCTACCAGAGCCCCAGATATTCGTCTGCACGATATAGCTAACCCCACGCGCGGCCAGTTGGGCGTACGCATTGCACATCGAGCTGCGGCGGTGGGAATCAATTAATTGCACATCTCAAGATAAAGTGGCGGCGGCACGCACATTGCAATCGCGGGCGACGAGAGGAGACTCTCGAGCTGTGGCGTCTCGGTGTTGAGGATCGTCTGCGGCGGATGCTCCATCGATACCAGGAAATTCGCCTGGTCGAGCATCTCAACCAGGAGATCGTCCGGGAGCGTCCCCGTCGAGATAAACGTCACGGGTACCCCGTTCGTCAGCCCGACTCCGATCTGGGTGTCCGCGTTCTGGATATACAATCATTCGATCAGCGAGACACGACGGAACGAAATTGAAGTTGTATTAGAGCGAAAGAATGAATGACGCACGCCAGTGAGGCCGGCGCCGCCGGGGAGCTGGTTGTTCAGCCCTCCGTCGAGGGTAATCAGCCCAAAGGTGGTGTTAGGGTTCATGTCCGGGCGATAGGTCTCGAGGTATGTCTGTTGTTCGAATATGATCAGCTCAGAGCTCAGTTAATCACCAGCGAGGAGAAGGTACGCGCCTTGAGATCGCGCAGATTGGCGAAATCATTGTCGAATCCGGAGATCCCAAAAACGTGGGACGCTGCTTTAGCCGGCGTAGTGGGTATACCGTACAGCTCTTGGATACAGGTGGGCGTCCAGCTGGTGTTCAAACGGCAGGCTGCGGAGACTGAGCCCGCGGGAGGGTGTGCGGTAGCTGCTGTAGTCGGCCGCTTCACGGTCGAGGCTGGACGGGCGGACTTGGCCTCGGGGAAGCTATCTGAAGTCAGCTAAAGCGGAGGGGCGTAATATGAGAGCGACGAACGTGATGGTCGGGTGAATCCACCCGATGCTCGACTTGAGCGCCGCTGGCACTGAGTACGACAGGGTTCGGATGAGCGTTGTGTTTGTTGCGTCGTTTTGGAACGTCGAAAAGTCCGCGTCGAGGAGAGTGTTGGCTTGGGAGACCGTCATGTTGACGAGGATCCAATCGCCTGCGCTAGTAATCGGAGACGCCGTGAGTTTGTTGGAGCCGAGCCACGAGTTGACGGCAGAGAGCGTCTCGCTCGACGGTGCGATGAATGTTGCGACCTAGAAAACATAAGACGAGGAAATGAATTCCTGGAGGCGCCTACCTCTTCGCGGCTCAAGTATTGACCATAGCGGGCGTTACCTGGAGTGCTCACTTCGTAGACGGTGTCGTGGAGCCCCGGGATGTTGCCTTGGGTGAGAGCGAGGCGCAAGGTCAGGATTTCATCCGCTTGAGCAGATCCTATGTGGGTGAATCCAGCAGGTGCCGTGTCGCGTCGCTCTAGTTCGTGGAATGCGGGGGCGGCAGCGACGACCAAGGGAAACAAGAGTACGAGAGAGGCGTACATCTCGAACGACTAAGGTGGGAGCTTCGAAGGAACGTCGCGCCTTTATCGACGAGGGACAAGGGCTTATATCGCCGACAGATTGAACAGCGCACACACTGAAGAAAGATCTTCTGCCGGAAGTCAATTGCTTCGACTGCTGCGGAAGTTCCGTGGGACCGCCCGGGGAGAAAACGTCGGTCTGAATCAACATACCTGGGAAACTTCATGCACACCTGAGTGAAGATGGAGGGCATCTGTCATTGATATCGGGTTAGTCGATCGACTGCGGAGAAGCAGTTTGGACGCAGGAAGGTAAGCAGGGAGCAGAATCTTGTGACGGGCGCCATTTGGTAATGATTTGGGGTTCACCGTGCAGACCGTGGAGCAGACTCTAGATGCAAAGGAGAGATCGATGAGTCCGGGTGGCCAGCTAGACTCCCAAGACGAGCAGCCAAGGCTGGAGGATGTGGCCACGGTGGTGGCAAAAGGAAAGCGACAGAGGGCTGTGCTCTCGGATCAACTCATCACCTCGGCCGAACGCATCTTTCGTCCCCCCACCACGTCGCTTTTTCCATCTCGCTCGTTCTGGGTCTGCACATTGTATCAAATGCAACCCGATCAACTCATCAACATGCATCAACGTTCAACGTTCAACCACCACGTCGGTTCTTCCATCTCGTTCATTCTCTTTTAAACCCCCCGTTTATCACCGGATTGAATCTGCTTGACGCGGCCGAACTACTGCCAGTAAATGCGTAGCTTCTCTCACCTCAATTCTGCAAGCCGCCGGTCAAGTTCCCGATCGCTGCTGCAAGTTTTCCATGCCCACTTCGTCTCCTCGCATCCATCTCTACTTGACTCAAGTGGAACGACAACCTAAACCCCCCTCTGCCCCAATATTCCCAGTGCACGCTCACCGCAGCTCCTACAACCCAACCCTGGAACCGCGACGGTTGGGATTGCTGAGGACAGCCTGCTTTGTTGCCGACCCGGCTCTCCTCGTTCGACTCACGGCCAGTGGACTTTGCGAGTGCGGGTGCGGCAAGTCGTACGACTCGTACTCCTTCGCCATGCCGCTTCATCTACTGCCGATGCTCGAACTGCCAATCTGTTTGTTACTGCTCCCCGGAGTGCCAGAAATTGAGAGTCAGCGCGCGAAGCCAAGCTGAGGTCAGTCACTCAAAGGCAGCGGACGTACTAACCTGAATTCAAACCAGCAGCAATTCGGGCGTCGAGGCTCCGTTCCGCGTCGAGTCGAGGGTTGAATGCTAAAGTGGAAGGGAAGTAAGTGAAGATTGAAGCGAGATTGAACCTACTACTTAATCCTGCTCGACTTAATCCGCTCCGGCGGTCAACTTGGCTCGCGCTGGATATCCGCGGCGACTTCTTTGAGCTGAACCGAAATTTGCCACAGCAGCGGGAAAATCCGAAGGCGCGACGACTCGGGGACGCGGCACACAGGTTGAATGGGACGCAAACGTCTGGATCTATGCAGCGTAAGCCGTCGATGCCAAGTTAGGCCGTTAAACCACGGTCCACTATGGTTGGGTCAGTCAAGGTAGGCGGACATAACACACACATAATACACACCTGGAGACCCAGAACGCAGCGTCGTGAGGCGAGATCTTGAAAATATGTACGTAGTTTGATGAATCACGAACGGCCATACCTGGATTCAGATGAGCAGAGGTTCGGTCTCCCAAGCGTTGAAGCGTCGATGGACTCCGAGAAGGATCAGTAGTTGGTAACTCAACGCGTGCACGCACCGCTGGCTAGTCAAGGCTCGACTTGAACCGGTTAAAATGAGGTTGGTGTGAGCGTTCCAGAAGCATCCGCTTCGCGTCGAGAGGTGAGCATCAACGAATACCAAGGTGAAAGGTAAGTGAGATCGAACTCAAGTTGAATGATACATACTAATCTTGTGCGACTCCATCCGCGGTCAACTTGGCTTGCGCTGGATATCTGTGGCCAATTCAAGTTGAACCGAATTTGGCCAGGCCACGGACAAGGCTCGACAGCGCGTCGAATTGAGCGCCGGTGGCGCGCAAGGTTGGATGGGACACAAAACGAATGGTATTTAGAATCTGTGGCGGAGTTCCGGTCAGTACGGATCCGCGAGTCAAAGAATCAAGACATACCGGTAAGTAGGGATACAAGGAGGGAGTACGCTGGATGGATAGATCAGTATGGTTGGTGGGTCAGGAGGGACCACGCAGCGATGGATTGGAACCTCAAGAGCGAAGGTCAGCGTGTGGAGAATAATTGAGACGTACATGAATATCAAGGTGAGTTGAATTGAACAACGGCCCCGTAGTTTTGAAGGTCAACAATGGCCTATTGGGGAGCGCAGCCGAGTCAAATTATAACAGCGTTGGACTATCCGCAAGTGAAGAAGGTCAGCGAATATGAACGAGGTGGAGGAGAAGCTCAAACGCACCATAAATCTTCGGTCCGTACATCCTTCGGCAAGCCAGATCAATTCCACAAAGTTCGACTGGAACCGTCGAGGTGGGGGTCTGACGACACTTTTGAACCCGAGTGACATCGAAATCAGGCTCGAGGGGGAAGGGGGGAGTGGGGCGCGAGGCGTGCGCCGTGAGATTGATGGCCCCCAGAAGCAGGTGCTGCGCGTCGAGGCGAAGATTGGATCCAAAACCTATCGCGCAAGGTAAGTCCATTAAGATTGAACCGCAACCGAACAATACTGACCTGGTTCAAGGTAACGCTCGCCAGCGCGTCGAGCCGATGCGGTGCTTGTGGATCCCTTGAATATGTTCAAATCTGTGACGGAATCGCTAGTCGCAATGAACACAAAATAAAAGCTTCAAGCCTCGCACTCGTGGTTAGAGCATTCAAGCCAACGGCTCGGAGCGAGACCAACGCCTCGATGCTCTAAAGCGTCGAACACGCATCAAGAATTTCGAGGTATCGGCTCAGTTCAAGGGAAGCGCCGCTCGCCAACGTTTAATGGGAATGGAAGACGAAGAATCACTCACCTACCTGGGTTGAACGGTGAACCAAGCAGCCGCACCGAGGAGTTTGCGAAGCGCACAGCGATTCGTCCTATCAGTCAAGATGGAATCAACGAGGGACTGCGACGCACCGGTAAACCTCAACCCCACATAGTACTGTACATCATCGACGATCGAAACGGAACTTGCGGGTGCGCACCGTGAACGAGTCGATTTTGAGTATAGTCCCCCCGCAAGGTCGAGTCAGCGCAGCAGCCAGTCAGGCGAAGTTGGAGTGGCGTTCATGCAGCCTCAGGTAACCCTGAATGGGTCAGCTAGGAGGAGCGATGTATAGTTAGAGAAGGATGCACCAACCGGAGGAGTCTTTGACCATAATTTCGGTGCGATGGACTTGAACTGACTTGAACTTGAAGACCTTTGACAAGGTCAGGACAGTATCGATCGAATCAGAGTGGGAAAACGCACCTTGAACTGGTTGAAAACAATGTGAGTAGGGTCCCGCCTCGGAGCAAGTCAAGTTGGATCCCGCACGCTCCAGGGCATCGGGCTAGAAGGACCTGTGAGTGACAGCGAGGGTCAGCATCGACGAGCAAGGGCATACATAGCAAGATAAAATGAACGTACCTTGAGAGAACCGAGGTCTTGACCATAATTTCCGCACAACTTGAGATTCAAGACCTTAGACCTTTGAACCAAACCAAGGTCAGTATCGATTGCGTCAGAGCAAGAATGCGTACCTTCAACTGGTCATAGTCCCGCCTCGAGTCGAGCTGGGTCCCAGCATGAAGGACCTGTGGACGAAAGCGAGGGTCAGTTTCGACGAGCAAGGGATTGGCAAGGTAGAATGACCATACGTGACTTAAACCCCTAAAGTAGCCAGCGCATTCCGAGCGAGTTTTTGACCGTAGTTTCCGCGCAACTTGACCAGATTCACGGTCGAAGACCTCTCAACCAAAGCAAGGTCAGTAAAGTATCGATTGAAACAGAGTAACAAGACGCACCTTGAACTGGCGACGACGAAAATCGGACACAATCCCCGCGTTAAGCCAAGCCACACTGGATCTGGTGTGCGCAAGGGACGGGGGCTAATGACCTTGGAACAAAAACGAGGCTGAGTCTCGATGTGAGCAAGGATGAAGTTGCAAGATAAGATGCGCAGAGGCGCAACAATAACTCACCTGGGAACCGAAATCCCCGCCCAAAGTCCCGCCAAACCCCTCAAGTTCAGCGATAGTTCCAGCGTCAAGGCGGAGAGCATCAGTCCGAGTCGAAGGGATTGCGATAGAGGCGCCAGAGTCGCAGCATCGAAGTCTTGGGTGAGCGAGAAGAGGTCAGTTAAAAGGTTTAAAACAGCGCAGAACATTCCGACACATACCGTGGAAGTAGCCGTGAGGCGCGTCAAATTGAACGAGGTTTCCAGGGTCTTGGAGGTAAGACAAAGATTCGGGGTCAATCTAGCAGGGTTGAGACGTCAGGCAGAGGACACCAAGTCGAGCCAAACTTGCGTCAAGTCGAGCCAACTTGGAACTGGCACGGCGAGTTCAAGGTCAATTCGGGTCTAAAATGAATAAATCTGAGTTAGAGGCTGGGATTGCCATGCAAGGAGTGATTGAAGACCGACTAAGACGCCCCAGAGGAGAATAATCCAGCCATAGTCTCGGTGAGTGCTTGTTTGTGAGGTGGGGCGAAACTCGCGGAAACATTTGAAACTCGCGGTGCGAGTTCAAGGTGGATCCGGGCTAAAATCTCAATAGATGGGAGTCAAGGGCGCGAATTATGATGCAAAGAGTAAATAAACACCAGTTACGACGCCCCAGAGGAGAGTAATCGAGCTGGCATAGTCTCCGCGAGTGTGGTTTGTGAGGTCGGCCGAAACTGGAGAACCGACGCGGAAACTTGAATGTGTGTTGAGTTTCTGTGACTTGGAATCCATACAGTGGCTTTAAAAAAGCGTTAGAGTTGAGCTGAGAGCTAAACGAAAGGGTTCGAACCTCGCAGATAAAGAGGAAGTCATATCTAGCTTGGTGCGGTGAACTGGGAACCGGGCCGTCAAAAAGGGTTAGAGGTGGTTGAAGGCAGGCTAGAAGGACTCTAGTAAGTAATTATGAACTGACTGAGAAAGAATCAAGGCATACCTGCGGAGGAACGGTCATCCGCGCGCAAGTTGGTCGTGGTGAGCTGGTGGTTGATGTTAAGCGGTGGCGTGAGAACAGCCGGCCCATACGTCCGAGTTGTGCCGAGAGTTGTGCCGATGAAAGTTGGAGTCGGTGTGGAGGGCGAAAGGAGGGCAAGGTGCAGTGGTGAACGACTCGGATGGAGGGACAGATTCGATGCCGAGGATGGCGCGACCACAACCGTGGGGCAGGAAGCAGAAAGGATGGAAAGTAGGAAGTGGGCGGAAAGTGGCGGTTGAGTGAGGAATGAGGGTGAGGGAGGCGGGGGGGTACTTATACCACGGGCGTCGGCTAGGCGTTCTAGATCAATGAATTAGAGATTTACAAATCTCCGGAAATGTGGGAAGCGGAGGTGCGGTGGATTGCGCACAGTGCCCCAAAAATAGCCTGGTTGACTTTTGCCGGAATTGCGCGCTGAAGTAGCGCGAGGGGAGGCGAAAAGTTTTGGGTAAAACTTGGATGCTATCGATCCTTGACTTGTCCTCTGTACATCCCGCGTATGTGCTGTGCCTGCAGAGGTAAGTGCAAAATGTGAGTTTTGGAGGTTGTGAGCCCTGAAGCGCTCCAGGCACTCTAAGAAGCGAGCCGTCACTTTGAAACGTCAGGTGGTGGATTACTATCAGGTTCCGACGTAGCGGCGGTCTCAGGCTCCAGTCGAAGCCCGCGAAAACGCGGAATAAACATTTCCGCGTTTCCGGTTGCTGTGGCTCCCCGCGCGTTCCCCGAAGCCCAGAGCCTTGAGCGGTGATCCTAGTCACCATCTCACGTAAGGTGCCCGGCGGAGTCGGACACCTGGGTAGCCCGTGAATATCCAGCAGTAAATCAACCATTTAATTGGAAGTCTGAATTGCGCGCGTTAAAGCGCGTCAGAGGACGACCTCTGCTGCACTGACGTGTCGCCTAAATGCATGTACGTACTGCGTATTTTACCTCAATTTATGCCGTCGACGTTGGACTTGGACAACAAAAATCAAAGTTGACCTTCCTTTTTGGGCGACAAACGCAGCGCAGTCCCAATCCGGAAGCGCTGTGATCGCGCGGAGATTTTTTTTTGTTTGGCGCACTCCGGCGAGAAATTTTCGCTATGCGCCGTGTCCGGAGAATGTTAGGGGGTGATTCTTAGTGTGACGTAGACGCAAATGTGCTCCAAAACAAATTCACCGTCCGCGAAAACAAAATGCCACCGAGCCACGTTGAACGGCAGAGCAGCGCTCACGGCTGCTCTGGGCGGCCAGTGCGCAATCCAACTGAGCCATCGGACCATGACAAGCCGTGCTATCGGGTGTAACACATACAGACGGCCACGTCGCTTAAGCTGACAACTTCCGCCGATGTTTCAAATTCACCGAGGGAGGTCCACGCGTAAGTGGGCTCACGCGAACTCCGCTCCGCATTACTCAGGTGATATATGCATCCACCACATACTCCGTGTGCGCGGGCATTGATTTTGCTCGCTTCCACGCCGGATATCCCTGCCCCCGAGCCAGGAACATTGATTACTATATGTATCGACGTCCCGCGACCGGGGTTTCAATGCATATTTTGTCCCACTTTCATGTCTTCTCATGCCTGCATCTTGATGCTATTATCTTGCCTTTGCCCAAAATATTTGCAGGCATGCGACGGGTTTGACTGCAACAGGCCGTGGTGTAAACTCTTCATGTGGAATGTGGCGCCGCGCAGCGGCGCGGATGATGCGGATGTCCTGAAACATGGTTGCAAGGGAAGCGACTTCCCACTCTCACGCACGCCAAAGGCCCGTGTTTCCCAGGCCAGAATATTCCTGCCGCAGTCGGGAACATCGATGACTATATGTATCGACGTCCCGCGAGCGAGGTTTCAATGCACATTCTAGCTCGATTTTATCTCGTACTTTATATGCATTCTAATGGTATTACGTTGGCCTTGCTCAAAATATTTTGGCCGCCGGCAGGCACGCGGCGGCCCCAAGTGCAAGAGGCCGTGGTAGTGAGACTGGCTCTTGTCGAATGCAGCGCCGCACAGCGGCGCTGCTGATGCGCACCGTACTGTTTCTACGCGCCCTGAAACGTGGAAGCAAATCATGGCAGTCATTTCGGAAAGCGCGCGGAAACACTTTGATTTGACTCTCACGCATGGCAGCATGCCCGCTCCAAAGCCATGTTTTGCGTACCGAGCTGGCTCTGTGAGTACAGTCGACAATGCATCTTGAACGCGTCGATGCACTCCCTCAGCCTGGCCACTTTCGCCAACCATCCCACCTTCCAGTGTGCCTGTGTTTCCTGCGGAACGGTTCCGACCTCGACCGTGTCCACACCACACGCTACGCTCCACCTCCGCGAACACTGCGCCTAGCTACGCGTTCAAACGCGTCGAAATAGCTGCCCAGTTGGAATACCTGGCCAAGGACCTTTTGTGCGCACATACACTCCTAGAATTCCCCCAGTTCTCGAACTCAATGGGGACAGCGCCTGAGAACTCCCATACGCGCTACGATACATATATTCATCAAGCGGCGTACCGGTTACACATCTTGTCCTCCGCCGTAATAATGATTCCGCCGAACCACAAAACCAGCACGCGAGGACGCCAAACAAACACCCTCTTATTCTCGTACCACCACCATCCCACCTCAAGATCCTCGAATTTTTCTTCCCCTGCGGGGCGTCCTGGGTGAACGAGTCACGGCTTTCTCGGTGCGTCGTCTCACCTGTGCGTCCCTCTAATGGTGACCCCATGCGCGCTAGATCGACAATTTTTTCTTCCCTGCGGGGCTTTCACGTCCTCAACATCATGCCCTCCCGCTCGCTCTCCTCAAGCTGCATTTTTTTTTCTCCCCCGCGGGGCGTGAACGAACGAAGCTGTCCGTGGATTCGTCGGTGCGTAATACGATTTCCTGTCGTACTCCCTACGTCGAGTCTCACGCGCGCTAGATCTCGGATTTTTCTTTCCCTGCGGGGCGGTCAAGTCCTCACGAAGCCTTCAAAATCTAGCACTGCTCCCACAAACCTCCAAATTTTTCCTCGCTGCGCGGCATCGCTGTTCCATGCCCGCTGAGTCCCATTCAACTGCGCTTCTGGGGGTTATCACTTGCAACTCATCGTGGGGTGCATCAAACATCGTTGAAATACATCATAAAATTAGTTAGCCCTGTAGACGTACGCCTCGTAGACCTGTACCGCAAACCCCCGGGAAAACAGCTTCCTGAGGGCCTCAAAATCCGCGAGGTCGCTCGTGACCAGCGTATCAGAGACCAAATGTTTGCGAGGTCCGTGCGCGAGCCCTCGAGTACTTAGTTGCAATGTCGGGGCGACGGAGGAGACTTGGCGACGGGTGACTTAGAGTAAGGGGGTCAGACGAGGTCCTTGGTAGCACGTGGTTCATCCGAGCATTACAATTTATCGCAAACCGCGTGCAACTTGGGATACGACGGCGACCCAAAGCCGGTGACCTGCGCAGCCGACGGGTCGGGAGTGAATCGAGCAATTTCGGATGCGAAGAAGAATTAGCTTACAGGATCCCAGCCCACGGTCGAATTGAATCCCGGTGTGTTACATCCCGGGTTGCTCCCTGATCAATTCAGCGTTAGAAACCCCACAGTGGAGGATACGTAATGAAACGACTCACCGGTCTTCCTATCCTTAAACGCGTCCCCGTTCGCGTAGATCAGGGGGTTAAGGAACCCAAGCCCCGGCTTGCCCGCGGCGATGCGTTCGTTATTGAGCAGCGCGACGATGCTGCGAGCGTTATGATATTCGGTAAGCGCCCGGGAGAATGCTGGGAAGGAACCCACCTGGCGAAGATATCCGCGCTATACTCAACCGACGCGAGGAAATCGATAACTTCACTGGCGAATATCCAGGTGACGTCCCAGAGGGCCGCTACGTCGGGAACTGCGACCTCCGTGTCAGAATACTACTTATGCTCTAGTAGCTCTGATGCAACGAGGCGGAACTCACTCGGACGCCCGGAGATATTGAACGCCGTCGCATGCGTGTTGCCCGTCTTCTTCAAGTACCCAGAGACCGCCGCGTCTTGATACTTTGGGCGCGGAAACAGTATCGAGAAGCCGCCGCCGCTGAACTGGGAGGCGATCTCTTCTGGGTCGTCGGTGTCGAACTCCGTCGCGCCCACCGCGGTGACGCTGTCGGTGTCGGAATTATTACTGCCGCGAGAAGGACACTGGACTCACAAGGGGCAGGTGGCCGGGAAGGACGCGTCGAAGGACTTGCAGTTCTCGATAGGAACGCTACCAGCGCCCCAGATATTCGTCTGCACGATATAGCTAACCCCACGCGCGGCCAGTTGGGCGTACGCATTGCACATCGAGCTGCGGCGGTGGGAATCAATTAATTGCACATCTCAAGATAAAGTGGCGGCGGCACGCACATTGCAATCGCGGGCGACGAGAGGAGACTCTCGAGCTGTGGCGTCTCGGTGTTGAGGATCGTCTGCGGCGGATGCTCCATCGATACCAGGAAATTCGCCTGGTCGAGCATCTCAACCAGGAGATCGTCCGGGAGCGTCCCCGTCGAGATAAACGTCACGGGTACCCCGTTCGTCAGCCCGACTCCGATCTGGGTGTCCGCGTTCTGGATATACAATCATTCGATCAGCGAGACACGACGGAACGAAATTGAAGTTGTATTAGAGCGAAAGAATGAATGACGCACGCCAGTGAGGCCGGCGCCGCCGGGGAGCTGGTTGTTCAGCCCTCCGTCGAGGGTAATCAGCCCAAAGGTGGTGTTAGGGTTCATGTCCGGGCGATAGGTCTCGAGGTATGTCTGTTGTTCGAATATGATCAGCTCAGAGCTCAGTTAATCACCAGCGAGGAGAAGGTACGCGCCTTGAGATCGCGCAGATTGGCGAAATCATTGTCGAATCCGGAGATCCCAAAAACGTGGGACGCTGCTTTAGCCGGCGTAGTGGGTATACCGTACAGCTCTTGGATACAGGTGGGCGTCCAGCTGGTGTTCAAACGGCAGGCTGCGGAGACTGAGCCCGCGGGAGGGTGTGCGGTAGCTGCTGTAGTCGGCCGCTTCACGGTCGAGGCTGGACGGGCGGACTTGGCCTCGGGGAAGCTATCTGAAGTCAGCTAAAGCGGAGGGGCGTAATATGAGAGCGACGAACGTGATGGTCGGGTGAATCCACCCGATGCTCGACTTGAGCGCCGCTGGCACTGAGTACGACAGGGTTCGGATGAGCGTTGTGTTTGTTGCGTCGTTTTGGAACGTCGAAAAGTCCGCGTCGAGGAGAGTGTTGGCTTGGGAGACCGTCATGTTGACGAGGATCCAATCGCCTGCGCTAGTAATCGGAGACGCCGTGAGTTTGTTGGAGCCGAGCCACGAGTTGACGGCAGAGAGCGTCTCGCTCGACGGTGCGATGAATGTTGCGACCTAGAAAACATAAGACGAGGAAATGAATTCCTGGAGGCGCCTACCTCTTCGCGGCTCAAGTATTGACCATAGCGGGCGTTACCTGGAGTGCTCACTTCGTAGACGGTGTCGTGGAGCCCCGGGATGTTGCCTTGGGTGAGAGCGAGGCGCAAGGTCAGGATTTCATCCGCTTGAGCAGATCCTATGTGGGTGAATCCAGCAGGTGCCGTGTCGCGTCGCTCTAGTTCGTGGAATGCGGGGGCGGCAGCGACGACCAAGGGAAACAAGAGTACGAGAGAGGCGTACATCTCGAACGACTAAGGTGGGAGCTTCGAAGGAACGTCGCGCCTTTATCGACGAGGGACAAGGGCTTATATCGCCGACAGATTGAACAGCGCACACACTGAAGAAAGATCTTCTGCCGGAAGTCAATTGCTTCGACTGCTGCGGAAGTTCCGTGGGACCGCCCGGGGAGAAAACGTCGGTCTGAATCAACATACCTGGGAAACTTCATGCACACCTGAGTGAAGATGGAGGGCATCTGTCATTGATATCGGGTTAGTCGATCGACTGCGGAGAAGCAGTTTGGACGCAGGAAGGTAAGCAGGGAGCAGAATCTTGTGACGGGCGCCATTTGGTAATGATTTGGGGTTCACCGTGCAGACCGTGGAGCAGACTCTAGATGCAAAGGAGAGATCGATGAGTCCGGGTGGCCAGCTAGACTCCCAAGACGAGCAGCCAAGGCTGGAGGATGTGGCCACGGTGGTGGCAAAAGGAAAGCGACAGAGGGCTGTGCTCTCGGATCAACTCATCACCTCGGCCGAACGCATCTTTCGTCCCCCCACCACGTCGCTTTTTCCATCTCGCTCGTTCTGGGTCTGCACATTGTATCAAATGCAACCCGATCAACTCATCAACATGCATCAACGTTCAACGTTCAACCACCACGTCGGTTCTTCCATCTCGTTCATTCTCTTTTAAACCCCCCGTTTATCACCGGATTGAATCTGCTTGACGCGGCCGAACTACTGCCAGTAAATGCGTAGCTTCTCTCACCTCAATTCTGCAAGCCGCCGGTCAAGTTCCCGATCGCTGCTGCAAGTTTTCCATGCCCACTTCGTCTCCTCGCATCCATCTCTACTTGACTCAAGTGGAACGACAACCTAAACCCCCCTCTGCCCCAATATTCCCAGTGCACGCTCACCGCAGCTCCTACAACCCAACCCTGGAACCGCGACGGTTGGGATTGCTGAGGACAGCCTGCTTTGTTGCCGACCCGGCTCTCCTCGTTCGACTCACGGCCAGTGGACTTTGCGAGTGCGGGTGCGGCAAGTCGTACGACTCGTACTCCTTCGCCATGCCGCTTCATCTACTGCCGATGCTCGAACTGCCAATCTGTTTGTTACTGCTCCCCGGAGTGCCAGAAATTGAGAGTCAGCGCGCGAAGCCAAGCTGAGGTCAGTCACTCAAAGGCAGCGGACGTACTAACCTGAATTCAAACCAGCAGCAATTCGGGCGTCGAGGCTCCGTTCCGCGTCGAGTCGAGGGTTGAATGCTAAAGTGGAAGGGAAGTAAGTGAAGATTGAAGCGAGATTGAACCTACTACTTAATCCTGCTCGACTTAATCCGCTCCGGCGGTCAACTTGGCTCGCGCTGGATATCCGCGGCGACTTCTTTGAGCTGAACCGAAATTTGCCACAGCAGCGGGAAAATCCGAAGGCGCGACGACTCGGGGACGCGGCACACAGGTTGAATGGGACGCAAACGTCTGGATCTATGCAGCGTAAGCCGTCGATGCCAAGTTAGGCCGTTAAACCACGGTCCACTATGGTTGGGTCAGTCAAGGTAGGCGGACATAACACACACATAATACACACCTGGAGACCCAGAACGCAGCGTCGTGAGGCGAGATCTTGAAAATATGTACGTAGTTTGATGAATCACGAACGGCCATACCTGGATTCAGATGAGCAGAGGTTCGGTCTCCCAAGCGTTGAAGCGTCGATGGACTCCGAGAAGGATCAGTAGTTGGTAACTCAACGCGTGCACGCACCGCTGGCTAGTCAAGGCTCGACTTGAACCGGTTAAAATGAGGTTGGTGTGAGCGTTCCAGAAGCATCCGCTTCGCGTCGAGAGGTGAGCATCAACGAATACCAAGGTGAAAGGTAAGTGAGATCGAACTCAAGTTGAATGATACATACTAATCTTGTGCGACTCCATCCGCGGTCAACTTGGCTTGCGCTGGATATCTGTGGCCAATTCAAGTTGAACCGAATTTGGCCAGGCCACGGACAAGGCTCGACAGCGCGTCGAATTGAGCGCCGGTGGCGCGCAAGGTTGGATGGGACACAAAACGAATGGTATTTAGAATCTGTGGCGGAGTTCCGGTCAGTACGGATCCGCGAGTCAAAGAATCAAGACATACCGGTAAGTAGGGATACAAGGAGGGAGTACGCTGGATGGATAGATCAGTATGGTTGGTGGGTCAGGAGGGACCACGCAGCGATGGATTGGAACCTCAAGAGCGAAGGTCAGCGTGTGGAGAATAATTGAGACGTACATGAATATCAAGGTGAGTTGAATTGAACAACGGCCCCGTAGTTTTGAAGGTCAACAATGGCCTATTGGGGAGCGCAGCCGAGTCAAATTATAACAGCGTTGGACTATCCGCAAGTGAAGAAGGTCAGCGAATATGAACGAGGTGGAGGAGAAGCTCAAACGCACCATAAATCTTCGGTCCGTACATCCTTCGGCAAGCCAGATCAATTCCACAAAGTTCGACTGGAACCGTCGAGGTGGGGGTCTGACGACACTTTTGAACCCGAGTGACATCGAAATCAGGCTCGAGGGGGAAGGGGGGAGTGGGGCGCGAGGCGTGCGCCGTGAGATTGATGGCCCCCAGAAGCAGGTGCTGCGCGTCGAGGCGAAGATTGGATCCAAAACCTATCGCGCAAGGTAAGTCCATTAAGATTGAACCGCAACCGAACAATACTGACCTGGTTCAAGGTAACGCTCGCCAGCGCGTCGAGCCGATGCGGTGCTTGTGGATCCCTTGAATATGTTCAAATCTGTGACGGAATCGCTAGTCGCAATGAACACAAAATAAAAGCTTCAAGCCTCGCACTCGTGGTTAGAGCATTCAAGCCAACGGCTCGGAGCGAGACCAACGCCTCGATGCTCTAAAGCGTCGAACACGCATCAAGAATTTCGAGGTATCGGCTCAGTTCAAGGGAAGCGCCGCTCGCCAACGTTTAATGGGAATGGAAGACGAAGAATCACTCACCTACCTGGGTTGAACGGTGAACCAAGCAGCCGCACCGAGGAGTTTGCGAAGCGCACAGCGATTCGTCCTATCAGTCAAGATGGAATCAACGAGGGACTGCGACGCACCGGTAAACCTCAACCCCACATAGTACTGTACATCATCGACGATCGAAACGGAACTTGCGGGTGCGCACCGTGAACGAGTCGATTTTGAGTATAGTCCCCCCGCAAGGTCGAGTCAGCGCAGCAGCCAGTCAGGCGAAGTTGGAGTGGCGTTCATGCAGCCTCAGGTAACCCTGAATGGGTCAGCTAGGAGGAGCGATGTATAGTTAGAGAAGGATGCACCAACCGGAGGAGTCTTTGACCATAATTTCGGTGCGATGGACTTGAACTGACTTGAACTTGAAGACCTTTGACAAGGTCAGGACAGTATCGATCGAATCAGAGTGGGAAAACGCACCTTGAACTGGTTGAAAACAATGTGAGTAGGGTCCCGCCTCGGAGCAAGTCAAGTTGGATCCCGCACGCTCCAGGGCATCGGGCTAGAAGGACCTGTGAGTGACAGCGAGGGTCAGCATCGACGAGCAAGGGCATACATAGCAAGATAAAATGAACGTACCTTGAGAGAACCGAGGTCTTGACCATAATTTCCGCACAACTTGAGATTCAAGACCTTAGACCTTTGAACCAAACCAAGGTCAGTATCGATTGCGTCAGAGCAAGAATGCGTACCTTCAACTGGTCATAGTCCCGCCTCGAGTCGAGCTGGGTCCCAGCATGAAGGACCTGTGGACGAAAGCGAGGGTCAGTTTCGACGAGCAAGGGATTGGCAAGGTAGAATGACCATACGTGACTTAAACCCCTAAAGTAGCCAGCGCATTCCGAGCGAGTTTTTGACCGTAGTTTCCGCGCAACTTGACCAGATTCACGGTCGAAGACCTCTCAACCAAAGCAAGGTCAGTAAAGTATCGATTGAAACAGAGTAACAAGACGCACCTTGAACTGGCGACGACGAAAATCGGACACAATCCCCGCGTTAAGCCAAGCCACACTGGATCTGGTGTGCGCAAGGGACGGGGGCTAATGACCTTGGAACAAAAACGAGGCTGAGTCTCGATGTGAGCAAGGATGAAGTTGCAAGATAAGATGCGCAGAGGCGCAACAATAACTCACCTGGGAACCGAAATCCCCGCCCAAAGTCCCGCCAAACCCCTCAAGTTCAGCGATAGTTCCAGCGTCAAGGCGGAGAGCATCAGTCCGAGTCGAAGGGATTGCGATAGAGGCGCCAGAGTCGCAGCATCGAAGTCTTGGGTGAGCGAGAAGAGGTCAGTTAAAAGGTTTAAAACAGCGCAGAACATTCCGACACATACCGTGGAAGTAGCCGTGAGGCGCGTCAAATTGAACGAGGTTTCCAGGGTCTTGGAGGTAAGACAAAGATTCGGGGTCAATCTAGCAGGGTTGAGACGTCAGGCAGAGGACACCAAGTCGAGCCAAACTTGCGTCAAGTCGAGCCAACTTGGAACTGGCACGGCGAGTTCAAGGTCAATTCGGGTCTAAAATGAATAAATCTGAGTTAGAGGCTGGGATTGCCATGCAAGGAGTGATTGAAGACCGACTAAGACGCCCCAGAGGAGAATAATCCAGCCATAGTCTCGGTGAGTGCTTGTTTGTGAGGTGGGGCGAAACTCGCGGAAACATTTGAAACTCGCGGTGCGAGTTCAAGGTGGATCCGGGCTAAAATCTCAATAGATGGGAGTCAAGGGCGCGAATTATGATGCAAAGAGTAAATAAACACCAGTTACGACGCCCCAGAGGAGAGTAATCGAGCTGGCATAGTCTCCGCGAGTGTGGTTTGTGAGGTCGGCCGAAACTGGAGAACCGACGCGGAAACTTGAATGTGTGTTGAGTTTCTGTGACTTGGAATCCATACAGTGGCTTTAAAAAAGCGTTAGAGTTGAGCTGAGAGCTAAACGAAAGGGTTCGAACCTCGCAGATAAAGAGGAAGTCATATCTAGCTTGGTGCGGTGAACTGGGAACCGGGCCGTCAAAAAGGGTTAGAGGTGGTTGAAGGCAGGCTAGAAGGACTCTAGTAAGTAATTATGAACTGACTGAGAAAGAATCAAGGCATACCTGCGGAGGAACGGTCATCCGCGCGCAAGTTGGTCGTGGTGAGCTGGTGGTTGATGTTAAGCGGTGGCGTGAGAACAGCCGGCCCATACGTCCGAGTTGTGCCGAGAGTTGTGCCGATGAAAGTTGGAGTCGGTGTGGAGGGCGAAAGGAGGGCAAGGTGCAGTGGTGAACGACTCGGATGGAGGGACAGATTCGATGCCGAGGATGGCGCGACCACAACCGTGGGGCAGGAAGCAGAAAGGATGGAAAGTAGGAAGTGGGCGGAAAGTGGCGGTTGAGTGAGGAATGAGGGTGAGGGAGGCGGGGGGGTACTTATACCACGGGCGTCGGCTAGGCGTTCTAGATCAATGAATTAGAGATTTACAAATCTCCGGAAATGTGGGAAGCGGAGGTGCGGTGGATTGCGCACAGTGCCCCAAAAATAGCCTGGTTGACTTTTGCCGGAATTGCGCGCTGAAGTAGCGCGAGGGGAGGCGAAAAGTTTTGGGTAAAACTTGGATGCTATCGATCCTTGACTTGTCCTCTGTACATCCCGCGTATGTGCTGTGCCTGCAGAGGTAAGTGCAAAATGTGAGTTTTGGAGGTTGTGAGCCCTGAAGCGCTCCAGGCACTCTAAGAAGCGAGCCGTCACTTTGAAACGTCAGGTGGTGGATTACTATCAGGTTCCGACGTAGCGGCGGTCTCAGGCTCCAGTCGAAGCCCGCGAAAACGCGGAATAAACATTTCCGCGTTTCCGGTTGCTGTGGCTCCCCGCGCGTTCCCCGAAGCCCAGAGCCTTGAGCGGTGATCCTAGTCACCATCTCACGTAAGGTGCCCGGCGGAGTCGGACACCTGGGTAGCCCGTGAATATCCAGCAGTAAATCAACCATTTAATTGGAAGTCTGAATTGCGCGCGTTAAAGCGCGTCAGAGGACGACCTCTGCTGCACTGACGTGTCGCCTAAATGCATGTACGTACTGCGTATTTTACCTCAATTTATGCCGTCGACGTTGGACTTGGACAACAAAAATCAAAGTTGACCTTCCTTTTTGGGCGACAAACGCAGCGCAGTCCCAATCCGGAAGCGCTGTGATCGCGCGGAGATTTTTTTTTGTTTGGCGCACTCCGGCGAGAAATTTTCGCTATGCGCCGTGTCCGGAGAATGTTAGGGGGTGATTCTTAGTGTGACGTAGACGCAAATGTGCTCCAAAACAAATTCACCGTCCGCGAAAACAAAATGCCACCGAGCCACGTTGAACGGCAGAGCAGCGCTCACGGCTGCTCTGGGCGGCCAGTGCGCAATCCAACTGAGCCATCGGACCATGACAAGCCGTGCTATCGGGTGTAACACATACAGACGGCCACGTCGCTTAAGCTGACAACTTCCGCCGATGTTTCAAATTCACCGAGGGAGGTCCACGCGTAAGTGGGCTCACGCGAACTCCGCTCCGCATTACTCAGGTGATATATGCATCCACCACATACTCCGTGTGCGCGGGCATTGATTTTGCTCGCTTCCACGCCGGATATCCCTGCCCCCGAGCCAGGAACATTGATTACTATATGTATCGACGTCCCGCGACCGGGGTTTCAATGCATATTTTGTCCCACTTTCATGTCTTCTCATGCCTGCATCTTGATGCTATTATCTTGCCTTTGCCCAAAATATTTGCAGGCATGCGACGGGTTTGACTGCAACAGGCCGTGGTGTAAACTCTTCATGTGGAATGTGGCGCCGCGCAGCGGCGCGGATGATGCGGATGTCCTGAAACATGGTTGCAAGGGAAGCGACTTCCCACTCTCACGCACGCCAAAGGCCCGTGTTTCCCAGGCCAGAATATTCCTGCCGCAGTCGGGAACATCGATGACTATATGTATCGACGTCCCGCGAGCGAGGTTTCAATGCACATTCTAGCTCGATTTTATCTCGTACTTTATATGCATTCTAATGGTATTACGTTGGCCTTGCTCAAAATATTTTGGCCGCCGGCAGGCACGCGGCGGCCCCAAGTGCAAGAGGCCGTGGTAGTGAGACTGGCTCTTGTCGAATGCAGCGCCGCACAGCGGCGCTGCTGATGCGCACCGTACTGTTTCTACGCGCCCTGAAACGTGGAAGCAAATCATGGCAGTCATTTCGGAAAGCGCGCGGAAACACTTTGATTTGACTCTCACGCATGGCAGCATGCCCGCTCCAAAGCCATGTTTTGCGTACCGAGCTGGCTCTGTGAGTACAGTCGACAATGCATCTTGAACGCGTCGATGCACTCCCTCAGCCTGGCCACTTTCGCCAACCATCCCACCTTCCAGTGTGCCTGTGTTTCCTGCGGAACGGTTCCGACCTCGACCGTGTCCACACCACACGCTACGCTCCACCTCCGCGAACACTGCGCCTAGCTACGCGTTCAAACGCGTCGAAATAGCTGCCCAGTTGGAATACCTGGCCAAGGACCTTTTGTGCGCACATACACTCCTAGAATTCCCCCAGTTCTCGAACTCAATGGGGACAGCGCCTGAGAACTCCCATACGCGCTACGATACATATATTCATCAAGCGGCGTACCGGTTACACATCTTGTCCTCCGCCGTAATAATGATTCCGCCGAACCACAAAACCAGCACGCGAGGACGCCAAACAAACACCCTCTTATTCTCGTACCACCACCATCCCACCTCAAGATCCTCGAATTTTTCTTCCCCTGCGGGGCGTCCTGGGTGAACGAGTCACGGCTTTCTCGGTGCGTCGTCTCACCTGTGCGTCCCTCTAATGGTGACCCCATGCGCGCTAGATCGACAATTTTTTCTTCCCTGCGGGGCTTTCACGTCCTCAACATCATGCCCTCCCGCTCGCTCTCCTCAAGCTGCATTTTTTTTTCTCCCCCGCGGGGCGTGAACGAACGAAGCTGTCCGTGGATTCGTCGGTGCGTAATACGATTTCCTGTCGTACTCCCTACGTCGAGTCTCACGCGCGCTAGATCTCGGATTTTTCTTTCCCTGCGGGGCGGTCAAGTCCTCACGAAGCCTTCAAAATCTAGCACTGCTCCCACAAACCTCCAAATTTTTCCTCGCTGCGCGGCATCGCTGTTCCATGCCCGCTGAGTCCCATTCAACTGCGCTTCTGGGGGTTATCACTTGCAACTCATCGTGGGGTGCATCAAACATCGTTGAAATACATCATAAAATTAGTTAGCCCTGTAGACGTACGCCTCGTAGACCTGTACCGCAAACCCCCGGGAAAACAGCTTCCTGAGGGCCTCAAAATCCGCGAGGTCGCTCGTGACCAGCGTATCAGAGACCAAATGTTTGCGAGGTCCGTGCGCGAGCCCTCGAGTACTTAGTTGCAATGTCGGGGCGACGGAGGAGACTTGGCGACGGGTGACTTAGAGTAAGGGGGTCAGACGAGGTCCTTGGTAGCACGTGGTTCATCCGAGCATTACAATTTATCGCAAACCGCGTGCAACTTGGGATACGACGGCGACCCAAAGCCGGTGACCTGCGCAGCCGACGGGTCGGGAGTGAATCGAGCAATTTCGGATGCGAAGAAGAATTAGCTTACAGGATCCCAGCCCACGGTCGAATTGAATCCCGGTGTGTTACATCCCGGGTTGCTCCCTGATCAATTCAGCGTTAGAAACCCCACAGTGGAGGATACGTAATGAAACGACTCACCGGTCTTCCTATCCTTAAACGCGTCCCCGTTCGCGTAGATCAGGGGGTTAAGGAACCCAAGCCCCGGCTTGCCCGCGGCGATGCGTTCGTTATTGAGCAGCGCGACGATGCTGCGAGCGTTATGATATTCGGTAAGCGCCCGGGAGAATGCTGGGAAGGAACCCACCTGGCGAAGATATCCGCGCTATACTCAACCGACGCGAGGAAATCGATAACTTCACTGGCGAATATCCAGGTGACGTCCCAGAGGGCCGCTACGTCGGGAACTGCGACCTCCGTGTCAGAATACTACTTATGCTCTAGTAGCTCTGATGCAACGAGGCGGAACTCACTCGGACGCCCGGAGATATTGAACGCCGTCGCATGCGTGTTGCCCGTCTTCTTCAAGTACCCAGAGACCGCCGCGTCTTGATACTTTGGGCGCGGAAACAGTATCGAGAAGCCGCCGCCGCTGAACTGGGAGGCGATCTCTTCTGGGTCGTCGGTGTCGAACTCCGTCGCGCCCACCGCGGTGACGCTGTCGGTGTCGGAATTATTACTGCCGCGAGAAGGACACTGGACTCACAAGGGGCAGGTGGCCGGGAAGGACGCGTCGAAGGACTTGCAGTTCTCGATAGGAACGCTACCAGCGCCCCAGATATTCGTCTGCACGATATAGCTAACCCCACGCGCGGCCAGTTGGGCGTACGCATTGCACATCGAGCTGCGGCGGTGGGAATCAATTAATTGCACATCTCAAGATAAAGTGGCGGCGGCACGCACATTGCAATCGCGGGCGACGAGAGGAGACTCTCGAGCTGTGGCGTCTCGGTGTTGAGGATCGTCTGCGGCGGATGCTCCATCGATACCAGGAAATTCGCCTGGTCGAGCATCTCAACCAGGAGATCGTCCGGGAGCGTCCCCGTCGAGATAAACGTCACGGGTACCCCGTTCGTCAGCCCGACTCCGATCTGGGTGTCCGCGTTCTGGATATACAATCATTCGATCAGCGAGACACGACGGAACGAAATTGAAGTTGTATTAGAGCGAAAGAATGAATGACGCACGCCAGTGAGGCCGGCGCCGCCGGGGAGCTGGTTGTTCAGCCCTCCGTCGAGGGTAATCAGCCCAAAGGTGGTGTTAGGGTTCATGTCCGGGCGATAGGTCTCGAGGTATGTCTGTTGTTCGAATATGATCAGCTCAGAGCTCAGTTAATCACCAGCGAGGAGAAGGTACGCGCCTTGAGATCGCGCAGATTGGCGAAATCATTGTCGAATCCGGAGATCCCAAAAACGTGGGACGCTGCTTTAGCCGGCGTAGTGGGTATACCGTACAGCTCTTGGATACAGGTGGGCGTCCAGCTGGTGTTCAAACGGCAGGCTGCGGAGACTGAGCCCGCGGGAGGGTGTGCGGTAGCTGCTGTAGTCGGCCGCTTCACGGTCGAGGCTGGACGGGCGGACTTGGCCTCGGGGAAGCTATCTGAAGTCAGCTAAAGCGGAGGGGCGTAATATGAGAGCGACGAACGTGATGGTCGGGTGAATCCACCCGATGCTCGACTTGAGCGCCGCTGGCACTGAGTACGACAGGGTTCGGATGAGCGTTGTGTTTGTTGCGTCGTTTTGGAACGTCGAAAAGTCCGCGTCGAGGAGAGTGTTGGCTTGGGAGACCGTCATGTTGACGAGGATCCAATCGCCTGCGCTAGTAATCGGAGACGCCGTGAGTTTGTTGGAGCCGAGCCACGAGTTGACGGCAGAGAGCGTCTCGCTCGACGGTGCGATGAATGTTGCGACCTAGAAAACATAAGACGAGGAAATGAATTCCTGGAGGCGCCTACCTCTTCGCGGCTCAAGTATTGACCATAGCGGGCGTTACCTGGAGTGCTCACTTCGTAGACGGTGTCGTGGAGCCCCGGGATGTTGCCTTGGGTGAGAGCGAGGCGCAAGGTCAGGATTTCATCCGCTTGAGCAGATCCTATGTGGGTGAATCCAGCAGGTGCCGTGTCGCGTCGCTCTAGTTCGTGGAATGCGGGGGCGGCAGCGACGACCAAGGGAAACAAGAGTACGAGAGAGGCGTACATCTCGAACGACTAAGGTGGGAGCTTCGAAGGAACGTCGCGCCTTTATCGACGAGGGACAAGGGCTTATATCGCCGACAGATTGAACAGCGCACACACTGAAGAAAGATCTTCTGCCGGAAGTCAATTGCTTCGACTGCTGCGGAAGTTCCGTGGGACCGCCCGGGGAGAAAACGTCGGTCTGAATCAACATACCTGGGAAACTTCATGCACACCTGAGTGAAGATGGAGGGCATCTGTCATTGATATCGGGTTAGTCGATCGACTGCGGAGAAGCAGTTTGGACGCAGGAAGGTAAGCAGGGAGCAGAATCTTGTGACGGGCGCCATTTGGTAATGATTTGGGGTTCACCGTGCAGACCGTGGAGCAGACTCTAGATGCAAAGGAGAGATCGATGAGTCCGGGTGGCCAGCTAGACTCCCAAGACGAGCAGCCAAGGCTGGAGGATGTGGCCACGGTGGTGGCAAAAGGAAAGCGACAGAGGGCTGTGCTCTCGGATCAACTCATCACCTCGGCCGAACGCATCTTTCGTCCCCCCACCACGTCGCTTTTTCCATCTCGCTCGTTCTGGGTCTGCACATTGTATCAAATGCAACCCGATCAACTCATCAACATGCATCAACGTTCAACGTTCAACCACCACGTCGGTTCTTCCATCTCGTTCATTCTCTTTTAAACCCCCCGTTTATCACCGGATTGAATCTGCTTGACGCGGCCGAACTACTGCCAGTAAATGCGTAGCTTCTCTCACCTCAATTCTGCAAGCCGCCGGTCAAGTTCCCGATCGCTGCTGCAAGTTTTCCATGCCCACTTCGTCTCCTCGCATCCATCTCTACTTGACTCAAGTGGAACGACAACCTAAACCCCCCTCTGCCCCAATATTCCCAGTGCACGCTCACCGCAGCTCCTACAACCCAACCCTGGAACCGCGACGGTTGGGATTGCTGAGGACAGCCTGCTTTGTTGCCGACCCGGCTCTCCTCGTTCGACTCACGGCCAGTGGACTTTGCGAGTGCGGGTGCGGCAAGTCGTACGACTCGTACTCCTTCGCCATGCCGCTTCATCTACTGCCGATGCTCGAACTGCCAATCTGTTTGTTACTGCTCCCCGGAGTGCCAGAAATTGAGAGTCAGCGCGCGAAGCCAAGCTGAGGTCAGTCACTCAAAGGCAGCGGACGTACTAACCTGAATTCAAACCAGCAGCAATTCGGGCGTCGAGGCTCCGTTCCGCGTCGAGTCGAGGGTTGAATGCTAAAGTGGAAGGGAAGTAAGTGAAGATTGAAGCGAGATTGAACCTACTACTTAATCCTGCTCGACTTAATCCGCTCCGGCGGTCAACTTGGCTCGCGCTGGATATCCGCGGCGACTTCTTTGAGCTGAACCGAAATTTGCCACAGCAGCGGGAAAATCCGAAGGCGCGACGACTCGGGGACGCGGCACACAGGTTGAATGGGACGCAAACGTCTGGATCTATGCAGCGTAAGCCGTCGATGCCAAGTTAGGCCGTTAAACCACGGTCCACTATGGTTGGGTCAGTCAAGGTAGGCGGACATAACACACACATAATACACACCTGGAGACCCAGAACGCAGCGTCGTGAGGCGAGATCTTGAAAATATGTACGTAGTTTGATGAATCACGAACGGCCATACCTGGATTCAGATGAGCAGAGGTTCGGTCTCCCAAGCGTTGAAGCGTCGATGGACTCCGAGAAGGATCAGTAGTTGGTAACTCAACGCGTGCACGCACCGCTGGCTAGTCAAGGCTCGACTTGAACCGGTTAAAATGAGGTTGGTGTGAGCGTTCCAGAAGCATCCGCTTCGCGTCGAGAGGTGAGCATCAACGAATACCAAGGTGAAAGGTAAGTGAGATCGAACTCAAGTTGAATGATACATACTAATCTTGTGCGACTCCATCCGCGGTCAACTTGGCTTGCGCTGGATATCTGTGGCCAATTCAAGTTGAACCGAATTTGGCCAGGCCACGGACAAGGCTCGACAGCGCGTCGAATTGAGCGCCGGTGGCGCGCAAGGTTGGATGGGACACAAAACGAATGGTATTTAGAATCTGTGGCGGAGTTCCGGTCAGTACGGATCCGCGAGTCAAAGAATCAAGACATACCGGTAAGTAGGGATACAAGGAGGGAGTACGCTGGATGGATAGATCAGTATGGTTGGTGGGTCAGGAGGGACCACGCAGCGATGGATTGGAACCTCAAGAGCGAAGGTCAGCGTGTGGAGAATAATTGAGACGTACATGAATATCAAGGTGAGTTGAATTGAACAACGGCCCCGTAGTTTTGAAGGTCAACAATGGCCTATTGGGGAGCGCAGCCGAGTCAAATTATAACAGCGTTGGACTATCCGCAAGTGAAGAAGGTCAGCGAATATGAACGAGGTGGAGGAGAAGCTCAAACGCACCATAAATCTTCGGTCCGTACATCCTTCGGCAAGCCAGATCAATTCCACAAAGTTCGACTGGAACCGTCGAGGTGGGGGTCTGACGACACTTTTGAACCCGAGTGACATCGAAATCAGGCTCGAGGGGGAAGGGGGGAGTGGGGCGCGAGGCGTGCGCCGTGAGATTGATGGCCCCCAGAAGCAGGTGCTGCGCGTCGAGGCGAAGATTGGATCCAAAACCTATCGCGCAAGGTAAGTCCATTAAGATTGAACCGCAACCGAACAATACTGACCTGGTTCAAGGTAACGCTCGCCAGCGCGTCGAGCCGATGCGGTGCTTGTGGATCCCTTGAATATGTTCAAATCTGTGACGGAATCGCTAGTCGCAATGAACACAAAATAAAAGCTTCAAGCCTCGCACTCGTGGTTAGAGCATTCAAGCCAACGGCTCGGAGCGAGACCAACGCCTCGATGCTCTAAAGCGTCGAACACGCATCAAGAATTTCGAGGTATCGGCTCAGTTCAAGGGAAGCGCCGCTCGCCAACGTTTAATGGGAATGGAAGACGAAGAATCACTCACCTACCTGGGTTGAACGGTGAACCAAGCAGCCGCACCGAGGAGTTTGCGAAGCGCACAGCGATTCGTCCTATCAGTCAAGATGGAATCAACGAGGGACTGCGACGCACCGGTAAACCTCAACCCCACATAGTACTGTACATCATCGACGATCGAAACGGAACTTGCGGGTGCGCACCGTGAACGAGTCGATTTTGAGTATAGTCCCCCCGCAAGGTCGAGTCAGCGCAGCAGCCAGTCAGGCGAAGTTGGAGTGGCGTTCATGCAGCCTCAGGTAACCCTGAATGGGTCAGCTAGGAGGAGCGATGTATAGTTAGAGAAGGATGCACCAACCGGAGGAGTCTTTGACCATAATTTCGGTGCGATGGACTTGAACTGACTTGAACTTGAAGACCTTTGACAAGGTCAGGACAGTATCGATCGAATCAGAGTGGGAAAACGCACCTTGAACTGGTTGAAAACAATGTGAGTAGGGTCCCGCCTCGGAGCAAGTCAAGTTGGATCCCGCACGCTCCAGGGCATCGGGCTAGAAGGACCTGTGAGTGACAGCGAGGGTCAGCATCGACGAGCAAGGGCATACATAGCAAGATAAAATGAACGTACCTTGAGAGAACCGAGGTCTTGACCATAATTTCCGCACAACTTGAGATTCAAGACCTTAGACCTTTGAACCAAACCAAGGTCAGTATCGATTGCGTCAGAGCAAGAATGCGTACCTTCAACTGGTCATAGTCCCGCCTCGAGTCGAGCTGGGTCCCAGCATGAAGGACCTGTGGACGAAAGCGAGGGTCAGTTTCGACGAGCAAGGGATTGGCAAGGTAGAATGACCATACGTGACTTAAACCCCTAAAGTAGCCAGCGCATTCCGAGCGAGTTTTTGACCGTAGTTTCCGCGCAACTTGACCAGATTCACGGTCGAAGACCTCTCAACCAAAGCAAGGTCAGTAAAGTATCGATTGAAACAGAGTAACAAGACGCACCTTGAACTGGCGACGACGAAAATCGGACACAATCCCCGCGTTAAGCCAAGCCACACTGGATCTGGTGTGCGCAAGGGACGGGGGCTAATGACCTTGGAACAAAAACGAGGCTGAGTCTCGATGTGAGCAAGGATGAAGTTGCAAGATAAGATGCGCAGAGGCGCAACAATAACTCACCTGGGAACCGAAATCCCCGCCCAAAGTCCCGCCAAACCCCTCAAGTTCAGCGATAGTTCCAGCGTCAAGGCGGAGAGCATCAGTCCGAGTCGAAGGGATTGCGATAGAGGCGCCAGAGTCGCAGCATCGAAGTCTTGGGTGAGCGAGAAGAGGTCAGTTAAAAGGTTTAAAACAGCGCAGAACATTCCGACACATACCGTGGAAGTAGCCGTGAGGCGCGTCAAATTGAACGAGGTTTCCAGGGTCTTGGAGGTAAGACAAAGATTCGGGGTCAATCTAGCAGGGTTGAGACGTCAGGCAGAGGACACCAAGTCGAGCCAAACTTGCGTCAAGTCGAGCCAACTTGGAACTGGCACGGCGAGTTCAAGGTCAATTCGGGTCTAAAATGAATAAATCTGAGTTAGAGGCTGGGATTGCCATGCAAGGAGTGATTGAAGACCGACTAAGACGCCCCAGAGGAGAATAATCCAGCCATAGTCTCGGTGAGTGCTTGTTTGTGAGGTGGGGCGAAACTCGCGGAAACATTTGAAACTCGCGGTGCGAGTTCAAGGTGGATCCGGGCTAAAATCTCAATAGATGGGAGTCAAGGGCGCGAATTATGATGCAAAGAGTAAATAAACACCAGTTACGACGCCCCAGAGGAGAGTAATCGAGCTGGCATAGTCTCCGCGAGTGTGGTTTGTGAGGTCGGCCGAAACTGGAGAACCGACGCGGAAACTTGAATGTGTGTTGAGTTTCTGTGACTTGGAATCCATACAGTGGCTTTAAAAAAGCGTTAGAGTTGAGCTGAGAGCTAAACGAAAGGGTTCGAACCTCGCAGATAAAGAGGAAGTCATATCTAGCTTGGTGCGGTGAACTGGGAACCGGGCCGTCAAAAAGGGTTAGAGGTGGTTGAAGGCAGGCTAGAAGGACTCTAGTAAGTAATTATGAACTGACTGAGAAAGAATCAAGGCATACCTGCGGAGGAACGGTCATCCGCGCGCAAGTTGGTCGTGGTGAGCTGGTGGTTGATGTTAAGCGGTGGCGTGAGAACAGCCGGCCCATACGTCCGAGTTGTGCCGAGAGTTGTGCCGATGAAAGTTGGAGTCGGTGTGGAGGGCGAAAGGAGGGCAAGGTGCAGTGGTGAACGACTCGGATGGAGGGACAGATTCGATGCCGAGGATGGCGCGACCACAACCGTGGGGCAGGAAGCAGAAAGGATGGAAAGTAGGAAGTGGGCGGAAAGTGGCGGTTGAGTGAGGAATGAGGGTGAGGGAGGCGGGGGGGTACTTATACCACGGGCGTCGGCTAGGCGTTCTAGATCAATGAATTAGAGATTTACAAATCTCCGGAAATGTGGGAAGCGGAGGTGCGGTGGATTGCGCACAGTGCCCCAAAAATAGCCTGGTTGACTTTTGCCGGAATTGCGCGCTGAAGTAGCGCGAGGGGAGGCGAAAAGTTTTGGGTAAAACTTGGATGCTATCGATCCTTGACTTGTCCTCTGTACATCCCGCGTATGTGCTGTGCCTGCAGAGGTAAGTGCAAAATGTGAGTTTTGGAGGTTGTGAGCCCTGAAGCGCTCCAGGCACTCTAAGAAGCGAGCCGTCACTTTGAAACGTCAGGTGGTGGATTACTATCAGGTTCCGACGTAGCGGCGGTCTCAGGCTCCAGTCGAAGCCCGCGAAAACGCGGAATAAACATTTCCGCGTTTCCGGTTGCTGTGGCTCCCCGCGCGTTCCCCGAAGCCCAGAGCCTTGAGCGGTGATCCTAGTCACCATCTCACGTAAGGTGCCCGGCGGAGTCGGACACCTGGGTAGCCCGTGAATATCCAGCAGTAAATCAACCATTTAATTGGAAGTCTGAATTGCGCGCGTTAAAGCGCGTCAGAGGACGACCTCTGCTGCACTGACGTGTCGCCTAAATGCATGTACGTACTGCGTATTTTACCTCAATTTATGCCGTCGACGTTGGACTTGGACAACAAAAATCAAAGTTGACCTTCCTTTTTGGGCGACAAACGCAGCGCAGTCCCAATCCGGAAGCGCTGTGATCGCGCGGAGATTTTTTTTTGTTTGGCGCACTCCGGCGAGAAATTTTCGCTATGCGCCGTGTCCGGAGAATGTTAGGGGGTGATTCTTAGTGTGACGTAGACGCAAATGTGCTCCAAAACAAATTCACCGTCCGCGAAAACAAAATGCCACCGAGCCACGTTGAACGGCAGAGCAGCGCTCACGGCTGCTCTGGGCGGCCAGTGCGCAATCCAACTGAGCCATCGGACCATGACAAGCCGTGCTATCGGGTGTAACACATACAGACGGCCACGTCGCTTAAGCTGACAACTTCCGCCGATGTTTCAAATTCACCGAGGGAGGTCCACGCGTAAGTGGGCTCACGCGAACTCCGCTCCGCATTACTCAGGTGATATATGCATCCACCACATACTCCGTGTGCGCGGGCATTGATTTTGCTCGCTTCCACGCCGGATATCCCTGCCCCCGAGCCAGGAACATTGATTACTATATGTATCGACGTCCCGCGACCGGGGTTTCAATGCATATTTTGTCCCACTTTCATGTCTTCTCATGCCTGCATCTTGATGCTATTATCTTGCCTTTGCCCAAAATATTTGCAGGCATGCGACGGGTTTGACTGCAACAGGCCGTGGTGTAAACTCTTCATGTGGAATGTGGCGCCGCGCAGCGGCGCGGATGATGCGGATGTCCTGAAACATGGTTGCAAGGGAAGCGACTTCCCACTCTCACGCACGCCAAAGGCCCGTGTTTCCCAGGCCAGAATATTCCTGCCGCAGTCGGGAACATCGATGACTATATGTATCGACGTCCCGCGAGCGAGGTTTCAATGCACATTCTAGCTCGATTTTATCTCGTACTTTATATGCATTCTAATGGTATTACGTTGGCCTTGCTCAAAATATTTTGGCCGCCGGCAGGCACGCGGCGGCCCCAAGTGCAAGAGGCCGTGGTAGTGAGACTGGCTCTTGTCGAATGCAGCGCCGCACAGCGGCGCTGCTGATGCGCACCGTACTGTTTCTACGCGCCCTGAAACGTGGAAGCAAATCATGGCAGTCATTTCGGAAAGCGCGCGGAAACACTTTGATTTGACTCTCACGCATGGCAGCATGCCCGCTCCAAAGCCATGTTTTGCGTACCGAGCTGGCTCTGTGAGTACAGTCGACAATGCATCTTGAACGCGTCGATGCACTCCCTCAGCCTGGCCACTTTCGCCAACCATCCCACCTTCCAGTGTGCCTGTGTTTCCTGCGGAACGGTTCCGACCTCGACCGTGTCCACACCACACGCTACGCTCCACCTCCGCGAACACTGCGCCTAGCTACGCGTTCAAACGCGTCGAAATAGCTGCCCAGTTGGAATACCTGGCCAAGGACCTTTTGTGCGCACATACACTCCTAGAATTCCCCCAGTTCTCGAACTCAATGGGGACAGCGCCTGAGAACTCCCATACGCGCTACGATACATATATTCATCAAGCGGCGTACCGGTTACACATCTTGTCCTCCGCCGTAATAATGATTCCGCCGAACCACAAAACCAGCACGCGAGGACGCCAAACAAACACCCTCTTATTCTCGTACCACCACCATCCCACCTCAAGATCCTCGAATTTTTCTTCCCCTGCGGGGCGTCCTGGGTGAACGAGTCACGGCTTTCTCGGTGCGTCGTCTCACCTGTGCGTCCCTCTAATGGTGACCCCATGCGCGCTAGATCGACAATTTTTTCTTCCCTGCGGGGCTTTCACGTCCTCAACATCATGCCCTCCCGCTCGCTCTCCTCAAGCTGCATTTTTTTTTCTCCCCCGCGGGGCGTGAACGAACGAAGCTGTCCGTGGATTCGTCGGTGCGTAATACGATTTCCTGTCGTACTCCCTACGTCGAGTCTCACGCGCGCTAGATCTCGGATTTTTCTTTCCCTGCGGGGCGGTCAAGTCCTCACGAAGCCTTCAAAATCTAGCACTGCTCCCACAAACCTCCAAATTTTTCCTCGCTGCGCGGCATCGCTGTTCCATGCCCGCTGAGTCCCATTCAACTGCGCTTCTGGGGGTTATCACTTGCAACTCATCGTGGGGTGCATCAAACATCGTTGAAATACATCATAAAATTAGTTAGCCCTGTAGACGTACGCCTCGTAGACCTGTACCGCAAACCCCCGGGAAAACAGCTTCCTGAGGGCCTCAAAATCCGCGAGGTCGCTCGTGACCAGCGTATCAGAGACCAAATGTTTGCGAGGTCCGTGCGCGAGCCCTCGAGTACTTAGTTGCAATGTCGGGGCGACGGAGGAGACTTGGCGACGGGTGACTTAGAGTAAGGGGGTCAGACGAGGTCCTTGGTAGCACGTGGTTCATCCGAGCATTACAATTTATCGCAAACCGCGTGCAACTTGGGATACGACGGCGACCCAAAGCCGGTGACCTGCGCAGCCGACGGGTCGGGAGTGAATCGAGCAATTTCGGATGCGAAGAAGAATTAGCTTACAGGATCCCAGCCCACGGTCGAATTGAATCCCGGTGTGTTACATCCCGGGTTGCTCCCTGATCAATTCAGCGTTAGAAACCCCACAGTGGAGGATACGTAATGAAACGACTCACCGGTCTTCCTATCCTTAAACGCGTCCCCGTTCGCGTAGATCAGGGGGTTAAGGAACCCAAGCCCCGGCTTGCCCGCGGCGATGCGTTCGTTATTGAGCAGCGCGACGATGCTGCGAGCGTTATGATATTCGGTAAGCGCCCGGGAGAATGCTGGGAAGGAACCCACCTGGCGAAGATATCCGCGCTATACTCAACCGACGCGAGGAAATCGATAACTTCACTGGCGAATATCCAGGTGACGTCCCAGAGGGCCGCTACGTCGGGAACTGCGACCTCCGTGTCAGAATACTACTTATGCTCTAGTAGCTCTGATGCAACGAGGCGGAACTCACTCGGACGCCCGGAGATATTGAACGCCGTCGCATGCGTGTTGCCCGTCTTCTTCAAGTACCCAGAGACCGCCGCGTCTTGATACTTTGGGCGCGGAAACAGTATCGAGAAGCCGCCGCCGCTGAACTGGGAGGCGATCTCTTCTGGGTCGTCGGTGTCGAACTCCGTCGCGCCCACCGCGGTGACGCTGTCGGTGTCGGAATTATTACTGCCGCGAGAAGGACACTGGACTCACAAGGGGCAGGTGGCCGGGAAGGACGCGTCGAAGGACTTGCAGTTCTCGATAGGAACGCTACCAGCGCCCCAGATATTCGTCTGCACGATATAGCTAACCCCACGCGCGGCCAGTTGGGCGTACGCATTGCACATCGAGCTGCGGCGGTGGGAATCAATTAATTGCACATCTCAAGATAAAGTGGCGGCGGCACGCACATTGCAATCGCGGGCGACGAGAGGAGACTCTCGAGCTGTGGCGTCTCGGTGTTGAGGATCGTCTGCGGCGGATGCTCCATCGATACCAGGAAATTCGCCTGGTCGAGCATCTCAACCAGGAGATCGTCCGGGAGCGTCCCCGTCGAGATAAACGTCACGGGTACCCCGTTCGTCAGCCCGACTCCGATCTGGGTGTCCGCGTTCTGGATATACAATCATTCGATCAGCGAGACACGACGGAACGAAATTGAAGTTGTATTAGAGCGAAAGAATGAATGACGCACGCCAGTGAGGCCGGCGCCGCCGGGGAGCTGGTTGTTCAGCCCTCCGTCGAGGGTAATCAGCCCAAAGGTGGTGTTAGGGTTCATGTCCGGGCGATAGGTCTCGAGGTATGTCTGTTGTTCGAATATGATCAGCTCAGAGCTCAGTTAATCACCAGCGAGGAGAAGGTACGCGCCTTGAGATCGCGCAGATTGGCGAAATCATTGTCGAATCCGGAGATCCCAAAAACGTGGGACGCTGCTTTAGCCGGCGTAGTGGGTATACCGTACAGCTCTTGGATACAGGTGGGCGTCCAGCTGGTGTTCAAACGGCAGGCTGCGGAGACTGAGCCCGCGGGAGGGTGTGCGGTAGCTGCTGTAGTCGGCCGCTTCACGGTCGAGGCTGGACGGGCGGACTTGGCCTCGGGGAAGCTATCTGAAGTCAGCTAAAGCGGAGGGGCGTAATATGAGAGCGACGAACGTGATGGTCGGGTGAATCCACCCGATGCTCGACTTGAGCGCCGCTGGCACTGAGTACGACAGGGTTCGGATGAGCGTTGTGTTTGTTGCGTCGTTTTGGAACGTCGAAAAGTCCGCGTCGAGGAGAGTGTTGGCTTGGGAGACCGTCATGTTGACGAGGATCCAATCGCCTGCGCTAGTAATCGGAGACGCCGTGAGTTTGTTGGAGCCGAGCCACGAGTTGACGGCAGAGAGCGTCTCGCTCGACGGTGCGATGAATGTTGCGACCTAGAAAACATAAGACGAGGAAATGAATTCCTGGAGGCGCCTACCTCTTCGCGGCTCAAGTATTGACCATAGCGGGCGTTACCTGGAGTGCTCACTTCGTAGACGGTGTCGTGGAGCCCCGGGATGTTGCCTTGGGTGAGAGCGAGGCGCAAGGTCAGGATTTCATCCGCTTGAGCAGATCCTATGTGGGTGAATCCAGCAGGTGCCGTGTCGCGTCGCTCTAGTTCGTGGAATGCGGGGGCGGCAGCGACGACCAAGGGAAACAAGAGTACGAGAGAGGCGTACATCTCGAACGACTAAGGTGGGAGCTTCGAAGGAACGTCGCGCCTTTATCGACGAGGGACAAGGGCTTATATCGCCGACAGATTGAACAGCGCACACACTGAAGAAAGATCTTCTGCCGGAAGTCAATTGCTTCGACTGCTGCGGAAGTTCCGTGGGACCGCCCGGGGAGAAAACGTCGGTCTGAATCAACATACCTGGGAAACTTCATGCACACCTGAGTGAAGATGGAGGGCATCTGTCATTGATATCGGGTTAGTCGATCGACTGCGGAGAAGCAGTTTGGACGCAGGAAGGTAAGCAGGGAGCAGAATCTTGTGACGGGCGCCATTTGGTAATGATTTGGGGTTCACCGTGCAGACCGTGGAGCAGACTCTAGATGCAAAGGAGAGATCGATGAGTCCGGGTGGCCAGCTAGACTCCCAAGACGAGCAGCCAAGGCTGGAGGATGTGGCCACGGTCGTGGTGGCAAGAGGAAAGTGACAGAGGGCTGTGCTCTCGTATCAACTCATCACCTCGGCCGAACGCATCTTCCATCCCGCCACGTCGCTTTTTCCATTTCGCTCATTCTGGGTCTACACGGCCTGTTTATCGCTTTTGTTCTTGTCTCAAATGCAACCGAACACACGGCCGATCCTCAATGCCGCTCTAATCTTGACTTAGCTGACGGAATTCGCTCCCTGAGTCGGCACTTTGCGACGACTGGAATTCGACTTCCCCTTAGCTTCTCGCAGTATATTTGAACGCCTGCAACTACCATTTACGCTATTATGCCTGCTCTATTAATCATTCTCCCGGATTAATGGCGAGTAAAGCACCCTTCGGACGGAAACCTCGCGACTTGCTCTCTTCTTACTCTCACACTGGACGTCGCAAAGGGAGGACCTCAGAAGAGTGTGGAGAACGCTTGCCTCGCTACCCATGCAGCGAAGGCTCAACGGAAACCTCTGGCCCATGGCGGCATTGGAATCGGTTTGACACGCTTGACGCCGCCAATTACTGCGCGTCGCTTCTCCCCCCACGGCAACAGCTCAATTCTTTCTCAAGCCAATCAGGTGCCCGAACGCTAGTGCAATATTTTCCTGGTGTCACCCACCTTGACTGGAACTCGACTGCAACGACGACCTCGACCCCTCTTCCCGAACGTTCACAGTGCACGCTCGCCGCAGCTCCTACAAATCAGCACTGGAACCGAGACGGTTGGGAGTGCTGAGGACAGCCTTCGTTGCCGACCCGGCTCACCTCGTTCGACTCGAGGCTAGCGCATTTTGCGGGTACGGGTGCGGGTGCGTGAGGTTTTTCAAGTGTTAAACACGGCAGTGCCATTCTCAGGGCAAGCCCAAGAGTATACAACCGTCGTACTCCTTCGCTGTGCCGTTTCATCCAAAAAGCAGCCGATTAGCTTCGTTTGAACTCTTACTACAGTAGTGCACAAACGACTCGGGAAGAACCGAATAAGGAACAAAAAACTGCGTCGCAGTTCCTTCTGATATATCACCCACCCTCGATTCGAACGAGTGAAGTACCTTTGAGCACGCAGTCAGTAGGCTACGCCCAGCGGGTGCGAGCCATATTCAATGGGGCCCGCTGGCATATATCCTTTTCGGTCCTGGCTCTCGTTCCTGGTAATCTGGGCTATCCTGGCGTCTCCTGGATGAATTGTAGGAAGTCCCTTCCGAGTTCAGCTCATTTGCAAGTAATACTGCCACTCTGGAGAAATACGGACCGATAGAATCTCGGCCCACGCCCGACTGCAAGCCCCGCCAGCCAGTCTCTCCATGGGCTGAGGGAAATCAACCACTGGTTGAACAATCAACTCGAGTTGGGAGAAAACAAAGGGTTTCGATCACTTACTACAACCTAAACTTAAATCGAATGAGCCCCGTGAAACCCTCTTCCTTGAGTATCACGTAGAATGCGCGTCGAGCGCCGCCAGGTCTCAAGATGTCTGTGCGATTGAGGCACACAACGGTTTCACGGGGTAAGTATTGCTACGGGTACAATTGGCTCGTCGGGATTTGGCTCAGAGATTGAGGTGCGTGCCGCTGGCGCCGCGAATTGTCCACAGCAAGGTACGCGGTTGGAACCTGTCGGGCGAAAAGAGTTCAATTCCCCGAATCAGGCAGACTCAGCAGTGGATTCTTTTGCGCTCGGTCGCTGCATCTCAGTCAGGCGTCTTGGGGAAAAGCACACCGGGACGCACTCACCGAGTCTAATGGTTTGGGGTCACCACCGCTTTTGGCAACCGCAACTCTTGAGTGACCCCCGAAGTGGATGTGGTCCTCTGCGACGGATTTTTTTATTGGTACCGAAGCATGGGGTTGCTCATTGGCGTCCCTCTGGCTTGCAAAGGTATCCGATTTCAAGTTGACCAAGTTTTCCAACGGAATTTATTCGAGCTCCGCACGCGCTGCCGAACGATGCCGAGCCCACCATCACGGGTGTGACACCGTGACATTGCGATCAATATGTCCTTCGTTCATGCCACATCCACTCCTTTGCCTCGACGCCCTCGGTGTCCTTCCCATCTCATTTCGGGTGTGTGCACTTACCGTCGATGGAAGTCTGAGTTGAGCCTCCTATCAGCGGCTTGCCCTCCCCGCGGCAAATGCCAGTGGGTCCATACAAGATCTCGACCGCCTGATGCGACTTCTCGATGACACACGCGACACGGAGAAATTTGCGCATTGCCTCCCTGTCTTCTACTCAAACCTCGACCCAGCTGGAATTCCTACTTGGCCGACTCTTGCGACTGAGGCTGTAACGCGGGCAATCAAGGCAATAAACGGCCTTCATCACATGGACGACGATCCGAAACGGCACCCGAGCTACAGTCAGATCTGGCTGCGTCTCTGGCCGTGGCTCAGATTCCTACACACCCATCGGCACCACCTAGGCCTCCCGAGCGTCGAGAGACGAACAATTTCCTTGGAGCTCATTTTCTTCTGCGACTGGTTTTCCAACGACTCCGTGACCGCGGACCTGATGCACACGACGGAGGGCGTCTTCACCATCGTTATCGATGCCTGGCGCCGCATGTTGAAATCTCCCGTCGACGAATCGGGCACACCAATGATGCATTCCTTGTGTCGATTCCTCGCCGCCATGCCGGTCGACCGCGCTAACCTCCTCGAGATTCTCGACGCGATGGGGGGCGCTACTGCCTACGCGTCCTTGGTGGTCAAATCCCTGGATCTCTTTCTCCTCCGGGAGAGTTCGCCGACACGGGTTCTTCTGGTTTACAGATTCCTTGCTTTCCTCTGCAGCGTGGAAACGACTGGAGCCGAGGAGAACCCTCCAACGGGCACATCCATGGCGCTGGCCGCCGCGGGAGCGGCGAGAGCTTTAACTTCGGTCGCTCTCCTCATGGCTGAGACATATACTCACGACCGGCTCGCGCCCAATTTCCTGCTGGACTGCTTCCAGCTCCTGTTTGAGCTGACTTCGTCGCCCGACGTGATGTGCGAGGCATTAGATGCTGGGCTTCTCCGGGTAATCCTCCTCTGGCCCAACGTCGATACCCCGGCGGGCTTTGAGACGATGTGGGTTGGGAGGATACTGGACCTATTGCCCACGACCACCGTCTTCCGCGAGGTTGCGTCTACACTGGCGACACAACTCCGAAACGTCGTGGGCTTGGCGGAGTCCCCCAAATTCCAAAACTCCGAACTTTACGAGTCCTGGGCGCGAGTGGTCACCGTCGCAGACCGGCGCGTTGCGCTAATGGACGAGCCGCAGTCCGAACCCCTGAAAGCCTGCGATAACATGGAGGTCAGTCGCTCAGCGTCTTGTGTCGTGGGACACACGTCTAATTCTCTAGTGCGGCGCGATTCAACCCAAACCCCGCTTCAGGCGGTGCTCGAACTGCCAATCTGTTCGATACTGCTCCCTGCAGTGCCAGAAGGCCGACTGGAATCATGGTGATCACCGCAGCGCTTGCCGGTCTCTTCGGGTTTTCGCATTCAGTAAGTCCCACTCGCCGCCCGGGGGGAAAAGTTACTGACCGCTCGTCAAGCTCCCAGCCATATCGGCCGTCGAGACCGCGCCTTCATGCGGGAGACGATGCACAAAGACCTCCAGGAACACACCTTCGACAGCTCCTCGCTGACTCTACCCCGCCTCAAATCGATGGGCGCCGACAACCCCCTCAACGAACCCGTCGTCACCCTGCTCAACTACGCTGGCGGAACCGCCGACCCAGCAATGTCCCTTGAGTTCCCGCGCGGCATTCGCAGCCTCTACGGGGAGCAGAACATCCCCTGGGACGAGCACATCCGGCGAGCAGGGCGGAGCGGCGGGAGAATTGAGCTTCACGCCATCGTTGTTCGCCACGGCTCGACCCACCTGGGCACACGAGCTCTGCATGTTTTGGTGTTCCCCCAGTGGTCGGAACGACGCTCGTTTCACGCGGCACTGGCTCGCGTCTGGGCGGACTCGGGCCTGGGTACCCTGACGCTGGATGATATTCACTTGAACGACGAGGGTGCGGTGAAGATTCATTAGATGTCAGTGTGTAATTCTCTCCGCGCTTGTTTTTCACCAATATCCCCAGGAACTCAACTTATCTTGGACCGTTAACGGCGAGGCTGTTATTCTGGGAAGTTCGCCCAGAGGTTCCACAGAGAGCTGGGTTGAGCTGGGTTGAGGCCTAATCAGCCGACGGCGGTCAACTATAAAGTATACGTGCCAGCCTCCAATGACCATGGGGTGTCGAGAAAAATGTATCAACAACTGCAGTACATCCACCCTCCCCGAATTGAATGGATCCTTTGCGTCCAAAGTTCCCGTCTATGGTTTTCCGAACATTGTAAAATTCTCGCCTTCGAGGCAGAGACTGCGATGGAACAAAAGGACGCCCTAAACGCTATTCGGATGCGGGTAATCGAACCCCGGCCGACTAAACCGACTAAACCATCACGTCGCTGCTAGTTTCAACGGTGCGTCCACGCCCAACCTGTCGCCGCTGTAGTTTCCCGAGCACGCTTAAATTCAATTCAGCGATCGCAATTGGCCGCACTGGGAGGCAAAAAAGGACCGTTTCGCCAGATCTTGAATTCGGGGGCGAGGAATCGAACCCCGCTCGGTTGCAACGCTTGCTGTTGCCAAATCAATTCGCAGCGGCGCGCCATCCATGATCCACCACACACGAGTCGTTCTCATTACCCTGAGGTCGACATAACTCACCGAACTTTGCCATCTGCGTCAGTCCGTCTTGGATGGTTGAAATCTAACACTGTACTTCCTCCTAACTTACGAAGGACGGCCAAATCCGGCGAAAGTTCCTTTCCTAGGCAGAAATTGCCCATGCGATGTAACAAAAGCATCGCATGTCCTTCATTCGGGTGCGGGGAATCGAACCCCGTCCGGCCGAACCACATTCATACTGCCGCATGAGTTCCCTGGTACGCATTACCCGCTGAAGTTTCTCGAACTGAACGCGCTCAACCCCAATTCAGCGATCGCGACCGACCGCGCAATAAGGGGGAAGATCGAACCTTTGCCTGCCTTCGGATTCGGACGCGAGGAAGCTAAGACACCAATTGAACTTGCTGTGGTGCGCCGTAGAGTGCCTGAGTCCGACCTCACCCAACTCTGCCCTGTGTCGGTTGCATGGTTCAATATCTAATACGTCCTAATTTACACAGGACATCTCGAGACATGCCACGACGGACTGCCCGCGGAATGGGACAAAAGCATACATCGAACGACAACCATTCGGGCGCAGGGAATCGAACCCCGTCCGGCTGCAGATGGTTTCAGGATCAGACATCAACAACATTCGCAGCAGTGCACCATTCACCAAGCCCGATCGCTGTCCTAGAGGTTAAACTTACCGTTTCCAAGCTTTGCCCGAAGGACCAACAGTACGTACTCACAAATTGGAACAGCAATCAAATTCAACTTCAAAACCGACTCGTCCGTGAGTCAATCTGCTCTCGAAAAGCCTTCTCAGGCAATGAGTGACATTAACCTGAATACAGATACCGACCGACCGCTTGTCTGAAAGGGAGAAAAAAAACTGCCAATATTCTCGATGATTGGGGTGCGGGGAATCGAACCCTGTCTGGTTGAACCAGATTCATGTGGCCGCATTCAATGATTTCAACGGTGCGCCGTACATCACACACAGCTCTCAAAGCTCGGACTTTTAGGCCTGGATTTCTACCCGTGTTCACAAGAAAGGTCACCCTCTCTGACTGTGAATCAGGTCAGTACGACGCATCCGACCGGGAAAGAACCACGATCGGACAAAGAAAAATTCTGGGCAACTGCCAGGGTATATCCAAGTGGGGAATCGAACCCCGTATTACTGGCTGCGGGTGAGGAACACCTCCCCTTGCGCACCAGACCTGCCTGTGTTGGAGTTCAACCTCCCAACCTTTACCGCAGTCACGCCCAACGCAGCAACTAGACCGCCTAACCCCCGCTAATTAACGACCCGACCGACGATTCATCGCCACGTCCATACAGGCAACCGCCCGTGCGATGGAGGAAAAACATGTATTCCTCTTGCCGATTAGGGTGGGTGAATCGAACCCCGTCCTGCTTGCAACATAATCTCGAAGGGTATAGCGTTTGCAGCGCCGCCGCCGCAGCGGTGCGCTGTACACCTCACCCGAGTCCTTCTCTGTGGGAACCTGCCTCGTTATGCCTCACTAACACGGTCTTTGCCCGGCATGTTTGGACCCACCTACGATTTTTTCTTGAGTTTTTCGACCACCTTCGCGGACCCGAAGCCAACCCGAAGCTTGAACGAACCTCCACGATCGGTGAGCGCCCTATCGCGCGGGTCTCTTACTACAGTAATTGACCTCATTGGATCAGATACATCCCGAACGCGCCGCGCGGTCAAAAGAACTGTCGAGAAAGCAGGAGCGGGCGCCGGGCCGCTATCCTGGCGCCAATCAACATCAACATCAACGTGGCGGTGGTGACTTAGCGCTTGCTTCTTCCCGTCACCGTCTTTCTTCCCAACTGGACTGCTCGCTGCTCAACGGTCTGGGAACTAGGTGGACTGGCTGGGACTTGGGGCGTCGATCCCTGTCCGAGGCTCTATGCTGGGAACGAACCGCAAGAGCAACGCAGGAGGTGGCAAGTTAAGCGGTTCGCAGATTTATAGAGTTACAAGTCAACACGGACTCACTGGAGCCACTGGCTATTGCGAGATACTCAAACCCCCCTCATCATACATCAAAATCAAGTGAATGTCTGCAACCGAAACCTATCCGCAGCGGCGCGCCATGCCCAAGCCGAATCGTTGTCCTCGAGCTCAAACTCACCAAACTTTGCCCTGGAGCGCAAGAAACGATATAAGTATTGAATCGTCGCTCGGTGACCCGTAGGTGTGTCGTCTTCGTCTCTGGACTGATCTGCTGTGCTAATGAGTAGAACGAAAACACTTGAAGGTCGCTCGAACCCGTCTGGCTGGCTGTAGATCAAGGTAGTACGAGTCATCTCGTGTTCCTTTGGACCCACATACACGAGAGGACTATAAGGCCTATCTCTGGGTCCTTTTTCTCCCTAAAACGGCGCTGAACCGCCTCCCAAAGGGCGGGATTGATCGCAATTCCCTAAAAAGGGATGCAAATGATGGGGCGGAGGCGGTCTCAAAAGGCGGAGGCGGCCCCCAATCCGGAGGCGCGGCCTGATTCAGCAAAAGGCCCCTGTCCATCCCGCTCCCAGGCTCACTGAATCAGCATGCTCGCGACCAGTATAAGTACCGCGAAGCCGTTGGAAACTAAATCACCATTTCCCCAAACTCAAATCGACATGTCTCTTCCTACCTTTGGCGCTTCCACCACCTGCGATGAAGTTGTCGACGCGCTCTCCAGCGAAATTGCTGGCAAGAACGGCGAGTGGAGCGCGCCGTCGTCTTGCCTGGGGTGCTGAATCTTTTGCAGTTCTTGTCACTGGAACATCGCTGAACGGACTCGGTTTCGACACCGCGCGCGCGATCGCGAAACACGCTGGCCTTGTGATTATCACCGGGTACAACGCGGAAAGACTCCAGCTCTCCGCAGCCGCTCTCCGCAAGGCAGTTCCCACCGCGAACATCCGCACCCTCGTGCTCGACCTCTCGTCCCTCGCTGCCGTGCGCAAAGCCGCTGCCGAGGTCAACACGTACTCCGAGCCACTTCATGTGTGTCCTTCACTTCATTTCGAGTCGTGCCCGTGCTCACTCGCCACAGGTCCTCATCCACAACGCCGCCGACACCAGCGGCGTCTGGTCCATCACAGTCGACGACTTCGAGAGCCAAATGGCCGTCGACCACATCAGCCCGTTCCTCTTCACGAAGCTCCTCGCGCCCAAACTGCTCGCCTCCGCCTCGCCGACCTGGCTCCCGCGCATCGTCTACGTCTCCTCCGAGGCGCAGGCCCTGGGCCCCGGCATCGAGCTCTCTGTCACCACCTTGCGCCACCCCCCACCCGGCTCGGTGCAGGCGACGAACTTCTGGCTCCGTTATCATGAGGCCAAGTCCGCTGGTGTGCTTACTGCGCTGGCGCTCGCGAAGCGCGGGGAGGGCAAGTTGCGCGCGTATAGTCTTCATCCTGGTGGTGCGTTCAACTCTTGCCTTGCATTGAACTCAACTTCAAAACTGGATCCCCGCGCTAGTCATATTCACCAACGTCCACACCAAGGAGGCGATCGTTCCTCAGTTGCAGGCGATCGGTGAGTAGACATATGCTTACTCTGTTCCCGTCTCTGATGAGGTGTCTGATAATTCGCAGGAAACCTCAAGGAAGACGGCCAGCCCAACCCCGACAGCGCCCCCTGGAAGACGATCCCTCAAGGCGCTGCGACGTATGTACCCTTTTAGTGCCATGCCATGCCGCTCACCCTCTCTTAGCACCGTCGTCGCTGCATTCGACCCTCGTCTCAATGGTCTGTCCTTCCTTCATTTCTTTGGCTCAAGTTTCCGGCAACTAACCCGAGTCGTTCACAGATAAATCCGGCTCCTTCCTCTGGGACTGCGTCGTGGACAACGATAAACGATTCCCCTTTAACTCTGACCCCGTACGTGCTCAGTCTCACCGTGGTTTCTGTGGCACCTCCTGATTGTTGACATGGCCAGGCGAACGCGGAGAAGCTTTGGAAGTTGACGGAGGAGATCATCGGGGAGAAGTTTGATCTCTAGGTCTTCCATCCTGCATGCTTGCTTTGGCTGCGAATCGTCGATTCTGGGTTGAACTAGTATCTACGCTGCCAGTGCTTGTTCCAAAGTTTTTGTGTCTCTCGTCAAATAGAATTGTGTTCGAAATATAACGGACTGCTGTTGCGGATTGCAATTGGGACGGACTCGTGCTCGATGCTTTTGAGCCGCGTTCAGCCTGGAGCTCCCCGAGTTGAACGGTACAGACTTGCTGGTTACGAGCGTCCGACCAAACCAATTCAGCGCCGTACAGTAAAAATCACGGGATATACGTGATGAGCGCCACTGTATTTTCGTGTGTCCGGAATCTAAATCCAGCGGTACTCGCGAATGCTGGTGTGTGGTGAAGCAAAAAAAAAACAGCCATGACGCTTCCATACTCGGGCACAAGGTATCGAACCCCGACATCCTGCGACGCAGCCGGCATTTTAGCTCAACATTGACGCGCCGCAGACTATCCCGATTTGCTCCCTGGGGCAATATTTGCCTGGCCCAAATATATGACGATGCCCCATATTCACACCAAAGCCAGCTTACTCTGCTTAGCCGCGAAAAGAAAAAAAAAAGCCGTTTTGCAGTGCTCCGCTAGAACGTCATCCCGTGCCCCGTTACATGTCTATCTCAAAATTACCCGCCAATTCAAACATAATCTTCAACCAGTTCAACTGGTTTACAACACAATCTCTACCCGATGCTGGCAGCCATGATCCATAGAGGGCAGTATCCAAACAGAGAAGTGAGGTATTGCGGGGCAGGTCTCTACTTTCCATTGTAGAAAGGTGGGGGCTTTATAGTAAATAGTTAGTGGCTGTGCGAATGTCCGAGGTGGAGAGGGAGGACCGGAGCAAAACGTGTCCAATAGTAGCCGTAGCCGCGAAACGAGTCCGAACATAGTTTAAGAGCCGGGAATGAATGGGAAGCATAGTCCGTCGCGAAGCTGCGCTCGGACGACGGGTGTGAGAGATTGCTCGAAAGCCAATTGAAAGGGAATAATGAAGAGACTGGGCAGTGTTCGGACAACTTCTTTGGGGGTGGCCGAATTGGATTTGAACCGTGGGAAAGTTTCGAGGTCCGAGGTTTGAATAGTGCCGTTCCGGGGACAGCGCGAGCTGGTGTGCATCACTATGAATCAATGAGAGAAACCGAGTTGAACTGTTACCTTCCGACTGAATCAATTTATTGGGGCTCAGATCGAATGTTCCCCAGAGTTACACTAGGGTTAACGAGCACCACGAATCGTGGCAGGAAACATGGCCCTGCCAAACTGGCCACAAGCCGCTACGTGCTCCAACCTAGTGTGCGCATCCCGGGGCATTGTGGCCAATCAAAGAGCGGGGAGTGCAGTAATGGAGCCCTGGTCAATTTGGCCACCTCGAGGCCGGCACGCGCCCCAGAATCCAGCCCGCGCATCCCGGGACATTATGGCCAATGCGATCAAAGGCGAAGAGTGGGGGTGCAGTGATAGAGCCCTGGTCAATTTGGCCACCTTGACGCCGGTACGCTCTCTGTTATCCAGTGTGAGCATCCCGGGACATTGTGGCCAAAGGGAAATGAAAGGGCGCAGAGTGGAGCTTGCCACACTTTGGCCGCTCTTTCAATTGACACGATGTTCCGCATACTTCAGACGTCTTACATACAGTAGTTGCAACCTTGTGAGTGGGCGGATTAGAATTCACCATACACGAACTTTCTGACCAAGTATATGCACTGCTGGAGGCGGCAGCAGTATAAAGAGGAGATCTACAGAAGTCAACATATCCCCACCTTAGTACACTTTGAAGATGGACGAGCAACCTCAGCGAGCCAAGCGACCCTACCACAGAACCAAACCCACCGTTTTGAAGTGCGGTGAATGCCGCAGGCACCGCGTTCAAGAAGAAGTGCGTAGTTCACCCACCTACTGACACTGAACTAAGACTTCTTCGCCCTGGGGCATAGTGTATTCAAGGGAACGATGGCAAGTGTGGGTCCTGTCGCGAGAAGGGCCGGATCTGTGTGATGGAGCAAGGAGACCCAGGTCCCCTCGCGGAACCCGAAGAATTTGCTGACGATGGAGGCCGCGGAGCATCTGCCGACGATTCAGGCGGGCCACGTGTGCGAGGGTATCATAGCTGGGGTCCACAAAGCAAAATCATCCCCCGAGGACGTATGCACGTAATGGTAACAGACCAGGCCCAGCCTCCTAAACGGGGCAAGTCTCCTCGTCGGTCACGGTCGCGAGGAGTCGCCCTTCGGCTGCTGAGCAGCCACTTGCAAGTGGTTCAACTTCTGTCCATTGTCAGGGCCCTCCGAGGTCAACAGGCCCACCTGTTGCAAGTACCTCGTCACACAGAGGATCTCACATCAACCCCGGTTACATGGGCAGGGGCGCGATGCCTCCTGCTCCGATGCAAGGTCAAGCATTCTCGGGTCCACCAGGCCACGGGAACGCTCCTCCGTATGCACCAGGTGGTCATGGGCAATATGCACCCCAGGCACCTCCAGGGGGTCACAAATTCCATGGGGGCGGGCCAGGCGCCCCGCCCCAGGGTCCGCAGTATGCACCTGGTGGCCATGGGCAATATGGGTCCCAGCCACCTCCAGGGGGTCACCAATTTCAGGGGGGCGGGCCTGGTGCCCCGCAGTATGCGCCAGGGTATGGTGCCCCAGCCTACACCGCATACGGTGGCCACGGTCCACCGCCCACGATGCACCCGCCGCATCAGGACTGGTCCGGCGGACAAGATCCAAGGAACGATGCCGATGAAATACTCCGAGAGGCGCGGCGGAGGCGCAGAGACTCTCAAGATCCCAAGTAAGTTAGACTGTGTCTTTGTAACGAACCGTTCTAATGAAGAACTCAGTCGCCCGCGGTGGCCATGAAGTATCACCCCCTCGTTCTTGTAACTGCTTGCCTCGACAACGAATTATTTAATCTTCCGCTAGCCGGCTGGTTCCTTATCACTAAACTATATCGCTGCTACCCTTTGTCTTCCAGGTAATGATGTCCTGGCTTTGGCCTGAGGCCAAAAAGCCCCGGCTTTTTGGCTTTGGTACCAAAGCCAAGCCAGAGCCAAAATCTTGGCCTGGGTTGGCTTTTGGCCTGGCCTGGGATTTGAGCAGGCCAAAGCCAAAAATCACCCCATTTCCCTGCTAAAAGCCCTGGCTTTCTGGCTTTCGGGCCAAAGCCAGGGTTGGCTTGGCTTTGGCTTTTGGCCTGGCCTCAGAATTCTCCAGGCCAAAGCCAGGCAAAGCCGGGCCAAAGCCATGGCTTTCAGGCCAAGCCAAAGCCAGAACATCACTACTTCCAGGATTTGAACAATATATTTATTTATTTATAACATGGCAGGTTCGACTGAGCGCAATGACGCACAAGAAGGAATTGAACGTTTCAACCGTGGGAAATAAACTCAAGGTTCGGCCATCACACATCACTGAGCGAGTCCCACGGTTGGTTTCTTAAATAGAGTCCATCAAACAGGGTCAAATGTTTTCAAGGCTGGGTGTCTCTGACCAATCAGAAAGCCTCGAAAAGCAAGAGGGGGGCCGCAATATCCCCACACTGGGCCGCGAGCGGTGGCACAATGATTTAGTGGTACAGAAAGTCAACCGTGGGACACCATCAAAGCCGAAATCCCGAAGTCGATTCGAACCAAAGGCTGGTAAGCCCCACGCGTCAGGTCCTTGTGTAAAGAGCACATCTGTGTTACACCTGTGTGTGTGGGGAAAGAGAGACCCGAGGTCGTCCGCCGCCGCTTGCTAACATTTTCTGCAACTCTGGGGAGATGCAAAGGATCCTAGGATGCGTCGATTCGAATTTCGAACTCTTAGGGTGACCCAGACTGCGCGGCATCGCCAACCATATTCCCTCGCGTTCTTCCTTGAAGGCAAGTCGACTTACTGGTAGCTGTGGCTGCCGCAATGCTGTTGCGGAACGACCTTTGAATTGGAAACAAATCGGTGAGTCGGTTCATTGAGGAAGGAATTGAAGGCAAACTCAAGTACAGCAGAGAGAAAAAGAGCTGCCTTTTTGGATGTTATTCGTGGCCGGGGAATCGAACCTTGTCCGGCTCCGACATCCACGCTTTGGAGCGGTGCACTGTGCACCTGCCCCGAGTTCCCTGTCTAGCTCTCGACCTGGGCAACCTTGGTCCGGAGAGGCGGTTATTGCTACAAACTAAGCAAGTTGAAAACTAATCTGATAATTCATCATATGTAAGTGCCTCTCGGCCAAACCTCTCGCGCACAACCAAGTTCCTGCGCCCACGTTGCGAACAATTCCGACTTTTCTGCCCGAACGACGGAAAGTGATCGAGGCAGGGGGCCTAGCTACGACTCGGTACTCTCAGACATGTTCGACGCAACCGGACCTTACCTTCTCCGGGGGGAAGGATGTCACTGACTCCAAAAGCGAGGCTGAGGATCAGCCGAGCTGCCGCCCTAGACAAACCACACAATCTTCGACAGAGGCTAGCAGGATAGAGTTCCGGGATATAGGCTAGGCTCTCATTTCCATTGTGTTATGCAAAGAATCCGGGAGATAAACAAGTCGAGTGAAGTGAATCTGGATTTAAGGAAGAGGCGGACCCAGCAATGCGAACTGGGTCGCAGTTACACCCAGTAGGGAAACAGCCATGTAGCCTTACGATGCAATGTTCCCCGTTCGATTCGGGGTGGGTCCATGTGGTAGGAAAGTGCTAATTTTTTGCACGATATATCGCCCATATCACTACACGTCTCTTTCCATCTCAGCCTATCTGATGCTGAATTTAACGCAGGGCTTTATAAAGAGTAAGATTGTAACACACCGCCGTCCAAAAAGGATTGCAGCAATACAAAAAGGATTCAGCGCAATGCACCCGCTTCGTCCGCGAGCCCGAGCACGCTGGACCCAGGGGCCGATATGCGGTACGGATGGTGGGGGTGAAGCAGATGGTGTACGTAGATATCGGCGTATCGTATCAAATGCTAAACCTTCCCCTCCACGGCCTTGCTGCCCGTCCTGACACACCCACGCACGGAGCTTACCAACTCGTCCACACCCCCAGCGCTGCCGCATACTTACACGCAGGTACAGTAAGTATCCTCGGCGTGTGCTCAGCGTCGTACATTCAGTGAGGCCGAGTGAGGACGAACACCCCGGCCACGCAGAGTGCAGTTGCCAGGATGATTCACACCCGCGCCGTTACCCGGACGCGGAGAAGGAGCGGCAGCGTGCCCTCACCGCATCCCAGCGTCCTCCCGCGCCCACGCTGCCCGCCTCTCCCATCCGCGCTTTACGCATACCGCAAGGCCTCCTCCCGATGTACGCATCCCCACGCACGCAACGGTACTGGGGTGCGAGAGCGCGGCGGGTTAGCGAGCACGTACTACACGCAGGGAGCGAAGGCGTGTCTTGACAACGTGTCTGCGATGGGGAGAGGCGGGACGTGCGCGCCGGTGAGGATCAGAGGGCGGTGGGTCCGTAGTGGACGTGCCATGCGTCGTCGAGGGATTGAGGAATGCGTACGTACGGGTAGAGGACAGCGGCGGCGACGGCTCAGAGTGTGGCAGCTGAAGAGTATCGAGAGGTTTTGGGGCGGCAGTGGGCGGGCTATGGTAGAATGCGTTAAAGCTTGGAGGTGCTGCTCTATCCTGCCGGAGGGGCAACCAGTGAGGCCCTGTGGGACCAAAACTTGGACGGCGTATCGATCAGAATCGGAGTGGATGTCGTCGCCAAGAATCTAAAAACCCTGTAGGAATCGAGTGGCTTCCAGAGTTCAAGCGGGGGGGGAAGTGCACAGGCAGCATGCTCAGCGAGGTTGGGGTTGGTACGCACCGAGAGAGTCGGTACCCATCCGAGTCGTCTGACGTAATTCCGGTCTGCGCCTTGGTTCTTATAGCTTGAGCCGTGGCAGGGCGCTATGAGACTATGGGTCCTGGCAAGAAAGTCGTTGTGTTCTTGAGTACGGCGCAGAGCATCCCGCGCAAAAAATGTAGGTCGACGGCGAAAGCAAGAGAGGACGAGGCTGATGGCCGATAATGCCGATCAACATCAACATGCACGTGCAGGCGCTTAACGGCGCTTGCTTCTTCCCTTCACCTCGTTCTTCGCCGACTAGACTCCTCGCTGCCTGTTGGGACTTGGAATCGGTCGAGTTCTGTGGGATCCTCCGGATGCGTGGATGACTGGGGACCGGCGTCAACTTCATGCGACTGGGGAATTCGCGCATATGACCAGGCTCATGAAATCTCTTGGTTGGCCGACTGGACTTCTCGCTGCCTGCTGGGACTTTAGATTCTAGCGAACTCTAGGCTAGGCTTCTGTGAATCCTTGGATGGCAGTCTAGTTTCTGGGCTGGGAATGGGCGTCCAGATGCGACTCACGAATACGGGACGAGGACCTCCAAGGCTCAAGTCGACTGCCCACTCACCGTGGCAAATGAAGTGCCGAATCTCCTCGCTGCACGGGACATCGTAACAAAACGCATTGAGCGAGGGTTTGTCACTCGGATGCGGGGAGTCGAACCCCGTGCTGCTGCAAGATAGGTCTGCGTGTTATTCGACAATGTTTGCAACGGTGCGCCGTACAGCTCACCCGGTTCCTCGTCCTCAATCTTTTGCCTCACTAGCAGAATGACATCCCCCATTAGTTGTTTCAACGCCCTCCCCAGCCTGCGTTTGGACGTCGAAAACCGAAACGGTGCGTGCATCGCGCCCTCGATTGAGCGCAACCTTGAACACAACCGCGTAGCCAAAAAACAAAAAAGGCAGTTCACAAGTCGATATCAGGGGTCCGGGAGTCGAACCCGTCGTGCTGTACCATGCGCCGAAGCTATGTACTGCAACGGTGCGCGGTAAGCCCTCCCCGTCTTGGACTTTCACCCGCCCGTCTCACTACTCCCGCGCCTCTGATTGAATCTTGAATCTCCAGTGTCGAAAACTACATAGGTGAGTGTTCGGCGCCGCTCAACTGGACGCTCACCCGCACCGACCGCCAGGTCAAAAAAACCGAGGCTTGCAGTATATTCGGGCGCGAGGAATCGAACCCCGTCCTGCTGGAGCGTAAGTCTCTAACCTGGTGGCGAGTATTTTCAGCGGTGCGTCATACACCACACCCTACTTATCCCTCCTGAACTCAGGTTTGAACAGGCTACGCCCTATCCGTTACATAGCCTTCTTTGACGTCGAACGGTTTCGCTCTGCGACATCATTTACCCTTTCCACTTGCACTCAACAGCATTAATATTCGCCGTCCCTTTGGATTGGCCCACGATTTTTGCGAATAGCGGAGTAATTCGAACCCATACCGGCGAGTACTTACCTCGCACTTGTCTTTCCGCAGAATGAACTGAACAGGAAACAGACACTGAAACCGCAGTACAGAGATCGACATATGTTCACCATACGGGTGCATCGCGCCGCTCCATTGAATCCAAACTAGGTCATCCGATTTCCATTCTAAACTCCCGGGAATATCCCATGGCCTAGAATATTGGGCAGCGGCTGCGTCGTACGCACACCCATGAGCATCCCAACCCTCCTCCCAGTCAACCAGCCAACTGGCTACGAGTGGCAAACAAAAGCGTTTTTCTTCAAACAAATTCCGGGAGCGGGGAATCGAACCCGTCCTGCTGGGTCCGACCACGTTGCATTTTCCAGCGGTGCGTCGCGCACCACGCCTGATTCCCTCCCTGGATTTCAACATCAAAGTACCTCACCTGCCCAGCAACGATGTTGGGAGCAACTCGTTATTCGCTTCAACGCGTCGAATACCAGATCGGTGAGTGCGTCGCGCATCAAGGTTCCCCGACTCTGAGCACGTATTGTTGCAACATACTTCTCGCTAATATTCTCTCACGGACTCGGCCTCGCGGGAGCAATTGCCCCGAGCAACCTGCTGGACTTCGAAGACAAATCGGTTACAAAACCGGTAAGTGCCTCGCGCCGGACTGTGGAGGGAACAAAAACGATTGCACGCCCTACCCAGACGGTCGAACCCCGTCCTGCTGCAACATCCGGGCCCAACCGGCATCCCAAACATCGCGATCCTTTCGGCGCGTGGTGTGGCCGCCCCGGCTCTTCATCAAATTCTGGTTGCAGGAATGCGTGTTGGTTACTTCCCGCGTGCCTGGCGCGTCTTCATCACCGTAACCTTGCGGAAACCGGGGAAATCTGACTACACTGTTCCTGGGGCCTTTCGGCCCATTGCGGAGGAGGAGAGCTTCGGGAAGATCCTTGAGTCGGTCGTGGCGGACTGGCTCATGGGTTTTGCAGACGCTTTCGGACTCCTCTCGCCCAACCAGTTTGGCGGCAGACCAGGACGGAACGCGGTGGACGCGCTGCTGCTACTCACCCAGAAGATCAAGGACGCGTGGCGGGTGGGGAAGGTTGCGAGTGTTTTGCTCATGGATATATCGCAGGCCTTTCCCTCCGTCAACCATCGCCGCCTCCTCCACCTTCTCCGCAGCAAGCGAATCCCCACGGAGATAGTCGATTTCATCGGGAGTTTCCTCAGTGATCGCCGCACTACCCTCAAATTTGACGACCACACCTCTCCTCCGTGTGCGGTGCCCAACGGCCTCCCCCAGGGATCCCCCCTCAGTGCCCTCCTCTTCCTCCTATTCGCAGACGAGCTCGTCGACGACAACCTCGGCTATATTGACGATATCAGCCGAGTCGCCGTCTCCAAAACCATTGAGGAGAATGTGGATAAGCTCGAGGAGTACATGGAGAGCGAAGCATGCCCGAAGGCGGCCCAGATGGGACTCACGTTCGACCTGCCCAAGTTTCAATTGGTGCATTTCGTATCCCCCTGGCGCTACGCTAACCACTACCGCCCTCTCCCCGTCTCCTTTAGCGGCGTCACCGTCCCTGCCTCCGACACCGCGAAGCTCCTTGGCGTCGTTCTAGACTCCAAGCTCAACTTCAGGAGCCACGTCGAACTAGCCCAAGCCCGCGGCACTAAGGCGACACTCGCGCTCGGGCGCATCTCCTCCCCCACCTTCGGGCTCCCCCACTCCTTTATCCGCCAACTCATCCAGACAGTCGTCGACCCCCGCATGCTCTACGCACTACTGGTGTGGTACAAACCAGTTTCGGCCAATTCCGACATGCGGCGCTCGGGTACGGTGTGGATCGCGAAGGCGATAGGGAAGGTTCAGCGCCTAGCCACCAGGATCATCACTGGTGGGCTGCGCACGACTGCCACGGACACACTGGACTTCCACGCCAACCTTCTTCCAGTCCACATCCGCCTCAACCGTGCTGCCTTCACCGCAGGAGCGCGCATCATGGCCCTTCCCCCGTCCCATCCTCTCCATCGCGTGGTCAAACGCTGCCAGCGCGTCCCCATGTACCATCGCTCCGCCATCCACCACCTCCTCGTCGCCTTCCCCCTGCTCCGCGGCAGCTTCGAGACCATCGATTCAGGCCTCGTCATCCCGCCAGCGCCGCCGGGCAGCCTCTCAACCTCGATCGCGATGACGAAGGACACGGCGCGCGCGGAGATGGAGGAGATCACCAGGCGCGGGGGTTTCTGCGTGTACACGGACGGATCGGGGTACGAGGGAGGAGTGGGAGCGGCAGCGGTTGCATGGAACGCCGGGGAGGAGGGGCTGGTAAGGACGAAGCACCTGGGCAGCGAGAGCGAGCACACCGTCTTTGAATCCGAGGTTGTCGGCGCCATTCTCGCCCTCGACATCATCAAAGCGACGCCCAGACTCAGCAACGTCGACATCTTCACAGACTGTCAACCCGCTATCGCTGCTCTCGGATCGCCTCGCCCCCAGCCTGGTCAATACCTCCTCGCGATCTTCCACACCCTCCTCCGCCGCCTGCGCTCCGCGCGCCCCGCGCTTGCAGTTCGCTTCCACTGGGTCCCGGCCCATGTCGGCATTGCGGGCAACGAGGCAGTCGACGCTCGGGCGAAGGAAGCGGCGCTCGGTTCATCCTCCACCCTCACCATCCCCATCCCCGCCTTTGCCAAGCCCCTCCCCACCAGCAAGGCTGCCGCCCTCGCGGCAGGCGCGAAGCACTTCCGCAAGCGCTGGCTCGAAGAATGGAGAACGTCACCGCGCTTCGCGCGCCTCTCACTCTTCGACAACGCTTCCCCGGGCAAGGCTGTGGAGGAGATGTACTCAGGCCTATCCCGCCCTCAGTGCAGCGTACTAACGCAGCTGCGGACCACCCACATCGGCCTCAACGCCTTCCTCTACCGCTTCCACCTCGGCCCCTCCCCCGACTGCCCCCTTTGCCTTGTCCCGGAAACGGTGTCACACTACCTGCTTGCGTGCCCCAAGTACCGGCGACAACGTCTCGACCTCATCCGCAAGGTCGGCAACCGCGCGCCTGTCCCTGAGGCTCCTCCTCGGAGTGAAAGCCGATCCCAAACCGGTTCTCGCGTTCGTGCGCGGCTCCGGCCGCCTTCCACGTTATTCGCTCTAGGCGAGTTCTTCTCACTTTACCTTATTTTATTTTATTTCTTTTCTGCCTCCGTTCCCTCTCCCCTCTCTCTCTCTCTCGGTCTCACCTACGACTCAATTCATTCTCACATCATCTGTTACATTGTCGAGATACTCTTTTACGAACCCAAACCCCACCACACCCACCCACTTAGCGTCTCCTAGTACAAGCCACCCTCCCTGCACACACCCACCTCATGTTACCCTACACGGCCAGCTAGAAACCTCCCTGTATTTACGTATAGTGCTACATGGGCCCCAAGGGGCCCGCGCGCACTCTAATTGAATTTGAAATGAAATGAAAGTCCTGCTGCAACATACTTGGGAGCTCTGTTCGCCGACCTTTGCAGCGGTGCGCCGTACACCTCACCCGAGTCTTTGTTGTGGAGTTTAGCCTCACTAATAAGCCTTGACCCTGCCCAGTCACTGCGTTCAGACCCCTCGTAGACCTAGGGTAGGTCTACGTTGGGCTACATGAGTCTACATGAGTCTACATACGTCTACGTGGGTCTACGCGGTCGCGTAGACTCAGGTGTTCCTACGTTGGGCTACGTAGGACTACGTGACGTAGACCCACCCTTGCCTACGTTCAGCTGCCTGCGTAGACTGACGTAGACCCACCGTCTGTTCCCTTCTTCCACCACTCAAACCATAAGTTCTGCTATGGTTCCTGTGCGTCTATGTGGGTCTACGTTGGAGACTGTGGTAGACATAGGTGCACCCACGTAGACTCAGATGTGTCTACGTCGCGTAGACCCATGTAGACCCAGGTAGACTCACGAGTCGGTCTACGCTATTGTCTACGCGTGTAGACCCACCCTGGGTCTTCCCTGGGTCTACGAGGGGTCTGAACGCAGTGAGTGCTTCGACCGGCCGACCACCTCCCCATCGAAAATCGGTTCGAAGCCAAACCAGTCAGTGAGTCCGTCACGCCGCCTATTTGAATATAAACTTCAACACGGAACGCACCGACGCGCAGGGAACAAAAGAAGTCCTCCCACCACGATCTCACTCGGGTGCAGGGAATCGAACCCATGCTGCTCCAACATACGTCTAGCCAGTTTTTGCAGCGGTGCGCCGTGCACCGCACCCTACTTTCATCTGTGGGATTCGGCCTCAGTCATTCTTGAACTTGCCCAGTGCTTCGACCGGCTGCCAATCTTTTCATCTTGAACGTCGAAAACTGGTCGGCGAGTATCTCGCGCCGCACATTTAAATACAAACTTCAACGCTGAGCACTTTGACGCGCAGGGAACAAAACATCCTCCAACCACGATCTCACTCGGGTGCAGGGAATCGAACCCGTCCTGCTGGAGCACAATTAAGCTCCGAATCCCCAATATTTTCAGTCGCCCACTTTCCCCTGCTACACCCAAATCCAAATCCAAATCCAACCCACTCTCTTGGCCTAATCACCACAAAGGCATTCCGGATATCAACGTGGGTTGAACACGGGGAGTCTGGGTCGAAATCCTGCAATATTGTGCGATGCGTCGTACATCAATACCTGGCTGACAAGCTCAACCCTCCTCACCGGCAACAGATGCGTCGATGTTACAGTGGAGGCACGAACCATCCAGAATCCACCCACTCAGCTGCGACGGCGGCGGAACTCCCCAATTCCAGTGTGATTCAGCTGCGGTGAGTCCCGTGTCCTTTTCTTGCCAGTCCGTCCCACTAATATCGAATCTTACCTCGCTGACCCACAATTCTCCAGCGAGGCTTCCCAGATCGGTGAGTGGGCCTCCACACCACGACCAGAACCCGGGAATTCAATCCTAACGGGGATTGCGGAAAAAGTTGTTATCCCTCCGTTGTAGTTTTTTATTCGGGCGCGGGGAATTGAACCCCCTCCTGCTGCAGGACTTCAAAGATATACATATTGTGTGCAGCGGTGCGCCATACACCTCACCCGACTCCCTTTAACTGAACCAAAATTCGGATGCGCCTGTTCGTTTGGCCAACGATTTTGTTTATGACATCACAAGACGTCGGGAAGCTTGGCGCACTGAGAGGGATTCCAGCCGTGCATCGTACACCATACCCGACTCTGTGTTACAAAAGCTGGGGCTAGTTTGCAGACGCAGCCCCCGAGCAAAATACGCGCACTCTGGTCTGCGCAGCGGTGCAGGCGCGGACACTTCCTGGCCTACTGGAAACGCGGAGAAAGAAGATGCTCTGCCAACTCTGGTACCATTCTGATGCTAGTGAGCCCCGACACCGTACTTGTAGTTGCTATTTGCTCTGCGGCTACCAGCCTGAACTACAATTGGTTCAATTTTGATTCCAAAACTTCAAAGTCCGACCATCATTCATCAATGGTCTGGTCCCACGGTTGGTTTTCCCTATCACAGGTTGATCACAGGTAGAAAGTCACGTCTTCAGCGCAGGACACACGCATAGGACATACAAACTATATAGCGAACTCCTGTGGGTGTGGGCTGATGCCGCGCATTAGGCAGGGAAGGTGTCACAACGATTTTGCGTGCCTCAAACTCGAACGTGGGAAAATCAACGGTGAAATCAACCACAGCGAAGTCGTGTACTGAACGCCGCCAGGTCGTCTTTCGCAACTTGTGATCAGTTCAGCGTGGGTATCAGATAGACAGAGACAATGTTCTCCGACTCACCGCAGGGCTAGGGTCGTATTCCACTCTGTTTTGGGAAGAATCCGCTGACCTTGATCTCGACAAGTCGAGGGAAGCTGACCTGGATTCAAGGGGAGAGGCGGACCCAATGCGAATCGGCTCGCAGTTGCACCGAGTGTTGTACTTCGCCCCTCACCCTTATGCAATGTCCCCGTTCGACTTGGGGTGGGTCCATACGTCCTCTCGAGTCATTTTTTTTGTAAAGAGTAAGATTGTGGTTCAGAGCCGCCCGAAAAAAAGATTGATATTACATGGAATGTTAGCACGCAGCACTGAAAAATCAAGTCTCACGGTCGTTAACGGCGTGGAACACGCAGCACATACCTTTTGCCTTTGATTTATGTACATGAACTCGCCCGCCTGATGCGTATCAAGCAATGGATGGAGTGCGGACTGTGCGGCTTCGATGTCAATCCAGAGCCTTCAAACCCACGCGAATGGCAAACCGAGATTTAGTGCTTCCACATCCACAGCATCCTCCGCACTCGGCCGCCGCCCTCGCCCGCATCGCGCAAATCTGCCACCACCCGCATACGCATACCCCTTCCTCCTCGAGCAGCTAGATGCAGTGAGTGCGGGGTGAAGCGTATCGGGTGCGTAGAGGGTAGGTGCCTTCCCCGCTAGCCCATCCCGACGCACCCACCCACGGAGCGGGGAGCGCGCCTTCCTCCCCTCTTCGATCTCGTCCAGATCCACGTCCACACCGAAAGGCCTACGGGACGTCGGTTGTCTTGAGGGTAGATTTGGCGGGAAGACTCAAGAGGCGTCATACAAGCAGATGGACGACGTTTCCCAGCAGCGGACAATGATTAGGGTTGTCGATCAGCCGCATAACACTCGGGCTCTAGTCGACCCCTGCGCATCCCATGACACGCAACGGCACCGAGGCGCGAGAACTCGCGCGTCGTAGTTCGTCGATCAAGTACGTGTGGGGAGCGCCGTCGGTGTATGTTGAGGGCGTGTCCGCGGCGCTACGCCGACGGGGTGGAGGTGCCCGCAGAAAGGTGGTAGAGGGCGGGGGGGTTCGAAGTGAGAGTGGCATTGCGATTGCAGGACTATAGGGCTAGGCATATACGACAGGCATTGGGGCAGGACAGTGGCAAGACAACCGACTAGGGGGCAACGAGCGGGACCAAGAATCTGGTAGGGGATGTCGTTGTTGTCCAGCAGTTAAGGTCTCCAAGGGGGGGAAATTAAAGAGGGCTTGTGTTAAGACGCTCTGAGCGGTAGCGTGCTCGAGCTAAATACCACGCACGGAGTGTCGAACGCCACCTTTGTTCGCGAATCATCGTGTAGCTCAGATTCCCATCGACGCCTTGTCCAAGAGCCACCAATCTTTGGTTGTCTTGGTATCGTCTTGTATCCCGGCGAGCATCCCGAGGCGAAACTGCAGGTCGACGGAGAAGAGAAGGGCTGACCCGGTAACCGCTGATCAATATCAACATCAACATGCACGTGGCGGCGGTGCGGGCGCTTAACTACGCTTGCTTCTTCCCTCCAACTCGTTCTCCGCCAACTGGTCCCTGGACTCCTTGCTGCCTATTGGGTCTGGGTATCGACTCAATTGACTGGGGCTTGTGTGGATGTTCGGATGGCTCCAAGCTGGGACTCCGAACAGGCGTCGACTCGGACTCCATGCGACTCGGGAATCCAGGCAACTGAAGGCTCAGGAAATCTTCCTTTGCCCATTGGACGTCGCACTGGCTGATGGGACTCATGATGGATTGAAATTGAACTAGCTGCTGGTCTGGTGTATGCTAAAGTCGGAAGTCCTCTGTGGTAGGGATAGGCGTCCAGATGCGATTCGCGAATCCGTAGGGAATCATTTCACTCGAAACCTCAAAGACTACAATCGACTGCCTACGGGCAAACAACTCTCTTCGCTCTGCGGAACGTGATAATAAAAAAACGATGAGCATGGCGAGTTCACAACTCGTGTGCGGGGAGTCGAACCCCATCTTGCTGCAAGATACGTGCGCCGCACCCGTTGAACAACATTTGCATGCAGCTGTGCGCCGTACACGGTACACCTCACCCGAGTCCTCGTCCTCGATGTTGCGCCCCAGTAACCCCGCAGATTTCAACTTGCTCGCAATCTTGCTGACTAGCCGGGGTCGAAAGCTGAAACGGTGAGCTCATCGTGCCCTCAATCGAACTAACACAGATATGTACCCACCGCGCAGTGAAAAAGAAAGCTCAAATGATCAAAGCAGTATTCTGGGGCGGGGAATCGAACCCCGTTTCACGTCAGAAGCCAAATCCGTGAGTGCATCGTCGCGCCGTCCTCGAAGCTCGACGTACCCCGACCGCCAGCACTGAGAAAAAAAAACGAGACGCTAACAACCCAAGTATCAAGTTCGGGCCCGGGGAATGGAATCGAACCCCGTCCTGCTGGCTGGAGGACATTTGCCATCGCTGAAGACCACAGTATGCGTCGTACACCACACCCGACTTACTTATTCCTCCTACACTTCCTACCAGTCGCGCATTGCTGCGACAATGTTCGCTAGACTTCTCGCTAGTACCTTCTCAGGGACTCGGCCTCACTAATCCTCTACTCCGCGCCCGCCGCGGCTGCAAACAACCTGCTGGATTTCGAAGAGCAAACGGTAAGTGCCTCGCGCTGTACCGTGCAGTGAGCAAAAATCAAAGCCATCTGACAAGTATTCAGAACGCGGGGAATTTAACTCCGTCTTGCTGCAACATACTCAAGCTTCACTCGCAATATTTGCAGCGGTGCGCCATACAGTTACACCTCACCCGAGTCTTCATCTCTGGGATTCGGCCTCAGTGAGTCTTGACCCTGCCCAGTGCTTCGCGGCCGACGAGCTGCCCATCCTGAACGTCGTAAACTGGTCGGACACCAAATCAGTAAGTGCCTTGAACTTGCGCCGGCCAATTGAACGCGCTTATGGGCATTGGGCACCGACCGCGCAATGAAAAAAAAACAGGCTTTCATAATTTACTCGGGTACAGGGAATTGAACCCCGTCCTACGGGAGGATATTCCATTCTCGGCTTGAACCGATAGTTCTAGCGGTGCGTCGTACACTACGCCCGACTTTCTGCTACTAA